>JABWTJ010000003.1:5660115-7154194 GCA_016801875.1 Solanum sitiens | reverse complement strand
TGTTGGGAGATATTATTGTGGGTTGAAAGAGAAGTGTGGAATGGTAACCATAAGTAGGAAATCTGAAGGTGGACCAGGAATGAAGAAAGAATGGTGAGTTAAAGAGAAACGTGTTTGGGGTTGGGAATGAGAGAACCTCATCTTCTTGCAATGGTCGGTCGTTTTCAGTTTTACACTATGGATTGCAAATTCACATCGGGTTGCGCTTATTTTGATTAAGGATAAAATAATTATTTTATTACGATGTTATATCATAATTTATATTTGTAATTTGTAAGCAAAGTTTACTCAAATATAAATCGAACGAATGATATATTTTTGAAATATTTCTCTTTGTCTATATTGATTGAATTGTTAGAATTTTATATTTAATGTTCAAGAAAATTATTGAGATTCATATTTACTTGATTTTATTAAAATCTTAATTTATTTATATTTTTATAAGAATAACTCGAAAATAATAAAAGACAATAGCGTAAAATATTTTTTTTCACTTTTATGAGGAGATATCATATAAGCGATATGATTTTATTTACCTCAATTAAGTTAGGATGCAAATTGTACCTTTTTTGTTTGTGTTTTACTAATGTTTTTTAAATTTTTGAAAAAATATTATTTTTTGAAATACTTTCAATTAGAGATGATATTTAGAAAAGATTAGTATATCAAATTCTTATTTAAAAATTTAAAATAAGTATTTCAAATCTAACACTACTGAGGATTATTTGATCCGACATGGAAATAAGATAATTAAATTAATATTTTTGAGATAATTTTTTATTTTATATCCCTTAAAAAAATGTCCATGTTGAATGATCATTAATCGAGAAGAGTTTTTTTTTTATTAAGTCGAATACTATTTTCTTCATGACAATATAATAAAAGCTATACTCAATTGTTTAGAACTTAAAAAGATAAATTGGCCCATCTTGTTTATTCAGTAGTTTGAAATCTTATTATGTCACATCTAATTTTAGTATTGATAAAAAAATTGGAAAAACTTTAAGATATATATTTACATTAAATTAATTTTACAAAAAAAATAATCATATTTCTAATGGGGTGTTTAAAGGAAATAGATTAACTAACAATTTGTAAAAACAATATAATTAAAATTCAAAACTAATGAATGATATCGAAACAAAAATTAGATTGAAGACCCGTAAAGAAGTCGACCCGGACCATGACGCCCAATAACCAAATTAGGGTTATTTATTATACTATATATATAATCTAGGGTTTTAGATCTTCTTCTTCCTCTTTCGCTGCATATTTCGCTACTGCCTCTGTGAGTGCCTTTTTCCTGCCTCACTCTTTGCTCCAAGAGACAGCTAGCCATGGCGGACAAGGCAGTCACTATTCGTACCCGCAAGTTCATGACCAACAGGCTTCTCGCCAGGAAGCAATTCGTAAGCCTTGCCCATTTTTTCCCGATTATCTACTAATTTATCATGTTTATGTAGTCCATTCCCCTTTAAGATCTGATTTTAGGTCTTAAATAGTAAAAGATTTAATCGTGCATTTATTTTCTTTGGAATCGATGAGTTAATCATTAAATTTAAGATATTGCACTGCTATGAATAATCCATGATTAAAGTTTGGTCAATTTTTTCGCTTGTACTGGGTCGTGAATCGTGATTTGTATGATATCAGAAAGTGTTGAGAAACCCCAAAATGTTTTCTTTACTGGAAATCTTGGATAAACGAATTCGACAGATGGAACTACAGAGTAATTTATAGTGAATATTTATGCTGACCTAGCTAGTCTTGGATCGAGGCAATGTAGTAGTTAGTATTGCTACTTCCTATGGAATGGATCAAATGTGATGATGATAAATGCTTCTTTGCAGATTATTGATGTACTTCATCCTGGAAGAGCGAATGTCTCAAAGGTATGCATTTGATTTTGATGATGTTTCTTGTGTGTTTTCTTTTAGTTTCGTGATGGGAGGATTTGTTGGAATGTGGCTAATTAATGTTTGTTCCCTCTATGAAGGCTGAGCTGAAGGAGAAGTTGGCTAGGATGTATGAGGTGAAGGACGCCAATGCTATTTTTGTTTTCAAGTTTCGCACACATTTTGGAGGTGGGAAATCAACAGGATTTGGTTTGATTTATGATTCCGTTGAGAATGCCAAGAAGTATGAGCCAAAGTATAGGCTCATCAGGGTAAGTTATCTCTTAAACTTTTAGCCTTTAGATTTTGTATGCCTGAGATTGGCTGCTCTGTAGTATGTCTCGCTTCATGTCTGCTTAATGTTGTTGATGAGCTCCTAAAAGAAAGATGCTTTTGTGGCTCCTTATGTTTTTCCTTAAATGTATACATCACTTAAATGAGTTTAGTGTACATGATATACTTGTGAATTCTGGTTTGTTATAGTTGAAGCTTAAATTTGTTTGTTTGAGACAGCGGTAAGGGATCTAGTCGACTTGTACAAGAGGTTTAGGGGTAAAGTAACTATCTTCTAAAGGTCTATACAAAGATTTTCCTAGAATGTATACAACTTTTAAATGAGTTTACTGAACATAATAGACTTATGACTTCACTAACCTAAGGATCCACTCTGAGCTTGTCCATGTTAACTTCTATTTCTCAACTATGTTGATTGATTGTTGCACTTCACTTCGATTCTTTTGAAACTGTCTGCACATTATCTTTTTCTCTGACACACTGCAAAAGTAGTAAAAGAGGACTCTCTAAATCACTGGCAATATCAAATCGTACTGTTAGTTTGTTGAGTTCAATTTTGGTTTGAAGTTTAAGTAATTAAGTTGCTTCCACCAAACGGATAGTTTTAATGTAAGCCAATAGAGGGATAAATGATCTGAAGAGAACTACGTCAATGTTATGTCCCAACTACCTTGGATAGTCTACTGTGTTTATTTCATGTAACTGGGTGCATGTCCCTTTTTTCTAATAAAAGAGGAATGTGGTTTCGACAGACTCTTAACATGCTCAGAATTTCATGCTCTTGCATGTTAGTGCAAGTCCATGCTGCTACACCCTAGCTACTTGGATTATCATAATTAGTTCAATGCTTTTGTATTGTAGAATGGGCTTGACACTAAGGTTGAGAAGTCTAGGAAACAAATGAAGGAAAGAAAGAACAGAGCCAAGAAGGTCCGCGGTGTAAAGAAGGTGCGTCATCATTACTGTTTTAGTTTCTTGTTCTCTTTATCTGTATTGTTGTGTTTTTCACCAATTTGGTTTGTTATTTTTTTATTTTATGCAGACCAAGGCTGGTGATGCTAAGAAGAAATGAGTCTTGCGTAGACAAAAATCTCATTTTGGGATTCTTTGGGTGACCTTCGTATTTTTCTTTTGGCATTGTGTGAGCCATAACTTACTGTTTATTTTGTCTGACTTTGGGGCAATTCAGTTTTGTTTTCCCTTAGGAATGATATGGAAGAGAATTGTCATTAGTTAGTATTACCTGTTACTGTTATTCTAGTAGAGTTCTTATCTGCAGTGGAAGTTTGTTTTGATTAACCTTTAAAGTGTTTAAAAGATATTTCAGTTCTACCGTCTTGTTTCAGTCCCTAATTTTCAAGGTTGCCTCTCTGGTTGGGGTGGCGAGTACGGTGTGGCTCAGGCCTTATGCCGTTATACTTGTATAACTAATAAATGCCTTAGAAATTATTTGTATCCTTTTACCAGAAATATAAGGGTTCGAATATAGTGTGAATGCAACCTCTTTTTCATATTCTTTGATAGATATATGAAAGCTATATATGGGCCATTAAAGTATACTATACGACTTCTTGTTCGAATAGGAATATTTTGGTTTTGAAATGTTAGCATTTGTAATCGTGGGCTAAATAAATAGCTAGTAGCAGCAGGCCCTAAATATTCTTTGGACTTGTGAAAATAAAGAATTTAAGAGATTTCTTTGTTGTAAAAAATTTCCTCGTAAATTGTACGCTTGATATATAATCTGTTCCTAAATTTATCATGATATTTTATTTCTAATTGGACACTTTAGAAGTGTTTTAATTAGATACTTTCGACTCGGTCTTAATTTTTTTGTCTTTATAGTATTTGTCTATTATATAGTTAAGATAATTATATAAAATATGTCATTTTTTAATCATAAAGCATTTGTCTCAAGAAGTCGTTAAACACTATATTTTTTACTTAAGGTAGATACGTATAATTAAAGGAATATATATATTATGTGATTAATTTATTTTTTTTGATAGATGATTGAAAACACAATGGACAGTGTTTAATTGAATCAGTTTATCAGAAATTTGAGGTGTTCAAAGAAGCTTAATTTTTAAGTATTTAAATTGAATACCAATGCCTAGCTAGCTATGTATTAAGCCCAAAATTTAGCATGTGTCTGCTCAACTAGGTGCTATCTACTTTGTGACACTTGAACATTATAGTAATTACTCAGTTGGGAGACTCCACATGGACTAATAGAGATGGTATCTAATCCTGGGAATCATTTTTCTTTGATCCTAGTATAATAATAATGCTATTCTCGGTAGGTAGAGATAAATATCTCGTAAATTAATTAAAATGTGTAAAAAATGATTTGAACATAGCCTACTGAATTATTAATTTATTTTTTTGAAAAAAACCTTCACATGGATGAAGCAGCCGGCATTGCTGGAATTCTATCTATACCTATTATTTTATGCTGAGTCTTATCGTCTTTTCCCACTTTATAGGTGTAATTATTATCACTTAAAAAGACATTGAAGAATAACACGTTTCTTTGCACAACTGAATCGCTATAGTTAAAGAACATAAAAGGGTCAAAATTGCTCCTAGATCATTTATACTTTTTGTCATATTTTAGAATAAAAAATATCTCTGTTGTTATCCTAAGAGATAGTAGATATCCTCAAGATTTAACACTCCACATTTTTATTGACCTGGCAAGTCACGTGGGACTAATCCTTTCACCTAAGCATTGCCAACTAGGATTCACTATACAAAAGAATTAGACCTGTAGCGACGACAATAGTCGCCACAAAAGCCCAGAAAATCGTCACTAAAACTTTTTAACATTAAATTCTAATTTTGTGTTTTTTTCTTCATTGTTTTTAAAAAAATAAAAATGATATTAAGTAGGAGTTTGATGACAATGTATATTTTATTTTTATGTCATATGTAAATGTACAAAATGTACAATGATGATTACATAGTAGGAGATGTCAATCGAGAAGTAATTTTCATGATTTTTCGTAATAATATTAGATGTTTTTAATATTGATGTTGCAAGTTATTTATTTTAGGAAATTAGGTTGAAATCAAAAATTGATTGTCATATTTTTTTTTGTTGAAAAAATAGGTTTTACTAGCGAATGGTTGTTGGAGCCTTAATCGCTACTAAAGATCACTCATAACCTTTAGTGGCAACATTTTGAAATTTCGTGGCGACAAAGGTCAAGTTATTTTTGTAGTAAATCTTAGTTGGCACGCTTAGGTGGAGGAATTGGTGGAGGAATTAGTCCCATATGGCTTGCCACGTTACCAAAAAATTGGGATGTTAACTCTTGAGGGTATTTGTAGTGTCCAAGGATAACAGGGGGATATTTTTTATCCTAAAATGTAAGGGGGTATAAGTGGTCTATTTTGCATATTTCAGGAGCAATTTTGACCCTTTTTCGTGTAAAGAAAAAGTAAAGTTGTAGCATAAAAATTAACTTAATTAGTTGAAATGAGAGTCCGGAGCTTAAATGGTATAAAATGTTAACAAAAATTCCAAAATTGTATATGAATTTTTATTCAAAAGGGCAAAATCGCTGGAAGAGCAGCGATTTCGCTTGCCGAAAAAAGTAAAATCGCTGCCTTAGCAGCGATTTCCAAAACAAATTTTTGTTAATGATTTTTTAATAAATCGCTGCCTAAGCAGCGATTTCTTTAATTTTTTTAATTATTTATTTGAAATTAAAAAAAAAAACTAAGAGCAAATCGTTGCAAGGGCAGCGATTTGTCTCCACATTTTTTTTAATTATTTTTTCAAATCAATTTTTTTTAAAATTTTCTTTTTTACAATTTTTAAAATAAAATTTTAAATTTTTTAAAGAAATTTTAATTTTAATTTCTTTTACTACTTATTCCAAAATAAAAAATTTTTTAATAATTTTTTAAAATAAGTAATAATCAGAAAAAAAAAAAATTGATGTAGAAAAATATAAAAAAAAATTGGAGACAAGTGCAGCGATTTGCTCCTAATTTTATTTTATTTTTAATTTTAAATAAAAAATCAAAGAAATCGCTGGTTAGGCAGCGATTTATTAAAAAATCATTAAAAAAAATATATTTTGGAAATCGCTGCTATTGCAGCGATTTTGCTTTTTCCGGCGACAGAAATTGCTCCTCTACTAGCGATTTTGCCCTTTTGGTTAAAATAAAAATTCATATGCCGTTTTAGAATTTTTGTTAATATTTTATACCCTTTAGGCTCCGAACTCAAGTTATTGACAACTCTCTTTTCTTTTCTTGTTTATCTACTTAACAATCTTGTTAATACGTATAATTTTATTGTATGTATCCCTCATTTTAGTTTATGTCCAAATTTGCACATATACCTATTCTTTATTTTATGTCCAAATTTGCACATATACCTATTCAAAATTGCTTCATTTTTCTCCTTAATTTTTTGTCCATTTATATCACTATTAATTTTTGTCCATTTATATTGATCCTTTTTCCCAAATTAAATTTATATGCATAATGTCTTCATTTGATCGAGCACAAAATTCAAAAATATAAAAAGATATTTTCAAATCTTATAATTCTAAATGAAAGATAATAATATTCTTAAATTTTGTAATCTTTGATAAAATATTATAAGTCAAAAACTTATTTAAAATAGAAAGAAAAAAAAGAGAGACTATTTTAGAAATCAACCACAAACACAAATACATAAATTCACAAAAAAATTATAACAAAGGAACAATCACCAGAATACTTTATCTTTTAACATATGATTTTAAATTAGTTTAACTCAAACATATTTTATAAATTATAAATAACAAAAAGAAAAAAGAAAAAAAAAACAGAAGAGACAACAAGTAAGAAGAGCATGTTACCCACGTAACTAACTCCTAATAAAAGAGTCCAAAATATTTTGGTCACATCCACCGCTTTTTAAGGGACAATCCAAATAAAAACATTATTTTTGCGTATTCCCTAAAAAATTTCTTCCCTTTTTTCTCTTAAGCCAATCACTAAATTTTAGTTCGATTTAATTTTTATGTATCTCAATTAATTTAATTAAAAATAATTTTATTTATAAGACAAAGATAAATAGATTTTGAAAACGAGTAATATTAGGTTTTCTAATATTTAAATTTAAAACATGATAACTTTTTTTTAATTGATCACTACGTCACGCTCTTAAAATAGAATATATGAAAAATAATACGTGGTTCATTTTTGACTTTCCAAGTTTACACGTATAATCCTATCTGTGTACATTCATTCATCTATCGTGTGTCTATATATATAACTCTCCTTCTTCCACCCCCTAACAACTAACCCATTTTTTGCCCCTTTTTCAAAGAGTATACATTTGCCCAAATTGCTTCTCTTTGCGTCTGAAATTCGATTCACTATGGAAGAAGCAAATGGTAAGTGATATTTATGGTATTTACATCTTTCTTGGAATATTCTAAAGTGTGTGATGATGGTTTTTTGGTTGCTTTTTCTGGGTAGAATTTTGATTAATATGGGGTTCTCATTTTGTTTTCCCACCAGTGTATGTGTTATTGAGTTTTGTGGGTTAATCTTGGATCTTCAATCTATTTTTGTTAATGGGGTTTGGTTGTTGGTATCTGGGTATGATCTGGTTTCTGGGGTTCTGTGGGTTGACTGAATTAGAGTTCACCGTTTTGTAGTTGGGAGTTAGGATCAGTTGAATTGTGAATTGCGATCTGTTCGTTGTGTTTAAAGATAGTGCCTGACATAGTTACAGAATTCATATTGTTCGACTTCCTAATTATGTGGGATCATGTTGTATTTTGATCTGAACTTGTTTCGCTACCAAGTCGTGTTGTTTCCTACTTTTAGCCTGCAATGGTGCGTTGCTAGTGCTTTACTGAGTAGTGTAGCATGTTTATGAGCTCTACGGCAGCATGATTAGTCTTTTTTATTTTGTGTAAAGGTTCTAAGTTAGAGTTAAAGGTTGGCAACATGATTAGTCTTTTTTATTTTGTCTAAAGGTTATAAGTTAGAGATAAAGGTTAGGTATGCGTGCACACTACCCTCCACAGACCCCCACTGTGTTGGACTGAGTTAGAGGTAAAGGTTAGGTATGCGTATGCACTACCCTCCACAGACCTCATTTTGTTGGACTATACCGGGCATGTTGCTGCTGTTGTTATTTGTCTAAATGTAGAGAAGTGTTAGACCTCCATATGGCTGCAGTCTTAATGTGGTATTTAGCTCATGGAATGTTTTCAGTTTTACAAAAAAAAAAAAAAACTATCAAGTTTTATTTTTTTTCTTAACTTCTTGTCTTCATTGAGCAGTTGTTGAAGCTAAGGACGGAACTATCTCAGTAGCCTCTGCATTTGCTGGTCACCAAGAAGGTAATCTGAAATTCCGCAATTCATATATAGTCTTTGATCTCAATGGCTTACACATTGTATTAGTATGAAACTTTTTTGTTAGTATTCCTTCATTGCACACATTGAAAGACCTTTATTCCAATTATATGCTGTTAAGATATGTCTTCTTCATTCTCTATACCTTTCTGCATCTAAAATACTGTTTGCATAAAGTAAAATGTCTCTTTTTTCTTTTGCACTCTCTTTATCTATTTTACTTGAAATCAAGATGGACATATATGTTGCTAGATGGTCCTTTGCATTTCCTTTATTTGATTTCTTTCTGATATAATTTTGTATCAGCAATGTATATTTGAGTAAATGTTTAAATTTGTTTTAAAGAAGAAAAAGAATAAATGCTTAACTTCTCTTTGTCCTCGGGGATATCCATCAGCTGTACGGGACAGAGACCACAAATTCTTGACACAAGCAATCGAAGAAGCTTACAAAGGTGTAGAATGTGGAGATGGAGGCCCATTTGGTGCAGTTGTCGTTTGCAATGATGAAGTAGTTGTTAGCTGCCACAACATGGTTTTGAAGCATACTGACCCCACAGCTCATGCAGAGGTTACAGCAGTAAGAGAGGTTAGTGTTCCTTCTCCGTGATTTGTTATGCACTTTGAGATTCTCGTGGATTCAATGGATGATCCGCTTGCAATAATATGCTGGCTGCATCATGATGTTGGTGTTGACTACTGTCATTTTTCATTTTGAGTTGTTTTTCCAATCCATTCTTCATGTTCAATTGTCTGATGATGCTGATCACTGTTTCCATTTTCTGGAACTGTATGACCTTGTTATCCTTGGGCATGTAGAATTAGCTCGTGCCAATGTTGTGACCCTGTGTCATATCAAACTATTCTGTAAGACTGGCACAACAAGTATTGTTATGCTCTTTGTTTTTTGTGATACCCATGGTCTATATTGTTCAGATTCTCCAAAAATATTGCTGGCACCCGTGTCAGATCCTCCAAAAATGCACTACTTTTGGAGGATGAGACACACATGTCGATATTATTGAGGATCCAAGCAATATAGACTGTGGTATTTGGGCCATCTTGTACCCACTCCAACTAATTTCACAAGGTATCTGCTACCTCACACCAACACAATTACTACCAACACAATTACTGACTAAGTTTGTCCACCAAGGCTTGGACTGGGAAGAAACAATCTAGTGATTTGCCTCCCCTGGATTTTGAACCGGAGATCTCATGGTTTTCAACACACTTTATTGACCACTAGGACACATCGTTGGGTTATGCTCTTTATATGACCAACTCTTTTCTGATCCTCATCCTGTATTGCTACAATATGACATTGAATCCATTCAAGGTTTATCTCCCTACAGTGAAGAATTTATTTAACAGACGTGTTTTAGCTGTCAGTCAATATCTTCTCTCATTGAAGAATTTTTATTCCTCAATCTATATTGCTATAACATGACATCATATCCAAGCTTTATCTTTCTAACGTGAAGAAAATATTTAACAGACATGTGTTTAGCTGTAAATTCTTCTTACATTTAGGAATTCAACAACTAGCTTGTGATGGTTATGCTTCTGTAGCTTACCATCCAGCACTGCAACAAACTATTATATCTCCGTCCCAAATTTTGATAATCAAACTGATTGGACGGGATTCTTAGTAGACCAGGTTGTTGGCTAAAGTTCACCTCGTTGGTTGGGGGTTCGATTCCCACCTTGTAATCCCCCTCCCTTGTATATGATAAAAAATTAATTGGGACACAATTGTATTGTATTTAGATAGAAGTGGAGACCAGTGGTAAAGAAAAAAAGTCAAATCTCTTGAAACACTTGGGTCTTATGGTACTCTTTGATTGTTAAATACTGGAAGAGAGGTTGGTGTATGGAGAAAGCTATCAGAGACCCTTTTGAGAAAGCAGACACAATACCTGGATAAACTAAAATGAAAGCGGGGATGCCTTTTTATGCTGGGATTTGCTACTTCTCATGAGCTTTGTTTTGTTTTCTTAAGTTTGCTGCTGTCCTTTTATGATGCTCTTTCCATTAGACAAGTTCCCTGTCAAAAATTAAATACTGGCCGCTGTAAGTAGCAAATATATGATAAATCAATTGGACATCTCCACTTAGCAAGCAGTGGAATGATGTCAAGAAGTTTTCATCTTATACCTTTAGAGATGCATAGATTGAAAAATAAGTGCAATCATATGATGCATTAGATTTCTCTAATTAACTAACGGGAAATTATTGAGGTTAGAATAAGATACCTGATGAACTAATGAAGTAGCTCTGAGTTGTGAGGGTCAATCATGAAAAATGCATTAGTAGACAGAGAAGGGATAGTTAAGTATTACCTTGTCATGTGATATATACATAATTCCCCTTGTCTATTTTATTGAACTGCAAGTTTTGTGGTAAAAGCATTTTTCTCATGCCCTGCTTTCTTGCTCATCGGTCTTAACACGTCTTCAGGCATGTAAGAAGCTCAATCGAATTGAGCTTGCAGATTGTGAGATATATGCTTCTTGTGAGCCCTGTCCAATGTGCTTTGGTGCTATCCATCTATCACGCATCAAGGTATACATTCATGCCATAAGACTCTTTTACCATAATTTTATTCTTTCGAACTGAAGTGTCTCCTTATCGCTTCAACAACGCTGACGCTTCTACCTTGTGTTGTTTGCACAGAGGTTGGTATATGGAGCCAAAGCTGAAGCTGCCATTGCCATTGGGTTCGACGATTTCATTGCAGACGCTCTCAGAGGTACTGGATTCTATCAGAAAGCTCAGTTAGAGATCCAGAAGGCTGATGGTAAAGGAGCCCTAATAGCCGAGCAAGTATTTGAGAAGACCAAAGAAAAGTTCTCCCTTTATTGAGAGAAGAAGAAAAGCTACTGCTATCTCATCTCATTACTGATCCTGATGTCAATAAACTAATTAATGTTTTTCTCTGAATTATACATAATATTTCTAAGACACATTTTCTGAAATTGTATCTATCTGTTGAACTTAACATGGGGATATCAGTTAAATCTATCGCATGATTCTTCTTTGATTATCAGTAAACAGGAGGTTTTAGGCAAATATTGTTCCTGCAAACCATACAAGTATCATTTCACTGCCTTTTTTATATACAAAAAGATAGTTAAAAAAAAAAAAACGTAGGACATGCGGGATGACTTCTTTAACATCAAATCAAGACTTGTGTTAATTAATAATAATTAACTAGAATATAGTCACTTCATTAAACTACTTTAAATATGGCAAGTTGATATAGTTTACCAGTGAAATCCTGCTGTAAATTATTCCTTTTTTATCCATATCGTTTATCTTGTAATTAGCTTTCTTTTAGAAAGCATTTAACTAATTGACGACTTCGTCATCCCGGACATTCTGCCCGAAGTGGCAAAAAGTCATCTGCTGGTTTTGACGAGTCTCGCAAGCTTTTCCAGAGGCTTTGGACGGATGAAGATGAGATTGAGCTGTTGCATGGATTTCTGGACTACACCACCCAACGTGGCTTGAACACTTCTTCCTCGCAGCACCATTACGATACGACTGCATTTTATGAGCAGATCAAGACGAAGTTTCAGCTGAATTTCAACAAAATCCAGCTTGTGGAAGTCTATGACAATTCATAGCTATTACCTTGATACCAAAGAAGAGTTCGACCCAATTCTGTCCTAGTTGATCCTGATTCGACATTAGAAGTATATTGATTATTTTCCCAATAACCAAATACATTTGCTCGTAAATACTGCAAATTTGATTCCATCCATAAATCTATTTTCTTCCCCAATGAGTTAAAGTCTCAATAAGAATGCTAGTTCTTATCATTCATATATTATGATATAACTATACCACATCAATTCGCTCGCTATGTAGTACCTAACGTTTCTCAAGAAAACTGAAGCGTTGGCTAGCGGATCCAAAATTTACAACACTAGACTATGAAGCAATATAGATTCTGCAGAATCAGGCACAAGCTACAGCAGAGACATAAAGTTTGCTGCACTCCACTTTTAGCAATCGTTAAAAAGAAAAAGAGTAAGCAGCAGGGATTTAAATCAGAGACATGAAGAACTGACACTAACCCAACATTTTGGTCTTTCTATCATTTCCATTTCTATTTACAAAATAGACGAAACATCTATATTGCAACAAAGTCTGCAAACAAGCAGCTGACTGAAAACTAATTAGAAGTCATTATTTAGCAACCAAAAGCTACTACATTACCTAAACCATCCACTGTCATTCACATCCTGGGGTAAAATTATCAACTAGAATTATTTCAATAAGTTGTATACATTAGAAAAGCAACATTTTCAATTGTTACTTCCCATTGATCTCAGCTCCTCCAATTGTGCTTTCACCTGATCCTGAACAAGTTCCAATCTCTTCGAATACACCTCCAGCTCCAGCATCTGCTGCTTCCTCCATTTCTCATCCCTCATCATTTCCATGCTCATTGCACCTCCCCCAAACCCCAGCCCCATTGGACTCATCCCCAGCCCCATCGGACTCATCCCAATTCCTCCAAAGCCAAAGCCAAACCCTCTAGCAGACCCATTCAAATTGGCCACATTGTTCAAAAGCTCCTTGAAAATTGGTGATACACAGTTCCTCACTGTTTCCTCAATAAGGTTAGGCACAGAAGCAGCCCCCGCGGTGGGAGCTGGTGCAGCAACTCCAGCCACCAGAGGTGCAGCAACTCCACACACCGGTGGTGTAGCAACTCCAGACACCTGTGGTGCAGCAACTCCAGACACTGGTGGTGCAGCAGGGGCAGCTGCTACCGGGTTGGAGTTTGTGGCCGGCATTTGCACATTAATGCGAATCCCAGGTGGCTGATAAGGCTGATGCTCAACTTTAACAGCTTCTAAAGGTATTGGGGACCTTTTATGTGATCTTGGGGTTTTGATGGCAATTCCATTAGGGTTAGAGTTAAGGTTAAACTTAGGGCTATGATAAAGCACAATTGAATCAGGATTAGGGTTAGGGTTAACATCCTCCTCCTCCAATCCCAATCCAACACCCCCATCTTCTAGCGGTGGGGCGGAGAAACCAACAGAGCCTCCTCCAGGGCTGCTACGGGCATAAGAACCTCCGATACTCCAGATCCTGTTAGAGATGTCGAAAGTTACCTGATCATGAGCACTTTTAAAAACAAAATCCTTCCCAGATCCCATCTTGCTCACCACAGTCCTATACTTTTTCTTCAGTCGGCGGAGTTTCTCCACAAGCTGGTTTTTGTTAAAATCCAGCTGAAACTTGGTCTTGATCTGCTCATAAAAAGCAGTCGTGTCGTAATGGTGCTGCGGGGAAGACGTGTTCAAGCCCCGCTGGGTGGTGTAGTCCAAAAATCCACGCAACAGCTCAATCTCATCTTCATCCGTCCAAAGCCTCTGGAAAAGCTTCCGAGACTCGTCAAAACCAGCCGATGGCTTCTTTACCGCTCCGGGCAGAATGACCGGAATGGCGAAGTCGTCAATCCTTGGGCGTTTGCCCGGATTCATCATTCCAGCTCCGGAATCTCCTGTGGACACACCGGCGACCGCAATGGTCACCTCACCGGCGATAGAGGGGGAAGAGGTGGAATCCTCATCGCCTTCCACATCCATATCAACCTCGTAATCGAGGTTGTCGTAGGATGCCTGGTGATGACGATTTGGTACAGAATCCATGGTGGAAAGAACAATGTTTTTTTCTTTTTTTTTCTGATGAAGAGGGGAGGAGATTTTAGAGGGGTGTGGGGCTCTAGGTTCAGTGGGCTAAGGTAAAAGTAGTAAACAGAGTGCGGCGCAAGAGGTTAGGCCGAAAGTAAAGACACATGGTCACAATAGTAAAGACAGATGGTCACAAGCTATTGGTTAATAATTTGAGGTTAGTTTCGTGAAAGACTTAATTTGGTACTTTGGTTGAATGATTCACTAGATCGGCGCGTTGTAGCCGGTAGCATTTACCGGGTTCCCTACTAAGCCGGTGCCCGGTGAGCAACGTTTTTTTTTTTTTTTAAAGGTCTCCTCTCACCTACTTCACTTTTCACTCATAATTAAAAGTCTACGTTGACTTAGTTTAAGAAAATTAAATATTTTATAAGCAAAAGGGTTGCCTAATTGAGATAAATAGAAGTTAATATGTGATGAAATCATACTTTGTTCATCGACTAACAAATATTACTGTAGTTAATTTTAATTAAAAATTTAACTTGAAAAAAAAATTTAAATATGTTACTAAATTTTGATACAAAACTTAATTATGTCTTTTTGTTAAAAGTTGACTCATCTATAACTTTTAACGAATGGAATGATAAATCATCAATTCTAGGACCCTTGCCATAATTCATCACTGCAAAATTTCGGTGGAGACACCGACGACCGCTATGGTCACCTTACCGACAATGGAGAGAGAAGAGTTAGAGTCGTCATCACCCTCCACGTCCATGTCTACATCATAATCGAGATTGTCATCATTATGGATGGTGATTAGGATTCTAGTTTTTCTCCATCCTACAACGATGACAACCTCGATTATGAGGTTGACATGGACGTGGAAAGTGATGAAGACTCTAAGTCTTCTCCCTCCATTGCCGGTGAGGTGACCATATCGGTTGCCCGTGCCTCCATCGGAGATTCTACCACTCCAATGATGAATCATGACAAGAGTCACATAATAGATGATTTTGTCATCCCATCACTTAAAAGTTTGACTCATTTATGTTATTTCAGTTGACAAATAACAACATTAATGAACCTTTTTTCAAACAGAAATGACGTAGATGAGCCAAACTTTTAATAAAGGACATTAATAAATCTCTTCTCAAAGTTCGATATATAATTTAAACCTTTTTCAAGTAATCAAATGTTAAATTAAAATTAACTAATATTTATTAGTCACTATTTACTAGGAGTAAAGTGTATCATTTCATCACATATTAACCTGTATCCTATCTCAAATTCCCAATTGACCTTTTTGTTTAAACATAGCTTTGTAATAGATGATTTTGCTATTTCATTCGATAAAAATTTGGTCTATCTATATAATTTCAGTTAATAAATAAAGGCACGAATGAGTCTTTTACTCAAACGAAAATGACGTATATGAGCCAAATTTTTATAAATGAATAACGTGAATGAGTTTTTTCCCTCAAAATTGTTAGTATATTAGAAATTTTGTAAATGCTTCAATTGAATAATTAAAAGAAGATGCTTATATAAATATTAAACAAATTTTTATTATATTATTAAACAAAATTGCTGAAATAAATTAAATTATATGACCAACATAGTTAAACAAACTCAAATATTCAAATTAATAGAGCAGGGTGCATGCTACCTTTAAAGTAGGTTTTGGAGGAGAACAAATTGAAAAGTATAGCACTTACCCATGGCGTTTGCTCCTCGAATATAAAATTACCTTTGTTAAAGAAACGTTTTTATCTTTCAATGTAAGACTTGCACCTTGAACTTTAATGGAAATATCAAATACACTGTATAAAAAACAAAAAACATATATTTAACATTAGTCTAAATTATTATATAATACAATTTAATGATCAACAAAAGTACATTGCGATAATTATCAGAGATATATATTAATAATATAATATTATTAAGCTTGCTTGAGTTCTTTCTCTTATTCTTTTTAATTTTTTTGTTAATTTTTTTTGCTAGTGTCTAATATTTTTACTTATCAAATTATCCATTATTGTTAAATTAAATACAATTTTTTTCATACCTCACAAACAACCGTTAATTCCAGGCCATCTCATATTCGAAAATTAGCAGTGCAATTTGTCGATCCTTCCGTGGCCAAAGCTCTACCTGTAAATCCAAATCATCAATTAATTATTCAAAAATTCTTATAGCATATCATAAAAAAAAAAATCATAACAAACTTGTTTATCCAAAAGCAACATAACACAATTTTTATGAGAGATTATAGAGAATAATATGAAGGGAAGGGGTTCAAAAATTTCTTTAAATTGATTTCATTATAAAGTTTGCCTACGTATCCAACAAACATCACCTTTGGTATTTATCAAAAAGATATATCTTGTATCTTATTTTCTCTCATGTTAATTATACATTTTTAATATTAAAAAAGATAATTTTGGAAAGAAGAGAAAAAAATCAATTGCAAATTCATTTTTTTTATTAAATATTAAGATGCATGTATATGATAAAGAAAAAATCAAGTAAACACGAAAATTATATAACATTCATTGAACACTCATAATTATAAGATAGGGTAAGAGAAAAGGAAACTAACCAAAAATATGCAAACAGCATATGTGAAAATAAAATTATTGTGAAATCTCAAGCTAGAAGCGATGAAATTGATGGCGACAAAGAAATAAAGATGAATCTGCAAAAGAAAAAAAAAAAAAAAAACTAAATCAAATGTTAGAGAGAAATCTAAAAACATCGACTGTAACAACTAGGGAAAACTAATATTTTGATGATGATGACACTGAGGATAGCTAGATCCGGTTGAAAATTATAGATATTATCTTCATTTTCCTGACGAATCGCACGTATATCATCAAAGAATATCATTAAATACTCATAATGGTAAAGAGTGCAAGAAAAGAAGAGGAGAAAAAAAAAACATCACAACTACATAAGTAACAGATTTGAGAACAAAATTATAATGAAACCGCAAGCTAGATTTATAATGGAACTTCAAGCTAGATGTGATGAGTTTGAAAGTGAAAAGGAAATAAAGATGAATCAACAAAGAATTATACCAAATGTTAGAGAGAAGTCTAAAGATCAAACCCTCAAGAACGATATAAAGAAAAAGGGGCGGCGGAGAACACGAGAGAGAAAAAACGAATAAACATAGAATGTAACGGATGAAATGACTCATATTTTGATGACGATGACACTGAAACTCTCCAAATGTAGTATGAGATAGCTGGATCCAGTTGAAATACAGATATTAAATTTATTTTCCTGACTAACCACACGTATATCATCAAAGAATATCATTGAATACTTATGATGGTAAAGAGTGCTAGAAAAGAAGCGGATTGAAAAAAACACAAGTACATAAGTAACAGATCTGAGAACAAAATTATATTGAAACCGCAAGCTAGATTTACAATGAAACTTCAAGCTAGATGCGATGAGATTGAAAGTGAAAAGGAAATAAAGATGAATCAACAAAAAATTATACCAAATGTTAGAGAGAAAACTAAAAATCAAATTCTCAAGAACGATATAAAGAAAAAGGATCGGCGGAGAACACGAGAGAGAAAAAACAAAAAAACATAGAATGTAACGGATGAAATGACTCATATTTTGATGACGATGACACTGAAACTCTCCAAATGTAGTATGAGATAGCTGGATCCAGTTGAAATACAGATATTAAATTTATTTTCCTGACGAACCACACGTATATCATCAAAGAATATCATTGAATACTTATAATGATAAAGAGTAAAAGAAAACAAAAGAAGAGAAAAAACACATCAAAGCTACAGAAGTAACAGATCTGAGAAAAAAATTATAATGAAATCGCAAGCTAGATTTATAATGAAACTTCAAGCTCGATGCGATGAGATTGAAGGTGAAAAGGAAATAAAGATGAATAAACAAAGAATTATACCAAATGTTAGAGAGAAATCTAAAGATCAAACCCTAAAAAATGATAAATATAAACTAATTTTTCGCACGAACCACACACTTATATCATCAAAGAAATGCTTAAAACTGTAAAGAGTGCAAGAAAAGAAGAGAAGAGAAAAAACACATCAAAACTACATTAGTACAGATCTGAGAACAAAATTATACTGAAATCGCAAACTAGATTTATAATGAAACTTCAAGCTAGATGCGATGAGATTGAAGGTTAAAAGGAAATAAAGACGAATCAACAAAGAACTATACCAAATGTTAGAGAGAAATCTAAAGATCAAACCCTTAAGAATGATATATATAACCTTCATTTTCCTTACAAATCACACTTATATCATCAATGAACATCCTTGAATACTTATAACTATAAAGAGTGCAAGAAGATAAAAACACATCAAAACTACATAAGTAACAGATCTGAGGACAAAATTATACTGAAATCGCAAACTAGATTTATAATGAAACTTAAAGCTAGATGCGATGAGATTGAAAGTGAAAAACAAATAAAGATGAATCAACAAAGAATTATACCAATGTTAGAGAGAAATCTGAAGATCCAACCCTAAAGAACGATAGAAAGAAAGAGGGGCGGCGGAGAAATCGAGAGAGAAAAAGTGAAGAAACATAGAATGTAACGGATGGAACGATTCTCATTAAGTAGACAATAATTCGATCAAAATTACAAAAATAACCTTCGGTGTCATTATGACCCTCACTTGTATCATTGAAGAATCTTCACGTTATTATCATTTAAGTCAAACCGCCAAATACCACATACACTTTGAAATAATTTAATTTTTAGTTCGCCGATTAATTATAATTTTAATTCTTATAATATTTGATTAAATATATTTAATTTTTAACTCACTGAAATCTGCGCTTTTGATCTCTTTATATAGAAAGTATATAATAAAAACTATATTTATAATTATACTAGTCTTTGAACACGTGCGTTGAACGTGTATCCATCTAAATTGACATAAATTAACGCACGTGTATTCATCTAAATTGACATAAATTATTTCAAATTATCGTTGTATTAGAAATAGTTTTATAATTACATTACATGAATACCATTCATTTTCAAACAAAAAAAATTTAAATATTTGGAATCTACTCGATATCTTGGATATCAATAACAAATTTAAATCTGATACCAAAATATCTCTCCTTCAAATGAAATAAAAGATGATAATGACAATAACACACAAACTCTCATTAAGTAGACAGCTGATTCGGCCGAAATTACAAAAATAACCTTTGGTGTCATTATGATCCTCACTTGTATCATTGAAAAATCTTCACGTTATTATCATTTCAAGTCAAACCGCCAAATACCACATATGCTTTGAAATAATTTAATTTTTAGTTCGCCGATTAATGATTAATTATAATTTTAATTCTTATAATATTTGATTAAATATATTTAATTTTTAACTCACTAAATTCTATGTTTTTGATCTCTTTATATAGAAAGTATATAATAAAAACTATATTTATAATTATACTAGTGTTTGAACACGTGAGTTGCACGTGTATCCATCTAAATTGACATAAATTAACGCACGTGGATCCATCTAAATTGGCATAAATTATTTCAAATTATTGGTGTATTAAAAATTATTTTATAATTAAATTACATGAATACCATTCATTTTCAAACAAAAATAGTTTAAATATTTGAAATCTACTCGATATCTTGGATATCAATAACAAATTTAAATATGATAGCTAAATATCTCTCCTCCAAATGAAATAAAAGATGATAATGTTTAGTACTTTAAAATACTATAATTGTTAACATAAATAAATATATGTAAATTCTTATCTCATATTTAATACCTGCAAGACAAAGTTCAGAGAAAAAAGGATAAAAATAAAAATAAAATTAATAAAATAAAATGAAGGCTACAATTAATAATCAATCATATCAAGTATTGATCTTACCTAATTAATTTTTTTTAAAAAAATGAGCTTAGAATAAAGAATTAGAGCATCAACAAAGTGACAACTTGAATTATGAAATAGTATCAAAAGTTGAAACATTGAACTTGCCTTTCTCAAAATGAGACAAAAGAATAAACAAACAAACAAAAATTTTTTTTAATCATAAATAGACAAGAGTTAGATAAGTGCAAATTAATGACTGATTTTTTGCTAATACATGAACCATGTTAAATTACTTGTAAATTTCAGAATAACCTTTGAAATTCTAAAAAGATGTGTTATTTTTTTGTGCATTAAAACATTACTGTTTGCATAGTAATTTAGTTCTTAAGCATAAATTATTAGAGGAACAATGTTAATTTAGTGCATGAAAATGGTCATTCAATTTTTTCAGAAATATTTAATATTTAATTAATTAATTTTTTGAAAAAAAATTAGAGCAAGAAGAATATAAAGCTAAGTTCGATAATATAATCTCTAATAATATGAATATATTGATAAATTCCTACTCTAAAATTAATAAATGCATGTATATATTCATATCCAGACTTGTAGAAATATATATTTCAACATTAGCTCAAATATAGAAAAACATATACATGTCCAGCCCTAGAGTTCATCCCGCAACATAATATTTGGTCTTGATCTCGACAACGCCACTCGAGACAACTCATGTTAAATGAGTTTATTATTTTTGTAAGGGATAATACATAAGTACCTCCCTAACCTATGATCGAAATCTTAGTGACACACCTTAACTTAATAAAGATCATATTACCCCTGAACTAATTTTATTCGTATTTTTGTGCACCTTTTGTGTTGATGTGGCATCTTCAACCACCCAAGTTGGTTGTGTTTGTACACACTCGCCCGTCATGTGTGAAAATAGATATTTTTTATTTTTGTAATTAAAAAATATTTTCTAAAAAAATAAAAAATATTTCTACTTTTATAAAAAATATTTCATATTTTTTTTAAATAATAGTTTTTTTTTAATTTTTATTTTATTTTTTTTATCTTGTATTTAAATTAAGTTAATACATATTTTTTACCTTGTATCGAAACTATTTTTTTTACCTTATATTCATTTTTTTCTCTTTTATTTTTTTATTGAGTTTATTTTCTTTGTTTTTCGTTTTGATTTGATTTCAAATGTCTTGTATTTAAAATAAGTTAATTTTGAATGGATATCAAAAGAAGTGAAGAAAATCAAATAAAACATAAACATATTAAAACATTAAAAGTAAAGAACACTTTTAAATTATTTTTTTAGATACACAATTTATTTAAAAAAATAAAAGTGAAAAGATAATAAATTAATTGAAAAAATTTAAAGTGTAAATAAATTAAAATAAATATTTTACAATGAAAGAAACAAAAAAATAAAATATATATAAGTTTTATGATACATAAATATGTGTACTAACTAATTATAAAGTTACCAATTAGAAAATGACATGTGTCTAATTTGTGCACTCTTCACTTGCCTTCAAGAGAGTGTACACTTTCTCTATGACATGTCACAATTTGTGGTGTATTTATTCCATTTTAAATTAGTTTAGCGGGGTAATAGGACTCTAATTACGTTTAAATGTGTTTCTAGAATTTCGATCATATTAGGAGGTAGTTATGCATTTTCTCTTTTTTTTTAATCGAAAAATATGTCAAAATATTTTCACCAAATAAAAAAAAGAGAAATATGACAAACAGTAAATATATGGTTGAAATATATATAGGAAGAATTAGAATGTGAAAATATTTATAACTAGTTTGTAATATAAAAATATTATATAGAAAAATCATGTCTTTTGGATTAGTTTATATAGCACATAAATGAGAGAAAAGAAATAAAGTCACCCAAGTAAATGCTTTCATAATGAATACTATCTCTTTGATAAGACTTTGATAATGTGACACTTGGTATTTTCAAAGAAATTATGATGACAAACAATGTATACAAACATGAATTGAATAAATATATAAATGAAATATGAGTCTTTTTGTCTTTGCAGGTAATTGTACAAATTTCAACCGAATATACGAAGATGATGATTATTGCAATATTTCGTAAATACTATAGAATATTAAGGACCTTTTCAATTAATTGAATTAGATATAAAAATAAAAGAGGTAATATTAGGAAAAGGAAAAAAGATAATACATAATTATTTAATAGTTAATTAATAAGACATAATATCTTAATTTAATCCATGGATAAATTGGTAAATCAACTCTGAAGTTGAGAGTTTCACACTTATAATATATATATATATATATATATATATATATATATATATGAAATATGATTATTCACAAAATATGAAATAACAATACAAATTTAACATCATATATCAATAATTAAAACAATCAATAATTTATTAAATTAATAAAAAAAGAATTATAATGAAAAGGGCTCAAAAGTACATGTATCACTAGAGCATTTCATATGGATTGGCCCGTTGGGCCGGTCTGGCCTAACTCGTAATTCGATAGAAATGGTCGATGGGCTACGAATTCTAGAGCCCATTTAAGAAAGAAGTTTTTAAGCGAGACCTGAATTGGCTTGCCAGTTTGTGGGCTTGAAATATGCATAGACCTGACCCGTGTGTCAAATAAAAATTAATTAAAATAGAGTATTAAAAATAACAAGAGTCTAAACTTAATTTTTTAAAAAGTTTAAAATATTAAAATTAAAATACAAATTATGTTTATAAAATATGTACTACGTAAAATAAAAATTCCTAAAATTTCTAGCGAATCACTATATTTATTATGATCATTGAAAAATAATTAGGTTAATATTGAAATCAAATTTAATAAATATTATAAATATAATTTTAGTTGTGTAACAAGTGGTAATACTAACACCGTTTAATATTGTTATGTCGATATTTATGATAATGTTTTTAAATTTTAATTTGATTAAAAAATTATTTTAAAAAAAAATATTATCTTAAGAAAAGAAGGTTGACTCAGAAAAATTTCTAGCCACGTATTTGTGGGTTGAGCCGATTATTTTCTGGCTCACACAAAAAATAGGCTTAGCACGACTTGACTTGTTAAATTTCAAAGTCGGTATGAATTGATCCAAATAGACTGGGTCAGCTCATATTGACAACTATATGTAAAAGCATTAGAAAATTGAAGTGCACTAAATGAGACTATTCCATCCTTAATCAGAGCTAACCATCCGAATCGAGTCTATAAGAAAAATTCTTGATAGAGAGTTTTGATGTTCCTAATTTACTTCTTTTTATGAAAAAGAAAAAATCAGAAAAGAAAAATAAGTTTTAGAATGAGTTTATTTATACCTTATCCAATTCCCCCAAGTTTGAAAGGGTATATGCTTTTTGATGGATCCCTTTTGGTTGGTTTCTCTATATCCACATGTCCCCCACACACCAAAACCCCTCCAAGAACTCAAAGTTCAAACACCACTGATCCATTTTCATCCAAAGCAAACAGTAGAGAAGAAAAAGAATCCTTCTTGAATGGCTTTAGCAACTACAAGAGCTTCGTTCACATTCAACTTCTCTTCATCGCCTTCACTCACACAACCATCCACTCCAAAACCCAAAACCCATCTCACATTCCCACCATTTCACCTCAAATCCCACTCAGTTTCATCTTTTTACAGATACCCAAAACCCCAATTCAATCTACAGGCCAAATCCATTGATGTCTCCCAAGAAGACAAACCCATCTCAGAACAACCGATTACCGAGACACCCACTTCGGAATCCGAGCAGGAGGAGGAGGAGGAGGAGGAGAAATTTGATAGTAGGAGGCTTGAGGAGAAGTTTGCAGTGTTGAATACTGGGATTTATGAGTGTAGGTCTTGTGGGTACAAGTATAATGAGGCTACTGGAGACCCCTCTTATCCTATTCCTCCTGGGTTGCCGTTTGATAAACTGCCGGAGGATTGGAGGTGTGCGACTTGCGGTGCTGCGAAGAGTTTCTTTGATAGCAAGAGTGTGGAGATTGCTGGGTTTGCTCAGAACCAGCAGTATGGGTTAGGTGGTAATACTCTTACCTCTGGCCAAAAGGCACTGCTTATATATGGTGGATTGCTTTTGGGATTTGTGTTCTTCTTGTCTGGTTATTTCCTTCAATAAAACAGATTATTTGAGAAAGTTTTGAAGTTAGTATATTTGTGTTTATGTGTTTGTACATGTATAATAATTGTACATGGTTTAGAATGGAACTTTAACATTGAGCAGAAGTTTATACATAACATTCGTGTAGCCGTAGGGGTGTAAGTCATCTGTGGCAAGTTTATAATTGCTTATTCTATCTTGGTATAATCATTTCTAAACAAGCTAAGTGTTCGCTGTAAGATGTGTTTTATCACAATATGAATCGAGCTTAAGAAAGGTTTATTTCAGTTGATCATTAGTACTGACTGAAGTATACCAACCTTCACCATGAGTGACTCGTATATATCCATTTTTCAAGTATGATTGTTATTGCTTGTGTTGACTGATGTAACTGAAATTAAAAAATAAGGCATTTGAACAATGGTGTAACGTAATATGTAAAATATGAGTCCAATGTCCTAATCCCATGCACCATCCTGTTGAAAACAACAATCTTGATTTATTGTGAGCATTGAAGTTTAACTTTTTCCCCCTTTTGTTTGCTATTTTGTATTCAATTCATTTATGTGTCCGTATCATCACTTTGATTTCACAGTGTTTTCTTTTGGAAATTTCCTATCTTTTTATGGCATTGGTCATTAGGTGACAGATTCTCCCTTGATAAGTTATGGAAGTGCTCATTAATACAAAACATGAGCCCAGAAGGTATAAAATTTCTTCTCATTTAGACACCAAAATAGATAGAGTATTAAAGATATGCTATGGAACGAGGAATTTTATTCTATCCCCACAGTTATGTCTTAAACTCTTTCCCCCTTATTAGATTGTTTCTACCATTATCGGCTTCCTTTTTTTATTGATTAAGATGTGTGTTTACAATTTCACCCATATTTGTTTTAATTATCGTACATGGCATAATACCTTGAAAACATGTAAGCTAAGTGTTCGCAAAAAGATGTATCTTCTTCATAATATGACACTAGCTCAAGCAAGGTTTAATCCAGTTGATCATTAGTACAGACCGTAATATGCCAACCTTCACCAGAGTCAAGAGACTCATATATTCCTTTTTCAAGTATATGATTGTTCTTGCGCTTGTGTTGACCGAGATAACTGGAAAAAAAATTCAAGGCATTTGAAAAATGTCACAGCAGTAAGAGGTATATACAACTCTAATGTCCTAATCCAGTGCACCATCTCTGTTTAAACAGCATTCCTTATTCATTGCGAGACTGGAATTAACTCCTTTTCTCCTCCTTGTTTGCTGTTTATCATTAGATTCATTCATGTTTTGTATCATCAATTTGGATGTCTCTGTTTTCTTTTGGCAATTAGCGATCTTGTTATTGCATTGGTTGTTAGATGACAGACTATCCCTTGCTTATTTATGGTAATGCACATAAACACAAAATATGAGCCTAAAATGTATCTCTTGATTGTTAAGGAGGTATTTTACGGAAATGAGGTATTTTATTCTATCTGAAACAGTTGTGTCTTAAAATCTTTGTGCTAACTTTGTTATTAGCATTTTCAGCTTCCTTTTTCCTTTTTTTGGTTGAGATGTGTGTTGAGAGCTCCACCCCTGTTTGTTTCAATGTTCAAGGGTGATCCAAAGAGAAAGTATCTTATATAATCTCTTCTTCTTAAAAGGTTTAGTGCTTAGATAGACTTCCACACTAGTATAATTTGACAGAGAAAAACTCAGCTAGACAGTCTGGTGTTGATCCCTCTTTGTATGTTATTTAAATGAAAAAAGAGAACTTTTTTATGAGATAATGTCTCTAACGTGCTTCTTCCTTGATATGTAACTGTCTTTGTTTCCCATTTCGTTTTGCTCTGTATCCCTTTGATGTTGCACTGGCCAATTCAGATCTATTAAATATCAGTATCACTACAGTTCCAGTCTTTCTAATTGTTGTCTATGGATCTTTTTGATTGTGGAAGAATTACATGAGAGTATTCGTAACTCTTTCAGTATGTAGTTGTGCTGGCGTATTGTATGTGCCATTTGCCATATAGCTGATAAACCCGTTGAGATTGAGGTTCCACAAATGATGCTTCCTGATACTGTGTATGCAGTTTGTTTGAATTCCTTATACCGCATTTGGTAGTTCGAATTCAATACTGTTTGGCCATGTCTATGCTCATTGTTCTGTATACACGACAAAATGCTAGCTAATTTTATCTGTGGCTGATGGGAGGTAATAGGTATCTTGTGAAATTAGTGAAAATGCATGTAACATTCACAACCTTGTTCTTATTTTTTGTTTCTATTCATACTAATATCTGTAGGAATAGCAAATCTAAGTTTCATAACTTTTAGATAATGGTAATTGGTAAATATTGAAAGAAAATACTAAATTTCTCTTGGTTTGCTTAAATAGACAAGTAAAAAGAAAAATACAATGATACAGTGAATATCTATAGCTTATTTGAGACTACAAATTCAAAAGTTCTTTTTTTTTTTTGTTTATTACTTTAACTTAAATTTGTGAAGACAAAAAACATTACGTGATTTTTCCAATTTGTTCTAGTCTTGATGGACTGAGTTATTTCACAGGTTTACCTAGTACTTATTATACGTTGGAGACTTGGAGGTAGTAAGTATTTTGTGAAATTAGTCAAATTATGCAAAAATTGATTTGGACATCAAATTAGATTTACTTAAATTAAGAGAAAATGTTAAAACTAATGAAAAAGCTCAGCAACCATTAAAGCCACAAATCTCACGTAACATAGCATTCTTGATACACATGTAACATAAGTAATAGAAGGATTCAATTATAGAAATATTCAACATTTTTACAGTATAATATAATATTATCAACTTTAAAATCTTTGTAAAAAAAATATATTTGACACGACTCTTTCATTTTTTTTTATTTTTTTTTAAAGATTGTGAGCACCAAACGTAATACGAGGAGGCTGAAAATACAATAAAGTCTTATTGGAATACATTTATGTTTGCCACTTGCACATAGCATAATACATACGTAATTGCTTGCGTTTTTGCTCCATATATTTATTGTTTCTATTTTTATAATAACTTTATTACTCTGCTCATTTTTAATTCTTTCAAAAATATTAAAGAAACTAACTTCTTGTAATTTTAATCATTAAAGTATCCCCGAGGTATAATAATAATTATAATAATAATAATAATAATAATAATAATAATAATAATAAAGTTAAGCATTTAAACAAAAAATGAAAATAATTTCCGGGTCATTTTTCTAAAGATATTTAAGAACATATAAATAGTCTTTAGCTCTCAAATAATAATAGATCATAAAATTATCACACAAGGGGGTTCAATATTTGAAAGTCTAATGGTACTTTTGAATATTCAATGTTTGAAAGTCTAAGCTAGGAAAAGGAAACACAAACATGTCCCTAGGAACATCTATATCGAGAGTTGACGAAATTAAGATACTTTTGGGATTAAAAAAAGAGTATTGAGTTGAACATGAGAATATCAATATAGACAAAGTTAATAAAATAGCACACAATTCAGTCGTCTAAATATTTCTTGATTTGAAAAAAATTAGGTTAACATTATGTCATAATCCAATTCCATCAATATTTTATTTTAGTACTTAATAATTTTGTTTCTTATATCACGAGTATATAAAATAAATCAAAATTCCAAAGTATTATTAAAAATACTATGACATATTTATAATGAGCTAAATTAAGCGGTTTAAAATAAATTCACTTAGTAAAATAAGCAAGTTAAACTCTCTTTAATAAACAAGTTGGACAGATCACAATTTTATTGGTTGATTTTGCAGATAATTCTTTCGTCTTAAACTCTCCGCAATTTGTAAGCATCACCTATAGGGTTTGTAATTTATTGCCCGCCATTTTATGTAAATTATATAATTTTAAGTTAAAAAAAACTACCTAGATTGAATCCTCTCCACTTTAATATAGACAACTTGCACATCACATCATACGAAGTTTTTTCTTTTTTTCTTTTTCTGTGTGATGCACATACGAAGCTTCACTATTTTGGATTTGCACAGTTGTATTTCCATATGGTTATTTTAAAAGTAATTTCTTTTTACATTGATACGATAAATATTAAAATTTTGGATGATATTTTATATTAATGGAGCAACATTCAAAGAGTGTTCTCTTCTAAGTTTGCTTTATAAAGTCAAAAGTATATAAACAAATTGAAAGAGAAATATAAATACCCACCCATCTTCTTAGTTTATTTTTTTTCATATGAGTTTTTGGTGAATCCCTGGCTAAGGAAGGTAGCAACTTGTGAAAGTATCCCCAGAGGTATTGCTTTCTCTTCCAATAACCAAAAAAAGATACTGTTTCAGTTAACATTTCTGATCTCTTTTAAGTTGATTGTCATCTGTACATGTCTAGTTTTGGGATTTATTGTTTTTTGGTTGCTCCCTTCTGTTGTTGTTCTTAAGGAAAGTTCAACATCACTTTAATTAATACACTTTTATTTGCCCCTTTTTGGGTAGAGTACTATTTTTTCAATTAGTAGACTCTTTTGGTATTTGAAAATAGAATGAAGAATTAATTCCACGAGATATCTGACACCTCTCACCCAGCAATCACTAGCAATAGGTATTAGGTAACTTTGTACACCAAGGCTAGGACATACGTGAAGAATCAAATAGTGTATTTTGTCTCTGCTAAGTTTTGAACCATTACTCATCAACAAGGATTCGGTGGATCAATAATATTCCTCTATTCTTATCTAGAGTTTGGTACAAGTTCGAGACCTATATATGAAAAAAAACCTATTAGTATCCCCTTAAATAATGACTTATGTGACGGGAGTCTTAATTAATGGGGGTTTTGATGTAAGTATTTAACCAGGTGATTATTTTTTTTCATTTTACTTTATTTCGGAAGAAAGCTAATGTGGGATTGTTATGTTTGAAGATGTAGCAAAAAGATGAAGTTCCTTCTAACATTATCTTTGTTTGTTATTCATATAAAAGGTGTGTAGTAATCTCAAATTATTATCAAAATAGGACCACAGTGTGTATAGCTACATTTTGAACAAAAAAAATTGCTTCTTCAGTTTCTAGTTCCAGATAATTGTAACTTACTTCAACCTATTCCTAGTTTAGTATGACATGTAAAGTTCTCAACCTATTCCTACTTTAGTATAACTTGTAGAGTTGATGATTTTGTTGTGGTATCATTATCAACAGTGTCAAAGTTCGAATAGGTCTTTCTCTTGTATGGTTTCTATACATATCTGGATCATCGTACGTTGTGGTTTCACTTCCATGATCGAGAGTTTAGTAGGTTCAGATACTCTTCTTCATATTACTAAGCTCTTTTGTCTTGTTGCAGTAAGTCAGTAAGGAGATATGGAAGAGAAGGATGATATAGCGAAGGATGTCACAGAAGTAGTTCCCTTGCTGAGATCTTTCTTGCTACTTTTAACGTCTCTCTTTTTTTAAGCATCAATGATCTCATTTTGTTGTCTTCACAATGTAGCTTATTGGGAACACCCCTATGGTATATCTCAACAAAACTGTCGAAGGTTGTGCTGCCCAAATCGCAGCCAAATTGGAGACAATGGAACCATGCGCGAGTGTCAAAGACAGGTGCTTATCCCTTAATCCCCTGATTCAGTTTCTTCTTGGGACTTATCTTTCTTCCTGTTTCTAGTGTGTACATCATTATTATCTAAATTTGGGAAAATCTTGAATTTATGGATTTTTTCATATCTGCTACTTATGATATGTAGGATTGCATATAGTATGATCAAAGATGCCGAAGATAAGGGCCTGATTACCCCTGGCAAGGTTGGTGAAGTTCATCTGAGAATCCGTATTAGGAGGAAAAAGTAGCAGTGAAGAGATGTTACATTATATTATGACCAAGTACTTTTTCATAAACTTTTATGTGATGATAAAATAGTCTTAACATAATTTTTCATGTATGCCCGTTTCTCTTTATACTAGTTTATTCGAAATTTCGTCCTAAGAGAGATGGAACTTTTACTTTCAGTTACTTGTGCTCTGAATGATTATTTGCGTGAAAGGCTGAACTGAAATGATATTTCCTTGTTTTTTGAACTGTGGAAATAATGGTCGTTGAAGTCTGTCCTCCTTGAGGTAACCAGTGGTAATACTGGCATTGGTCTGGCATTTGTAGCTGCAGCTCGTGGCTACAAACTCGTGATAGTGATGCCATCATCGTATAGTCTTGAGAGAAGGATTGTTCTTAAAGCTTTGGGGGCTGAGTTATACATCACAGATCCAGCTAAAGGTTTAGATGGTCTGCTTCAGAAGGCCCAAGAGATTCTAGATAGGACGCCAAACAGTCATTTTTTTCGTCAGTTTGAGAATCCTGCCAATCCAAAGGTGCCTCCTTTACAAATAATTTGTTCATTTGCTATTAAAAAAAAGCATCATACTTATCAAATATCAATTCTCAGATCCACTATGAAACAACTGGACCAGAAATATGGAATTGCACAGGAGGAGAAGTTGATATTTTTATAGCAGGGATTGGGACTGGAGGCACGGTGACGGGAGCAGGAAGGTTCCTTAAGGAGAAGAATCCAGAAATAAAGGTATATGGTGTAGAACCAGCTGAAAATGCAATTCTAAACGGAGGACAACTAGGTCAGTCAAGTTTCCATCTTTCTGTGTCTTCTCAGAATATCCAAATCGATATAGAAACTAATATGCCATTGCATCATTTCTATACTCTCATTGAATTTAGAGTTTTGCCAGCTTTATCTCTCACACAATGTGTTTCCATATATGCTTCTTTGAACTTTTTTTTTATTATCATATACTGATTGATATATGTGTGTAATTAATTGTTAAAGGGCCGCATAAAATCCAAGGAATTGGTGCTGGTTTCATCCCAGCTGTCCTCGATGAAAGCATCCTGGATGGAGTTCTTCAAGTAAGGCTGTATACCATATAAGTAGCTCTCAGATTATACAAACATTTAAATTTCCGCTCAATGTGAGTGATATTCTGCTATAAAACCCGAATATCTTACAAATGACTCTAACCAGGTGGTGAATCTGCTATACTCTGACTGACAATTTCAATTCGTTTAATATAAAACTAACGCATTCATGACTCACAGAAGCAGAGATATGAAGTAGGCGAACATAGACTAGATCGCTATGTAGGGTATGGTTAGATATATCCTTTTGTTGACAGAATTATCTGAATCTCCAGAATAATCGTGACTTTTCAATGTAAAAGTTTCCATTTTACTCTATCTCTGAAACATATCCATCTGATTTAGTTCATTAACAGAACAAAGTAAATTCATTATAGGTTTTCTTATTTTCCATGTTTTGTTGGTCGAAATATTTGGTGAACATTTTGTTTAGGAAAACAAGTTGCTTAAAATAAGGAGAACGACTTTCCTAATGGAATTAGGGAAAACAAGTTTCACAAGTCGTATTCTACATTGAGTGTGTCCTGTCCTCCCCACGCTCCAACACACCTCATCGTCACCCCTACCTCCATAACCCCCAGCCTCACAATCCATAGTATTGGACTTAGATTATATACAAGTGGTTTTAGGATAGCATTTTTTGCGTACATACCGAGCACAAGAAAATTAGTAAGAAACCACTTATTTTCCTTCCTTTATACCGAACACACCCTTAATGTCCTCTCATATGTTTATAATGCTGTTGATTTTTAGGTTTTCTTGCTATATTTCCTGGTATGATGACAGCTTCTGTTTTTCATTTATGTTCAGGTATCTAGTAATGAAGCTATTGAAATGACAAAGCTTCTTGCATTGAAAGAAGGCCTACTGGTAAGTTCACCTGTCGATAAAGATCACTTCTGTGTCCTCTGCTTCATTTGTGATATCCGTTCTGATATCATCATTTTTCTCCTGGAATATTTTCAGGTAGGAATATCATCTGGTGCTGCAGCTGCTGCAGCAATACAAGTAGCAAAAAAGCCCGAAAATGCTGGGAAACTTATCGCGGTAAGTTAGATCTACTTTATTAAGCTTATTCTTGGGAATCCTTGATGAGCTCATGGTTCCAATTTTGCAAATGAACTTTGGCCTAAAATTCTCTTTCAATTCTCTGTGCAGGTCATCTTCCCTAGTTTTGGGGAGCGTTATCTTTCCACTGTGCTATTTGATTCTATTAGAGAAGAGGTGATGAACATGACTTTTGAGTAACTTTATGCTTCTTTGAACTGAGGAATACATGTTACTCCTATTTGTTGTAACTTGAGGAAAGATGCACTCAAGTGTAACATCCTAATAAATCAGTGAAATATTATTCGAAATACAAACATTTGTACCATTTGAATGGTGTAACCACTGTTTCTATTTAGCCCTTCATTCAGCCAACAAACAAGTATGATTTTTCAATGGCATAGTTAATGGAGAAAGGCTTCCATCATGTAGCGTCGTCAAACAAGCTTAATGTCAACGATTTTTAAATATCACTTCTTTGTCAACTCGACTATTGCCTAACCATAATCCCTATATTAATTTCAGAATGGTCCACATATAAATATTACAATGTCTACGTTTTTATAGTATTGTTTGCCTGCTGTATTATGAAAACAATATTAATTAAAGACAACAACTAAAATAGAAGAAATTATATCACGATTCAGGATACTGTAGTCTGATGCCAGCAAATGTTCTTCCAAATTAAACATACAAAATATATTTTAACTCTTTTTTTTTGAAAAAAATGTTGTTATCTTAGGTTATTGTAGTTTTACTTTAAGTTCTTTTCCAAAAATACATGCATATAAGAAAACGTCAAAGTATTACGAGTTGAACTAAAAAAAAGCAAAAAAGAAGTTAACTTAAATCTATATTGTATAAACTTTGTAATTCTTTTGGGTTGCTGTATAATTTTGTTTGTAAAGTTACTTATTATTAGTAAGTATTATTTCTTACAAAAACTGATAGCTCATAATCTTTTGAACAAGTTGTGGAGCTTTAATAAGTATAACCCAAATGACAAATTACTATATAATTTTTATCAACTATAACACCCTGATACTTCAAATTTCATGCTAATTCTTTATCTCAGGTGTTTTAAAAAGCTACGTTGATGAAGATATATACAAAATGTTGGGCTTGTACTCAGTAGACATACAATTTTAGTTTACCCCCAAACTTATTATATAGAAACGATATTTTGGGATGTGTGAACCTGAATAGTTATGAAATTATCAATTTTAATTTGATAGGGTAAATTCATCTATAATTTAATCAACGATTTTGAATGCAAGTTCTAAGAAAATTAATCTTACTTCTTTGTCAACTCGACTATTGCCTAACCTAACCTAGACATCTTAAATATTACAAATGTCTACGAATTTATAGTTTTTGGTCTAAAACTAAGTACTTGACTTTAGAACTAAAGATCAAATAGTACTTTTTAGAAGACTCTTCATAAATGAAACTAGTTTATCAATTAGAAAGAATATTGAAAATACTTTATTAAATTTTATGAAATAATATAGGCTAAATCCTCTTTTTTAGAAGGTTGATATTTTAAAAAGAAGCTTAAGATTTAATAATGTATATAGGAGTAATTAATTAGCAACATAATATTTAACCAAAAGTGGTTTAGATCATAAATTAAGCTATAAAAGTATCAACTTGTCTGTTTTTCTTTTTTAAATATTGAGTTTCAAATTAAAAGTAAAATGTAGAGGTAATATCTCATATTGGTCACTCAATTATGTATTCTTTCTCAGTCACTCAACTTTGAGTTTTTTTGAAAAGAATCCATAGTTAAGCTTTTGAGTTAAAAATCAAAGATGAGTGATTTTCTTAGAAAAGAATTTATAGTTGAGTGATCATATATGATATTAATTCGTAAAATGTATGGAAAGATATTTTAATTGTGTGGCCTTGAAAGATGAGTAGGTTATTACCCGCTATAAAATTTCACGATATATATAAGTCAAAGATAATACAATTTAAATTGAAAAGTCACTACTAGTAATATGGAAAACATGCAAATTACGTAGTTTCGTTGTTTGCGTGTTGCAGATATTATTACCACCAACTTTTTTGTGCTTTTGATTTCGGAGTTATATATATTATTTGAGTTCTTGAATTAGTTCTAAATTTCTGATTAATTTTGTCACAATAGCATCTGCTGACTGCTGGTTGATTTCTTGTATGGTTCCTTATCTGGATCATCGATCATACATTATCGTTTCACTTCCATGTCGAGAGTATAGTAGGTAACATATGTTCTCTACTTCGTATTTCTAAATATGTTTAGCTTTTTTTTCTTTGTTGCAGTAAGTCATCAAGCTGGAAATATGGAAGTGAAGAGTGAGAATATTGCAAAGGATGTCACAGAAGTTAGTCCCTAATTTCTTGCTACTCTTCGAATGCATCTCTCTCTTTTATTTAGTCTGTTTTTTTTTTTCCGTCTTCACAATGTACGTAGCTTATTGGAAACACTCCTATGGTATATCTCAACAAAATAGTTGAAGGTTGTGCTGCCCAAATTGCAGCCAAATTAGAGTATATGCAACCATGTGCAAGTGTCAAAGACAGGTGTTTAATTAACCTTCAATCCCCCTCGTCTAGTTTGTACATCATTCGTATGGAAAATCTAGAATTTACGGATCTTTTCCCATCTGTTACTGATTTGTAGGATTGCATATAGTATGATCAAAGATGCAGAAGATAAGGGCCTAATTACTCCTGGAAAGGTTTGTGAAATTCGTTTCGAGAATACTTATTAACAGCTTGATGTTATATGACTCTCATGATAGAGCTAGTATTAACACAACTTTTCATGTTATTTGAGTTCTGTCCTATTGACTGAAACTGCTGTACTGAAACGATCTGCTTGTATTTTCAAATGTTGAAATAATAATGGCCGGAAGACTGTCCTTCTTGAGGTAACTAGTGGTAATACCGGCATTGGGCTTGCATTTATAGCTGCAGCTCGTGGCTACAAACTCGTGATAGTGATGCCATCATCGTATAGTATTGAGAGAAGGATTGTTCTTAAAGCTTTTGGGGCTGAGTTATACATCATAGATCCAGCCAAAGGTCCTGATGGTGTTCTTCAGAAGGTCCAAGAGATACTAGATAGTACCCCAAACTGTCATTTTCTTTATCAGTTTGTGAATCCTTCCAATCCAAAGGTGTCTCCAATACAAATAATTTGTTCGTTAATTTTCTATAAAAACATCGTCATACTTATCAGGTATGAACGTACAGATCCACTATGAGACAACTGGACCAGAAATATGGAAGAGCACAGGAGGAAAAGTTGATATTTTCATTGCAGGGATTGGGACTGGAGGCACGGTGACGGGAGCAGGAAGGTTCCTTAAGGAGAAGAATCCAGAAATAAAGGTATATGGTATAGAACCAGCTGAAAATGCAATTCTAAATGGAGGACAATTAGGTCAGTACATATAGGAATTCCCCTGTTTTCATCTCTGTTTCAGCGAACTATTCTTTATCATATACTGATATGTGTGTATTTAAATGTTAAAGGGCCGCATAAAATTCAAGGAATTGGTGTTGGTTTTATCCCAGAAGTTCTCGATCTCAGCATCCTGGATGGAGTTATTCAAGTAAGGCTGTATACTACATAAATACTATTAGTAATTGTCAAATTTTACAAATATTTAAATTTGTATGACTGTCTAATCAGGTATCTAGTGATGAAGCCATTGAAATGGCAAAGCTTCTTGCATTGAAAGAAGGCCTGCTGGTAAGTTCACCCGTCAATAATGATCACTTCTGAGTCCTCCATTCTTATATCATCACAACTATCAGGTAGGAATATCATCAGGAGCGGCAGCTGCTGCAGCAGTAAAAGTAGCAAAAAAACCTGAAAATGCTGGGAAACTTATTGCAGTAAGTTAGATCTGTTTCATTAAGCTTATCAATCGATAGCAGTCAATTGAACAATGGCTTAAAATTATGTATGCAGATTATTTTCGCTAGTTCTGGAGAGCGTTATCTTTCCACCGTGCTGTTTGATTCCATTAGAGAAGAGGTGGAAAACATGACTTTTGAGTAACTTTGGAGTTACATGTTGTAACTTGAGCTAAAAATAATAAAAACTTCTGCAGTGTAACCTCTTAAATAGATAAACTTATTGTTCACTTGTATTATATGAATGGTACAAACAGAAACTATTTGTTCTCCTACAGATATCAACTTCTCTTGTGCTAAGTGGTCTATTTTTGCTCGTCTCTTTTACAGTTTACTGGAGAATTAACCCCTCCTTAAACTTACAAGGTTTGAAAGTTTGAATCAGACAAAAGATAACCTGTCTTTCAAAATTTGTATAACTCACAACACATTTATTTTAACTAGTCTCTGAGAACGTATGTTGCACATTTATTCCTTAATAGTTCTGAACACGTGCTTCGCACGTAAGTCCTCTAAACACATTATTACGATATGAGTTGTATATGTCAAAATCACATTGTAATAATTATCACAAACTATTTTTAATTTAAAATAGATAATATTGTATGTCAGATGATTAGACAATCGATTAATCTACAAGATTTGAACAACACAACTTGATTGGGTAATTAAAATTAAAACCAAATTAAATTTTAATGATATTAGGTCCAATACATGATGTATTTTTTAAGGGAGAAATGTACTGCCTTACATCCCAAATTATGTGACAGTCTTGGCTAATCGAGAGTCAATTAGATTAATTTTACGAAGCTAAATTGGATCAATTTAACTCAGTATTATAAAATTAAAATACAAATATTCGGAAAAAAAATATAAGAAGTATATAACTTGTAATTTTAAAATATTAATTGAAGTTTATATGATTTAAATTTCAAGAAATGAAAAAATATCAGACAAATTGAGGCGAAGATATACCTTTTCAAGTTTCTGTGAATTATGAGAACAATTTAGTATTTGATGTTGTAACATTCTTCTATGCTTCCTACCAGATTATTGCTAAAGCTCTTGTGAATCTTCTTCTGCAATCAAATAGGTTTTACAATTTTAATAAGAAGAAAATATGAATAATGATGAAATATGAAAAAAGTAACGAAAATTATAAACCCAACATACATAAAATATGAGTTATAAAGGAAAAATTCATTTATAAACCAATAGAGAAATAGTAACAGTTACAGGATACAGGATACTTTCACACTTCTTCCATAAAGTTTGTAACTATCAATTGTGGGTTCAGTTTTGTTTGATAGAAACTTTTAGTATTCTACACTAAGGTGCAAATATTTTTAACCGATGCAGTTCTTAAGTTGTAGGTCTTTTGGGGCATTTATACAAATAAGATATAAAGCAACATAATAGGGAAGCTGAATGAAAAAAAAAGAGAAATTAAATAAATATCAATCCTAGCTTTTAAGAGTGTGTATTTATATTTTCCCCCATAAATATATAAGAATATTGTTTAATAGAAAATAATAGTACTTATTTATAATTAATGTGTACATTTTCGTTCATCAATATTATGACATTACAAGGACATTTTGGTAATTCAACTTTTGATTTGGAGGCTTTCCACACACACATATATATATATATATATATATATATATATATATATGATTACTTTGTTAAAACTTGTACATAATTGACTTTATGTTGGTAGTTATTTATCGCATATCTTTTCAGTCCATACATGTTATTTTTAATATAACATCTCAGTCCCAAGCCATATATAACATAGTTAATATGCTCACTCAACTTAAATTTTTATATCAGAAAAATCACTTAACTTAAGTCTTTGTATCAATAATAAAATCATTCAACTAAATTTCTCATTAACTAAAATTTACCATGACAAGAAAAATTATCATTTATTCCTAAAATTGAATGATATTAACTCCGAAAATAAATAAATAAAATAAAATCTATTTTGCTAATTAAGTTAAATATTCATATATGAAATTAATTCTCATTTTCCTTGTGTCCGATGATTCGAAATCTACTTTATGAGAATTTTGCGAATCAAGAACTTCATATCTTTTGAATATTTATATAGCGGTAAGATTCACAGCAATCCTCTGCTAACCACTAGCGATTTTAATTCTTTTAGAAAATGGGGATAACATAGCTTGAGGTTTTCTAGACGTTATGTTAATTAGCGTACATATTTAGTTACAGGTGTGCTAATAAACCTAGCTTATACTGACAAGGAGAAGTAACTATTAAATTAATTTAAAAGGTCATTTAATTTTGAGAATGAAAATTAATTTATTTTATCATGTTAAATTTAGTTAATGATAAATTTAATTGAGTAATTTTTTTGATACAAAAGTCTAAGTTAAGTGATTTTATTTAAACAAAACAAAATTTGATATCTTTTTAAGATAATTCTCAAAATTGAGTGACCCTTTGAGATATTAACTCTATATAGCACTTTGAACAAACTTATTCTTTAGTTTTTTTATGCATTTATATTTACATATTTTCATGCACAAATTGATGTAACAATATCACATCTTTCCTGTGAATTTCAATTTCCTTCAAAAGAAAAAAATGTTGAAAAATAAACAAAACAGAGAAAAAAAATTATGCCTTTATATGTTGGGCGATTGATTCGAATTTTACAAGATCCAGTATATCCGCTTTCAACAACTACAAAAATATAAACTACCACTAACAAAAATATAAACTACCACTAGCTCTATTCAGTATCGGAGCCAGGATTTTTAGTAAGAGGGTTCAAAATTCGTAAAAATAGATATACGGAATAACCGAAGGAGTTCGACATCAACTATATATACATAAAATATTATTTTAACAATATATAAATAGTATAATTTTCTGTCGAAGGGATTCAAGGTGGCTCTGCCCCTAGCTCTATTTCAAAGAAGCTTAAGAATACTCTAAATGGAGATTTTTAAGGATGCTCTTAAAGTTTTTTTTTGATAATTTTGGAGCATTATGCTGATGTTGAAATAATGTAGAGTAATTGGAGCTTGATATTGAGATTATTTAATGCCTGAAGAGATGGGTTGATTACTTGTCATCGTTTAAGGTATGTAAAGCTAAAACCTCCTTTATTGTTAAGGCACACATGCCTATATTCTTTTTGCACTGGAAGCAACTTGTCTCCAAATTCCACACGTCTTTGTATTGATGTCATAATAATCATAAAAAAAAAAATGATATATTTGTCTTAAGTGTTGTAAATAGGAATAATATGGCACATATGACCTGCACGCAAGACCCTCATAGTATGCTAGATCGCAATTACAGTTATGCGTATAAAATCATAGTCATGAGTACATGACAAGACATCAATTAGGCAAATTATTATAGGCGCTTCATAATAATGAATAACTCATACAACGTTATATGATAAAATAATAAGGAAAATACATAAATTACATTTTCATATCGTGTATAGCATATATTCATATGATACTTGTCCGCCTCGTTCAAACTTAGGATAGAAGAATGTGGGTAATTATGATATTATCAATTCAAATAGGGGTAAATTCATCTTACAATGTAAAATATGTGTCGTTCTCCTTTAACACAGATTAGTGAGCTACTTGATTTTCTCACTTTTTTGTCAATTAGACTATCGCCTAACCTAATATTTTAGAATGGTCCACATATAAGTACTACAATATCTACCTGTCTATAACACGTTTGATTTCAATATAAGTTAGGACATATGAGATTAGTTATGTTAGGACTAGTTATATTGCTATTATTTTTTATTAAATGTTTGATTTATTATATTAAAAAAAATATTGTTTGTTCAAAAAAAAGAATATACTCTTCATAAGTGTACATATAGTGAAAAGTGATGTATAAAACGAATTTGTATATAAAAATACCTTCTATAATTTTCTATGAATTTGAAAACTCCAAAAAAACGTGGTCACAATTTTCACTTCGAATCATTCAAAAAATTAAAAATCAAATTTAATTTATATTCCGATAAACTCTAATTTTCAGATATAATTTTCAACTTGAAAATAATATCATAAATACTATTTTTTTTAAAAATCATAATTTTTATGTCCAAAAGCTAGTGCCTGACTTGCTATACCATGGAGCCAGCACTGCTTCTCACTTTAAGCATTTTCGAGTGGAATAAATCTTGGTTGGCTGTGTCTAAGAATTAGGCCAAATTTTTTTTTGCTAACTTAAACAATTTTGGTATTTTTTTTATTTTTATTGTTTGTCTCATTTATTATTTCTTCGTTCCTTTTTTTACTTATTAAACTTTGGCTTGACAAAACTATTAAGAAAATAATGATTGGTATAGTAAGTTTAACATTTTAACTCTATGAATTAAAGGGGGTCTCAAATATATTTAGTCACTGCATTTTATTTTTCAAAGACATTAACCCACACAGGAATGTTAATGAATTGAGAGTATAATAGGGAAAAAGAAAATTATCCTTACTATTTTTCAAAAAAATGACATAGGAAATATTTGATAAGTAAATAAGGACGAACGGGTAATTATTAGCCACATCTCTATATATATTATGCTTCGGCAACAATCAGCTTTATTAGTGGTAGACTGATAGTTGACAGCTCCTTAAAAGTAATTTATGTTTAATATTACAGGCTGATTGTTGTGGAAATAACAGCTCCTTTTGTTATTACCAGTTTTGAACAAACCATTCCTTTGTTTTCATTGTGTTGTAGGTTACATATGTTCTATCTTCTCCCTATAATTGAACGATTTAACTCTTATTTCTTGTTGCAGTAAGTGAGCAACGAAATATGGAAGAGAAGAGTCATGAGATTGCGAAAGATGTCACGGAAGTAGTTTCCTTTCTGAAATCTTTCTTGGTACTCTTTACATCCTCCTTGTTTAGAATCAAATCATCATCGCGTTTTGTTGTCTTCACGATGTAGCTTATTGGAAGCACCCCTATGGTATATCTCAACAAAATCGCGGAAGGTTGTGCTGCCAAAATTGTAGCCAAAATGGAAATAATGCAACCATGCTCAAGTATCAAAGATAGGTGTTTATCTTTCACTCCCCTCATCCAGTTTCTTCGCTCAATTTGCAAAATCTTGAGTTATTCACGTCTTATTTCTAACTTGCAATTCTTAATATGTAGGGTTGCATGGAATATGATCAAAGATGCAGAAGACAGGGGCATTATTAGCCCTGGAAAGGTTAGTGAAATTTGTATGAGAATTAATAGCAAGAGGAAAAGGAACACATTTCTCTTGATAGTGATGTGATGTGAATTCTGTGGTCTTATTATAATTTATCTGAACTGAAGTTATTTTCTTGGTTTTCAAATGATGAAATAATAATGGTGGCGTAAGACTGTCCTTCTAGAAACATCCAGTGGAAATACCGGCATTGGTCTTGCGTCTATTGCAGCAGCTCGTGGGTATAAACTCGTGATAGTGATGCCAGGATCATCTAGTATTGAGAGAAGGATTGTTCTTAAAGCTTTGGGGGCTGAGTTATACATCACGGATCCTGACAAAGGTATACATGATGTGCTTAAGAAGGCCCAAGAGATAGAAGACACAACACCCAACTGTTATTTTCTTGGTCAGGACAACAACCCTGCCAATCCAAAGGTGTCTATACAAATAACTCATGATCCATTTGTTATAATTAAAAACATATAGTATTTATAAAGTATACATTTTGTAGATCCATTATGAAGCAACTGGACCTGAAATATGGAATTGTACGGGAGGGAAAGTTGATATTTTAATTGCTGGGATTGGGACGGGAGGCACAGTAACAGGAATTGGAAAGTTTCTCAAGGAGAAGAATCCAGAAATAAAGGTAAGGTTATTTATCATTAGCGCTATTGTTCTTCTTTCGTTTTGACTTGATTTGTGATTTTCTTTCCTTGTCGGAAAATCAGGTATATGGTTTAGAACCAACTGAAAATGCATTTCTAAATGGAGGACAACTAGGTCAGTCAACTAACATGCCATTGCATTAGTACGAGTTTTTCAAGCTCTAACTGTCACACTCTGTTTTCATCGCTATTGTTGCTCCCAATCGCACAGTGCACACGCAAGTAATATAATGGTTCTTAAAAGAACCAGATTATCGATCCAAATGACCGGTCAATTAACTATTTTTACTAAATTAATACATTATTATATTAAATTTATTCCATTAAACTGTCTGCTTGGTTCGTTTTGGCTCCAAACTCTTCAATTTTATACCAATTTATTCTTACAAATAAAATATACTATTTAGCACAATCCATAAAATTCATGCTAAAAAAGTACATATATAAATAATAAATGTGAGACAAATAATAATTAAAAATATATATTTTTGGCCTCACATCAGCTACTTTGCGTGAATTACTCTTTATCATTGTATATTACCGTTACAGGGCCACATAAAATCCAAGGGATTGGTCCTGGTTTTATCCCACCTGTTCTCGATCTCAGCATCCTGGATGGAGTTCTTCAAGTAAGGCTGTATACCATATAAGTAGTTGTCAGATTATCTGTTCAGTGTGTATAAGTTCTGTTTTTATTAATGCTCAGGTATCTAGTGATGAAGCCATTGAAATGGCAAAGCTTCTTGCATTGAAAGAAGGTCTGCTGGTAAGTTCACCCGTCAATTAAGATCAGTTTTGAGTCCATAAAATTGTCAGTCCTCCGCTTCATTTGTGATATTGTCAGTTCTGATATCATTACGATTATTCTCCTGGAATATTTTCAGGTAGGAATATCATCAGGGGCTGCAGCTGCTGCAGCAGTTCAAGTAGCAAAAAATCCCGAAAATGCTGGGAAACTTATTGTAGTAAGTTAAATCTATTCACGAGTAACCTGAAAACAGCTCTTTTTTTCTCTGTGTCCTTAAAACATTTGAACACTGGCCTTAAATTATGTATGCAGATAATTATGGCTAGTTCTGGAGAGCGTTATCTTTCCACCGTGCTGTTTGATTCCATTAGAGAAGAGGTGGAAAACATGACTTTTGAGTAACTTTGGAGTTACATGTTGTAACTTGAGCTAAAATAGTGAAGACCTCTCAAGTTTAATATCCTAAATGGATTGAACTCTATTTATGACAATATATCCATTATTGAAATAACTCAAAATCTTAACATTTTCATCATTTCATAGCTATAATTTATCGCAATAGTATTCGTGAAAAACTAAATATTTGTATACATGATCCAAGAATTAGAAAGATTGCAATTTGCATTACTTATGAATGAAACAATTCTTAATTTTTTAAAGAAAATAAATAAAATTTATAAGAAAAAACTCTTCTATAAACAGAGGAAAAACGTTTGAATGAGTCCCTACATTGCGTGAATCCAAATATAGTTAGGCTCCAATGTGAGTGTTGGATATCGAATGAAAAACCAAAATAAAAGGAAAAATATGATATTCGTGTTGAACAAAGCACCACAACACTTCAATTATTTAACGTGAAGCATATAATGCCAAAATACTATACCTTTTTTTCAATTTATTTGTCTGATTTTGATTTAACATTTAAAAAAAAAAAGATTGCAATTTGCATTACTTTAATTTTTATGAATGAAATAATTCTTAAATTTTTCTTTTATTTTAAAAAAAAAACACTCTTCTATAACTGGATTAGAAAGTTCTATTAAATGATGCTTTAGAAACTAATGGTGAAAAAACATGATTATTTATCAAATTGTTCACGTTTCAACAATATGATTTGATTATGATATACATTAATAATATGTAGCAAAAATATGGTTTGTGTCTTGAACAAAGCACCACAACGCTTCAATTGTCTAACATTAAGCATCAACAACGGTAAAATAGTACCAACTCTGTTTCAATTTATTTATATGATTTTGACTTGACAAAATTTAAGAAAGGGGAAAAGGACAAATATACCCCTGAACTATTGTAAATGGTCTTTAGGGACATTGGTGCCCCTGATGTTCAAAAACTAGAGCATATATGCCCTTCAGTCTAACGGAAGACTAAATAGGGACACATGACACAATCTTATCCATCGATCGGATGTCGGGTCGGTCGATAAGATTACGACACATATATGTTCTTTAGTATAAAGAGCATATATGTTCTAGTTTTTGGACGGCAGAGGCAACAATGTCCCTAAAGTATGCAGAGGGTATCCGCGTACCATTTACGATAGTTCGGATGTATATTTGTCCTTTTTCCCTCTGAGAAAATAAAGAAGATTTTTAAACTTTGACATCTTGAATTAATCAGAAAATATTTCAATTTTATGGTCTTAAACATGCGACGTAAAAAAATATTTTCTTTTTTTTAAAGGACTTCTAATTCTTTCTTAGTGAACTCCATACATTTATGATCATCCCAAAGTGACCATCCTTTCCTATTTAAGTAAACGCAGTTACTAGATGATGTCTGTTCATTTGTGGCAGTTCACAGCTCCTTGAGTAATTGTTGTGGACTGGTGGTCTTCTGCTTATATGGACTTGAGTAACCGTCCCTAAAGAAATAGCTTTTGGGATTGAATTAGACCAGTGCAATAATTTTACATTCCAAAAGAGTGTCAAAGATTAAGTTTATTCTTGTATGGTTGCTATATATATATATATATATACTAGTTCTGCAAACGTGCCTTGCACGTTTGACCTTTGTTACTGTTATAATTTATACAGGCCCAAGATATAAAATTACTCAACATTGTCTGATGTACTCCTATATGTGTTTTTGTGCATATAAATTAAACTCTTTTTAGTGTTTACTTTCTGCCTAGAACTTAAATATCAACAATTTTTTTTGGGAATGATGAGCAACTTGTAAGGCTAGAACTAAGCCCCAAGGCTGAAGTTTCTTGGGAGTTGGGACATAAATACTCCAACAATACATTAAAATAAAAAAAATGAATGAATGGCACAAACCAATAAGAAAAATAGTGACCAATAAAAAATATTACAAGAACTATTAGATTATGTGTTTCTCCAAAAACCATGAAAATAAAAAATGAACGAAGGCACAAATCAATAAGAAAAATAGTGACCAATAAAAAAATACTCCTTACATAAGAACTATTAGATGATGAAATACAAAGTGTGGTGGATTAATATTTTTTATCCAATTTATAAAGGGAGAAATTAAGTACATGAAAGGTTTGTGCATGAATGTGTTTAATGGTAGAAGCTAAAAAGTTTTAACAATGAAATTCATTAAGAAATGGAAAATGATAAGTTATAACATCTAATCATGTATTTGGTCTAGTTTAATTGTCATTATTGATTTAATTTTAAAAATTAGTGAAAGATCTTTTAATTTTTAAAATTGGTAAAGGACATTTTCGTAATCTAACTTTGAACTTAAAATCTTCCCACTTATAATAATATATGATATACATTGTGATTTCACTTCCATGAGAGTGTAGGAGGTTACAAAGGTTATCTTATTCATATCATTAACTACGCGTAGCTCTTGTTTCTCATTGCATCAAGTCAGCAACACAATATGGAAGAGAAGAGGGAGATCGCGAAAGATGTTATGGAAGTAGTTTCCTTTCTGAGATCTTTCTTGGTAGTATTTTGATCTTCCTTTTTCAGCATCATTATCATCTCATTTTGTTGTACTCTTCACAATGCAGCTTATTGGAAGCACCCCTATGGTATATCTCAACAAAATTGCCGAAGGCTGTGCTGCCCAAATCGCAGCCAAAATGGAGACAATGCAACCATGCTCAAGTATTAAAGATAGGTGTTAATCTTTCACTCCTCTCATTCAGTTTCTTAGCTCAATTTGCAAAATTTTGAATTATTCACATGTTATTTCTAACTTCCAATTCTTAATATGTAGGGTCGCATGGAGTATGATCAAAGATGCAGAAGACAGGGGCCTGATTACGCCTGGAAAGGTTAGTTAAGTTTGTTTTATATTATATATATCAGGAGGAAAAAGGAACACATTATATGACTTGGAGTACTAATTCGTCTATGATCATTTATCTGAAAGGCTGAACTGAAACTATATTTTTGGTTTTTTAAAATGATGAAATAACGGTGGCTGAAGACAGTCCTCATTGAGATATCCAGTGGAAATACTGGCATTGGTCTTGCGTCTATTGCAGCAGCTCGTGGCTATAAACTTGTGATAGTGATGGGAGCAAAATATAGTATTGAAAGAAGGATTGTTCTTAAAGCTTTGGGGGCTGAGTTATACATCACGTATCCTGACAAAGGTATAGATGGTGCAATTCAGAAGGCCAAAGAGATAATAGATACAACACCCAACTGTTATTTTCTTCATCAGAGCGAAAACCCTGCCAATCCAAAGGTGTCTATACAAATAACTCATGATTCATTTGTTATAAAACCATCACACTTATAAAGTATCCATTTTGTAGATCCATTATGAAGCAACTGGACCTGAAATATGGAATTGTACCGGAGGAAAAGTTGACATTTTTATTGCTGGGATTGGGACTGGAGGCAAAGTGACAGGAACTGGAAAGTTTCTCAAGGAAAAGAATCCAGAAATAAAGGTTAGGTTATTTGTGAGTGATAAGTGATATTGTTCTTATTTCTTTTTGTCTTGATTCCTTATAACTTTGTCTTGTGGAAAAATCAGGTATATGTTAAATTTGACAAGATTCAAAAATTGATTAATGAGAAGATATGGTAGTTAGGAGGATAATTCTTCATTGGTAGAAAAGTCAAAGATAGCACCTTTTGTAGGTGAAATTTAGGTGAATAATAAATTGGTTTCACAAGGTAAATCTTGACATTTTGACATATTGTGATGTCATGGATGACATCAATAGGAAGAATTCACTCCTATAAATAGGTAGCTCCTAATTCATTTGTAACACACCTCTCACTTGCCTTCTCATCTCCTAAGGCATTTGTTCTTCTTTCTCTCTTGTAGTATTTCACTTGTACTCTTTTGGAGTGAAATAAATATTGGTTGGTTGTGTCAGAGGAATAGGCAAAAGAAAACAAAAATTTGCCGAACCTCGTTAATTTCTGGTGTTCCTTTTATTGTTGTCTCATTTACTATTTATTAGCTACCTTTAGATATAGCAATTGTGATTCCATCACTCTCTATATATTCGGCTTCCGCAACAGTATATGGTATAGAACCAGCCGAAAATGCATTTCTAAATGGAGGGCAACTAGGTCAGTCAAGTTTCTTCCCCCCTTCGAGCTGTCCCATCAATAGAGTTTTTCCAGATTATCTCGCATACTGTGTTTTCATCACTACTTTCTGTGAATTAATTTTTATCATAGACTGATATGTGTAATTAAATGTTACCGTTAAAGGGCCACATAAAATCCAAGGAATTGGTTCTGGTTTAATCTCACCTGTTCTCGATCTCAGCATCCTGGATGAAGTTCTTCAAGTGAGGCTGTATATGTCGTCAGATTATAAACATTTAAATTTCTGTTCAGTGTTTATAATTAAGTTATGATATCAGCGTAATTCTGTTTTTGTTAATGTTCAGGTATCTAGCGATGAAGCTATTGAAATGGCAAAGCTTCTTGCATTGAAAGTGTTGGGAAAACGCGGACAAGCACAAAAATATATATGGTAAAAGTAATGGAAATAAAATGGGAAAATAACGACACCAAGAATTTTACGTGGAAACCCTTCTGAATAAGGGAAAAAATCACAGGCCAAGAGGAGCAACTGATATTACTATAGTAAGGAATTTTACACTGTGTAGTCACGAATACAATACTCAAAGTGACTACTACACACTCAAAAGGAACAACACTCTTTTGGTTTCCGTCTTACTAAAATATCGCTCACACTCTATTTTTCTTCACAGACTATTTTCTTATATATAGTCTATGGAATACCTCACTTTGCTCTCAAAATGGTTTTTCTCTCTAACTTGGTGTGTCTTTGAAATGAGCAAGGGCTCTCTATTTATAGGAGAAATCTACTTCTAATGATGTCACCAGTGACATCACAAAAAACACAAGGTTTCAACCTTTGCACCTATACAGATTTCTTGGTAAGATTTTAGTTGGAAAAAAAATGGTGAGCATGATTTGTTGCAGCATTTGTTGACTTTAACAATAAGCAACAAACATTAATTCAACCATTCCTGCATTTTAACTTTCCTTATGTTTATCTACAATGGGTGTGGACCCCACAGAAAGAAGGTCTGCTGATACGTTCACCCGTCAATAAAGATCAGTTAGTGGCAATTAGCACTCTTTTTAAATCTCCCTAAAGGCGGCAATTAACTAAAGCAGATAAAAACTTTAACACTCTTTGTTAATGTGCAATATTACCGTTAAAAGTTGTTTTGTAGTAGTGTGTGTTCCATTTGTGATGTGCATTCACGACATATATAGTTCCTTTTTCTTTTGGAATATTTTCAGGTAGGAATATCATCAGGGGCTGCAGCTGCTGCTGCAGTAAAAGTAGCAAAAAGGCCAAAAAATGCTGGTAAACTTATTGTGGTAAGTTTTAGATCTATTCAGTAAGCTGATAGCACTCTTTCTATAAGTCTACTTTGAAGCAATTGAACAATGGCCTAAAATTATGTATGCAGATTATTATGGCTAGTTCTGGAGAGCGTTATCTTTCCACCGTGCTGTTTGATTCCATTCGAGAAGAGGTGGAAAACATGAAATTTGAGTAACATTATGCTTCTTTGGATTGAGAGATAGGGTATTTAAGGATGTGCTAGCTATGTTGTAAGTTAACTTGAGCTAAAATAGTAAAAACAACTGAATTGTAAGCCTCCAATGAATACAAATATTCTTACATTTGAATAATATAAAGAAAAACTATTTGATTCTTTGTGCTATAGTACTACTGTTAGTTTGGTTGAGCCTTGCAGCGACACCACCAACAGCAACATTAGCAGTCCTATTAGTCGCAAAATCCATTGCAGAATTCGTAATATTAGCTCATCCCAATACATTTAAAATATTTAAGTCTAATGTAAAATAAAAATTATTGTTGTAAAAATGAAAAATAAAATTCTTATTCTTAAAATAACACAATTCTTATTCTTCTTTCTTACATAATGAATTCTTTATTTTAATTTAGGTTTTATACACGAAATATTTTATGTTTTCATTTGTAATATTAAGAAAATCTTTATTTTATTTTACGTTTTACACACGATTATTTATGTTTTCATTTGTGAAATATTTATTTTTAATTTATTTGGATTGATTATTTTATAATTATATATGTTAAACTTTAATTATTTTCATATTAAATATTTTTTCTGATTTGATTTTTAATAAATAATAATAATAAATCTTTGATTTTATTCAATGAGGATCCTTTAATGACCATCGGAAGTTTTCTACGTACATACTTTCTTCTACATTGTTTCATGTTCTTCTATATTGCAATTCTCTCTACTAGTTTTCTTTTTTTTTTCTCGGTTGGTGTCTCATATCTGTACTAGAGTTGATTTTTCAGATTTACTAGTTATTATCTATCAGTGATAAGAAAATTAAACGCATAAATTATTTCTCATTATATGTTATGTATTAAAAATTAAATTAAAAAATCATTAAATATTGATATAGTTAATTTTCTCTTTTAACATAAAAAAAATAAAGAGTTTATTGTATAAAAATAAAGAACAAATTTTTTATTTTATTATTTTAAGAAATAAGAATTTTATCCTTCATTTAAATAAAAGATAAATGACAGAAATCCCACCTTTAAGTTCTCTTATTACCATTATCCCCTATTAGTTTTATAAATTTTCAAAATTCCTTATTTTCACACATCAAATTAATGTAAAGGTGCATCAAATTAATGTATCTCGCGTATCAAATTAATGTATCATGTAAAATGTACATCAAATTAGTGTATCATGTATAAAATGTAATATATCTTACTTAACAATTAATGTATCTCGCGCATCAGATTAGTGTATCAGCGCTTATATTATTGTATTATTTGAGAGATTTTTATTATTATAAACTTATAAGAGATAAATGATAATTTTATCTTAAAAATATGTGATATCTGTCTTTTGCCCGGAAATCACTCGATTACGAGCGACTACTTGCCAAAAGAAAAAACAAAGAAGACCGTTATTGAAAAATAAATAATCCATGAGATTCAGACGGCCGTGTGCTGTAGCGATTTGTTTGTTTGCTAAGTTAGATTAAAAAAAATTCCCTATGTTCATTTTAGTTAAAACAAACATTCTTTTTTTATTCTGACTCGTTTCAATTTATTTGTTTGATTTTGACTTGATACAAAATTTAAGAAAATAAAAGAAAATTTGAATTTTGAGATCATAAATAAAAACATATCAAAAAGATATTTCAATTTTATAACATTCTGTTTTTTTTTTTTTTAAGTAACTCCATGATTTAATCAACAACAGTAACAACCCACTTATGATCATCTCAAAATGACCATCTTTTAAAATTGAAAGTATAAGCAATTACCAGATGATGTCTGTTCATTTGTGGCAGTTGACAGCTCCTAAAGTAATTTTAGTGGAGTGATAGTACTTGGGTTGAGTTAGGCCTAGTGTCATATCTTAAGAGTGTCGAAGATAGAGCAAGTTTTTTCTTGTTTCTCATTATTGGAGCAAGTCATTATGGAAGAAAGGAGGGAGATTGCGAAAGATGTCACGGAAGTAGTTTCCTTTCTGAGATCTTTCTTGGTACTCTTTGCATTCATCTTTTATTTAAAGTATAATATTCATCTCATTTCACAATGTAGCTTATTGGAAGCACTCCTATGGTATATCTCAACAAAATCGCAGAAGGTTGTGCTGCCAAAATTGCAGCTAAATTAGAGATAATGCAACCATGCTCAAGTATCAAAGATAGGTGTTTAACTTTCACTCCCCTCATCAATTTTCTTAGCTCAATTTGCAAAATCTTGAATTATATTCTAACTTGCAATTCTTAATATGTAGGGTTGCATTGAGTATGATCAAAGATGCAGAAGACAGGGGCCTGATTACCCCTGGAAAGGTTAGTGAACACATTGAAGAGATATATATTACTATGTGATTCCAAGTATTTCGTCACTGTTAGAGTGGTCAAAGTCTCACATTGATTGAGGAATGGACCGGTGGTTTGCTTATATGAACTTGGGCGGTCCTCCCCTTATGAGCTAGCGTTAGGGAGGTTGAGTTAGGCCCAAATACCATATCTTTATAATCACAAACTTTGGTGCGTGCTTAAAATGGGGCTAAATAAACTTTCCATGTGTATGCTCATAAAAGGTGACTTTACAAATAACTCATTCATTTGTTATATAAACATCACACTTTTAAAGTATCCATGTGTAGATCCATTATGAAGCAACTGGACCTGAAATATGGAATTGTACCGGAGGAAAAGTTGACATTTTTATTGCTGGGACTGGGACTGGAGGCACAGTGACAGGAACTGGAAAGTTTCTCAAGGAAAAGAATCCAGAAATAAAGGTTAGGTTATTTGTGAGTGATAAGTGATATTGTTCTTATTTCTTTTTGTCTTGATTCCTTATAACTTTGTCTTGTGGAAAAATCAGGTATGTGGTATAGAACCAGCCGAAAATGCATTTCTAAATGGAGGGCAACTAGGTCAGTCAAGTTTCTTCCCCCCTTCGAGCTGTCCCATCAATAGAGTTTTTCCAGATTATCTCGCATACTGTGTTTTCATCACTACTTGATGTGAATTAATTTTTATCATAGACTGATATCTGTAATTAAATGTTACCGTTAAAGGGCCACATAAAATCCAAGGAATTGGTTCTGGTTTAATCCCACCTGTTCTCGATCTCAGCATCCTGGATGAAGTTCTTCAAGTAAGGCTGTATTAGTTGTCAGATTATAAACATTTAAGTTTTTGTTCAGTGTGTATAAGTTTTTCCTGGTATGATATCAGCTTCTGTTGTTATTTATGTTCAGGTATCTAGTGATGAAGCTATTGAAATGACAAAGCTTCTTGCATTGAAAGAAGGCCTGCTGGTAAGATCACCTTTGAGTCCACAGATTGTCTGTCTACCGCTTCATTTGTGATGTGTATTCTTATTATGTCGTCATGGCTATACTTTCTTTGGAATATATTCAGGTGGGTATATCATCAGGGGCTGCAGCTGCTGCTGCAGTAAAAGTGGCAAAAAGACCAGAAAATGCTGGGAAACTTATTGTGGTAAGTTAGAATATCTATTCAGTAAGCTGATAACACTCTTTCTCTCATGTCTCCTTAAAACATTGGAACTCTGGACTAAAATTCTCTGTTATAATTCTCTATGCAGATTATTATGGCTAGTTCTGGAGAGCGTTATCTTTCCACCGTGCTGTTTGATTCCATTAGAGAAGAGGTGGAAAACATGACTTTTGAGTAACTTTATGCTTCTTTGGATTGAGAGTAGGGGTGGCAGGGGGACCGGGATATCCCGCCCCACCCCGCGTCCCGTCCCGACCCGTGTCCCGCCCGGCCCATCCCCTTATGTTTAGGGGGTTTAAGGGGTGGGGGATGAGGGGACCGGTCAGGGCCGGTTCACCCCTGAGTCCCGGTTGACCCAGCCCGGTCCCGGCCCGGTTGAACCGGCCGGTTCGCGGGATTCCCCTTTTTTAAAAAAAAAAATAATAATAATCAAAAAGTTATCGTTTTTTTTAAATTTTCAAAAATTTATCGTTTAACACAAATGATTCTACTTATGTTGATGATACTTCATCTAAATCACCATCGATATGATGCGACAATTAGAATTAAATTTTAAAAGAGAAAACAGATATTTTTGGATTACATTCGAGAACTAATTGAAACAGAACCCTTCCTAGAAAGTGGCTGCGTAAAATTGGTTACTCATCTAATATCTGTAACAAATATTAGCTTTACGTATGAAAACTTATTGAAACAGAACCCTTCCTAGAAGGTGGCTGCGTAGATTAGTTACTCCACTAATATTTGTTAATTGTAACTTCTAATTTCTATTGAATAAATTTGAAGGTTTTAACTTTTATTCAAGTTTTTTTATACAATTATTGTCTTGAATTTTAATTTTAATAAATACAATTAAATATATACTAAACTAACTAAAGTACTAAACTAACTTTAAAATACTTAATTTGAAACTTGTAACTTGACATTTGAAATTTCAAGTTTACAATTTACATAACTTTAAAATATTTAAAATACAAATTTAAACTTCTCAAATTTGAAATTTTAAACTTTAAAGTTGAAACTTGAAATTTGAAATATGAATCTTGAAATTTAAAAATTGGAACTTTAAATCTGAAAATTTATTTTGAAATTTGAAAATTAAAAGTTAAATTTAAAATTTATTAGCTAAAGACGTATAATTTCAATACAAATATATAAGTATTTAAAAACAAAAAAAATCCCACGTCCCGTCCCGTCCCGTCCCCCCAAATCCCATCCCATCCCGTATATATAGTGGGACGGGATGGGACCTATTTCTGTCCCCCAATCCCGATCCCGGTCCAAATCCCCCCTCCCCGTCCCCCGTCCCGTCCCGTCCCCCTTCATTCCGTCCCCCAGTCCCCGTCCCCATCCCCTTGAGCTAAAATAGTAATAACAACTGAATTGTAAGCTCCTAAATTGGTTAACGAATACAAATATTCTTACCATTTGAATGATATAAAGAAAAGCTATTTTTCAATGGCATATTTATGGAGAAAGACTTTCATCAGCAAACAGGCAGGCATTTACTTTTCTTTACTGATACTTTACGAGTTTTAATTGTCAAACCAGCTACTGTACTATTCTTATTATTCTTTTTCTCGCTTGCACATATAATTGGACTCTTAAGAAACTGGATGTATGTAGAGAGGAAATGAGAGATATTAATGAGAACTTGCACCATTTTGCAAGTCATTCCGAAGATATACTGCAAATGCTTGGAACTAGATTGAAGCAAATTCAAGAAATTACTCATGTACAATGTAAAGCATACATTTTGTCATCTTAATGGAACAGCATCTCTAACTTCTCGAATATGCACAAGAGTCAGTAATGAAACGGTACATATTCTTGCAATACTCTTGAACCCTTGCATAATGCTGGGAAGTGAAATGAAACTCACTACACAGGTTCTGAGTATTATTCACTACAGATAACTACTCCAATAAGCTAAGCCTCAATAGTTAAGGCTTGTAACAATCCCTCGCGCAAAAGCTAGTATGGGGAAGGACAAAAAATTTTGTTAATGTCTTCAAAAGATAAAAAGAAAACAAGAACAGAAAGATTTAAAGACGCGGAACTGAGAGACAGGACAGGTTTGAAGGATTAGATATAACAGTAGTTTACTCTCATCCTAGTTTAGTTTTTGTTTGAGAATGTTATCGTCATTCTTTGTGCTTGAAGTACTGTTAGTTTGGTTGAGCCTTGCAGCAGCGGCAATAGAAGCAGCAACACCACCAGGACGGGTGCACAAGTTTGGATCATTCCTCAGTTCTGCACCAATCACTCCCTCTGCATCTTTACGTGTCACTGGCTTATCTGACGGTAACTTTGAACTTGCTTCCTGCCAAACACCAATATAATGTATTAGTTATACATTCGTATTGTATGATTTAACTTATGTACACCTGAAAGTTATGAGGTTGTTATCTTACCGCGAGTATTTCAGCCAGTTTAGTTTTTTCCTCCTCTTTGGTAAGTCTAGCATTTCGAGTAGCTGCTGATTGAGCAGCAGCAGCAACTCCACCAGGGATGATGTTGGTACGTCCAGTGGCTCTCACTTCTGCTGCCTGTATGGCTGCCGCGTCACTGTAATCAACCGGCCTGCTTCCAGCTGTCACAACAGTAGCTTCAAGGGCTTCACCAATGGTAATGTTTGCTCTTCCTGACACTGATTCTGAGCTTACTTGTTTTCTGTCTTTTCCATGTACCTTCAAGTACACAAAAGTAAGAAAAATGTTGATTCATCTTTATAAAAATTGTAACACAAACAAATTTATTAGATGAATACGGAATCATTGGATACTGACCAAATGGATCCCAATTTCGATTTAAATAAATAGATACAATCTTGATAGTTGAATTCGGACCAATGTATGCCTATGTATTAAAAAGATACTAATGCAAGCAAATGTATGTCAATTTATTAAAAGAATACGGATCAAACGGAATTTATTAATTTCATTTCTCCCTTGCATAAAATATCACCTAAAGAGCAAGAAGAAGAATTCCTTTCAATCAACATTTGACTAGCTACCTAGCACCCTGAAAAGTTATAGCTATTTACAAATTTGTTTTTCGTTTTATAACCTCTGTTTCACTAGAGATCTAAAAATATCAAAGAGATATTCATAGAATCATTTTATAATTGTTCAATTCAAATAGGTATTATGTTTACTCGTTTTCTCTAGAACACAAATATGTACGTGCATGACACATATGAGAAATTATATATATATATTATTATTTTATATGTTATTAAAAATGAGAACAATCTAAGTTAAAAGTTAAATTACGAAAATATCCTTTATCTATTAATTTATTTTTTTAAAATCATTTTCAAAAATAATTTTTTCATTTAAAATCAACTCCATAATTACACCTCTTCATTTTCATAGTTTATATTCATAGTATTCATTAATCTTATGTCTTCAACTCACATATGTATCATCTTAAATTAATATTATTTCTATTTCTTTTTAGCTTCGATGAGTAAAAGAACTTTTCATATTCTTGTACCTTCTATAAAATTAATAGTTTTAGCCTTTGGGTCATTTTCTTTTTTAAAATACTCAATATTTGGTATATTTTTAGCACTTTCTACAACAAAGATATATTCTTTTTATATTAGTTCACCTTTGTTTTGCTCTTACTAAATTTAGTTACTTGCGTTTTCAATCTTCAGATTTGTTTGTAATTTTGCTTGGTCATTTTTGGAATCCTTGCATCAATTCAATCTCTTCATTCCCTTCTTTATTAATTAACAGAGTATACGTGCAACACTCGAAAAAAAAAAAAAGTAGTTTAGAACCTGTCCACCAATAGATTCAGCAACAGCTTTCTTTCTAGCAAGTGATGATTCTTGAACATCTTTAATGGACTCATGCTCTTGCTCAGCTTCTTCCCTCCTTGGTTGTTCTTGGCTCATTTTTAATCTCTCAAAAATTTAAGATTTCAACTATAGAAATTAATATTTATATAAAAAGGAAATTAAAAGCAAATAACATTAACTCCCTCTTGTATATGGTGTTATTATAAGTTTGTATGGAGAAAATAGTGTCCACTTTCCATGCAACTATAAAAGAGGAAAGTGTGAAAGCTAGACACGTGTTTGGAATATATTTGATTAGGAATACATAGATACTATTTTCGTGGATATTCAAAGGCCTTAAATTATTGGAAAGTATTCTTAATTTTGTGACTTTTTCTTTTAAATATATTTGATATAAATCATGTGTTTGATTATAAACAAATATGTCATCAATTATAATTAAAAGAAATAAATTTGATTTTAAAAAAAATTGTAGTTTAAATAAATTCAAATAAAATTAAATTATCTGAAACACGTATTATTTTAACGAACAATTATGTCAAATATTTACAAGGATAAGTGATAACTGACATTTTCGATAAAGGTGAAAAAAGGGTAAAATTATCCTTCAACTCTTAGGAATATGATTTAGATTTTTTTATTTTGTTAATAATTTTGAGTCAAGTCTATCATATACCCATTATTGAAATAGGTTATAATAACGATTTAATCTGCTTGAATTTCGCATGACGTTGTAATTACTTTCAAACATAATCTATGTTGGATTCGAGAGTAACCTTAACGTCATGCGGAAGCTTACAATTGCAAATTATATTGATTATAAATAAGATGACAAATAAAACTATACTAAAATGCATAATAATATTACTATATGATTTGGTCAATTGACCTACATATGAAAATCTAATATAAAAAATAATATAAAACTATTGAGAGAAAATTTCCTACATTGAGGATGTTATTGTCTTATTTGATATAAGAAGAGAGGTTTTCAACGTATAGAATTTCAATTTTTTCATCTACGAAAAAAATAACTAAATATGAAATATAATTATCTTTTTTTTTGTTTCAATAAAAACAGTTATGATAAAAATTTGATTTTCTTTTAAGAAAAAAATCAAACGCAAATATGATTAAAAAAATCAAACAGAACCCTAAGAAGTTGATAGAAGATATTTTCAAATTTAGTCAAAACTCCAACGTGAACTCGGAATTCAATCCCAAAAAAGAGGTTCATTTGCCCTCAATTTGTATGTTTACAATGGCGGGAACTTTTGGCGCTATTCTGCATTTTCTGGTTGTATATTTTTCCGCAAGCTTGAAACCCTTGTTACGCCGCTCTTACATTTTTTCCTTCCGAAGCTTCTCTACTTCAAAAAAATGGCTGCAAATGGCATTGCTTCCTCTGCTCTGTTCTTCCGCGTTAAAAAGCTCTCTGATAAGGCTGTTTTGCCCTCCAGAGGCTCTCCTCTCTCTGCTGGTTATGATCTATCCAGGTGTTTCCCCTTTTTTTTTTTGGATGAATTTAGTGTTCATAAAATTGATCTTTTCCCTAAACTTTGTATGTGTTTGATTAACTCAATTTTGGGGATCTGAGTTTTTTTCTTCTGTTTTTGGTGCAGTGCAACGGAGACGAAAGTGCCTGCCAGAGGAAAGGCTCTAGTACCTACAGATCTTAGTATTGCCGTTCCTGAAGGAACATATGCCCGCATAGGTATATTCTTGCCCCTTTTTTCACTTCCATCAGTAGAAGATGATTGGTACAATTTGACAAAAAAAGTTTCCTAAATGAGATACGGTAGAAATGATAATAGTATAGTATCGAAGTAATTTTTTGGATGTTAAATACCTCACTCTCAACCTTAAGGTTGCGAATTTGACTTGCTGTATTGAACCTCTCACACCTTCTCCCTAGAACATTTGTGCATTTCCTTTTTACATGTTTGAATCATTTTAGTGGAATACAACCTTGTAGTCCTAACCAAGTAAATTAATCATAGGTGGGATATTTGAAATCTAATTGTTAATGTTAGGGGCTGATTCGATGGTGATATGTTAATTTTGATAGCTCCAAGATCAGGATTGACCTGGAAGCATTCTATAGACGTTGGGGCAGGTGTGATCGATGCTGACTACAGGGGACCAGTTGGAGTTATACTTTTCAACCATTCTGATGTTGATTTTGAAGTTAAAATTGGTGACAGAGTAGCTCAATTGATCATCGAGAAAATCATCGTGCCAGAAGTTGAGGAGGTTGGCGATCTAGACTCAACAGTTAGAGGCTCTGGAGGCTTTGGATCAACTGGAGTTTGAAATCTTTAGCTTGAATTAGAATCATATATTTACCAGGATGTTGTTCTGATGTAGCTTCACTTGTGCTTTATGCTTTGCCAATGTTGATCTGTGTGTTTTTAAGTTCTCCTATGAGTTTTAGGTTCTTTTGTCCAATGGAAACTAAATTAGGGAAATTTCTTTAGATAAGATAAGTTAAATACCGGCCCTTATAAAAACGATATTGATGAAATTTTGTTTAGAGGACACATTTTAGATCTACCTGAGTTATTATTACTTTGACATTATTTAAAAATTATTAGTCGATAAATGACTTGCCTAATATAGTGGCGGAGCAAAGTTTTCCTCAACAATATTATTCGCTTGATATTCAATAATAAATCATTAGTTCATTTCTATTGAGTTGTAGTGTTTCCTTTAATTCAATTGATTTACATAATATATAATCAATAATATCAAAGTTAAACATCGTATGCTTGTTAAATTTTTGTAGGTTGATTGAAAATATAAAAAACTTTTTATAGTATTTTATATAGTTGATTTAATTTATATGAAATTGGATAATAGTTATAACTTATAAGTGTTTTAAAAGGCGAGGTATGAGACGGGACAGGGAAAAGACGTAAGTTTCGAAACATGAGGCGTAAGTCTTATGGATATATGTAGCATAATTTCATGTATTTCTAATTTTATAGTTTTATAATTTTATTACTAATAAAATCAAGAAAGTAAAACTTTCATATTTTACAAAATAAATTTAATAAATAACCTATAAAATATAGAAAAAATATTATATGATTTTTATTTGTAAAAGTAGTAAAAATTAATAATGAAGAAAAAAAGTATTACAACTAGTATTTAAAAAATAAAAAAAATGATTTAAAGTTAAAAAAAATTCAAAGCCAAATATAAAATTATACTCTTTTACTCCCAGTGCTTGTATTTTTCATTTTGGAGCTTATATCTCAAATTTTAGGACTTACGCCTTATAAATTTACGCTCTATAAATCTATATATCTTCAATTTGTGTCTCAAAACGTTTTTGATACGCCCTGTCTTGGCACTCGCCGGGAACTTGTCCCACAAATGTTTTTGAAAACCTCTCGTAGTTATTGATGTAATCTCACAAAATCTACCATTGATGCTTGTCTTCTACTTTTGGAAATAGTTATACTTCAGAAGAATGTTCCATTTTCTTACTTTTGGGGCACAAAAAGAAAATTCAGTAAAAATAGCGCGTTAAGGTCATTTCCCGTAAATTCACTCAACTCCATGCCCTAATTTAGTCGCCCCAATATCCACCTCCTTAAGCTTTCCCTCCTCTCTTTCTCTCTCTAGAATGCCCTTTTCCTTTTTACAGTCAATATGAGAGAGAGAGAGAGAGAGTATGAAGACTAACAGTAGTAGCAGTTGATTTGTATATACTGAAAGGAAAAGTAAAGGTATGATATAGAGAGAGAAACAATGAAACACATTTTCAAGAAGCTTCATCATTCAAATCGATCGAACGATGCTCAATCTACTTCATCAATATCATCGTCATCTTCGCCAGCAGCAGGTGTATCATCATCGTCTTTGGCGTCATGTACCACCGATCATCGGAATTCCAATTCGGTTTCCCAATCACCGTTGAGTCCTTCCACGATTTCTACTGCGTCAACGACGACCACTGCTGCTGCTCCAGTAGGGGCTGGTGGTGGTGGAGGAGGGAATTTATCTACGATCAATAGACAGCAGGACTATTATACTTCGGAGGAAGAGTATCAAGTGCAACTTGCCCTAGCTTTGAGTGTGTCATCCTCCCAGTCTCAAGATCCTTTTCCCTCTGATGTTAATTCAAGCAACGGTCATGGTGTAGGGCGAACCGCTGTTGACTTGGCACGTGATAGAGAGGATGCCGCTGCGGACTTGCTATCGAGGCAGTATTGGGTAAATCTTGAAAAAATTCTTGAATTGTTGTTGAATTTGCTTCCATTAATTTCACATTGTTTATTAAGCTGATGGTCTTATTTATTGAACTTGCTATTTGTGATTAGTTCAAGTTCAAGTGAGAATATCTCCTTATCTGCTGTTATGGCCGTTTGGTATTGTCACGGTAGTGTAGCACTTTGAGTGGTGAACTTGGCAAACAATGTAGCTGGTAGAAGATTAGATTCAGTAATTGAAGTGAAGGGTTAGCCTTTTTCTTGATTTTTTTAAATATATTGATAAACAACAACAATATACCGCGGGAAATCCTACAAGTGGGGTTGTGGGACAGGGTAGAGTGTACATAAAGGTACAAAGGTTGTTTACGATAAACCCTCGGTCAAGGTTTAGAAAACTTAAGATAAAGAAATAAGTGAGCTAGATGGATGGTCATAGAAAAAGACATCCATGTTAATAATATTCTATTTCTTTTTTTATCTACTTTGAAATGTTTTTCCTTGAGCTAGGGTCTACCGGAAACACCCTCTCTACCTCTGCATACACTCTACCCTCTCCGGACTCACTTGTGGGATTACAATTGAGTATGTTGTTTTTGGATGGATGGTCATGGTAGACCAAGATACGGATTTGTAGTTTAGATTGCACATTTCAAGCATAATGTTAAACTTGGGGGGCTGATCTATCCAAAGCTCAAGCATTGCAGCACCTTACCATCTATTATATAAATTACATTGATTTGTTGTATTTCTGTATTTTTCAAATAGAAGCCTGACAAAGGAACTGTTTGGTGAGGATATTAAGGTATTACATGTTTTGTCTTTTTTTTTCTTTTGACAGGGATGCAGAGATTTTTCAAAGTTGCAAGCACATTTTCTTAATTCAGTTTCTTATGTTTCTTAGCTGATTTGAGTTTAAAATTTTTCTTATAATGGATAGTTAAGGTTTATAGGTGATAAGACTATGACTACCTAACATCTCTGACATGCTATTTTTTATTTGAAAGCACATGTATTTTTTGGGTTTAAGAGGATTTGTGTTGTTATATCTGTCGTTTGCTTCATCTTAAAGATTTGAATAGGTTCCTTTCCTAACAATACTTCATCGATTGTGTTATTCCCTTTTGGGCCTCCCTTCTAAAAGCTTAATAATTTCTATTACATAGCTAATTCCTGCAATATGTTTTCTATTGAAGATGATTGTCAGTTTGGTTCTCATAATATGGTTTCCAATCTTTTGTCTCACTTATTTCAGGATTATGGTGTGATGGATTATGAGGAGAAAGTTGTTGATGGTTTCTATGATGTATATACTCTCTTTACAGATCCAGCAAGTCGTGGGAAAATGCCATCTCTTTCTGAACTTGAAACAAATCCTGGGACTTCTAACTTTGAAGGTGTGATAATTAATCAGAGAATTGACCCCTCCTTGGAAGAGTTGATGCAGATTGCACACTGTATTACATTGGACTGCCCTACCAGTGAGATTAGTCTGTTAGTACTGAGGCTTTCTGAACTTGTAACTGGGCATTTAGGTGGGCCAGTAAAGGATGCAAATATCATATTGGCCAAGTGGATGGAAATTAGCACCGAGTTGAGGACATCACTTCACACCAGTGTCCTGCCAATCGGATCCCTAAAAATTGGGCTTTCACGTCACCGTGCACTGCTTTTTAAGGTGATTATCATAATAAAATGTTGTGCCTGTTTCTTTCATTGGTACAGAGGGATTGAATAACTTGCCATCCTAATAACAAGCATTGGATAGAGGCAATGTTACTTGGCTTTCCGTTGATTAGATATACTTAATTGATGTTTGAACAGTGCTTCCTTACGCTTGGAAATAGGTGTTGAGGAACAGTTTAGGACTTCTGAATCATGACAATAAACCATTTACTTACTGTTATCCATGATGGACCTCTATCAAGGAAAACTTTTAATGTAGACAGCTATAGTTACAATTTAAAATGATTCTTCTGCCTAAATCTGTTTGCTTCATCTCATAGGTAATATAGATAATAAGGTTATGCTCTTTATGTTAAGTCGGCGATATTTCATCTATTATTTAAAGTTTTAGATTAGATGCGTGTGCTCTTTCACAACTTCCAATACATTTAGCAGAAAACTTAGGAAGTACCTCTCATCTTCAAGAATCTTTAAATGTTGTAATCTACCTGGAGCTGGGCCAATTTAATCTGCGTCATTAATTTACAAAGCTTTTGTTACCTTGCACCATTACAATTCAACTCAAACCATGCACAGTCTTCTTCTGTACTTGTGACCTCATTCAACTGGACCTCTTAAACTTTGTAAAGGTATTCTAGAGAGGGTTCAATGTAATTCTCTTATTTTAACCAGATATAAGTATGGTTTAGTGGGAACTTTTCTATTAAAGTTTGGTAACGTTATGCTCTTGTGGCATTTAAGTGGCTAGTGTCTTGTCTAATAAGATTTTATCATCTTCATTGCTGTTGTTTTTACTTGAGGCAGGTACTAGCTGACCATGTTGGGATACCCTGTAGACTTGTTAAAGGGAGTCACTACACTGGTGTCGAAGATGACGCTGTCAACATTGTGAAGTTACCGAATGATAGGTGAATTATGAAGTTCAATAGCTTTTCTCAAATCTAGCTATAGTCATCTATGCAATTCCATGAAACACATAATCTTTCTTCATTTGTCACTTCAAACTGTATCTCTTATTTGTTGCGGCAAATGCATTATTGTGTAGATGTGCATGTATTGCGACATTTGTATTTTATTGATTTTTGTTGTGTAGCTCTCTATATTTCAGCCTCTAAATCAATTCTTTGCCTTCAGCGAGTTTTTGGTTGATCTCATGGGAGCACCTGGCACACTCATACCAGCTGATGTTCTGAGTGCAAAGGATGCTTCTTTTAACAGTCCGAAATTGAACAAGATTCCAAGTTTGCCATCCAATAGTCATTCTGGAGTTCCCTACCCGAGACGGAACTTGTTATCTGGTCAAAATTCTGTGTTAGGAGATGATTTCTCCAGTAGATCTAAGCCCGAGAAGATAGAATCAGTTCATTCAATCTCTGATGCAGGTGGTAGCTTCACTGCTGGTTCTTCAGGAATCAACAAAAGACCATCTTCTAATCAGGTTGATTGGACTTCACCGTTAGCAATTGGAACTTCTTTGTACAAAGGGGGCCGTGGACCCAATGCAGCTGGTGATGGCTTGAGGTTGAATGTAAATGTCGTTCCTTATGATCAGAATAACCCTGAGGATCCAAAAAATCTTTTTGCTGATCTCAATCCGTTTCAAATAAAAGGCTCTGGCAACACATTACTGCAGAAAAATCCTGCTAGAAACAAAGTCAGTGAATTGCAACAGCCAATAAATACTTTGATCCCCGGACGGCCTCCTGCCCCTATGATGTGGAAAAATCGATATGCACCCAATGAGGTGCCCTGGAAAAACGAATCTGATTCTGAGGGACTTTTTCCAAAGAAGAACGGTGGATCTAGTGGGTATAATATATCATCAATCGCATCTACCAGCTCAAATATACCGCAGAAGTCTTCTACTGATACCTCGAGGTTACATGGAAATTCACAGCCTGCCTATAGAGGAAATGATGAGGTTGCTTCCACCAGGGATAACAGTTCTAAATTATCAGCTGAGCTTGAATTTAGAAGGTTGTCTGTTCAGAACAGTCAAAACAATAATAGAGAAACAAGTCAATGGGAGGGGCACAGTTTGCAGAGTGATGAGGTAAATAGGACACAAACATATGGAGATGATATTATTGTGGAAAGTGATCACACAAGAAATTTGCAAGCTCAGTCAATAGGAACAAATATTAAATTGAAGGAGCCAGAAAATCCAACTTCTTCAGGGAATATAGGTCCAAGTCAGGTTGATCCTGTATTTGATGATGTTGGTGATTGTGAAATTCCATGGGAAGATCTTGTCATTGGCGAGAGGATTGGTCTTGGTAAGCCTTTGTTTGTCTTGACTGAAATATCTTGCGATGACAATGTTGGATATTGTGCATATGCATTCAAACCTCATATTTATTTATATTTGTACAATGACTACATCTCAGCCCGAAGTTTCATTAAGATTTATACTTCCTTGGATGTGGGTGGGGCCAGTAAAAATATTTATTTATCTCCAATCATTTCCATCCATTGGATGGGGAAATGAATAATAAATGTGAAGTTTTCTAAAATTTTCTACCTAGTGCTTGTCATGAGGAGTGAATAGTGTGGATCTCTGTTAATGTAGGTTTAATATTTTGTTGGAGATTCCTCAGTTGCTTGGTTCATAAAGGTGAAAATAAAAAGGGACTCAACTTACTGTCTCATCTCCATCTACATGAATGCAATCAAAGATTTGTCCACTTAATCATTTTACTTTTGTGTTTATATATACACTAACAGTGTGATGATTTTAAACACTGTCAGTGACTTTTAACTTGTGATGGGAGTTTAATTACTATCTTTATCGGATCACCTGTTGATGCTTATCAAGAGGTTTACCTGTAATTACTTAATAAGATACATGATTGTGTAAATATCTTCTACAGTGTCAGTACATAAAAAATTCTTTGCTTATACATTTAGATTTTCTATATGATATTCTAATCTTATTTATTAATTTTTAAATATGCTGTAAGAAATCCACAAAAAATGGATGTTAGTATTTGGATTCTTCATAGGTAATATTGTGGGTTTACTCTCAGAATATTTTCTTCACTCTGAACTTGTGGTTCCATTTTCAGGTTCCTATGGAGAGGTTTACCATGCAGATTGGAATGGCACTGTAAGTGATTTTATTTCAAATATTCCCAGGAGCGTTTTGTTTCATGTTCCTATTAATTAATTGTTACTAGCCATGCAATTAGAACCAGATAAGTGGCTTAAAGTTCTTAGTTGTCAGGGTGTTCTTTGCTACATATCCTCTATAGCTGTCAAATTTCATCAAATTCCAGTATTATAATGTATGCTTTGTATCATCAAAGATTTTGTTGTCATTAAGTGAAAGCTTTGGTATTGATGTAATTACTTGAGTGTATTGAATATTGAGTGTGTTTGCTTGTGAATCTTTATCTATAACAGGAGGTTGCTGTAAAGAAGTTCCTCGATCAGGATTTCTCAGGTGCAGCGTTGGCTGAGTTTAAGAGAGAGGTTAGGATTCTGCACTTTTATGCTTACTGCTTGATGCCTGCACTGAAGTTAAAAACTTAAAAGAGTATTGGAAACATGTTCTGGTTTCCAGTACTCTTCTAATATTTTAAAAGAGGTTATGCCTGCATAGTCCCAAGAAGCTGGTTCTGTATAATCACTTCTGGAAATGTACTGTCATTCACATTTATGATAGATCTGAAAACCTGTTTGACTACAGGGAAGTTTTAGTAGCTGTTGATTTTTGCATTTATGGGTGTCTGCTGGCATAACCTCGTTTTAACATCATCGTGTTCTTTGTGGTGGAGTCCATTTTAGCTGTAAGATGGTTCGCCCACAAACTATATATGCTGGCATAATCTATCTGAAGACCGGGTTTAAGTTGTTAATTTGACTTGAGGGTATTTTAGTGCCAACATGAATCTGTAACAGTTGCAATCAATTCTCCCCATCATTTTTGCTCTATCCTGTCGTTAACTCTCAAAAGTCGTGCAAGGCTCTCAAATGGTCTGACCGTTAGATGTTCCCCTCATCGTTTGAAATGGGTCAGACTTTATTGACTCTGGGATTGAATTTGACCAGAGGATGCTCTCATGAAAACTAATATTCTGTTTTACCAAAAATAGTAGACACATACGAAGAGAACAGTAGGATAGTGGTTGAAAAGTTAGTTTGATAGAGAAGATATCAAATCAAAGTTATAAGTTTTGAGTAGCAACAATTAATTTGGATTCTTGAAAGTTGCGAGAAGTGTGTGAATGATATTATTAGTTAATGGTTTCATAGTTTTTGTATAGTACCAACTTGAAAAGAGTAGAAAAAATTGGAATGAAGTACTCTTGGATATTTTATTCCATTCTATTTATAGAAAGATTGACTTGCCCTTATATCGGGATGTGAAAATTAATGTCACTGAATATCCTTGTTGTCTTTACTACCTGAAAATGTTATGTATAAATATTTCCCATCACGAGCATGACTTGTGGATCTTCCATTCTTGTTTCAGTTTTTGTTTTTTGTTTTTGAAAAGATAAGATTTGTATTATATCACAGTAATATCAGGTTCAAATCCAACAGTGACAAAAATGTTAGGTGATTTTTTTTCATTTGTCCTAGCATGGGTGGATAGAGTTCCCTGCACCTGATGCTGGTGGGAGGTCAGTGCGCAAAAGCTGGTTTGGACACCTCAATTATCAAAAAAATTTATCACAGTATTCCGTCCTGCAGTAAAAAAATCTTGCAGGTATCCATAATTACAAGGGGATTACTGGGAAGATCTTCTAATCCTATATCAAAAACTTACAAGGATCCTAACATATCCATAATTGAATCTGGATCTTCCATGTATTCCTGTTACCAAAAATAAAACAACACCAATCAATTCATTTTCAGCTTCTGAATAGAATTGCAGTTGTCCTCAAAACATCTCTGATTCCCTTCTCTCCACACTGTCAACCAAGATACTAGCAGGGATAATTTTCCATCTCTCCTTCTGGCTAGAGAGTCTGCTGTAACTATCCAGACTTCCAAAGCATGCCCAATTCTCCCTAGCATCACACATGACATTCCTTTTGTGCTAGTAAATAACCTCTATAGCTGAGTTGTGATCTTACAATGCAGGAAAAGATGATTAACTTTCAGCTGTAGTTTGTCAGTTCCATTTTCGTAGGACACTTGTGTGACTAGAATTGTAGGTCTGATCTTCTACATTAGCTGCTAATCAGTTTCTGATATATCTTCTTGTGTACTTTGAAGAGATATTCCTCGGACGTAATGTTTGTCATATTTCTTTTGTTTGCTGCTCAACTTTCTTCCTGTTGAAATGCTTCATTAATTAACATATTAACATGATTGGTTGTTATTGGCAGGTGCGTATCATGCGTCGATTACGACATCCAAATGTTGTTCGTTTTATGGGTGCTATAACTCGTCCGCCCCACCTTTCTATTATCACTGAGTTCCTACCACGGTATGTTTGTATTTTAATTAACAACCCTTTTTTCTTCCATATTTTTATCATTAGTAAGATTTTGGTTATTGTGGACTTTTTCTTTCGACATACTTGTTCTGAAAAGATATGGGGTAGGTGCAAGCACTCTATGCAAATTATTCACTATACATTTAAGTAGTAAAAGTTGAATATATGTGTACCAGTTACTTGCCAATACTTGTATCTTACTCATATTGGTTCCGCAATCCATGTAAAAGTTAGTGTCCACTGGTGCAAACTACAAAGAGAGCATGATTCTTTTATATTGTACATAAATCGTTGTATCAGTTTCCCTATATATAGCACTGAGGAAGTTCTTCATTCAGGCCTAATAAGTGTTTGTAAAAGAAGCAGCAGCAAAAACAGTTATTGCATTGAGATTTTAATGATTCAAACCTTAATAACTATGCATCTCTCATATCCACTCAGCTAACATAAATATTCTTCTGGGTGTCTTTATTAGCAATTAAGGATGATGAATCAATGAGAAGAAGGTTTACCATTTGGATTAATATTTATTTATTATAAACCTTTGGTTATCTCACCTTATAATTGTTTCCACGTTGTATGGTTTTTGAGAGCTCTCCAAGAATATTCTTCTAATATGATGTGAATACTACGAAGATGAATGCTAAATTCTTCCTTATTGTGTTTGATTTGTGGTACTACAAAGTGCCAATTGTTAATGTCTCTTTCAGCCATAGTTAATAAACAGTGTCTTATTATGGCAATTAATTAATGATTTGAAAAAAAAAATCCTGTGAAGGATGAATTACTCATCCAATATATCATGCTTTTCAGAGGTAGCTTATATCGGATAATTCATCGTCCTCATTTTCAAATTGATGAAAGGCAGAGAATCAAAATGGCCCTTGATGTGGTATGGTTTAAGAGCATCTTTACATGATCAATATTGCTGGATCTTCGGACCAATTGATCAGCATTTTTTGCTTATGTTGATCTTTGAGGTTCTCTTGTGCAGGCAAAGGGCATGGATTGCTTACATACAAGCAACCCTACAATTGTTCACCGTGATCTGAAGTCACCTAATCTTTTGGTTGATAAGAACTGGAATGTTAAGGTAATTCGTTTTCTAATGTTTTCATCTTCTTGTTTCCTTGCATGAACTCATGTTATTTTTGAGCGAGCAAAATTTATCATTTTTTCTCTTAGTGTTATGGTTGAGTGCAAGGTGTGATGTGTGAATTAGCTCACATTATGAGTGTGAACCTTGTCGTGGACATAGTTGGGTATTTAAGTGGAGAGAAGTGGGAAGGATGGACCTAATTTCCACTGGGCTTCGAACTTCTCCCCAACCAGCCCTTGAGGATTTCTCGGTTACTAAAAGTTGTTCTTATTTATGGTTATAAAAAAAGTTGATCTTATTTATGGTTTGTTGAGTTGGTTGTAAACCCTTAATGTTTCAGTGAAATGCTCACCAACTGCGTGAATCTTTGAGCAAACCTTTGTAGCAATGCAATTGTGTGGTTATGTTCATTTTGAAGGGGGTGTATACTTGGTTGTGGTTGTTTGTATTAGTAACTCTGGATCTGTGTTGAACCATTCCTTAATCTGTCGGATGTCTTTGGAGGGACTATTAGTAACTCTTAAATCTTGGAATGCAGGTATGTGATTTTGGCTTGTCTCGGTTGAAGCACAACACATTTTTGTCTTCCAAATCAACAGCTGGAACGGTGAGAACAATATATCTGTTTTCTGTTGGTTAGATGTGTTACCCTTGCTATGAAGTTTGGATAATAATTATTTCCCTTCTTCGCTTGCTTTCGTTATTGTCTAACCTAGTTTTTTCATTCCATAGCCTGAGTGGATGGCACCAGAAGTTCTCCGTAATGAACCTTCGAATGAGAAGTGAGTTAACAATTTCTTTACTAATTCCATGTTTTAACTCATAGTCTGTGCAGAGATATTCTTGTAGTTTCAAACTTATAAAATGGTGAATATAACCTGGAGGATTTTAGTGGCGTAATCTGTTGGTGAACTCTTTTAACACACTGTATCTTAATTTTGAACTGAACGTGGTTTCCAGAATGAATATTTTCCTTTGTAGAATTCTTGGTCACGTAGGATGAAATGAGCTCATAGATGGCTAAGTTTGGAACATGTGTTTATTTTGCAGCAGATTTTGTACTTGCTGAGTTCTCCATGCTTTGTGTTCCTCAGCTAAATTTTTGGTCACTTGACAGGTGTGACATATACAGTTTTGGTGTCATTCTATGGGAACTTGCTACCTTAAGATTACCTTGGAGTGGAATGAATCCTATGCAAGTGGTGGGAGCTGTTGGCTTTCAGAATAAACGCCTTGAAATTCCTAAGGAACTTGATCCTATAGTAGCAAGAATAATATGGGAATGTTGGCAAACGTAAGAGTGACATACACCTTTAAATATCCTTTTATCTTTTTCTTTTTCAAGATGCAGAAAATGCTAATTACCTCGTACATGTATTTTTCCAGTGATCCAAACTTGCGTCCATCATTTGCACAGCTAACTGTGGCTTTAACACCATTACAACGACTTGTCATTCCTGCCTATGTGGATCAGCTGAACTCCCACTTGCCTCAGGAAATCTCAGTAAATTCTACCCCGTAATTTCCTCGTCTCACTCAAGTGCTAATGTAGGCTGATCACTTGGGAAAAAGAAGGTTTCTGGTTTCGTTCATTTGCAAAAACGGAAAGACGGAGATTATCTGTTGGCGAAGGGGGTAAATGGTGCTCGTTGCTCAGAGATGCTTTAGGAAGAAAAAGCAAAAGCAACCTTGGTAGTAGTAGTCCTTAAATGTGTTGTTACTTGTATAGTGGTTGTGTATAAGTTGATCCCAAAGGGAACGGGTGTCTTTCTGAGTTGTATAGTCTTAATGGCCATAAATTCGTTGGTTGAAGCCCCCTTGGAAATAATGGGGTGGTGCCGCACATAATCCCTGTATAGTCTATACAACAGAGGCTAAGTTGTCACTTATAATGAATATATATGATTGCCAATATCTCACGTATTGTGCCAAATCTTCCTCTCTTTAGTTTGTGCAACAACTTTGAATATCTCAATCGTTTATGTCATAGCTTAACAGAGCGCAAGTATTTCCCCATAGTCTGTGAACAGTAAACCCTAAATTACCAAATCAATCACTGTATAATTTGTTATTGAACCTTGGTAGAGAAATCCAGCCTTCTCCAAAACCTTATGAGAAGCGTTGTTCGCCGAAACAGCATAAGCTTGAAGCTTTACAATTCCAGGAAAGTCATTGAACACACGAAGGATTGCCATTTTGAGTGCCTTCATAGCAATCCCCTCAAATGGATACATACACACTTCTCTTCTTTCGAATTCAAAGTCTTCAATCGGATGGTCAGAGTTACTCGATCTACTAGTACTCTTGCAAAACTTCAAAGGTATCATCATATTTCAAAGGTATCATCATATTTAAACTAACAATACAATATATCGGATCCAAACAAGCAAGTTGTAAATTTCATGAAGGTATAGAATCAGTGGAAAGAAAACTATAAATTACGACATCCTTGATCTCACCTTTAAAGTAAAAATATTTTCCAAACATACCCTCTTTTATAAACCCAGCCTTCTCCAACACTCTATGTGATGCTTTATTCTTAGCATCAGTTAATGCTTGCAGTCTTACTAGTTCAGGAAACTCTTCCAAAATCAAAGGAATTGCCATCTTTACAGCCTTGGGTGTAATCCCCTGTCCCCAATACTCAACGGCTAAAGCATATCCTACCTCAGCCCGACACCTATCATCGCCTGATCCGGGCCAGGCCACCACGATTCCGACTGAACGATCGTCAATGCATATGGATCGACGCCAAGGAATGGAGGATTTGTGGATGAAGGTGAGGGCTTCATCTTTGGAAATCAATGTACTGAAATGGATGGAGCGGGTTACGCGATCATCAGATGCCCATGAGAGTAGATCATCAACGTCCGTTGATCTGTATGGACGGAGGGTGATTCTTGATGAATCCATTGAGCTAGATTGATGTAAGATCAGTAGTTATTATCTAAAGGATACAGTAATATATACGGAAAAAAATGGACAATTATAGAGTGTGTTTGGTCCAATCAAAATATACTAATCGACTAGTATTTATTTCTCTCACTTTTTTTAAAAAAAAGCTATTTAATTGCTATATATAACTACATATTAAAATGAGAAGAGATCTGAGTGAAATTTTACGAGTAAGGGGATAAGTTATATTAATGAATACAATTATATTAAAAAACAACTCATACATTTGGATTAATGAGTAAAAAATAATCAAATATATGAGTGGATATAATTTGTATGAGTGAACACAGTAGTTCCTTTTGTATTTACTCTATAGCAACAAGTACAAACATAACAAGTGTATATGAAATAGATATGTTTTGAGATACAGGATTCATTTTATTGAATAACTATAAAGTTTTTTGGGTCATGATTTCAATTTATAGCGAGTTTTTTGGTCATGATTTCAAATTTATAGCGTGTATAGTAAATACATAACACATATTTGCAATTTTTCATATATTCATTTCTCACGGGAAGTCCTTCAGGCAGGCCCAATATTACAGAGTTATGTTTAATGGGCCTCACACATTTCAATGTTAGGGCTTTAGCAAGGGTATTTTGGTCTTTCCGAGCACACATTCTGCTAAGTATTGCTTAATAGGGTGCTTCACACAGACAGTTCATCAGATTTGTTCAGCTCTGGTTGTATCTCTTCCAATGTATGTATCTCCTTCAACTATTCGCTTTACTGATTATTCGTTGTGATTCTTCGTTTAACGTTGCCTCTTGCTCGAATTTATTTCTTTTCTGTGCGATTCTGCGTTTTCGTGTGTATATAGATTTGAGTCTCATGAATCATATGATTATCCTTGTGTATTTGTTTAAATTGAATTTTATTCTTTCGGATTTGTAATTTTCTTTGGGCCTATAGCCACTGCTTTAGTGGCGGCGGCGCCTTTAGGGTTGCATAGATGGGTAGAGGAGTTTAGCTAAACCCAGATTGGAACAGGTTTTTCTTAGATTATTATTATAACCTGTTTACTGATTTGTAGTTGCCTTAAAATTTAGGCACACCCAATTACACCATTGCATTCAGGGATGATTGTAGGTGTAGGTGAGGTTTTGGTCAAATTTTTTCAGAAGGTTCTGAGCGCATTTTGATTATATCGAGTGGAAGTTATATATTGCGACTTAGAATCTGTGTTCTGACGATTCCAGTGATTCTGGAGTGTTGAGTTTAGTCGGGTAGCATATATGATTTGTGTGCACGGAGTTGGTTGGTGAAATACGCAACATATTAATATTAATTGTTGGACAGTGCAAGTAATGATGTTGTATTCATGTACAATTGCAGAAAGGCTTATATATATTATTACCAAGCAATGGCTGTTGCATTTCAGAACGTCAACTCGGAATCTGGCCTCAAGAAGCTTGATGACTACCTCCTGACCCGCAGTTACATCACTGGGTTAGTTACTCTTGTCTTGTGACTTGCATGTTTCCTCTGATGCTATTTTAGTTGTAATCAAAATGTGAATGTTTGTTGTTTAATCCATGACTTCAGGTACCAAGCATCAAAGGATGATATCACTGTGTATTCATATCTAACAAAACCTCCATCAGCTGAATATGTTAACGCATTGAGGTGGTATAAGCACATTGATACACTTTTGAGAATCTCGTAAGTCCAAGAGCGTATTGACTTTGTATTTTCCTTTAGTATGTTTGATTGGTATTTTTAGCTTTGTCAAGTACATTCTCCTTCATTGGCAAACTGATCTCACTGAATATCATTTTCCTGCAGTGGTGTATCTGGTGAAGGTGCTGGTGTTATTGTAGAGGGGTCTGCACCCATCACTGAGGCTATTGCAACTCCCCCTGCTGATGACAGTAAGGTGTGACATTTATCTCTTCTTAATTGAAATTTAATTTATGTTGCCTTCTCATTCTTGGTGCAGCTGTTTGGATTGCATCACAGAGTGAATTTTCTTTTTGTCATCATCAGTCCCTTTTTATCTTTTAGCACAATAATGCTATGCGAAACTGTGAATGGACTATTGCAAGTGAAATAATCTTCTGTCATCTGTTTCTCTTTGATTAACTGCCTCTAGGCCTCAGCTGCTGAAGATGATGATGACGATGATGACGTTGACCTATTTGGTGAGGAGACTGAAGAGGAAAAGAAGGCTGCTGAAGAACGCGCTGCAGCATTGAAGGCTTCAGGGAAGAAGAAAGAATGTAAGTTTGTACTGTACTATCCTGACTAAAATTTTCAATATCTGTTTTGATTTAAGAACTTGGAAAAGCATGTGTTGTTGCTCGCCTAGTTAGTGGTTTTGTTTTGGTAAAGACTTAACTTCAACCAACCAAGTCGAACACTACGAGAAGAAACTTGTTGGAACTTTGACGTTCATAATGAGCAAAGACTGACATTGCTTTTGATCTCATTTGACTTCAGCTGGCAAGTCCTCAGTTCTCATGGATGTCAAGCCATGGGATGATGAGACTGATATGAAAAAGCTTGAAGAAGCAGTTCGAAGTGTTCATATGGAAGGATTGACTTTTGGAGCATGTGAGTTTCTGTTTTTGTTCTATCAAGTTGAATTTTGTTTTTTACCTGAAGAGTTGAGAGAGAAATGCTTTTGAATCACTCTAAAAGCTTTTAGCATTTCTTTCTTGATTACTCGTGTCTTATTCCATCAGTCCAGTGTTTTGTCCGGAAAAAGTTATTAACTTGTTGATGTTTGTTGACTAACATAACTGTGGTTTCATTTCAGCTAAACTTGTTCCTGTTGGATATGGTATAAAGAAGCTGCAAATTATGCTTACCATTGTGGATGATTTGGTCTCCGTGGATGATCTCATTGAGAATTATCTAACAGTTGAGCCTATCAATGAGTATGTGCAGAGCTGTGATATTGTTGCTTTCAACAAAATATGTAAGCAAATGATATACTGCCTATCTGTGTTAAGTTCCATTTCATATATCATACATGTGTAATATATTACTGGTTCCTCTGTTAATCATCTGATGCTGCTTGTGACAGGATTTCTGCTATTCTGAAGTTTTGATGGAAAGGGCTGGTGGTCATTAGACTTTTCTTTTGTCGAAAGAGTGTACCTTATTAAATTATCTGTTTTTCTTCCTTTGTTTGGAAGAATATTTACTTATAAAAGTATTGATTTTGAATAGACTTCACTTTGCTGTTACTGGTTCTCTTCATCGATAATGATAGAGAATGCAACATGGGTAATTTATATGGGTACCCATTCAAATTACTTATCTTAAATGAGTTGGGTACCTATATAAAAGTTGGTTGTTAATTGGGTAAAAGACGCTCATTTTTATAAAAGAAACAAAAGTGGAATTAGTATTTTTCTCAAGGTTTAGGTGATCCGGGTAAGAATGGGTTGGACAGGGAAAAAAAATTGATTTTGCTTTTTGAAGCTTTTAAAATGATCTCTATAATAACATGGAAAAATATGAATATCTATATTATTTATTATGGTAACTCGTTTTTATCCATTTAAAATAATAGTCCAGTAGAATATTTTACCTATTTTTATTTAACTTGTTCTTGAGCGACTCATTTGATTGACCTGCTTGTTTGCTGCACTGACGATAACAGTTTTATAAGTACTTGTATCGTTGCATGCACTCCCCCTTTGCGATATGGCTTTCTTTGCATCATTAGAATCCTGGTTATCATATACTTCACATGTTAGCAGTGTAAAGTATGAGATGATTCTTTGTCGTTGGACAGTTGATCAAAATTCAGATATACCCAAATTATTTGTGGTGCTAAAGGGATAAGACTTTCTTAAAGGTAACTGGTTATGGGTCAACATTGATTTCAAAGTTTTTATATGGCATTTGAATTATGTTAAACCTGCTGCAAATAAGATTTTCAGTGTGAAAGATAGCTCACAAACTCCAAGAATTCATGAATTTGATAAAAAGTTCATTTCAAAATAGCCATTGTCCTGGAGTTTCAAATTCTACCAGTGAAAATAACTGGAACGATCGGCTAACTTTCAATTACATGTGTTACAAGAAAACTTCGACTTCATGGACCTGAAGAAGTGGTATCAGTAAATCGATTCAGTGGATAAGAGACTGTACATGAACAGATCCACCAATTTCCCCTTGTGATATCCATATTTTCTCAATTTACCCTCCTTGATGAATCCAACCTTCTCCAATACCCTTTGGGATGCCTTGTTCTCAACATCAACTAATGCCTGAAGCCTCATTACTTCAGAAAACTCACTGTAGACTTGAGGGATTGTCATTTTGAGTGCTTCAGTACCAATCCCCTGCCCCCAATATTCAAAAGCAACAGCATATCCGACATCAGCTCGACTTCTATCGTCACCTGATTCAGCGAATTCAGATCAGTTGAGCTAGTGAATGGGAATGTGAAATGAGAATAGAGTAAAAGAATACCTGATCCTGGGAATACAGATACAAATCCAATCGAACGGTCATTGATGCATATAGATCGACGCCAAGGGTGGGGTATGCATACATCCTTGATGAAGGTCAATGCCTCTTCTTTTGAGGTCAAAGTATTCCATCGGATGGTTTGAGTTACGCGATCATCGCCTGCCTATAACATCATATCGTCAACGTCCGTTAACTTAAATGGACGCAGACTGATTCTCGAGGAGTTCATATCAATAATTCAAGTAGAACAGATCTCTCAGGTAACAATAATTGGAGATTTGATGGATTGTTGATTGCTCAACTAAGCTTTATATATTATAGTAATAACATAAATGGAGTAGGACCTACCTTTCAACTTGTTAGTCAAAGACTAGGATTTTAAAATGGGAAAATGACGGTAGGGAAGGGCCGGACTACAAGTATGTATAGCAAAGAAAATGAGATAAAATTGTGCAACTGAGGGTGTTTGGATTGATCTTTTTTAAAGTGACTTATAAGTTAAAAACTAAAAGTACTTGGTTAGAAATATCAAACTTTTGACTTTCAACGTATTTTTTGAGTTGCCCAAACACTTCCATTTTTTTATTTCTTTTTAAAAAAAAAAGCTTAAAAATCACTAGAACTGAGTCAATCCAAACACTCACAAAATTATTCTTGAATTATAGTCCTCGGTTAATTTATCCCATTTGAGGGATGAGGTAAATTAATTTCAAATTTGGATGGAGTATCTCAGAAAGGCTAAAATAATATATTCCACACGTTCATCCACATTAATACTCATCAGCCAACAAAAGGCAGAATTCCACTAGAAATTGCTTGATCGAAAATTGTAGGTTGCCTAAAACCAGGTCTAAAGTTGCACTATGAAAGTTGCTATTGTTTGCGAGTTTTGGAGTGCCTATTAAAGTTCACTGGCACATACCCCTAAGGTGATCATCATCACTTGTACCTCACCTCTCGAAATCATTTGGTTTTAGTATTTAATACTTATACGTATACGTATGTACATTTATCCTTGACTTCATTATTTTCTTTACAAAGTTTCGATGAAAAATTCTTCTACCAATACATTTGATCCAATTAAAAATTGTGTCAATGCCAAAAATTCAAACAGAAGATTTTCATTCTCCCAATTGACCACCTTCACCATGTAATGTAGGGATAACAAGAATCTTTACACAATAGAAGCAATACATAAATCAAAAGACTCAAATACAGTGGGGGAAAAAATAGCTTACAAAGTGTTAATTATTTCCGATATTATAAGTCCATCAAATGTTTTCATTGATGATTCAATCCAGAGATAATTCACAAATAACTTCCAGTTGGAGTTTTGTTTGCATATGTAGATATTCCATCATATTTTCTTATTTTTGATCTGAATCACTTTGTGTACACCTTAAGGATAAAAAACAGAAGAAGTAAGTTTCATGAAGATATCTAGATACAATATACGAGTAGAGTCTCGCAATACTAAGGTATACACTAGAATAGACTATGGAAAACACTGATGAAGTAGAAGGTATATATGTTTAAATTTCATGAAGGTATAGGATCAGTGGAAAGAAAACTATAAAGTACAACATCCTTAATTTCACCTTTAAAGTATAAATACTTTCTTAACATACCATCTTTTATAAACCCAGCCTTCTCTAACAATCTATGTGATGCTTTATGCTCTGCATTAGATAATGCTTGAAGCCTTACTATTTCAGGAAACTCTTCCAAAATCAAAGGGATTGCCATCTTCACAGCCACCGTTGTAATCCCCTGTCCCCAATACTCAAATCCTAAAACATATCCAATCTCAGCTCGACATCTTACATCTATCATCACCCAATCCAGGTCGGGCCACCACCAACCCGATCGATCGATCGTCGATGCATATGGATCGACGCCAAGGGATGGAGGATTTGTCAATGAAGTTCAACGCATCTTCTTTGGAAGTCAACGTGCTGAAATGGGTGGATAGGGTTATGCGATCATCAGATGCCCATGACAGTACATCATCAACGTCCGTTGATCTGTATGGACGGAGAGTTATTTTTGATGAATCCATAGCTGTGTATCAGGCTAATGTGAAGTGACAAAGGAGGATAATATCAGAAAAATGAATAAATATCGAATGTGTTTCCTCTAATCAAAATATAATACTAATAAGTCATTTTCTATGTTTAGTGTGAAAAATGACTTCATTATCGAAAAACTCATTCACTAAATATAGACGTTGAAAAATACTAGTACTATTTCGTTTGTTAGTATTAGTATGAATTAAATAGTGAAATATGTATTTATTTTTTTTATTGGCAAACTAAATATACTAGAAAATGGAATTGATTGGTTATATGAGTTTTTATTTTTAGTTATCCGAAAATTAACTTGTGTGCTCTAACTAGCAAATCACAAACTTGTGTTAAAATCTAATTCGTGAAATTACGAAGTAGTCCTAGTAGAATCTTGTTTTTACAAAATCTAAACCCAAAACTCTCACTTGAAACACTTTTAATGCCGGGTCGTTAAACCCTCGTGCTGGAGACGAAGAAGCATCATTCCTCTTTGGGATCTCATTAACACTACTTCACAAGAAATGAGACGAAGCTTAAGCAAGCTTTCTCATTGCTCTATTGGCCGACCCATCACCGCCTCATCGGGTTCCGCTTTTTCCACTTTCTCCGGCGGCGGCGGCGGAGGTGGTAGAGGCAGGGGACGAGGTTCCGATTCCCCAAACTTCGGATTCAGTCCGGGAAAATCCGCATCCGAAGACTCCAAACCGGAATCATCGACTCCTACTACTCCATCTGGAACTGGACATGGACGAGGCCGAGGTAAACCATTACCTTCGTCCCCAGTTGTGCCCTCATTTTACTCCTTCGTTGATAACCCTAATACCCCTGCTGGCCGTGGCCGAGGTGGGATCGGCCCGTTTTCTCCACCACCTCAGCCGCAACAACAGCAACAGCAACAACAGCAGCAGCAGCAGCCACTGAGGAAACCGATTTTCTTTGCGAAGGAAGAAGAAACAGCTGATTCAAATTCTAGTTATTCTGATGCTCCGAAACCGAGAGATGATTCAAATCTCCCTTCTAGTGTAATATCAGTTTTAACTGGTGCGGGGCGAGGGAAGCCCTTGCAAACGGCTGCTCCTGTCTCTGAGAAGCCTAAGGAAGAGAATCGCCATCTCCGGCCTCGGCAGCAGAAAGTTGCAGATTCTGGGGAGAGAGAGAGCAGTCCACCTCCCCAGAGGTTGAGTAGGGAGGATGCAGTAAAAAAGGCTGTAGGGATATTGTCAAGAAGTGATGATGGTGATGTTGGTGGTGATGTTGGTGGTGGAAGGGGAATGGGAGGAGGTTTTAGAGGGAGTGGTGGTCGTGGTGCGGTGAGAGGCAGAGGAGGAAGGGGAAGGGGAAGAGGAAGAGGAAGAGGTCGTCGGGATGAGGAGAGAGGAGATGGTAGTTTGGAGAGTGGCTTTTATCTAGGTGATGATGCTGATGGGGAGAAGTTGGCTGAGAAGCTTGGACCTGAAGGTATGAACACATTGGCGGAAGGCTTTGAAGAAATGAGTGCCAGAGTGTTGCCTTCTCCCATGGATGATGCATACATAGAGGCCCTTCACACTAACATGATGGTAACATTTGGCTTGTTGAAAGATTTGTTTCATCCAAGTAATTTTAGTTGCTTTATATAGTTCTCTGATGCTACTTTTTTTCCGCAGATAGAGTGTGAACCAGAGTACCTGATGGGAGACTTCGAAAGCAATCCTGATATTGATGAGACACCTCCAATTCCTCTTCGTGATGCTCTTGAAAAAATGAAGCCATTCCTCATGGCATATGAAGGGATTAAGGATCAAGAAGAGTGGGAGGTAAAACGGGATTTAACTTGCTTCTACTTTTGTCATATTGCGTTCTGTTATATAAACCATTTGCTATATTTGTGTTGCCTCAGCTATGTTTAGTCGAACTTGTAAGGATCTTATACTTACTGAATCCTGCTAAACTTTATTTGACATGATATTAGATTCTTAAACCATATCGTCATTTCCTCTATTTGTGATTTGATCTATCTTTTGCACTGTGCTTGTAAGATCTTCATTGTTTTTATGCTTTTATACTTCATGTATGCCCAGGACGTTTGAGCAAACATTGTACGGTACATCGATGTCTCTAATTGCACTAATTTCATAAACCTAGAGAGGACTTAATTGATTTCTAGTTCACAATTCATGGCATATGACCCACGAATCTAGTGCTTTTTCTCAACTCCAGTTTTAAAGTTTCGCCTTGCATTTTATGCTTAAAGTATTAGTCCTATATGCAAAAAGTAATTCTAGGTGATGCCCTTTGGTTAGTGAAGAACTTTCAATATTGTTACTCTTTATTAAAGAAAAGAGGCCAATGCTATGCCTCGACCCCTCTACAGCAAAATAGTGGATTTCATGGAATTGGGAGAGAAAGAGAGACTGGTGCGCCTGATTCACGAACTACACTAGTATTGATGTGGTTATGTGAATGTTAGCCTGACAACCTCACAAGTTCTTCAGGTTTCTGGTTTTAGTGATACCAAGCTTCAGTGGAATTTGTAGTAAAATACATATCTATGCCTAGACGCCTTAACAAATAAAACTCCGTTGACTAAAGAAGGATCTAAGTACATGTAGTTACAGCGATTGTTCTATGATTCTATATTCCTGAACCTTTGGGGATTGTACTGTATAGTGGCAGGTTCAAAAGTCTTGAGCTTTTAGATGAAGCTTTATCATGGAAGTGTTTATGCTGGTTTTCCTATAAAGAAGGATCAACTAAAAATGTCAATTTAGACTTCTTTCCTAATTGGGTATTCAGACTTCATGGGCCTAAGCAATCCCCTATTAGGGACATTCTTCACAGTTGGAGACTTCGATTCATACACAGAAGTAAACTTTATGCTATGAAATTAAGAGAACATTGCCTTTAGTGCTTTTGCTTATCCCGTGGTTCTCCTGCAAGGTAGTTCAAGTTGTGCCTCTTCCCTTACTCATGTCAACATCTATGAAATAACCACAGTTTTGTAAACAGAAAGTGCAAATAGGCAACAAGGTCCATGAGGTTTGGAGTGAAAAGGGAGAAACGAGGGGAAGCCTTCTTTTTAGATGAAGCGCATAATATAAGGATCTTTTTCTAAAAAAGTCTAATGTATAAAATCTAGTACTATAATAATCAAATTGCTTTTAAAATAACTAATTTTAGCATCCAATATACAATGATACGAGTCCGACCCCTCTAAGTTGAGATTCAGAGAACCAGCCATTTCGCGCGTGAAACACTTTGTGTTATTGCTTAAAATACATTATGTCTTCACATATGAAAGGATTGCCGTTTCTTCACATTCCTTAAGCAACAAAACAATGGCTCTTAACACCAAGGAGTCGTTGTGCAGGTATTAGTTATGCAAGTGATAGTTATGCAGGTATTGGTTATTCCATCTTCTACCCCGCATAAGATAATACACCAATTCCGTCATAACTTATACATGTATTAGTTATGTGAGTTTCTTAATTGCAAACCAACCTTCATATTAATTTTATTCATGGATAACTAACTTCATAACTAGCTACCAAACGATCTCTAAATAACCTTTTCCCCTTAATAATACGATAAGCTCCAGAACCAGCAGAATCACCCAATTCTGTTTTCCTTGCAGTAAGTCTGGACACTGTCCCGCTTAGGAAAGAAATTGTTTGACTTGATGATCATAAAAAAATCCTAAGAAATTGTTTGACTTGATGATCATAAAAAATGAAGTAGTTAATCTCTTGGTAACTTTTTCTTTGTTGATCATCTTCTTTAGCTGACTTCACATCCTTTTTTTCCTTGCAGGAAGTCATCAAAGAAACTATGGAGACTGTCCCACTTATGAAAGAGATAGTTGATTACTACAGTGGGCCCGATAGAGTAACGGCAAAGCAACAGCAACAAGAGCTGGAAAGAGTAGCAAAAACTCTTCCAGAGAGTGCACCCAATTCAGTAAAGCGGTTCACAGAGCGTGCTGTTCTGTCTCTACAGGTCAAGTATTATCAAACATTCATTTGCTTTTTTTTTTTTTTTTTTTTGGGATCAAGGGTAAGGTTGTATTCATCAGCATTAAGGACATGATGGAGACCTCCAAACATTCATTTGCTTTTAATTATATTTTAAGTCTAATAAGAATGAAACCTCATTAGTTGAATGTTAAGAAGACATGGAAAACTGGTCTAAGAATGAAAGATATCTCTCTGAGCATTAAAGAAATGAATAACTGACTTACAAAATGAGGGAATCAATCATCTTATTTGGTCACTAGTCTCTATGCACTTGTTTTGTGTATATCCCATCATAATTAGTAAAAAACAGTATGAAACTCATCACTTAAATTAAAGATGTGTAGTCCTTTGATTCTTGTGGTCTTAAACTTGCTATGTGAAATGTTGAAATTGGAAAATTTACTACAATGTGTCATGTATAGATAGGTTATCACCCCACCCACCCACCCCAAAATGACTATTATGACTAGTCCATTGTCTTCTATTTTACTTGTAAAAGAGTAACTATAGTGTTCTATTTGAATATTATCAGTCACTATCATCTTTCTTTTCCCCATTTGTGGGGTTAGACTTGGTATGTTGTTGTATTATCATCTTTCTTTTTCTGTTTTTTTTTTCATTTTAAATATCAAAGGTCTTTGTCTCCTTTGAAGATCCTAATTTAGTTCTATAGATTAGTTGCTTGTTTTTTCTTAAATTGATCATGTATCTAAAAGATTAAGATATATTGTGACTGTTTTATCTTTTACCTGGACACTTGTTTCGCATGTTTCAACTGTGACGTAATATCTGACAGTTATCTATCTTACAGAGCAACCCAGGGTGGGGATTTGACAAGAAATGCCAGTTCATGGACAAGGTGGTAATGGAAGTCTCTCAGCACTACAAATAGATTCACTCCATTCCCCCAAAAGATGTCTTCAATATAGAAGTTGAGATAGATGTGCTTAAAACAACAACACTATGAGCGGAACGATGACTAGGAAATATTGCAATACAAGTTTGTTTACTAGAAATGCTGCGCATTTGGTTTCTGATATGGAGATTTTGACTTTTTGATTTGACATATAATGAGAGTCTTATTTTAAGGTTGTCCATTGACATTGAGACATCTCAGTTTTCAATAATTTGAAGATGATTTCTGGTAACCTTCGTAGTGCGTAGGTGTTTGGATTTGCTCAGTACTTGATGTAATAGATAGCCTACCATCACACGGAGCTGTCTTACCCTCAAGATACGAGGATCATACTTATCGAAATAATTTCAATCCTCCCTTTGGGGAGGCCTAATTTCTTGCAACTGTTCCTTTTTAGTTGCATCATTGTTACATCCTATTAACAATATGGCTAAAGCAATGAATCCCTTTCTCAGTTTTGTTGAGTTTTTTCTCAGTTGTTAGGCAAAGTATCATGTATTTTACATCTAACAAGTGAAAATATGACCCCCAAACAGATGAGGCTCATCTCACTTTGTGTCATTTTGAATCTGAATTTTTATTTTCAGAAAGTAGTGAGCAGTAATAGATCGAAATTTTTTGAATTAAGCAAATCATATTCAGAGATGAGAAATATCCTGCAGTTTTTGGAGAATTGCAGATCATTTTACAAAAAGTGGTCTGAAGATTCCACCAGAGCGCCCTCTACTTCTAACAGGCCATGAACTAAATCAGAATCATTAACAAGTGATCCATACAACATTTGAGTAGCAAATGCCACATGCCAAGAATCTGCATTGTTGGTATAGAAAGGGACATCTCCAAATCACTTTACACTGGAAAATTGACATTAATAATCCTAAATTGCATTAAACAAAATCAAGAAGCAAGAATAACAAATAGTCACTTTGTTTCAGGTGACTGAAATAATGCACAACATCACAGATAATGAAAAAGCCTGCTACAACTAGAAGTTCAAGATACAACAAAAGTTACAAATCAGGTATGCTACAGATCAACCTTGTTTTCATACATCAGCTGGTCTGCGTGAAATTGTTTCTTCATCACATGATCAGCCTCTGCAGCTAATGCTCGATTCTTCAAGTTTAGGAGTTAGCTTTATGTAAATGACGTTCCACCTCCATTTGGGAAATTGCAGCATCTCTTACACACAAATGCTACAAAGATCTGTTTCGTGCCAGAATTCCAGCAAAGAATTGTAGCAAAAGAATGTGCGCTTTCAAATGCAGTTCCACGATAGCTTTTAGACAGTAGATGTGAGAATACTAGGTCTTCACACAAGTTGTGACACGACCTCAAGCTCTGAATCTCCTAAACCCAAACCAAATTTCATAGTGATTGAATAGCAAACTATCATGTGTGAACTTGCCAATATACTCTAGCCCTAAAGCATTCAACCTCTTTGTGCATTCTTCTCCTCCCAATCGTGAACAGAACTTGATATTATGTGACACAAAGATTCGACCTTCTTGAGGCTTCAATTTAGCAGCTAACCTCTCCAAACCAACCCAAACAAGTTTATCAGGGATATGAAGAAAAACAGCACTTGCATATATCAGATCATACATAGTTCCGGATCCAAATTTACTGAAATCCATGTCTTCACCTCTAACAATAAGGGGACGCTTGTGTAATAAGCCTTGAGACGGAAGCTCATATCTGAATGCAGCCATTAAAGAAAGTTCATCTCTCTCAAGACAGTGGAAGTGTTCTGGGTTCAGATACCGGATGAAATGTAATCCAACACGAAGAGTACCACATCCGATCTCAAGAACTTGAGCATTTGGGGTTAGATGGGCTGACTCTGCAAGGAATTCAAAAACATCCCTCCCTCCTGCCCATGGTTCTCCATAATTGCTATGATGTTGTTCTACGAGGAGTTCACCAGGACAAGGAAGGGCAGTGTGATTATTTGTTGGTTCTCCTTCATAATGTGATATGCCCTTGAACCTGCAAAAGACAGAAGTTATAATAGACAAGCCGAGCTACTACTGAGTAGCCACTAACAATAGCACTTGATCAACACTTCAGATGCATAGAAGAGGAAAACACCTAATTATAAATTTCCATTTCCTGGGCATGCTCTGAAACCAAATGTCTATGCATTATTTTTATAACCACCACGACAACTACTATGTCTCTTTCCCAAGCTAAAAGAGAAAAGAAGGGTGATGAAATCACGAGAATAAATTTAAAACTATAATATATATTTCTCTCTCATTAGAGACTAGTTTCATGTTTATCACTGGGAGTACTAAAAGCATATTTTCTTTCTTTTCAAGGAAAAGATTATAAAGGGAGAGAGTGGTGAAACCAAAAAAAGAGAAAACTTCTAAAATAAGTTTATTTGTTTCTCATTCTTTATTACTAACAGTTATCAAAGCACAATGTCTCCTTAATCATATTCTTCATGTTCTAATTAAACATGGTAACATTATTTATGAACAATACCAATATCTTCTTAATCATCTACTTATCCTTCTATTAATTACCAACCAGCCCCATGGAGAGTAATAAAATGGAACCTTTGACACATTAGCTTCTATCCCAGTCTCCCCCTACCGAAGCGATTTATATATCTTTATTTGTTTCCAGATCAAAGACTGTCATCGCCAACACTCATCATATAGATTATACATTAATTCTCTTCTAGATTACATTTCTTATTAAACTAAGTAGATAATTGGAATGTTCCTCAAGCAACTGCATAAAAATCCATACCCTCATAAACAGAAGTTAGGAGCAAATTACTAAAACAGCACGAATAACATTCTTCATCTCACTATCTTTCTACATTAACCAGTGTCACCTAGTACTACAAGAGAGGAAACAAACTTCCAGTAAAACCAAACAATTGCCAGGAATTTCTACAAATTGCAGATTTTACAAGTAATCACAATAAAGGCATGGCCTTTTCAACTACTAAATCAAACTTCACAGGTCATTCACCGTATGATTGCAATAAAATCATCAATTATGCCAAAAGTATTTTAGTTAGAAAACTAAGTTTGATAATTCTATGCAATTACACTACAAGCCGAGTGTGAAATACACAAAATTCACCAGACGCACAAAATCACAAATTAATCCAAGCACGGAGGAAAGTGTGAAAAATAGATTGAGGAAGTTTCATACTGAAGAAGATCCTGGAGCTGTTGTTGGCGAGTACGAGGATTGATCCCTTTGCGCAGCACATTATCCGCCATATGCAGTCCATTACCTTCGATCTGTTTCTTCACCCACTCTATATCCTCTGTTGATGTCGAGATCCGTTCTCCGGTGCCGGATCTGTAGCCACCACCGCCACCGACGGCGGTGGTTGGAGTGACAGGACAACTACACTGTGGTGGTGAGGAGAAAAGAAAAAAGAATAATACGGCGGAAAAGGCGGCGCCGGAGAGGAGCAGCACCGGCAGAGATACTACCACTCCCTTCGATGAGGACGATAGCAGAGCCATAAGAGTGATGAAACTTTTCTGCCTTTCAGTATTTGTAGATTTTGTAGTTCAATAATGGCGCACAACTGCGAGCTCGGGATCAATTGTACCATCTGTTTAACAGATCGTACATTTCACTCTCTTTTTTCCCAATTGCAACTTTTATATATATGGTTGATAAAATATCACAAATCATTTTTCCTTTATATGGGAGGACATGCTAATATAATTATAATAATTGAATAAATGTTAACTTATTTTTATGGGTAAAAAAATATTACTTACTAGTATTAATTATCATTGGTGAAGAAATTTTAATATATTATGTATGATGTTTTTTGAGTTTTTTTTTCATCATAATTATATATTTTCTTCTTGAAGAAATGTTTACTATGGATAATATTATGAAATATATGTTAGTTCGCAAAATTAATTTCAATCTTTAAAAGAGTTAATTTAGTACAATTGAAGAAAGAAAATTGTTCATATATGATTTAATAGTTTTCTTTAAAAAAAAAACTTATTAAGTTTCAAATACATTTAAAAAAAATAACGATAAAACAATGAAATTGAGAAGAATCACATTACGATCTCAAATTAGTTAAATTCATGTTTATAGTAATTCCCTGTACTAGTTTCAAGTGTGGCCACAATTGATTTGTATTTTAAAGTTTTTGGAGCTTTAATTTCTCAATCTAATAAAATTGAAACGATACAAAGAAGATTAATATGACTTTTGCACAAAAATAATACCCATATATAAAAAAAATAGTTCAAATTTTACAATAATGTCTAGAAATGATCAAAAACATAGTTGAATTTTCTTGAATATTTTTTAATTTTATACTTGAATTATCATGTGAATTTTTATTAAAACTATAACCTATTACACTTTAATCATCAATTGTTCACATTTTCTATTTGAATAGGTTTTATTTCAAATAAAAAAATAACAATTCATATATAAAGTATTAATAGGTAATATTTCAAATAGAAAAAATAACAATTCATATATAAAGTATTTTAATGGTGAGGATCTAAATAAAAAATTTGCAGGACTATGATAGAGTTACTAAAATCTTGATAACATTTATATAAAGTGTTTTATAAATATATATTTATTATTATTACTAAATATAATATAGTATGAATTATATTGTTAGTGTTAAATAATGTGCGCTAATTGTTATTTGTTGTAGTAATATCTCAGTGTTACAACAGTCATTGCCCTGTGTGAAGCTTACGATTTCAAGTTTGCAATTAAACTCCATCATATCACAATTTTTTGAAAATCTTGGAATCAACAATATTCTTTAAATAAATAAAATTAAATTGATCATACAAAAAAAATACTGTACCAATGAATTACTTATGTATAAGAGAGTACAAGTATATAATCAAATAAGTTCAAAACTTAAACAAAAAAAGCTTCAAACGACTCGAGATCTTCCATGGAAGCAATTTTTTCTTTTGTTCCTTCCAATTGTTCCTTCAACATTAAGAGTCGATTCAAATTTTGACATTGTTCAACATTTATAAGCTTTACCCAATTGCGGAGACTATTTTTCTTTGGAGTCGAAAATGATTTCAACCTCGAAGTTTCGCCATAAACAACAACATCAGAACTAGAATTAGTATCAGAATTAAAATCGTAAAAATTCATGTCTGTCCTTAATAATTCCATACATCTACTACTATTAGAAAAATGTTTTCTTATAGCATATTCAACGTCTCCACAAGTATAAGGCCTTCCTGTGGGTGACAATACAATTGAAGCAACACGAGAACCCGACATGGATTCAAATTGTTTAGCTTTTTTGAAAAGTCCTTTCCGTCTTTTCGAGAATGTAACCATTCTAGAAGTTTCCTTTATAATTTTCTCGATCTCTATTTTCTTCTTCCCTGTGCCCATTCTCCTAAATTTCCTCTGTGTTTTTTTCTCGTTCTTCTTCCGGGAGTTTATTTTGCTTCCAAACAAGAAGTTTATTCAGCTTTGAAATTAAGAATTTGGGGTAAATATATATATTTACAGGAGACATTGAAAATCAGACACCTTTTAGGTAAGGATTTCTAAAGTTATAAAAAATAGTAGTTTCTTATTGAAATTATATTTATTTCCATAATTGGTTTCCTGATTTTCCTGTGAATTAACTTTTCCAGCGCCTGTTATATTTTTTTCCTAATTTGTTTATTTACCATTCTCTAACAAGGAATGTTGATTGAAATTCTATTAATGTTAAGAAAGTTCAATGGCCGAACGAGCAAAATCAGTGTTTCTTTATTCACCCTCGACGTCGAGATCTGTTCTCCGGTGCTAGATCGGTGATGGTGGTTGGAGTGACAGGGCAATTACTCTTGAATTTTATTTATCCTAATTTCTTATTAGGTTTTCTTTTTAGAAAATGTTTTGAATTGATTAATCCTTTTTTTCGTAGGAAAAAGTTTAGAACTCTATAAATAGAGAATTAACATTTACAATCTTTTGTTATTAGGCAGAATTTGTGGCTCACAAACTTTATATATTATCACTTATGTGAACCTGTCATATATTTTGAGTGAATTAATTGAGGTTGTTTCTCTCTATATTTCGTATTCTCATATTTATAGAGGATTGTGGGTCGCAAGCTTAATACGTTATCACTTGTGAATCTGTCATATATTCCGAGTGAATTAGTTGAGATTGTTTCTTTGCATTTCGTACTCTCATATTTATAGTGGATTGCTCAACTCGTTTGTGGACGTAGGTCGATTGATCGAATTACGTTAAATATTTATGTTTTTTGATATATTTTCCGTTTGTCTTCTTACTCATAGTCTTTCGAAATTTGCTTTCGTAGCTTCCGTATACACCTGCTTATTTCGATCCTAACAATTACACGATGATAGTGAGAAGTAAAGAAAGAAGAATAATACGGCACCGGAGAGGAGCAGCACCGGCAGAGATACTACCACTCTCTTCGATTTCGACGACAGCATAGCCATGAGAGTGGTTAGATTTTTCTGCGTTTCAGTATTTGTACCATGTGTTTATCAGATTATACATTTTACTTTCTTTTTCCGATTGCAATATTTATATGGTTGAATAAAATATCACAATCCATTAATATTAGTAACTTGTTTTTATGGGCGATTTGAGGAAATTTTTTAATACTAATGATCATTGGTGAAGTATGTTTAATACTTCATAAATAAAATGATTTATTTTATTATGAATGGTGTTTTTTTTTCATCCTAATTATATTATTTTTCTTTTCTTTTTAAAGAAATGCTTAACTATAGGGATAATATTATGAAATATATGATAGTTTGTAGAATTAGAGGGTATTATATATATATATATATATATATAAAATAAATAAAAACGACTTAAAATTAAATTAGCAACGGTTAGGCAAGGTAAAAATGACTTAAAATAGATTTAAAATAAATCAGAAATCGAATGTTTCCTCTTGCCTAGCAGGCAAAGATTTACCTTTGTGAAAAGGATCTTTGTGAAAAAGATGATTCATTCGGATCAACGCACTCTCCCCTACTTTTTATTTTTTAATTTTAAAGTCATTTCAATCTAACAGTTTTAACCTAAAAGCTACTTATTTTTTTAAGTCAATTCAAATGGGCTCTTAGCTAGCGTTTGACCATAGATATTCAAATATTTTTGGCAAATATTATTTGGATGAATATTTGGGTGAAATTTCACCATGTGTTTGGCCATAAAATTTGGAAAACATATTTCATTTTTTTAAGAAATATGATTTATACCCATAAGTTTTTAAAACTATCAAAACTAACCATAAATTTATATTACATAGCAAAATAGAAATCTCACGTAACAAGATTCATGACTTCCGCAACAAATCAACAAGCATCATTACAGTAACATTCGTATAGTGAAAAGGTCTTGGTACAAATCATGATAATGAAAATACAACTAATATAAATTCGAAAAAAAAAGAAGAAGAAAACAGAAGGAAATAAATATTGCAATCACTGAAGAACCCATGCCTTATAATCTGAAAGAGTTCAAACTATTCTTTAATATAATCTTCCCATATTTTATGAACAATCTCTTCTCGATGAGCTTGCATTTCCCATATACATTTTTTTCGCAATTATAGATCCTTTTTAGCTCTGACGTTTAGTTCTTCGTCAATGTGCTTGCTTATTGACTTATAATGCCAATTTCTGTCCTTTCTGTTGCAAATATTTATAGAAAATTATCATTATTATGAAATAATAATATTTCGTTTTACTTACTTCAATATTTCCTAATAAAACTTACTAACGACTTATTTTAATTTCTTAACAGAAATAATTTTAAATTTTTTACTTATTTTAATATGTTTACCCACCCGTTTATTATTTTACTTAACTTAACACTTTCCAATTAAACTTACTAATTACTTACAAAAGTATAAATTTGTTATTACTATTATTATTACTATTATTATTATTATTAAATGACAATGTTTCATTTTACTTACTTTAATATTTTCTAATAAACTTACTAATGGATTATTTTAATTTCATAATATAATTAATTATTAAATTTTAACTTATTTCATTATGTTTATCGACCCCCTCTACAATTACTTATTTTACTTACTTCAATACTTTATAATAACATTAATTAAGTAAATAAACTCCTAATAATATTGATAAATAAACTCCTCAAATTACTTTAATGCTTAATTAAATTAAGTTAATTTCATTGTCAATATATATAAATTTAAAGAAAAAAATTTAAATCATGTTAAATATCTTAAATATTTCACAAATATTATTGATCTCGTGCATAGCACGAGCTATATTTTACTAGGATAATAGAAAAGTGTATTAATTGAGTTAGTTGGTAGATGGGGAGCTAATTGAATTGGTTGGTGTCAATAAATAGATTGTTTTTGTAAAATATAAAAGTTAGGTGTAAAAATTGAATTTTAAAACTTCCCAAATAATGAAATTTGGCCCAAATACTAGTTTTTTCTAGTATTTGGGAATTTGGAAAATTTGCCAAAAAAATTTGCCAAATAATGAGAAAGTGTATGGACAAACAAAATTTGCCAAATTTTTCTTTAAGTTTTACTTGCAAAATCTATGGCCAAACGGAATTGCAAATTTTTAAAGAGTTGATTTATTTATGGAAAAATAACTTGAATAGGTACCTTTAAATAAATAATTATTAGTTTTAGCAATTTTTTTTATTTATTACCATTTATAGCAATATATATCAGTACTATGATATTTCTGCAATATGTTTTAAAACTAAATTATGTATGCAATAAATTTGCATTATAACTGTTTTAAAATATATTAGGATTGTTTGATAATAAATTAACACATTGTATTATAATTATATTAGAATATGTGATAAATATATTTTGAAACTACAATAACGAAACATCAATTTAGGAACTACAATAATGAAATAGTTGATTTATAAAATTCACTCAGTGCTCATTCATATGATAAATCTAAATAATTAAAACATACAATGGAAAAAACTTATAATAATCTCTTTCTGATTCTGAACTACATTTTAACAATAGTATAATAGGATTTTTTTTTTAAAAATATGCTCATGCTCTAATTTTAGACCACTTATTTTATTGGAACATGCTAGATAAACAAAGCTCGAAATGTTTCAGAATCTGTCGAAACTATCTTCTTTCTGGTTCCTTCTAATTGCTCCTTCAACATTAAGAGTTTTGACATCCTTCTACATCTATATCCTCCACCCAACTGCGGAGACCATTTGCCTTTTGAGACGATGCTAATTTAGACTTCAAAAATTCGCCAGAAACATCAAAAGAGGAATGATGAGAATTCATCATTGATGTTGACATTTCTGGGCGAATACAACTAGGAAAATGTCTTTTTATAACAGAGTTTATATCTCCGTAAGTGTAAGGCCTGTTAAAAGGTGAAAAAACAATAGAGGTGACACGAGAACTTGTCAAGGATTCAAGTTCTTCAGCTTTTCTGAAAAGTCCTTTTCTTCTTTTCGAAAATGCTACCATTCTAGCCGCTTTCTTTGTGATTTTTTCGATTTGTATCTTCTTCTTTCCTGTTCTCATTCTCCTTAATTCTTTTCGTTCTTCAAGAAGTAAATTTGGATGTTTCTAAGGTTATGGTGGAAATGTTAATTTATAGGGAGAGATTGAAAATCAGGTAACTATTGAAATTATTTTTTTTCTATATTTTGTTTTCAAAATTTTGTGGGCATATATGGAGTGTAATTAACTATTTAGGAGAAAATCTCATTTATTTTAGAAAAAAGGGTCAAAATGTCTTTAAGCAATGTGAAAGGAACGAAAATGTCTCCTATTTTAGTTTGGCTCAAAAGTCCTTATTCATTAATATTTTTGTTCGAAAATGTCTTTGCAGTCAATACTTTAGTTCAAAAATGCTTGTATAGTTACAAATGGGTCAAAAATGCCCTTTTCCAAATATATTATTAAAGAACACTATTCTTATTTTCCTCTAAAATCATCTTAATAAATAAAAATGAAGGAACTATTTCTTTCTTCTTAAACTCATTTTATCAATTAAAATAGAATAACTTCATGTACCCTTTCAACAGACAATAAATGTCATATCTATAAGATCATAGTATATCCATCATTAATTTATATTCATATAACGATATAAAATAATGATAGTGAAATAAGAATTTTTTTTATTTTTTATTTTTTTCTAAATTAAAATAAGAGAAACATTTGCTAATTAAAAAAATAGAAAAAAATATGTTAAAAAAGAAAATAATAGTATATTTATTATGAAAATGAGCATTTTTGGCCCATTAAACAACAATAAGCGCATTTTTGGACCAAAGTATTGATGACAGTCGACAAATGCATTTTTGGAGCAAACACAAAACAGAGAACATTTTTGTTTCTTTCGCATAGTATAAGGACATTTTTGAACAAAAATATTGACGGTAAAGACATTTTTGAGCAAACTATAAATGCAAGACATCTTTATTTATTTCACATAGTTTAAGGACATTGTTTATCCTTTTTCCTTTATTTTATAAAATAAAATTAGAAAGTGTTAATATTTACTGTGAACTCTATGTGACTAACAAAATTCACAATTTTTGTTTTGTTTGTTAACCACTAAAAAACTTCATGGAATCTAACATCATTGTCTTTATTTTTTGAATAAATTTTACTATTTTTTCTTGCTTAAAATTTACGTATGACATTTATAAGTAATATAAAAGTTTGGTTTATTTTAGTTGGGAAAAAGACCCATTATATCCCTTAATTTTGTCATTTAAAGTTGATATATCTTTCGTTATAATTAGAAGTGGCTCATATATACCCTTATCGTTACACAATTTGCTCACATATACCCTTACAATTACAAAAGGAGCTCACATATACCTTTATCTAAATGAAGTGAAAAATTAATTTTAAATTAATTTTTTTACTTTAAATTTTAATAAAATTCGTTTAGGAGTATATATGATCCTTCTAACAAAGTTCAAGTTATATTTTAATTTTTTCAAAAAACATTACTTTTTTACTTTTTTGAATATCATTATTCGAGTTTTTTTTTTTTAAATTTCATTTTAGTGTAAACAAAAAATTTAAAACTAATTTTTTTTGCCGCTATATTGTAATTTAATTTTTGTATATAAAAATAAATTTAAAATAGACATCTATAATAAACTTAACAAGAAAATTAGTGAAACATAAATAAATTTGACCATCAAAATAATAAATTTAAATTAGTAGTTGAAACCATAAAAATGGAAAAAAAATGTCAAAAAACAAATCTGTTTATAGTGTGAATGCACCATTCTGGCCATTCTGGCCAAAATTTGAAATATAGAGAGTGTAATAAACGGAGTCATATTACAAATAATAATAATTAATGTATTAATTATATATACATAGAGAATTGACATTAAAGCAAATAAATTATGTTTCTTTTTGCAGGAAATTATGATTTTTTTGGTGCTCTTAAAAAATATTTTACATTGATGAAGTTTCAATAGATACATAAAATAAAAGAAAAATTACATATATTGATATATTTTAATAAATAATTACTGATTTTAGCAATACTTTTTATTTATTACTATTTATAGCAATACTATGTTAAATCTGCAATATGTATTAAAAGTGAATTATATATACAATATATATGAATTATATCTGAATTACAATTGGTTTTTAAAATATATTAGGTTTGTTTGGTAAAAATTTGACACATTGTATTATAAGTGTATTAAAATGTGTGATAAATGAATTATCTATATTTAAAATTTGTATTATATGTGAATAAAAAATTATTCTTTATAATATGAATTAAACTTGTATTATAAATGAATTAAAAGTGATCAAGTGAAAAAGAAATATTATTGCTATAAATGGTAAATATTTTTTTATTATAGTATATTTATGTAAGTTTCCAAAAAATAAATATTTTTATTGTTTCAACCAATTTAAGTGCTTAAATGTAATTACATACTTTCACCATATTCTAATTTTTTTATAAGAAGAGTAAAAAAAAGTCAAGAAGGAGAAGTGAAATGACAAAAACAAAAAGAATTGAAGAAGTAATAAAGCATGGGACCCAGAAAATTAATTTCATCAAAATAATTAATGCTATTACTATTTTGGAAATATCAAAAAGTTAATTTTATTTTAGAGGGAAAGGCTATAATAATCTTTTTTATTATTCTGGTCAAATTCTGGCCACATTTTTCTGGCCATTTAGCACTTCTCGTATGTATAACTAAACATAAAACATGTTTATGTTTGGGAAAAGTCCTTTTTGCCAGAAAAATTTGGCCAGAATTTGGCTAGAATGGTAAAATGATATGTTCACACTATAATCTAGTTTACTTTTAGACATTTTTGCCCTTTAACTTAAATATTAAATGTATTCTTTAATTATGTTTTCAATACATTGAAAAATAATTAGTGAGATTAATTATTGATCATTTCTTAATTAAACATGGGAAAAGAACCAAAAAATTCACCAAAAAAAACATAATTCAATTTTCCTCCTTTTTACTTATTCTTTTTAGTTTTTTTTTTTTCATTTCTTATTCCTTAATGATAAGAAAAATTTTAAAATTATAAAACAGAACTAAGGTTAAATTATATATTTTAATTTATAATTTTTAATCGCGAAAAGATAATTTATATCTAAATTAAAATATTAAAATATAAAAATATGAAATTAGCCGAGTTGGCTAAAGAGTTACTCTTATTTATTCAAAGGAGTTATTGTTATACACCGATTTTCTAGAAAAAAATTTAATGATAAAAATATATTTTATCCAATTATACTCAAAATTATGTGAGCGAAATAAGAAGAAAGCTAAAATTATCATCATGTTTCCTCTATTATGTGATTATCTTTCATATTTTCGATAACATATGAATCATGTCATACACAAAAAAAACTCATTAAAATTAATTTTTATTTATTATTTCACTACTAGAGACATGTACAATTTTTTTTAATAAAATTTTTGATGGTGCTTCATTAAAAAATTTTAATAACATAAAAAGGATATAGAGAGTTTTTTATGATTTCAAAATAAACTTTATAAAAAAATTTGAAAGAAAAACATCTTTATAGTTCTCCGATGACAATGACAATATACAAATTTAACATGAACTAGATTTAAGTTTCATCACATATATATTTTTCTTTAGTAGTATTATTTGTTATTTTATTAAAAATGTTTGCTATTAAATGATCTGCAAAAATATTAAGTATACATAGTTGTAGTCACAATATTATTTTTTTTCTTTCAAATTAATATTTGTTTTGAACGGATTAATATTTTTTAAAATTAAGTAATTTTATTGCATTTATTATATAAATAAATTTAAATTACCTATTTAAATAATTATTTAAATTAATTTTTAAATACTTTTTTTATATATATAATGTAAAATAATTCAATAATAACAATCAAAAATCAAAATACTTTAGAATTGATAAACATCAACACATTAAAGAAATACTAAAAATCATACGATTTATAAGTGTCGATCCTATTTAACAACAACCCAAGATAACTACACATTAATGTTGAAAAATTACATATTTAAAGTTTATGTTTGGTTATTATGTTTTAAAAAATTAAACTACATATTTACAACAACATGTTTAAAAATTAAACTACATATTTAAAAAATTTAAATTACATATTTGATTACTATGTTTTAAGAAAATTAAATTATGGATTTTATAATGTGTCGATATCTATCAACTCGAAAGTATTTTGAGATTTGATTGTCGTTATTGAAATATAAAAATTCTAGATAAATGAAAATAATTTTTAAAACATATATATCCTAGTTATGTTATAATTTACTTATACATGTTAAACATATTGTAAATTAATATATACATAAAATACATCTATTTAAAGTATTATAATTGATAAGTAGGTATTGAGTGATCGTTTATTCATTTGTTTTGAAATATTCACTTAATTAATACTATTCGAATAACTGGATTATTTATTCATTGTTAAAATTAGTGAAATAATTTCACCATTTTCTATATATGTTAATTCTTGTACGGAATGATTATAATATAAAAAAAATAATGTGTTATTTATGACATAGTTTTGAATGTCTTATTATCAATTATTTTTAAAAATATCAAAATTTCAATATATTTTTTCTCTCAAAATATGTCCATTATATAGACTTATCTATTTAGTTGATTATATTTAAAGAAGAATTTAATTAATTTTTTTAATCTATGCTTAATTACTATATTTTATAATTTTTTTATTACAAAATAATTAAGTATAATCTTTAGTAGATAAGATAGTCATTTGTAGTTATTATTAATGAGAAATTTAATTGTCTTTTTTCAATAAAGAGGTTTATTTTAAGCGAAAAAATAATTTTTCAAAGTTGAAACCTTAGGATCATAATTGAGTTTGGAGGAGGGTATATGTAGAACATAATTTGCTATATAACGAAAAAAATATAAATGTATAAAAATAAAATTACAAAAATATTTTTTTAATTAAAGTGTACATTTTTTTAATTAATTAAACAATACTTATTTTTAAAGATAAACTACACACACAAAAAAAAAATATTTTTCATTTTCATTGGCAGCCAAATAGTTAATATTTAGTAGTCCAAGGAGTTTGGGAAATAGACAAAAATTAATTTTGTTTGGAGAGAAAACTATTGAGGAAATAAATGTAAAACTTAAAATAAGGTTATTTTAGTCTTTTTACATTTCTGGCCAAATTCTGGCCATTTAGCATTACCCTTATGTTTGTGAAAATTAATACTTTTTTTCATATTACACCTTTATGGGAAACTTCTTACTCTTGAAACTTGAAAGCTTTAAAGTTAATTACTATCTTCATTAAATTAAAATGTGCATATTTAAATTTTCAGTTTCTCTCTCTATAATAAATTTATTTTCTAACCTTTCGAAAATATTGTTATTATCTTTTTTTTGTAATTCTATAAAATTATACGTAAATAATATGGAAAGTATAAAATAATAATTTATAAACGTAAAATAAAATTATAAAATTTATTATATGAAAATAAAAAGAAAATTTTTATATGAAATTTAATCAAACTACGAGATATGTCAATTAATTAATAAGAGATTTATTGATAAATATGTATATGAAAGATAAATTTTAATTTTGAGAAAAATAATTTTTATTTTTGCTTTTTCTTTTTTTAAGAAGAAGAAATTTTTAATTTTTTTCCCAACAATAGAAAAATTGCTTCTATTTAAAAATAATTTTATTGATTTACCAAACACAAATTTTTTCAACAAAAATGTATTTTTCTCAAATAAGTGCTTGTAGCCTCTCATTCTGAAAATTCTCCATTGCTATCAGCATTAAATAACGTACTTTAGGACATGTCAATTGAGTGTTAATATAATTTTTACCATAAATAATTAAGCCCATTTCATTTGTGAAAAATCTTTAACAATCCAATTTGAATTAAATAACATATTTTACTTTTACTTAATTTAGCTAAATACTTTCTAGAAACCCAATTATTTTAGGAAATTACTTGTAATTAGAAAAATATTTTACTTTTTTATACTATCCTTAAAAATAAAGTTAATTAAGTTATTAGTAAACAAATAGAAAAAAAATTAAAAGACACGTCTCCTCACTTAAGGCAGTGAGAAGTTATGTGATTTGAATAACTATAATAATATAGATAAATGAAAAAAAAAACTTTTTTTTGTTTAAAATAGTGATAAGTTATACCTGAATAAATTAAAAATTTCCGAAAAAAAAAGACAAATAAAAAGATACGTCTTTTCGTTTAAGATGATGCTAATAAGTTATACACAAATATATTAGAAAAATATTAATTAACACATATGTTACTTGTTTTGTCAAGAGACTTGTTCCCTTGATCCGTGGTGAATTCATACAGAGTAATTTCCCTAGATAATTATCCATGTTTGGGAAATTACCTAAGAATATCACTTATATTATTTTAGGACTATAATATCACTCAATTTTATCTATTTTTCTTAAATTATACTTGACACAAAAAATATATTATTTCTCTTCTATTAGGATATCATGTCACATTATTTATTTTTTTATTATTAAAAAAATTTGTTTTAAACCTATTTAAACGTTAGGTTGCAATATGTTAGGTTTTTTAAAATATTGTTTTCAATTTATGTTTTCTGAAAATGTTTTGCTTTTTAGATATATAAAGATAAATTTTAAAAATGAATGAAAAAAAAAGTACCCTATTTCTACAACTAACTACTAATTGACTGTTTTAACTATTTTTTAAAAATAATTTTTAAATTTTTTAATGATAATTATTATTTTTTACTATAAGTTTTTTAATTAATTTTTTAAACAATAATTATAGTTTTTTTAATGGTGCATTTTTTCCTCTCCTATTTAGATAGATATTTCTTCATTCCATTTTGTTGGAGCATTCCCTAAAATCACTGAAAGTGTGATAAATATAAATAGACATTACAGTTTTTTCTTTTAATAAAATAATTCAATTTTCAGTTTTCATTTTTTAACCTTAAAAATTGAAATTTGAAGCATTTAAAGATCTTTCATTTTTTCCCTTTAAAATTGAAATTAGAGGCATTTAAAAATCATCCATTTTTTGTCGTTACAGTTTTTTTTTAACAAAAGAACTTTTATTTTCCATTCAAAATAGCTATATTAAAATTCCTGTTATTTTTAATTGTATTTTTAGAGCATATTTAAAATGCTTTCTGAAAAATAAAAATTCTTGAATATTTATGCTGACATGTGACACTTTTTACTTCTCCTATTATATATTGATAGATTTTTTTTTAAAAAAAATAGACAAACCCACATATTTTACCCAATAAAAAAATTACATTAGGAACTGTAATATGAGCTCCTCCGGTTCTTCAAGAAAGTATTTGGGTTTCTCCGATTCTTTAAAAGAATTAGAAAAATATTAATAATAAATTAAAAATGTGACATGACACTCTAGGAGAGAAATAATGTATTTTTTTGTGTCAAATATATTTTGAGGAAAATAAGCAAAGTTAAGTGATATTATAGTCCTAAAACAAATATAAGTGATATTACTAGATAATTTCCCAAACACGAATAACTATCTATGAAAATTACTCATTCATAGAAGACAATAACATGTTAATTGTTAATTGAGTGCTAATATACTTTTTTTCCATAAATAATTAAGTTGATTTGACTAGAGAAAAATATATAACAACCCATTTAAATTAAACAACATAATTTACTTTTTTTCTTAATTTAATCAAATAGTTTCTAGAAACCAAATTATTTTAGTATTATTACTTATAATTGGAAAAAAACCAATAATTCTCAACTATTACTTTCCATTGTACAACCCTTAAAAATAAAGTTTAATTAAATCAAACAGTAAACAAATATGAATGAAAAAAACACGTCTCTTCATTAAGAGTCAAGATGTTATATGATTTAAATTAATAGAAAATAGACAAATTAAAAGACATGTTTTTCGTTTAAAATAATGAATTGATGATAAATTATGGAAAAAACGGTCAAAAATCAAAAATATCGTACCTTTAATTTATTTATTGACTATATACTTGTCGTTAAAATAAAATTATTCATCTCTTTATCGTTTTTAATTTCACTATTTATATCTTTCGATTAACGAAAATCTCAAATTAATTCAAATTATCTCGTATTTAAATAAAAAAATCATTTCCCATTCTAAACCAAATACCTCGACCCCTCTCCCATTTCCACTATTAGCCTTGATTTTGTTCTAGGAGCAGCTAAAAGAAGCGATTTTCTCCTAAACGAAGAGCTGCTACTGAGCACAACCTCATCTTGTAAACCCGATCCAATACTCAAGTTGGGGTTTCTTTCAATCGGAACCTTGCCAGTGACAGATAGGTTCATCGTCGGTCCAATTTGATATACGTTAGACATAAAACACATTTCTTTGAAAAATGAAGTACTTGATAGTGAAACTGGTAAGCAAAAATAAATGATATTCACAAGCGAAGCATCAATTTTGAAAATACAATAACGAAATAGTTGATTTATAAAATTCAATCAATGCTCATTCATATGATAAATCTAAATAATTTAAACATATCATGAAAAAAAAACTTCTAATAGTCTTGATTTTTTGATTCTGAACTGCATCTTAACAATAGTATAATCGATTTTTTAAATTAAAAAAATATGCTCATACTCTATTTTAGACCACTAACTTTATTGAGACATACTACATAAACAAAGCTTCAAATGACGCAGGATCGCTGGAAATAATTTTCTTTCTGGTTCCTTCTAGTTGCTCCTTCAACATTAACAGTTGATTCAAATTTTGACATCCTTCCACATCTATATCCTCCACCCAACCACGGAGACCATTCTCCTTTGGGGTCGATAATGATTTTGACCCCGAAGATTCGCCAGAGTCATCATGATGAGAATTCATCACTGATGTTGATATTTCTGATCGATTACAGCTAGGAAAATGCTTTTTTATAACAGAGTTAACATTTCCGTAAGTATAAGGAACGCCAGAAGGTGAAAAAACAAGGGAGGTAACACGAGAACTTGTCAAGGATTCAAGTTCTTCAGCTTTTCTAAAAAGTCCTTTCTTTCTTTTCGAAAATGTCGTCAATCTAGCACTTTGCTTTGTGATTTTCTCCATCTCTATCTTCTTCCTCCCTGTTCCCATTCTGCTTAAATTTCTTATTCTTCCAGAAGTAAGATTTGTTTTGAAATTTAGGATAATTTTAAGGTTTGGAGGAAATGTTAATTTATAGTGAGAGATTGAAAATGATTTTTTTTCTTTTTTATATTTTGTTTCCAAATTTTTGTGGGATATATGGAATGTACTTTAATTCTTTAGAAGGAAATCTTTGACTGATCATTTATTTTGTGTCAAAGTTTTGACTTGTAAATTGTGATTATATAGCAATTGAAATTTGAAAGTAAGGAACATACCAAAGGATCTCAAATTAGTTTATTTTTAAAAAATATGAATAATGTTTTATTTTGGTTTATAAATATATTTCATTTTATTGAAATGGTCATGACGTGTAATAAAAGGTATTTATAAGGCAACTTTCACATATGGCAAACATAAATTCATATTTGTATGCTATAACAAAGTTTGCATAATTGCGCTCCATAGCAAGCTTATATATGTATAATTCGGTATACATATACAATTGAAGCGAATTGCATAAAACGAGAAAGAGAGAAATTATATACAATTTGAATTGTATAAAACGAGAAAGCGAGAAAAATAGAATTAAATTGTATAAAACGAGAAAGAGAGATTATATACAATTTGAATTTGTATAAAACGAGAAAGAGAGAAAGGCAAAAAGAGACTTGTGCAAGGAATATACAATTGAATCGAATTGTATAAAACGAGAACGAGAACGAGAGAAATTATATACAATTTGAATTTGTATAGAACGAGAAAGGTAAAAGAGACTTGGGCAGAGAAATATTTGTATTGTATAATTATAAGTGTATAGGACGAAGATATATGTATTTGCATGCGTTTAATACAATTTTCTCTCGCTTTATACAATTAAAAACACAACTTATACAATTCTATTGTATAAAGCGAGAGAGGCGAGCGACAGGAATAAGCGAGCGAGAGAGGGAGAGTGGCGAGCGAAAATATGAAGGAGAGAGAGACTTGCAAACAGTTTGCTATGAAATATAAATAAATTAAAGGATAGCTACTATATTTATTTTATATTATTAGTTTGTATAAATAACTATCAACATAAAGCCAATAATGTACTGGTAAGGGATTCCCAAAGATTAGTATACTACTAAACGCAAAACATGTTGGTGTTTGTGAAAATGAATACTTGTGGTCCAGGTTAAATTCAACCAAAAAACTAACATATGTAGAGTAAAAAATAAGGGAACTATTTAACTGAAGTTGTAAAAGCTTAAAACCTTCCATTAATATGTTAGTAAAGAAGACTAGCTAAATACAAAAAACTAAACATCTAAAGTAACCGTTGAACTAAAGTAATCCAATTAAAGATGGGAAAGACTTTTACACAAACTGGACACCCACCAATGCGATCCGCTGGATGTTTCATTTACATTTGTCCAAGACTTTTGCCTATTGGATTTGATCCTGTTGGAGAAGAATTCTCCAAAGCTTTCCCATTTAAAAAAAGGCATGAGTACAGAAAAATAAAGATGATTTTTTGGAGGTACAAATTATTTTAGATAATTAGTAAAACTTTCTAGAGTTATGTAGGATAATACTTTTAAGTACTTGATATATCTAAAAATTGTGTTGATGTTCTAGATATTTTTAGTGAATTATAGAAATATCCAAATAATTGTTAAGTAGGTAATAAATCTATCCAGAATAATTTGTTAAATAGGTAAAAGATAAAACTATCTAGAATAATTTTTAGAAGGAACCTTATGCAAGTATAAATAGGGGCAGCTTTAGGAATTTGCAACTGAACAACCCAAATTAAATATTTTTCTTCTATAACAAAGTTCTTTTTAGCCCCAATAATGACCTTTTTCCTTGACAAGTGACAAAAAGTATAAACAAAGATGGCGTTAGGCATTTGCGAACAACCCAATAAAGAGCCCAAATAATCAAAATCCACTCTTTCTTAATATAAAAAAAAAAAAACTAAATCTTTGAGTTCAAAAAAAATTCAGAAAGGCCAAATCTTTTGGTTTTTTACTTTAAAAGATCAAGTCTTTTTTAAAAAAAACACCAATTTTTTTTGACGAAACATAAAAGAGCATATATAATCAAAATTCAATTTTTCTAGAGCATATATAATCAAAATTCAATTTTTCTGAAAAAACATACACACTAAATCTTTGAGTTTAAAAGAACGACAAAAAGGCAAGGTAACTCTTTTACAAAGAAACCCATATAATCAAAATCCAATCTTTCCATACATACATATATATCCATGCCATATTGGCCAAATTTTTGAGTTTATCCGCTACATTTATTTTTAAGTTTATCAATCACATTTTGGCTACATTTACTTTTGAACTTATTGATGATTTTTTTGAGTTTCGAAAAACTTTTTGCGTTAAAAAGAAATCAAATGATCAAAGTCTAAAAGAACAAATCTTTATGTTTAAAAAAGCCCAAGAAATCCAAATTATCAAAAATCAATTTTTCTATTGGTACTAAATTGTGTTCATTGTATAGGTTAAATTTCTAAAAAAATTTAAAAGAAACAAAAATAAATTGATTATACTAAAAAAAAATATATATATATATATTATCACTAAATAAAATGAAAAAAAAATTAATATATATCACCAAAACAGTACAAGTATATAAATAACATAAAAAAGCTAAAGTTAAAAAGGTTTTAAACAAACAAAGCTTCAAATAACTCAAGCTTTTCAACGGAACCTATCTTTTCTCTTGTTCCTTCCAATTGTTGCTTCAACATTAACAAATAATTCAAATTTTGATATTGTTCGACATCTATACCCTCTACCCAACGGCGGAGACCACTGCTCTTCGAATTTGATAATAATTTCAAATCAGAATCAGAATCGAAATCATAATTAGAATGATGAGAATTTAGTCCTGAAGTTAATAATTCCATACATGGAATACTAGAAAAATGTTGTTGTATAACGAAATTAACGTCTCCACAAGTATAAGGCCTTCCGGTTGGTGAAAAAACAACCGACGCAACACGAGAACCTGTCATGGATTCAAGTTCTTTAGCTTTTTTAAAAAGCCCTTTTCGTCTTTTCGAGAATGTGACCATTCTAGATGTTTCCTTCATTATTTTCTCAATCTCTATTTTTTTCTTCCCTGTACCCATTATACTAAATTTTGTTCGTGTTCTTCTTCAAGAAGTAAGTATATTTTGCTTTGAGATTTAGAATATGGGGTAAATATATTTTATATTTATAGGCTATGAAAATCAGATACCTTTTAGGAAAGGATTTCTATAGCTATGAAAATTGGTAGTTTCCTATTGAGATTATTTCTCTTTTCCATAATTGATTCCTAATTTTTCTGTCTCTATATATACTCCACCGACTTAAACGATTCTTATTAAATTTTTTCCCTAATTTGTTTTAATATTTCTTTAAACATTGACTGATTTCTTTTAATGTTTTTACAAAAAGGATTTTCAGTAAAATTTTATTTATGTTAAAAAAGTTAGTCACTTACTTAATTTTAGTATATTTGAATCTTAAAATATTCTTTAACATTTTATTTTAATATTTAATTCGAAAAAAAAAATTTACTTTTAAACTATCTAAAATAATTTAAATATAATTTTAAATTATATTTTAATTTAAAAATATCTTTTTTATTAAATTATTGGACCACACGTATCCTTCCCGGAAGTATAAGCCGTGAAAATCAGATGCCTTTTAGGAAAGGATTTCTGAAGTTATGAAAATTGGTAGTTTCCTATTGAGATTATTTCTCTTTTCTATAATTGATTCCTAATTTTTCTGTCTCTATATATACTCCACCGACTAAAACGATAACAAATTTCTTATAATTTTTTTTCCTAATTTGTTTTTATCTTTCTTTAAACATTTGATTGATTTCTTTTAATGTTTTTTATTTTTATTTTTTTATGTTATACAAAAAGGATTTTCAGTAAAAATTTATTTATGTTAAAAAAGTTAGTCGCTTACTTAATTTTAGTATATTTGAATTTTTAAATATTCATTAATTCAAACTATTTTATTTATCTTTTCATTATTATTTTTGGTATTAGGGGTAATTTTTTTAATTTATTTGTATATAATGTATCACCTCTTAAATAAAAAGATTTGTCTTTAATGAAAATACACATTATTTTGTTTACCATTTTTCCATTAAAAATTTCTGCATATAATTTCTTACCAATTCATTATTTTAAAGGAGAGAACACGTCTTTTTATTTTTCTATCTTCTATTAATTTAAATCATATAACTTCTTGTTGTGTTATAAATAATGAGTCGCGTCGTTTCATTTATCATTGTTTACTATTATTTTAATAATTAATTAACTTTCTTTGTAATGATTGTACAAGAAAGTAAAAGTTGAGTATACTTTTTTTTCAATTACAAGTAATATCCTAAAATAATTTGGTTTCTAGAAAGTATTTGGTTAAATTAAGAAAAAGAGTAAATATATTCTTTAATTCAAATTAGATTGTTCTATATTCTTCACTAGTCAAACAAGTTTATATTTGGTAAAAGTATATTAGCACTAAATTAACATGTTGATGTATACGAGTTTACAACAGGTCAATACACCAGGTCTCTTGAAAAATCTAGTCTAGCAATATAAGTGTTAATTTATTTTCATATCTTTTTATTTGTCTTCTTTTGTATTAATTTTTAAAATTTATTATGTCTAATTCATCACTATTTTAAACAAAAGAACATTTTTTTAATTATATTTGTCTATTTTCTAATGATTCAAATCATATAACTTCTTACCGTCTTAAATGAGGAAACATGCCGATTCATTTCTATTTGTTTACTACTTAAGTATGACCCGTGCAACACGAATCCAACATATAATTTTACTCATAATCTACATTTGACTAACATATAATCGAATCACATTTAAACAACTATTATATAAAGGAAATGAAGATATTGCTAATTTGAAAATAGTATAGTTATCACATATGTTTGGTATACATCTTGTGAATGACATACTATTGATTTCATACCCTTTAGATTTCGGACTCGAATATATAATAGGCACATTTGAATTCATCATTTTTATTGTCAATCATTTTTACTATGATTAAAAGAAAATCTATAACGGAAACTAAAGTAGAAAACAACAAATAGTTAATCTTTTATTTCAATTTTCTTTTGTGTCTTATTGTCATCGGTTTGCGCTGATTAAAAGAGAATATCTCTTTCTTTCTACATAATATTACTCTCTAATGATAATCTTCTACCTAACATGTTTAGTACGTTAAAATTAATATAGTATTTTGATACATTATATACGATTTTTAATTTAAGATGTATGTTCAACTGCAACAACTTGTTGGACTAATTGTAGTATGCAGATCAGAAATTTGTTGTTATAAAAATCAATAGATCTCAAAAACTAAGGCAGTTGAACAATATGTTTGAACCAAAAATTCAGATTTTTTGTTGCTTAAATAAAACTGAAGCACAGAATGCACTCAGAAGTTAATCCAGCTAGCATCTAGATTAGATTTCTTCCAAACTCTTCATCTGACATCCAAAATTGCTTCTCCTTTATGAAATAGGCGATACCAACCTGAGAAGAAAAGTCGAGAGGCAGAGTAATTGAAGAAAGAACATGGAGAAAATACGAGAATACCCTTGGTTTTGTTCTAAATAACAAAGAATAGACCTATGTCCAACTTTGGCTAAACAATGTACAATTAAACTATGCTCTTCATGTTTCTATATAATAGAAAAAACTATTAATTTAATTAACTTTCTTTTGACAAAAAGTATTTAGTTAAATTAAGAAAAAGTAAAATATCTTATTTAAATCAAAATGAATTGTTATAAATTTTTCACAAATTAAATTGGCTTAATTATTTATAGACCGGGACTACCGGACCGGTAAGTTCCGGAACCGGTACCAAGCGAACCGGTAACGTTCCGGAACCGGAACCGGACTGGACCGGTAAAAAAATTTGGTTCCGTCCCGGTCCGGAATGAAACCGGTAATGGACCGGACCGGTAAACCGGGACGGACCGGGTTTTTTTTTTTTTTTAAACACTAATTTTAATTATTTAAACAATGATTTAATTTTATTTAATTCAGTATAATTTAATTAAAAAATTTAAAACTTTAAAACTTTAAAGTTATAAAATTTAAATTTTAAATTTTTAAATTTTGAAACTTTAAATTTCAAACTTTATAGTTTGTAAAATTTAAATTTCAAATTTTTAAAGTTTGAAACTTTAAATTTCAAACTTATAGTTTGTAAAATTTAAATTTCAAATTTTTAAAGTGAAACTTTAAATTTCAAACTTTAGAGTTTGTAAAATTTAAATTTCAAATTTTTAAAGATTGAAACTTTAAATTTCAAACTTTATAGTTTGTAAAATTTAAATTTCAAATTTTTAAAGTTTGAAACTTTAAATTTCAAAGTTCAAATTTTAGAGTTTGTAAAATTTATATTTCAAATTTTAAAGTTTGAAAGTTTGAAAATTTTAAATTTAAACTTTAAAGTTATAAAATTTAAATTTCAACTTTTAAAGTTGAAAGTTTTAAATTAAAACTTTTAAAGTTAGAAAAGTTTAAATTCAACATTTTAAAGTTTCTAAATTTAAGCAATTATATATTAGAGAATTAGAGAGTAGAGAGTTGAGAGAATAGAAGATGAGTAGATGAATTTGTGATAAAATAATGAATTTTAGGAGTATTTATAAGTAAAAAAATGGGTTAAAGTGTAGTATTTAGAACTTTAGGGTGTTAAAAAAGTTAGGGGGGTAGGGGGTTTAATTGGCTGGTTTTGGGATAAAATAGCCGTTGGGGGGGCCCACTAGCCGTTACCCAACGGCTATAAACGGCTAAAATAAAAAAAAAAAAAATTTGACCGGACCGGTAACGGACCGGTACTTTCCGGAACCGGAAATAACCGGTAAATCCCGGATTCCGGTTCGGTCCCTGTCCCGGAACCGGACCGAACCGGTCTGTACCGAGACTAACCGGTACCGAACCGGGACGGACCGGACCGGAATCCGGAAATTACCGGTTTCGTCGCCAGTCTTAATTAGCACTCAATTGAGAGGTCCTAACGTACATTAGTTTAACCAAACAAGGGGTAAAATCGTTCTTAAACTATGCGAAATAGATTATTTAAACCCTTTGTTACATTTTACAATTAAAAATTACACTCAATGTTATCTCAATAAATTATAAATACCCCTCAAAAATTAATACTCAAATTCAATGATATGGCAAGTCAAGTGGACTAATCTCTCCACCTAAGCTGCCAACTAGGATTAGCCCTTTTAATCTTGCCAAATCCTAATTCATCCTTCCAAATTAAACCCTAGTTTTGAGAGAGAGAAAACGAATCTTTTCCGCGTGAAGGCTCCATTATTTGAGTTGAGAAAGGGAACACCTGTCTTACGTTGGCCTTTGTGGTCGCCGTAATCACATTTTTAGTGCCAATAAATGGTGGCTCCACCATTTGTTCCTTCAACATTTTATTTGACAAGAAAATAAACTAATAAAGAAAATTAGAAGCTAAACGGTAGAAGAAGAAAAATTATATAGAAAGGATTTTTTCTTCTTGTGTTTTAGAGTAAAATTTTAAAAGTAATCCCTAATTTTTCTTGTGTTCAAAACGGAAAATTAGTAGTGTTGGCTGAACAACGATTGAAAAAGTTAACGATTCAATAAAATTAAACCAAAATGGAAGCATGGATTGTTGATTGCAACAGAGATATGGTAGGAACTAGAAACAAATCATGATAATTGAATCGATGAGTTACGTCGTTAACGGAAAAGAGGTGACAGACTTTTGATTTGATCTGAAGGCTATGGTAGTCTGGTGCCGGTGTCGGCAGTGATGGAATCAGGAGGTGTAGATGCGGCGGTTTACATGTGGGGATCCTAGTTGGAAGCTTAAGTGGAGGGATACGTCCACATGACTTGCCATATCATTGAAATTTTTGGGTGCTAATTCTTTAGAGATATTTTTGGCCTGTTAAGATAACGATAGAGATAACGACAAAATATTTTTTATCCTAAAATATAACGAAAGGTATAATGATTTATTTTGTGTTAATAGACAATTTTGACTCTTTCCATTATTTTATTGTTGATAGCAACGGAGAATTTTTTTTAAACAAGTTTTAAGTACCTTATTTTTTTTGACTTATTTGTAAACAAAATCTCATCAAAATAGAAGAAAAGACATTTTTAATTTGCATAATCTGCAGATACGGTACAACTTATTTAAAAGTTCAAATTAGTTTGTTTTTTTTAGGGTTAAGTTTAGGTTTAGGGTAATCAAATTGAAATATGTTCATGTTTACACGTATAACTGGTATACGGCATTTTCTCGATAATTCTAATATTCATATCAATATAGATGACTGACTCAATAATATTGGAGGGTTAAGGTCAAACTTTAGAGAGACCCTATATTTATTTTATTTAGTTAAGAAAAACATCATATTTATTTTTAGGGATATTTTAAATTATTTAGGAGCTCTTGATTATTGGAAACTATGTCACATTTTCAACAACTTATTCTAGATTTTCTTCCTTGATGTTGTTCTCATCTAACTCAACTCTATTTTGTGACTTGTTTATTTGAAGAATACTCTATCATATTTTTTGATTTATTATTTTTATTATTTGTTAAAAATCTATCGAGGGATCCTCTTTGGAATTTATTTGTTTTTTTCTCTATTTTTAAAAATCAAATCATTTTTTAGTTGACATATTTAATTAAATAAATTTTAATAATAATTAAAACATCAAGAAAGAACTAAAAAATAAACTTAAAATAATAAAACATGGCTCTAGAATTTGATAAATTGACAAAATGATATCAAACTAGTGTTGTATTCTTTTAGTATAATGATTTATTTGTTTATTTATAATATTTCTTAAAATTTTGAAGAAGACACCATAAAATAGATTTTATTTTTTTATAACTTGTAAATTGTAAGCAATAGTAACACAATAAGTCTTAAAGGAGTGAGCTCAATGCTCAAAATTATTGGGAGACAAATAAAGAATAATAAAATTTTCCTTTCCACTAGAAAAGTGGAAACTAACGACACTTTGACTTTTTTTAGGATAATTTCAAAGACCTCTCTTCAGATTTAACTTTATAATATTCATCTTTTCTGTGGTTTACGATATTACGCTTATCTCCCTTATTTTTATTTTCTTATAACCATTCTTTAAACCTATTAAAAATAAATATAAATTAATTTAGATTTGACAATTTATCCTTATATATGAAAATTTAGATCTAATTTTCAACGATTTATCTCTATTCGTTGGATCATGTTTCTTCTTGCTCGTGGAAATGTATAACTAGAGCAAAATCTGATCATTCTTATAAATTTCTCTCTTGGAGAGTTCATTTGTATATTCTATTTGAAGAAATCGTTGTCGGAAAATGATGATTATTGTGGGGAAAAAAATTCTACATTAATTATGAAAAGTTGATATTTGGTGAAAATGGTGGGTCATCTTGAATGAAGACTTTGATCTTTATTGGATAAAAATATACGTATTTGTGCTGATTTATTTTTAAAGTATTTGTTAAATGAGTTATTTTTTATATAACATTTATTAATATGAAAAAATTTATATAAGGAAGGGTAAATTGTCAAATCTAAATTAATTTATATTTATTTTAAATAGGTTTAAAGAATGGTTACAAGTAAATGCAAATAAGGGAGGTAAACGTAATATTGTAAACCACATGGGAGATGAATATTATAGAGCGAAACCTGGAGGAAGGTCTCTGAATTTTATTTTATTTTTATTCTTATCCATTTCTTTTTTAAAAAAATAGAAATATTTAATTTATATTTTAACACATGTATAAGTTATATGTTATGATATTCTTAGTTTAGCTGCAGTAATATTTCTAGTGAACAAAACAAGGTATTTTTCTTATCATTTTCTCTCAAATAGAGTTTTTATTTTTACTAAATAAATAAAAAGATGATTGGACATTTCTTATATAAAATTCTGGACAAAACTAATCTTAAAATATAAATAAAATTTTAAGGGAGGACTAAAAGTACACCAATATTATAAACATGAGGGACTATTAGTGCTTTATATAAAAACTCAAAGATCACTTTAAGTCTTAACCCAAAGATAAGAGACTATTTTGAGTCTTTCCCTCAGTATCTTGGCCCCTAACAATGGCTTTATGATCTAGGGTTAAAGATGGCCCTGTCAACACATGGATTTATTTTTCAGAATACACGTCAGACATATAACAAATTTCGTTGAAAAGTACATTACTTAAAAGGCGAAATCAGTTAATGAAAACAAATGATATTCACAAACGAAACATCAATTTTGAAAATACTATAATGAAATTTATAAAATTCACCTAATGCTCACTGATATGATAATCTAAATAATTAAAACATATAATGAAAAAAACTTCTAATTGTCTACTTGTGATTCTGTATTTTAACAAAAGTACAATATATTTTTAAAAAAAATATGTTAATGCTCTTATTTTTAAATCACCCATTCTATTGAGACATGCTAGATAAACAAAGCTTGAAATGATTCAGATTCTTTGGAAACAATCTTCTCTCTGGTTCCTTCTAATTGCTTCTTCAACATTAACAGTTGGTTCAAATTTTGACATTCTTCGACATCTATACCTTCCACCCAATTGCGGAGACCACTCCCATTTGGGGTCGATGAAGATTTTGACCCCGAAGATTCGCCAGAAACATTAGAAAAGGAATGATGAGAATTCATCGCTGGTGTTGATATTTCTGGGCGGATACAGGTGGAAAAATACCTCTTTATAACAGAGTTAACATTTCCATAAGTATAAGGCTTGCCAAAAGGTGAAATAACAACAGAGGTAACACGAGAACTTGACAAGGACTCAAGTTCTTCAGCTTTTCTGAAAAGTCCTTTCCTTCTTTTCGAAAATGCCACCATTCTAGCAGTTTGCTTTGCGATTTTCTCGATCTCTATTTTCTTCTTCCCTGTTCCCATTCTCCTTAATTCCTTGTTCTTCAAGAAATGAGATTTGTATTGAAATTTGGGGTGTTTCTAAGGTTTGGTGGAAATGTCTATTTATAGGAAGAGATTGAAAATCAGATATTTATTAAAATTGTTTTTTTTTCCATATTTGGTTTCTGAAAATCTTTGGGCATATATGGAATCCAGTTTAATTCTTTACAAGTTTTGACCTTTCATTTATTTTATTTCTTAATTTGACTTGTGAATTGTGATTATATAGTAATTGAAGTTTGGAAGTAAGCAATATACCAAAAGGATTTCAAATATGGTCATCTTAACCTCTAGGCTACTAAAGTCTCCGCTTGGATCACTTTAAAAAATTACTTGTATATGTTATTTTAAAAATAAAAGAAATTATATCTACTAAGAAAATTGCATATGAGATGAATATAAATTTGAATTTTGTATGTATTATGAGTGCTATAATTTTTACTAAGAAACAATTTGATAAAAATATGAATAACGACATCATAAAGTCCCTTAGAATCTTTTAGAGTTGATTACTTTATGTATGTAGAGTAGATCAAATTACTTTTTTCACTTTAAATTACTTTTTTCACTTCAAAATAGTTTTGAACCAATTGAAGTCTATGAAAATATTTTTAATTTCTTATTTAATGATAAAATATTAAAAAATATTGTCTTAACCTTGAACCTTCTTTAACACATAATAATTATTCTGATATGATGATTTAGAGTTATTTTTTGAATCAAAAGTGTTTAGAGAAATAATACAAGTAGAAGATAATTATTTGATGAAAATGCTCAAGCAAACAAAAAGACTTGATTCTTTTCTAAATACACATATTGCTTATAGAATAATGTTAAGAATTCATGTAATTGTTCCCTCAACCGAAAGAAGATTTTTCGAAATTAAAATTGATTTAATCTTCTTTAAGATTAACAATGTCTCAAGAGAGATCGAATGAATTAACTATATTATCATTCTAAATGAAATTATTAAGACAAACTTATTATAAATCAATACTTAAATGACTTCGCATTTAAAAAAGCTAGAAAGTAAATTTTAAATAAAAGTATATATGTGAAAAAAATATATATTAGGGCTCCTCTTTAAGTTTCACCTTAAACCCCCAATGTTGTTGAGGCGGCACTGATCTCAAATTAGTCTATGTTAAAAAAATATGAGAAAAATAATCAAAATATGATTAATGCTTTATTTTAATTTGTAAAAATATTTCATTATATTGAAATGGTCCTTATTTATAATAAAGTGTTTATCTTGATTCTATACATGTTTCACTTGATTCAAATTGTTCTTAATGTATAACGAATTCACTCTGCTCATTTAGCGTAAATCTAATAGATTTATAAAATTAAATTAAAAAGTGTTAAATTTAATTGTAAATCTCATGTAACTAACAAAATTTACCAATTTATCTTGTTAAGAAAAACTTCATGGAATCTGACACCATTGTCTCTACTTTTCAAATGAAATCTCTTACTTAAAATTTACGTATAATATTTATAAGTAAGATATAATTTTTGTTTATTTCAATTTTAAGCGAGAAGAGTTCCAACACCAATAAACGTCCATTGTGAAGTAGTGTTATTTTTTAATTATATATTTGTTATACAAAAGTGTGAAATGAGGTTTTAATGACTTCAAATGGATTTCAACATAAGATTTATTTTTGAGAAAAAAAACACTAATTAGTCATCTGAAATCTTGATCCTTTTGTACTTACTAGCACTACTAAACATAAAACATGTTTATGTTTGTGAAAAAAGAAAATACATAATTATCCCATGTAAGAACTATTTTAAAAAAGATACTCAAGCTTTATAAGGGTTTTAGTGCTTCCACTAAATAATTATAAAGTGATATAAATATCTCATTTTTCAGTTAATCTCACTAACAAAAAAGAAGGTATATGCACGCACCAATAGTAGCTTGCCATCTGTCAATTTTATATAATTTTCTTATCTCTTTCTTTCTTTATGTTTTTTTATTTGTTTTAATTCTTTATTTTTTCCTTCTTCTTCAATTTTGCTCAAGTGTTAACCCATCCGTTCATCTTCGTTCTATAGAGTGGTCGCCATTGCTAAACACCATTACAACACTAAATCAATATTGAAGAAGAAGTCTTCTTTGTTGAAAAATCAAATCCGCTTTCAAAATTAACTTATTTCAAATTAAAATTTCTATCAAAGTCTTCTTTTTGTGTGTTTTGCCTTTGATTTCTGCTCTAAATCAATCAGGGTTGTATTTGAAAAAAAAATGAAAATTCTCTCTCCGGACGCATATGAAATTATTTTTGCTTGCTCTTAACAGGTTTTCAGCTCTAGTAAATTGATCAGGGGTTAATTTAAATAATGCCGACAATTCTATTTCGAAGTCGCCATCATAGCTTCTCACCCTCCGTTATCAATGAGATTTTTTTGTTAGTGACAATACAAGAAAGGCATTGTGTAGTGAGATTGTGTTATTTAGTTACAATCAGATATCTCCGTTGAAATTCAATCTAAATGAAAAACGAAAATAAAAAAATAAAAAAAAAATAAAAACAAACTTCGAGCTCTCCTTCAATGGTAAAGCTGGGAAGAAGAAGAAAGAAAAAGATATAACAACACCCTTTTCTTCAATGATCAAACCAATTCACAGTTTTGTTCAACAATCTTAACGGAACTAGTCATTGCACAAATACATAAAGTAAATGATGTTTTTTAGGGGTGGGCATTCGGTTCTTAGGTTCGGTTTAATCAAATTTTAGATCGGTTCTTCGATATTCGATTTTAGAAAAGTGCACATCATAGTTTATACCAAACTAGATCGGTTCGGTTTGATTTTTTCTACTTCGGTTCGGTATAGTTCGGTGTTTTTAAATCGATTTTTCGATGTGAATATAAATAAAGAGGGAATAAAATTAATTAAAAATAAGATGATTTCTATTTTCTTTACATGCCAAATGATTTCTTAGCATTGATAATTAAATGGCTGCCAATTGCCATATTGCTAAGAACTATCTGTGACAGAATGCAGCTGAAACATACTACATTAGTACATTTCATAAAATCAATTCTAAAACAAAAATACCCTGACCCATCATTTTTAAACTACAGTTAGTCATAGTAGATGCTAATCATCTTCTTTCTCCCCACAGAGTCAGCGCTTCTCAGTTGAAGGCTTGAAGTTTGAAGACGATGAGAAAGATGAAGAAATTAGAAAGTTTTGAAGTTTGAGTTTGTCTAATTTAAGGCTTAGGGTTCACATTTGATTTTATTATTTTAGTGATATTTATTTTTAGTCACTGTTGACTGTTGAGTCAATTCATTTTTAAAATGAAAATATTTTGAGTCAAATTAAAAAATATATAAGTATTATATTATAGTATTATTAATTAAGTAATATAATTTAAATATTTTTAAATTTGTTAAATAAAACTTCGGTTCTTCGGTGCACCGCAGTTTTGAAACTCTTGCACCGAACTCCGAATCGAAGTTCTGAAAAAAAACTGAAATCGAATCGAAACACCGAAGAACCGACATCGAAAAATTAAAAAATTTCGGTTTGATTTTTCAATTTTTCGGAATTTTTTCCTACCCCTAATGCTTTCTACAATATTAGACCTGAATGAGAAACTTATTCTTAAAATCTGAAAAGTTAACTAAATTTAATTTTTATTAAATTAAAAAGTACATATTGGAGTTGGTGAAATCTTTAATTGTTATTTTTTTTACTGATCTTACAAAAATATTATTGCTATCTTTTTTTGTAATTTTGTAAAATTATACGTCATATAATATGTAAAATATAAAATAATAATTTATAAACGTAAAATAAAACATAACATTTATTATATAAATATAAAAAAAATTAAATGAAATTTAACCAAATTTATGAGATATGCCAATTAATTAATAAGAGATTCATCGGTAAATATGTTTATATGAAAGGGAAATTTTAGACTTGAGAAAAGAATTTTTTATTTTTGATTCTGTTTTTTTAAGCAATTTATTTTAGTTTTTATCCCAATAGTAGAAAAATTGTTTCTACTTCTACTTAAAAGCACTTTTATTTATTTACCAAAATAATATTCTTTCAACAAAGTTTTTCTCCTCAAAATAAATGATTTTTGGGCCTACCAGTGCAAAAATTCTCCATTGATATCACCATTAAAATAAGGATAAATGACATAAATTAATTTCTCTTATTATCATTATCTTTCATTAATTTTACAAACTTTTAAAATTTCTAATTTTTGCGCATGAGATTAATGTATCTCGCGCATTAGATTAATGTATCTCGCGCATCAAATTATTGTGTCATGTATTAAATATATATCAGATTAGTGTATCATGTATAAAATATAATGTATCTTACTTAACGATTAATGTATCTCGTGTATCAAATTAATGTATCAGCGCTTATATTATTGTATCAGTTTGAAAATTTTATATAATTATAAATTTATAAAGTAATTTTACCGTAAAAATATGTAATATCTGTCCTTTGCCCTTACTTTATATCAATTGAGTGTTAATATAATTTACCATAAATAACGTAGCCAGTTTGATTTGTGAAAAATCTATAACAATCAAATTTGAATTAAATAATATATTTTAATTTTACTTAATTTAACTAAATACTTTCTAGAAACTAAATTACTTTAGAAAATTACTCGTTATTATAAAAACCTTTCACTTTCTTGGTACAACTCTCAAAAAGAAAGTTAATTAAATTAAAGCAACTTTCATATATAGGAAACACAAAATTTATATTTATATGTTATAGCAAGTTTGCATAATTACGCTAATAACAAACATAAATATATATATTTCGCTAAACATATAAAAAAAGAAAAAAGGTATAATTTGCTATACATATACAAAGAAATCAATTGTATAATTCGCTATACATATACAAAAGAAAGAATTTGTATACAAATCAACTATATTATTTGTGTACGTATAAAAAAAGAAAGAGAGAAAGACAAAAGAAAATTGGACAGTAAAATATTTGTATTGTATAATTATAAGTGTATAGGACGAAGATATATATATTTATATGTGTATATACAATTTTCTCTCACTTTATACAAACAGAAACACAATTTATATATTTCATTTGTATTTGTATAAGGATAGAGGCGAGGGTGGCGAACGATATCTAGGAGAATGGCGAGCGAGATCTGAGAGTGAAGAACGAAAATATATGTATATATATAAATTTTTCTCGCTTTATACAAACACAAAGGCATTTTATACATTTGTATTTATCTAAAAGCGAGAGGGAGCGAGAGTGGAAGGGTGGCGAGCGAGAGAGGTGACTGGCAAACAGTTTGCTACATGGCACAATTAAATCAAAGTGTGATTATAGTATTTAATTTGATTTATTAATTTATCAATATATACAATTTTCCCATTAAATTATGAGTAAACAAATAGAGATGAAAAGACATCTCCTCACTTAAGCCGACAAGAAGTGATGTGATTTTAATCAATATAATATAGACAAATAAAAAAATTATTTTTTCATTTAAAATCGTGATAAATTATACATAAACAAATTAAAAATTACTAAAAAAAACAACAACATGAAAATACGTCTTTTCGTTTAAGATGGTACTAATAAGCTATACACGAATTTTTAGATTTTTTAAGATGGTACTAATAAGCTATACACGAATAAAATTTGGATTTTTTTTTTTTTAAAAAAAAATTAGATTCTTTGTAATGGTCGATATGAAACTGTTATGAAAAAAATACTAATTTCATATCCCTTAACACATATGTTATTAGTTTTGTCAAGAGACCTGGGCCCTTGACCGTTTGTAAATTCATACAAGACAACATGTTAACGTCTACTTGAGTTCTAATATAATTATTAGGCTAAATGCACTTGTATGTTTGTATTTTAGATTTTTTTATTTAATTATTTGTCAATTAAATTCTTATATTCAATTAAAATGAGATTTTTAAATTTTGTTAACCATGTGTGTAATTCACTTTTCTTTACATAAATAACAAATCACACCCATATCATATATATTAGTGTCATGTCATAATTATTTCATAACTATTTTTTTAAAATTATTAATCAAAATTATTTAATAAAAGGTAAAATAATAAAATTTTATATTAATCTTTAAAGTAAAACTCCATATATTATTCTCCCAATTTACACGGTCCACGAACAAAATATATCGGAGAAACCATCGTCGTCGTCGTTGTCACTTTTGCCGGCAAAATCACATATACTCTCCCTCACCTACCTCTACAAAACCAACAACATAAGCCTGATCATCGCTAGATCTGGTGGAGAAGTATCAGATCTAATTCCTAAAAATCAATTGCATCCTACTTTATTATGTTTCTTTATCTCGAGGAGTAAATTTAATTTGGAGGTTATCTCGTCTGAACGAATATAAGAGAGACGTTGCCATGTCTGATTCTACCAATGGAAGTTATGTGAGGTGTAAACACTATATTTCACCTGCATCTACAAAATTGTTAAGGAATGAGTGAAAATGCATTTTCAACATAAGTTTTTCATTCTCAGATAGCCACTAGAGGAACAAATCCGTTAAAAGGAAGCATGCAAAAATAGGTTACATACTTCACACTATCTATCAATAATGTTGGTGGTCTCCGGCGTGCACCATTAACGCCGCTTCTCTCTCACTCCACTGTGACTCAGGCGAGTATCACCAACGCCGTTTTCTCCCTCAGCGGTTAATAAGTGGGCTCAAGATGTGCCTAAGATCTGGTAGATTGATGTTAACAAATGGTGAGAAGAAGAAATAAGGGTTGGGTATGCGATGAAAATGGTTGAAAAGGACGGAATAGTGGGTGAAGAAGGAATTTTTTCATTAATTGTTTTTAAAATTTGTATTTCTTTTGTAATTTTAATATTTTTAACTCAAAAATGTTATTTACTCGCCTAAAGTTACACATTTTTGCCAACTCACACATTCTAATGCCACATAAGTCTGGTCAACGGGTAAAAGAGTTTTATTAAATTATGTTTTATTGAGTATAAAGATTCAATTGTTAAATGATTAAGTAAAAGATTTAATTTATAAACAAGTACAAAGATCCACCAAATAATTTCGTCTAATTATTACCATAAGTAATTAAGTTGATTTGACTAGTGAAAAATATTTTAACAACCAATTTGAATTAAATAACATAATTTAATTTTTTACGTTAATTTAACCAAATACTTTCTTTGAACCAAATTACTTTATTCTTTTTCCTTAATTTAACCAAATACTTTCTTGGAACCAAATTACTTTAGGATAATACTTTAGGAAAAAAATACTCAACTTTTACTTTCCATGAACAACCTTTAAAAATAAAGTTAATCAAATCAATAAAAAACAAATATAAATGGAAAAACACCTCTCTTCATTTAAGACATCGAGAAGTTATATGATTTAAATTAATAGAAAATAGACCAATGAAAAGACGTGTTTTCTCGTTTGAAAGAATGAATCGATAATAAATTATATGAACATAAATTTTAAATAATTATATTGCAAAAAAGACAAATATAAGATGTGTAGTCATTAAAAATGCATCTTTTATATACAAATAAATTTTAAAAAATTACCACCAGTACCAAAAAATTATATTAAAATACACAAATTTCATTAGCTTATACACAAATAAATTAGAAAATAATTATGAAAAAAGTAAGTTATTCGCAATAAGTGACATCAACTATTATGGGGAAAAATTAATTAATATGATAAAAATAAAACAGGACATGGAAACTAATTGTTTTTTTTTTACTTAATTAAATATTAGAGTAAAAATTAATGAATATTTTAGAATAAATAGTTAAAATAGTTTTCTCTAAAAATAATCTTAATATTAATAGTACATTAATAATTGTCCTTTTTTATAATTTCACTCAAAGATCAACCAAACGCGATGTGTTTATAACAAACACTTTTCAGATGAATCAACCAAACACAAATTATTATTATTTTCGAAAGTACTTTTTTGAAAAGTCATTATCAAAAGTGCTTCTAATTAAAAATAAATTATTTTTAGCAGCAACACCAAACATATTATTATTATTTATTAAAAAAAATCTCATCAAAATAGAAGAAAACACATTTTTAATTTATAAGCATATACGATATATACAACATAATTAGAAGTCCTAATTAGTTTCTTTTGTGAGGGTTAATTTCAGAGTTACAAGATAATTGACATATGAGAGTGTTAAGTTAGGGTTACACGTGAGAGTTATGGTTAGGGTAATCAAATTGACATATGAGCATGTTCACGCAGAACTTTTATAAGGTTCTTTTTCAATAATTATGATATTTATGTCTGCACGTGGATAAATTTTTCAAGATATACGTCAGTTATATAACATATTTCTTTGAAAAGTGAACTACTTCAGTGAAATTGGTAAGCAAAAACAAATGATATTCACAACTGAAACATCAATTTTAAAAATACAATAACGAAATAGTTTATTTATAAAATTAACTCAATGCTCAGTTATATGATAAATCTAAAAAATTAAAACATATAATGGAAACAACTTGTAATAGTCTGTTTCTGATTCTGAACTGCATTTTAACCACAGTACAATCGATTTTTTTTTTAAAAAAATAATATGCCCATGCTCTATTTTTAGACCTATTGAGACATGCTACTTAAACAAAGCTTGAAATGATTCACCATCATTTGAAACAATCTTTTTTCTGGTTCCTTCCAATTGCTCCTTCAACAATAACAATTGATTCGAATTTTGACATCCTTCCACATCTATATCCTCCACCCAACGACAGAGACCATTCTCCTTTGGGGTCGATAATGATTTTGACCCCGAAGATTCGCCAGAGTCATCATGATGAGAATTCATCACTGATGTTGATATTTCTGATCGATTACAGCTAGAAAAATGCTTTTTGATAACAGAGTTAACATCTCCGTAAGTATAAAGAATGCCAGAAGGTGAAAAAACAATGGAGGTAACACGAAAGCTTGTCAAGGATTCAAATTCTTCAGCTTTTCTGAAAAGTCCTTTCTTTCTTTTCGAAAATGTTGTCAATCTAGCAGTTTTCTTGGTGATTTTTTCGATTTTTATCTTCTTCTTCCCTGTTCCCATTCTGCTTAAATTCCTTCTTCTTCAAGAAGATTTGTTTTAAAATTTGGAATACTTTAAGGTTTGGTGGAAATGTTATTTTATAGGGAGAGATTGAAAATCAAATATCTATTGAAATTATTTTTTTTCTATATTTTGTTTTCAATTTTGTGGACATATATGGAATGTAATTTAATTCTTTAGAAGAAAATCTTGACTGATCATTTATTGTTTGTCAAAGTTTGACTTGTGAATTGTGATTATATAGTAATTGAAATTTGGAAGTAAGCAACATACCAAAAGGATCTCAAATTAGTGTATGTTTAAAGAATATTAATAATGCATTATTTTGGTTTATAAATATATTTCATTTTATTAAAATGGTCCTTATGTATAATAAAAGGTTATTATTTTGATTTCTTAATATATTTATCCTAATTTAAATTGTTTTTAATGTATAAAAAAGATGTTTATTCTGATCTTTTAGCCTAAACCTAATATCTTTTTATAAAATAAAATGAGAAAATGCACAAGTATCCTCCTGAATTATGACCAAAATTCATAGATACACCTTAACTAAAGTAAGGTCTTATTACCCGCTGAACTTATTTTATTTTTTTTGTAATTTATACACCTTTTGTCTTACATGGCACACTCCATGACTCCACGCAATTGAGGCGCGTGGGAGATATTTGGATGCCACGTAAGCCAAAAAGGTGCACAAAATTACAAAAAAAAAAAAAGTTTAGGGAGGTAATAGGACCTTAGAATAGTTAAGGTGTGTCACTGGGATTTGGTCATAGTATAGGAGGTACTTGTGCATTTTTCCAAATAAAAGTAAAAAGTGCTAAAATTTAATTTTAAACCCTATGTAACTAACAAAATTCACCATTGTTGTCTTGTTAATTTACTCCAAAGAAAAACTTCATTAAACCTAACATCATTGTGTCTACAGTTATATGTGTAAACATGCATATATGTCAATTTGATAACCCTAACTTAACTCTCACAAAATAACGAAATATACCTTAAAACGTTACAGTGAAATACGTTTATACTAATTTTGTAAAATTTTAGAAAAATGTATTATTTTGATAAATTGCTTTATATAATGATTTCGTTTGGTCAAAAATTCCTAATATCTATATCAACACACGTTCATATGAACATACATGGACTAACTTTTCAACATATATACCAGAAACATAACACATTTCTTTAAAAAAAAAAATTGAACTATTTAACAGTGAAATTGATAAGCAAAAACAAATGATATTTATAAACGAAACATTAAAATTGAAAATACAATAACGAAATAGTTGATTTATAAAATTCACTATATGCTCATTTATATGATAAATCTAAATAATTAAAACATGTAATGGAAAAAACTTCTAATAGTCTGCTTTTGATTTTGAACTGCATTTTAACAGTAGTATAATCTATTTTTTTTTAAAAAAATATGCTCATGCTCTATTTTTAGACCACTGATTCTATTGAGACATGCTACATAAACAAAGCTTCAAATGATTCAGAATCATTGGCAACAATCTTCTTTCTTGTTCCTTCCAATTGCTCCTTCAACATTAACAGTTGATTCAGATTTTGACATCCTTCCACATCTATATTCTCCACCCAACCACGGAGAGCTTTCTCCTTTGGGGTCGATAATTATTTTGACCCCGAAGATTCGCCAGAAACATCATGATGAGAATTCATCACCGATGTTGATATTTCTGAGTGATTACAGCTAGAAAAATGTTTTTTTATAACAGAATTAACATCTCCGTAAGTATAAGAAATGCCAGAAGGTGAAACAATAACGGAGGTAACACGAAAACTTGTCAAGGATTCAAGTTCTTCAGCTTTCCTGAAAAGTGCTCTCTTTCTTTTTGAAAATGTCGTCAATCTATCACTTTGCTTTGTGATTTTCTCGATTTCTGTCCTCTTCTTCCCTGTTCCCATTCTGCTTAAATTCCTTATTCTTCAAGAAGTAAGATTTGTTTTGAAATTTGGGATACTTTTAAGATTTGGTGGACATGTTAATTTATAGTGAGATTGAAAATGAAAAAATTTCTTTTCTATATTTTGTTTCCAAAATTTTGTGGGCATATATGGAATGTAATTAATTCTTTAGAAGGAAATCTTGATTGATCATTTATTTTGTGTCAAAGTTTGACTTGTCAATTGTGATTATATAGTAATTGAAATTTGAAAGTAAGCAACATACCAAAACGATCTCAAATTAGTTAATTTGAAAAAATATATGAATAATGTGTTATTTTGGTTTATAAATATATTTCATTTTATTGAAATGGTCCTTATGTGTAATAAAAGGTGTTTGTTTTGATTCTAACAAAATATTTTTCATACAAATGTCATTTGTTAAGGTTAGAATGACATGACGATTTCATGTGGCATTTAAAGAAATGAAAAATGAGTTGAATATATCCAACATACCAACTAACGCCTATAAGGGCATATTTGGGTCAAAAGTTGGACGGCGAGGGCATGAGTGAATCAAACTTTAAACGGAGGTTATATCTAAATCTTTTCGAATAGTTTAGGAGCATATTTGACCCTTTTCCCTTAAATCTAACATCATTATCTCTACTATTCGAATAAAATTTATTATTTTCTCTAGCTTAAAATTTACGGATGACATTTATAAGTAAGATCTAATTTTGGTTTATTTAAGTTTTAAGCTAGAAAAGGTCCAAGACCAATAAACATTTATTGTGAAGTAGTGGTTTTTTTCCTTTTTTGTTATATATAGTGGAGAGCCCCTAACTTGAAAGTTGAATTGCAATTTTGTCCCTATGATAAATTAAAATGTAATTAATTTTTTTCTAAAATATAAATAATTTAATATTAAAAAGTCAAGATCTAATTCAGTGTCCAATTTGCAATAAAGAATGTGGTTAGGTGGGAATTCGGACCATATTAATGATGAATCATAAAATTTATTTACAACATTTTAAAATCCGAACTTTATTAGAGGCTAAAGGTAAACTGTAAAATCTTATTTAATTAATACTCGGTTAATTAATAATCTCTGTAAGATAATTATTTTATTTGGTCACCACTTAGGTCAAGGGAAGAAGTCATTCATTTCGACAAGATAATAAGATACTAATATATTTTCAGAAGACCCTTACATAAAAATATGGTTCCATTGATATTATAATTAATAATTTTTTAAAAATACAAATATATTACTATTTTGTAAAATTTAAATCTAATTAAAGTTCATTTCTAACTTTTCTTATTGCATCCAAAAGTTTCGACGTTGTCTTTTCTAATTGCACCATAAAATTGTGAATAGTACTAGATGCAAGTGCTTTTACGCATAACTAGTACCAAAGATATTGTATCATCTTCAACTTTGTCATCAAGTTTTTTCAATGATATTCATAATTTGTTCTAAGTTCTGAACCTCTGAAACATGTATCCTTTTCACCTATCTAATAAGTTATTAACGTCTATTTTATTACAGAAATTGAGATCCTTAATCATGACTTCAAGTTCATGAACAACGTTTTATGAGTGAAATTTTTCAAATTCTTTGAGATTTCATCCTTCGAACAACTTTTTTCGGTGTCGACACACTCTTTAAATTAACAAGTATTAATTTATCAATTAAATAATATCTCTATAAGATAATAATATTTAATGATTCCACCTTTATTAATTTAGAGAGCTTTTACTGTATGTTACTCTATTATTTATAATATCAAACTTCCCATATTTCATCTTCCATATATATAATTGGAACTTTTTAAATTTCTCCATTAACCATTAATTTAGTCAACTTATATTTTTTTAATACAAAAAAATCGGAGTTTTTTTAAAGTTTTATCAATTAATAAAATAAAGACTAATTTATTATTATTAGATATATAGAAAAAAATTCCAAAAATCATCAAAACAAAATTAAAAAGTGTTAAGTTTAGATGTAAACCCCATATCACTAACAAAATTCACCATTTTGATCTTGTTTAGTAACTCCAAAGAAAAACTTCATAAAACTTGACATTATTATCTCTGCTTTTCGAATAAAATTTACTATTTTCTCTTACTTGAAATTTACGTATGACATTTATAAGTGAAATAATTTTGGTTTATTTTAGTTTTAAGCTAGAAAAGGTCCAATACTAATAAACATTCATTGTGAAGAAGTGTTATATATTTTTTGGTAATAAACTTGTTATACAAAAGTGTGAAATGAGGTTTTGATGACTTCAAATGGATTTCAAAATAAGATTTATTTTTGAGAAAAAAAAAAACTAATTAGTCATCTGAATTATTATCCTTTTTTATGTACTACTAAACATAAAACATGTTTATTTTGGTGAAAATGAATACTTTTGGTCCAAGTTAAAACTGAATCTACAAAACTAACATATATAGAGTAAAAAAATAAGGGAACGATATAACTGAAGTTGAAACAGTTAAACCTTCCATTAATTAATTAAAAATGAACACACAACTAATTTCTCGAAATACCTGTTACCTTCCCACCACACATGTATGAATAACTCAGACACATAGGACTACTCTTTGAATTGGTTAATGAAACCAAATGATATTCACAAATCACTCAAAGATAATATTGCAGATGGTAAATCTAAACAAATACAATATATAGAAGAGGAGGAGCAAACTTCAAATAGTTAGTTTTTGTTAATACATTCTGAACTGTATGGTTACAACATGAATTGAAAAGTTTTTTCCATGCACTTGCTTCACACTGTCAAAACAACATGACATTTGATGTAAACACACAAGCCTAAAGAAACCATTCATTTTGCAAACTATAAAGTTAATCCTATCCCAAGAAATGTCACACCTACAACACATGAACCCTCGAAAGAATTTCTCTCGTAGTCGATCTTGAATCACTTCCAGACCAGAAAGAAAAATAAAAACAATGGCAGTAGCAGCAGCAACACCAAACCAAAGTCAAAACACCAAAAGGGAAAAAAAAAAGAAGCTAAGCACCTTTGATCAACTCTTGTAATAGTTAGAGAAGATCAGACATCCTTCTTCTGTGGTGAGCTAGTGGTTTTCTAGGCTTTGGATCCAAGGGCGCCATAGTCTTGCTTTGTGGTAGGATAGATGGCTTAATATCTGAATCATCACCATACTTAATATCCCCTGCCATGGTATTAGTTTCACTATAACGTGATCTTTTATTTGAAGTCCGTAAGTGAGCTTTGAAACGACGATCAAAGCTATTTGATTGTGAGCCAGAAATTTGCATAGAGCTCCTAGCCCATGATCTCACACTTTTTGGTCTGCTATGGATTTCCTTTTCTGCTGTAGTCTCTCTTATTCGACTGGCAACCGTGGAACTCATGAATCGAGGCACCGAGCTAGTGACATTTGTTTTTAGTCCCTTCTCAGAGTTTCTTGGAGTTACTGTGATTTCAGGGACGTTTTCCTTTGGGGTTATAGGAAAGGTTTCTTCATCTTCAAGTGGCTGATATTTCTTCATGAAAAGCCGTTTGTTTTCACTCAATAAAAAATCAGCCTTCTGTATTTGAGTACTAAGTTCTGTACATCCTTCTTCAGCTTCCTTCATTTGCTCCTCAAGCTCCGCGATCCTCTTTTCTTTTTGCTTCCTTAATTCCTAAAGGAATGCAAAACAATAAATAAGGTTAAGTCGCAAGGTCATCAAAGACGATACAAAAAAACTGGTAAAAGAGAGGCTTACTTCTGAGAGCTCTCTATTGCATTCCGCTGCTCTTGCTCTCTTTGCAAAGGTACAGGAGCATGTTGTCTCTCCAACATCCTCTTCGTATGGGCTAACATGGACTACCATCAAAACTTTTGATTTATCACCTAAAGCAGTAAGTTCAAAGAAATAAGTTATGAACAACTTAACATATTTAGATGTCGAAGTACCAAGGCGAACAAGAGAGTTTTTTACATCAACTGCCAACAAGTCAAAATTCCAAGATTCCTTATACCTCCTAGTCACTGAGTGGATACAACAAAATATTGTGCTACTGCTACCACAAAATTATCATTGTCCAAAATGTGATAATAGTTCTGACATGCATACAAGGAAATGTCTTTTCAGGAATGAGAGTATTTACCTAAAGAATCCTTGAGAACTTGTGTCAATTTGCTATTTCTGCAATCAAAAGTTGCAACTTCATTAGTTAACGGAAAGCACCACTTCCAAATATTTACTCACATAGCTCTTTTCTATTGAGCAGTGTAATAGTGGAACAGAATAAAACTCGAGCAAGCAGAACACTAAGAAAGTGCTACCAAAATGCAGACAAGAAAATCAAATTCCTTTTATGAACTAAGAAACTCGAACATATTCACCTACCTATAAGGAACGTGGCCTTTCTTTCTTCTAAGAGCTGCAATAACATCACCTAGTGCAGAAAGAGAGAGATTTATTGCCCTCCCCTCGTCAAGGGTTTGTCCAGTAGCTCCCGTTTTAAGTAGGCGCTCACTCCCTCCAAGATCAACCATCCACAGTTTGCTTGTTTCTGCTTTACCTCCCAAAGTATCCCCATAGCGATATATACTGATCCTCGTCAAGCTAAATACAAAGAAATAAACAGATAAAGTAACTGTTGAACCAAAGTAAACCAATTAAAGATGAGAAAGACTTCTACACAAACTGGACACCCACCAATGCGATCTGCTGGATGTTTCATTTACATTCGTCCATGATGTGGATCTAACTCGCCTCCCCTTATGATACCACCATTTTGCTTTCGTAAAATTAGAGATTTCTACCTCAGTCAAACCATCGATTTCAACTGATCCTTTTGAATCTGTTTGAATATTTAGATTGCTGTAATAGTGTTAGCCAAACTATACCAGAAAATTCCAAGTGGATCATCAAATTACATCCTCCTTTATAAGGAAGGACAATATATGGTAATTACCATCTCGATGCAGTGTATTTCCGACTGGAAGGTCTTGGAGCAAGCAAATCCCTTATACTGCCCAAATAGACTTCGAGCATACTAATCGAAAATGTAAATGAACTTGAGCTATCTGAAGAGGAAAGGTTAAAAAGCTCCTGAAGAACACGAGGAATGATCCCTGGAGACTCTGTGATTCCCTCCTAAAGAACACAAAAAAAACTCCTAGATCATTTCTATAAGTACTCTTCATGACAATGTCACAAATACCAAGTAAGTCAAGATAACTAACCATAGTATATGTCTTGCCAGTTCCAGTTTGTCCATAAGCTAATATACATACATTGTGCCCATCAAGTGCAGATCTGATAATTGGATCAACCTCAGCAAAAACATTTTCTACAGAATATTCAAGCATAACAAATGCATTATAACTAAATTTCTTAGGAAACAAGATTAGTCAACTTTTAACACATAAATATTACCAACCTTGGAGTGATTCCTGAGGGAAAACCTTGTCAAATTCAAATTCTTTCCTGCTTCCACCAGATCTTACTACAATCTTCTCCGATTCAACAGAAATCGGCTGATGAGTTCTTTGTTTATCTGTTGGTAAAAATGGTCTAACTCGGGAAAACACCCGAATGCAACCTACATTTGGATGTATTAATGTCTCTCATTCAGAACACATAAATGAAGGAAGGACAAAAATGTATTCAATTTAGAAGATCTCAAATAAAGTAAATATACAAACAAGAGATCACCTTTAATGTCTAGTATCTTATTCAATGCCACTCTTCTTTTTTCATCCAAAGATCTCTCTTTATGCCTCAAACTCGCCATTTCACCTGCAAAACCATAAGAGAAAAAACAAAAGAAAGTTCAAATTATGAAAATTTTAAATCTCAGCAAATGACAAACAAATCCCAAGAAAAAACACCTTCTAAATTCAAAATCATCTGCTCAAGCTGAAACTTTTCATCTTCTTGAACCACATTGACATCTGTGAAAGTTGAAGGAATCTCTTGGGAAGGCTCATCATCCTTGGATTCTGGATTCGATCCTATTGGAGAAAAATTCTCCAAAGCTTTCCCATTTTCCAAAGGCAATGGCACATTTTCATCTTCAGTAGAAATAAACATGGCTCTCAAGCCCTTGAAGAATACATAAAAGAATAGGCTTCTTTCTCAAGAACGTTATGCAGAATTTGAGATGAAATTTCAATCTTTCTCAAAAAAAAAAAAAAAAAGGCCAAATCTTTGAGTTAAAAACAACCAGATGATCAAAATCCAATCTTTCTCAAGAAAAAAGACCAAATACCCAGGCCAAATCTTTTGGTCAAAGGAACACAAGTAGTCAAAAATTCTTCAACACAAATTTGGATTCTTGCTCAAATGACACTACAGCAGAAACTGAGCTGACCCACAAGAAGATGCTGCTAGATCGAACAACCAAGAACCCCTTTAACAATAAAATATAAACGATGGTTCAGATTCTATTAATAGTAAAATATATAAAGAAGTAAGATTGAAGCTACATCTGTTAAATAACCTAAAAAAAGAAAAAGGAATCCAAAGAATAAATGCAGGAAGAAAACAAAAAAAATGGGACTAGTTTTTTCCAGATATCCTATAAGTTAGAACCATGAAAAGAAACAAGTCCTAATCTCTCTCTCTCCTAATTAAAGATTGACATAATTATGTGATTTCTCACGGCAGCAAAACATCATGAAGAGAAATTAAATACTCTATTAAAAAAACATTTTTCCTTGATCTATGGGTTATCAAAAAAAAAAACTTTTTTCTGTTTTTTCATTTTTTCAATTTTTCAATGATTGATCACTCCATGAAACTGTTTGATAAAGGTAATGAAAAGCTTTTTAGACAGTTAGGCAGTTAATTTGACTAAAATGAAACATTTGAAAAAAGAACAAAAATTTATATGTGAAGAAAAAAAAAAGTGGTTTTAGAGAAGAGGAACGTGAGGAGCGGAGGGAACATTTAAAAGTAAGCATTGAGAAAAAAGTTTGTACTTTTTTTATTTATTTTAGTATATGTGGTGAGATATTATCCTTAACTTTGAATTATTGAATTTTGACAAAACCTAAGTGGTGGTGAAGACGTGAAGTGTTCTCCACATAGGGAGCGTTTCCCTCGGGTCTTATCCGCGATATCGATTTAATATTATTAAACTTTAATATAAACATCTACAATTATGTGAAGATTCTTTTCATATTTTTCTTATACAAAAAGTAGCACCCAATTACAAAAATAAAAATAGTTCAATTCAAACTTTTTAGTCTTATATGAGAAATATTAGAAATAGTGTTTTCAAAAACGTTTTTGGGGCAAGTTTCGGGGTGAGGCGTACCAAAAACGCTTTGGGACGTAAATAAAAAACATAGATCCATAAGGCGTAAGTCCTAAAATTTGAGGCGTAAGCCCTGAACATAAAAACGTAAGTCCTGGACGTAAAAACGTATGCCCGGGCGTTTTTAACTTATTTTTTTAATTTTTTTTTGTTTTAAATCATATTTTTATTATTCGTTAATGATATTTATCAAATAATAATTTAAATCATTTTTTCTTCATTATTGAATATTAATTCTTATTCACATAAAAATCATAATTTATTGAAAAATTTACTTTTTCTTATTTTATTAGTAATAAAACTATAAAATTGAGTATAAATGTGACTATGCCCCGTAGATCCATGGGACTTACGCCCCGTGTCTCGAGGCTTACGCCTTGCCTCATACTGTATAAAACGTCTTGCCTCACGCCTTCGCCTTTTAAAACACTGATTAGAAACAAAATTTTCAAAATTTCCTCCTTATATTAAATATTAAATAGAGAGAAAGAGAAAAGTTTAACATCTGACTATTAAGAGATCTAATTAGAGGAAAATGATAAAAAAAGAAAAATCCTTCATAACATAAATATGTTATTTTATTTTTTTAAATATTTTTATTCTTTTAACATTAATACATTTTAATTAAAAAAGATTAATTTATTTTTAAAAAAAATTATATATTTTTAAAAATTTTGATCATTTAACATTTACCCACGATAAAAATGGTTCCTTAAAGTTTGATAGTGAGTTCAAAATAGTTTCTTGAATATTTTGATTGAAATTTATTGAATTTTGTGTATTACATTTTAGGGGAATTATGAGAAAATTAGCGAAAACTGATATTTAGTGATATAATATTTATGGTTTTTTGTTATTTTCTTATTATTACTATTAGAGCTTGATAAAACTTTTGAAAATGTAATTTCTATTATTTCTATATCTTTTTGATGTCTAGTACATGAACTTGTGTTTGCATATTAGGAATTTGATGAGATTTTTTATATTTATAATTTGAACATCTTTTTTCATAATTTTTGTCTAATCCAACAAATTAAGTTTGTTAAAAAGTAATTGTTATTTTTGATAAATTTAAAAGATTAAAAATTAGAATCATAATGTGCATTCTTAAAGAAACTATTTTGAACGTACTCTAAACGCAAGAGATCATTTCGTCATTTTTTTAAACCCAATTGATATGATAAAAGTTTATCCACCCAATATTTACATCTTCTAATTTGTTCACTAATCCCCCATATTTCTCTTGCTTTACCATATTTTCTTCTAGTATACTAGTAATCACTTTTAACTCCATCATCCACTTTTACTTATTTGTTATATTAAATATTTTTAAGAAAATATTTATTTTTATCTATTTAAGTTGAATTTTATGAAATAATTATTTATTTATGTATTTATCCTTGATAATAAAAGTATGCTTTTTTTTTCCATAGTTAAAGAAAATTAAAAAAAATCTCACTAAATAACGGGCCCATCCTAACCTAGATCCTTAAACCTTCAAAGGTTGGTTTAGGCATAATTGGATTGGGCTAACTATTTTAACGACTCTAATGAAAGATCTCTTAAACATTGATGTAGCAATAGCCTCACTTTGCTAAGACACAATTCATACTTTTTTTTTTTTTTTGGTTGAATACAGCGATAACCTCTTAAATTTATCAATAAATTTTATTATGATATGTTTTAATTAAGTATATGATAGAATATTTTTATTCGAACTTTCAACTCATATCCTGAAAAAGTTACTTATTACATATTTGATCAAGCACACATTAAGTATCACTATAATAAAAACAATATTTAGCGATAATAAATATATACACATTAACAAAGAGTAATAAAGTATTTTTACTAGCATTAGTTAATTGTCATTGGATTCAGTGTCGCTATATGCTTTATGGACATCTACAATGAGTGTTAAATGTCGCTAAAAATACACTTATTGTGCCAATTAAGTTATCATCATTAATTAGTTATCACTAAAGATGATTTTTTATGTAGTGTATATAAGTTAGTCATAAAAAATGTGTCTTGTCATATAACCACAATTTATACATATCAACGTCAATTAAAAGCATGTATGAAGTTTCACAACTAATTGAGGCTAATAATGCATGCATTAAAAAGTGATGTATTTTATGTGAGTAATTTGTCTGTGTAATAGGTGTTTAACAACACACGCAAAAACTTTTTTCAAAAGTTTAAAAATGTCTAAAAGATACTTATGATATGTTCATATTAATCAACACATGTCAAAAAATTTATTGTCCAAATAAAAGTTACTCATAAATTTAACAGATTTGTGAATATACTCTATATTCTTTTCGTTTTCAAAAAAAAAAATTTAGGCATTTTCCAACCCCTATCCCAAGTGGTGCTGAACATGATAAGGTATTTCCAAGTTGTTAAAAAATTTGATTTCAATGACTTTTACCCTTTTCTAAGAACAGTAATTATACTTTTATTTGTTAGATAAATTTATTTTAGGGTGAAAAAATCATTTATATCTGTTAACAATTGTTTAAAAATTAACACCCATCTATTTTATTTTTGACATTTTCAATCCTTCATATACAAAATATATTTTTAATCATTTTACGAATTAATTGTAAACTATAATATATATATATATATATATATATAATGTGTGTATATAACATATTTAAGTTTTAATTGACCTCTTGTTTCATGTTGCCTCTATTACTCTATCTAGAGAGAGATAAATAAATTTGCAACTATCATTAATGGAATGTTTTTTCTATATTAAAGTTTATTTATTTTTACAATTATAAATTAATTCTTTCAAGAGTAATAGAATAGAACCCTCTATCTCTCTATTAATTGTTTTTATACTACATACATTAAAATATATTTATAAAGTTAATCGCATTAAAGTTTTCATTATTATTAATATATTTTAAAATTTTATTTAATTATAAAACATTATAGCTTATATACTTACTCAATATTAAAAATAATATCTGTTTTCTAAAAAAAAAAAATGTTACATAGATTAAAAAATATATATATATAAATATAAAGGTTGATAATGCAATAGTGAAACATACATTAGAAAAAGACAAATAGGTGAAACATGATTTTCAAAATGGAGAGAAAAAATAATTTTTTTAAGTAATCCTAAATGATTTCGCCCTTTATTTATTATAGGATATATGCATTGACTTAATTGTAAAATCATTTAAATATCTTGATTCAAATTGTTTAGTTTCTTGGTAAATAATAATAGCAGCCTCTTTTAAAACTCAAATGGTTTTATTATAGTATTCAATAATGAGCAGTTTAAAGTTTTAACAAGTCAGAATAATTTATAGCTTTATTATCAATTAAAGGAAAAATGCATAACTATCCCCTCAACCTATATTCAAAATCTCAGAGACACACTTATATTATACTAAGGTCCTATTACTTTCCTGAACTTATTTTATAAGTAATTTTCTACCCCTTTTCGGCCTAAGTGACACTAATTTGAAAAAAAAAGTCAATCAGCGTTGGGTCCACAAGATAGTGACACGTAGGCTGAAAAGGGGTAGAAAATTATTAATAAAATAAGTTCAGGGGTAATATAACCTTAGTATAGTATAAGTGTGTCTCTGAGATTTCAGGTATAGGTTGAGGGGGTACTTGTGCATTATCCCTAAATTAAAAGCAAGAAAACTATAATTGATATTATCCTCTTATCATTTGATTGAATAACCAAGAGTCACTTAAATTAAAAAAAAAATTAAAATTAAAATCTTGAACACGACACTCGTTGTGGTGCCCCCTCTAAAGTTGAAAGAATAATGTTACATACTCCAATGGTCTCAAAATAATAAGTGGTCAAATGACCCAAAACTAAGGGGGTGTTTGGTACAAATTAATATTTCTTAATATCTATTTTCTAAAATTCAATTTTTAATTGACCAAAATATTTTCTTTGAGAATGCAAATATCATTAAAATCAAATAAAATTCCTTGCATAGCGAAAGTAGGGTAATAAATTTCATAAATAACCTCAATACTAGTCCTCTAATATCCACCTTCCAACACACCTTACCCCATAACTTCATCCCAATAGTCTATAACCCATATCGAATAGCGGAGTTAAATTCTCATACTATAAACTGAAAAGTTATGAAAAATGTAACAAGCAAACAAATAAAGTCAAAGGTCATTCAATGTATATTATCTATAACTTTATTTTGCCGAATAAGATTCAAATGAACATTCATTCAATATGGTTAAAATTTAGCGAAGATAATTAGTCAAGGTGCACAGAAATCAGCACGGATACTGTGTTAATTAAAAAAAATTACACTAGTCATATATGGTTAAAATTATTACTCCCTACGTCTCTTTTTACCTATCAACTTTTGAATTGACACACCTATTAAGAAAATAATTAATGACGTAATGAGTTTACCATTTTACTCCTATTAATTATGAAGTGGATGAAAAATTATACAATTTTCAAAGTAATTAGTCATTTAATTGAGGGTATAACAGGTAAAAAAAATTGTCCTTTCTAGATTTGTCAAAATGGACCAGTAATTAGGGACAACTATAAAAGAAAAAATGGACAAGTAAAAAGACACGAAGAAAGTATATATTAAACATTAAAATCATTCAACTACTTTATATATTTACTTTTTCAAATTTTAACCTCCTTTAATAATAATCTTAAAGTACACCACCGGACCAAAGCCCCCAAACTAGTAAGGGCACGAGTGCCCCAGCAAGCCACCCAACCCTACCGCCAAAGCTTGACTTTACTAAACTAATAAATAAGGCTAATAGGGATATCTGCGAGAACTCTTACCCATATCTTACCATTTCTTCGGAATTGTCCGCTCATAGCACGATGAAAGTGTCTGATTATAGCACAACGCGCTGCTTCAATGACTCGATATGAAAGACGACTCACTGATTTTGCCCATACTTACATCTCTAGCTCCATATGTCAATACCAACCCTAATAATATTTAGATTTTACATAAAATATTTATAAGATAATATATTTGATTTATTTTATCAAATATCAATTAAGAAGTAAGATTAAAAACCTTTTTTGCAAAAAATATATATATTTTTTTGGTTATTGGCACCGATAAATAAGAGTTGTATTTTGTTTGGCTATTAGAAAGGAAAAATAGAAATAGGAAGCTCCAAAGGAAACTCGATGAGTTCATCCCAAAGCATTGAAAAACACTAAACAAACACCTCTTTTTCTCTCTGGCGAAGTCGATAGAGACTACGGTTTTACACCGATACTTAGTCTTCTTTCACTCTCAGGAATCTCTACAGCGAGCAGAAGAAGGGTAAATCGCTAATTGAAATCCAATTGAAGCGAAAATAAGGGTTGGTTTTTCTCACGGAAACCTTCAGTTTTTTCTGCAGATTTTAATGAAGTAGGTTGATATTCTATCCCTATAATCTTCGCCTATTTGGCTTTTTAAACCAAATCGAATGGTGCCCACCACGTTTTTCTTTTTTGGGTATCTGAAATTAGATTATTTTTTACATTTGATTTTTAAGTCTTTGACTTGTCTATTAATGGAAAATTTCCTGTTATTTGATCCGATTATGTTATATTTCAAATTCAGTAAACTATTGTTTTCTTGATTGATCGTGATGTTTCTTGAATTGGGTTTTCTTCGTGAAGAGTTGTGAGTTAGTTCATGGTTATTTTTTTGGTTTTGTTTTGGGTGTTTAGGGAAACTGATAGAATTTTTTCTTTTTTTCATGGCGTTGAAAGAAGTTGAGGTTGAACTTAAATGCTAAGGTTAGAATCTGCTCAGAATAGAGTTGTTGTGACTTGTGAGTTGTAGGTTAGTTCTTGACGAGAATCTTGGATAGTTGTACTGTCTGAATTAAAGATTTCCTTTCTGGGTTGAGCGTGATTGGAGATTTCTCCCCCTCAAACAGAATATTGATATGTCCACTTATTTCTTGGTTAGGGATTTCTGCAATGCACCGTGTAGCAAGTGCAGGGAACACGTCCAATTCGGTTCGGCCTAGGAAGGAGAAGAGGTTGACTTATGTTTTGAATGATGCAGATGACACTAAGGTGTGACTTCTGGAAAGCTGTACTCTTTTGTGTATAACCTAGTTTGATGAACTTTAAACTGTCATTGACGGCTCGCCTTAGTGTATTCTGCCCCCTGTTGCCTTAATTTTGTTCCTCTCTTAATATGTGCATTATCTTTTATTATCTGTTGTCCATATACAGATTGCTGAACCTATCTGAGTGGAAATTATGATTGCTTTTTTTTCTTTTGGTTCAAGCAGCCCCATGTGATATTTGTTACATTCAGCTACTTTTCTCTTTGAAGTATGAGTGTTGTTTCCTATAGACTTTTCTGAACGCATCCCTGAGTTATTTCCTCAACTCTGTGGATCTTTTGTTGCTCTGAATATGATGAGCGTGACAGTAGCAAAGAGAATAATTTTGTTGAGATATCATATGCCAAAAATACTGTCCTCAAAGAACTTATTGCTTGTTTCACAGTAATCATGGAAAAATAAAAACAACACTAAGAAGCCATTTTTAGAAAAGAAGAGAAAGTGCATAAGATTAATTTATTTTAATAGAAAGAAGCGGAAAGTTGTGAAGCCAGGTCACGTTTAGCTTAAGTTAAAGAAGTCCTAATAAGTTGTGTTTTCAGACATTGTTGGTGGTCTTAAAATTTATGCTGCTCTTTACAAGTCTTCTGAATTAGGCTTGCTTTCTCAAATTTTAACTTCACTTATATGGCAGAGTTTGATACTGGACTTCACTAGATGTGTATTTTGTATCTAATGGTATTTTTGGGCAAGGTTGATAAGTACAAAGTAAGTTAAGTTGTGTTCCGGACTGTCAATTATCTCCTTTTGTAATCTGTGCATCCAGTGGATGCTTTTTTAATGATAACTCCCTTCATCAAAAAAATGTTCAGGTAAGTTGTGGCTTTTTTACCCCTTGAATTGAAGTTTTTCACTATTTGTGCTCCCTCTGTTTTTCTCTGCCAGTAAAAGAAATTCCTCTCGACCCTTCAGATATTTTGTTACATCTTTTCTTTAGGATGCCCCTCAAGAACAACTGGTGTGAGGCTTACATTTCACCCTTTGCTTTCTCTTCCTACACTATATTTCTTGCCCTACTTCTTGTTAGAATTTATGTACTCATAACAAAATAAATTGTATTCCTGATTGTTAATCCTTCCACTGCTTGTTTGTAAAGGTCTTAGTTATGTGCACTCCTGGCCTCTGCACTACGCCTGTTGGGATGATAGGAACGAATTTAAACTTCTGCCTGGTGGATCTATGAAAAGGATATAGTTTAAGTTAAGAAGATCGATAGAAATTTGTAAGAAAGTCTAGATTAATGTCCATATAATATTCATTTGCTTATGACAAAGCATATGATCGAGTGCCACGAAAAGTGGAAAGTCTAGATATATGTCCATATAATATTTATTTGCTTATGATAAAGCATATGATAGAGTGCCAAGAAAAGTCTTTTGGTGGGTGCTTGAAAAGCAATGAATTCATATAAACATGTTGATGTAATAAATAGTATGTATGAAGGAACAATTGCAAGTGTAAGAACATATAAGGATACCCAAAAGGTACCCAATTAGTTTTGAGTAAGCAATAATATGCATAGGATGAGGTCCTATGGTGCATCCAGTGTTGTTTTTTAATTCATGAAATTTGTGAGGGAATCAACCAAAAGATACAACTATGAAGACGTTCTTCATAAAAAAGAAGATGCTCCCCCAAGAGCAAGGGTTTTACGATAATTTGAAGTAGCACTAGAGTATGCGTTGCATATGCAACCCTCACGAAAAATGAAGGTGAAATGTGAGTAGATGGGATTGTAGTGCCTAACGACAAATAAATTTGATTATCTGGGTTTACTCTTGAAGATTTGGTGCATATTTTATATAGGGGTTGAAATAGAGGGGTTCCATGGGAATGTTATACGAAGAAAGTTACCTTTTAAAGTGAAAACCGAGTTCTTAGAATAGTTGTAAGAGTAGCAATATCATAGGACATTTAACGTCGGAGATGTGATTGTTAAGATAGATGTGCAGTCATACAAGGTTGGACAAGATTAGAGACCACATGCCACAGAGTTAAATTAGCACATAAGGAGGAGGAAGTGAGATAATGTTGCCTGAGATGGTTTGTTGATGTCCGGAATAGGTCACCTGATCAATAATTATTCGTGGAGCTGATTTACATGGATATATCCTCAAACAAAAGCTTATCCTTACCTATGCAGGGAGCATAAAGTATAACATTTGCTTATTACCATATAAAAAATAATTATATATATTTGCTCTTAAAGCATTTGTGGTTGCTTTCCAACCAAACTTTTCAGAGTATGCCCATTGGCTCTGTTCTCCAGAAAGCTTTGAGCTATTTTATTTCTGTATTAACTCTTTCCCAGCTGAGTAATTCTTCTTCAGTGTCTATGTCATCACCCAATGTACTCCAAACAGTTTGAGATAGAAACACTACATCTGATGTTTTGTCATAGTGTAGCGGAGATGATTAGGGGATTCAGGTGCCTATTCTCACATTCATCTTCTGTGATTTGTCACGTAACATAAGCAATTTTCTCTTATATGGAGGTTATCTTGAGTCAACAAGTCTCTTTAGTTGTTGTCCATCCTAAGCAAGCTACTTTAGTCTGTGTTTTTTATTTCCAAATCATCTTGGCCACTGTCCTCTTCTACTCCCAGTAGCCATAAGTACATTGTAGCATGAATTCTCTGTAGACATCTCATCCTTCCTAGCCTTCTAGTGCAGGACATCCTTTCTCTTACAATTTTGTTGTGGCTTTTGTCTCTATCGGACACAGGTAAAGTGAATATGTGATTCCCACGATGTATTATTGATTTACTACTTTAAGTCTTTAATATTACAAGTTATAACGCAGTAATTGGAGAGAGAAATAGAAGAGGTACACTTGAGGAGTAGCTATGTTTCCCTTATCTCTTTTTGGTGCACCCATGAGATTCCTATACATATGGTAGAGTTGGTATCTTATTAGAAAATCATATCTTCTTTTAAGTTTTTTTACTTTTGACACTTGTATACTAGTATTTTTGCCCCTCCATAAACAAAAAATTGTTACTTCATCAAAAGAAGTTACTCCCTCCGTCTCAAGGCATGGAATTTTAAGACAAAAAGAAACATTTTTGAAACTTGTGGTCTAAAATAAGCCACAATTTTTGTGGTTATAAATTATCTCATGAAGGGTAAAATGGGAAGTTCTTTTTTTTTTTAAAACTGGTAACTTTAGAGAAGCTTAAAGTTAAATTATTACTAATATAGAAAGATGTTATTCTTTTTGGAATTGACCAAAAAGAAAAAAGTATCACATAAATTGGAACGGAGGGAGGACAAAGGTAGTATAACATAGTAGTAATAATTTTATTTTTTGGATAAATTAGTTATCAAAAATAATACTTGAACAAGGTTTCTAAAATACTTTTGTCTCGTGATATGAGGAAGCTTATGTAGTTTATAACATTTTTTGTTAGGTCGCTAATTGCAGGTTCATTCCCATTTACCATTCAAAGCAATGTAGCATTAGCTTACCTTTTGTTCTGTTTTTAGGCTCAAAAGTTTTTATGCACAACTCCTGCTTAATTCCTGTGATTGACTCATTAATATTTTTCCCTTTTTATTTATAAATCCTTGTAAGGTTATTATTATAATGTACATCTCCTGATTCCATTTTCTCTCTCTATCTTTTGTTGTTTGTTACTATAAATTGTTATTGACGGCATTCTTCTTACCTCCTTTTCTGGCAACCAAGAAAGAATTGAACTTCTTGATGTAAATTCATCTTAATTTAATATAAATTATATTCTAAGGTGGTTATCTTGAAGATTTTTCACATTTTTTATTTCTTGTTAGTACACCATAATAGTATATATTAGGAAACTGCATCAGTTTTTCACATATGCCTTTTATTTATTTGCAGTTAAACAAATTCCGTTCAGTTACTCTGTTTTTGCGTCTCTGCTAAATGATCTCTAACCCTTGGTTCATTTACATTTTTCTCTTTACAGCATTGTGCAGGTGTAAATTCTTTGGCTGTATTGAAGTCACCAGCAACTGATGGATGTGAATACCTATTTACTGGGAGTAGAGATGGCACATTAAAGAGATGGGCATTGGCTGAAGATGGTGCCACCTGCTCTGCCACATTTGAGTCACATGTCGATTGGGTACTGCTCCTGTCTGCTTTGCTAATTGTATTTCCGTAGGCTCCCGCTGAAGCCCAATTAAAATTCAGCTTTCTAATATATTTACTCAAGAAAGAATATTTGTATTCGCCAGATTTATTCTTCTTTAGGTAAGGTCAACAAGTATTAGTTCCTAGTGTCTGCAGTTGCTCTATTTTGGTATAGAATTCTATGGTTTAGATGAGAACTCTCCAACCTGGTGTACATTACCAGGATGTGTTGTTGACTTGTCCGTTAAATGCTTAAATTAGTTCCAACCTGGTGTACATACCAGGATGTGTTGTTGTGGTCGTCCTTTTAATGCTTAAAATAATACTTGGTGATGCAACTATACCCTTTATATTATGTCTATTATGAATATCACTAGCGTTGAATTGTTTTTGGGGCTCAATCATTCTGCAGGTTAATGATGCAGTTCTTACAGGTAGTAACACATTAGTATCATGCTCCTCAGACACCACTGTCAAGGTTTTACTTCTCTTCTGAATCTTTTATTGTATAGGGTGCCTACTTTTACAGTTTCTGTATAGAAGTAATTTGGAAGTTTCTTTTATTTGGAAAAACTTGTGTGGATCATTAGGTGTGGAATGGCTTATCTGAGGGATATTGTATTAAGACACTCCGGCAGCACTCCGATTACGTCACCAGCCTTGCTTCAGCAGAAAAAAATGTATCACTTCTCTGCAAAAGCTTTTAGTACTTTTAAATCGTTTGATGAATCAAACTTATGGCTGAAATTGTGGTTGAGTCTTTTGGCTTTAATGTGAGTGTAATTGCCTTTTTTTCTGATTTTGTTGTTACCATAATGACAGAGCAATGTTCTTGCATCTGCTGGTCTTGGTGGTGAGGTTTTCATATGGGATCTTGAAGCTGCACTTACTCCGACATCTAAGTCCGGTGATGCCACCGAAGAAGACTGTTCAAATGGTGTCAATGGTTCAGGAAGCTCATTGCCCATGACAAGCATCCGTCCTATCAGTTCGGGCAATAACATTTCCTTGCAGACCCACTCTCAAGCATATATTCCTGTGACTGCAAAAGGCCATAAGGAGTCGGTATATGCATTGGCAATGAATGAGAGTGGATCCCTTCTTGTTTCTGGTGGTACTGAGAAGGTATATTTCTGTTTGTTAGGTTAGTTTGGAATATTTTGATACACAAGTTAGCCTACTAGCAAAGAAGCTTTGAATGACTATGTTCTGATTTTCTTCTAGGTTGTGCGCGTTTGGGACCCAAGAACTGGTTCCAAGACCATGAAGCTAAAAGGTCATACAGATAATATTAGGGCTCTTCTGATAGACTCCACTGGCAGGTATGTTGAATAAACAATGATGCTATGAAGGCGTTTTGACTAGGTTATTATCTCAAGTTCATCTTCTTTGTTCATCTAAAATGTCATTGCTTCCAGCCGATCTGAAACTAATAAACTTTGGTTAAGCATTGCTGAAGACAGATTATCATATAGACGTTTTGAAAAGGTGGACGACATTTTACCTATCATGGGTAGGGTATAATTCCCACAAAGTTTTGGTAATTAAAATATGTTAAAAATAAATATAACATTTTAGTACATAGATAGAATATAGAAAATTTTGTACTTCAAAAGAAAAAAATGTGCAGCAGCTGATTTAATTGTCTAGGCATAATAAATATATGCACATAATAATCACAAATCGTTAATCATAAAGCAAGATACTATGTAACTTATAATCAAATACTTGAAATAAAATTTGAAACAAATTTTTTCTAAGGCATATAGGATGGATAATCTAATGTGAAAGCACATACAAGGCGCATTTAGGGCATTTTTGGTGAATACTCTGAGGCATAAAGCGATAAGGGGCAAAATACCAAGGATACTGCATGAGTACCACTGTTGCTTTTGAAAACATTAATTTTTTTAGCAGAGTAATTTATTTTGTCCCATCACTCCAATGCCTTTTCTTGGGTCACAAGCCCACGCTCCTGATTATAATAGCTAGTTTAACCTAGCATCGGTTATGTAACTTGGTTGAAAACCTGAGAACAGAAAACTGGTTGCATTATTGGTCGATGATCCATGCAACTGTAGATAAATACTTTTGTATCCATATCTAGATGTTCTGTTTTTGGCTTGCGTTCCTATACTGGTTGGCGCGGTCTTTAATGCCTTCAGTGTATGGTTAGTGCAACTTATTGAATTCTTTTGGATAATGGTCTTATCCTCCACTTTTATGATTCTTTTGAATTAATGGTCCAATCCTCCATTTTTGTAGGTTCTGCATATCTGGATCCTCTGATTCCATGATTAGGTAAGTATTGATAATTCCATTACTTGGTTTCCACAGACACTGGCTTCCTTGGCGTGGTAGTTGGTTTGGGGTTGAATCATTTGATTCTATCAAGTTCATATCAGTTTTTTAAACAGCTTGGTTCCACTGTTTGCATTGTTTTATGATAAGCAGTTATACATTTTCTCCAAATGAGATCTTGTGTTCACACTTGTTTGGTCTTTTTTCATCTGATTACTAACTTCACTTTACCTCCAACATTTGGTTTATAACAAAAAATTATACCTCCAACATTTCAGACTATGGGATCTAGGTCAGCAGCGTTGTGTGCATTCTTATGCTGTGCATACGGATTCTGTATGGTCACTTGCTAGCACTCCTACGTTTAGTCATGTTTATAGTGGTGGAAGAGACCTATCTGTAAGTGAGCTTAATACAACTTATCCAATATAGCTCTCTCTCTCTCTCTCTCTCACCCCCATCCGCGGATTTCTATTCTCTCAGTCATTGTTTCCTTGCTAAATTTTGCTTGCACTTGCAGTTATACTTGACAGATTTGGCAACAAGGGAGAGTGTATTGATGTGCACAAAGGAACACCCCATTTTGCAGTTAGCATTGCATGATGATGGTATTTGGGTGGCCACAACTGATTCATCTGTACATAGGTGGGCTGCAGAAGTGCGTAATCCCCAGAAAGTTTTCCAAAGAGGGGGCTCATTTTTGGCTGGAAACTTGTCCTTTTCCCGGGCAAGGGTTTCTCTAGAAGGATCTACACCTGTGAGTTTCAACCCCTTTATATCTTTTTTTGCAAAGCCCCTCCCTAGGATCTTCCACCCTTTTTGCTCTCTTTGTGACTCGAACCCTCAAACTTAGGGTTGAAGCTGAGGGGTCCTGACCATCTGAGCAACTCCCTGTCACCCCTTTATATCCTTTGTTGATGTTATCGCTAAGATTATTGGAACATATTTCTAATTGATGTATGGGGTTCCAAAATAGCTGCTATTTCTGGATTCCTCTTAAGAAAGGATGCATTTTAAATATGAGCCGCTAATCAGAACTGGAAACTGGTTTTGTTTAAAGAGTGAGCACATGAAGGATATGTCACCCCTTTATATCCTTTGTTGATGTTATCGCTAAGATTATTGGAACATATTTCTAATTGATGTATGGGGTTCCAAATAGCTGCTATTTCTGGATTCCTCTTAAGAAAGGATGCATTTTAAAGATGAGCTGCTAATCAGAACTGGAAACTGGTTTTGTTTAACGAGTGAGCACATGAAGGATATATCTCAATTTTGAGTTTTTATCAGTTTTTCTTGTCTCATGTGGAGTTCACTATGATTCCAGATAAAATATGTACTCTTCTTATAATCTTTCTACTTCAAATTTTCCGGGTCTTGACTTAACCAACAGAGTTAGAAGAAAGTCTTATCAAATTCAAGTGGTTATTGACGTGCTAACGTAAGTTGCAATATGGAAGGCTTTGTTCGGGAACTTATTGAAGAGGAGTGAATTAGGACTGGTTATTTTTTGTGAGCTCTCCATGATCATATTCATCGTTTTTTTGGTCAAAATCTTTTAATCCTTTATGTGGCCATATGATTGTACTTTATTCTTGTTTGCTTTCAATTGCTTCTTTTGCGGACATCAGTAATGGGAAATGTATTGAATCCTTAAGATTGTGTAATTTGGAATTGGAGTAACTTTCTTTTCCTTTTTAGGATTACTTATAAGCACTATTTGAAGGACAATACAAAAAAAGATGTTTCGATTCAGATTCTCCTTCACATAGAAAGCATTTGCTGACTAGTTGTGTGCCCCTCTTTTGCAAGTTGTCTTGAGTTAGCCAAGCTTCTTTGATAACTAGCCATGTGAAGCACATTACTTTCACTGGTACCCTAGAGTTCCAAACCTTCTTCAGTGACCTATAAGTTTCTTGGTTGGTATCTTTTACTAACATTGGAGTAATATGATAGGAATCTATCTGCCCCTTCCAAATTAAATTATATTCTCTTCTGCTTACATCTTTAAATATTAAAAAACTCGCAATTGGTCAATAATGTAGGTTCCTGTTTATAAAGAACCATCTCTTAGCATTCCTGGAACTCCAGGAATAGTGCAGCATGAGATTTTGAACAACAGAAGACATGTCCTGACTAAGGTAAGTTTGTTTTGCATTTATACCCATGTGGCTTATGGCTTTATTGTTCTTGATGAGGTTAAACTGTCTTCTAAAAATATGATTTTGTAACCTGATAATGGCTTTTGTCTTTAAAGGATACTGCTGGTACAGTGAAGTTGTGGGAGATCACTAGAGGCACTGTGATTCACAACTATGGAGAGGTTAGATTGTAATGTTTCAAGTGGCATGCTAAGTTACAATGGCCTGTTTTGAGCAAACTCTTTTGTTTAATTTTCTTTGAATTATGACAACTGTCGCCTTCTGCCTCTAAACGTTTTTTTTCTTATTGTGTCCTTTTAACTTCTTTTCACCGTACTTTTGTCCAAATGTAGGTTTCATTTGAGAAGAAGAAAGAAGAACTTTTTGAGATGGTAAATATCTTTGTAGAATTATCCAACTTTCACATATAATTTTCTTCTGATATGATTTGCCTCTTCAGGTGAGCATCCCTGCATGGTTCACTGTGGACACTAAGCTTGGAAACTTATCTGTACATCTGGATACACCACAATGCTTTTCTGCTGAGATGTACTCTGCTGATCTCCACATTCCAGGGAAGCCTGAAGATGACAAGGTATCTACAAGGGTTGTTGAATCTTCTATTTTCTGCTTGGTTCCTAAATCTATTTTCATTTATTCCCGTTACTGCCTTCCTATTCTTGAAGTATAGTCTCTTGGCCTCTGTTTTTCTTAGTTTTTTTTTTCAAGCTTGAAAGCCAGAAAAGATTGTTTTACTGGAACTAGTTCCGATGTTTTCTAGGACTCCTATTAGTTTTGTTAGCAAGTTGCATGTGATAGGGGGGGGGGGGGACAAATGTGAGAATTAGGGAATATATAGTTTCAGAGAATTCCTAATCTGTCTCCAGACAAATCTTTTAGTATTTGAAGTAAATGGGTCCAAATGGAGCAGAGTGGGTATAGAAGATTGATAAAATTCAACCTAAATAGTTTTGGATAAGGCATAATACTTATTGTTATTGTAAGAAAGTACGTGGATGGTTTAGCAGAATGTATCTCAGTCCTCAGACATGACTTTTTTAGTTGTGATCTTTTAACTAGTTCTGGGGGTTGTACTATAGCAGATGGTGTGCATTGTAGTAATATAGAAGGAGATTAAAGACACACCCAATTCCTGGAAATGGTTCTTCTTATTAATTAATTAATCAATTAAATTCTTTTAATAACTTCCTGATTTATCATTCACATGATAAATTTTTGTATATTTCTGCGAGAGATGAACTGAAATTGTGATTGGCTTTTTGATACTAGGTTAATTTGGCACGAGAAACCCTTAAAGGGCTGTTGGCTCATTGGTTAGCCAAAAGAAAACAGAGATTTGGATCTCAAGCTTTAGCCAATGGGGAAGCCCCAGCTGGAAAGGATGTACCTACAAGGAATCTGACCGCGTCAAAAATTGAAGTGGACGGTAGTGCTGACAATGATGCTGCAGTATATCCTCCCTTTGAATTTTCAGCAGCATGCCCTCCATCAATAATTACTGAGGGTTCTCAAAGTTGTCCATGGAGGAAAAAGATTACCGACTTAGATGGAACAGAAGATGAAAAGGACATGCCATGGTGGGTAGTGGATTGTGTGATGAACAATCGGTTGCCTCCCAGGGAAAATACCAAGTAATATTCCAATATAACTGTATTCTACTTTCTTCATAGTGCTCGACTTGCATTTTGAACTTACAGAGCTGAGAGCACTTGTTTAGAATTAAAAGGAAGTCTTTCTGGAGGCACTTAACATTTATATCAACTCTCTAAGTTGCAGCAATGCTTACAAAACACGTTTTGATCTTCCATCTTTATGTGCAGAGTCACTTTTTCTTGACCATTGTCTCCCCTCTTCTTAATGGGTTTGCAGATGTAGCTTCTACTTACATCCATGTGAGGGTTCTACTGTTCAGATCCTTACCCAGGGAAAGCTGAGTGCGCCTCGCATATTAAGAATTCACAAAGTAAGCATCTTTTCCTTGAATCTCGTGGTGGAGTCAGTATTGTGGTGATCTACATTGGCCTTTGTTGGTTTACTAAGTCACTTGTTGTATGCATATTACCAGGATACTTGAAGTTTTGAACGATTCTCTTTTCCTGACCCATTATGTCTTGTGTCCCATGCATTTAAAAAGTAAAAAAACTCAAAGATATAACAATAACATACCTAGTGAAATCCTACAAGTGGGATCTGGGGAGAGTAGAGCGTATGCAGACCTTACCCTTCTTCGTAGAGGTAGAGAGGCTGTTTCCGAAGGATCCTTGTCTCAGTTGAAAGAAACTCAAAAGATATACTGGAGGAATATGCCAATGAACTATCTGAAGCATTTGTATATCTTGGTAACACCTGTGTTCTTGAGAGAAAGATGGTGAGGATTATCTGCCTTGAAGCGTTGTCAATAATAATGGAAGTCATACTCCCGCACAACTATTTTGGTGTGTGATTATACAACCTATTGTTCTAATGAAACAATAATCTGCTGGTTATGCAGCAAATTTGAATATGGTTGTTAATGCAATTGTTATAGGTGTGGTCCAAACCTTTTCGTAATGGAAATCTAAGGAATAGCGTAAATACTTCAGACCATTCATGGTAGACCACATGATCACTCACTTATTACTTGACATGTGATGGAGCTTCAGGTGGTGGATTACTCGTCTCCTTGTAAAAAGTCCTATTCATATTGTTTCTGTTGGAGATGATGTGTTCTGATATGACTTAATATCCCTCAACTATAGAGCTAATGTTTGTGGCTGAGTAATTGCAGTGAGCAGGCTACAAGCTTCAATCTTAATATAAATAAAAATTACATTATCTCTACAAGCAATCTTTTGTCGTTGTGAATGCCTGTAGACATATTTCCAGTGCTGAGAACTTGCACATCTACTAATTGGTCTTCATGGTTCACATATACTTCGTCGAGAAACACTCATCGTGTTTCTTTTCTCTGCCTGAACTATTGATTTAGTTGGGGTGGTTGCATTATCAGCTTTATGTTAAGCGTCAGTGATCATGGAGAATTGGTGCTCTTACAAACAGATTTATTGCTGAAAAACCTCCATTTTGTAGAGGATGAATATGACAAAGTTGCACTGAATTTGTTTGTCAGGTCGTCAACTATGTTATAGAAAAGATGGTTCTTGATAAGCCACTGGATAGCCTAAACTCAGATGGAGCTGCTGGAATGTCTGGTGGACAGGTGACACACCCAGCTAATGGAGGAGATGGCATATTTCGGACTGGGCTGAAGCCTTGGCAAAAGCTTAAACCATCCATAGAGATATTGTGCAGTAACCAGGCAAGTTTAGATTTCTGTTTGTTGTGTGGAATGCATAGCTGGTTAATCTTTAATTTCAAGCACTGTATTTTTTCATCCCATTTCTTCGTGATGTATGGAAGTATGGATGCCAAATTTTAGCATTATAACTGCACACAAATTTTAATGTGTAGGTTCTTACTCTAGTTCCTGGTCAATGAACTCATTTTTGTTCTTTTACCAGGTTTTATCCCCTGATATGAGCTTAGCGACTGTCCGTGCATATATATGGAAGAAACCTGAAGACCTTATCCTCAACTACCGGGTGTTGACGAGCAAGGGATAGGATTCTATCTGTCAGGTACATTCATTATTCTTTAGGCATATTTTATGTTCTGTAATTGGCATTCAGCTTTGTACAGTATCCACAACCCCCCACCACACCACACCACCACTCTTTGTACAGTTCAATTTTTCTTTTGGACGGAGATTTTCCATTGGGTTGGTTGTGATTTGGAGTTGGTTAGTCATTGAGTGACAGATTGTTGAAAAGCAGGCAGTTTTGGGGTGATGCAGATCAAATACTCATGCCATGTGATGACCAATTTTAGTCTTTTGCTTTATTTGGTTTAGTATGATTTGAGAGTTCTACTTGTTTTTCCTGGTTACACATCCAAAAATCTGATAATATCACCTCCAGCTCTGCGTTTGTAACAAAACTCAGGAGCACTATTCTATGTATCTCAGAGATGCAATCATCTTTCCTACTCCTACCTACGCTTTGATTGACCTCCAGTTGGCTAACACACACTTGTCTGGTTTTGCTTTGATGGGTTGCTGCATTGACTAAAACATTGAGAATTTTCGTCTCTTTCTTGCAAATGGACATTGCTATATGCTTCCCTGCTACCCTTGGAATTCAAAAGATTCGAAATCCCTGCCCTGGACTTTTAAGTTACTGCTGACCAACTCTTTCTCTCCTTCCATTTCTGATTATTGACTATTTGATTACTTTTATAAGGTGCCATTGCCTCAACTTACATTAGAGAATCTTTCCTTTTTCCTAGTAGAACACTTTAGGTTTTGTTTGTTCCTTGTTTTCGCATATTGGGGTTGGTTGTAAATTAGGAAAAGTTGGTTTCTTCTGTAGTCAATTAACCAAGCAAATTGTTGTATGTAATGTAGTTTTGAGGTATATGTGCCTTGTTATTCTTTTATCTAAGATGATGTATGAGTAAATGTATTCTGTAGATAAAAGTAAACACATGTTCATTTTTGTTTGCATATAGAGGAAGGCATGGTTTAGCAATTCTTTTGTCCACTCCCCTTGCCCCTTCTTTCTTGTAGGTCCAGAGTAGCTTGAGGTGATTGAGCTGCTCCTCAAAAATAATTGGGGAAGGTTTAGCGTTCAACTGGCTGTTTGCTGCTGTGTCATGAGTAATTGCTTCCTTGTAGATCTGGGATCCAAGTGGTTGGATTAATTATGAAAATTTACACATTTGGACCATTTTGCTGTTTGCACGTCGGAAGGTGGTGATTATTGAGTTTTGTTTTTTGGTGCATTTAGAAGAAAATAGAAAGAAAGTTTGCATTTTCTAAAGAAAGGATTTTTGGTTTTGAGGGGGCATGAGGCTGAATGTTTCAAGAGAAAGAGCTCGTGATGATGATGTCGGGAGCCTGTAGATTTATATATAACTCTATATGCAAAGGCAGGGGTTTGGATGTCTTGATATAGTCTTTCAAGAACCACACTGTTGGGCAGGTGAATAATATCTCCAGAACAAAAATTTACCTTTTCTGGTCAAACTAATTAATATGTTTACTTTCTTTCTGGTATAATTTAATCTGTAAATCTTCTTTGTTATTAGTATTCCTCAATTTTAGTGGGGAAAGATTTGGTGATAGGCCATTATAACGCCAAGCAGATTGTTCTTATATAAGTTTCTTACCAACTGTGCGAATGGTGAAGTTTTGTGCTTATGTATTTGGAACTATTTCTTTTAGCCATTCAAGGTTTGAATGAAATATTCTGGAGATAATGACGAAAACAGCAGTGTGACAACAATAAACCCAGTATAGTCCCACCAGTGGGGTTTGGGGAGTGAGATGTATGTAACCTTATCCCACCCCACCCACAAACCCTTCCTTGTGGGGTATAGAGATAGTTTCCATTAGACTCTCGGCTCGATAGCTTGACAGAAAATATTGCATCAAAATTTACAATTTGAAGCGTATCAGTAAAATAGTAGTATTTCGTATATATATACACAAAGGACTCGCCTCAGGTCCTTGAGAAGGTTTTGATCTTAGATAGAGGTCACAAACCAAAATCCATTTACCAAACTATTCAATTTTGTTCATTACAGTATGCAAATATTGAAGTTCCTCAATTTGTTTAGTAATTAAATAAATTCATCTATTTTGGTTGATGATTTTACTAAAAAAAACTTTACTACTATTGCACAATAAGGCAATATATCCAAGTATTGAGTTAACTTTCTATCAAATTGTAACTCACAGACCTATTTTTAAAGATTGTAGATATATGTTGCAAGACAATAAGGTCACGAGTAGATATAATTTCTAACAAATGAAGGATAAAATTACGAAGAGGAAATGCGTATTTCATTTTTTTTGTAATTATTTTGGCAAATTATTAGCTCCATTTTAGTCATAAAAAACATAATTTTCATCACTAAAATGACTCTTCAGGTCCAGTTAAATGGGCCTTACTCATTTCAGGCCCAAACCTGATCCCCAAAACCCTGAGCCCATGCAGTATAAGAAGACCAAGAAAATCTGCAGGGTTTTAGGGTTTATCAAACTGAAGCAAAAATGCGACCGCTAGATGAGCAAGAAACCACACAGGTGTTCGAAAAGCTGCACAAATTCGTCGGAAACAATCTGAAGAACATAGTCGAAAACCCATCTCACGAAGGTACCGACAACACTCCCGGCCGTTACTGCTTTCGTCTCCAGAGAAACAGAGTTTACTACGTATCAGAATCTCTGGTCAAGCGAGCAACAAACATAAAGCGAGATAACTTAGTTTCGCTGGGAACCCAGTTAGGGAAATTCACCAAAGGAGGTAAATTTCACCTGACGGTTCAATGCTTGGGTCTCTTAGCTGCACACGCGAGACACAAAGTGTGGCTGAAACCCACATCTGAGATGAGTTTTCTGTATGGAAATAATGTATTGAAAGGTGGAGTTGGAAGGATTACTGAGAGTATTAGTGAGCATGATGGTGTGGTTGTGTTTTCGATGTCAGATGTGCCGTTGGGATTTGGGGTTGCAGCGAAGAGTACTCAGGATTGCCGGAAAATGGATCCGAACGGAATTGTAGTGCTTCATCAAGCTGATATTGGAGAATATTTGAGGATGGAAGATGATCTTTAATTTTTAGGTAATTGAAATTTTGAGTGATTGCTGTTGTTTTGGGAATTTTAGGATTTTCTTGGGATTTTAAATTTGTGTAATGTAATTGTGGTTTAACTCTACTTTCTACATACTGTTATACAATTACAATTAGTGTTATCGTAATTGAGTTGTTACCTTATTTTCTCTTTATCATTTTATCTTTGCTTATCGTCTATTAATAGTTTTATGCCCAAAATCATTAGTTGTTAGAACACCCCTCTTCCAATCCGAACTTTGCGAATTTGAACTGAAAGTAGTAAGTTCGAGATTGAACCGAAAGTTGTAAGTTCAATTCGAATTCAAAAGTGGTGAGTTTAAACAGAAAGTTGTAAGTTCAATTTGAAGGTTGTGAGTTTGAACCGAAAGTTGTAAGTTGCATATCCCGTTTTAGTTACTTATATGGAGAGGTACTAGTGTAAAAGACTGACTATATACATATATATATATATATTAGGGAAATTCACCTCCTCTATTTTTGGGTGTGTAGAGGGTAAATTCCCGCTTCTAGGCAATAGCTCGCAAATCGCATAGGAGAGGTAATTCGTATTAGGCAAGCTTGATGCGATTAGCTCGATCCAGAAGGCAAATTTCTTGCTTTCGCTGTCAAAAAATTTCAAATTTGAGACCTCTAATATGAAAGTTCAAGCTCAAAGCCAGGCGAAAATATATTATGTATTCATTTGGCTTAGAGGCAAAGTGTAGAGTAGAGCCAGGGAATAATTGGTTACAAATTGCAAATATAAGGCCTTCAATCAAAGTTTTAGTTGGGGATTAAACCAACTTTATTTTTATATTTATATTTTATGTAAATATCACTCTCACTGACTATGTGATGAATAATTTATCATTGATCAATAATGACATGAATGATCTTTTAAAATTCATTATTGATCAATAATGACAACTACTCCACACAAATTGTGTAATAAATATTTGATAGGGGATTATTGATCAATAATGACAACTACTCCACACAAATTGTGTAATAAATATTTGATAGGGGATAGAAAAAGAAATGTCGTTTTCACTAAAGGACAACTTGATATGAGTAGGATGGATTTTTTCTTTTTTTCTGAAAAAAATTGATTTCTCTATCATTTTTTAAATTTGTAAAAAATGTGTAACATAAGTTTTAAGGGTCACGTTAAGATATGATCGAGCTTAGTATAAAGTTAATTTTGATACAAATTTTACTTGTAAAACATCAACTATAATACCATCAATTGGTCTTGATTCAAATTAATTAATTTTATAGCAACATCATAAACATATCACACGACTCTACCTAGAGCTTGTTTAGCTGCTTTTATCCAACTTCTATTCTTGTCACAACATGAGGGGTGATTTAAGTTCTGCCTTTTTAATAGTTCCATTTTCTTGTGTATCACAAGTTAACAACACTTCAAATATAAAACGATAAAAATATCTATAAAGTTAGGCTACGTGGTCATTTTCTGATTTTTGAATGTAAAATAAACTCTTGGCAATATCATTACATACGTTAGATAAATATTTACGTTAAATCTCACTAATTCACTGCGATTCACTGGTCACTACAAGTGCATGCATGTTATCTATTCGATAAATTATTAATACTCCTATCATTTTAAATTAATTGAATTGTTGAAATATTTTTCATTTGTCAAAGAAGCTTAATTGTTCAATTTTCAAGATTACTTTTAGAATGTTTTTTTAATTTTACTAACTAGTAATTAATTATTTTAATCATAAATTTGACAATAATTAATAAAAAATGAAAAGTTATGTTTAATTTATGTCTTAATTTTTTTCTCTTAAAGGGAGTGAAACACGTCAACAATTTAATTAATTTAAAATGGAGAGAGTACAAAATATTGAGTGTGATTAAGTTTTATTAAAGCAGTTCTCATGAAAAAGATTGATAATTGACATGTAAAATGCAAAAGATATATATGCTCACGATTTTGATTTGTTTGTCTGATTTTGAAGAACACAAAGTTTAAGAAGTAAACAGACATTTGAATCTTGTAATGTTAAATAAAATATATAAAATATTTTTAAAAAGAAATTCAAAATTCTAACTTTTTGTACAACAACAATGACACATTAACTGGAATCTTACAAAATAAGATATGATGAGAATAAAGTGTAGGCAAATATTATCTCTTAATTTAACAATAATAATATAGATAAACAAATAAGAAAAATAAAATAATCATAATAAAATAGTATTGATGATCTATCCAATCCAACTAAACTACTGTCAAAACTAGTTAACTTTTGGAGGTACAAATAATTAGTTAAATATATCAAAAAGAACTATTGTGAATTATTTTTGATCAAATTTAAACATTTTTTTAATATTTTTCATCTAAAAAACCCAGTGGGAAAACCAAAGGGATAAAGGAACAACCTGAGGAAAAGAAAAAAAAGAAATGGGAACTTCTAATATTGTAGAAAAATCTGGCACCAAACTGTCATCATCAAACAATTTAACCAGTAGATATCCGTTTCACTGAAAAGGTTGTAGTAGTTTATACTGCATTTAGTTTTCTAATTAATATACTAAAATAATGGAGGGCATGGGCAATGGGCATCTCCCATAAAAAGCCACACATGGGTTCTTTCTATTTGGTAAGTGTCCAATCCATCATTTTATTGTTTTTGAACTACGCATTTGCTTCCTTATCTTGATAAATTTTCAAGAATTTTGTAAATTATTTTGTATTTTGGATGTTAGGTTTCAATAGTTCAAGTAACTCGACATGTATGTGAACTCATTTTAGCCACGCATCTGATGGAAGTTTGTGGCTTTAAGCTTCTTTGATGTGATTAAAGGAGTTTTGCAATTTCAAGATTCTTTTTTTATGCAAAAATTAGGAATTCATTTCTGGTTTCTTTCACTTTCACCATCAATAACTATTGTTTTTGTCTTTCCCTTGGTGGAAAAAGTGTCTTTAAAATATGAGATATTTATATAGCTGCTAGCTTTCTTGTGCTGTTTTCATAAACATTACAGTATTTCTACAAAAGTTTGAAACTTTGCAGTTTGTGGCCATTTGTTGCATACCATGGCTTCTCTTCTGCATAATTTCTGGGCAGCCCCTCGTTTTGGTCTTAGTCCAGACTATAAGCCTCACTGTATAGCTCGGTTCGCGTGCTTAGCTAACAGGGACTCTACATTTTTGTCTTCAGCTTCTGTTATAGTTAATGGTGTGTCCTCCATTGAAGAAAAGGAGAAAAGTAGCACAATAATTGATGTGAAAAATAGTCATCTGGCTCCAGCTATTAAGGAGAAGAACAAGGAGGATATTCAAAACAAGTTGGAAGCTCTTTGGGATGATGGATATGGAACTCAAACTGTTAAGGATTATCTTGAGATATCATCAGAGATTGTTAAGCCTGATGGAGGTCCTCCGCGGTGGTTTACTCCCATATCAGCTGGCCCTCCTTTGGAAGACTCTCCTCTCCTTCTTTTTCTGCCAGGTAATCTTCAAAATCGAAAGAAAAATAACACTGTAATAAGCTTTTATATTAGTTTAGTGGTACAGATAGGGGAATTGATATCAGTATGGTAGTCCTAAAACTTGAGGAATGCCTTTGAATCAATCCGATGTAGCCGTACATTTCAGCAAGGTCATGCATGCTGTTCCTAGGATACAATTTTTACTGTTAAATGTCTGGAGGGTTTTTCTTAATATTTTTGGATGACTAACTAGAATGCAATTCCAATGTATAGGAATGGATGGCACCGGCATGGGTCTTGTTTTGCATGAGAAGGCTCTTGGGAAGTAAGTTCCACGCACTCTTCTATAATGTGTAATAATACTTTTCTTGTTCTTGTTATAATTCCTACTGATGCTTAGGTAGCAATCAGCTAGCTTCATGATTCCACTAGTATGAGATACTGTAACTTAAGCTGGCCTAGTAAAATTGTGCGTAAGTAATAAATATGAGACCAATGCCAATACCTTTATCGTCGTTTTGGCTAAGATCAAGTATAGTACAACATCGATCCCCATTGCGTTAGGCCTAGCTTATTTGTTCTGCACTTACCTTTTTTCACCTTAAATGTTGCAAAAAACATTTCTCTTTCTTGTGTTAAAGCAGCTATGAAAGATTATTGATTTAAATTTAGTGGTCTGTATCCTACACTGCAATCTTCACACATTTAAAGCTATCAGTTGAGTGTGGCTTTGAGGTAGTGAGCTCCATATGATTAAATAATCTTGGAGCTTGATATCCAAGTGCTATGGTTATTTAGATGAAAAACTATTGCTAATGCCTGTGCTTCGTAAAGATAGATTGGCTTTTGTAATGGCATCGTAGACTTTTATTTATTTGCTTTATAAATTTCTGGTTATAACAGTTGATGACTATGTACTGTAGCAAGTCAAATCGTACAGTTGATGACTATTTATTGTATTAAATCAAATCACCTTTACCATACTACTGTATCATGTAAAGAAAGGACAAAGTGGTAACACTTTGATAGTTTATTATGCTTAGGACTTCAGTGTGTGTTCTTATCCAAGCATGGAATGTAATTATATCTTCTTCTTGTCGTTCTATCAAAGATTGGGCACAATGGAAGTAAAAGATTCATATAAGTGATATCTGCTACTAGGATATTATTTTTACTATTATATATATGTGCTTATATTTAACTTATTACTCACTTTTAGTTTTATTTTGTATGATGACGACATGAGTTGAGGTTAAATGGAGAAGTGAGGATTATATAGCCACAATTGTTCGGGATCGAGGCATAGTAGTTATTGTTGTTGTTGCATGTTGTGCTTACCCTGACTATAAATACTTGTGGTAGAAAAGTTTGTTAACTTTTTCTAGGCTATAATGCTTAATTTCATATAATAGGGCTCGCTACTATGTGGTTAAACAGTTCAGTGGCCTTTCCGTAAACACTTCAGTTCAAATTCTTGACTGAAGAATTGCTTGTTTGCAGAGTTTTCCAGGTTTGGTGCTTGCATATTCCTGTGTATGATCGAACACCATTTGATGGTATAGTATTTCTTCTCTTTATTTAGTGCTTTGTGCATTTATTGGTTGGTCCAACGAGGACCCGTCGATTGTGAATTTATATTTATACTTGCTATAAGTATCAATTTAGAAACTTTACAATACTATCACAGAGCAAAAGAGGTTTCTGTTACAAAGATCCATAGGTGTTTGGATTTGCAAGCTTGATAGAATGAATTTGGGCAACTACTTGAAGAAGACACATTGAGATTGATGGAAAGAAATCAATATATAGGGCATTATTTGATATTCGGCATGTCTCTCCAATTATCTCACATCTCTCTCTCTTTTAACTGATCAAATTAAGAAGCAAACCCTACATGCTTAGGAAATAAATATTGCGGAGAGAAGAAATTGGAGTTTATATTTTCTTGTTTTCTACTTCTTTTCTTCTTTCAGTCTGTTGTCTTTTGGGACTTCTTAGTGGGGGTGGTACGGAAAGACTTGTCACAAATTGGAAGGTTCTTTGTAGTTGTCTTCATATGGTTAACTGCCAGTCAGTGCGTTAAAAACATGAAGAAATGGTTAAAGGTCTAATTTTCCTGCTTTGGAGAGTGGGGGTTGAGGAAAGTAGAATGATGTTTTTTGTGGGTTCAGGGACTTGGAAGTTTGGCCGTTACTGTTTCAAAACTTGGAATTCAACTATGATGTCAAAATATTTACTGATATATGTTGATTTATCTGAATGTGTTTTTGGTTATGGAGCGTCTGCATGTGAGATTTATTACAGCTGGAAAAGAACAAAGTTTGGTTATATTCTATTTTCTTAAATTTATAGAACTGGTGAAATTAGTCGGGAGAACTGTGAGGATAAAGCATTCTTCATCTCCAAACAAGCCAATTTATTTAGTTGGAGATTCATTTGGAGGGTGCTTGGCTCTTGCTGTTGCTGCTCATAACCCTGAGATTGACCTTGTTCTGATATTAGCTAATCCAGGTAAGCTATCAGAAAGAGAGCCTTTCTTATTGTAACTCTTTCTGGCATGCCACTGTATTAATGATCCATTATCTAATTTTTAGTTTCTACATTTTTCAGCAACTTCATTTGACAGGACACAACTCCAACCTTTGCTTCCTCTTCTAAAGTCTCTGCCTGATGAATTTTATGTCACAGTCCCTTATCTTCTGAGCTTTATTATGGGTATAGTTCATGTCTTTCTGAAATATATCCATCTCTAGTCTACTAAGTTTAATCTTGGTGCATTTGTTGAGCTGTTTCTTTGATTTCTGACCTTAATAAGATCCCTGTTTTTGCTCTTCTGCATTATTACCTTCACCGTGTTACTTGATGGTTGTCATTTTCCTCTGTAGCTGAATATATTTCAAGTGTTCGAAGTGTAGAGATTTCTTTTCTATTAGAATCTTGTACCAGGCATAAATATCTTAATTACTCCTCAGAGTAGTTTGGGAACTTAAGGAGAAATGATGATTTGTAGCCATAAATCAATCCAAACAGAATTTGTTATTGAATCTTAGTTCTTGTTGATTTTTTCCTGTTCAAAAATTGTGTCAAAGAGGATATGTCTAATAACCCTTTTGTTCTGTCCTTTTACCTTGCAAATTCATGAACCATAACGCAGTTGCAACTGCAAGTTCTTCATATTGTCAGCAAAATAACGTGTCATTTCTGCATCAGGTGATCCACTGAAGATGGCGATGGTTAACATTGATCCAATGCTTCCTCCTGGACAAATTATTCAACGTCTCTCTGGCAACCTCACTGATTTGCTGGCCCACCTCTATGTAAGTTCTGCTTGCATTACTTTGATTATTCCTGGATATAGTCTTCTCTAGTGCGACAGAAGGACCTCAGTATACACTGTGGTTTTAGCATCATCATATATTAAGTGCTAGTTTCAGTTCTTCTTCACTCATTCTCTAGGATAATAACTATGAGATTAACCAAAATGATAGTTCAGACAGAGCTTGGCTATCAAATAAAAACAAAATTCCTTGTATGAGTAACAGAACTTCTCATGACTTGACTGTAAGTCACCCTCAAAGGTTCTCAACGTATATGTCCAAGACAGTGAATGGCACATAACATCGAACTAAATACTTCAGCTAAGTACCTGCAAAAAATTTGCTCATAATTTGTATGTACTCATTAGGTATATTTTAACTCATTGTGGACTTAATTAGATGAAAGAAGTATATGATTTGAGTTTAGACATAAATATTTAGATCCATTGCATAGAAGAACCCAAGCTTAAACCCATTTTTTGTTGCCTTCTATTATTATGAAGTTGAAAATTCATCATCTGTTTGACTTTTAAAAACAGTAGTTTTAAGAGAACCAAATACAGATCAAACAATCTCAATCTGTATTAATTTAACTGTCAGATCACAATTTTTGTATATTTAACTACATTCCAATAATTCTGCTCATATTTGGTTAGGCTAACTTTCCCCTGTAAGTAACTTGTATCACTACCTGGATTTTGCAGCTCCTTAGCTCTATAAGACTTTTTTTTGGTATTTGCTGAGCTGACAGATCCCTCCCTTTCTGTACTTGGCATCTTCTGGATGTCTTAATGAAATCTCACTTCGTTAAAAAAAGAAACAGTCACAGTAATCATGCGACTCAACTTTGAGATCTCGTGGGAAAGGTAAACTGTAGATGGAAAAAGGAGAGAAGTTAGAGGGGGTAATAAATGGGTTTGAAGCCTTGGAAATTTATTCTAAGACACGTAGCCTTGGCCAAGGCAGGTGGAAAGGACAGGATTTTTTCCTTTGGCATATGAGTACCTTTAAATTGTTACATGTAAGTGATTAGGTTGAAGACCATACAATCAGGTATTCATTGGAGTTTGTATTATTTTATTTTAATCTAGGTAAGGAAAGATCTGAAACCAAAACTGTCTTTTTTTTCTCTATTTCCTTTTGTAAACTCAAAAGAGTGTATGAGTAGGTTGTTTATTGTTTTGTGTTAGATAATATAAACATATTCAAATATTAGTGTTTTCAAAAGCCAAATGTTCAAATAGAGATCAAAGAAGAGGAAAGCAGAAATATCCATGGGGCTTTAAGCCAAAAGTGAGAAGTGAACCACACGAAACTTTAAAATGAGGCACGCTTCATCAAAAATACAAAAAAACTACTGACTATCATTCTGGTTTCAGCATCCAATACAGAGTTATGACAATGTTAGATCAAAAAAATCAAATCAAAACATCTCTAAAAGTTGTTTGAACAAGGCTACAGGAAGATAACTTTCATTGAATAAATGATTTTCAATTTTCAGTTGATCAGTTGTAAATAGAATTAATTTTCAGACTTCTTTATATGTTTAATTACTCTAGAAACTATACTAAGAGAGTAGAAAAGAGAAGCTCAAAATAAGAAGTAGCAGAACACAACTTGCATGCTGAAGAAGAAGAAATGGCATTCTTTGGAGAAGAAAAAGAAGAAGATAGATAAATAGAAGCAGTCAAATAAGCAACATAACAAAATCAAGAAAAAGACAATAATCACGATAAGTAAAATGTTGAAGTGTATGTGGAGACTGGAGAGCAGTATTATTACTCATTGATTAAAGCTATGCTTTTCCCTCTCATTCTATGCTTTTTTCTTATCTTTTCTTTTATATCACGTTCAAGGAACCCTTGTTTGATCACTTTGTGGCTCTTCTTTCATATGCATGATTCTTTGAAGTATATTGCTTCACTCGTGAAGCAATAACCACTCGCTTTTTAGCACCCATCACCTTAATCAATACAGTGATGGATTTTAGTAACATATATTGGGAAGTTGATGATAACCACAAAAGTCTTATTGGACATAGAGGAGTATAGGAATTATTTTTCACTTAATCAACCAAAAATAGTAAGCTTCATTTTATTATAAGTTGGGGGTTGAAACTGCACCTGGTGGAAACAAGTCTTAAATGGGGTACTAAGTCTTTAGTGTGATTGGATCTTGCTTTATGCTGTGATAGTTAAATGATCTGAAATTGCATAGGGATTCGTATTACAGTAATTGTATCCCCTCCGTTTCTTCAGGGTTTAGCTGATATTATACCGAAGGAAACTCTTCTCTGGAAGTTGGAGCTTCTAAGATCTGCTTCATCATATTCAAATTCCCGTCTTCATGCTGTTAATGCTGAAGTACTTGTGATTGCTAGGTCTGACCTCTATCCTCTTTATATTATTGTGAGTTTTTAGTGCAAGATATAGTTTAAAGCTTTTTTCTCAGTTCTGAAGATTTATACGCTAGACCTTGTAATTACGCCTCAGACCTCATTTGTTTCCATTAAGATTACGAGGTCTGGATCTGAATACACATCTGAATATTAAGATTTGCATTAAGATTTGGGTGTTTTGATCTGAACACACATCTGAATATTAAGATGTGGTCTCTAAATCTGAACACTAAATAATTAATGTTGTTTATTTTCAATATCTGTATGTGCAAGTGAAATTGAACATTATATTAATAAAATATTATAAAATTTTTATTTCAACAAAATATATCACTTTTGATTAAAAAAAAAAAGTTTTAAAAGTTTTAATAATCATGATTTGGAGTACCATTTTTTATTTGGAAACCTTGATAAACAACAATACACCAAAAATATTATTGCAACAAGTGTTCTTGACACATGTCAATACAAGTAAATTATTAATATATAAAAGATACTTGAAAGGATTTATAAAAAATTACCAGTTCAAGAGGGAAAAAATGGTGTTTGATTGAGAAAAGAGAGATAAAGTTTTTAGTGATGAGATAAAAAGGCATGCCCAAAGCAGAGAAGCGATGATTTATTATTTGATAACTTATCAAATGAGTCTGAATGTTGTTAAGAGTCTCCTACATATCTGATTCGTTCAGACCTCTTCAGACCCATTAAGAAGTTTTTAAAAAAATAAAACAAATGAACTTAATGGGTTGGAACTGAATGATTAAGATTCATACCTCCATTAAGTGCAATTAAATGAGGCCTTAGAGATCCTTCTAGACCATTAAACTGAAGAAATACTCTCTGTTTCTTCACCTTTTCTTCTTTGGTTTTATCTTCCTTTTCTTTTTATCATTGATTATCTCATACAGTACTGAGGATATGAAGTAGTATTTGAACCAAACTATTTACTTCAAATGTCTTGCACTACATTGAAGATGAAGTTCATGAGTACAGTCTATTATGGATAGTTTTAGCAATCATTCTATGACATTGCAATAGTCAATTTGACGTGGTTGTATCTGGGTCAAGAACTCATGCAAAACTAAAGGTGAAATACACTCTCTACTAGGCATTCATCAGTAATTTTTTAAGCTTTAGGGGTCATAATAGTTAAAAAGCTTCAATTCTTTCCATTATAAATATCAATTTAGATTCCATGATGTGTTTAACCTTTCGTAGTTGGTGTTATGGAAGATAAAAAGGATATCATGAAACCTAAATTGATATATATCCTTACAAGTTACAAGCATAATTCTTCCCTGTGAAGAAAACTTCTCTATGATACTAAAATCTTCTGTAGCATATTCTCTCTGTATTCCATGTGTGCATGAGCTTGAATTTGTTCTGCCTATTGGATATACTTGTTTGAAGAAGTGATGGAATTGAATTGCAATGTGTAGTGGCAAGGATAACATGCTTCCAAGTGAGAATGAAGCTCAGAGGCTTGAGAATTCATTAAGAAACTGCACAGTACGATACATCAAAGACAACGGGCATACTATTTTATTGGTAGGTGAGGAGTTCTTCTCCTTTGGAGATCTTATAATGCTTCTTGTTTTTCAAAAATAACTATCTGGGTTCTTTGATTACTTATTGTCCTTAGTATATACAATATATATATAGTAAATTTAATTGGATGGTTGCTGTAGAGAGCCTAAATATTGTTATTTCTAAATTTGAAATTTGATCTAATTCTCAATTGTTTTTCTTGTTTCTCTGGTAGTCAGTAGTCTATGGACATCGAGACAACATTATATTCTTACTTTTAACTTTTTATTTTTGAATAACCAAGAAATCCTGAAGGCCAATGGTGCACAGCTTGAAACTCATTGGATACTCTATAATGGGCCCATCCCTCTACCCTTCTCCACTTAAATTCTAGGCTTTTGTTTGCTGCAGGGTTTGAACTCATGGCATGCACCTAGCCCGTATATCACATTTTGCCGCTCTTACCACTAGACAAAATCCCCAGGGGATTGAATTCTTACTCTAAATTAATGAGCTGGATAAGTTGTTTGCTCAATTATTTGAACTTTGTAAGGAACTATTCCCACCTTCAAATATATGACAGCACTTGCTACTTGCACTTCTTAGTTTTTAAAGTGAGAAGTGAGAACCATTGGGTAGTGTAAAAGATTTCCATTTGCCCAAGTCTGTCTGGACATTTTAGATTTTTTTTCTATCAAGTGGTGTTCACTGCTAGGTATAATAGTATTTGAGCATGTTTAAAATTTTATCAAGTTTAACATTCAGTCTGCACTTAAAAGTAAAATAGTCCATTTTACACAATTATTGATTATCATATAAAGGGCCTTCTTCTGTTTCTTTCTTTGTTATTTCTTTATTGTTGCTTAACTTATATATCTTGACATACTTTTCCGATAGGCTCTCTACAATATAAAGCTACAGTGGTTTCAGATAGTCATGCCTGGTGAGGGTTAAGATAAGTTGGCATCTATTTAACAAAGCATGAGTGAGTGAGTGGAGAATCCTATTTTTTTGCTAAATGTAAATGAATCTATTTTTCGTCTCTTCTATGTTTTAGCATTTTAAAGGCAGACCATTGGAGTTTTTTTTGGATTTTTGGGTTTCGTGGTGAGTCTGGTGACTGGTGGTTTTATTTCTGTGATAAGACCTTATGCTATGTGGATATCTTTTACGGGATCTTGATAGCAGCTGGATTGATTGCCATTTTAACTATGCAGGAAAATGGTGTTAATCTGCTATCCATCATCAAAGCTGCTAGCAAATATCGTCGTTCAAAAAGGCATGATTATGTCAAGGATTTTCTGCCTCCTAGTAAGTCAGAGTTCAAGAACACAATCAAGGACAATAGGTAATTTGAGCATAAGGTGAATCAGGCAAACACTTGGCTGCAGTAGGCATCGAGCATAAGCTTATCCTCTTACCTTCTTCTATTCTGCCCTTTAGTTCTTTTTTTCTCATTCTTCTCTTTCCCTTTAGTTTCCAAGTTCTGTTTTTTCCCTCTGTGGTCTATGGTGAAATACATACCTTGCCAAGCAAATGTATTTTACACAAATGCGGGTCAACTTGAAATATAGATTAATATTGACCTAATTAAAAGACTAATTGTGAATCACTCCTGGTTAGACCAAAAAATTCAAGTAACCGGCTGCATTACGAGTAAGTTTGGAAGTGATTAGAGGAATGGGTGATTACAAGTTGGGGAACACACTAATTTGTCTAGGAAAGTCTTGGGTCATGAAGCTACAACCTTTGCATTAGTCTTTCTTTTTTCCTTTAATACGTCAATCAAATTCACATATTTTCAGCTCCCTTTTAATGTATAATGCGTGCCTGTTAATATCTTGCACCTTGAGGCTAATATATGCAAAAAACGTTAATGCAGTTGGTATCTCAATTTTACTGGACCAGTTATGCTGTCCACGATGGAAAATGGGAAAATTGTCAGAGGTCTAGCGGGGGTCCCACGCGAAGGACCTGTATTGTTGGTCGGTTATCACATGCTTATGGGTTTAGAAGTTGTCCCTCTTGTTCAAGAATATCTGATGCAGACAAAAATTTTACTTCGTGGAATAGCACATCCATCGTTGTTTACTCAGCTGGTCGAGAGTCGACCCAATGCAAGCTCATTCATTGATATGCTGAAACTATATGGAGCTACACCTGTCACTGCCAGCAACTTGTTTAAGTTGCTTGCAACAAAGTCACATGTTCTGTTGTATCCTGGTGGTGCCCGTGAGGCCTTACATCGTAAGGTGTGTCATAATCTTCTCCTTGGTTAATTCCATCTTCTATATTTCTCAAAATGGAATCTTGGTACTATTCCTATTCATGCATTCAAAGTATAATAAAATTGCTATCGCTTTAAAATCATTGTCAATTCCAGTTCCTTACCTTTTTGCTAGGATGTGAATTACTGGTACATAATACTGGAATTTTCTGCTTGTAGATGCATTTTCTTATGTTTTAAAGGAATTTAACGAATAGTTGGACAACTAAACTTCATTTTTCTTTTGAATTTGATGACGACATCTTGCAATGCAAACATAACAAAGCAATGTCATTTTGCTGTTAAATGAAAAGGTTTATGGTGTCCATGATCCATCAACCTCCTCTAAAGCTTTCATGTGATCCATACTATCCGTGCCGTTATCAGCATATCAGATGTAAATTGTTTTTAGATGCCTTAGAGAATCCATGCCCTTCTTGAGTCTTGTAGACCCAAAGGTTTTCTCCAATTTTTTGGATTTAGATGTTAATTTTAAATTTTATTTTTTTCTTTCTTTTCGTAAAGGAATTTTTATTAAGGAAAAATCGAGAATTTACTATTGAAGGCAAAGTAATTGTAGATATTGTCACCCTAATTCAATGGAAGTGTTGAATTTCGAGAACGTCCTCATTTAAAAGTTAAAAATTATTAGAGAGGAGTCACATATTTATTTAATTATGTTTTTAACATGCTGGTCATACTCTTTTTCATGGACCAAGCACATGAAACTTTTTTGATGAGGGGAGTCATTGAAGCTCGAATTTCCAACACTTGTGTTGGCTCTGCTACCATGTAGAAAATAAGAAAAGAGAAAGATGTATTGAACTGGCGATATGATGAATGCATAACACACTTTAAGTGTCAACCACAATACACATAACATTTGTTCAATGTGGGGATAATATCGTAGTTACGAATTTAATCCTGAAATATAACTCTATACTCTGTTATTTTAACCGTCAATACTTCACTTCTAACATAACACAACAAGCACCTTATATTCTTGAATTTAGACAGAGCTGATCAGGTTCTCCCAAGTCCCAATAACAAAGTGATTATATTCTGGACATGTTTGCTTCTAATTTTCATTTCTTATTAGCTTTCTGTGCTGTTTTTTAACTGCTATTCACAAAGCTATCTTGAAGAGAAAAACTGGTGACTGGCTCTCATCCAGTGTACCTCATTAGAATGAAAGAAAATAACAATAACCTCATTTTCAAGTTAGAGTTTTTCCTTCTTTATGTTATTTCCTCATGTTGATGGTTTTCTATTTGTCGTAGGGAGAAGAGTACAAGGTGATATGGCCTGACCAACCAGAATTCATCAGAATGGCTGCAAAATTTGGTGCAACAATTGTGCCATTTGGGGTTGTAGGAGAAGATGATATAGCACAGGTTTGTTAATGCGCTGTCCTACATATTTTTTCCTTTGCAACATTAGAAGAAATAATGATATACTCTTTTGGTTCCTTGATATTACTTCCCCAAAAAGCTTTGATCTTGTATCTGTTAGCTTGTTTCCTTTCATGTTTGGAAGCTGCAAAGAGGTTTCCTCGTCTCTCGGGTATTTTGCATGTTCGGAGGAATTAATTTTGTAGGAGAAATTTAACTCACAGAAAATAAAAAAAGAGGAACAAGTAGGAAGTCTTCACTTATCTCCTTTGACCTGTATATAGTAACTGGTTCAGCTAAAACGTATTATACTGAGGAGATGCTTCTTCCCTTTTCTCACCATTTCCTGCCAAACGGGGATTCTTGTTCTTCTATCTCCCCTTTGTGCAACAAGTCAATGACTATCTCTATCTCAACCATCGGAAATCAAAAAACTAGTTACTCCCGCTGTTTCAATTTGTTTGCTTGGTTTTGACTCGGCACATAGTTTAAGAAAGTAAAACAGACTTTTGAATCTTGTGGTTTTAAACTAAATATATATAGAAGACCAAAATGTCCTTTAATCTTGTGATCTTAGACATGTCATGTGGAAGTTAGAATTAAAGAGTTATCGAAAAAGGAAAAAGGCATTCTTTTTAAACAGACTAAAATGGAAAGCAACACAAACAAATTAAAACGGAGGGGTTATATTTTACTTTTTGCGTTTTGTTCCTATTATAAGTGGTTGATACTTTCATCTGATGAGATGAACAAATTTGAACACTCTTTAAGGCTTGAGCATTCTTTTCAGTGAAACTTGTGCATCTGTTCAACACCATTGACCCTTTATTTCTTTTCCTTTTTTTGAGGATGCAAATATGACAGTCCAATCTAGCCAGTGACCCTTCCTGATTCATGTAATTCGATATATTTCTTAACTAGGTTCATCGAGTTAAAGTCTCAAAAATTAATTGTAAAAGATATCCTTCTTTGGGAGGTGAATATTAATTCCAAGAGATTAATCCAATGGTTGACATTCAAATGGCAACAAATTGAATGTGTTCTATATACAGAACTGTTGCCTGATCTTATATGTTTTGATTGCAGTTAGTTCTTGACTATGACGACCTAAAAAATATACCTATATTGGGTGATCGGATAAGGAGTGAGAACGAAGAGACAGTCAGGAGGGGCTTGGCAGTCAGGTCATCTTCTGATATATTGATTTTGTCTCATTTCCTAATATTTGCTCCTAGCTCACTTGTTTCTTTCATTCTGAACCATTTATTTTACACCCTTTAACCATTCCATCAAATGTTTCTATAGGGCGGACATGGACGGAGAGATTGCCAACCAAATGTTGTATATCCCGGGCCTTTTACCTAAGATACCTGGTCGTTTTTACTTCTTTTTTGGGAAACCAATTCATACAAAGGGAAGGCAAGACCTGGTGAAAGATAGAGAAAAAGCAAGAGAATTATACTTGCAGGTAAAATCTGAAGTTCAAAATAACATGAATTATTTGCTTAAGAAAAGAGAGGAGGATCCTTACCGGAACTTCATCGATCGAACAATGTATAGAGCATTTTCTGCCACTTCTGTTGATGTCCCAACATTTGATTTTTAGGTGACCAGTTAGATGTCCGATTATTATTTTTTTGGGTAAATGCTCTTACCCATGGTTCAATTCTATGTTGTAAAAATTTTTTAAAGCATATTTATGTTCCAATATGAGCAAGCTTTCCACCAATAACTAAGGCAAATATCAAATCTTTATCATAACTTGCATCAGTTTCAGTAATACTTGATCAAGCAGAACAATTTTTTAGTATATGAAAGCACATGCCTTGTGCCCTAGGCTCCAGTCCAAAAGCTCAAATGCGATTACTTATCTCAGTAGAATGTGCATCAAATGCAGCTGATCCACTACAAAAAATTACATAATAAATTGACCAGTTTCAACGAAGGGACATGAATCTGGTCGTGTTAGATGTACATACAATGATCAAATCTCTTTGAGATTGTTAAAGTCAAATTATCAATAGTAGCAAGAGGATATATACCATCCATAGAAAGCATTAATATTCGGATTCCGAACTTTAGTGTTGGTTATCACATGTTGTATGGAGCTGAAACTAGTGGAATTTGAGGGACAGGAAAAAACTACGGTTCATTGTCTAGCTCATCCGGATATGTTTGCACCAGATTCTCCTGTTTAAATCTTTATCATGTAGGTTTGACTAGACACAGAGTTGAAAAAACGGAAGATTTATGGAAGTTCACTTCAAGTAAAAGTTAGAGATTCTATTCCAATTGTATGTATCCTTATCTAATAGCTGGTTTTTATTCTTGGAGGCTTAAATTCCAATCTTTATGCTTTACTTGAAGAGTGAAATATTCACATTTATCTCTTATACCCTAAAACTATTCACACAAAAATCTATTGTTCCCCTTGTCCTGCTTGGCCCTATTAAGTCCCCTCATGAAGATACACCAATAGGAAATGAAAACCTCATATCAAGGATAAGTGTATAGAGAATGTGGTTCTTCCACACTATGCACCAAGCTAAGAGAATCAAAAGAAAATAGTAGAAACAGAATAAAGAAAAAATGGATACATGCAGTAAGACTCTACTTCTCTCTATATATATATATGTTGAGACTTAACTTGCTTTGAAGTAAGCAAGGGAAAAAAAAAATAAAGAATCAGCTATATTCTAAATAATAGTTATGGCTAGTTTTATCAAGGGTGGAAGTTTTAACAGCTATAGTGACTACCCTGATCATGTTTGTCGCCCTGTGATCGTTGAACATAGTGCCGGGGGCTTCATGGTGAGAACTCAAAGAGTTGTTGAAGTTCGTCGTAGTTATGGAATACCCTTGAATGGTCTTGTAGATGAGTACGATGTGCATGAAGAATGGGACGATGATAGTCCTAGGAAAGTCAGTGACTTCTTCCATAAAGTTCATAATGAAGCTAGTCGACCAACTCATTCCACTCTTTTGAGCCCTCCAAAGTTGATCACTGTAAGGCCTAGTTGGACAAGTGAAGATCATGACTCTCCAAAGTACAGAGAGCATCACGATTTTAGTGGCAGACCTCTTCGTGATAGATTTGAAGGGTTTCACCTTCAAGATAGTCGAGGATCTAGTCCGTATAAGTACAAGAATGATGGTTATGCCCACTCCATGGATTCTCCCAAGGCTGGCCATGTCAAGGACTATGGGGTCAACAACACATGGGATTCACCACCAAGATCAAGGTTAACTCATGACGATTGGGATGGCAGGAGAGATCATGATGATTATGGCAAGCCAAAATTCAATGGAGGTTACAAGACAACTAGTCCTCCACTTAGCCAGGCCACAAATGATATAGGCACTGCCATGAAGATCCTTGGGGTAGGTAATAAACCTTTGAGTCCTACTACTTATGCACCAAAATCACATTTTCCAGCATCTTACTCAACTCCACAGATAAAAGAAAGTTACCCTGAGAGAACTCAAGGTGAAAAGCCTCTGGCTTCACCTGTTTCAACCCAATCATCCTATTATCCAACATCAAACTCGATACCTCAAAACAAAGAAAGTTACCCTGAACCAACAAAAGGAATGAAGCCTCTGTCTTACCCTGTTTATACAAAACAAGCATACTCACCAACTTCAAACTCGATACCTCAAAAGAAAGAAAACTACCCTGAAACAACTCAGGGACCAAGGCCTCTGTTTTCCCCTGGCTACACACAACAATCACATTCACCAACTTCAAACCCGATACCTCAAAGGAAAGAAAACTACCCTGAAACAACCCATGGACCAAGACCTCTGTTTTCCCTCGGATACACACAACAATCACATTCACCAACTTCAAACCCGATACCTCAAAGGAAAGAGAACTACCCTGAAACAGCACACGGCACAAAGCCTCTGTTTTCCCCTGGCTATACACAACAATCACATCCACCAACTTCAAACCCGATACCTCAAAGGAAAGAAAGCTATCCTGAAACAGAACATGGCGTAAAGCCTTTGTTTTCCTCTGGTTATAAACCACAATCACATTCACCAACTTCAAACCCGATACCTCAAAGGAAAGAAAGGTATCCTGAAACAGAACACGGCGTAAAGCCTGTGTTTTCCTCTGGTTATAAACCACAATCACATTCACCAACTTCAAACCCGATACCTCAAAGGAAAGAAAGCTATCCTGAAACAGAACACGGCGTAAAGCCTTTGTTTTCCTCTGGTTATAAACCACAATCACATTCACCAACTTCAAATCCGATACCTCAAAGGAAAGAAAGCTATCCTGAAACAGAACACGGCGTAAAGCCTTTGTTTTCCACTGGTTATAAACCACAATCACATTCACCAACTTCAAACCCAACACCTCAAAGGAAAGAAAGCTACCCAGAAACAACACACGATACAAACCCTATGTTTTCCCCTGTTTCTACACAACAATCAACTGAAAATCCGACCTCTCAAAACAAAGAAAGTCAGCCAAAGAAGAAAAAAGGTTGGACATCTCTGTTTTCCTCTCCTGCTAAGCAACAACCACACCCTCCAACATCACACTCAACACCTGATATGAAACAAAGCTACCCTGATCATGAAACTCAAGGTTTCCAGCCTTCATTTACCCCTTCTTCTCTACAAAAGGAACGCTACAGTCCACAAATGGAAGACCATTACCCCGACCAAATCCAGCGCAATGAGTCCTTTCCATCTCCATATGAAAATACACAGGAACCGCGCTATGGTGCAATCGCCCCACCAAAAGTAACCCTTAATAGCAGTGAGGCCAGGAAAAAGTATGCTAATTTAAAACCAGTGTCACCAGCTCAGATGAATTACTCAGGAACAATTGATAGCAAGGAAGCTGTGAAAAAGTACAATGGTGCATTTGTTCCCTAGAGAGAAGTGCCATGATGTTCAGAAATTTCACATTTAGCTTGCCTTTTGAAGGATGGTTTCTGCTGCAATGATAATCAAACATATCATAGATATCTTTCTTTCTTCTTTGTGAGTGTGGTGTTGTTTTCTTGAGTGTTTTCTGTTTGAATAAAAACACTTGCTAATGTAATAGTACAGTTTGCTTATGTATTTGTGATTGCATATGAATGAGAAAAGAGTTTGTGTTTATCATATCAATTTTGTCATGGTTTAGACTTTAGTATATTGATGAGTTATTTCTTTTTTTCACTTAGCTTTGTGAACCAGATAACGTTCGATAACTATCATCAATCACTACTGAAAATCGCTACCACCAGTCATCACTATATATCGCTAATCATTGTCATCATTCACCTTACTATTAGTTATCATTATCATCCACCATCAACTATCATTGTTGATCATTACTGTCAACCACTACTAACTATTATCATCATCAATAATCAAAGAAGACGCATAAGACATCATTAAGATTGAAATTTCTTTAATGTAGTACATTTAAAAGCCTAATTTTTGACTTTTTTGTATCGTGTGTATAGGTACACATTCGTTCACAAAAAAAAACAAGGTTATTCATGAATAAAAATTCATAACTGTCTCTGTTTGCTTTTGACATCAAAATTCAATTTACATGTCACACTTCAAACTATAGTTGTTTACGAAATTTCCTCTCCTAAATACTTCTATTATTTTAAAATAAAGAGGTATTTTACCTTATAATTTTTAATAAACCATGTTTTACTTATCAAAAAAATATTGATTTGTTCTTTCAATTTTATCCTTCCTTAAATAAAGGAAGTTTCACAAACTATTAAACAGATACATCTTTTCTTCAAAATATTTATAAAAAATACGTTTAGTAAAAATACATACCTAAATTAAAACATCACTTATTCTAAAATTTAAAAAATTAATAGTATAAGAGATTTATTGATTCTTTCTGTAGAACAATCAATCTGCGATCATCACGTGTTCGTGTCATTATTTTTATTAAAATCCTACGCTAAAACAAAAATATTTTTTAACGACGATAAATATAATCATTAAAAAAGAATATTAAAATCATTATTGATACTAATTGATTGTCGTTAGATTTAATATTCGTAAAAACAGTAAGACATATAAAAAATATATTAATTACCACTAAAAATATATATTTAATAATAATTAAAATATTATTATTAATTAATTGTCGCTAATTTTTTTTTTTTTTATGCTGCGCTAAATGGGAGAAAACTCTAAGGAGTGCTATATTTAAGTTGATATTAATTACGCAGGCTACGTGGCTGTACGATGTTCACTTGCTATTTGTGGAATCTTCTATGCAGGAAAAAATGTTTATTTTAAAAGACTATATAAAGCTATAAAAATCTTAATATTAAACATCACTAATATTCATCCCTCCAATACTATAGTTTTTTAGTTCTATCTAACTAGTCCAATTTAACTGAAGTTAGTGAATGCCTTAAGCCTTTAGAAATCAAAGGGTTGATTTTACATCATGCATTTTTTGGTGGCAATGAAAGGACAAAATCGGAATTAAGATATTGCCCCTTATTGTGTGTGACATTATGTGGGAGCTAGGGTTGCCTATAGGTAGCGATCGCGATCATCCGTATTGTAATCCGATTCGGTCAAATGAGAACTCATTTGATCAATCTGAAAATATTAATTTGAATTGTCATTTTCTTTGAAATATCATAACTTTTTAAATAAAGTATACTTTCTGGTTGAAATTAGGAAACTGTCCTTTTCTTTTAAAGTTGAAATCTCCATTAATCATGCAATAAAATAAGAATTTGGAATTCTTTTCTTTATTTCTATAATGGTCAATGTACAATAATATTTAAAATCGTAAAATGATTCTTGAATATTTTATTAAAGAAAAAATAAGATAAAATGTAAAAAAAAAAATAGAACACAAAATGGCTAAAGTAGTATGTATAAAACTATACAATAAAAACCTCAAGGCAAACATCTCCTATAATTTTCCCCATATTGTTCAATTTAATTATTGGCATGTCTCATCAAATTGCTCCAATTGATCCAAATGTTGATCCTTATGGATACTTGGGCATTATTCCCAACACTGATGGCTCTATCACACGTTCCCAAATTCCACCTCGTCCATTTTCCATCACTATTTCTGATCATGATCCCTACGTCTTCATAAAAGATGTTGTCATTAACCCTGTGAAAGACACATGGGCTCGTATTATCATCCCTTGTGAAGTACTAAACTCGGAAAATAAACTCCCTCTTGTAGTATATTTTCATGGTGGAGGATTTGTAATGGCAATTACTATAGACACACCAATTTTGCAAAAATTTTGTGCAACACTTGCGGTTGAAATTCCAGCGATAATTGTATCGGTCGATTATCGATACGCCCCGGAAAATCGACTCCCAGCAGCGTATGATGATTGTGTGGAATCGTTATATTGGATCAAAAATACCCCTAACGAGTTGTTGAAAAAATATGCTGATTTTTCAAAGTGTTTTATATTGGGCACTAGTTCTGGTGGCAACATAGCGTACAACGTAGGACTACGAGTAGCTGGAGTTGGTGAATATCTTAAGCCTATAGAAATCAAAGGGTTAATTTTATATCATAGTCTTTTTGGTGGAAATGAAAGGACAAAATCGGAATTAAGATTAGCTCACGATAAGATGTTGCCCCTTAATGTGAGTGATATAATGTGGGAGATAGGGTTGCCTATTGGTAGTGATCGTGATCATCCATATTGTAATCCGATGGTGGAGATTCGATCAAATGAAAATTTGTTTGATCAAGTGAAAATACAAGGTTGGAAGATTCTGATAATTGACTGTGATGGTGATCCTTTGGTCGATCGACAAATTGAGTTTTCAAAGATGTTGAAGGCAAAAGGTGTGCAAGTTGTGGATTGTTTTGGTGGAGGAGGGTTTCATGGTTGTGAGTATTTTGATGGCATAAAGTTGAAGGAATTAACCCTTGTTGTAAAGGAGTTTATGAGAAGTAATTAAAGCTTGTGGCTAGTGATCTTTAATTTGATGAAATATTTGTAACAATTGTGAAAATAGGAGTTCACTCTCTGAGCTATACTCTGAGATACAAGGAAGCATTGTTTAGATTTCGAGTTCTACAGTTTCAAATAAGTTGTGAAGTATTGTCGTTAGGGGCAAATATACCTCTCACTTGTACGACTTAGAGCAGATATACCCATTGTTTAAAAAGTGAAGCAAATGTATCCTTCTTGTTGTACTAATACATAAATTTCCAGCACCTCATGGTAATATAATCAATGAATTATCTTAGTTACCAAACAATAGCATTCAAAAGCAAGAACATAATGAAAATCAGAGAGGAAGATGCAAAGTCTTATGCTTTTCTCAAACTTTATAGACCAGAGAAAAGTATTTTTGTTAAACGGATTGATCAAAAGTTCTTTACATGGTGTAAATACATTCTAATTGTTGTATATCTAACAACAGGTTCAAAAATTTTAACAACAAAAACTTGAAAACAACAATGTAAGGCTACAGCTAAAAATATCAAAATATCTCTTTTCTCAGCACCAATTATCCCCGCACGAGCATTTACCATTTACAAAATGATGAAAACCTGAAGTGTCTCTTACGTGTATATCTCTCTTGGTGACAACAGAAACATATTTGAAGAATGTATGGCAGTCACCACAGAGAAGCACATTCTTCATAACACGAACAGGTTTTCCAGGTCTCGTCATAAGAAGCCCAAAGGTTACAGATAGCTTTGCACTGTGGTAGAACAAGAAATCTTTCTTCTGATGCTCCTCCACTTCATGAAGCACAAGACTTGTATCAGGTACATATCCAGCTTTCAGACACTCCAAAATAAGTATTTGTAAGCCACTGTATATGTCTTTTGACTGTATATGCAATTTGTCTCTAGCAAAGAAGGAGTGAACCTTGTCGCCGACTATGATCCAACTGCGTCCTGGTATTTTCCGAATACCCTTCTCCCTCATCTCTGCCCTAACAAGTTCTGAACACTGCCATCTTCCAGATGCTGAGTAAAGATTTGACTTAAGTATGAAAGTAGAAGGATCCTGTGGGACAATGGAAAGTATATTCTTCATGGCCCTTTTTCCAATGATAGCATTCCCATGTAACCTACAACCATCAAGCAAAGCATGCCAAACAGAAGCCTTTGGTTCAAATGGCATTGCATTAATTATATTTTCTGCTTCTTCGAGCAGACCCCAATAGCCTAAGACACCTACAAAACCTGCATAATGCTCCGAGGTGGGGTTAATGTTATATGAGGATAGCATAGAGGAAAAGAACTTTCGGCAACAATCAACTAAATTTGTGGAAGTGTGTCTATAAGCTGATATCACAAGGACACAAGTGATAGAATCGGGGTCTACTCCTAACCTCTCCATCTTCGCCCACGTATCCAATGCCCCATCCCCCTGCCTATGAAGGACATAGCAATTCAATAAACCATTCCATGAAACTAAATCATGTGTAGGCATAGCCTCAAAGGTCTTAACTGCACTTTGCATTTCACCGCACTTTGAGTACATGCTGATCATGGCATTCCCAACACCGGTATCAGACATTAAACCATGCTTCCAGGCATAGCAATGGATTTGTTCCCCTAACTTCAGAATCCCTAATGTTCCACAAACACCAAGAATAGTGGCCAATGCAACTTCATCAACAACTAGTGATTTTTCTGAATGTCTTACCAAGAACAGAGAAATAGCTTCTTCTGGTTGTCCATTTCTAGCATATGCACATATCATTGATGTCAATGCAATTGAAATATCATGGTCAAGTGGCAGATCATCAAATATCTTTTCAGCATCATCCATTCTCTCACACCGCGTGCACATATCAATCAATGACGTCTCAATATGATCATTTAATTTTAAACCACACTTGAGGATAAACGCATGAACCTGTTCGCTTATCTTCCTCTCCATCACTGACCCACAGGCATTAAGAACACTGGTCAATGTAAAATCAGTCAACTCCATTCCTCCCTCCAACATTCTACAAAACAACGCCAGTGCCTTAAACCCTTCATGATTTTGACTAAATCCAGCCAAAAGAGCATTACAAGAAACAGAATTTCTCTCAGGCATACTGTTAAAAATCTCCATCGCCAAATCAACATGTCCAAATTCCATATATGCCACAATCATTTCAGTCCAACTAAAGACATCCTTCACAGGCATCCTCTCAAACACATCCACTACATTCTTCAAGGTTCCACACTTAGTGTAAAAGCCAATAAGTGCATTATTCACACTCAAATTGCCATGTAATCCACTTTTAAGAGCATGCCTGTGAAGTGCTTGGCCTTCTCTCACTGCCAAACAGCGAGAAGATGCAGCCAAAAGTGTCGAAAGAGTAAAATGATCAGCTATCAAGCATTTATTCCTCCGCAACTCACAATACATTTCAAATGCTCTATCATACATGGACTGTTCAACCATACAAGCAATCACAGTGTTCCACGAAACAATGTCCCTTTGTGGCAAAACATTAAACAAGAAAACAACAAACTCCAACAAACCACACTTACTATACAACCCCATAAGTGCATTGACAACATAAGTATAACTCGAATAACCCAATCTGATAACAAGACCATGTAATTGACAACCCAACTCAAGATTCAATGAACGAATACAAGCAGTCAAAATAGCAACATATGTAAATTCATTTGGTTCAATACCTAAATCCCTCATTTCAAGAAACAGCTCAAAGGCTTCTCTTTCACGATTCGATTTGGCAAAAGCTGATATAATTGCAGTGTATGACACAACATCAGGGCTCGTAAGCGAATCAAAAACTCTCTCAGCAAGATTCAAGCAACCCAATTTGATATAAGCTGCAATTAACGCATTTTTCAAATAAACATCCTCTTCTTCAAATTTGACAAGTGAAGAATGAATTATCTTGGTAAGCTCAACATCACGACACCTAACAGAAATCCGTAGCAAATTGGCATAATCAATACAATTAGTTTCAGAATCTACTGACCGGTTAGAGTCCTTAAATTGCTGAGGGGTCAAAAGGGTTTGCACAAGATGAGATTTTGAAGGGTTCTGAAGGAACAAAGAGGGTTTATGCTTACATTTGGTTTTCTTGGTAGTTGTTAGGCTTGAAGTGCAGGTGAAAAGTGAATGAAGGTTAAAGGGTCGAGGAGGGAGAAGGGATAAAGGGATAGCGTTGTTGGGGCTGTAAAAAAGGGCAGCCATGAAAGAAGAAAGGCGCCAAGCATAGTCAAGTGTTTATTCCTCTCTGCTTTCTTGGGGGTTTATGGCTATCCAGAAAATGGGTGTCCATTTTTTCCAGAAGGGTTTATCTATAGTTTACTCAAAATCTTCAAGTTTTCAGCCCTGTAGTGTGGACTTAACTGCCAGATAACAACTATTATTATCAGGCAATGGTCGATTCAATGTGGGTAGCAGTGGACTCAAGACGTCCTAAACAAGTTCAACTCGAACATATAAATGCTCACTTATCGTATTCTTCTTTTATAAAGTAAAATTCAGAAATATGATTTTGAAGTTGCATTTCAAAAAACATGATGTACAAATAATAATCATAAACGCATTTCAAAGTGCTTCACAAATGTGATCTAAGTTAACGTTGTTTTCTAGATCATCTGTTAAGTCAATTAAACTAGAACATATTTTTGTGTATTTTTGGAATCTCACAAAAGTGAAATATTCCAGCCAAAATTTCTGAGAAAATGATTTCTATGACGAAAATAACCTTAACAAGGCTCACTATGTGTTGTATTTTACCAATCTCATGCGCAAACAGGCATGGATAATAGAAGCAATCTCCCCATTTCACGCTGTGAGAACTGTATAATAGGAGTTTACCTTTTTCAACCATCAATGAACAAACAGAATTTTACAAAATGTCGATGAGTAGGATAAAGGAGATGCAATTACACTGGTTGAATATAGATGTAAAATTTTCGGTTGAATATAGATGTAAAATTTTCTACCAACTGCAGAAGTCAAACATACCATCACAAAGAACTAACTCTGGTAGTACTAATATACATGTAACTGGGGAGCTTCACGCCACCACAACAAATTGAGAAGTCAAAAACCAGAAGGACCCTTCTATATTTGGAAAAGGAAAAGGAAAACAATGCTTCGCTCTGGGCATTACTATATACCCTTCTCTGGAAGATGCATTAATAACAAAATGCTTCAAAGTGTTGCCATGGCCAGCCCCCCACTTTAATGTTATTTCCAGAATAGGCCATAGAATCACTCATCTGAAGCTCTCGCTCTGCTGCTACCCAAAACAATGTTGCTTCTCATCTTCTCTTTGACAAATGCTTTTTGGCATCACCTGCAGTATGCTTCTTCCGCCTTCCACCAGCTGAAGCAGGCTCTACTAAAGGGCCTGACCAATTCTGGACAGGTTCTTTTGAATATGTGAATGAGGTCGAACTGAATGGCACATCAGGAGGGACAAGGGACGGATCAATGTGATGTGAAGCACCCAAGGGAACGCCAAGTCCTCCGTCCTGGTGTGGTGGGGGGAACTTCTCACTCTTGCTCTTTGCATTTGCATGAGTGATTAGGCGCCGCCTCTGCAAAGTATACATATAGGCAAAATACCAGTTTAAAAAATCAAACATAGCAACTGATAAAACTAATGCAGTAGTCATCATGTAAGTAGAAAGTATAACGTTGTGTGAAGGACTATACACCACTGAAACTTGACCCTAAAAATTATACCAGATGAAATAAAGAAGCCTATATGCCATTGAAAAGTGCCAAGCCTGAAACTTGCTAAAGTAAAAGGAAGAAAAGGAACAAAGACTTCTAATAAGTCTCCAAGGAAGCATAACAGAGAGAACTTATGTGACTGCTCTTGATCTACTTTAGACTAGCTACTCATATCTCCCACCTTACATCCTAATTTCTGTTTAATTGACAGTTGATGAAAAACTTTGTTCAAACTTAAACTTTCTTGGTGACACTAAAGAACAAGACGAGTGATGATAAAATAATGTGCGGCATAGTAAATCAGAAAAATAAAAATAAGAAGCTTCAACTATAACAGAACCATAACAAAGAAGGAGACATATCACAAGGGCATACGTCAATATTAGCTTGATTTTCTGCATTGGCATCTGGAGCAGGGCCAGCACGGGTTCGTTCACGATGGCGTACTCTCTTAGCACCATCTCCTGGAGCTTTATTAGCGGCTCTTAGCCTGCATGATGAGATGGAATGAACAGCTTGTCACCATTTCACAAGCATCAGATGGAACCCAGAAGTGAATATTTAATATTGTTATTTCTAATTAGAAATGGAAAAAATGAATTTACAAATATCAGTGGCATCTATAGTTACATTGTTGAATAACTGTAAAACCAATAAGAGAAGAATAAGATTTTCAAAAGATCAATTGCATCCAAACATAGTAAAATAACAATGTAAAGCATTGACAAGTTGACAAGCAAGTCGAGTACGCTACAAATATCTTTTTTCACAAGACACGGATATCTGACTTTATATTTCTAAACTGCAAATGACATATTGTTGCCAGAGAAAGTAAAGTGCGCACAAGACCTCCATATTTAGATTACTGGGATCAGTAACACTATTTTCTCTTCTAGTTTGCTAACACAGATGGCATTCCTCTAATTTTAAAGTTGCACTCACCTTCCCCCATTGGAAACTGTTACATTATTAGTTATTTTTATTTGAGCAAGAAGGAGAATGAGGGCACTGAATATCTTTTCTTTACCCTCCTGATTGCTTCAAACTGTAGTGACTATATATATGTTTTAACATGAATGTATGACCAAGACTGTTAAAGAACTCTTAAAATACTGGGCTGTAAAGAAGACCTAAGGGATTTGGATTGCAACCGTTGCCTGTATTTTGTGGATCTTTGTGGAGAGAGAGATATCAAAGGTGTTTTGAAGGAATAGCTGAGATTAAGCATTATTAAAATACAAGTGCTAGTATCTAGTAGCCATGTGATTTCATCTCAAAAAAGTACAAGAAGTGGATATCTTAACAAGCTGTCTAATTTAACTATAGGCACAGCTAAGAACTACGTCTCTATACCTCTTTTGCACATTACTATCATTATCTTAGTGATGGTTTTGCTATTTAACTAAAATATTACTTATCAAAAGTGGAGTATTATAGCTTGTTGAAATAGATGCTTCCAAATCTTCTATAACATTTTATGTTGCAATACATGCAAGAATACAAATCATCTATTGCATTTTATGTTACATTAAAATATAACACATATAATCATGACATTTGTAACCAGTAATCCAAGTCATTCATAACTCATTTTTCTGTTGGTAATTCATCTCCTTGGATCATATTATGGTGAATCTTGCTAGAATAGAAAAGGTATACACAATCCTACATAGAATAGGAATAGTTTATAGTCTCCTGGAAAGGAATTGTATTATAGTGTCTACAAATAGGGTTCTCTATGTAATAATTAAAACAACTATTCAATAATATTCTTCACCAACATTTCACACAAATCTTATCTCTCTTTTTTCAATTGTTTCACGATTTTCATCTTTTTGATTGGTAATTAACCCCAAAGTTTCTCTTTCCGACCCCCCCACCCCCCCACCCATATTTGGATGTTAGTTCATGGACACCTGAGCATAACTTAAATGACATAAAACAGAACTTGAGTGGAATAGATACAGAGGGGCGAACACCCAGCGGCCAGCGGAAGCTTTTCCCTTATTATCCTATGGTGCCTCAACAACTTGAAATCCCTGTACTTGAGTTCTCTGTTATTCTATTTGTTTCTTCTTTTTTCAAAGTTGAGCAGAGTTAAGGGCAAAGGAATTTCTTGTAACAAAACAACCTCATGAAAGACCCAATGTTATGTGCATATTAAAGTAAAATGTATTCTAAAGAAGGACGCAAGACCAGCATAAAGACCCGAGAACACTTGTAGATTCTACATTAAAGAAAAACAATAGCAAAAATTTTAGAACTAAATTTGCATACTTAAATTTCGAAATCATGATAGGTCCCGCAGTAAAGTCATTATAATATTTATCTTCTAAGTATTTTCTTTTCGAGAACTCAAAATTGTTGAATATCAAATTCTTGCATTCCTAAGGTGTTGTTTGACCGAGATACTGCAAACTCAACTTTTGAGTTTCTGGAAGAAGGTTTTGTTTATTAAAGAAAATGTTTATTTGAGAAGTTCTAAGTATTTCTTCTTTTTTTAAAAGGTTTTCAAACTCAGTTTTTCAAATATTTCATAACACTAAGATCTAAGACTAGTTTGAGTTTTCAAGATTTGAAGAACTGAGGTACACATTACTACACAATCTTCAAAAAGGCAAGTCCTTTAAATTTTTGGGAAAACATAAAGATTTACAAAAAGTCAAAGCTGCATTCAAACAACTAAAAATTCAGTTATTGCAAATTTGAAACAAATGCCACCAGATTATTCTTTCAAGAATTATCATTAATCAATTAAGGACCCGTTTGGATTGGCTTAAAAAAAGTAGCTTTTAAGTCAAAAATAAAAAGTCAAACTGAAATGACTTTTAAGTCAAAACAAAAAGTAGGGGGAGACCTACTTTTGGTTTTTGATTTATTTTAAGTCATTTTTAACTTATTTAAAGTTATTTTTAACCTTGTCAAACACTTCTTAACTTATTTATTTGACTTATTTTAAGTTATTACATTAGCCAAACAGTTCCAGAAGTCAAAAACTGACTTAAAAGTAGATTTGACCAACTTTTAAGTCAATCCAAACACCCTCTAAACATGCTGCTACCGGTTTGTTCATGGTGAACTGTTGGTCAGAAGAAGTTAGTAGGAAATCAAACATGATAGAAGGAATGAAAAACAGTAAAAAGTGAGGAATCAACCAGCCGCCTGGTTCACACTAAATAGTAAAAATTGCTGACCGTCTAGCTTCATCATCCCGCCGTTTGGCATCCATTTCCTTGGTTGGAGGATACTTTGGAAGACTAGAGGGATCACAGGCATATGGCTCTGTATTGAAAAACTGCAGAAATTGAACTTTATTAACCATAGAAGAAGGCAACAGCATAAGAATACAGGTGAAACACGTTACTTAAAATGATGTGTTCAGGTTAAGAAAAGACACAGTATATCACAATAACACATGCTATACAAGAACACCAGAATAAAGAATGAGGTAGTGCTGCACCAAGAAAGCATGACAGTGGGAAAAGTAGTTAAATAGCTCATAACTATTATTTCTGTTCTTCCTTCAAGCTAAACTATTTGATGTCTTACTTGTCCTACTCCTCTATGTCAATGAAACTGAAATAACAAATATATTTTGCTTCATCCGTGAACATTAAGGATTATCAAACACAGTTCAATTGTACTCCATCCAAATTTGTTTGGCTCTTTTTGCATATTAAGGATTGATTTGATCAATTTGGAGCTAAGAGCCCATTGGGATCAATTAAATGGAAAGAACTGATGTTCAGTTGAAAGAGTGGGAGAAAAGGAGAAGATGTAGAGCATGGAATGTAGTTTTACTAGCATTAATGTGGGTGGTGTGGACTAAGGAGAGATAAATAGGGGAGCTTGAAGGGGTAGAGTCAAGTTTTTCTCTGTTGAGAAGTAGCCTCCAATCTCTTGTTTTCTTTTGGTGCACCCATACAAGTTCCAATTGTATAGAAGATTGGATGTTTGTAGAGAATCATTTCTTTTTGTAGATTCTTTAGCTTTTGTGGTATAACCTTTTACCTTTGTATATAGCCAAGTTTTGGGCCATGTTTATGAATGAAATTACATTTATTTGATCAAAAAAATAACCTATTTTCCAGAGAAGGGTCAAATTGTCCACTATACAGCTTGAAATTGAGCAGTTTGTTTTATGTTAAGTGTTTGGTCTGATATTACCCATCCTATTAAAACTAGGTTCTCACGAAGCTCCAACCCTGATGGCAACTTTAAACCTCAACTAAGCTCCAGCCTGAGGCTTAAAGAAGCTTGGCAATTTATACTAACTATTCCAAAACACCTCAACTCTCCAAAATAAACTAGTGTGTATTTTGATACAAGTGCTTTTAGTTTCAAAAGCTTGGCCAAACAGGCTACAAACTTGATGACAACAATTATCTTTTAACACTAAATCTAGATATTCACAACCTAAATGAGCAGTAGTATAAATTATAATTTACCTCATATCTCAATGTTACCAGTTTCAAAAAAAAAAAAGAAAAATACATTGTAAAATGTCAGTGGTTCACTAAGCTATGGATCTTTGCAGGCAAAGAGTGAAAACATTTTTGAATAGAGGGAGTATTGATGTTATTCTTTTCTTTGAATAGTCAATAGTCTGCATAAGCGAAGTGTTATTACTCACTGCAGACATTTAATACCGTAACTTACTTTCACCAGCGAACCTGAACTCAAAAACAAGTGACAAAAATAACCCAATAGCAGATTAATCACTAAAAAGTTCCAAATGACTGATCACTTGCTAAAAGTTTTCACCAGAGAATCCAAACTTAAAACATCACAAGTAGCAAATAAATCTGCCAAGGGCTGTACTAGAAGTACCCAACGACTACAGAACTGACTTATTACCAAACCAAAATTATATGGCAAGAATTTTGTAATAACAAATGTGAGGCTATGCACCCAAGGGTGTGGCCCAGAGGCAATGAAGTGGTTATGAAGTGGTTGAGAACCCTGAGGTCTCAGGTTCAAAATTCAGCAGAGACAAAAAACACTAGGTGATTCTTCCCATCTGCCCTAGTCTTGGTGGATAGAGTTACCTAGTACTTGTTGCTGGTGGGAGGTGGGAGGTGTCTCATGAAATTAGTAAGTCGAGGTGAGCGAAAGCTGGCCCGGACACCACGGTCATCAAAACAAAAGTGAGGCTACTGGCAATTTCTCATTTACACCAATAACTTCAAGCTACAGAGCTTCCTAACATAAAAGTCACAGTTATAGTACCCAAACCCATCTAAACGTTTATATCTCACAGAAAGCATAACTTTGGTACAGCCATACCTGGTAAGACTTATGGAAATTTCTGCTACCACTAGACAAATCATAGCAAGTACCTCTATTTTAGTATCTATCATGTGATTAGGCTCTTAAACTTACTAATCTGTGCCAGCAAAAGGAGTTAATGACCCCAAGATATTATAATTTTTAAAAATAAAAAATAAATAAATTATTTCTTCAAAAGATGGTTGGCAGTGAAAGGAGAACAAAACTACTAATTAGAACAAGACAATTTGGAAACAGGAACTACTCACTTCACTTCGTAATGCATCAGTTGCCGTCTTGCGTTCTGCGGGATCAATTGCAAGTAATGTATCAATCAGGGGAAGTGAAGACTGAGGAAAATCTTTAAAAGTCTCCTTAATGCATCGTCTGTAGGGTTCTCGAGGCTTGAAAAGTGTTGCATTCGGCAACTTGGACTTCTTCCAGTACTCCTCTGATGGTGAGCCACAGAGTTTATATATCTTATGCAATTGTTCTACCTTAGTGACAGAAAAAATTGTCGTTAATAACTCATGCAGGAAAATAAAAACAGTCCTGTGTATTAACACATTCCATACAAGCTTAAAATCAGTTAGGATACTTGTCACAGAAATTCTACAGTTTGTGGCCTTGGAAGTACCAAAATAAATGCTAATTAAACGATCTACCAGATATAGTACTCCTGATTCCAAAAAAAATACAAGAGACCGTCTAAAGCTACTGGCAAGAAACAGAATCAATTTAAAGTTTAACACATACTGTCCACAGTTTTCTTTCAATTTTAGAGACGTAGTATGCAAATATCACCCTTATAAATGTTGTTAGGTTGTTATCCAATAAGAGCTAGTAAAACCCATTGTTCCTCACAAAATTGATTGCTTTTATTCAATTTCCAAATTGGCAATACTGGTAGAAATGGTATGCACTCAGCCTAATCATCCACGGGTCGGAATTCAGATACTCTCATCATTGAGACCATCATTCCAAAGATAGTAACCAATTATACAGAGTTCATCTTTGAAACTGACAATTATAGAGAGTTCACTTTCCCTGAGCAAATAGATTATTCTAATCGACTCTGCAGAATTTCTCATGTTGATACAATGGGCCTTGTAAATAGTAATAAGTCGCTTAGGTTCTATTACAAGAAACCCTTGCAAAACTACAGCAATTTATAACATATTACTACAGCAAATTTATAACAAACTACGGGGAATACCTCAGTCCGACCAGGCATAATAGGTTTTCCAGCCAATAACTCAGCTAAGATGCAACCTGCACTCCATAAATCAATACCTACACCATAATCAGTAGCACCTAGAAGCAGCTCTGGTGGTCTATACCAGAGAGTAACCACTCGACTAGTCATTTGATGCTTATGAGAAGGATCGAAAATAGTAGCCAGTCCAAAATCAGCAATTCTGAGAATGCCAGAATTGTCAAGAAGAAGATTTGACCCCTTAATATCGCGATGAAGAACATGACGATTGTGACAATGCTCAAGGCCAGACAATAGCTGATGCATGTAGCATTTAACCTGCAATAAAAGAACAATAATCAGCAAACTCTAATTCTACAACTGAGATGGATATTATCTAACTCGCATCCTCATTCTTCAAAGCAGAACTACTACCACTCAGCATCCTAACCTGTGCTTCCGTAAACTTGATCTCTGGACTTGCAGCAAGTCCAGCCAAATCATGATCCATGTACTCAAAGACCAGGTATAAACTACATGACATTCGTGAGGTAACCAAGCCTTCCAATTTGATGACATTGGGATGATCTAGTTGTCGCAAAATGATAATTTCTCTAGCCATGAATCTCACACTCTCAGGTTCTAGATTGTCAAAACGCACTTTCTTTAGAGCAACAATTTTACCAGTAACAGTATCTCTCGCTTTGTAGACATTACTGTATGTCCCTTGGCCAATCTATTAAGAAAAACAGAGGCAGATTGTTGACCATCAAAAGCAAAAGTTTAATTCAGGACTCGGGAGAACTTGAAATGTATCAAGGAAAACAAAAAGAAATCTTAAAAGCTACCTTATCAATTTTCTCAAAAGTGTCAGCGCGTCGTGGGAGCCAACCATCAATTGCTTCCCCAACATGAGCAGAGAGCCAGGAAGGCCATCCAGCAGCAACCTGCTCCCCATGTTTATGCTTAGGTGGATTACTTAATCTTGGATCAGGCTTCGACCTTCTCTTTTCTTTCCTAGATTTTCCGTCATGCTCCGTCTTGTCATCCTTCTTAGTTTCGTCACCTTCATCGGCTTCCACAACTTCAGTATCAACAGCTACATTTTCAGCCCCCTTGACCTCTAAAGTTTCAGTGGATTCAGCGCTAATGCTCTGACTCTTCTTCTCATACTGCGCACCTTCCCTTTTCTCCTCTCTGCCATTGTGTACTAAGCCTGATGAAGCTTCCCGACCCAAAACACACCCCATCTTTCAGGTCTACACTTCATAACTCAACATTCTCATCGATTAACCAACCAATTTCCACAAATCAACTCAGAATCTACAACACCTACAATAGCAATATGATAGTCCATAATTAAATTGGCCAAGCAAGAAAAAAGAGTAAATCATTAAATAGGCTAGAGAAAAGGGAAAAAAACAGTAAATCATTAAATTGGCAATAGTTGAGTTCCCTACTTAGCATCAAATCTTAAGGACCCATGACAAAGCCCCCCAACCTTGCCCGCCCCATAAACAAGAAGAATCCAAAGAAACAATTACTCCAACACTGGGCAAAGTTTAGTAATTTTTTTCAAGACAATTAAACAGAATTATCACAGATTCAAACATAGTCAACAAACAATCATAAAAAAAAAAACAGTAACCCCTTCTTCTCAGAAACATACACGCATCAACCATCAATTATAACTCCAAAACAAAAACAGAAACAACCCTTTTACTTGCTCGCACTTGTCACCCAGTTTCAGATTCACAATCAAACCCAAATCAATCTTTTCATCTGACCCAAAATAAAACCCACCAAGACCCATACTGTAGCAACAAAGATACATCTACAAAACGATAAAAACCCTAATACCCAAATTAACAAAACTACAACACACGTCCACAAACATGAAAATGACAGTCTTTATGCTAGTAAAAGTCCAAGAAAAGCATCAAAAAAAAGAGTAAGTGGAAATTACTTGCTGGGTTGATCAAATCTGAGCCAAAAAGAGGAAATAAGAGAGAGTTTATGTGGTGTCTGTAGTCTTCAACGTTTCTTTGCTGTAAGACAAGAAAAGAGTATAATCATAAAAGAAATCAATCGGACAACCAATCTCTTCAGTATATACAAATATATAAATATAGATATAGAGAGATAAAGAGGGCGTGGGTGGGGTGATTCATTTACGTGGGGGGTGATTTGTTCTTCTGCAAGTCAAAATACTCGACTGTGGGGACAGGGAAAGAGAAGAAGAAGAGAGTTTTTGGAATCACGGGCGAGATTTTCTCCAACAAAATAGAATTTATTTTGTTTAGTATATAAAAAAAGTGGTCTTATATCATATTATTACATGAAATCATAATCCCATTTTGTCCAAAAGCATAATTTAGCTTTTGAAAAAGTGATTAGATATTTTAATAATTTAGTTGTGTTTTTTTTTTTAATAATTATTAGAACTTGATGAATTGAAGAGAAAAACATTTGACCCTTACAAAAAATTATGGAATAATAATTTGCGATAAGATTCTTTTTATATAAGAATGTAAAATAATAAGTAAAGGTGTTCTAAGACATAATGAGACAATGTACAGTAACACAGTCGATGTAAACTCATAAAATCACTTCACTAAATAAATGAAAGCAAAGAAGCATGACAAAGCATTCTAGGAAAAAAAATATTTCTAATACTACGATCGAAGTGCAAGAACACATAATAGTATAAATTAAAGAACAAGAAATTATATGAGTGATTTTATGACTACTAGTGTGGAAGAATAAGTGAGATAACGTTCAACCTACTAGTCTTTTTTCCTAATTTGTGCGCTTCATAACCTCATATTTAAGGTTATATTTTGATAAGCTAAAGTTTCATCACGTCATGTCTAATCATTTTCTCCATGCTTCTTTTGCTTATTGTACCACTCTAGTAATCATTCATAGTCAACCTCTCACACTTCTTCACTAGGATATTCATGCATCTTCTTGTATATGTCTGAACTATCTCAACCTCATTTTTTCGTATACGGTCTTCTAACGAAGTCACTCCCGCCTTAACCTGAAATGATTGCATAAAAGTAGGTTTATGCTTATCTACTATTTATCTTGTAAACTCGTCTACAAGTTTAATATACATTATTATATGAAATAATTGCATAAAAATACAATTCATAACATTACAATGTAATCACATTTTTAAGTTTTCAGCAATCTTAAAAAGCTCATATAATAATATACACTCAGTTATATAACTTCAAACAAAACATAAATTTGTTTTAAAACAATATTTGAAAATTTTGATATACAATATTCTATATAACTACAAGATGTATATATAGGCTCATATACACTATAATGCAAACTAAATTCATTTTCTTTAAGTCCTTTTTAAAAATTTAACTCATAACTAATTTAGCTTTTTCTTCACATTAATTTTAGTTTACATTATAAATACGACTCTTATAAACTCCTCCAAATGTCTAAATTAGATTGACAACACGTATTCTGATAACTAACAAATACAAAAAAAAATCATATTTAAATTGAATTAAATCTAATTAAAATCTATCCAAAATTACTTTACGTCTAAATTTTAAACTCCTTTAAAAAAAAAGATTCTTGATTGCAATAACCCAATGGACCAGCAGGGAAATAATAACAACTTAACATCAACACTGTCAGTACAACTCATGATAAGATCCCCAAGGATTATCTTTGAATTAAATTTAGCAAACAATAAATGCAAATATAAGCCAGTTTTGGTAGTATTTTTGAAAAATAAATCATTTTTAATAGTGTTAATATTTTATTTATATTTGTCAGTGATTATTTTTATTACATTTAATGTACTAATCTATATAGTTTCAAAGTTCTTAAATAGAAAATAAAAATAAAAATAAAAGTGTGTCACATTAACTACAAAATAAATATTTAGAAAATGACTGAATATAGCTTAAAGTGAGAGAACTGTACATCACTAAACATATGACCTATTTCAAGCATAATCGATTTTATAGTTTTTGCAAGTTTGACCAAAGTCTTTTTATAACGATGTGATTAAAACGTTCAATCATTTTGATATGCATAATCAGTATAAATTTCTATCGCGTCATTTGAATTCTTTTCCTTTGTCACACATTATTTACCTAACATCATATCTATGGTTTTGAATGTAAAAAAAAAACAAAAAAAACTCTACAATCACGAGCTAAAACTAATTCATAAAGAGATCTCATATCAACATTTTCTCCTAATGAGAATCTCCATGACAACTCAACAATGTACAATTCAATAATTACATTGTTTAAATGCAAAAATAATATATCAGCATTCATAACTAGCAAACTAGAAAAAAGACTTTGACATAAATTGAATTAATTTGAATAATAAAAGTAAGATTGTTATAAATTTAATGTCAATCAAAAAAAATTAAACGAAAGAAAAATAAATAAAAGCAAAATAAAACTAACATTATATTAAAATTATAGTTTATGCGAAGAAAAATAAAATACCACACATAAAATTTAGAAATAAAAGTTTACTCCATAGTTGAGATATATAAAGTATTCAAAGAAATTAACAAATTTCACTTCGATTTGTATTCGATTTTAAAAATATTATTTCAATCAATTTTGCACTATTTAATTCTCAATAAGATCAAAATTCGTCTCTCTTGCATTCATTCCATCTTATTACAATCATTATATATATATAAACACAAAATCATCATTTAAGAAAAAAAATTAAAGACATAATCTGTTATACTTGAATTAACAAATTATTTTTTTAGGCGGATCTTTAAAAAATAACTTAATACCCATAAGTATGATTGCTATAAATGAAAATGTAATTGATAATTGATTATTCATATTAGTTTAACACAATATATACAATATCGAAAATTAAATGTACTACGTAAATATGAAGTTAGTTCATAAATTTCTTTTAACATATTTTAATTTATCAACTATCAAATAATCGAAGAGATGATATTGATTACTATCTATATATTTTGGGGTGTAAGTAATTGTAAATGATATAGATTATCCAAAAAATCAATATTTAATCTAGAAATAAATAATTAACTGACAATCTTCGATAAATAAAAATAATATCAAGGGAAAAAAGATTTAAATTAACATTTTCTTTGTAACATACTTTATTGAAACTTTTTTTTTTTTAATGAAATCTCTCATATAAACTTTGTCTGATAAACACTTGATATAATTAAAATTAAATTACATACTTGTCATTTGTATTAGTGTTTAGATTTACAAATATACACTCACTTGAGAGATATACATTTCGAAATATGTATTCACTTAATTGTTTCATTTCATTATTAATTATTATTTAGTATACAAAAATAAAATTAGGGTTCTTTCTTTTTTATTGATGGTAATAAGACTATTTAAAAAAAGAAGAGAAGAAGATGGTATATAAGTATATAAACTTGGAAAATACAGTCACTGTTTTTTTTCTAAGATTACATCACAATTAGTTTTTTTTTTTCTAACATGTTTGATTTTTAGATAAAAAAGATTAATTATTTGAATATTAATTTAACAATAGAGATAAGACTAAATCTAAAGATTTTGTCAAGTGCCAAATGTTTCACAAATACAAATTCAAACTATTATAGAACTTTCCAAAATTTATTGAAAAATACTCATTGCAACAAAAAATTGAAGATGTCTTGGTTAGTACATTTTTTATCAAAAGAATTTATTTATTTATTTATGTGGATTGAAAATTTAAAACACTATTATAAGAAAGTATTATTCTTATCAAAGTTGTTTCATAATCTTTTATTAAAAACACTAAATATTTGGGGAAAGACTATCATTTGTGTGTACTTAAAATTTTGAAAAAAGATTATTTTAGTATTACTTATCACATTTTACTTATATCATTTAATAAAAAAAATATAAAATAATTAAAGATCAAATGAAAAGATTTTATAAAGGAAACAATTGCAACAATAAATAAGAGATATATCGTCTTAAGTAGTACATCTTTTTTTATTAAAATAAATATATAATTTATTTCCGTAAATTGAAAATCTGAAACACTATTATAAAATATTCTTAACAAAACAGTTTCATAATCTTACTGAAAGCAATAAATATTCGAAGAAGAATTTGTATGAACTTATTTTTTGAAAAAAAGATTACTTCAATTTTATTTGACGAATTCTATTTATTATTTATAAAAAAATAAATAAGAAAATTAAAGAGCGAATCAAAAGATTTCAGAAAGAAAACAATTACAATAATAAATTGAAGATATATCTTGGCTAGTACATATCTTCTTCAAAACAAATATTTTATTTATTTAGGTGAATCTAAAATTTAAAACACCATTATAAAAAAATTATTCTTATCAAACCTATTTCATACTCTTTATTGAAAACAATTAAACATTTGAGGGGTAAGACTTTCACTTGTGTGTACTTGATTTTTGAAAAAAAATATATTCCAATTTTACTTATATCAATTATTTTTGTAAAAAAGAAATAAAAAAAATTAAATAGCAAATCAAAAGATTTTATAATGGGAAACAAAAGAAAATAATAAAAAATTGGAGGACCTGAGTAAACAATTCAAACCAAAGCAGAAAAAAGGAAATTATGTTATAAAAAGAGAAACATTGGTCCCCAAATTTCTGAGAATCCTTCATCTCTCTCCCATTTCCCCTACTTTCACCATTGCACCTCACTTTTCTCTCTATTACTGTAACCCCTAAGCGCAAGTAACTGACACTCCGCTGAACCCTTTTCAAGATTTTTTTCTCCTTCAAGAAACTTCAAGAATCTTCAAGAATTTAAAGAAGATGGAGGAACATGGGGTATCAAGCAATGTAGGTCGTGCTATAGTGGCTGCCCTCGATTGGAACTCTTCTCCTGATGACCGTAAAGCCGCTTATGCCTACTTAGAATCCGTAAGCATCAGATAGATCATATATCTGTTTTTCCCTTTTCAAGAACCCACTTTGTTATATTTATAATTCTTGAAAAAGTAGGAAGGAACAAAGTAATGGGTTTGTTTTTTTATTTTTTGCGCCTTCTTGAATTAGGTTTAGAAAAAGTTTGAGTCTTTAATGGAAAATTTATGTAGGTGACTTGATTTTTGAGTCATATGGTTCTGTTAAAGGTTGGAGGAGTGTGATTCTTGATCGCCATGTTTGAGTTGTGTGAAGGATTCTGAAAGAGTTGGGGTGTTTGCTTGCTAAATGTTTGTGTGTGTGGTTTGTAGCTTCATCCTATGGGAGTTGAAGTTTATTTTCTTTTCTTGGTATTTTCTTGAAGAAAAGGTATGGTAGGGGTTTTGTTGAGTGTGGTTTGAATTGAATATAAAAAAAAGAGTTGCTAAACGATATATGGGAGTTCTGCTGATACAAGTTGCTTGGGTATAATAATTTTAATTGGATTAGTAGATGCTTGTATGGTATTTGAAGTAACAGTCTGCCCTTTGAATCATAGAGTTTGGTTGAGGGGTTTAGGTTCACATGGAAGCGAAATGGTTTTTGATCACTTTACTTTTTGTTTCCTCATTCTTATTTGAGTTGTTGGTAGGTTTCTGATGAAGTTGGGTGTTTCAACTGCATATTTCTTTTGCAGATAAAAGCAGGGGATGTACGTGTCCTGGCGAGCACATCATTTATTTTAGTAAGGAAAGAATGGTCTTCAGAAATACGATTGCAAGCCTACAAGATGCTCCAGGTTACATTATGATAACTCTGCATTTAGTTCTTACTTCTTAGCTTTTTATCCTTAGCTAGGCCACCCAAAAATCTTAGTTTCAACTGTTCCTTTGGTGGAGATTCGATAAGTAGAACTTAGTTTCTACCAATAGCATTGTTCAATAAGGACTTCATCCAAAACCGGATGTGAAGTCACAAAGGTACACTTTTCAAACTTCTATTGTTCAAGAAACGAGAACAAGACACGGGTAATTAATTTTGTCTTCAGTACAGAGTGAATAAGGTTTTAAAGCTCCACTATGCCCTCTGGTTTCTACCCCCACTTTGTACTCTATGATGTCCTTCTCCAGAAGATTTGAGCCAACCTGTCTTTAGAAAGATAACAAAGATTAGCTGCTGGGGAAAACATAGTTTCCTGTCCTAAATAGGCATAATGTACTTGACAACAAAACACCAAAATATGTTGGAAAATGTCCGAGCTTCTTTGCTTTAATATTTTTTGTGGTTGAATTCTGCAAAGAAGGTATGCCACTTACCTATATAAGGGATTTGAATTTTTGACTGAAGTGTCCTTTACACTCATCTTTTGAAATTTCATACAAGTACACTCTGTGATGTAGATGTCCCAATATTGTCTGAATGACTTAAACGTTGAGCTCCTTCTATCCATTTCTCAAGTTCTATTAATTTTATAGCATTTGGTGAGGTTGCGATGGGATGAATTAAACCCTGATGAGCGAAGGAACTTTGCAAGTGTAGCTGTTGATTTGATGTCTGAAATTACTAATTCCAGTGAAGAGTGGGCTTTGAAAAGTCAGACATCAGCTCTTGTTGCCGAGGTATTTTTGCTGTGTCTTCCTCATTTTTTTTCTTTTTGAAAAAAGATTTGGTCAATTCATTTGATAAATTTATAGTTCTTAGGACCACACGATTGTCTATTTTTCAGATAGCTAGGAGAGAAGGTTTAAGTTTATGGCAGGAGCTTTTTCCATCTCTAGTATCTCTTTCTAATAAGGGTCCTGCACAAGTAAGTTTCATCTTTCTCCTGTTTGGTTCCGTGGTGTTCCTTTTTTACACTTATATGAGGTCTTCATCAGGTAATGCAGCTGCGTTATCTTTCTCGTTGCAGGCAGAACTGGTCTCAATGATGCTAAGGTGGCTTCCTGAAGATATAACTGTCCATAATGAAGATTTAGAAGGTCTGTGGTTAAAATAAACAGAATAGTCAGTGCTATTCTGTAAACTGGATTACACATTGGCCATTAGTTTATTGTAAGAAAAAGAGGTAGGCTGCATAGTAGTATTATTTCTTTGATTGAGGTGCTTAGGTGAGAGAGACTCATGGTTGCGTATTTTAGAATGTTTTTGTAACTCAACTCAACTCATGTCAATGCCAAATTAGTGTCTGCTATATGAATCCTTTGTATCCATTCTACTCCTTAATCCTTATCCTATGCGTCCACTTTGTATTAAAAAGATTTATCATAGTTTGATGCTTTTTACATTGACAAATATAATCTACAGTAATCTTTCTCCTTTACCTCGGCCTGGGACTGGCTATGCTTTTCATACTGGCAGAGTTTAGAATGTTATAAAAAATTTAACATAATTTGTGTGTTTTTTCATGCTGTAAAAAACCTTGATTCTAATTATTTCTATTTTCTTATTACCTGGTACCTTTTTTGTTGATTTAGGTGATCGCCGTAGGCTATTATTACGGGGACTTACCGACTCTTTGCCTGAGATTTTTCCCTTACTGTACAGTGTAAGTTTTTGGTTGGGACTTCTTGCATAGTTGGGATATTTTTGCATCATTCTGAGTCTTACTCTCATAGCCAGTTACTAGAAAGACACTTTGGAGCTGCACTAACTGAAGCAGGAAGACAACAATTAGAAGTTGCAAGACAGCATGCAGCAGCTGTAACTGCCACTCTAAATGCTGTTAATGCATATGCTGAATGGGCTCCCTTGCCAGATCTTGCAAAATATGGAATAATACATGGGTATGCTCTCTGTACTTGCAAGTGTATAAGATGAGTTTAGTATAGTGTATTTATCCCTCTTTTGCAAATAGTTGTGGAATCTTGCTCTCCTCTCCGGATTTTCGTCTTCATGCATGTGAATTCTTCAAGCTTGTCTCCCTGAGGTATGTTGCACCAATGATATCTTGTAATGTAAACATTACATATTTAGGTCAACAAACTTTTAAGTCATTCCTGAAAATACTTTCAGGAAAAGACCAACTGATGCTGCTGTTGAGTTTGATTCCGCAATGAGTAACATTTTTCAGATTTTGATGAAAGTCTCTGGAGACTTTTTACAAAAATCTGACTCTGGTGCAGTCATTGATGAGAATGAATTCGAGTTTGCTGAGTACATATGTGAGAGCATGGTTGCTTTGGGCTCTTCAAACTTGCAATGTATTGCTGCTGATAATTCAGTTCTATCATTTTACCTTCAACAGGTGATACCTTGTTCCTTTTATTTTACTCTGACAGCAACTTATCTTAAACTCATTTTCTTTTGAGAATAAGCTTGTATAGTTTAGTAGATCTCCCCATCTTTAGTAGAATTAATATCTTTTGTAAAGGAGACTCAACTATGATTGGTAGACTGATTTCTAGGAAATGTTTTCTGCTGCTATCAAACATCATTTAAGGCACCGACTATGTAGCATGTTTTATGTCTTTGGTACATTGTCTAGCATACAATAAGAGGCTTGAGTGTATATGCCAAGTCTAAGCTAGCTTGATATTTGTTTTTGATCATTGGTATGTGCATGATTCTATGAGTCCTGGTTTATTCGGCTGTTTAAGGGATACTTAGTGTGTTAGGTGAGGTGAATACTTGAGGTGTCCACAACTTCAAGTATTTGAATTTGAATGATTTGGTTTTATGCGTCCTTGACTTTACAGGCTATCTCATCTTATTTTATTAATTTATTCGCTCAAAATATCTGAATCTTAATTCAGTACTAAAATCTAACTTATTTGGTACTTTTCAGATGCTCAGATTTTTCAAGCACCATAAGCTTGCTCTCCATTATCAATCTCTACTGTTTTGGCTGGTGGGTACCATAAGTGTATTTGTCACTGATGTGTATGTAATCTTTGGACAAGTTATGTTTCTCTGACCTTTCACATTTCATTCCTTGGTAGACGCTTATGAGAGATTTGTTGTCAAAGCCAAAGATTGTTGGGTCTGGGGAAAACTCAGCTAGTAATCTCGCAGTGGGATCAGGACAAGATACAGAGAAAAACAAAATATTGGCTTTTGTAAATGATGATATCTGCAGTTCTATATTGGATGTATCTTTCCAGCGATTACTGAAGAAGGAAAAAATTAATCCTGGAACATCGCTTTCTGTTGGGACATTAGAGTTGTGGAGTGATGATTTTGAGGGTAAAGGAGATTTTGGCCAGTACCGTTCGAGGCTGGTATGTTCCTGTGGCTCATTGCAATTTTTCACTCTTCTATGTTTTTTTCCTGATAATCACTGTTTTATGTGTCCAAATGAGGACAAGCTTTTGATGTCAAAAGGAAATAAAATTTATGAATAGTGATACTCTTCCTTTTCAAAATTTCTCCTTTCTATCATTGATGTCGTAGACTCATTTTATAGGGATAGGTCAGTATTATTGGGGTTCGTTCTGTGAATATGGTTCTCAGAACAACCTATGTACTGTTCTACAGAAATAGAAACAATTTCCATTTTCAAAAAAAATAAGTTTCTCCTTTCTAAAAAGGGGAGAAACTGATATGTACCATGCATAAGGTTACAATGAATTACTTAAGCTAATGCTTAAAAACTATGACTATCGTTGTTCTGCTCATGAATTGGTAAAACATACACCTACAGCTTGATGTTTTAAGAGAAATCATCTTCCTTCCTTTGTAGAGTTAAAAATGCTGCAGTTGAGAAAGAAGCTTTTGTCTACTCCAAGTCTCCACTAGTTCGCTTTTGGTATATGGACTGGATTCTGGACAACTATAATTGGATGTTGTAAAAATGGGATAATGATGGATTACTTGGAATTGCAGTACAGGGCTATAAATGTTGCTTTCTCAAAAGAATAATAATAATAAGGATACAGGATTGTGGAATTTGGTTAAAATACAGTTGATTAATGAAGGCATATGATTGGATTATAATACTTATTGGGATTCTACAAGGTAGGGGTTTATCGGAAACGACCCTCTATCTTCACTAGGTAGGAGTAAGGCTATGTAAACACGACCCTAATGCTTGAGAAAAATGTGTAGATGTATATGCCCAACTCCTTTTTTGTTCTTTTCAGTTTTAATTGTCTGGACTCTGGTTTTATGCTTGGTTTGGCAGACCCTTCATGCTGTGATGCCAAATGACCCATCAATATAAGATCTAACAATGTTTAATGCGTGCCTTGTAGCCATGAGTGTAGGATGCATTCAATCAGATGTCCTTTTTTTTTATAAGTTAATATTCAGCCAAGTGTCCTTAATGTTCCTCTCAATTTATTGTGTATTGAAGAGGGTTGGACTATTTCTCATGACTTGTCTTTTTCTCTTGTATTGTGCTTATTCTATTCTTCATAAAAAGAGAATTGAGTCTTTTCCATTGAAGGGTTTGGATAATCTGTCCGTCTAACACCCTTAGCCTTCATGTGCTAATGTTTTCCTTTCATAGTTGCTCTATCCTCATAACTTGAAGGATACCACTTTTGGGGTTCAATATATAACTGACTAGTTTTAAGTTTGTGAGAGCAACAGTGTTGAGAAAGATTATTGCCTTCTGAAACACAACAATGGAATTCAACATCGATAAAACTATTTTTGTTGGGGGATTATTCAACTTAAGGATCTTGAGGAAACAAAAAGTCAGTTGAATGGTTTGCTATGCATGTTGCTACAAACACATTTGCTGTAAGTTCGGTCTAATCCCTTGATGGGATGACATCTAACCTATAGCCTAATATACTTTAGCCCTACCACCGGTTGTAAAATTGCATTTAGGCTTTAAACCCCATAATAACTCGCTAGTTCACACTTCACGGAGCCTTAGACTATTGATAAATTTCAATGTAAAACTACCCTAAGATGTGTAAGCTATCGACAATTTTTTTTTGTTTGCCTACTATTCATTTATTCAATATTCTAGTTATCTAACACATCATTACTGTTTACTTACCAATTGGTCCATCATTACTAGTTAAAGTTGGTGTATTGTATATCTTTACCTTTCATTGGTAAATGTGCACAATATTGAGTCACTCTCTCACTCTGCTCCATCATGAACTGCAGTTGGAGTTGATCCGTTTTGTTGCAGCCGCCAAGCCTATGGTAGCTGCTGCTAAAGTTTGTGAGAGGAGTATGACTATTATTAAGAGTCTCTTCCTTGCTCCTTATCCTGCTCAGGTTGGTTCATGAACTATTGTCTTGAACTTGTAATATGAAGCTAATGATGTTCCTTTTTTTCCCTTTCCAAATCTCTCACGTCCTTCATCCTTAATTCAGGAATTGGTTATACTTGAGAGCATGCAGTTAGCTTTAGAAAATGTTGTAAATTCAGTGTTTGATGGATCAAGTGAAACTGTACGGAGCAGTTCAGAAGTTCAGCAGTCATTGTGCAGAATGTTTGAAGGTTTTGTGTGATATCCACCTCCTTTTTAGAAATTCTTAACTTAGTTTTCTCCTTATGCTGAGAAGTCGGGTTACTGTGAACTTAAAGGTCTGCTTCAACAACTTCTTCCTTTGAAATGGACTGAACCGGCGCTTGTAGAAGTTCTCGGCCACTACTTAGATGCGCTAGGACCCTTTCTGAAGTATAATCCAGATGTTGTTGGCAGTGTCATTAATAAGTTGTTCGAGCTACTCACCTCACAACCTTTTGTTGTCAAGGTCAACTACTGAATGCCATTCTATTTATTTAATCCTGTGATCTTATTTCCCATCCAAAACAACCAGCATGACATTTTAAGTAAAATTGGCAGGATCCTGCTACAAGTGCTTCTCGACATGCGAGATTACAGATTTGCACATCATTCATCCGAATTGCAAAAGCTGCTGACCAGAGCTTATTGCCTCACATGAAAGTAAATTACATTCTTTCTCATTAGTTGGTCATGAGGCTGGTTTTAGCCTGAATTTGCAAGTCAATTACATTAATAGTAGCGTGTGAATTATGTCTATGACTTGAACAAGTCTCAAATTTTCGCACTGATATTTTATGATCGGGGGAGAAGGAACTATGTAGAGTAATTACATACGTTTGATAAAGGGACTTCGTAGGGTATCTCAGTTTTCTCAAAATGCCCCTTGCAGTATGTGTTACTTGAATGCCCATAACACATCTTGATCTGGCAATTTTACATGGAATATTTTAGACTCTGTAGATATACAGTCATCTCGGTGACAAATGGAGTTTGTCCGTTTTTATGTTGTGGAAACACCAAAAGAGTGTGGAAATCCATCATAATTGAAATAGAGAGCCTTGAATATTTCATCAGTTATTATCTTAGTTGATCGGACTGTTATGATGATACAATCTTCATCTTTCATAACTGAACAGGTTCTAGGAAGTACAGAATGCCACATCAATTTCTTTTCCTGGTTATTTGTAATTATGTCCTTAGGCTTTCAGAAGCTATTTTATATCAATGACATATTACAGATCTAGTTCTGAGATATTCTAGATAGTCGAATCTATATGCTCTATTTATCGTTGATATTGTATCTTCTGATGTTATTTTTCTAAAGCAGTATACGAAGATAGTTGCTCACCCTGTGGAAAATGAAAATATGGGTGGGTGGAATATTTTTACTTGGCACCGAAAATTTTACCAACACATGACTACTCTGACTGTATCATAATTGTTTTGATATGAGAGATGTTGGTTTACATTTTAACAGGAGTTTGTTTGGTTGCCTTGGAAAGTGACTGCACATTGTCTCTTGCTTTTCAGGGAATTGCTGACACCATGGCACTTTTACAAAAAGAAGGTCGTCTACTTCGTGGAGAGCACAATCTCTTGGGTGAAGCATTCCTTATTATGGCTTCTGCTTCCGGGTAGTTACTGGTCTTAATGAGTTTCTGTTGTATGCCTAGTTATCATGAGGTTTGACCTTTATGTGTTCTCAAAACTGGTTCAGGGTTCAGCAGCAGCTAGAAGTTTTGGCCTGGTTACTTGAACCATTGAGTAAACAGTGGACACAGCTTGACTGGCAAGATGCATATCTCTCTGATCTGACAGGTTTGATTCGACTGTGTGCTGATACACCATTTATGTGGTCCATTTTCCACACAGTTACATTCTTTGAGAAGGCTCTTAAACGGAGTGGTCTAAGGAAAGGCAATAATAGTGTACAAACCATACCGACATCTGACAATTTGCACCCAATGGCATCTCATGTCTCGTGGATGCTTCCTCCTCTTCTTAAAGTAAGGAGGTTCTTAGGAACTGTTTTGGTTAATACTCATTTGTTACCTTAGTTAAGAGTTGTTAAAAGATGTAAATGTCTTGATTTTGTCAGCTACTCCGTGCCATACATTCTCTTTGGTCTCCAGCTGTTAGTCAAGCATTACCTGGAGAGATAAAAGCTGCAATGGCTATGAGTGATGTTGAAAGGGCCAGTCTTTTTGGGGGAGGTAATGTTAAATTGCCTAAAGGTACTCTAAGTTTTACTGATGGATCTCCATTCGATATGAGTAGAGAAGCTTATGTGGAGCCAAATGAAGCTGATATCCGCAACTGGCTGAAAGGTATCAGAGATAGTGGGTATGTTGCTGTTATTCTGTATCTCTAAAACTGACGGTTAAAATAATGTCTTTTCAAAGGTTGTCATGAAGTTCTACCTTAGGTGATATGGCAATTCTCATTTTAATCTTTGTGGACGAGCAGACTGGAATTAACATTCCTAGGCTCTTTGTGCTGCAGCTCTTTTTCTGATCTTATGACAAGAGAGGGGGAACCAGGAAATGCCTCGCGCCCAGTCCCTCTCTCCATATTAGTAGGAAAAAAAAAGATGAGAAAGAACATTGTGAAGACAAAGATTACCCTTGCAAATCTGGTTAACTTCTCATGTTTAAAAGGAAAGCACTGCATTCTTATCTATGGACTATTTTAAACCAATCTCTAATCACTTTTCATTGTGTTGATGCTATATTATCTTTTGCTAGCAAATTAAAATTGATGTCTTGAATTGCACTAGCATATTTACTATTTAAATTTATATTGAAGTGTCTTGTTGTCCAGAATTCTCCTTTCTTTATTTGAATTTTTAAGATTACCCTTGACTTAATTCTCAGTGAAGTGCCTATAAGATCTATCATAAACAATCTCTTATCTCTAGTGTGTGATTATTAAATCTATTGATCTGCCTCTGTGTGTGTGTGTGTTATACACTTCTACTCCATGCTCTTGGGAATCAGTTTCATGTTTCCATTTGTTGAAAGCTTACGCTGGTAAAGATAACACATTTTAGTTGCTTTTATATTCTCAACACCTCCCTCACGTGTGGGCTGTGGCATGATTCTTTGTTCATGGGTCAAGCGCATGGGAATTCTTTCAATAAGGTTGGTGGGAAACTCATTCCAGGACCTCTGCTTGCTTTGATATCGTGTTGAAATATGTGACTGGCTCATCTAAAAGATTTAAGTTGTTAAAGAGAGTACACTTTTATTAACTTGATCATATTCTCCACACCATTTAGTAGTCTGGTTTTGTTAATACATTTTTTTGGCTTTAGGTACAACGTACTGGGCTTATCAGCAACCATTGGGGATCCTTTGTTCAAATGCTTAGACTCTCAGTCTGTTACTTTAGCCTTGATGGAGAACATACAACATATGGAGTTCAGGCACTTGAGGCTGCTTGATCATTTAGTGTTGATCCCCTTGATTAAAAATTGCCCTTCAGATATGTGGGAGCCATGGCTGGAAAAGCTCTTGCACCCGTTACTCACCCATTCTCAGCAAGCTCTTAGCTATTCGTGGTCTAGTCTGTTACAGGAAGGTAGAGCAAAGGTTCCTGATCTGCATGGCATAGTCGATGGCTCAGACTTGAAAGTGGAAGTAATGGAGGAAAAGCTCCTGCGAGATCTAACTCGCGAAACGTGTTCAATCCTCTCAGTTTTTTCTTTACCCACACTCAATGCTGGACTTCCTTCATTGGAGCCATCTGGCCATGTGAGCCGAGTGGATGAGTTATCACTTAAAGACTTGGCTGCATTTGCCACAAGCTCCATGGTTGGGTATGTGGAAGTTGTCAATTTTAAGTTGCTTAGTGTGTGGAAGTAGTTTTCTAGTCTACATTCTTCTGTTGTTCTCACTCTTGACCTTTGTGATGTATGCGCAGATTTGTATTGATGCATAAAAGCATAGCACTTCCAGCCTTGCAGATCAGTTTAGAGGCTTTACGATGGACAGATGGTGAATCTGTAACTAAAGTTTCTTCATTTTGTGGAGCTGTAATCCTCTTGGCTATATCAACAACTAATATGGAGCTTCGGGACTTCGTTTGTAAAGATTTGTTCCCTGCAACAATACAAGCTCTGTCTCTGGAGTCAAATGCTTTCATCAGTGCTGATTTAGTTGCGCTTTGTCGTGAAATTTTCATTTATCTTGCTGATAAACACCCAGCACCGCGACAGGTTATTTGGATCTCACACTTTTCAGTTGCTTGTGGTATCACCCTATGTTCATTGCAATTATTCTTTCTTTTTGTCTGGTATTTTAAAGATAGAATTCTAGAGATTTTGCTTATCCATTTACATTTATTCTCACCTATATTCATAATATTGTTAAAAGGCTGTTTTATTACTAGTCAAAAGTTATTAGTTCCCATGCAAGTTTTTTCCCCTGGTATCTTTTTTTTTATAACGTTCAAGTTGTATTCTTCAGCATTAAGGGTATGCTGGCCACCTCCAAAAAGTTACAAGCTAAAACCATAGTTACATTGATCCTAGGAAATCTACCAACTGTTCTGCTACTTCTATACCCTCTTCTTTACACCAAAAAAACATGTTAATGCAATTTTCTTTAACTTTCTGCATAGTGTTAGTAATATTCTCACGACACCTAAGATTTCTTTTTCTCCAAATAGCCCACCAGACACAAGCAGGTACTATAGACCATCTTTTTTGTGTCTTGCTCCTCCCCCGTCCTCATCCAGCAGCTCAAAAGATCAGCTGTATGTTCTGGCATCACCCTTTTTCCCCTGGTATCTTAAGAACAAAATACATTTTTCAATTTATTTAACCAAATTTATTTTCAGAAATTCTTAAACTTGCATCTTATCTTTTCTACTTTTCTGTTGATACATTGAAATTGCTCCGAGTATACCCATAACTGAAAAACATATGTTACATCAGGAGACATGCTCATAGACGATGACACACATGGCTAAAAGTCAACAAAAAAGAAAGAGCTCTTATTCTTAGTTATGAAGTGTTTTTGCTATCTTCAATAGCAACCGCACTGAAGTTTACCTCACTGAAAGCATTCTATCTTATGTCTACTATTCAATATAATTCATACAAATTTTTGCCTGCAGATTTTACTCTCTCTCCCTTACAGTACATCCCAAGATCTTCTCGCCTTTGAGGAAGCTTTGACCAAGACTGCTAGTCCTAAGGAGCAGAAACAGCACATGAAGAGCTTCCTGCTGTTAGCAACCGGAAACAAATTAAAAGCTCTCGCTGCCCAAAAAAGCATTAATGTCATCTCAAATGTTTCAAGTGAGTAGACTTCAATAAAATGCCTTGTTTTTTCTCCTGTCTTGTCTATATAAACCTAGAATTTTAGTTTTTTAAGATGCTAATTTACTTGTGATTCCGACTCATTCTTCAGCAAAACCTCGAAATGTAACTCCTGCATTGGAATCCAAGACCGATGAAGGAGATGCTATTGGATTAGCGGGAATCGTGTAAGGAAGTTTGTTTCATATATTGGTGATCATTTATATTGTTATAAAAAATCGTGAGTTAATTACCGAAAAGCTCCATAATATCCCAATGTAATGATCTAGTCCTCAATGTTGATGCCGTTCTTATTCTGCCCCAAATGAAGACTACTGGTTCTTAAGTAGTCCTTTAACCTTATCGCTGGTGAAATCCAAGGGCAATTTCCTACCTCTTTTTACAAGGTAAGATTGCACAATATACAAAAAAAAGTATACGAACAACAGAAGTATGTTACTTGTTTTGAGTTTGATGTTAATCATAAAATTTTGGCCTTTCACCGGAAATTGCCCTTTTTCATTACCTGTTGAGGTTGGGAAAATTTGAAAACAATCGTCAACCATTGAGGATGATGTAGTAAAGATGAAATGAAATACTGAGGAGGATATAGTCAACAACAGATCAAGATTTGCAAATGTCACATGAGAGCTGCAAGGAAAGGCCATCTTTTTAGCTGAATGGTTTGTTTGGAAGGCACTATATATGTCATATTTTCTAACTCTCTGTAAATTTGCTCTTTCTTCTGTACTAGTCATGGCTGTGAGTTGGTGTTCCATGTACATTCTGCTTTTTGACTTTGTGAGTCTGAACCATAAGTCAAGTATGATTTTCGAGTTAAGAGTATTGGCCTGATGCTATGAATACATGTCCGGTGAACCTATACAAGAATAGTTGAGTCTTTCAGATTATTTTGTTTGTACCTCGCTGCTTCTTAACTCTAGTTGCTAACTCGTGACTGAGACTACATTATTCAGTTTCTAATTGTTCTTAGAGATCATAGTTCATGATATTGTTGGATATGTAGTTAATCACGCAAAAACCTGGAAGCGTAATTGCGCCTATTGGTCCTGAAGTTTCACCTCAGATTGTCATTTCTCTTCCAAAAATTAGTACAAATTTGCTTACATGCCAAATAATATAAACATGAGGAGATGTAAATATTATAAAGATAATTGTATTTGTGGATTTGTTTAGTAAGTAGTAACACTAACATCATGTATAATGTCTTGTAGATTTTTATGGTAATATTGTTAAACTATTACTTAATTTAGAAAAACATAAAAAAATATTTACTTTTTTAAAAGAAGAGATGATCCAGCAAAGCCTATAGCCCATATATTTATGAGTTGGGCTGGGCTGGGCTGACCATTTCCTAGCCCACAATAAAAATGAACTAGCTCAGTTTAATCCGTCATATTTCAAAGCCTATATGAGTTAGCTCGAATGTGATAAATCAGCTTATATTGACAGTTCTAGTTGCTCTGTTATGAAATTGGCATCATATAGCCAGTACAAAAAATTATTGATTTCTTTTCCTTTTCTCATTCATGGATCATATTGCTAATTGTGGCTCAAGTTCTCTTAGAAACTACTCATTTGGTTGGCCAACACACTAATAAATAAGATACGCTTCACCTTCTATGCATCTATAGTATATAAATACACGCTCAACTCACTTTAAAGGTAATTAAAAGTAACTAACCATAAACGTGAAATTAATAACTTGGAAGCAAGATAGAGTGATAATCTTCAAAACCAAAATATTTTGCACTGATTATGTGAAGACACATTTACACTGCCACTGAGAAAAACCAATAAAATCATTAAATGAAGCTGTTCCTACTGATACAACTTTGACAGTCTATTTTAGCACGGTAATGAGGATTTCAGAAAAGAAAACTTGAGAACTATAAACAGAGAAGGAAAAAGTCAATATACAACAGCAATAACATAAAACAAGCTCTTGTGAGATACTCAAGAAGACACCAAACGGTGTCATAGTTACAACAAAGCAGTCCTACAGATTCAGTGAAAAAAATCAATAGGTAGAAGCTCGAATGTTGTTTTATGGCATAGAACTACCAATTACCAAGTAGGAAAAAATGTCTCCCTCCAACATCTTAAGAATCATTGCAACTAATCCTTCACTACTTGACATTTCCGCACACAGTTGACATGTCGAAGTTTCCTCGAGAAAATTCTATTGAAACAAAACTGACCTCTGCAATTACTACAGAAGAGACTACAGACTAAATGGCACCTCAGTTTCACTATAGATGAATTATTTGATGATTATACAAGTGATGAAAAAGGGTATAAATGACACATTCAGGTTATGCGACGGAGGAGGTTAAGGTTTTGATTCTCAGCTGTGTCAGGTTTCTGAGTGGTGAGTACCATGTTCATCCAAGGGCAAACTGTGAGCTATCTGTAGGTAGTTGGAACAGCTTTACACTTACGGAGTCTCGAATTACTGTGTCAATCCTCGTCCTCTTCTTCAGATGCTTCCTTGAGCCACTGCAAAAAGTCCAGAGTTCATAAGGTGCATGCATGATTCAACTACTTGTCATTTCTTTCCTGAGCATTGGGAATCAGGGGGTGGGGAGAGGTGGGATGGAATGACAAGATAGGTTCAATCATCGAAATACACCAATCGATCTTCAATACTGGCAGGTCATCTAATGCAGAGTTAAAAGTGCTGTAACTACAAACCTGAATAAATTTTTCTGATTGCTTGACAAAAATCTTATCCGACTCCTCTGCTCCTTCCTTTTCAGAGGCCCAGTCAAGTATTGCCTCTTCTTGTATAATATCCTGATCGTACAGATGATGCAAAATCTGTGGAGGGACAAAATAGAGGAATGATATATAGGTTAGATTGCATAGGGGATATTTAAGTAGGTCAGATGCAGTATACATGATCAAACAAGAGATGTTGTGTGATAGCACAAAAAGCGTTTGAATAAGGGAACGGTTTTCTGATTATCGCTTTTCCGGCAAGGCTGTGACTGAATTTGGTGGGTGTTCCCGTCCATCTTTAGTCTGTTGGTTTATTCAAGCAAAGATCTTGCAGTGTGTAATCCATTGTTCAAGAGAGTAAGGAAGTGGCTTGCGGGGATAGCAAAAGAGGAACTTGTCGAACAAGTCTTGATCAGAAGTACTCTTTCTAGCATATCTACATATTTCATGTCATTTTTGCAAGCCCCTGGCGAAGTGACTGAGAGGTTGGAAAGACTTCAGTGTAACTTTTTATGAGACACAGCAGAAGGCGATTGGAAGCTTCATCTGATGAATTGGAGAGTTGTCACATATAGTGAATGTACTCTGCATTGTTTGGGCCATACTGTTGTTTTTTCCCTTTTGCAGGCGCAAATGTAAAATCACGGGAAGCAGATTAAGCTGGCATTTGACTCCTCCAGGATTGTATAATAAGCGTTGTTACCACACCCATATCTACCTTAGTTGTATGCATCATATAATCCTTGTCATTAGAAGTTCCAAGTTCATTGAGGGTCGTGTGTATTTCATGATTAGTATAGACGTTCTAAATGATTTTAAGGTTAATGAGCCACAAGTTTTATGAATTCAGGTTCTAACATTTCTGTTATCATGATGCATAGCTGTCTAAGCTAAGGATAAAATGAGTGTTGGTTTGCTAGATGGTAAGGTACAGGCACTGGTGTTTTATCCAGATTTAGGGTGTGACATCAACCACATATCTTCATAGCCACTTACCCATCAATGGCCCTTGTTTCTCTTATTTAATTGGTGTCGGAAGGCAGTAAACTGCAAATGCACACTAAGGTGCAACGAGTTGTCGGCAAGGGGACAAAAGCAAGGGAACTTCAACTCTCTTCTCAGTAATAGTCCAAATAAAACAAGGACATTCAGCTAGCAGTGGAATTTAAGGCTCTCTTTAGAACACACACCACACATCATGCCAACACAGCAAAAGCAAATCTACTATCAGAATTTGAGACAGCAAATTGTGAAATAAAATTTTAAAATATTCATCTACTGTTCCTTTATAAGTGTTATTCACATAGACAATCTTTAACACTATTAACAACTTCCAAAATGAATTGCTTCTTACTTGTTAAGACAAGTAGACAACAAGATTGTATTATAGATTGTGTAGATCTAACCCTTTGCTACACACATCTAACAGCCAAACAACTGGAAAGAATAATTCAATTCTCTAACCATTGACTGCAAAACTGAAGCAATTTCTAAGAACGAAACAGCATACCTGTACAAATAATGGAGAATATTCCCTGGCGGACTCCAAGCACATTTCTTCAAACTTCAAAATTACTTCAATCTGACAATCAAAGTCAGAATATTCATGAACACCAAAAATGTGAAATAGTCGCCAAACATCACAACTGATGGAAAAACATTTACCGCTATGATTTTTAAGAACCCAACGTTTCTTTGGGTAAGATAAACAACCAACATATAGGTGGCAAGTTAACACACCACAGGTCCAATTTAATTACGTAATTAATCACTACCTATAGCGCCTCAGGCTGGTAAAAAAGATTCATTATTTTATTTTAGTTTACCTGTTTTGGAGAGAGAGGGGAAGTTTCTTTACCTCTTCATCAATGCTTGGCAAGTAATATTTCAGAAGCTTTTTCCATTTTCGAACCGTGGAGACAACATTCTTGTACAATTCATCTGAAAAAGAATATATATAAAAATATATATGTGATGAATACACAAACCATATGACAGAAGTGGACAAAAAAAAGCATAAAAGACTAGGCAAAATATAGGCCACCTCCAGAAAGAAAAGCGTGAGGAAAAAAAAAAGATGGAAGAAAGTGCACCCAGCTAAATTCGTTACATCTTTGCCAAGATATTAGTGTCTGAGATCAAGAAAGCGATGGCAATGAATAGTCAAAACTCAGTATCTAAACCATCATGTTTTAAAAGAAAAATACAAACATACAAGTACAAATGCACATGCACAGCAAACTACAGAACATCAACAAAGAGTAGAATGCACAGCAAACTACAGAACATCAACAAAGAGTAGATGTCCATTTGGTGGACATCCAAGTTGACAAAGTGAATCTGAATCTACACTATAGAAAGTTATTTCTCTTCTCTTTGATGAAGACAGGAAAACTAGCACAGCTTACCACAGAATGCCATAAATCCAGCAATCTGTGTCAAGTTGCAATAGAAAAAGCAACCTAACAGATGATTACAACAACCTGGGTTATTGTGAAACACAAAAATAGAAGGAAAACTTACTAGGAGAGTCATGTGGAGCATCCAGTGCCAATTTCATCACTGAATAAAATAAAGCACCAGCACAATCTGCAGATGCCATATTGTATGACAGCCTGCAATGAAATAGAGAAAGAAGGCATAAAGAATCTGAACACAGCAGATCGCACAATAGAAATTATTTTTTTGTGCAAGACAGACAATGAGAGAGATTTGGCATTTGAATCACATCTCTGTCCTGAAAAGCATTTCTCCAAAGCTAAAGCTTATTTAGCACTAACGATTCTACTGTGTTTACATTTTACTAAGGGGATCGTTTGGTATGTTGGACAAGCATAGATAGTCCAGCGACAAAAATTTAGTACTAACCATATATGTCTTTAACAAAAATAAAGACTCCTGACAAATAACAGATTGTGCACGATCTTGCGAATTACTTCTGAATGAAGTCAGAAATTAAAATGAACAACAACAACCAAGCCTCAGTTCACTAGTCTTTCTTCCTATGGCAATATGTTTCTCCTTCTACCATCAGAAATAAATAAGGATAGTGCAAAGAGATAGCAAATGTGAAAATTTACAAGAGATAAATGCAACTAGTTGTGGTAAAGGCAGGAGGCCACAAATTTGCTCAGCACTATCTACAAATAATCTGGAGGTGTTTCCATATTAAAGTTTTCTTAATAATACTTTCTAGAACTCAATTCATCCTCTTATGTACCTTCAATTGCACTCAGAAATTTTGGGTCTAACCAGAGTAAGACAAACAACATGAGACCAGGGAATTCGTTCACAGTAAGTCTGCACATACAGTGTAGAGGAGTACAGTAATGAAAGGAAAGGTCAAAGACGAGAAGCAGAACACTCTCTTGCAGGAGACAGGCAACAAGTAGACAGCCAAATACATACTTGAAGATGGTAAGATGAAAAAAGAAAAAGAAACAGAAGACAAAGAGGAGAGGAAAAATGCTGCTTTAACCTAGCAAAGATACACTAAGCCAAGTAGCATTTCGACCCTCTTTAGTAAATACAAGCAGAAATTAAAGAATTTGTCCAAAGGGCAAGAGCTACAGAATATACAGAAAGTAGAAATCTTGTACTAAGACTGGCATGAAATGATGCAGCAAACCGGAGCCAACAGGAGGGAAGAGCAAAAGTTAATTCCATGAAAAGAGCTTTTCTCAAGGCACCATACTCGACAGTATAAGATATTGATATTCTAGTACCATACCGCAACGAATTAACTTCTAAGATTACATGGTCATCTGTTACATCTTCCTCTACAGCCCTTTGAAAAGTTGCTTCAACCTGTAGTAACAAATGGAAAGGAAATCTTAATCTATGATACAGTTCTACGAAATGATCAAAAATATTCCCATCAAAACCTACTTCTCTTTCAAAAATCACAGAGTCATCTCTAATGTCTTCAGCGTCTTCATTGGAATCATTAGTAATAGAATCAGGTCCCAGTTCTCCAGAAGGTGGAAGAAAAGCACCATCTTCATTTGGTAAATCCGCTTCATCATTAGAGATTCGCATGATCTCAACAAGTTTATCCACAGGAATTGGTGCAACAGAGTGTCTCCATTCTTCTTCCTGTCCAGCCTCACTGACTAGCCATATGAAACCTACTCCACCATCACCAACCTGGAAAATCAGGATAAGGTATAAGAAACAAACAACTAACGCATCATAACAGCTTTGGCTTTTCAAACAAGATACAGAATTTCACACAGGTGACTTTTGTTTTTCCTTCTTTTTTTTTTAATAAAGAATTTCAGACAGGTGTTTTAAGGCATCTCTTTACATTTGTTTCCCATTTTGGGCACCTATGGACAGGAACTCAAAGACTGAATAACATCTACACGACTTTATAACGCAGGTTCAAGCACCAGATCAGTGTCACAGATAAATTGAGAAGGATCTAAAAAGAACTTTTTATGCTTTTCTCAAAAAAACTTTCTATTTCAACAAACAGGGTAGGAAGTCTCACTTAGTCGGCAGCGAGGACGTTATGTATCCAAAGAAATTGGTTGGAGGGGATAGGAGAGACATGAGGTGAAAAATCTCTGAATTGCAACAAAGCCCCATTAAGGAAGCGGAAGACTTCATCGGCAACATAACTTTGATGGTAGGGAATGACAGTAGAATCAACTACTGGAGTCACAACTGATTATGAGAAGAGATGTTGAGACTCACATTTCCGAACATTTACAATATCTCAGACCAGAGAGAGATGAATACAACATATCCAAAGATTACAAGAACGAAGAGTCCATCAAGACACAAGGGTTGGCAGGAACCTAATCAACTAGAAAGTAGCTAATTTTCAAGGTCTAGTTGCAATAGATACAAGAAAAGTACAATTGAAGCATTACAGTGAGTAATAAGGATTTTAGGATAAGTAAAAGTATGAGAGAATAAGTGCACCCAAGTTTAGCCTCCATAATTAGAATAAAGTTGATGTAAGATTAGACGGAATTGTGGTTCCTGAATGCAGACAATTCAGATATCTAGGCTACAATGTTATATGGTAGTGTCTATTGGACCCTAGAAGCCCAATATATCCCCAAGATGAGTGTTGCAGCAATACATATGTTAATATGGATGTGCGGACATACAAGCAGGATAAGAAAACAAAACGATCACATCCTAGGGGTGCAAGATCACCTGCAATGTCAATATCCTATGTAGACCTCTAATTTGATCAAATACATGTGATAGTATGATAACTAAAAGTCTATTTGAACAGCCCCCAAAGGCTTAGCTCAAGTGGCAAAAGGTGGAGGATTTATCTTAGGTCCCAATGTTCAAGCCCCACACCACGCATAGCGAAGCCCGGTATTTAAGTGGACAAGGGTAGAGGGGTGGGTCCATTATCAACCGAGTTTAGAAGGCTGTGATTGGTCCAAAGGGCTGATCACAGACGGATTTCTCGGTTATCAAAAAAAAGTCTATTTGAACAAACTTCTAGAATTTCTTACTGAGAAGCACATCAGTTTCAGTTTCAAAAAGAGAGAAACATTCGTCAAAATAGCTTTTCGGAGAAGTACTCTTTCAAAGAAGCATTTTGTGCTAATCTTTATTTGAGAAGTAATTTAGGAAGCAAGCGTTAAAACTTACCGCATACTCTTGTGAGTCAGGTAACTCAGTCCTCTCTTCCTCATTCAACAGGTCCAAAGTACCAGAGACAGCTGAGGTAAATCAATTTAAGGATCGTTAATTCATAAATTATAGAGAATCTTATAAAACCCATATAAAAGTAATAACAACAAAAAATTAAGAAACACCAGAAGACATCATTTACCAACAAGCACAAGATGCACATTTTAGGACTCATAGTTTAATGTCTAGCAGACAGGAAACTAGTTTGACTCTACCGAACTGAGAATTGCAACATTTCGAATCAATTACTCCTTCAACACCAAAAAAGGTAGAACTTTATTTATAATGGGCAGGCCAATAGCCACAAGGCAGTTGGGCAGCCAACAAGATGACTTTCTTCCAAGTAACACCATAAGATAAAATATAAATATTATGGAAATATGTAAAATACATCCAAAAGTTATTTATTATATCTATAAATAATAATCTCGCAAATTTTTAGTTATAAAAATACGATACATAATCAAATGTTCGGGGAAAGGCTAATAGAAAATATTCTGAAGACAAAAGGTTTCAATATGCACGGAACTCTGTTGGGATGACAGACAAGCCAAAGTCTAAAGCCTGCATGGAACAAACATCACCTACCAAGGTGCTTCTGGTAAATACTTCACCTATCAAAGGTGTTGACACATATAATGAGGTGGTAGGCCCATGGAACTTATCACTTCATGCTTGCCTAAGCCTTCACCTATCAAGGTCGTAGGACTACTACTGTGATATCTTGTTCTTCAATTTCTGTTACTATCTTATTATTTTGTGTAGCTCGTTCGTAGTATGGTTCTGTTACTAACTATTGCTTTTGTTACTGTCTATAGGCTCTTGTACTTCCATTATGTTTTTCTAGACTTCTTATGCCTTGAACCGGAAGTCTATCAGAAACAACCTCCCTACCTCACCTCTGAGGTAGAAAATAAGAACTGTGTACACTCTACCCTCCTCAGACCCCAGTGTAGTCCCACACTGGGTATATTAATGAGTTGTTGTGGTTGCCTTGGGTTGTTTAGAAGCACCTCACGCTGTTCCAAGTCTCTAAATGTGTTCAAACTTCTAACTTTTATGACATTGTCCCAAGACCAAAATAATGAAAATCAATAGAGAATTCCACATTTAAGTGCAACATATTGGTTTGATTGTCTTTCGAAATTTTAAGCTACTTCAGAAAAAAATCCAACATAAGCCTCATAACATTAGTAGACTCCTCTTGGGTGGGCCATCTAGTCATATTTTCTCCTATGTCAAATTACTTACCATAGTTTCGCTCCTATTCTGCCCTAAACTTGAGTTTTGTCAAAATTATTGAAGATTCTGAACTTCCCTAGTTTGGGAAAATCTAGAATTTAGGACGGAATAGGAAAGAAACAAGGTTAAGTAATTTGGCGTAGGAGTCTATGATGATTATTTGCATAATTGAGAAACCATTCTCAAGCATAGATAATAATTGTTTTTCATACCCTACGTCAGATCAAAGTAACAGTTTTCAGGAGTGCATATTTGTGTGGAAGTACTCAGGGCTAATCAAAATTCAAGAAGTGAAGACGAAGAGACAAGAATGTGCAAAAACGCCAACATTATTCCACCTGGGTGTCTATCATCTATGGCACAATATATAGGAATATACAAGCCAAATTTATTAGCTCACTTCAGCAAAATACAATATTCAAAAGTCAGAAAGTTACATGGACTTTCAGTGATCCCACTACTATTGTCAGCATATTCCAGTTCCTCATCACTATCTTGCTTGATTGGTTGCTGATGCAAAGATACCTTGGAGTAAGCAGGTACAAGGAAATTCCTGCCAATCACAACCTGAGGGGGATAGATGCTATCATTTCAAAGTAGCAAAAAAAGGGAAAGGCTGGGGTTATCAAACAGACAAATATGTTTGCAGCCTAAAAGAAAGGAAAACTAGGTACATGAGTGCGAGACATTGGTGTGCAACAGTTATTAAGTTCAATCAAGAACCATTACCAGGGGCAAAGGCAAATTATACGACAACATACACAGTGTGATCCCACAAGTGGTGCTCTAAGGCAAAGGCAAATTATGAGGGGAAAAATTAGGACATATTGTAGTAAGCAGAAACAATCTAAGGTAATTAAGAAACATTCATATCTAATCAAGAATTCAAATGTGACATAAGATCTCTGCCTCACTATTAACTGTGCAAGGTCTAAACCCTTTTAAGTTAAAAGTGCTACCTCCATGGTCAAGTAGAATAACCTCTACGCCACAGCTCATGACTTCAGTATATGAGTTAAGCATAAGATAGAAGCCTGATCGTAAGTGTCGAATTTCTGGTTTTCAGTTTAATGAATCCCTTTGACGATGAGGATTTACCATGGCATTGGGGAAGGGTGGAAACCCCTGATATCATTTACTGTAGATTCATTCGAACTGACCAATTTATTGACAAAGAAATGCTCAAAGAAGTGGCACCAGATCTTAGTCAAAAACAAGAAACATATAAAGGTAAACAGCCTGTCCAGAAAGAACCGCCAAGAGAACATTTATAGTCTCGTCTCCACCTCCTAAGGGATGATGTCTTGAGGCAATGTTACGATGTGTGAATTGCTTAATTGAAATTCATCAAAAAGGGGTCTGACTAGTACATCCGAAAAAAAGAAGTGTGTAATCTTGGTTCTTTAGAGGCACTTACCCTAAAAGACAAGACGACACCAGGCTCTAAAGCTGCTCCAGACTTCATCATCACACCGTCGCAAACTATTGAGTGCTTCAGTTTGCAGCCATCTTCAATAGTGACATTATGCCATATATAGCAACTTTCTATAGTGACATTTGACCCAATTGAGCAACCTTCCCCAACAACTGAATTCGAAATCTCTGTGTTGTTCCCAATACTGGTTCCAGACCCAATGACAGTAAAGGGACCAATTATCGATGAGCGGGATTGCTTAGTTTCTAAGAAATGGCAGGTAAACAACAATGTCAAAAGAGTCCAGAAGAAAAGACAATCTATATCACCTATACCATTTTCACAAAAAAGTCCATCCAAGATGATATGAGCATGAATTAGAAACAAAACCTCGCAATTTATATAGCTAGCTTGCTTTATTATATAGCAAGTGTTCTCGCAACAAAACCTCGCAACTTACAAGGACATCAGATGCTATAAGAAAAAATACTAGACCTCCATCTCAAACTAGATGGGGTCAGCTACATGAATCCTCAACAACGAGCACATCAGATACTAAAGCAGTAAAAGTTAAATCCTGTGAATAGCAAAACCTGTTAGATTACCACATTTTTTGAAGCCATTACATGTCCTTGTTGTTGGCCGCAGTTTTGAAATTGATATTCAATATTTCTTTTGATAAGGTAATAATTTTATTAATGTGGGAAAAACTTATGTATACAATCCATCTACCAAAAAGTAGAGAATGCCAAAAATTGTTATTCAATATTTCCATCTTCAAAATGTCCATCCTAAGTTAATCCATTAGCAACATGTTCTAGTAAGCGAGAAGATAAGATGGAATTGGTCCTTACCAGGTGCTCGATACATGCCCTGCCTTTCCAACTTAGTAGCAGAGTTTCCAAAAAACTGGACATCAGGCACCAAGGGATATGTCCACCGCTGAATTATGTCCTTGCTAATGGTGTGGTAACTTCTATAATTGTCAATTCTAGCCGCATAACTTGAATGAATTTCATGAGCGTAGATTTTATAACCCATTATCTGAAAAAAGAAAAAGTATGTTGAGGATAAAGATATTGATGTAGGAAGCAAGAAGAGATGCTCAGCAACGCAAACAAGAGAGAGATTTAAATTGATATAGCTAAAGAAACTTGACCATGAAAGATGGATAGTACCATGTCACTTGAACTTGGCTAAACTATTGGATGCACTCGACTCTGTTTCCGCTTCTTTAAGTTTGAAAGCAGAAGGCCACAACTAGACTTTTGGATGAGTATACTATAGTGAGTAGTACCAAAAGCTTAAAATATTGTATAACTTTTATTTATCTAATTACTTCTCCAACACGCCTCCTAATATGCGGACCAGATTCGTCTCAATCATTCCATACACATGAAAGGTATCGGTGATACTCAAATACAACAACTAAACATACTTCCATACCATGTAAAAGAACATAAGAATCCAGCTAAACTTTAAGAATGGGTCATTACAGATTCCTAACCTACTTCCTCGTGCCCGCAGAACCCAATTTTAGGATTATTTTTTTTACATGAACTTACGGGCAAGAGAACGAGTTCACCAAATTTGTAATGAAACGATTATATCTATTTACTTACTTATGTTCAATAATAATTAATTCATTCTTCTGGCATCCTCATTACACAGGGCGAAAATTAAGACATCACCATACACAAACCATTCAAAACCAGTAGCAAGATTTTGGGGTGAAACCACAGTAGGAACATTTTTCAATGCATACTTGGAATTATGTTTTCGCTTGACCTTCTCACTTATTCTTGGGTAGAAGGATAGCATTCGTCAAGAGAAATAAAATGGGTTATACATACATCATCGACGAGCAACCCCTTGACGAAATCACGCCGCAAATGTTGATAGTCAAAATTATCCGTGAAAAGACTCAAAACTTCTGGGGAGCAAATGTCAATGTAGCAATCCTGCAACCAACACTTACCAATCATTTATCACAAAAATAAATTGAAAGAAATGACAATTATCGGGAGCCTTCTCCAAAGTAAGATGAAGACAGGAAGAATAGCATCACATGTGAAGAGTAAATTTAGCTACAAGAAACTTGGACTTTTCTTACTAGTTCATCTTTTAATGAAGGTTCTTACTAGGAAAGAAGCAACAATGGCATTTAAAAACATGAGTAAATAACAAGTTAGTGAAGTCAACAAAGGAAAGTAAATAAACCTCACCAAATGCAATACCTAAACTATGTTAAACTCCGCCATCTGTTATTGAGGCAAAACAAACATATGGACCACAAATACTGACTATCGCAGAACATTTGCATTGAAATTAAAAAAAAAATGTTTTGGCAGAGCTAATCTGTAAATAACATTGTTAATAAAATTCAAGCAGGAGAAGAATAGAAAAAGGCAACCACTCGTACAGCTCGTCCAATGACCTCATCTTTCTCAAGTAATTAAACCCAGATCATGCAACACAGATTATCAAGAATATTGCTCAAACTAGTAGCAGTACTAGCAAGACTAGACTATTATAACAAGAGTAACAAAACGAACCTGCTTGTCATTTTGAAGGGAAATGGAAGTATTATCAGTGAGCAATGCCTTGTCAAGAGACAAATATCCTTTTAAATTATCTCCCCTGTCTTCATAATACAGCAGCTGCTTCGTCTCTGGATCAATTACCATAAAAAGCTCTTCAGTTCCAAGACGAGATTGGCGAGTTACAGGTGAAGCCTTTGATTGTTTAATGACCATGGTCATTACAGCATTGCTATCCTTTCTTCGTCTCTCCTTATGTTCCTTAAGTGCCTGTGATAGTGACATGTTGCTCACAGTATCTCCACTGACGAGGATAAAATCACCGCGTATCTTCAAAAGCCAAAAAGTTGAGTCAACTAATCACATTGACAAAAGATTACTCCAAATTCAACAATATTAAGTCTACAAGTTTAAGCACATAGAGAACAGTGAACACAAAGAGGAGAAGAAAACATCTTCCTCATCTCCGAAAACAAACATGGACTGCACACACTGTTCAAATGTCGACATTGATCTTTGATCTTTTCAATAACGGTGGTGTTCGGATCAACTTGTGTGCGCCTCAACTATTTTACCAGGTACCTACTACCTTCACCGGCACAAACACCACACAATCTCTATTCACCAAGGCTAAGATAGACGGGAAAATATCACCTCGCATTTTTTTGCCTCGACTAAGTTTTGAACCATGATCTCCCATGGTTTTCATCCCTGTTTGATTCATTTTACAATTCTATTTCCTAAGCAAACAATGTTTGCATCACGGATTGCAAATACACAATGTCATAATGATTAATCTAAGACTCCAACCAAGTGCTGCTCACATAAAGTCATGTTAGATTATGCATTAATACAGCTATCTTAGGCTTTTCATATGTGTCCATGCAAAGGAAGGGTAAGCAAGTGTATTAGTGCTTTTCTATTTCCCATTTTCGCAGGAAGTTATTAAAGAGGAAGTGATGGTATAGTTTAGAGATGTTCATTAGAATCTTTAAACCACTTTTACGTACACGCCAAAATGCACACAGAGAGGGTGACAAAAGTACAAAGACAGAAGAATCAAGAGAAGTATTTGATCTATGATTTGCAAAACTATTGTTGCTTGTTCCCAAGGATTTGTGCATCGTGTGAAAAAGATACTCCCTTCATCCAAAAAGAATGGTGATTTAACTATTTGGGGAGTCCAAAAAATTTTACTAAAAATTCTCATAAAATCTGTTAGTACCTTTAACATGAAATTGTGATTTATTTTTATGTCCTTTTTAAATATGTAAAAAAAAAAATTAAGATCATGAATCGACATCCATATTTGACAGCGGGCATTAGAAGAGTTGATCTGTACACTGGACACGGCCAATTTTAGTTTTAGATGGAAGAAGTTCTATAATAATACACTTGTTTTAACTTAGGCCTCTTAGAAGTTACATTTACCTATTGTAACATTGTGTGGAATTCGTTTTTGACAACTGGAAAGCCCCTGTGAATTAATTGACTCAACCTAAAAGCTGGTTCCTTCGGAATCTAAAGGAAATAGCTAAAGCCCCTGTGAACAAGTTCCATCCCTATGGCGTCCAGCAATCTTTGACATTAGCCTCTAGGTTGTTACGCAGTATGAACAGATCTAGAAAGATCCCCTTCAATTGGATCTGTTTATTCCAGGCATCTCCCCAGAATCTTGTTCTCTTGCCATCTCCCACTTCCATATACAGATTAGCCATAAGTTTTTGATAGTTCTCCAAACCCCAATCCCTTAAGTACCAGCACTGACATTGTTGCACCAATTTCATCTTCATATTTGCATTTCATATTATCCTTCCATGAGCTTGCCCCTCTTCATTATATATCTGCTTCCTCGGATCTCTGATGCCCAAACCTCCCCTTTCTCTACTGTTATCTCTCATTTGACCAGGTTATAGCCTTTAAAACTAGTAATAATTTTCCGCACTCCTCGAATACACAAACTATAGTAGGAACGACTTATCTAACCCTAAAGCATCTACAGGATAGGATCAGGATGTCAATTGCGTGATAAAGTCCCAGGCATTAGGATCAAACCTTTTTTTTTACTATTTTCCTGTGCATTTGTTGACAAAACCCCTTATTTCCATGTGATCCGAAAAAAATCTAGAGAGATCACTGGTTGTATGCTAAAATAGAAAACCATAGGATAACATGTACTTTCTTTGTTCAACAAATATGACAAACTGTAACATCCACTAACTGATTTTTAATTTGAGGGGAAAATGGCAAGATGATAAGCAATTGTCATTACATACCACATGTTGCTCATAGATCAAACGCAAAGCATCTCCTGCACTAATGGCATTGTGTGATTCGATCGTTGTGACTGAAAAGTTTGGTTGGCCAAACCAATTAGACTTGTCCAAATAATCAATCACTTGCTTGGAATGAGCACAACAGAAAACAAAAACTTCTTCAACACCAGCAGATTCAAGCCATGCCAAGGTATAATCTATCATAGGAGCATTGACCAAAGGTAGCAGTACCTGCAATGCAAAAACCATTAACCTGTATTACACACCTATAACACTACATCTGTCAATACATTTACTTCGAACAGGCACATTCCAAATTTTGTATTAGCAATTAAATTATTCATACAATTAGCAACATAAAAATAGAGCATGCAATTTCATTCCTTAAGACTGAAAATCCTAAAGCTAGCTCCTGCTCAATAAAATAAGACAAACAAACATGACGAATACATCTGACTAGTACTCCAAGATTATTCTTTGATATGGTTGGTTTCTGCTTCAGACATAATTAGAAATTTAGAAACTACAATAAAGATAGCATAAGCTTGGATTTTTCCCAATTGTTAAATATCGAAAAAAGGTGTTTTTTAAGATATATATGTGTTCAAGTTTTACTATTACGAAAAAAACAAAGATTCAGATTGCCTGGGACACCTAAAAGAAAATTTCAGACATGAAACTGTTGATAGAAGTCCAAGTTCTTGAAACCCATATAAATTTAATGTAAGTAAAAGCAGATAAGGGTATTGGAAAGGTTACTTTAGGGCGTTCAAGAGTGATGGGTCGGAACTTAGTGGTGAAACTATCAGCCAAGATAATAGCTTGCAAAGGGGTACGAGCCAATTCTTCCTCTGCATCTTCTGCTGCCCCCATTCCTTTGCTTCCTCCCTTCTTGCCCACCATTTTTTTAAAGAACTAATTCTTCAAGGGGTTTTGCGGTGGTTCTTGAAACCCTGGTGTCTCCTCTTTCACTGAAAACCCCTCTCTTCAGTTGCGTACGATTTTTAGATCCGGTCGGGTTAACCCATCGTAACCAATTTGGAACCCGAAACCAATTTGTTCGCTTTTTTATAGTACTGCTTATTATTGGGTTCGGCCCATGCTTTAGAGTTAAGCCCAACAAAAGAAAAATGTGTCAATAGTGTAAATAAGAGGTTTAAATAGAAAAAAGCATTATTCTTCCTAGAGGCGGATCTATGTGGCAAGGTGGGGGTGCCACAGCACCCAATGGTCTCGGTTGAAATTATATATATATATATATATATATATATATAACTGCACAAAAAGCATAAGAATAATAAATTTGCCACCTCCAGACACGAGTAGGCGTGTGGTGCCCGTGGTTAAGGATCTAATTTTTGGCTTCTGGATCACAAGTTCGATTCTCTGTTAGTTCATTTTTTAATGTATTTTCCGTTTCTTTTGAAAAATAAAAATGTTGGGGCTTGGACTCGAATCTGTAATCCACACATGAAAAATCAGTGTTAACACCATTTGGCCATGGACAACATTTGACTTTAATAGACATTATTATAATATGGTATATGTAACGAAAAATTACAAACGGTTGAGACTTAACGAGTAATAATTTGATCATTCAATTAACCGAACGATATGTCACCCACTACCTTCAAATCCCAGATCCGCCTCTGCTTCCCTATTAAAAAATAAAAAAAAATGTCAAGTATATAGTTTTAGAAGTATGTTTTGGTGGGTGGGAATATGTCAATCTTAGTTTTATCTTTGAAGGGTATAAAAGTTATTTATGATAAAGATGGATTCAAAATTTAAATTTTTGAATCCTCAAGTTAAAAAAATAAAAAATAAAAATATGTGTGTAAAATTAGGAAAACAAAATGGAAGTTATATTTGTGTATAAGTGGAATCAAATCCTTGTTGAAAAGGGCTGAAAAACTTAAATTGGTTTCATCTTCGCGACGTAGTTACTAGATCACTTTGATACTGATTCAGTTCTAAATTTATTATATATTTAATAGATTTTAATATAAATACAACATTTGAACAAAAGTCACCGTTATTTAGGAGAGACAATTGAATGGATTGGATTAAATTTGAATGAGTTATAATTAGTTAACACAATAATCGAGTCAAGACCTAATCCAACCCAAATTTACTTGGATCAAAATAGGTTAGATAATGGGTTGAATTACATGTCAAACTTATACTACTCTTTATCATTAGACATAAAAGGCAAGAAATGTGATCAATTTGGTATGATTTTGTTTGGGACAAATTATAGAAATATATACTTTTTATTTTACTTATTTTCATTATCTCCTACTACTTTTAAAATTTTCAAAATTCTTTATTTCTTTAATGTATTTGAGCCGCATATTAATGTATCCGAATTGCATATTAATGTATTCGAGCCGGTACTTAATGCATTTGAGCTACATATTATGTATTCGAGCTAGTTTTTAATGTATATATCCAAGCTACATATTAATGTATCTGAGACAATATTTAATGTATACGAGCTTCATTTATTGTATCCCAATTTTTAAATTTTTAAATAAGTAATGTAATTAAAAACTTATTAGGAATAAATTGTGATTTGATATTTAAACTATGAGATCTATGTAATTTGCCACCAATTAGACTTGGGCTTACTTTTTGTTTTTTAACTACTTAGAAACAATGAAACATTAATATTACAAATTTAGGGTGTAAAATAGTTTGATTTGGGTTTTGAATAGAAAAAATTACTTGCAAGGATATCTTTTAATAAGTAATTACTAATTTTAGCGATATTTTTTATTTATTATCATTTCTAGGAATACTATGTTAAATCTGCAATATGTATTAAAAGTGAATAATATATGCAATAAATATGTATTATAATTGTTTTTAAAAATATTTTATGTTTGTTTTGTAAAAATTAACACATTGTATTATAAGTGCATTAAAATGTGTGATAAATGTATAGAACTTGTATTATATGTGAATGATAAATTGTTATTTGTAATATGTATTAAAATTGCATTATAAATATATTAAAGTGATCAATTAAAAAAAATATTATTACTATAAATGATAAAATATTTTCTTAATATAGTATATTTATGTAAGTTTCCTTTGAATATCTCAATCACAAGCCTAGCGGGCTTGAATGATAGGCCCAAATATGATGTTAAAAACAAACAAATCATGACAAAGTTAAAGAAAAGTATATAAAATATGTTATGATAATGTTCCTTATGTCTAAAATATTTTAAAAAATTATAGTATGTATTTAATGTCTGATTGATTTAGGCTTGAACTTACCTTTATAGTTTAATATTAAATCAAACCACTTATGTTCAATTTTTTTTTTCAAAAACCAAACTAATAGTTATTGTTATTCCCTTGATTTTTTTGCTATTAGGATTTGTTCACCCCTTTAATTATTTTTTTATACATAATTTCCCTCCTTTCTTAGTAATTGTATCAACTTTTCTTATTTGTTCACTTTGAGTATGCATTTTTTTTTTCCAATGAAAATCTTAACTTAGCTGATAAAGTTATTATCATGTGATCACGAGATTACGAGTTTAAATTGTAAAAACAGTCTCTTGCACGATACATAATAAAACTACACAAAATAGATTCTATCTTGTGGCCTTACACTTCATTAGATTGTAGAAGCTAAGACACCGACTTGCCCTATCTCTTTGTTTACTCCTTCATTCGTTATTTTTCTTTTTTTAAAAAAAAAATTGTATCGATGGAGATCGACTTTTGCAATTTGAGATTTTGTGTTTGAATATCACCATATAGAACTAGATACTTTATTCTTATTTTTCTACGTAAAAGTTGTGCGACTATTAATAAATGTAAGCTATTGAAAATAGATATATCTAATTATTTGATTGCATTGCGAGCATTCTTTTAATTTTGCGCGTAACTTTGAATCTCTAAAAAAAAGGAATATAGGTGATTTAGGTTGAAGACAGATAAATACTGAAATTAAATACATTGATACTAATTATATTGAGACTAATAATATTAAAATATAAATATTTTTTTCATCTCTGACTTAGTAATTTATTTTAAAATAAACAACTAAATAAGGAATAAGGTAATACTAAGTTTTTATTCCAAAACCATACATATATGCATGTACATCACTAATTATATTGAGATTAATAATAGTAAAATATATATGATTTTCATCTCTGAATTAGTAACTTATTTCAAAATTAACAACTAAATAAGGAATAAGGTAATACTAAGTTTTTATTCCAAAACCATATATAAATGTACATCATACCACGCAACTCCCATAAACTAGTTTGGTTCGAGAGATAAGGGATAACTAATTTCGAAATTAACTTTAAAATGAGCTTATACTATGTTTAATTGGATTAAAAACTGCAGAATAAATTATCTCATAATTAGTTATTCCAAAATAAAAATTATTTATATTCCTTATTAAAAATAAAACAACGATATTAAAATAATTAATTTCAAAATTATTTATTCTCCAACCAAATACGCTCTAAAGTCATACTAACAATTAACAAGTAAGTTATGCCTTAAATAGCTAAAGTTTCACTAGTTTTATAAATTGTGAACATTAACGATATTATTTTGCGTGTTCCTATAAAATTGTGTAACTCTGTGAATAAATTCATGTGCCAATAACATGTAAAATGATGGAATGACTGGTCTATTTTAAACATCTTAAAAGAAAAATACATTTAGAGAATTATCTCTCCACAAAAACATCATTTAATATCATATTTTTTTTCTAAGATAATATCAATTTCTTACTCATTGTTCAAAATTGTACTGTAGTTTGATTAGATTAGATTGGATTAAATTTATCAATGTAGATTGTATTGCAACGAAGAGATTGTTTCACTATCAGCTAGAAGTTTTAAATTTGAATTTTGAATAAGAGAAAAAAAAAATCTATTAAAAGTGTCACCCTCAAATAAAGAGTCCGAAGTTAAAAGGTAAAAAAAAAGGTAAAAAATTCCAAAGGAGCACACCAATTTTCTTTTAACCAAAAGAGAAAAATCGCTTGTGACAGAGCGATTTTCTTTTACAAAATTGATGCCGTTATTTATATTTTTTAACATCGTTGCCACTATAGTATTTTCCAAAAAGAAAAATTCTTGAATTGAAATTACTGTTATAGTATGTAGTGATTTTTTATTTTTTTAAAATATATTCTTTTAAATAGCTTGGAAGGCAGCAATTTCATTCAATTTTTACATTTTTAAATGTATTGTTGCCTTGAAGTGTTTCGTACTGCCATTTGCTTAAATGATTAATAGTGATTGTACATACTTTGGTTTCACCTTAATTTCTTTAATATTTTCCTATTGATTTTGGAGTTTAATGAAATCGCTGTCCGACAAGCGATTTTTTAATAGGAAATTAATTTTGGAGTTTAATGAAATTGCTGTCCAACAAGCGAATTTTGAACAAATTTTTTTAAAAAAAGAAAATTCAAAAAAATGCTATAGCAATTATATCAATTTTTTAAAAAATTGACAGAATCGCTGCCACATCAACGACTTTAAAGAACAATTTATTTTTTTTGACAAAATCGCTGTTGAGACAGTGATTTTATGCAGAATAATAACGTCAATTTTGGCAAAAGAAAAATGCTTTTGAAGGAGCAATTTTTTCCTTTTGGTTAAATTATTTTTGATATGCCTTTTTGAAATTTTTGATAATTTTTTACCTTTTTGATTTCGAACTCCTCAAATAAACATTGCAGTGCTTAATACAAAATTAATTGAAGATTCAGTATCAACTTTCGTATACGAAATGAGAATAAAAAATACTCCCTCTATTGCTAAATTACTTATTCACTTTTCGAATGATGAACCTATTAAAAAAACAATGATTGACGTCGTAAGTTTATCTTTTTAATCACAGTAATTACGAAGTGAATGGACTAAAAATTTATAATTTCTAATAATTTTAATCCTTTTAAAATTAATTAATTGAGGATAAAGTAAATTAAAATTATCCTTTCTTATTTTATCGATATAAAATAAATAAAAAATAACAAATAAATAAAAATTGAATAAATAATTAGATATAATTTGTACTCATGGGTCAAGGATGTGCTTTTCAATAGGACAAATTCACATGCCATCAATTACTAGTACTCTAGTCTAGTCAAATAATTGTGGCTCTGGCCAATCCAAATTCTACACGCAGCAATGAGATGACTCATATTGTTGTCCAAACCACTCAATTTAACTTTTTTTGGGGGGTGAAAAAAAAAAGAATCTTTCTTGGGTCTCAATAATTTATTTTATACATATTTTGTTGGGTCTTAATAATTTATTTTATACATATTTTGGGACTTAATCTTTTTAAAAAGTTATACTCCTTTATATTTTTTTAAAATGAAATACAACTAAAGAAAAGCTCATTTAAATTGAAATATACCACCTAAATTAAGACAAGAAAAAGTACTCCTTCTCTTCAGTTTTAATTATCATGGTGCATTCTTTTAGAAGTCTATTTAATTAATTTTTAAAATTAAATTATATTAAATTAATTTAATATTTTAAATAAAAAAATTTAGATATTTTTAAAACTATACAAATATTCTTTTAGTATAATTTTAATTTTTTTTATATATTAATATGATTGAAAAAAAGAATGAAACTATAAAAGTGGATGTAGGGTAGTATTACCTAGTCTATTGATAAGATCAGGTCAAATAGTATTAGATCAAGTAATATTCAATAATCTTGTAAATTCATGATATGTGCACTATAGAATAATTTATGATTGAGAGTCATTTAAATTATATATTTATTATAATAATAAAAAAATAAAGCTATCAACTTTTTTATTTTTTTAAACTATCAAATAAAATAATTAAGTGTACCAAACTAATATTTTTAAGAAAAAAATTTAAGATTGAAGGGAATAAGCGAACTTCCAGACATTTTACCTGCCAAACTTCTTTGGGAGTAATTTCACATCTGCTTTCTTGAAATTCTGAAGCAATCTCCAAAGCTATATCAAACTTAAAAACACAATTGATTTATAAATAAAAATTCAACTAAAGAACATGATAATACATTTTTTTAAAAAAAAAAAACTTATTTGGAGGTTTTAAAATAATTATAAAATATAATTAATCAGATTCTTCAAAATTATCGGTTCTTCAAAATTAGTATTAATTTGAAAAATCTAATACAAATACGAGGTTTCACATGTAAAAAACTAGGAAGTCCGCATATTGCCGCTAGTCTTATTTTTTTCTTGAAAATATTAGGTATGATACGCTTAATTATTTTATTTGATAGTTTTAAAAAATAAAAATAATTGACAATTTTATTGTTTTTATTATTATAATAAGTATATAATTTAAATAGATTTCAATCATAAGTTATTATATAGTACACGTGTCATAAATCTATAAAAGCATTGAATATTACTTGACCTAATTATAATTGACCGGATCTTTATCCCTACTCAATACTCAGACTCAAGACTCTCAATTTAACTAAAAGATTCTATAAGTTTTTTTAAGACATTTTTAAACTTTTTAATTACTATTTTCTTTAACTCAGACATACATGTATTGAATTGGTATAAACGCCTAATATGAATAAGTTTTACCCTTACTTAATCAAATGAAAGTTGAACAAAAATATCTAATCAGATTCATTGAACAATATTCTATTGAGATCAATGAGTCACAAGTACACTATGTTTTCTTGTGAATTTCACAAGAATCTGATTGAGGAAGCAAAATTGAAAAGGATAAACATTAATTTCATCCAAAAGTGTACTCTTTTACGTTTCCAAATGGAACATATATAGAAGACAACTTTTAAAGAAACTTAATTAGACAACGTAGCTAATAAATTAATTTAGTTGAATTGTTATATTAAAAAGACTATCATCTACATAGATTTTTTTTAGCAGCAATATTTATTATCGTAAAAATATTTAATAATTAATTAAATTTATTGTTATTATAGTCAAAATCGCTAAAATATTTATCAAAATTTATATAAAATACTTGCTATGCATACGATATCACTAAGGGGTCGTTTAGTACAAAGATTCATAACGCATGGATTAGTAATGGAGGGATTAGTAATTCAGGGATAAGTAGTGCAGGGATTAGTAATGCAGAGTTTATTTTTATCAAGTGTTTGGTTCATTTTTCCCCACCTCATCTTGTGTTTGGATTATAACTCTATGAAAAGCTTATTTCCAAGTATACCCTTGAATTATTATGTAATTGGATCAAAGTAGATAATTGTTGGACAATATTATTTTTTATAACCTTCTAACTAGTTATGGGAAGAACAATTTAGTTATCTTGTTTGTTATTTTTTTTACTTGAATTATTTGAGGATAAATAATTGTCATCTTAATAAATTGATCACTCACAAAAGGTCATTTTTCAATTAAAAAAGATAAACCATCTACTTTTAAAATCGAGAAAATGGTCAACAATGGTAAATTGAATAAACTATCTACATGTACACATAAAATTGCAAGTTTTAGTTTTAATATGTATGTAAATTTTTTAAATAGTTTAAAACACAATAATTAGAAAACCAAGCAAATATATATATACACACACATTAAATTTAGATCACAAACTTCATATACAAATATACAACTCACGTTTCAAATTTGTATTGATTTATATTGGATTTATTAGTAATAAACAACTCTCTCTAAATAATTTGTAAGCTAATTTATTTAAATAAACTTACTTGTACAAATATAAATAATAAAATCAAGAAAATAATTAAAATAATTAAAATAATTGAGGATATTTTTGTCTTTACATAGCTTATCCCATGGTATTATATCTTATGTATTACTAATACCTTCAAATGAAAGGTATTAGTAATACATCCTATAATACCATGTTGGAGATATAACTAATCCATGAATTAGTTATACATAGACTCAAATTTCTACTAAACATGATACTAAATAATATCTTATATAATCCATGAACTATTTTTGTTCTAATACAACCTATTAAACGATCCCTAAATATAATATGATAATAATTATATTATTGTCGCTAAATAATTTATTTGCAATAACTTTTTAATTTGTTCAAGAGGTTACATGTAAAGACAAGTATATTGATCTACGGCCAAAAATGGCATAGGTGCCCGTGAATTTTGATGCATTATTTCACGTGAATATTCCAACTACTACAAGATTATAGTTGCAAGCTAGAAAGTTGTTATTTACGTATTCTTCTTTTGTTGTGCTTTTTGTTTTTATAATGATGATATCTGAATCAGTTTTTATATATTTTAATTAATTTTTTTTTTATTTTAAAAAAGATAATCTAGTTTACTGTGGAATGGAGTTTAAGAAAAAAAAATAAAACTTTTTAATTTTATTGTTCTAAATTAAAGTTATATCAAATGTACCAAAATGCCTTTTAATCTTTTGGTCTTAAACATGCCACGTGAAAAGTTAAAGTTAAAGTGTTGCCAAAAAAAGAAAGAGATTATTTTTTTTGGAACAAACTAAAAAGGAAATAGAATTATTCTTTTTAAAACGGAGAGAGTATTATATTTCGTTAAAAATAAATATTAGATAATTCTATTAATCCGAAGCGAAGATATATTTGAAGAATCGCCTAATCTTTATTATTTAATTAGTGTGCAGGAGCGGCTCAAGTATATTAGTGGCCTAAAGCAAAAATCAAATGGGGCTTAAACTTGAATTGTTAATAACTTTAATATAATTGATTTCTTCTAGTTTTCAATTGATAATATAACCACTTATTTTAAATTATTTTTCATAAGATATAATACTCTAAGGCCCGTTTGGCCATAGATTTCCCAAATAATATTTGGGAAAAAACTTGGCAAATAGTGTTTGTCCATACACTTTGCCATTATTTGGCAAATATCCCAAATTCCCAAATACTAATTTTTTCTAGTATTTGGGCCAAATCTCATTATTTGAGATATTTTAAAAATTGAAATTTTATCCCAAACTTTTATCTTTTACAAAAACACCCTTTATAGTTGTTGCTTACGTTGTATTACATATTTTTTTACGTTAATTCCAAAGTAGTGATGAAATATTTTGTGAATGTTAAATGATAATATGGTTATTGATGAATGTTAAATGATTATATGATTATTGATGAAAATGATGAACAATCAGCTCAAGATAACAAAGTCATGTGTTTTGTCTACTTCACGATGTATGAAATGATGCTTGTTGCACTCACTCCAAATTACAACATTGCTCTAGTGTCATGGACACTATTTGTTATTGTTGTAACAAAGATCCAATTGACTTGTATAATACAAACTTATGGTTAGTTTTGATATTTTTAGAACTTATGGGTATGAATCATATTTTTTTTAAAAAATGAAATATATTTCCCAAATACTATGGACAAACATATGGTGAAATTTCATCCAAATTTTCACCCAAATAATATTTGCCAAAAATATTTGAAAATCTATGGCCAAACGCTAGCTAAATATGTCAAATTTCTTCTAATAATTCCTTTATTTTTCATGAAAAGAGTACTCTTTTATACAAATAGTATTCAATATTTATTAAAAAATCATAACTTATAACCATTATTATAAAAAATGAAGCCCCTTAAATTTGAGGGCCTAAGACATATGTCTTTTTTTTAACACTATCGAGTCAGCCCGTTAGTGTGGAAGGTGTATAGTGTTAAAGTAGTACATTTGAAAAGAACAAGACATTTACTAGGTTTATGTCGGCAGCTGCTACCTCATGAAAACGTCAAGAAACATTTCTGTCACAATGTCAGCAGAATATACCATTATTATTATAATAATTCTTTACATTATTATGAAATTGAAAACCATTTAATTTGTAATTATGTTATTTTATTTGTTTAATTAGGGTATTTTTTTATGAGTAGGGCCCCTTATCTTCTGTGAAGTGATAAGCTAAATATAACAGATCCAGTTGATAAGACAACACCACAATTAAATCAATACATTTGTGATGAATATGCAATAAAGTATGTAGATAAGAGCAAGTACATTTCGTGTTCAATCCTACAACGAACAATAAGTAACAACATATTTCGTTGAGAAATATCTTGAAAAGTATTTCGAGTTTAGTCTAATTCTATCTCTTTTCGTTTCGTTTGAAAAAAGAAAGAATTCGAAAGAAGTGATATTCTTTTCGTTGTTAAATCTCTTTTTGATTAACAAATCCTTTCAGTTGGTCGAATTGATTGCTTGAACAAAATTAGATCTTGTGGAATTATTTTGAATATTTGATGATATATTTTGTACATTGCTAAAAAATCAACTTCTAATTAGAAAATACAATTTATAAAAATAGAGGAACTAAAGAATCATTTGATCACGAGAATTATTCATTTTTGTTAAAAATATATATATTTTTAATCCCATCTTCGTATATTTTAAATAAAGTGTTTTTTCTTCTCTTTACAAAAATTATTATAACAAAACATATTAAATTTATTTCCACTCTAATTTCATAAATTATGGACAAAACGCCTACTATTTTTTTTAAAAAAAGTTAACATTAAAAATTGATTGAGATATAGTTGCTGTTGCTCATCAGAGTTGCTATCATATACGTAGGCCTTTTGTTTTTTTTGTGTGACAGATTATCTTCCACGTTTCATTTCTTTTTTAGAGTAATCAAAATAAAGTGAGTACAATGGAATTCTTTTCTTATAATAACAATGAATAATCGTTTTATTTTATTTTATTTTAAAGTATACGAATTAAAGAATTTAATAATTTGAGATTTGACTTGACATATGATGGTATAAAATTTTAACATTATTTTAGATCCGATACATAACATCACCTATCAATACGGCCTCGCCCTGTACGAATTCATTTTGATTTTCTTTATTACCACTCAAGTTTCTCTCGAATTTTTAAAAAGACGTTTTAATTTTGTAATCATTCTATTATCTTATTAAATTTTTTATTATTTTTCGTCCATCTGACATAGAGAGTGGTGTATATTCTCTTTCTCAAAGAGAGTGAGCATCCTAAAATAACTATTAGAACTTTTTTATAAGTATTTTATAAAATGTATTTTCTTATTATTTTAACTTTTTTTTTCTTTTTATTTTTTCTCTTTCATTCTTCTTTTTTTCAAATATTCATTGTCATCTCCATTCATTGAAGTTTCTTACTTTCAATGTCACCATTTTTATCATAACTTCACCTTTCTTTTTTTTATTACTATTAGTTTTACTCTCTTTAATTTTAAAATTTTATCTAAATATTTTCTTACATTTCGAACAATTTGATAAACTCATTAGATTTCAAGATGATTAGAAAGTATCATTTAGTTTTTTTTATTCGATTTCAATTAAGTTCTTTCAATTTTCGAGAAATTAATTGATTTTTCTAAAATTATCATTTCTAATTTTAAATTTATATGAAAATGAGTAGTTGATGATACTTTCAAAATTTTAAATTTTCTTTAAAAAATAATTAATTTTGTTATCAGTAATTCAATAAAGTCTCAATAATATAAAGAATTTGACCGGAGAATAAAAAAAAGAAGAAAAAGAAAAGAAAAAATGAAAGTGAGTTTCAATTTGACATGGGGGGAGAGAAAAAAATGAAGGGATAAATCACTTTAAAGTGGGAGGTGGAAGATGAAATAAAATTTAAGATATATCAAATTAAAATTCAAAAAGTAAGAGATAGAAATAAAAAAAGTAAAAGATAAAGAAAAAATATAAAATGACTTTTTTTTTTATATTTTTAATTAAATTAACATGTGTCATGTAATGATTGGTGTGTGAACTCACTTGCTTCATAAAATTTGAGGTTGATCGAAAATAATATAATAATATCTGTTCAAAATTGTTTAGTAGGGTAATAGGACAATCGCAAAGTTAAGGTGTCTTTATGAAAATACGAGACAACTTCAATGGTGACTATGTATTTTCTCAATGTTATTTTCTTTATTAAAAAATATAAGTTACTTTATAAAATATTACTTTCTCCAATGCACTTTAAAACAAAATACTCCCTCCGTTTAAAAAAAAATGACCCTATTTCCTTTTTAGTTTATTTAAAAAAGAATGACCCCTTTTCTTTTTTGGCAACACTTTAACTTTAATTTTCCACGTGGCATGTTTAAGACCACAAGATAAAAGGGCATTTTGGTACATTTGACATAACTTTAATTTAGAACCACAAGATTAAAAATTCATCTTTCTTTTCTTAAACTCCGTTCCAAGTCAAACTAGGTCATTCTTTTTAAAACTGAGGGAGTAACATTTAATAAATAATCTATTATTTTATATCTATTTTAAATATGCTACTAAATACTATTTATTTTTTCTACATAAAGGTGATTTGATAAAATTACTCTTATTATTTATTATTTCTCAATTTTTCTGTTAAATCATAATGAACGACTATTATTGAAGAGTTCATATTACTTCAAAGATATTTTAAGATAAATATCAAAAACATAAATTATATTTTTTTTTTTAGTTTCATACCTAAATTATTAAGAGTGTGAGTTTCATACCTAAACTATTAAGAGTGTGAGTTTCATACCTAAACTATCAATTTTTAATTTGAGAAACACACCTCTCTCTTTTATACCACTCTCATCATGGTGTGTGTAATATACTCTCTCTTTTATTTTAAAAAATTGTTACATCACAATCTACATGGACAAAACAATAAAAAAAAAAATTATTAGTATTGGTTGAAATAAAAAATTTAAAATTTAAAAATTATTATCCAAAAAATTAATTTATTTTATAAAATAAATATATTTTTCTTACCCCACTCCATCACTTCCTCTCACCGCCCTCACGCCGGATGTTTTAGTGTTTTTTTTTTGTTTAAATTTCTTTTATAAATTTTTTTTTACATCATCCTCCCCCTCCTCCTCCACTCAATTACTAATTTAGATATTATTTTAATTTTTTTAAAAAATAATTCTACGCACCTCACCTAACCCTCCGCTTTCAATTTTTTTTTTTTATTTTGTGTTAGATATATACATATCGAAAATATTTTTTACTTGCCGCCACAAGACTTTTTTTTTTCATTTATTTATATTCGTACACTAGTAGAATTTTTTTTCTAAAAAAATATGTACATACATATCTAACACAAAATGAGAAAAATATAAAAATAAAAATAAAAATTAGGAATAGAGGGTAAAATAGGATGCGCTAGAATTTTTAATTTTTTAAAAATAAAATAATATCTATTTTATTTTATTTTTGGGAGAAGGGGGTGAGTATAAATTTTTTCTAAAAGTTTTTTTTTTTTTAAAAAAGGATGGAGGATTGTCGGGGGTACGTGGAGGAGGTGGTGGAGTGGGATAAAAAAAATAATTTAAATTTTAATCTTAAAAAATATTTTTTTTAATGGATTGTAATACTTTAATCTTTAATTTTTAATTAATATTAATAGTTTATTATTTAATTTTTGTCAAGGTAAAATATTTTATTCTTGTGGAATGTCATGTGTTAAGGTTTTTTCAAATAAAAGAGAGAGTGCATTACACTCACCACTAAGGTGTGTTTCTCAAACTAAAAAGTGATAGTTTAGCTATGAAACTTACACTCTCAATAGTTTGGGTAGGGGTGGGCGTTTGGTTTTATCAAATTTCGATTTGATTCTTCGATATTCGGTTTTAGAAAAGTGTGCACCATATTTATACCAAACTAATATCGGTTCGATTCGGTTTTTTCTACTTCAGTTCGATTTAAATTGGTGTTTTTAAATCGGTTTTTTGATGTAAATAAAAATAAACTGGAAATATAATAAAGTATTAAGAGTTTTATGTGCTTAATAAAAATAAAGAGAAAGTAAATATGCGACGATATTTTTGGTTTCTCCCATACCTGAATGAATAAAGAAGAGAGCAAATATAAGGACTCATGTACATAAACAGAAGAGGAACTAAATTATTATAATGTTTTATCAGTAAAACAATTTTTTATCGTAATGGCTAGCTTAAGTAAAACGTTTAAATGGGTCATGTAAATATTTTGAGTAAAAAATGTATAAGTATTATTAACTAAGCAATATAATTAAATTTTTAAAATTTATTTAATAAAACTTCGATTATCCGGTACATCGTAATTTTGGGACCATTGCATCGAATTCCGAATTGAAGAATCGAAGTTCCGATATAAAAAATCGACACCGAACCGAAAAATCGAAGAACCGATACCGAAAAACTAAAATAATTTGGTTTGGTTCAATTTTTCGATTTCTCGATAACCCCTAAATTTAGATATAAAACTCAAAAAAAGAGAATAATTCAGATATATTTTTGACTCTTATCTCAAATATTTTCAACTAAAATGCCTCCTTCAAAGACATTTCAACAATCATCACAAGAAGGGTAGTCTGATAAAATGTATTTTATCACAAAGAAAAATAATGTACTATTGGTCACTATTAGAGTTAAATGATATTACCTTCAAAATTATTTTCAACATAAATGCCTGTCTTGAAGACATTTCACAATCATCACAAGAAGGGTAGTTCGATAAAGTATATTCTAAAAAATTAATGTACCTATTAATATTGTGTATTATTGATATTACTAGTTACTAGATGTCCCATTTTCGTATATAATACAGATTTAATATTTACTTATGAATTTATTCTATGAATCATAATAATTAAATAATATTAAATTATCTCATTAAATATAAAAATAATAAAAGAGGAGTTTGCTTTAAGTGTCAACTCCCTCTTATATAATAAGAGGATATTTGATATGTTTTTATCACTATTAGAGTTAGAACAATATTACTATCAAAATTATTTCCAATTATAGGTCAGCCTTAATTAGACATATTAACAATCAACGAGGATAGTTTAATTAAGTGTATTTTATTATAAGAAAAATAATATACTATTTAGCACTATTAAGTTAAATGATATTACTATCAATGTTATTTTCACACTTAAATACCTGCCTTAAAAGATATTTTACATTCACCACAAAAAGAATAAATATAAAAGAATAATGTACTATTGATCACTATTAGAGTTAAATGATATTGCTATCAAAATCATTTTCAAACTTAAAGACATTTCACAATCATCACAGAAAGGCTTAGTTTTGATTATAAAAAAATAATAATGTACGTATTCATTATGTGTATCATTCATATTATTTTTTAATTTTTTAATATATTAATTAAAGATATTGTTCCTTCTCAAAATATTCATTAAGAATGTTTTTTTACACTACTTTTAATAATAACTTTAACCTACTAATTAATACCAGTATTATTAATATATCATATTCAATGTTATTTTTTAATAAGCTCCGCGAAAGGTATGAACATATTTTACTTCCAATTTTAAAATTAATAATCAAGAAACAAAAATACAATAAAACTATATTAGAGAGAAAAAATAAAAAGGAAAAGGAAGTCACGTTATTCCCGGAGTTTTCTATCTCTGTTTCTAGAAATTTCGCGCTTCTCCTCAAAATCATTTTCTCTCTCTGCTCTGTTTTTTTTCCTTCCTCTTCTGCATTTTTGGGAGCAATTTCACGACGAAAATTGGAAGCACACAAATATTTGAGCTTTATTTTTGCACTTCTCTCTTCCATTTTTCGTTTCTTTTTCTGGTTTCAGAAAGTTTTGAGGATTTGTAATATTTTTTCTGCTCTGTTTTCCGGCGCCTTTCAAAATGCAATTGTATTGGTGAGTATATTAAAAAAAAAAAAACTGAGTATTCAAATTATGTTTTTCCGTTTTTTGATGAATTTTCTCGGAAAATGTTTGTATAACCCTTTAATTTCATGGAAAATGATACGTACTTAACTTTTTCCCCTTATTGTAGGGCAGGATATTCTATATTTGAAGATTATTGGGTTAGAATTTTTAATGATCATACCCCATGAAAAATTTGGACATAAACAGTAGAAAACTATTGAAAAGTTACTTTTTTGGGTGAAAATGTTGATCCCGTAGAAAAGAATTGATTTTTTATTTTTATTTTATATTTGGTTGTTTAGAAAATTAGACAAATTTTGGAAATTGTACTGTGGGGACTTGTCATTATTAATATGAATGTTTTGTTCTTTGTTAAGTTAACCATTTTTTGTAATTATAGGTGAAAGGCACTGGAAGCATTTTTGTTTGCATTGGTGAGAATCTTTATGTTGTAGAAATGATCTTGTTTTCTGTTTGGGTGTTCAGTAGATTGGAAAAATTGGGAGATTAAAAATGGAGAATTTTAAATTACATTAGTCTAGTTGATGAAAATAATTCTCTTCTGCTCCTTTTGTTCAAAGTTACTATATTGTTTTGCTTGGCTTCTTAGGTTTCGATTTATGTGGGATATTTTATTTCATGGAATATAGTGTTATGCAGAAGATTGACATGACGGGAGCTAATGACAATGAAAACTTGGTGAAGTTGAAACAAAGTTGGTGAACTGTGGTTGTAATACAAAGTGGTAAAAGAGATGGCTTCTGTGCTGGCTTCTCTGTTTCCAAAACTGGGATCTTTGGGTACGTCAGATCATGCTTCTGTTGCATCCATCAACCTCTTTGTGGCACTCCTTTGTGCTTGCATTATCATTGGTCATCTCTTGGAGGAGAACCGCTGGGTTAATGAGTCCATTACTGCCCTCATAATTGTGAGTGTCAGTCCTTTTATTCTACATGTAATGCAGATCGCGTAAACATAAATAAAATTGAAGTGACAAACTGGTGTCGCGTTTGAATTTGATTCAAATTTCCAGTTTTCTATTTATATATATTACATTCTCTGATTTGCTTATTAACACTTACATTACATGTATGTTTGATAATTGCAGGGTTTGGGTACAGGAGTGGTTATCTTGCTTGTAAGTGGTGGAAAGAGCTCACACCTTTTGGTTTTCAGTGAAGATCTCTTTTTCATATATCTACTTCCTCCAATCATATTTAATGCAGGGTAAAATATCATTATATTCTCTTGTTACTTTTCTTTCTTGTGGTCCATTGCATATTTACAAGGTTTGCATATTTTGAGTGCTAGTGTTGTTCCCACAAAATTTGATTATTACATGTTACTTTCCTCTTTTACAGGTTTCAAGTAAAAAAGAAGCAATTTTTCGTGAACTTCATGACTATAATGCTGTTCGGAGCCATTGGTACCCTGGTCTCATGTGCCATTATATCATTAGGTATTATTGAAAGCATTCTTTTATAGGAAAATCTCATTTTGTAAGTTTTATTGGTTAGAGAGGTCCTCCGCCAGAAAATTATTCTGCAACTGGGGTACCTAGTCAACAGATTGATGCTTGTTGTGGTTTTATTCTAGCTACTGAAGGTACTTGGTTTAAAGAGTAGAGATTACACCCGGCCCAAAGTTATCTTCCATATGAGTCATGAAATTGTGATGGATGAAACTGTAATGAGTTTACTGATTTCTCGTGGTATCTTCTTCTTGCTAAAACATGTTCACTGGTCAATGTGTCTGTTTCTCAAGATAATTTTTTCTTGATTGATTTTCATATGCTTTTCCACATATCAAGCTGCCTATTTGCGTGCATGATGTTTCATGTCCATGGCCTTGATAATGATAGTGAACAAACGATTATATTCCAGATGTTACGCTGATGGTAAGGAAGGAGGAGGTTATTTCAAGATGTCTCGAATTTGCTTACCTTCTATCCATCAAGCAATATTGCAAAGCTTCTCTATTACTAGGGTAGATGTGTTTGATACCTGAAGGTTTGAGCATTTTAGTACATTCACCTAGAGTTTCTGGCGCAGGCATGCTACTATGTCTTTGTTTTTTGGTAATGAAATCATCCCTGTTTTAGCCTGATCTTGGAATTGAATTTCAATGCAGTAGTATGTGTTAGTTTCTAGCAAGCTTTGTTAATTAGTGTTTTCTGATATTTTCTTTCTGTTGTGTGAAGGTGCCATTCAAACTTTCAAGAAGTTGGACATTGAATTTCTAGATATTGGGGATTATCTTGGTATTTTTCGAAACCATTGTTGTGTTTGTTCTGTTGTTGATTGCTTGTGTTTCTACCTCTGACTGCTCTTATTGCTCTCTCTCTTTCTCCACTTGTTAGCAATTGGAGCAATATTTGCTGCCACAGATTCCGTCTGCACATTGCAGGTACAGAAGTAGTGCCCTCATCATATGGCAATGCTAGTGACCCAATGTAATGCCCTAAAGTTCAATTTTTTGCTGCTGCAGGTCCTACATCAGGATGAGACACCCCTCCTTTACAGTCTTGTATTTGGAGAAGGAGTTGTAAATGATGCTACATCGGTGGTGCTTTTCAATGCTATTCAAAACTTCGACCTTACGAGCTTGAATCTCAGTATAGCCCTCAGTTTCCTTGGCAACTTCTTCTATCTGTTCCTTGCTAGCACTTTACTGGGAGCAGGAGTAAGCTTCACTCTGTGAGCGTGTGTGGGAAATGATGTGTCTTTGATGCATCATTCATTAAATCTTTGATATTGACTTCTAGTTTGGCTTCCCCCTCCATTTGACATCTTCTTCTTACTGCAGACTGGTCTTCTTAGTGCTTACATTATCAAGAAGCTGTATTTTGGCAGGTAATGCCTCTATTAAGGAGTCTGTGGTAACATACATTTCGGGTTTTCCTGCTGCAATGATGTTGCAGATATGCTTTGATTACAATGAATTCAGTCCTTAATTAGTGAACTTGCCTTAATGTCACAAGAACTTTATTATTTGTAACTAATAAATGTGGTCTTCTTGCAAGCTTGACTGTTCAGATATGATGCTTTTCCTTAGGATGTCGCTTGACTCTATATCAGTAATTAAATTCCCTACTATAGTTGATAGGTTATGCCTATTTTATATAGTGGAGTTCTACACCTATGGTCTGTTTTCCTTGATTATTTTGCTCTAGTTAGATTTAAGACTTCTGGCCTCATTTGCAGATTTATCTATTTGTCAGTTATAGCAAACTAATAGAAACTTTCCGCTCATTGAGATTGTGTTTCTAAGTAGTTAGAGAGAGCCAGAACATTTTTGATAGAACTGTAAACATGGTTCATGTAAAAGCTTTTCATGTTAAAGTTTTCATGTTCCATTACACTTTCTTATCTAGTGAAACTTTGCTTAGTTCCTCTCAAACTCGACGGAGAAACGTCTTGACCCATTCTTTTTCTTATTTCCGTACCTCTTCTAATTGCAATACTAGTAATGACAAGTTACTTTTACGGTCTCCAGGCACTCCACAGATCGTGAGGTTGCCCTTATGATGCTCATGGCTTACTTATCATACATGCTGGCCGAAGTACGATGTTTATTTTAGCACATTGGCACTTGTATTCAATATGCATGTTTCTGATACTAGTGACGTAATTGTTCATTGTTTGCAGCTATTCTATTTGAGTGGGATTCTCACTGTATTTTTCTGTGGTATTGTAATGTCTCATTACACTTGGCACAATGTGACCGAGAGTTCAAGAGTCACTACAAGGTACAATTTCCTACTTTTCTGCCGTGATGTTTCCAATTTATTCTGCCTGGTCACCTTGTTTTGTGCATTTTTTGTCAAAATTATTTCATCTGCAATCTGCAACCTGTTATTTAGGTCATAACTGCCGAAGCCTTACAACAACTAAAATAATAGCTGATCTGATTAGCTTTGACAAATAGACACATTTATATAGCTTATGCAAATAATCATTTATATAAATGATTGCGTGTCAGCTATTACTTGTGGTAGAGAACTGACATATGTGCACATATTGCGACTAAACGTTGTTGTGCTATGTTTCTGTAGGCACACTTTTGCAACTTTGTCATTTCTTGCAGAGACTTTCCTCTTCCTCTATGTCGGCATGGATGCTTTGGATATCGAGAAGTGGAAATTTGTTGGTGACAGGTATCACTTTTTTTCTTTTTCATTTTGAAATTGTTAGTGATATTGCGGAAGGAGAACTTTATGTGCGAAGTAGAGAGATAAGTATTAATTCTTACATGGTGAACCTTCCTCCCTTTTAATTTGTTGTCATACAGTCAGTAGTCTTTTATCAGGTGGTTCTTTTATTTCTTGCAGGCCTGGATTATCAATTTCCGCGAGTTCGATACTGATGGGACTAATCTTGCTGGGGAGAGCTGCCTTTGTTTTTCCATTATCATTCTTATCCAACTTAATGAAGAAATCCTCGGAGGAAAAAATTACCTTTAGGCAGCAAGTGAGCAGTGGCTTGATCAAATTCTCTCTTATTACCAGTCTCATATGGATATCAGTACTAACTTTTGTTTTGTAGGTGATAATATGGTGGGCAGGTTTGATGAGAGGTGCAGTGTCCATGGCACTGGCATATAATAAGGTAAAAGTGCTAATCATACTCTAGGCCAGTTCTGCTGACATTGTGGGAATATCAGCCCTTCATGATACTTATTTTCACATCCTTGTATTTTTTGATGTCATGAATCATTGATGATTTGGTCATGCAGTTCACTCGTGGGGGACACACTCAACTGCAGGACAATGCAATAATGATTACCAGCACGATAACCATTGTTCTATTCAGCACAATGGTATACACTCCTTTTGTCTCTGCCTTGATATTCTTTGTCGGTTGAACCATGCTAGTACATCCATTCATGCGCGTGTAAACTATTTTTTTTCAGGTATTCGGTTTAATGACAAAACCCCTTATAAGTCTCCTGCTGCCACCACAGAGGCAATTGAGTACAGTGTCATCAGGTGCAAATACTCCCAAGTCTCTAACGGGCCCACTCCTAGGCAGTCGAGAGGACTCTGAAGGTGATTTAAATGTCCCAGATCTTCCTCACCCACCAAGTTTGAGGATGCTACTTACCGCACCACGTCATAAAGTGCATCGGTACTGGCGCAAGTTTGACGATGCATTCATGCGCCCTATGTTTGGTGGTCGGGGATTTGCTCCTCCTGCCCCTGGTTCTCCAACGGAACAGGGTCCATGATGTGCACTAGAAAAATGAAATTGATGTAAAAGTAATTCGCCAAGGGACGTCCAGCGGATCGTAAAGATTCTGTGTGCACAATTGCTAACAGCATTATGAGCTTCACCCAGGTCCTTGACCATTTGGTCCTGCTGTCATTTACATTAAAATGTTCATAAAATTCTCGTTTGCAGTGGAGGGTTTACAAAATGGTGAAGCTCTGGCTGACAACGGCGAGTATGTAAGTTAATCCTGAAAATGCTGTCCCAGATGGCAATATCTCTATTCAAACTTATTGTAAATTTTGGCTGGTTATATGTTGCCATCTTCTTTTTGCGTGGTGTAGTTTCGTGTGGTATTATATATATCCCATTTGTAATGTTTTATGAACTTGAGAAAGAAATAATTGTCAGAGAGCAGAAGGTAGCTTTTCCAAAAGTCATTTTCATTTCCATAGTATTAACATGAGATTGAGACTTCCGTTCTTTCTGATGATGGCCTGCCAGAATTTCATCTTTTGTTTCGTTACAAACATAAGTCACACTTCGATATTAGAGGACGAAACATACTATATCTTGAAATTTCAATGACAATATGTACGTCTCATGTTAAAATTCGAATGGTCACTTTCCGATTGTATCTCTTTACAAAATCATTCACCAAGGAGAGTAATTGCACTCTTAAGTGATTGTGAGTACCGACATACTTGCATATTATTAGTTCTCAGAAATCATAATAAAAGGACTAGTCGGCCATGAGATCACTAATATTAAACAGACGTACAAAGAAAATATTTCCTTGGTAGAGCGACCTATATGATCTTTCCTGAGAAAATTAAAGTATCTTCCGCTAGATGAAAGAATAAAGGAGACATACTTTACGCTCTTTGGCGTTCACAATAATCGCCAACTACTGTTCACATGCGTTGAAAAAATATTGAACATAAAATGTTAAGAGCATCCTCACAAAACCATCAAATATAATTAACACTTGCACCAAAAAGATACTCCAACTCCTCTACCTGCTGGGATGATGCAGGCTTAGGTAGTAGACGGAGATTATTACACTTTATTCCATCTAAAAACAGCATTTACAACACTTGATATACTCTACTAGTCAATACAACAACATATCTGATCCTCAGCGTTAGATAGAACAGATAGGGGCTTTGTGAAGGAAAATTTGTCTATCAAGATAAGACATAATAACCTTTCAGTCGCAGCAGTGTATTAAATGCTTCGATCAGTAATGCAAAAGGTAGCCGAACACCATACTAATAAAGGCTACAGTAACCACATAGAGGAGCGGAAATCCAACCCGCACTTTTCTTCCGCCTTTCTTACTTGTAAACATGACCTGCAATAACATAACACCAGAAAAAGAACACGAAAGAAGGAAGGGTTAAATTTAGAGACTTCATCAGGTAAAATTTAGGGTGAGGGACTGAAACACAATTTCTACCTCCCTCATTTTCACAGATGCACATTTTGTAAGACTTAAATGGATCCGACTTATCAAGGCAAGGACACAATTTGCTTGAGGTAAAGCTAGACTAACATGGACTCAGAACAGACAACATTCTGGCTTATTATTATCCCAATAGAGACTTAGTTAATAGCATCCCAATCTTTTGAGGACTTCTACTAATGTCGTGATCTTAAATTAATAATGTTAAGAAAATCTTGTTTAAACCATATAGGAATCAATGAAAATACCAGTTCTCTTTGTAAGCTCTCTCTTTCTTGAGCGGTAGATTTCCTCTCCTCTGTTAGCCTTGAGATGGTGTCTTTGGCCTGCAAGAGGGTAAGGAAGGGTGAGAAACAGAGCATTTATCCAAACCAATTACAGGCACTAAACCTAATTGACTCATGTTTGAACAAAAGTTTAGATCCACGGGAGAGAAATATCAAACTCTATGAAGTGTTCCAGAAGACTCGAAAAATCTTCAGCAAGAAGGGTCGAGGTTGATTTAGTTTCTAGTTATTATCCTTTTGGCATCGAGTTCATCAAAATGACTAGACAAATCAGCAAACTGTGGTACAAACTAGACTACTCTGAATTTTCATCAAGCGACCACCTAGACCAATAGATGCCAAAACTAGTAGAGACTAAAATATGATGAATAAGAGGCACAGTTAAATAACAGAGCGCCTGAATCCCAGTATTGATTTAAATTCACTAAGTCTGATCTTACTATGTACTTGCCAAATATCCTCAAGCAACTACTCTGAACCTAATCATGTACGGGACATCAAAAAAGAAGACAGTACTACGACATAGTTTGAGCAGCGTATTACCAAGATTGTGCTAGTAAGAGACCACCCTTCTGTACTTGCAGGCAGCTGTAACAACTAACAAGGATTGATTCCAACATTGCTAGATCAAACGCACTAACATTGAACAGAGCCTCTGATTAAGGAAGTCAAATCCAAGTCAGAAGATACTCGTTCAATGATGATAAATTGGGATCCACTTTACTCTGCTACAATGTTGTAAAAGGCGGTGCGGGCTTAAGCCCTGAACTGAAGCTCAAACCATGTTAAGCGCTTCATGTCGCTTAATTTGCGCTTCAGTCTTGTTATCACGGATCTAAGGCATACTTTTCCTTGCCAATGAGACTAAGAGGCGACACTGGATATTTCACTTTTATCAGTCTTCTTTCAATTTCTTTCTTCATATACTTGTCATTCATGCTTAGAATTATGAGTTTTGGACTAAACATATACATATATATATATATATAGGGGTGTCAAATGAACGGGTTGGGTTGAAATTGGAAATATTACAATGGGTTGAATAGAAATCGGGTTGGGTTTTGACCCGCCCAAGTTTACTTTGGGCTCAAATGGGCTGGGCTCAAATGGGCTAAAAACGGGTTGGGTCTTGACCCACCCAATTTTGACCCGATTAATCTCAATAATTTAACATATTGATATTTAACTTTTATAATCAAAATTTGAATTTCCGCTCAAGAATTTTTTGTTACAAAAGTAACAAATGGATAGATAAATCATAAAAGATGTTAAATCGATAATAATTCATACTTTCAATATAGGAACATATCTTAATAAAAAGTTCTAAAACGGGTTGAAATTGGAGATTGAATTGGGCTCAATTAACAATTCTCTTCAAATGGGTTAAGCTTGAATGGGACACCCCTATATATATATATATATATATATATATATATATATATATATATATTTATTGATTCTGCCTTGCCCTTTTTCATTGAAGTCTACGCTTCATTTCTGTTTTGTGCTTAAAGCCTCAACGGACCTTAAAAGCTTTTTTGCGTTTTATGCTTTTGACAACACTGACTCAAATCCTAATAGACATATAGTTGATAGTGCATTTTAAGAGTTCTTTTTTAAAAAATACCCAGAGAGACAATTCTGAGCAGCGGACATTAGTCAATAGTACTGCTGACTGATAATCTGATGTGTCCAGGTCTGACAAATCCAGGGAACCGTTAAAAAGTTCAGTGTAAACTGCTTTTCCTGCTAGCTATTTTATGCAGATCACAAGGAATTAGACCATACTCTGACATAAAGAAGTGACCAGCATATTTTGTACAAGCCTTTCATCCCTGGCTTGATTGATGGCCACCAAGGGCACTGACTACATATTGTTTTTGTAAATGACAGAACAAAAGTTGTTCCAGACTGTTGAAATAAAAAAATGAAACAAAATGAGAAGAGAAGAGAAGGTAAAAAATTCTAACCTCACTTAATTTTCGTTCAAGTTCAATTATTTTTGACTTCATGCTTGCGACATCCTTGACTAAGTCCATCTCTTCATCATGCTTCCTCGTCTCCAACTGCGCATGCTTTCCCCCCATTTGCATGTCAGCATTTTCCTTTCTAAACTCCTTTAAATTCTCATCCAGCTGGACAAGTGTATAACAGAGAGATAAAATATATACCAAACAGCTAACTCAATATACATAATATAGAGCAAAACACTGGAAACACAATCAGTATAAACTTATCAAGCAAATAACTGAGGACTTATTTAGTCATACTAGTATAGTATGTTCTAGAATTTTTTTCTCTGTGTTTAGGTTAATAATATAGTATACTCTTCACAGTTCTGTCATAATTACGAATAACAAGATATAAAAAAAAAACTTATATGATAAGTTTCCTTATTTTATGCAGTCTAAACTTGTTTTGAACTTCTATGTAAGGAGCCTTCCTATATTGTTGAACAACTAATTCAAGAAAAATTTTCTCCTTTTATTTTCCATATCTTTCATATGGTTCAGAGCCTCTACAATCATGCTACTTGACCGCATTTTTACAACCAACCCCATTGACATCTCCTGAACATACTTAGCATTACTCCATGTTTTTTCCATTTATACCAGTCTCTAAATTCTGGTTTAGATGAATAACTTACTTCCTTCTGTGTATTTTGATTGAGGGGGTTTACTTGATCTCTGGTCAATGCTTCTTCGTATCTTCCATTGTGGTTATGTACTCCATTGACATCTCCCTGAAAAGATTACCAACATTTAGCTTGTTGGCATTATTACCATATTAAACCACATGGTCAACAAATTCTGGTTTCCAAAGAAGATCACTTACTTCTTGATGTGAACTGATATTTTCATTACCATGTACTTGATCTTCTCGCGGTGAATCTATGTTACTTGAAAGATCACTGTGTCCTACATTGATTGGTGATAAAATAGGCGAACCAGGTGGACTGACAAGGACCACTCTCATCTTATTTTCTTGAACATATTTGCCATCATCTTTCGAAAACTACAGTTAAAGCAGTCAGAAATTGTGTAAGAGGAATGCCCTTTGAGAAATCATATAATCCACTGAGAATATACCATGGCTGATGTAATATCCTCCTCAACAGTCTCCTCGGCCACAACTGTGCATTGAACTAAGAACTTATCCTTGCACGCCATATCAGGAGGAGGTGCCTTTTGTGCCTGCATGGTCACTGCATAAAAAAAATGTTCAAACCCCTATATATTGCCTATGATCAATTGATCATTATTGCTAACAGGAACAGTATATTCAGTCAGAGGATTATTTGTAATAAAGTTTCTCCACTACGGAGAATTGATGCATCACAATATCTGTAATATATATTGTATATCATCTCTCAAACAGTAATTCTTTTTGCAGCACAACAGTCAGTATTAGAGATGGACAATCAAAGCAGGTACAACATGAGTTACGGGTTGAATTAAAATTGAACAGAGAGGCTACTCTGTTCCAGATATTATGTTCACACTTTCATTAAATTAACAAACAACATGATATACAAGATAAGGGAGTGTCCCAATACTAGCAAATAACATTACATAACCCATACCGTGATTGAAAGTGTTAAAACAAGAAACTGAATAGTGTCTCAAAGACATACAATCAATCAAAATCCATGTTGAGCAAGAAAGCAACAACACCTAGGAGCTTCAAGCAAGAAGAGATAAGTGCATGCTTCTTTGAACTGAAGCACATATTTTTTAAATCAGTAGAAAAAAACATAACAACATGGGCTTATAACATCAGAATTACAATTAACATTACTCACAAATAGAAAAGAAGTGAATCCCGAAAACAAAGAAAAATAGAAGAGCAGCAACCAAGGGAAGAAGTATAAAGAGAACTGAAGCATATCTGGAGAAGAAATCTAATACTCCGATTACCCAATTATGTCCTCTCTTTTTTTCTCTTTTTCATCTGCTAATGTCAAATTCAAATAAGCAACGGCTTCTGACTCAATTTGCTTTGCATTTTTATATAAAATGACTGTTCAGTTGGCTGGTTTTTGTTCAGGAACATGACTTAGCCTTCGTTCTTGCACTGAAAGCTACCCAAGCAATGCAAAACGCCAAGATTCACAGCACTGCCTATTTCAGTCCTTAAGTGTGCCTTTAACCATTAAAAACATTGATTTTTCTAATAACTAAATCCCCGAGGACCACTGTGCACAGTTCAAAACTCAGTAGACAATTGGTCCATCCGTGTCTACCCTTTGTCACTTAAATACCAGGATATTGTCTGAGGCAGGGTTCCACAACCCATGACGTACACCTCACCCACATACCCACATACGTCAAATGTTGCGCCCACTAGAACAAAGCCCAAGCGCCGAGATCAGAACACTGGTTGGTTTGAACCCGTGATGTGCACCTAACCCACACATCACATGTGCGCTCTTACAACTAGACAAAAGGCATGGGTATCACAGCATTGGTTGGTTATTCGTATTATTTTTTTTTTCATGTTCAGTCTATCTAGTATTTCTTTCTATGTAGTACATGAGCTTTCTCTAGTGAAGAAAAGGAAGAGCACCTCCGTTAAAAATCAATTCCATGTAAATTCCCAAAGCTTATTTAGTTTACGCTTATATTAGCATCCATCCGTACCATTTTCAAAATTTTGACCCTAATACATAACACTGAACATTCAATTCTAGCTGTCAATTCCTCTTTCATATGAAAGGAAGACTAGGATTCTCTATCCATTTGATAGCATAAACAAATAATTCAAAAATGATTTATGAAATGCCTCTTGCAATACTAACTATCATTCCAGACCATCATGCAGACAAGTGATCATATTGAAAAGGTTTACCTATGCTGAAGTGTTGGTAATCTCCATTACAGGCAAAATAATGCACCAGAACTACTACTTGTACCAAGAATAATGCGACATTCTTAAGTTGCATTTACTACTACAAGAAATTTAATGATTTGTTGTAGATCAAACTCAAAACAGGTATGGATATGCATATGCTGCCATCACGAAGAATTTTTCTTACCTGTAAAATCACAGGATGCTCTTGGCTTAATAGTTCCTGTATTTGGTCTAACACAATATTTCTTTGGACTGGTAGTCTTGACCTGTTAAAATAATTCCAACATGATACTTATCAACCTCCATATAATTCCAAAAAAGCACTCAACTAAAACAAAAAATACCGTACCTTAAAAGCAACATGATTTTGGGACTTATTGATTAGTCGAATAGTGCAAGAGCTTTGCTTCTTGGGTTCAACTGCAACGAAAAAGCCAATACCAATTCAGCAGCAACATCTTTCCCAGAATTTATACAACAAAACTTTCATCATAAACATGCCCGTTTCCCCATCCCACACACAAAAAAAAAGCTAAAATGAAAACAACGAAAAAGTGGATGCACATGAGCACTAGACCATCATGGGCGGAGCCACCTTAGGCGAAGGGTGGTTTGGTGCACACCCTTCACTGGAAATTATATGGTGTCAGAGGTTAAGTATTAGCTATTATGACTTATGAGTGTATATTCAATTTTGCACACCCTTAACATAACAAGTGTAAATCGAACCAAAACGCTCCACCTCATTAACAAACGCTCTTATTAGGATAATTAAATCAGTCTCTTATACATGCTTCAATCTGATCAAGTTGTAGTATGATTGCCCAGCTCGTAGTCGTGTTATTTATTTTTTTTAAAACTAAACTTTGATGCATCTGGACAACCAAAGTAAGCAGCAGTTACTGAAATTCGGGAAAGAGCTTACATATGAACTTGAGTTCCCTTGGTGCAATTTCCACCAGGTCGGAATACATGGCTATTTTGTTATCTTAAAATTCAATCCGAAGTAACAGATATCACCTCCTGCAAGCAAAAAGAAATCAAAATAGCTAAAAACATCAATATTTAAATCCACAAAAATACACGCAACCTAACAGTAACAAAGAACAAAAAGATACAATAAAATCTCATAAAAACATATGCATGCCAGTAAGGTATAGGAAAATTTGATTTTGACTATAGGTAAACGCATCAATCGAATAAAAAAAAGAAAAAAAAAGATTAGATTGATCCGGCGATTTGATCCGGAGGTTTCATCAGGCTCATGATTCAGCGTCTATAGAAGAAACGACATCGTTTAGAAATCGGAATTGAGAGAGAGAACTCACCGGAGCTTCCAATGAATGATGATAATGAAAGAGGAATCAATGTTGGAATTGAATATAGCGTAAATATAACGTTACTTTTGGGACCTCCTCTGATCAATGGTGTCACCTCTCTCTCTCTATCTTTCTTAGAGAAAAACAAATGATGCAGAGAGAGAGAAAGCAACGTGCATTGTATGCATAGATAAATCGATGAACCCTAGGATATCAATGAAGAGGAGAGAGAGATAGGGAATTTTTGGTTGTTCGGTGATCAGAAACAGAGAGAGAGAAAGAGAGAGAGTAGAGGCGGAAGTGTGAATTGCGTAAAAGGGTTCACCGAAAGGGTCCGAAGTGGGGGCTATCGAACCGGACCACCTCTTTATATAACAACAATTAAACATAATATAATCAGCTTAATTTTATAAGAGGTAATATAGTACATATATAATAGGACAACGTTTACATATAGTAAACATAAAATTCATATTTGTATGTTATAGCAAAATTTGCATAATTGCGCTCCATAACAAACTTATATATGTATAATTCGCTATACATATACGATTGAAGCGAATTGTATAAAACGAGAAAGAGAGAAATTATATACAATTTGAATTGTATAAAACGAGAAAGCGAGAAAGATAGAATTGAATTATATAAAACGAGAAAGAAAAAAATTATATACAATTTGAATTTGTATAAAACGAGAAAGGCAAAAGAGACTTGGGCAGGAAAATATTTGTATTGTATAATTATAAATGTATAGGACGAAGATATATGTATTTGCATGCATTTATACACTTTTCTCTCGCGCTTTGTACAATTAGAAACACAATTTATACAATTCTGTTGTATAAAGCGAGAGAGGCGAGCGACAGAAAGCGAGCGAGAAAGGGAGAGTGACGAGCGAGAATATGAGGGAGAGAGGGACTGACAAACAGTTTGCTATAGAACACAAATAATTCAAAGGATAGCTATTATATTTATTTTATATTATTAGTTTGTCATTCTATACAATTATCCCTAAAAAGAATTAACTCATGAAAAATATGATCCATCATATTCTCCTAATTTTGTCCAAAAATGATTTGTCTATTTTTCTTTCTCTTAATCGATATGATTCGTCTAAATCACATACTTGAAACTTGAACAAATATATAATTTAAACTGACAAAGCAAAAATTACATATTATTTTTTTGTTGAAAATATTATTTGCATCCATAATTTTTAAAAAATTGTTAGTAATTTGATTAATTATGAGAAACAAACTAAAATATTAAATTGATTATAGTTGGGAGATAAATTAAGATCTATCGTAATTCAATATTTCAATCTGAATAACTTTTAAATAAATTAATAATTTATTTGCTAATCGTTTTGATCGGCCTAAATTCAGTTAACCTATCCATATACCAGCCTTAAACTCCAATATCACAAGCAAAATAATCGTGATTTTCATGTTTTTAAAGGATAAGAAATGTGAAGCTCAAAGAAAATACAACAAACGAATAATTGTGATTCAAATTTAAAATATATTTTTGAAAAATGTTAGTATCACTTATCAATCATATTGGCTAAGTGTCTTATTTATTCAGTAATCTAAAGCAACATAATTATCTGGAGTGAAATTGATAATGTACGTTTGAAGTTACCAAACACCTATTTTAAATAAAAAATAAATGATATTTAATAAATATATCAAGCTAAATATTATAAAAATCATTCTTGCGATATAAAGTTAGATATTTTTTTACATCAAAAATTAGATGTCACATTAAAAGTATACCTTATTCAAATTAATCGATATCAAAACATTAAATTCGCTCACTTTTAGGTTAAAGGACCTTTTTGATACACATCATAGCATACCAATAACGACATAAAAGAAAAATAAAGCAAGAATCTTTTTTTTCTTCTCATTATTTGATGACTTTATATTTAAATTTTGTGTCCCACTTAAATTTGTAGTATTCCAAATAGTTCCTTCTTGATGAATGTCCTTTCAATATTTGCCTCTTTGACCATATTTTAAAATTGAAAACTTTTCTTTAAAAAAATGAACAACAAATTAACAAAAGGTTGAACTTTTTGTGTCATGGTGCTTCTATCAACAAAATTCCTTCAAAATAAATTCCAAATGTTCCTACCAAAAATTATTCTAAACTTTTCACCAAAAGAAAAAAATATATCATAAAGCTTAATTATATGATCTTTTCCTAAGTTTGAAGTTTGCTTAAAAGTGATCATATATTTTACTCATTTGGTTCAAAGTGAAAGATACATATAAGAACACATACATGCAAAATAATAAAAATAAATTTATTCCATATATTTTTACAATAAGAACTCCAAAATAAGTCAATTCTCTTCTTATTTAAAAGAATTGTCTTGGCTCTTGCTGAACCATTGAAGTATGAAAATTATAAATGGTACTTATATATATATTTTGTTTAATTTCTCATTCGATGTATGGCACTTGTATATTGAAATTCGATTAATTTGATTTCCCGCCATGTAAAGCTCATTTTGAAAAAACTCTCCCTATTAAAAATTCTTTTTCATAATTAAAACTCAAATTCAAGATCACTGATTATAGAAGGACCGCATAAATGCTATCAATTTGTTTGTCGTATATTAATTCAAAGGTCGGATGAATAAAACGTTGTGTCAGACAAAGTTCACTATTAGGGACAACTTTATGCATAGTTGTATATTGACAAGTGTTTCGACAATATTTCACTATAAGTTTATACTATATTTGATATTATTGATTATATTTCTAGTTGTTTTTTTCTTCCTATTCATCAAACTAATTTTATCAATTATTCATTTTATTTTCTTTCTCAAAAGTTCTATAATTTTTTCCTAGTGGCGAGATCTTGAGTCGTCAGGACTCATATCTAACAAAAATATTGGCTTGATTGTCCCCATATATCCCCTTATCATATGTGTATGTGGAAGCAGTTTGTGTTAGATTATCTTTTTTTATAAAAAAAGTATCATCTCCAATTGTTTTCTTTTTCCCTTCAACGTGACTCAATCATTTAATTTGAGCAACTTTTTTTTTTTTTAAAAGGCTGAGAAATTAAAGCAATGTTTAATTATTCACTCCATTAAATTAAAGATTAAGAAAAAATATTTTAATATATCTCCATATGATTCACTAATCAAAATAAAAAAACTTTGAAAAGAAAAGGAGCCAGTGCATGATCATAATGATCACCAACTACTTTGATCGCAAATTAAATTACTCTCTTTTGTAAGTAATAATAATATATGTGTTTTTGATTGAATCTGTATAAACACATGCAACAAATATAGGTGGGGCAACTTTTACTTTACATTCAATAATGAAAATGAAATATCACCAGTGGAGTCGGTTGGAATTTATTTTTAGCCAAATGAAATTAGAAAAAAAACTACCAACTTTTGCATATATTATACAAACAGAATTGATTCTTCAAGTTTCCTCTATCTCTTATCTTTTTAACAACATGGATTTAATTGGGTATGGGACACCAAACCTTGAGATGCTTCATTTTGTTTTGTCTTTTTTTAATCTAACACTATATTCAAAATTTACTAATTTAATTGAATTAATTCAAATTCACGTCATACAAGATAGATTTTAGTGTTTCCTTTTTCTATTGATAGGAACATCATTCTCACGCGAGATTTCTAATTAAAAGTGAAGGGAATAATTGAAAATGTATATTTCTTGTAAAGATGGTGATTAATGATTACTCGTAGTAGACTCCAGAAATCAACTCACAAGGAATATTAACAAAATTGGTTAAATGGATGATAATGACGCCAGTTGTTGAAAAGATTGATTTGTCTCCAAGTTATATAAAGAGGCAGTTGAGAAATATGTGAACAAAATTGGTTAGAGTTGGCTTTTGATTGAAAATGACTAATAGCATGTTGAACATTTAAAATTTTCTTTTAATAGAGATATATTGGTGCAAACTGCAAGTGCTAACAGAATCTGGTTTTGTTTACATGTTCATGGTGTTGGTTCTTTATGTGTTAGTATCATTAGTTTTTTTTTTTATGGCAACGGAAATCCGTCACCACTATTCTTTGGGTGCGAGGTGAAACCTCCTCCTATGCAATAGCTCGCAACCCACACTAGGCAAGGCCGGTGCAACGAGCTCGACCCAAAAGGCAAACCCCTTGCTTTCACTGACAAGGGGTTTTGAACTTTCGAACTTGAGACCTCCAACATGGAAGTCCCAAGCCCAAACCTCTGGGCCACCCCAAGGACATGTGTTAGTACTTAGTATCATTGATTTTGGAACTTATCTCACGTATGCATAAAGTATATTTTTGCTCCATAGTAGCATCGAACAAATAGTGGTAAAGTCATTGAGAAGTTAAATATAACTTGAAAGGAAACTAATTTTATCATTTTCTGAATTCTCTAAACATGTTAATACATATTTACACATTTACAACATCAAATTCACCTTCATTATTTAGAAGCACTTGCTGAATTACTCCCAATCGACATCAAAGAAGCCAGCATCTTTCATTTCTGAGTAGTATACATTCTCCAGATGCAAGTCGTCCTCCTGCACACATAAGTTAGAACAGAGCAGGTAAAGAAATATCTTACAGTCCAACTATGGAAGCGCTTTGCAGGTCAAAGATACACATGGGAGGGACATAAAGTGAGAATGAATGATAAGTAAATGATACCTGCAAAAAGTCCGCTAGGAAAGTAATATACAGAAGAGGAAGGTACATGGCATGGTAACATATGACCGTGATATTGTACAACCTGTAGTGAAAAATGATAATCTCTTAGTAAACTAAAGTAGCTGAATCATACATCGGATTATGTTAATTCCCCAGCTCCCCACCCCCCTTTACTTGTACTTGTCAAAATTGCATGTGATATCCTAATTTCTGAACTCATACTATCATTGGTTCCAGTATTAAAGTATGAATGCCCTTAATAATCACAGTAGATAAGAAAGAACATCATCTGAAGTCATTAAAGACGGCCTACCATATTCCAAATCCAGTCCCATGTGCTGCAAGTGCACATGCAAGCAATGCAGTTGCATTTACGCAAAACATGATGGAAATATAGTTCTGGAATGCAGGTCTTGCTGCAACGAGAGAAAGATACTAATAGTAAGGATACAATAGTATAAGTTCATAATAGACCCCACATAAATTCATGAGATGAAACTCACCTGGCAACCTTTCTCTCCATGTAGATCGATACATAAAAAAGATGAGGCCATATACTCCAGTCAGCAGCAACTTGTGAATAACCCATAAGGCCCATTGTGAGCCATTGTTGCTAACATCAAACAACTGAATACCAAATCCAAATAGGTATAACCCCTGGGAGAATGAATAGCATGGATCAATACCTCTAGTATGATATAATTCACAAAAGTAAGGCGTACGACTCTTAGTAAAGATGAGACACATAAGAAGCATGTCAGAGGTGCTGAATGCTGACATGAGTCCCTGATCCTCATAGGACATAAACAATTCAAAAGCAACTGAAATAATTGGGAACTAGGTCATTCATCTAAAAATTCAACTAGGATATAACCAGCAACATGACATGCCACAGAAACTTCCGACTTTGAACTTCATTTTGTGCCAGATACCTCCTCTTTTTTAAGAGCTGTTACAACAAAATTAATCATTAAAATGCCTCCCCTCTACAAATTTAAGCTTTTGTATGAGGTGATCGTGAACATGGTACCAAAGCATAATTCTGGTTTCAGAACTCACCGCCACCAAACGAACAAAGGTGATTGACAGATTACTCAAATAAAATAAAAAATAAGGCCCACATGTCACTGGGGTGTTAAGACATAATTACATAAATAAAAATTTCTCCTCTCAGACTACTTAAACTTTTAAATGAGGTGATCTAGAGAAATCTATCAAGCCCACAGCAGGAAAAGCTACATAAATTTGTTCAGAGAAGGAACAAGGTTTTACTTGAGCATATTATGATGCACAACATTGCATCTGCTGACAAATATAGATGCAGATAATAAAGTATATGTTGATGCAACTAATAAGAAAGCATGAATACATGTTACTTAAGTATGTTTCTGCTTGTTCTCATATATACATACACCATCTTCAAATTGAATATCTTTTATTTTTTTGACAAAGGTAACAAGTTTTTATATAAATCTTCAGCACTAAGGCTGGGATCCCAACAAATGCATAGAGAGCATGAAGAGAAAAATATGACTCTTTTTTTTATTATAGATTTTTCGCCTGTCACTTATTGCCTCCATATACATATCCTTCTCAAGTTAAATCTCGCTCATGATTGGATGACTTTTTTCTTTATCCTTGTTTGACTATCTTCAGATCCAAATTGCAACTTGAACTCCTCCTACTCAGACTGCAAATGTACATTCAACTCTGGCACACCACGACATTGCAAGTTGATCTTATGACTAAAGAAGAGATTAAGTTGTATTGACAGGTGACTACTTATATCTACACAACCTTTTCTGTTATATAAGAAGTTCCATGACTTTCTTTCAGTGAATGGCATTTTGAAACACAGTCTAATGAGGATAGTTTGAATTTCACTACTGAGCCACATGATATTTTATTTTTGAAATATTTTTATAATCATGGTGTCCATGCCAACTAATTAGCTTCCAAATGGGGGGCATGCTTAATTAAAATAATTGCAGAAGAGAGGTTTTGACCTATGAAATAGATGATTCTACATGTGCCAGGAAGATCAGGAAACAATATAGCACCTATCTCCATTGCAGATTCTAGAGAATGTTTGGAGTTATTCCTAAGCCTTTGTGGTATTACATGGGTGACGCTCCAGATTTCCAGTTAAAGTAGCATGTTTTGAAAGGGCTGCAACATGGGGGGCATGCTCAACTCAAAATAACTTGCAGAAGAGAGGTTTTGACCTGTGTAGTAGATGCTACCTGTATCAAGAAGATCAGTAAACAATTTGGCACCTACTTCTCCATTGCAGATTTTCTAGAGAATGTTGGGAGTTATTCCAAAACCTTTGTGGTATAACATGGGTGATGCCTCAGAATGTGAAAGGTATAATGGAGGGTTGGCAGCATCAGGTGATACCAAAAGAGATAAAGCACACATAGAGAACTATTACATTATGCATCTTATGGATAATATGGCTGGAGCAGAACAAAACTTGCTTTGGAGGGCAGAGAACTCACATTTCTATCATTACGATAGATGTTTTTAAAATCTGTACTTTTGGTGTAAAGTGGCTCACTAGATAGTTCAAACCAGTACATGGTACATTCTCCTTCGTAGTGCTTACCGGTTCCCTCTTCCCTTTCCATTCAATATTCCTGTATCATCAACATTGAACACATCCCTTTCTGTGTCCACTCTTCCCTTTCCCTAGCAACTTTTCTATTATCCCACATTCGGCACGTCCCTTTTCCTCATAACATAATAAGAAAATGCACATTTAATCCTCTTTTTCTTCTCCTTCTTACATTATCCTAGCAGAAAAACTATGTGCCTCTAAGCCGTATGAACTTGGCTTTAAGCTATTGCATAAACATGGTAACAGCAGCGTTAAGCAACAAATAAGTGAAAGTTCAGTGATTAAACAGAACAGGATCGCACCTTTAGAGATATATCTAAACCTACTACAATTGCTGAGATTAGGAAAGTCTGTGTTAGCGCCTCACGTCCACTAGCGTGGTTCCCTTGAAGTAGAAAGGCTATCAAGCTTACTTCGAGAAATAGCATGCCAGATGTTGTGAACAAGGAGATGACACTCCACATGAAGTGTTTCCCTGGAGCACACTCCCATGCCTGTGCGAAAAGTGGGTTAAAGAAGATAATGACAGACAGATAAATCAATTTCGCTTAATTACAGGTGGATCTTTAGGCAAATGTGCACCAACCACTACGAATTGGACAGCTGGAAGCATCAATACAAAATTGATATGATACATATTGTATTTAAATGGAGATATCCTCTCCATGAGAACCAAAGGAAACATGTTTTTAGAACATAAAGTAGAAGCTTTAAGAAAGCAAGAACAAAGCTATTTTACACGGTCAAGCCCATAAAGAGAAGCATTCAATGCATTAGGGACCAAAAACAACTCTAAAATTTGTCAATGCTCAATCCCATACATAACAGGACATCATGTAAGGCATCAACACCCAATGATTTTGGGATTATAATCTATAGAAATGCTTGCGGAACAATTTGCAGCCCATACGGGAAACAAGTTGGAGATAACAGCCATCAATGTGAAGTCTTTTTGCAGTAAAATAATTCTACATGACCATGCCATAAGCAGGATTTACTACCTTTTCTTTTGTTTCTACGTTTTTGTTTCATTATTCCACCCTATATAAGAGTTGTGTTTTTCCAAGTTGAAGAAAGCAGGAACAGAAATTGTCGACATATTGACAAAGGAGGTTGCCGTAAATAAGTCCAGCAAAAGCGTAATATCCTTCTCTGACAGTTAGCAAGCAAGGATGGTCATTGGCATATTTCAAAAAGGATCAAATATACATACAGTAGTTAGAAACAACTCACTAACCCCTAATTATAGCTAGAAATATAATATCCATTTTGAGTAATAGTAAATGGCGATCGTAATTGTTTTCCATGGAACATTGCTTTGCTGCTAAGGTAAGACCAATCCCTTGCTAATTTCAAGATGTATGAACATTATTACAGGAAGTACAAATATCAGAACTAAAAATTATAAAAAGTTAGTAATGATTAAACAGTTAACAGGATAACAAATAGGTACCTGAATAGAGCACCAGGCCAAATTGAAGATGCTAACAAGCCAGAGAATGGCATAGAGAACAGCTACTACATGCGATCGACCATTAGAAACCTTGGAGAAGCTTCTCTTTGCTTGGGAAGCCAAGTATATAACAAATAGTGCTGAAGGAACTATCATCAATACATTATGCCATAAACCGTGGCACTCCACGAACCAACCGCCGCCGCCACCGCCGCCATCTCCTCCTGCTCCGACCACGGCTGTTGCGGAAGAAGACGGTGACAACTCCGCCACTATGGATTCAACAGATCTCATCTTCCAATCAATCATCAAAAGCCCTAACTTCAGCTAATCCCTTTAATTATAGATAACTGATCGGGAGTTGGTAGAGAATTCTAAATACAATCGGATTCTTTTTTGCGTCGTTTTTTTCAACGTAAAAGAAAAGGTCAAACTATTTGGTAGCTAGCAGAGACCAATTTAATTAATTTTTATATAAGTTATTCGTATTAGTTAAAAAATAAGTTATACTCTAAATTTTTTTATATGCACAGCTCAGCATAATATGACACATCAGTTTTCTCATAATTTACTACATAAAATTATTTAAATAGCAAACTAAAATTGATATTCATTTTATATACGAAGAGTAATTTCTTAGTCATCAAATGAGTAGAAATATTCCTAAATAATAGCGAAATTACCGGTTGCATTCTTTTCAATTTTGTTACAAACCATTGTCACTCTATTGTTAATTTGTTTATCACTCTAATTTTTGTAATTATTTACTTTGTTTCAACATGTTGTAATTTTACAAATATTTAAAGAAAATAGATTAGTAGCTCAAAAAAATAAGAATAAAATAATTAAAAATCTTTTGTCTAATATTTTTTAAATAATATTATGTAAAAGATAAATTTAAGGAAATAACAAAACGTATGACAGTTCGTACGAAAATAGTGAATCATATTGAATGTAACTTGTTTCTTTCTAATAACGTGATGACTCATATTATTACGTTGTTTTCGTTATGCGTCGAGTTATGTAACTTTTTTTTATTAAAAAAAAACAAATTCTTTTAAGGCTACTTACGCTTTTAAGTTTATGATTGACCGGTCATTGTTCGATTTTTGATATCGTGAAGTCACGTATGTCGTCTTTGCTAAGTCAAAACTAATATGTTCCTATATATATTTATTAAGTATTATAATAAAATAACTTTTAGCGGTAATCAATCGATACATTAATAAAGTTTTTATCAGCATTAGTTTAGTATCATTAGATTCAATGTCGCTAAACATTTTAGAGACATATACAAAGAGTGTTAAGTATCGCTTAAAATACATATTTAATTAGCAATAATTAAGTTATTCCCATACATTAATTGCCCGTTAAAGGTTAATTCAATATCAATACCCCGAATTCAATGTTGAAAGTAGAAGTAAAGAGTGAAATATTTACTACTTATATAATTAATTAACTTTTTCTATCAACATATATATATGGTAATTAAAACAGCTCAATTATTTGTAAAAATTAAAGGTGTAGTGTGATATTACTTCATAGGGAATGAAACATGTGATTAGTAAAAGCAAGTGGATTATGGCTTTCTTCTTCTTCCTCCTCCTCCTCCTCCTCATGGAGTTGATGAATTGGGTCAAAACTTGGAGAGTTATTAGCAGTACAGGTAACTGATCCATGCAGTTGATGATCAAAAATATTACTAGTAGTGTTATTGAAATCGTTGATGAGGTTAATATTGTTGTTTGAAATAGAAGAATTGTTTGAGTAACTTGGCTGTAGAATTGCAATGTGTTGTTCTTCTTGTTGTTGTGAAATATTGTGATAGGCATTTGCCATTGCATATCTGCTGTTCATCACCTGTGTTTGCACTATTGCTAGCTCTGATTGTAACGATGCCACCTACAAAATAATTGTACTATCTCATGTTAGTCGTAGATGAACTTATATTCCCTCCGTTTCAAAATGAGTGAGTTGATTTGACTTGACACAAAATTTTAGAAGAAGACTTTTGAATTTTATGGTTCTAAATTAAAGTTATGTCAAATGTACTAAATTGTCCTTTAATTTTGTGGCTTTAAACATGTCACGTGGCAAGATGAAATTAAAATGTTACAAAAAAAAGAGATTATATTTTTTTTTATGCAGACTAAAAAGAAAATGAGATCATTGTTTTTAAAACAGAGGGAATATAGTTTTTCGATGAAGGATATTTTACTTTTTTGACACTTTTTCACCTGTTGTTGCAAAGCGAGAATGGTTGAGACACATCCAAAAACAGGATCCGAGAGCCTAGCTTGAGCTTCATAAGTAATAGTAACCACCGCGTCTTGCCGCCGGTTAGCCGGAATGTGCAACAATAGCTTAGACACATTGCTGGCTCCAAACACCTTGTGCACGGCTGCAAACCGAGCCGCGCCTTGGTCGGAGCCAAAGTATGGAGCGAAAACGCAACCATTGATGCATTTTCTTCTCAAGAACTTGCATGCACCACAAGGGGCCGTGGAAGCTGGAAGAACACCCGAGGCTTGCTGCTCCACAGCCCCTGAAACACGCTTTCCAGGGCCCTTACGCCGGTCGGCGCCATCACTTGGTGGCTCATTCATGTGGTGGCTTTTGTTAAAAGGGAAAGTGAGAATGTAAATTGTAATTAAAAGAGAAATTAAAGGGTGTTTAATAGAGTTGTTTATAAGAAAAGGAATGAAGAAAGGCACGTAACTCTCGTGAAGGGTTGGCAAAGGTAGAGACGTTAAGGTTGGTGAGAGTACTTGAGAATGGGGGAGGGAAAAAGAGGAATGTAGTAAGTACTTCTTGGGTGTGAGGGGCACGTGCAAAGAGAGTGTGTTGTCCATCTGTTTGGATTATTGTTACCTATTGTTTCATAACGTAATATGATAGTATTATATAATTATTTAAGTAAATATTCGTTCTCCATCATTACTTAATATCACGCGTTAACAATTTAAAGGTTAAACCTATGAAATTTTGTGGTGGAGGGTGGGGGTTAAGTTTGTTATGATTGGAAGGGCTGTCTGTGAAGTGAAGACACAAGATTTATGCTGCCCGTGGCCTGTGGGAATTTGGAAACCAGACGTATTTAGTTATAATCATGTACTATGTCATGCTTTCTTTGCATTTGATGCAAGGCTTTAATTTGCATATACGAGTATTTATTTTCTTGTATTTGATACTAGATGAAAAATAAAAGTATAATTTAGACAAATAATGTTGATAGCCGGCCGGATGGGGGCTACGAGGGGTTGGGCGAGGATAACATGTTGTACGGTGGGAAAGGCAAATATCATTCGTTAAACTTATTTTTTCTACCGTCAATTAATAATTACCTCATTCTTAAGCAATTCGTTTTTCTATAGAATATATATATTTTTTAAATTGTTGACCAATAAATATTGAAATCTTGCACAACAATTATTTGTAGTTTTTTCGTTGCACAATAATTATTTAGTCTAGAAATTGATGTACACGTGTCATTTTTTCCCTCCAAAATTGAAAAGAATTTATAGAACGTTAAAAAGTATTGAAAATATAATTATTTTGTTCATTTATTATTATCTACTAGATCACCAACAATATTTATCCTCGTATATCAACTTATACGTTTACTTAGTAAAAATATTTTTCTGAGTTATTTTTAAATTCGTATACCATCAGAAGATAGAAGGTATTTAATTTAAACATTTTCTATAATCCTTATATCAATAAGCCTAGTTTATTTTGCATTTTAGAAATTCATATAACTAACTAATCATATACTAAAATATATAATAGTATTTATATATTACAATATATATTTCCTACAAGATAAAAGTAATAAGACAATTCATAAAGATTCTCGCGACTTATTTCAACAATATTGGCATAACTCTAATTAGCTTTGTGTATTCCCATATTGGGGTTTGTCTTGCGGCCCAAACAAGTCTTCTAACATTAGGGCAGGAACGGAAGAAGGGTTTACTACAGACCTTCGTTTCCTTCTTCACAAGAAAATCTGCATTTCTTCTTCATTAAATCAGGAAAAAGGGCTCCAAATGACCAGCAGAAAGATTGTACGGGACTTGTTTATCTCCAAACAACCTGTTTTCCGCCGAATATTAGCACCGCAACAGGTTCTTGTTGTTTTTCTTCTTTGTTAATGGTTCTTGTTTATAATTTGTAATTTCTTGTTTTTTTTTTTTTAAAATGTTTGCATTAGGTGGTTTCGGGTAGAGTTACAACAAATTTGAGGTTTGTTGGAGCAGATAGGTATCTGGGTATTCGTCATTTCGGTGTATTCAATGAGTTCTCCAAGAAAGTTAAAGGCGAAGTAGACAGGTATTTGCTCTTTCTCTATTGCTTTTCATTTCAATGCTCTAATTGATTTACTTTCTTGTATATTGGTAATTAAAGAAGAGCAAGGGATTTTGTACCAGCTACGGAATTCTATTATTTGAATTAGAAGTTCCCTTTGTAACTAATTTTGTGATCAACCCCGGGCTTGATATCATTTCAGTAGTTGATGAAGATGCGCAAAAGATATATGTACAATCTAGGTATGTAGCCTACCAAACTGTCTATACAAAAGAATTAGTTAAGCCAAAGTATATATGAAATAAAAACGAGATATTGTATATCTTAAGTATTTTCTCATTGCCTTGAAAAATACTCCAGTTCCTTTGATGGACATGGTGGACACATAACTTCATCTATCCATAGCCTCTAAACTATCTTTCGGATTATCAATCAATGTCACATTGAGAGAATTCCCCTTCCCAAAACTATGAAGCCGCCTGCTCTATAGTGTAACAGAAAGTGAATCAACATATGCTCGCAACCTCTGCACTTAAATCTCCCACTTAAAGAAATGCATTTATTTTTTATTGGATTGTCTTCATAAGGATATCATTTCGCGGGACACACCTAAGTAAAATGAGCAACTTTATTTGGTGCCTTTGTATGAGAATCTCCTTTTACCATGTCTTCTTTTCTTCTTAATTAATTAGACCGTAGGAATAAGATTTTAATGACAATGTACACACACTAACCGTCTTTATACCATCCTACCCTTCCCATGTTCCACTTGTCAGATACTCAATCTGAATAGCTCCTGAAAAGCTAAATTCCCATGATATTCCCTTGAACGATTTCAAACATCATGTTAGCTACAAGCCCATAATTGCATTCATATTATGAGCAATAGCTAACACCGCTGATCATAGATTGCATCTTCATGCCACATATCCAACCAAAATTTGCCATTCGAATGACAAAGTCAATGAATCTAAGGAAGTCATCTTTTTCTTCATAATCCCTTTCCGCAGACGTGCTCATGAAATGGCTAGTCGCTTCATCTGGAAACCATTCATTCATGTCACATATTTAGCAACTATTACTTTCTTCATAATTCATCTCTTTTTGTGTTTATATCTACCACCATTTGTGTACATGGCCATATTAAATACAATAGTATCCTGACCCTTAGACCACTCTAAACAGATATTAGTTTCTTTTTCTTAATGAAATGATATTGCTCGTGGCAATGTTTTTCTTCCTAGAGAAGATTCCTTATCATTTTATCCTATGTCCACACTGTTGTCATACAAAAAAGGGGGCACACACAGGTATGTGGATATGCTACACAATGTAGTTTTTTCAAATATGTTGTTTCACTCTTGGGCGGGCTATGTCTTCTACTCAACTTAACTTGCATTCAACATTTTTTATCATTGATTACTACATCTTTATCTTTAAAATCCCCAATAGAAATGGCTACCTAGCATTCATTAGTTGGCTAGATCTGTCGAAATGAAGTATGAGGAGCCCGATTCTGAGCAGTTCTTTTTTTCCTTGGGACTGGGTGATATGGGGACATGTTATCTTTTGAAGTGAGATGGTAGAGAATACAAATATTTCTCAATTTTATGATTATCAAGTTTCTAGTGTCCGTGTCGCACTCTCCGTCTATTTACTTCTAAGACTTTGTTGGGGGTGTCATTGGGTTTATTCCTCAATGCTTATTGCTGCAGTAATCAAGAATTCCAACAGTCAGTCAAGGTGTTGAAGGAGAAAGCTGAGGAGTTAAAAGGGGTGAAAGAAGATCTTAAAACAAGGTGCCTTCAGATTTCCTTTAAATGTAATTTTAAAAGGTTTTAGCCTTTTCTTTAAGGGGCTGAGACATACTGTTGTATGTCAAGGCTGGCAGAACTACCAATGGGGACCCTGAAATGGTGAACTGGCAAATGCAGAACGAAGCAGACAACTGAGCAGCTTTACAAGCATGTTGATGGTGTTTGGACGGAAGCTGAAGCTACGGCAAAAAAGGTAATACTGTAATGGTGCACCCTCCATCAGTCTCTTGGGTGCTGGTCTAGTATTTCGTTGCTGATTGAGATTTATCTAAAATGAATGCTCCCACACATATATTCTTCCTCGAGACTATATTAGCAGCTGTTCATGGCTGTGCAAAGCTGCTTTTAGGTATCTAGATGGTATGACAGGTTGATTCATATTGTTCTGTTGCCTTTCTATAAAATAATAAAAATCTATTATCGGAGATTCAGAGGATGCAATGAGTATAAAAGCACCCCTCTACCCCCTCAAAAATGAAGGGATATAAAGCCCAGGCGTTACAACATTTACAAACTTTGAATTGCAGAGGCAAGTTAGATTAAATTGACATCTATCTTTCAATCTATCTGTGGAGTGTAAACACTTACGGGACATTCTTGATTCCTTTCTCTCCCATTGTGTTTGTGTCCATATAATACATGCTGGTAACTCTCTATATCTTGCAACTGAGCTCCCTCTTTTCCTCCTAGTAAGCTGTTGTAGACAACTTTTAGGGATTCAAGTATGCCTGCCTGATATCAAATAAGTCGAAAACATGTCTCACGACTCTTTTGCAGCCTTCTAGTGAATAAATAGACGATTCACAATTCCTACTTCTGTTTTACACATACTGGATCCTCTTGTATACGGTGTCCCCCCTTTCTTTAATTTAGTAATACAAATATTTGCAATCAAGTTTCTTTTTGTATTGTAATATTTGCAATGAAGTCTTGTACGTAGTTTATCCTCTGTCAAGCACCATGCTCTACTGCCAGCAAAACATGAGATTTTCTTGGTGCATTATTTCTTTGGAGATCTTTTCCTCTGGTGCACCAACATTTGAGAACATTCATTGCAGTGAAGTTTTGTCTTGTTGTTGAAGTGTGTAACCATCTCATCTAAAAGCTTAAGCCGTTAGAGATAACATACTTTTATTTAATAAATTACGTCTTCACACATCCCCTCACGTGTGGATGGTCCAAGCATGTGGGGAAAAAAATTCGATCATGGGTGGTGGCAAGACTCAAACCCATGACCTCCGCCTACTCTGATAGCAATTTGAAGTGTGTGATCTTATGTTGTTAGAGAGAGCATAACTTTATATAATTAATTATGTTTTCAACACCTATCACTATTAATTAGTAAAGATATTGATCTTTCAACTACAAATCCCTCCATGAAGGCTAGATGTTTATTTTGCATCTTTGATTGGAACAAACTGTCGTATAATGTTGATGCATTTTTCCCACTTGTTTGTGTTTCCCCTACATATTTTTTGCCTTTTTGGGTTAGCTTCTTGGTTCTGCCATAACATCATGTAATGGAGCTAACTATTTACTCTTGTATTGAATGCTTTTCCTTGAAGCCAGTAATAAAACACTTCCATTAAAAAAAAGATATTGATCTTTCAATCTCCGAATCCTGAAAGTTCCTTAAAAAATGTCAAGTTTAGTCACTGCCTTTTGAGATAATATAATTTGTCTTGTAGGTTTATGCCAATGTGGAGGAAAAAATATCTGCTACTAAAGAGGAGGTTGGTAGTTCTTTCCTGAGTCTTTTTAGCACATGTCCCGATTATGGTGAATTCTTTAAGAGAGTGACAGTTGACCCTGATTCGTTTGTAGGTCAGGTCAAGCTTTCGGACGGGGAAGGAAGAAACTCCAGGATCAAGTGGTCATTCGGATACTTCTGGTTCAAATACCAATGAGAGTAGTGAGTCTGCATCAGCAAAAACTCAACAGGAACAGCAGCAGCAGCAGCAATCTTCTTCCAGTGATAATGCAGAAACAGTTTTTAGCAAGGTTAAGTCTGCTGCTTCATCCTTATCATCAAAAGTCTCACCAGCCTTCCAAAAAATAAAAGAAGCAAAGCCTGTTGACTTAGCCAAGAAGGGATATGGCATTATATTGGATGAATTGAAAGGTACTCCAGGTAAGAGAAAGCGCCTCGAACATTCTGCTCCTACACAAGAAACTTCATCAAACTTCGAGAGGAGCACAAGGACTGATGTTGCTGTCTTACCGTCAAAGCAGTCGAAGTGGAATAAGAAATGGGAGGCACTCAAGGAAAAGGTAATTTTCTTTCTTATTAGTCCCTGTTGAGATTGAGTGAACTTGTCTTTTCCTCTCATAATCCTAATTTGCCCTAAGTTTTTATTTATTTCCAGATGCAAGGTCACCCTGTGTTTAAGCGCTTCACTGGCATGAGTGAACCTGTTGTAACAAAAAGCCAGGAGGTACTTTCTGATTCTCTGTAGAAATTTATCATTTGTGATATGTTTTCATTTTCAAACTTCGTTATCTGCTATATTTAACCCAATGAGGATATACATCCAGAAAGCATTTGTAAGTGAGAATTTTTAGCATAAAATCATGAAGCTGATAGCAGCAGCAGTGAATTGGATTGCATTTATATGAAGTTATCTGAAATATTTTTGTGGTATGACAGATTGCAGAAGATATTCGTGAGAGATGGGAAACGAGTGATCATCCCGTTGTTCATAAAATCCAAGAGTATAGCTACATTCCAATTTTAATGCTGTGTCCTGGATAGAGTTCTTTTTAAGAGTAACTTATAGGTCTATCTTAATGGTTGCAGTATAAATGAAACTGTGTTTGGAGAATCAACAGCTGCTTTGTCATTTAAAGAGATCCGCCGCAGAGATCCGTATGATTACAGCCTTCTTTTGCTTGATTTCTCATTTTCATTTTTGGCTTGTATAAGAAATTTGAAGTATGTCTTGTGAAGGTCATTCTCTTTACCTGAATTTGTTGCTGAGGTTCAAGAAGTGATTCGGCCAGTTCTTGGTGCTTTCTTCAAAGTAAGTATGCACAAGTTCACTAAAGCTTATGGACACATGAACATTATTTCTCGTGTGGGGTAGAAATAGTAGAAGCAGACAGAAGGGTATGGGTTAGTCATGTGTTTGTTTCACATTTAAGAGTAGTGGGTGGTGCAATCTCTCCATGTCTAGTTTTCAACGCCTTCAAAGTTGGACAGACAGGAGAATCTATGTGTCTCTTTAGATAAATACTTCAGAAGTTAATCAGTAGGTCCACCATGACCCTTCCTTTCTTGCCTCGTACCGAGCTCTATTTTGTCTTTCACTGCTTATTGAATCTTCTCATGTTGATATACTTAAATATGTTATTTTTCTCTTCTTTCAATGACGTCTTGCTTTTGGGTCATTAGGGAGATTCAGAGGTGTTGAAGAAATATTGCAGCAAAGAGGTAATTGAGCGGTGTAAAGCAGAGCATCAAGCTTTTGAAAGCCAGGGTATCATTTTTGATAACAAGGTAAGAGAAACACAAGTTATGGTATTGGCTTCCAGTTTGAATATTTATTTACACTGAAGGGGAATAACAATAAATAAATGAAAAGTGCCGCTTTACTTAAACTTTCAGTGTTGCAATCTGTTTTCGATGATTTCTATTAGAATGTCAGACATGATCAATAGTTAGTAAAGTTGATAGAATTAAAATAGCCAAGACACTTTTCTTACTGTTGTAGGTGATTACATTTTTTTGCTGATACATGGGCTTATTCTGTTAATGTGAAGATACAATTTGTGAGTTCCGTGCTTGTCAAGTCAAGGTCATAATCCTTGAAACTTTATGTTTAGATGCTGTTATGTTGATAGAGATTTAGAACCGTTTTCCCTGACTAGAACTATCCTTCTGTCATGAAACCTGTTCAACAAATCTAATACCTTGTAGAGTGATATTGTTTTTTTTAAAATGCGTCATTTTTTTTCTTTAGGGGTTGTAGCGGCGTCAATAGTTAAAAGTGTTTGTTCACACGGCATATTGCTGTTTACTGTTTCTCATTGGCCTTGATCTAAGCATTAGATGCTGCATTTGCTGTAGTTGTGGTCTTGATTTAAAATCATTCCAGATTTCGCACATCTCGCTGTAGGAAATATGCTCAAACTGAAAGTCGGCATGAAACTTGCGATCTCTCATTTTGCATCACACGGTATACTTCATTAAAGGGGTTGATTAGCTTGAGTTCAGTACTAATTGGTTTCTCTAGCATGAAACTTCCCTTTCCCTTTCCTGTTGTTTCTCCCCGTTAAAGAGATTTCTAGCCCACACCTGGCCCAAAAGGGAAGAAGTCGTCAATTCCTTTTTCAAATCCTGCTGCAGCTGCACGAGGTATATGAAAGAGTAGAAAAGTGCTTTCGCTGTTGTGGAGTAAGGAGCCTTTGTATCGGCATACATTTAGTTTATTCCTAGCTATTAGAGTGGGATCCACTTTTTGGGGATTATGAGTCCAAGCAATAACAAGAATATTTCTATTAGAGCATCTTTCCCAATCCCTGAAGAGATGGTTCATCCCAGAGTTCCCACCTCTCGCTGTAGGAAAGTCTCTCAAACTGAAAATTGGAAATGGAACTTATGATCTCTCATTTTGCATCACATAAATAAACTACATTGAAGGGAACGATTATGTGTGAGTTCAGTACTAATTGGTTTCTCTAGCATCAAACTTTCCTTTTATTTTTCGTCTACTGTGGTTTCTCCCCATTGCTACTAGGAATCAAATAACCCTACTGAAAATGAGTTCACACCACCGCCTTCCACAAAAAAAAGGGGCTGGTGGCGGACAGATCCAACCTTTTTATTTCTGTGCACCTTGTATATGGATGAATAAATGTTTAGACAATCTATATGGTTAACTACTCTCACTCTCTCTCTCTCTCTCTCGTTGTGCAGATTTTACATATTTCGGACGTTGAAGTACGGGAGACAAAAATGATGGGAGACAGTCCCATTATCATTTTGGCGGTAAGCATATCTCCTCAATTTTTTGATGTCTGAACTAATGCACCTTTTGACAGGGATTGTATATAAGTTATGGAGAAATCCTGATAGTAATCTTTCTTTGATAATTTTCACAGTTCCAGACGCAACAGGTTTACTGCATACGTGATAAACTTGGTTCAATTAAAGAAGGGGGACAGGTAAGCTTTATCCTCTGTTTTAGGTTGATATTATTTATAATGTCCTGCATTGGCTATTCAATTAATTGATGACCCAGCTGGTAAATTTGCTACTTTCTAGTGATCATATCATCTGTGGTCAAAAATTGTCATTTTTCTATGTTACTAGCGTGATCTTCGTACATAAAAGTGTGTTACTACATGTAAACTCAGGATGTTCACGAGCATCAGTCAAGAATTTCCAAATTCGATGACTCATTCCTTTGAAAAAGCTTCTTAATTGAGACAATCTATGTTGCTGTATAGAATGACCTCATCCTCTCAATCATCGTCAAAGCTTAAGACTTGTGAATTTGAAATTAACCCTGGCATGGCTAAATGTTGTTTTACTACATGTATTTAGGATACAATACACACTGTATACTATGCTTGGGCTATGCAACTAGTAGAAGCAGAAGAACTTGGAGAAGGAGCGATCCACCCTATATGGAGGCTTAAGGAGATGCAGCAACTTGGTGTTGCAGCCCTCATCTAAATGAACAGAGTGGATGTTGTTGCTGCCTGCGCCTTGTTCATGTTCTTGCACTTAATTTGTGCAGAAAAATTTTTGCAATAAATTTTTGCCCTTTCTGGAGGCATCATCATGTATTCAAATTAACGAGGAGATAGAATATTTTTTCACTATACCATGAACACTGCAAAAATAGAATATTCATGATAGTTTTGCAGAAGAACTATATTCATTACAATTTTAAGATGTATGGACTGACTGTATAAAGGCTTACTACGCTATAGTTTAACATGATATAGCGAATTAGTTACCATTTTTATACTCTTCACATTTCTATTTATCCCTCTTCCTTATTAAAAACTTTGAGGAGTATTTTTTATTTCAAAAAATTAATGTCATTATTTTTCTTATTTTACCCTTTAATGTTATTAGTTTTGAAAATATATATTTGTCTAGTTAAAGTATGTTCATTGGTCAAATTAGTTAATCAAATTAAATTAATTTATGTTTATTTATTGAAAATTTAACTTTTAAGAATATTAAATTAGGATATAATAGTAAATTTACCTGATTCTTTTCAAGGATCGTGAAATCTGAATTAGTGATAACTAAAATAGTAACGAAGAGGGTAGAGAAATGTATCAACAGCAAAGACAGCTTTTTTACTGTTGCCTTTATAGCTTCTATATATATATATATATATATATATATAGCTGTCAGTCATGTGGTGGAAATCTTGCCATTTCACCGACATTCAATCTTAAAAGATTTTTCCATTGATTTCCCTATTTTCTGCTCCTCATGCTTAATTAAATAATGAAAATGCATAATATATAAATACGAGTATTAACTTAGCGTGAATAATTATGGCTTTTAACTTTGAATATGTATAAGTTGACATTTAAATTATTATAAAATTGAACAAGTAGACACAAGTGTCATAATACACATAGGATATCATGTAGGATACAAAATTGCCATGTAGGAGTAAAATGCAATGTAGAACGAATGTGTCCATTTATTTAATTTAATAAAAGTTTAAGTGTCTAATTATGGACATTCAAAGTTAAAAGTCTTAGTTATCAATTATGTAAATATATTATGCTTAATGAAAAATATATAGTAAAGTATCTTTTTTATGATTTAATTTTTTTCAATATAAATCTAGAGAGTATGAAATTCAATATACATTATGAGGTATGTAAATTTAGAGAATTGTTATCTTGCATCGGAATTTTACTCATTCAGCATAAACAATAGGAATTACATTATATTTTATACGATATATGACTCTGGAATTTAAGACTAAATGAGATTTAATCGTAAAAAAAAAAAGTACAAATAGATTTTGAATCATACTAGACACTGCTAAAAAAAAAAATTAGTATGTAAATTCTTTCTCATGATTAAACAAATTTATCTCTACGAGAGAGGGTGCACGAAAATAATAGAATTGAAATAACAAGTCCAATAAATGTGAAGGGATATACTCCCTCCGTTTAAAAAAGAATGACCTATTTTCCTTTTTAGTATGTTTCAAAAAGAATAATTTTTTTCTTTTTTTGGTAACAACTTTCCACGTGGCATGTTTAAAGCCACAAGAACAAAGGGCGATTTTATACATTTAACCAAACTTTAATTTAAGACCACAAGATTCAAAAGTCTTTTTTATACTCTTAAATTCCGTGTCAAGTCAAACTAGGTCATTCTTTGTAAAACGGAGGGAATAAATGTTATGAAATAATAATAATAAAATGTCAAGATGTAGAAATGTACTAATAAAAAAGAAGTTGCTCAGTAAATTACCTACAAGATTGAAGCAAGCTGCTCTTTATGCTAGCGGTGTGTATCGAATTTTTCCGTTTGTTTTTTACTAATTAATTTGAATTATAGTTTTTGACTTATTTTTGTTAATTTGACTTTAAAATAAGTGTTTATAAGCACTTTTTAATTTTACTCAAACACTTCAAAACTGCTTAAAAGCTATTTTAGCTTAAAAACACCTAAAATAAGTCAATCCAAACGGGAACTAAGTAAGGTATGTCTAATTTTTTGGCTTATTTAGGAACAAAACTTTTTGGCCCAACCTCATTTGACTCACTAGTCTCGTAGGCCAACCCGCGAGCCTTAGAAGTCAGCCCGTGGGCTATAAGTGTTAAAAATATGAGTAAATTACATAAATTCATAGTTTTAATATGAAATTACAATTTATACCTAATGAGTTTTAAATTAAATTAACCCCTTAAAAAATTAAAAAAAATAAAAATTGGATACAATAATTGAAGCTCGGATACATTAATATGTAGCTCAAATACATTAAATACTGATTCGGATACATTAATATATAGATAAGATACATTAAAGAAATAATAAAATCTGAATTTTTAAAAAAGTAATAGGAGATAATAGAAATAACTAAAATAAAAGGTGTGTATTTCTATAATTTATCCTAAAAATATTTATTATATATATATATATATATATATATATATATTGTAGTGGTGTTTTATTTGTAAAGATTTCGTCAATAAATATTTTTAAAATATAAAATCATGTCTAATTACTTTGTAGGTTTTTTATTGGTAACCTACTTAGGAGTGGGTTGGACTACTATTTTATAAGCTCTTTAATTAAAAGGGTTAGTTTGTTCTAACTCATTCAACTCTCTAACCCACTAGGATTAGGTTGGGCCGATCCATTTTGACAAGCTCTATTAAAAAAAGATAAAAATGATTAACACCAACTTAAGTCTATATATATAATTCGATTTTTTCTATTTTTCTTTTTGTAAATTTGAAACCAAACCAAAAAAATTAATCAAAATTAAAATTTATGTAATTTAATTTGATTTTTCAATTAAATCAAAACAATGCATATTCCTATTTTAAGCTACTTTCAAGTTGTTGAAAGAATTTGTTTCGGAAGTTACAGTAAGCACCCTTTAGTCACTAAATTAGAGATCAAATTTTGTTTGATAAATATATGTAGATATTGACACTACTTGATATTAGTTTAGTGGTTAAAACATTTGTGAATTAGTTTTATTATTTTATTTTTTACGAGAATTATTGATAGAGTTATTGGCTAAAATCATTCCTTAACTATGACTCAAATCTAATTTACTTCCTTATATTATTTAAGTGAGCAAAAAACATCCTTATACTATAAAAAAAATAACAAGAATAATCCTTCAATCTATTTTTGTTAAGAAACTAATTGAATCAATAAAAAATAATAATTTGGTCATATCTTGCCACGGCGAGAAGATCAAAGTTACTTAAAAAGAATAAGGATATGAATAGGAAATGAATCTTTCATTATCGAAATTTAAATTTTGCGTGTTGTCAGTTTATATGTTTTTTGCATCGTCAAGTAGATTGACTTGCAACAATATATAAGTTTTGAAATATTTATACAGTAGGTTCCGATAGTTACAAAGATTATGTAAAAAATATATTTTAAAAGTATTACGTTCAACTATTTAGAGATTTTCTTCTATAAAATATTTAGGGCGCATGTACTTTATATACAATGCAATTCACATTTTATATAATGTATAGAAATGTTGGAAATTTAGGGCGCATATTGTATTCGAAAATTTGAAGTTGGAGTAGTATTTGAGCATAAAATATTTAGAATTTGAATATATTTTGTGTCAAATCTTAACGGTTAAATCGATAACCAAATCGATAACGATAAAAAAATGATAAACCAATAACTGATAAGACAATATCTTAATGGTTCTATAACGGTTTAGCATCTCTACAAACCGATAACTAATAAGCCAACCCGATAAACTTTAAAACCGAACCGAACCAGCCGATACACAGCCCTAACTCAAAGGGTGTGTTTGGTACGGAGAAAAATATTTTCCATATTTTCTTAGAAAATGTTTTCCTAGAAAATAAGTAGATTTTGGACTTATTTTTTTATGTTTGGTTGGTGAGTGAAAATATTTTCCGAAAATAAATTTTGGTGTTTGATTTCTGAATGAAAAAAATGTTTTTGAGAGACATCTTTTATTTTTACTAGAGTAAAAAATAATTTATGGAATTGAAAATATTTTTTAAAAATAGAATTATTATTTTTTGAGGGGTGGGGGTGGGGGTGGGGGTACTGGATGGGGGCAGGGGGGGGGGGAGGGGTAGGAGTGAAAAAATAAAAATTTGAAGTTGATAGTATTTTAAAAAAAACAAAATTTATATTTTTGGGGGGTTGGGGGTGGGTGGGGGGTTGGCTGAGGGGAGAGGGGTAGGAGTTTAAAAATAAAAATTTGAAGTTGAAAATATTTTTAAAAAACAAAATTAATTTTGTGAGGAGGGGGTGGGGTTGAGAGGGCTGGCCGATGGGGGGGGGGGGTCAGGGAAGGGATCGGATGTAAAAATAAAATTTTAAAATTGAAAATATTTTTTTAAAATTGATGCTTTTCCCCCAAAAAATGTAATTTGAAATTGAAAGAGAGTTTTGGAAAATATTTTCCTTAATTTTTTGAAGGAAAGTCATTTTTCCTACTTTTGAGGATAATGAGTTGATTTGATAAATATTTTTCAAAAATTTGTCCCAACCAAACATGAGAAAATTGAAAAACAGTCAAAACACACTCAAAATGTATATAATATTATGTTTATTTCTAAATTTTTTTATACACATTTATTTTAATTAGAACATGTATAAAGTTTTACCGTTTATTAAAATTAATTAATGTGTATGACTAATATTTTTTCAAAAAAACAAATTTAAGTTTTTCTATACATTGACACTATTAAAGGGAAAATAAAAAGGGAAAAGGGTCTGATTTACCTCTAAACTTTATGATTTGGAGCTGATATACCCTACGTTTAAAAAATGGCCCATATATGCCCTTATCGTTATAGAAATGACTCATATATGCCCTTTTACTTAACAGACCAATATTTAATAAATTAAAAATTTATTTCTTTATGCTTTAATCTGAGAAAATTTCATGTGGCTTTTAAAATACTTCACCCAATTAATTTTTACCGACTCGATCCAATTGAAAACAAGAAAACCCCACCCACTTAAATAAACCTAACCCATTTCATTATATGGTCTCCACTCTCCACTTCGACAAGAAAAAATCAAAAATTTATTAGGGTTTCAGTGAGCTCTAAACTGGCCTCCATCAATTTCAATATAGTTCAAAATGTTATGTAAATTTTTACTACTTTCTTCCCTTTTCTTTTAAGGATCTTTCGTGTTAAAAATATAGGGTAACATGTAAAAAAAAGGCATAATACATATATTAGATCCTAAACTTGGCTTCAAATTTTAACTTTGACCTCAAACTTTCATAATGCACAAATAGTCACTTTAACTATCATATCTTTCAATAAATAAACACGCGATTTTTGAAACCAAAGTGCGTGAAATGCAAATGCTCCCACGTGTATTAGTGAGCCAATCAGTGGCTGCCAACTAATTAAAAAATTTACAGTATTTTTTTAAAAAAAAATTACACGTCATTTTGAAACTAAAAAAATTATAAAAGAGATTCATTAAGGGTAGAATTGTCATGTTAGCATTTTCTTACCGTTTTGGGCCTCAAAAATTACCTCTCACTCGCGCAGAATGCGTGTATTTCACGCATTTTGCCAAGTAGGAATCGCGTATTTATTTGTTGAAAGATAGTATAGTTAAAGTGCCTATTTGTGCACTATGAAAGTTTGAGGTCAAAGTTAAAATTTGAAGCTAAGTTTAGGGTTCAATATATGTATTATGTCTAAAAATAAAATGTAACTGAGTTTGCTTTTGTGCTTTTTTCCCTTAACATTCTGTCCATGGAAGATTTATTTTCTTACTTTAACACATGAGTTTATCTCTTTGAATGCAAAAATGGAATCTTTGTTGGTCCCCAATTAATTATTGTCTTAGGATTTTAAAATTCATTTTTGGTTGGTGTTAAATGCTAAGGTGGTCCCTATTATGTCTAAATTATTTGCTTGTTGCAGGTGTCTTTTTAAAAGAATGATTGAAGAAGTGGATATTGTTTTCTACGGGGAAAATTGGGTGTTAGTATAAAATAAGTCAATCTTTTCAAGTTCCATGTTAAACTGTGTAGTAACAAGATGTGTATTATCATGGAAACAAATTTAGAATTTACGGTAGTTTTCCTGTAAGCAAAAAGGAAAATCCAAGATTGAAGAGCTTTTCTTCCATAAGACAAAAGAAGACAAAATGTAGTATGCAACATAAAGCAATGAGTTAGGTTTATTTTAGTGGGTGGGGTTTTCTTGTTTTTAATTGGGTTGGGTCGATAAAAATTAGTTGGGTGGGATATTTTAAGAGCCATGTGACATTTTTTTAGATTAAAATATAAATAAATAAATTTTTAATTTATTAAATAATAGTCTGTTAAGGACATATATGAGCCATTTGAATATATGAATTATTTTTTAAAGGAAGAGTATATGAACTTTAAATCAGGTGAGGGGTAAATGAGACCCTTTTCCCAAATAAAAAAGAAAAGAAAAGGTATTAGTGGCCACCGTCAATCGTCTTCTAAAATCATGTAAAGAGGCCGGAAACCGTACTCTGTTCTTGATTTCCCGGTTCCGTTTTGTTTTACTACTCTACTAAACTAACCCTACTTTTTTCCCCCTTAAACCCTAGTTTTCATGCTTCTAATCTCTCTGTTTTCACCATTATCTTGTTCTTAACAGTTAAAAATTTCTGTTTTTTTTTTAAAAAAAAAATTGTTCCAACGGTTAAATATCCGGGTTTTTTTTTGTTTTTTTTTTATTTATTTATGTTGGTGAAGAAATATGGGTGTACTGGAAAAGATATCGGAAGCATTGTATGACAATGAGGAGAAGACAGTTGAGTTGAGGCAAAAGATACTGCAGTTGATTTTAGAATGGGGGTGTTTCGATAAGGACTTAAAATTGCCTAACAACTGTTTGAAGGGATGTTTCACTGAGATGGAGGGTATTAAGGATACTAGGGAGTCGTTAGAGAGGAAAGAGGAGGAGTTGGAGTTGGAGTGGAAGAAATTGAGTGCGGCGAGAAGAGGGTTTGCTGAGACTGTGAAGTTAAGGGAGGAGAAGTTCAATGATCAGGAGAAGATGGTTGAGAGATTATGGGAGGAGGTTGAGTTTGAGAGGAAACAAATTGGGGATGTGGAGGAGAAGTTAATGGGGATTCATGCGAAAGAGAAGGAGTTGAACAAGATTCAGATTTGGATTCGCCATGAAACACAAGCTCTTGAGTTGAAAGATCAAGAATTGGCTGAAAAAATGGAGAAGTTTCAAAAGCTGCAGAGTTTGAAGAAGGAATATGATGTTAAGGTAATGGGGTTGGAGTCTATGAAGAATGAACTAAGGGTGATCGAGAATAACTTGGAATCTGTGAAGAAGGATGTTATTTTCCAAGAAAATAAGTTGGATAATACAGAGAAAGAACTAAGGGTGACCGAAAATAACTTGGATTATGTGAAAAAAGAACTAAAGGAGAATGAAAATAACTTGGTATCTTTGAAGAAGGATGTCACCTTCCAGGAAGGTAAGTTGGATAGTATGACGAAAGAATTAAGAGCAAAGGAAAGTAAATTGGAGGTTTCCAAGAAAGAAATTAGAGAAAAGGAAAATAAGTTGGAATTTGTGAACAAGGCACTTGTTGTTGAGGGAAGCAGGTTGGATGGTGTGAAGACAGTGTTAAGAGTGAAGGGAGGTAACTTAGATTATTTGGAGAAGGAACTTAGAGAAAAGGATAAGAAAATGGATTATGTGAAAAAAGAACTAAAGGAGAATGAAAATAACTTGGAATCTGTGAAGAAGGATCTCACTGTTAAGGAAAGTAAATTGGATATTGTAAAGAAAGAAATTGGAGTAGAGGAAAGTAAATTGGAGATACTGAAGAAAGAAGCTAGAGAGAAGGAAAATAACTTGGAAGCGGTGAATAAGGCACTTGCTGTTAAGGAAAACAGGTTGGATGGTGTCAAGAAAGTATTAAAAGTGAAGGAAGGTAACTTAGATTGTGTGGAGAAGGAGCTTAGAGAAAATAAAAAAACAATGAATTCTATGAAGAATGAAATTGCTATTGTAGAAAATATGTTGGATGGTATGAAGAATGAACTGATGTTGAAGGAAAGTAACTTAGATGTTGTGCTGAAGGAACTTAGAGAAAAGGGAAAAAAGATGGACTATGTGAACAAGGAACTACGGGAGAAGGAAACTAACTTGGATTCAATGAAGAAGGAAATTGCTGTTTTGGGGAACATGTTGGATAGTATGAAGAAAGAACTGACGTTGAAGGAAAGTAACTTAGATGTTGTGACGAAGGAACTTCAAGAAAAGGTAAAAAACTTGAATATTGTCGAAACAGAGCTGAGGGAGAAGATAAACGAATTGGAGTCGGTGAAAAACGAATTCAAAGCTGAAGCAGAGAACTTGAATGCTCTTAGAAAGCAAGTTGAATCTAATGAGGAGAGCTTGTCCTCAATGAAGAAGGAAGTTGAACACAAGGAGAAATTTCTGTTTGCAATGAAGAAGAAACTTGAACTCCAGGAGGAACACTTGAAGTCATTCAGTGAGAGTCTCCATTTAAGGGAGAGAGAGCTTGATTGTACTCAAGAAGCATATAAGCTGCGTGTTGAAGAGCTTAATTCAAAGGAGAAGAAGCTGGATTCAGCAGAGGAATTTACGAAAAAAAGCTATGAGGGGTTTCAATCTGAAAAGAGACAATTCCTCGTAGAGCAAGGACTTTTTGAGCAACGCATGAAAGATGTTATACTTAGAGAGGAGAGAATTAAGGATAGATTAGAGGAGCTTGAATCAAGAGAGAAACATTTTGAGGATCGGTGTAGAGAGCTCAAAGAGAAGGAGAAGCAGTTGAATGGTATTCCTAATGTGCACTTAAAGACAGAAGCTACTGAAGATGTAACAGTGGACACGGTCTATACTACTGTAGGTAATTCTGCTGTTACAAGATTTACTGCGATAATGAATGGGAAGAGCTTACAGATATTCTTAAATGAGCATGAGAAGGAGCTGGATTTGATGTCTGATGACGTTTTTGAGGCTCTGCAGATGTCTCCTGACCCTGCAAAACTGGTGCTTGATGCAATGGAAGGTTTCTATCCTCCCCATTTGAGAAAGAGAGAAACAGAGTTTGAGGGTAGTGTTGCCCGAAGGAGCTGCATTCTTCTGTTAGAGCAGTTAATTAGGGTTTCACCAGAGATTCAAGGTTCTGTGAGGGAAATAGCAAGATGCATTGCAAGTGATTGGAAGGTCAAAATAGAGGCTACCGAAGGAAACCAAGATGAGATCTTGGTTTTCTTGTATCTTTTGGCTGCGTACAGTTTGGTTTCTTTCTTTGATGCTGATGAACTTATGATCCTGCTGGAGAGTGTTGCTAAGCATGACAAATTTGCAGAATTGTGTCGTGCTCTTGATATGAAGCAGAATTTACCTTGTAAGTATATTAGTATTTTTTTTGTGTGGATAAACTAAAGGTAGAAGATACTATTAACAAGCATCCATCTCCCATTGCAAAAACACATCATAAATAATTGCTGCTGTAGTTTGCTAATATTGTTCCGGGCTCCAACACAGTATGATGCTGAATTTACTTTAGTGCTCCTGTGACATTACTCAGCATGCTTTGATAAATTCCTTCCTTGTTCATTGCCATATCTCCTTAGCCATTTCATTAGGAAACCTTTTTTTTTTTTTTGACAAGAGTGAAGATTTTATTGGAATCAAATCAGCACAAATATTGTGCTTATGAAAAGCTATACAATTCGTGCGTATCACGTTTATAATGTCATCTGCATCTTGTACAAGGACCTGATTACACACGAAAATTCAGAAACAAACAGATCTATTCCTAGAGGCTAATTTATTTTCATTTTTCATAAGGAGATTTTATTATTTCTTGCTAAAATCTGATAATATCCCTCCCTGCTCCTTTTGGTGGCATAACCCTTCTCATTTCACTTTTCTCTTCCCTAAAATTTCTTCTGATTTGTCCAATTGCCTAAGAACTTCACTAAGAGTTGGAAATTCTTTCCAAGACACTTAATACCTTGATTGGACCAAGTTGACTGTCTATTGGGAGATCATGTTGCAACAGTAAGAAATTTCAGATTATTTACATAACACTCCATTTATCTGGAGCTATTCAATTTTCCAATCAATAGTTTGTTTTCTCACAAGTTAGAAGTGAGATGTCTTTCTGGACAGTTGAAAGTTTGACTCGTAACTGAGATTTTTTTCCTTAAATAGTTGAAAGTTTGACTCGTAACTGAGATTTTTTACCTTAAATATTTTAAGTTCTTTGGCCTCTGGTGTACTAGAATCTTGTTACATGTGCACATGGGTGTCTTATTATAGATTGTAGTTGATAAAATCACTACCCTAGCTTTCTTTGGGGAGATGGTTACAAACTAAAGCAACCTACTCATTATGTTTCAGGTTTTGTCCAGAATCTTCTTACCAAGCAGCAACACCTTGAAGCTATTAGATATGCTTATGCTTTTGAACTAGTGGACCATTTCCCGCCCACAGCCATTCTGAAAGATTACTTGGAATGTGTTGAACGTAATTATGTGAATGTCTTGGAGAAAGAGACCTCCTCCACTGAAGAAAAGGTACCATGCCACTTATGTTGCCAATATATTAACCTCCTCCTTTAAGATCAAAGACTCATTTTAAAAAAATTCTATTTAATTTTTTGTCAATAGATTGAAGCCATTGAACGAAGGGTTGCTTCTGTTAGAGCTGTTATCAGATGTATTCTGGATTACAAACTTCAATCTCAATACCCAGTAGAACAACTTGAAGAGCAGATAGAATTTCTTACAAGGCAGAAGGAAGATCAAGCTGCATTATCCCTCATTTGTGGGGCTAAAAGGCCAGAGCAAGCTAATGTGAATCATATGGGATCTACTAATCCATCTATTTCCACAGGCACCAAGGCCCTCAACTCTGTATCAGTCTCTGCTAAAGCCTGCGCTTGCACTTTCGATCATTCCAATGCTATGGCAATTATCCTTATGAACATAAGTGGAAAGAATTTGCAGAATTTTCTAAACAAGCATTCTAAGGAGCACAAGTTGTTGCGCAGTGAAGTCTTTAGTGCTCTTCAAATGTCACTCGACTCAGATATGCTTGTGTTGGAAGCACTGGAAGGGTTTTATCCTCCCAACCATCAGAGAGAAGAGATTGGATGTCATCGTAATATTATCAGGCAGAGTTGCATCCTTTTATTAGAACAATTGATGGAACTTCCACGGGAGATTATACCAGAGGCTAAATTAAAAGCAAGCAAGCTTGCATTTGCCTGGAAAGCAAAGATGATGACTGAAATGGAAAACCATTTGACAATCTTGGGTTTTCTGCTTCTTGTAGGTTGCTATAGATTGTCATCTGCCTTCGATAAAGAGGAACTTGAGAGTTTGTATCACAAGGTAGCACATCATGTGAATACATCTAAAATTTGTTACGTCCTTGGTATTTCAGATAATACTTCAAGTAAGTAATTAGATATAAGAATTTTTTATATGGTATTGTCAAATTTTCTCCTAGATTTTGTGTTATTGTTGCCTTTTCAGGAACTGATGATTTTCCTTCTGTAGAAAAATCCAAGAGACATCAGGCTCAAGGCTGTACAGATGAATCTATTTGCGACATGGATATAAATGGCGAAAGACACGATGTAATCTGCCATTGTGCTTCAAGTTCACATTGTACATCAGATCCTGCTTTGCTTGTATTGGATGCTTTCCTGAGCTGTCATCCCACAAAAATAGTGAGGTGTGAAAACTTCCCATCAGTTATGAGGGCTTTCTCTGATCTGTTGGACCAGCTGAGCAGAGTTTCTCCAGAAATTGAACTTCATGTTAAAAAGGAAGCTTTTGTGTTTGCATCTGACTGGTATTCTTCTTTGATCGGGTCCCAAGTAAATCCTACGGAGGTCGTGGCATTTTTGCAGCTTTTAGCTATTTATAAAATAACAGATTCTTTCCATCCAGATAGACTTTTAGGTCTCCTGGAGAAAGTTCAGCCAACTGAAAGGGTTGTTGCTTTGGTCAAAATCCTTGGGCTGACAGATGAGATCCAATGTATGTTTCCTCTCTCTTCTGTTATTTGTTTCACTTTGAAATGTGCCCGTGTACGCACAAAATCACCTCCCAATATGAATGACATGCTGCACTGCCTCTTGTCATATGCAGTCACAAATTTCTGCTCTTCATATCTCTGATTATGAAATTTTGGTTCCAATTGCCTTTTTAATTGGTTAGAGCCTGTTAATATCCTTTCTAGAGATAGAATTTGTAGGATACATCTTGTTTTATACTATAAAAAGGGGGTTATCTGATCAAACATGCTAGGACCAGCATTCATTTTGTATGATGATTTTTTTCCGTTGAAGTTGGTTTAACTTTGTCCAAGTAACGTGGAATTTCTCCTGGATGGCTATTATATCGGCAATCTACAGGTCTATGTTATTTGCCGAATTAACCCCATCTATGTGGGCTTTCTCAGATTGTCAGTTTATAAAGGAGCGGCATGTCAATTTTTACAGTAAAACTAAACAACTAATTGATTTATGATGAATTAGTAGTCATAGAATGATGAACAGCACTAGAAATGATCACATTTTACAAAAAGTGGAAGTAGTAAACGTTGGATAATAAGAGAAGCGATGATTTAGTCTTGTCCTGATGTAGTAGGCCTTGAACTGTTGCATCAGTGCAGGTGTGCTTGAAAGGAGAAGTTATCTAGAAAGGTGTACAATCTCTTCAGATCCATCTAGACTTGGGGGAGAACAGAGTATAATGAAAGGAAAGATCCATTTAAGCAAATACCAATTAGGTGGGATTTTTTTTGGATAACCTCCTTAGTTGGGAATTGGGATAAGGCTTAGTTTTTTCATTACACTTGCTTTAGGTCCAATATTAGAAGATTATAGTGTTAGGATTTGTATGTCAGTAGAAGAGATAGAGAACTTGTAGTGTTAAATAACTTCAGTTATTAGATATTAGTTGGAGACGGGCTTAAATAGAATGACATGGATAGTGAGTAGTTGTGGTCTCAGTTCTCAGAATAAAGTTGGTGATAATCTTGGAGCTGATAAACCTTTGTTTACGTTTATTTTTTTCCAGATCTTTTGATGCCAATATAACTAGAAAATGCATTCAGTTCAGTTGTTATCAGGGTGTGCGTTGGTGTTTAAAAACATCAACATTCACTAAAACTTTTGTTCCTTCAAACATACAATTTCTATATGTTTTCTTATATTCCCTATATTGTAACAAAAGTTTCAATTGTTTACTACTGACATTTTCTTTTGTCCGTTTTACTGGTAACTTCAGTCTGTAGGCAACATTTTTACAGTACTCTCCCTTCATTTCTCTGAGATAACCAAAGACGGAACCACCTTTGGATTTATCTGACTGATCTTTTCTTTTTTTTGTTCTTTTTTGAGTTGCAGACTTGGTCCAAAATCTTAGAAACAAAAATCAGTGGCTGGTGGCATTTAATTATGTCTATGCATTTGAGCTTGTTAACTTGGTTTCACCAGTGTTGCTCCTGAAGGATTATGTCAGTTACTCAAAACAGATTGCCAAGCGAATTCTTCATGCTGGAAATAGTTCTTATGAAGCCCTAGTATGTAGTCTTTTCTTCCGTTTAAGAAAATAGCATAATGAATTCATCACTTCTTCTGAAGTACAAAATCAAGTTTAATTTGTCTTTTTTTCCCCCGCAGATTAAGGCTATAAACTGTGAAATATATGCACTAAGAAATGCAGTTAGACATATTGTGGATCGTGGTCTTCAATCGGAATATTCACCTTTTTGTCTTGAACGACAGATTGAAAGACTTCAATGTCAGATATCAAACTTGAGGCGATCAGACTCAAATTGGGACTTAATTGCTAAGTCCCAACAACATGAACCAAATAACGGAACTTACGAATCTGCTACATTTGCTCAAGAGTTCACAAGGAAACGTTCTGCCCCAGCTGGTGAAACATATGCTATCTACTGGGCTCAACAAACACAGTATTTTAAGCGCCATTGTCATTTATCCATGAGGAGATGAGCTGTATCAAGTGTTATATTGACAATCTTTCACAGCTATGTTCTGTACAAGCATTGTGGGGTGTGCTTCATGGAGTAACATTTGAAGGTGTAAGAAGAGTTCAATGATTACACGTCTTTTAGGGAGAAAGAGGGAAGCATAGTTTTTGGGGGAAGAGGTTGTCTGGGGATGACTACCATGATATGGAAGGCTATCAGTACCTGACTACCATGATATTGAAGGCGAGGTGATCCCGGGTGAAGACATGGATCATGTTCTTCTACATTGTAGGGTATTCTCTTGCTTATGGTTGAAAATTCTATGATCTTTCGGTGTATATGTAGGTATTGTGAACGTTCAACTGGGGCTATGGAAGTTCAACTAACACGAAAACATGAAAGTTGGATTCTGCACTGTTAATAGCCTCTCATCTCTTATTTCTTTTTTTTTTCTTATGGTGCACCCATGATTGTATAGACTATTGGGTGTTGACTTGTATAAAATCATATCTTTTTTTTTAGGTTTTCCACGTTTTCGTATACGTATTATAATATAAAATCATATCTTTTTTTAGGTTTTCGTATATGTCTTGTATAATATATAGATGTTTTTATCTTACTGCTCCAGTTCATTCAATTAAAGAATATTCTCAGCATTTAATGCTTGTGTTGTGTGGAAATAAATCAATCTATTGTACACTAATTTTTCAGTGTTGGATGTATGATTTGTCCAATTATACCATATCGTAGAAAATGATAAATGGATGCAATGCCACAATAGCATATATAGGAATTGCCAAATTGTCAATCAAGAACTCAATTATTTGATAAAAGGTGCCAAGAATTCGCTAATCCATGTGTTTATTCAGATCTCAGTATTTCTTAGATTTGAATCTTAATTATTAGTACGTGATATTTACTCTTTATTTTCGCAATGGCATTTACATCTATAGTTGTATGTTTTCGATTCAAAACCTTAAATATATATTACAAAATTATTTTTAAAATATTATATTTATAATAATCAACATTTGTTAGAGACTAGGGGTCAAATCTAATTAAAGATAAAAGAATTAATGGAAAATAGCAGATACACAATAAATAATCATCTCTGCAGCCATTTAGACAACAAAATCTTAGATGTGCCTAATGTTAATTTGAACGTATGCTAACATGTAAACAAGAGAAAATTCCTGTAATTAGAATTTAGAAGGGCTTAATTTGCCGAGTGACAAAACTCTATTATTCCTGAACCAAAATACATTTTCGCTGTTATTATTTTTATGTGATAAAATAAAATTGTGCGACTTTAAAAGTAAAAATTTATAATTTTGATCATTTGTAAAATTTATCGAGAAGAAGATAGAAATTTTATGCGTCAAACGCGTAAGAAATCTCAAAGGCTTTCTTAATTAACCAAATTTCCTCTTCAATATTTAGTGTAGAAACAACTCTCTTGCTTTTAAGACAAAGAGTGATGTGTCTAATTTCTAAAACAAACCATGTAGGCCTTTCAAAATACTATTATATCATAACAGGGGCTAAAGTGCTAAAATGTAAACTCTTCTATGTTTGTATATTAAATATTCCTTGTACTTTTGGGAAGGGTTCACAAACTTGTTATGAATTCCCAAAAAGTAACACATGAAATGTTTCAAAACTATATTCCCCTTTGGCAAAGGAGTTCTAATGAAATGCTAACCAAACTTCCAAAATATTTCTCTAAGACTTCCCCAAATGTTTCAATCAAATATGTACTTAGTTATTCCTTGTCAAAGTTGGTCATGGTCTAACATTTGATCAACTCATTGTTTACTAACAATACACATCTTCAGTGTCAATTTATTTGATCTATTTTACTTAACACAAAATTTAAGAAAGTAAAAAAAATATTTAAATTTTATGATTTTAAATTAAAGATATGTCAACGACAACTACATATCCAATGATATCCCACATGTGGGGTCTGGAGAAGGTTTAGTATATAGAGATCTTACCACTACCTCGTGAAGGTCAAATTGTATCCAAAAAACCCTCGACTAAGTGCAACAATTTTTTTTGGTTCTTGAAAATCCGGCTAAATCTGAAATGCACACTCCAGGGCCATTCATGGATGATATTGCCAACAAAATTTTCGTCTTACCTAGGGCTCGAACCCGAGTCCTCTAGTTAATGGGTGGAGTCGTCCCATCACTGCACCACAAACCATATTGATAAGTGCAACAAATCCAAGTATAAAGAAGAAAATATAGCAACTAACAAGAAAAGCAACGCGACGGCTACAAGAACAACAAAATAATGCAATTAATCGTAACACAGTAAACAACTAACGATGATTGATATAAAAAACAAGAACTATAATAATATGACTAGTACAACAACAAACACCAATAAGTCGAAACCCTCGAAAATCATTACAACCCTTCACTGCCTACTAACCTTCTACTCTAGTAAGCGTCCTCCACACCCTTCAATCATGTGGTCAGATCAAAATATGTGAAATATACCAAAATACCCTTTAATCTTCTGGTCTAAAATATGTCACGTGAAAAGTAAAAACCAAAGCGTTGCTAAAAAGGAATAGAGTCGGTCTTTTCGTAACGGACTTAAAGAAAAAGTAGGTCAAACAAATTGAATCTCGGGTTCAAATAGGTCTTTTTAAAGCCCAAAATTTCTTAATGGGCCAAATTGAAAACCCAAAAACTTATGGGCCCCCAATCAAATTTCAATTCAAACAGCCCTTTCACTATAGCATCAATGGTAAGGAATAAGAAGAGCCCTTGTTTGTTCTTATTGGGAGAATGAAATTTCAGAAGTAGTCAGAGACTTTCTCTTCCCCAATTTCTTGAAATATTCACTCTCTTTCTCTCTCTATATTTGTGTGTCAACTGAGGTCTTCCTCTCAGACCCTTTTCATATCAGGCGTGTGACTCTAATGGGTAAGCATATTTTCTCATGTTATTTTTGTTAGATAAGATATAGTCTGTGTATATGTAGTTCTCCTTTTTGTTTTTTTTGCTGATTTGGGGTTTTGGATCACATCTGTGTTAGGTGTTTGAAGCATTTGGACTGTCAGTGTTGACCTTTTTTTGATGTTTTTCTCAATTTGTGGGTTTTACGAATTGCAATTCGCGTAATTGATTTTTTAGGGTTTTGAATATTTGTTGATCTGTTTTCTAGTGTTTGAATTATGGGGGTTTCTCTCAAGTTTTTGGTACTTTAGCTAAATAGGTGGTGATAATTGCTTCTCTTTGTTAATTTTGGTTAAATTTGAACCACTTGGGTTTCGCTTTATGTGAGATAACCTGTATTGTTCTTACTCCGACACATTTTAACAAACTTGTAGTGGAGTAGTTTCCTTGACTGAGACTTAACATGTTCAGAATCATAGGACTGGTTATGCTCAGTAATTAGGATTTACAATATAAAGATAGAAATAGACCTACCTCCAAACTTAAGGGACCATTTGTGTTAAAAAACTCCCTTTTTTTATATATTGTTTTACTTATCGTTTTGGTAGATTTGGTTTAAAGAGCTATTCTTTGGTGCAGATTTTGATATATTCATATAAGGCCCCCGTCCCCCGTCCCCCGTCCCGCCTTTTTTTTTTTTTTTTAATGAAATGGTAACAATTGTTAAAAAAGAAGTGCAAAGGTAGTGCTGGGATTCTGTTCAAGCAAGCAAAAAAGCCAAAGTACATCCCCCTTCTAATAGGTATTTCTTGTTATACCTAAAGTGAAATAACATGACGATTGATATAAGCTTCTCGTTTTATGTGGTTTTGATTTGCCCCTTCCGCAAAAACCTAGCTGCTCCAAAAGTACATACATTATAACTGAAGGTAACTGGTAAAGTTTCTTCTTCAGAGCTGTTGCTACACAACATATTAATAATCAAAATGCATTTTTCTATATCTGCCTTGAGGATTGCATCGTTTCATTTTTTCTACCTTTTAGTACTCTTGCTTTGTTTTGTGAATGTAATGTCATTTTTGTTAATACACTGCTTTTATTTCTGTTTGAATGCACACTTTTTGTGATATTGATAGAATTTTCCTTCTCTTGTATGTGGTTATAGAATTGGGATGAAGAAGGCAAGTTAGAAACGTTTGTTTAACCTGGTTGGTTGATTTATTAAGTGGAATCTGTGATGGACTGCAACAAGGATGAGGCCATGAGGGCCAAAGAGGTTGCGGAGAAGAAAATGTTGAATAATGACTTTGAAGGGGCTAAAAAGGTTGCAGTGAAAGCAGAACAACTTTACCCTCAACTAGAGAACATATCCCAGTTACTTGCTGTCTGTAATGTTCACTGTTCAGCTCAAAACAACAGAGTAGGATCAGAAAGGGACTGGTACGGGATTCTTCAAATTGATAGGTTGTCTGATGAAGCAACCGTCAAGAAACAATATCGGAGACTTGCTCTCATGCTTCATCCTGACAAGAATAAGTTGCCTGGAGCAGAGGCAGCTTTCAAGCTAATTGTGGAAGCAAATATGGTTCTCTCTGACCAAGTCAAAAGGTCTTTATACGATAACAAGTACAGAGTTATGTCCGGAGCTGGAGTAGCAAAGCCACCGCCTCATATGGTTAATCAAAATTCATTCCTCAGGAAAACCAACATGCAAAATGGTTTCAATGTTCAGTTCAGTAATCTAAATCACCATAAATATACACAACCAACTTCATCTGCAATGCAGGAAACTTTCTGGACGCAATGTCCCTCTTGCAAAATTAGGTACCAGTATTACAGTACTTATGTGAACAGTACTCTACGCTGCCAGAAATGCTCGAAGTCTTTCACTGCATATAATTTAGGTTTTCAAGGTGCCCCGTGTGGACCCAAATGGAGTAAACCTGGAGGTCAGGATGTGCCTCTTAAATCTAATCTCAACCAGTCATCAGAGCAGAAAGAGCTTCCTAACCAAGGAGCTTCGAAAATGACTTCAGGCAGTGCTGGGTTTCCACCCACCCAAACGGGATACCGACCAGGTTGTAGCAGCAGAACAGCAGGGTCTGAACCAGAAAAATGCAGAGGAAAGACTGCTCCAGTGTTTGAGGATGTAAGGACCAAACAAAAAGATGAAAAACATGAAAAGCTAAAGAGAGGTATGAGAGAAGGACGTGCAAGGCCAAAGGTGGACCGCAAAAGCAGGAAAAGAGGTCGGAAACAGACTGTTGAGTCGAGTGAGAGTGATGATACTTCAACCAGTGTGGAGATGGAGGATGTGGACATTGATAATGGAAACGATCCACCTGCTGCACAAGGAAATGGAGGTGATGGCTATGGTGCTAGGAGATCTTCGAGGCGTAGGCAGCATATTTCATACAGTGAAGGTGTAAGTGATAATGAGAATGAGTCGGCGAGCCCTCTGAAGAAGGCACGGTCTAACCAGTCAGCTGAAGACAGCAAAACTCAGCCGAAAGAAGCTGTTGGTGGTGATGATCAACATCGAGCTGATTTCACTATTCCGCGCAGTAATTCTGTGGAAAGATTGAACCAAAATGGAGCAGGCCTTCCTGAAGGAGATGTGCAAAACAACAATTCCAAGTTTGAGACAGTTAAGGACCAGTCTTCTAGACCGCCCTCAGGTGGCGCAAAAAAAGTTGAACTTATTGTGGATTCTGATTCAGAACCAGATACAGTTCCTGATAGTAATATTCCTGAGATGTATGATTATCCTGATCCTGAATTTAGTGATTTTGACAAGCTTAAAGAACAAAATTGCTTTGCACCTGATCAGGTCTGGGCTTGCTATGATACAGCTGATGGCATGCCAAGATTCTATGCCCTCATTAGGAAGGTACACAGTCCTGAATTTAAGGTGATGTTCTGTTGGCTTGAGGCTTCCCCTGAAGATCAAAAAGGCAAAGCTTGGGTCAACGCAGAGTTGCCTGTTGGCTGTGGGAAATTTAGACTTGGGAGTACTGAATCCACTTCTGATCGACTTACATTTTCTCATCAAGTGCAGTGCGAAATGGTCAAGAGGGGTATGTACATTGTATATCCTAGGAAAGGGGAAACATGGGCCCTTTTCAAAGATTGGGATATTGGTTGGGGTTCTGATCCAGATAATCATAGGAATTACAAGTATGAAATTGTGGAGATCCTGTCTGAATATGTTGTGGATGAGGGTGTCCAAGTTGGTTACTTGGATAAAATGACCAGATTTGTTAGCCTTTTCCAGCGAACAAGGCTGACTGGAGTTGGTACATTCTATGTAAAGCCAAGTGAACTTTTCAAGTTCTCTCATCGAATTCCTTCTTTCAAAATGACTGGAACTGAACGAGATGGTGTACCTGCGGGATCCTTTGAACTTGATCCTGCTTCTTTACCCCTCAACCCAGATGATATTTGGTACCCTGAAAAGGTTATGGAAGGCAGTAAGGGTGCAAATTCTCAACCTGTAGAAAATGTTTCACCTGCAGTTGCATCTGGAACTAGAGATAAGTCTAGAATGTCTGAGAATGTGACGATATCTCTGAAGTCTGTGGAGTTGAATAGCATTCATACTACTAATGGAGAATCTGCCAAGGTTCGAAGATCTCCTAGAGGAGTGAACCTATCCGAGGAAAAACAAAGTAAGATGAGCTCTCATTCTGCCAATGACGGTTCTTCCACTTGTTTTGATGATAAGTGTGTTAAAAGAGACCGTCACTCAAGTCCCAGCATTCCAAGTCATGACATTGATGAAGAGTTGCATTCATGCACAAAGAGATTTGATCTCAGCAACTCCTCTGGAAGCTCCAAGAATCCAATAACTTTTCCCGATGAAAAAGGTTCTGAAGAAGCTTTTTGTGATTTTAGGATGGATATATCCACGGGGAAGTTTCAAGTAGATCAGGTATGGGCTCTTTATGGTCGAAATAGTATGCCAAGGACTTATGCTCAGATTAAGAAGATTGTTCCTGCCCCATTCAAATTGCACGTAGTCCTTCTTGAGGCGTGTGCAGGAACTAAAAATGCTCAGGTTGTTTGTGGAACATTCAAAGTCCAGAGTGAAAAGCGTCAAGCGTATGGTCCTAGTTCATTCTCCCATGTGGTGAAAGCAGTATCTATTAATCGGAACAGATTTGAGATCTATCCAAGAGAAGGCGATATTTGGGCACTGTACAAGAACTGGAAAAAATTAAGTTTGCATCCAGACACGTATGCGTATGAGATAGTGGAGGTCATTGAGAATTCAAAAGACCGGATAAAAGTTTCATCCATGGTGCGTGTGAATGGTTTCAAGTCAGTCTTTAGGTCTCCAAGAATTCAAAGATCAAATCCTGCTATTTTAGAAATACCGAAAGATGAGTTTGGGAGATTTTCTCATCAGATTCCTGCATTTCAGCTGACTGGGGAAAAAGGAGGGGTTTTGAGAGGCTGCTGGGAGCTTGATCCTGCTTCAGCACCGTGTTTGCAGTAAAGTGATGCACCAGTTGTAGTGCAATGGGACTCAAGAAATGTGAATTGGTTCTCCTGGCTTCAGAGAATCTTGGAAATGAAATCTTCCTCTCTCAGTTGCTCCATTAACACACTGATGGCGTTTTGTTCTCATCAGTTTCTTTCTCGATGATTAGATGACCTGTAGATATGACAGATTCTCTCCAGTCTTCTGCGTTACTTCAGTCAAGAGTCTGTTTTGCTAGAATTCAGGACATGCTACAATTTAAGTATCGTTGGCATTTGGCTTGCACACACTTTTAAATGCTGTATGTTTGCAACAACAGCTATTTATATGCATTAGCCCTTTGCTTCAAAGTCTGGTGAATGAACTGTATCGCCAGATAACATGTTAGGTGGATATTATTAGACAGGCGACATTCTTGTTATTTAAAAGGTTTCTTGGTTTTTGTTTTCTCAGTTGAAAGTTTCTGGTGTTGCATGTTTTCATTAAAGCTATTCCTTTGATACTCTTTTCGATCACTTAACGTTAGTTTTGAATTGTGGATAACTTGGGTGTTTTTAGAAATATTATTATTAAGGTTTAGCTAAATTTTTTTTATAAAGAAGAATATGTTTAGTAGCCTGTTCTAACTTGTTTCAAAATGTAAGCTAAGCAGGAAAAATTGCTCTGGATAAATAAATTAAAAGAATCATTTTACCAAAAGTGCTAGATAGCAGGAACACTTGATGACATTTGAATTTCGATTTTTGGTTTGATTTTAGAGAGAACTTGTTATTGTTTGAAAAGATTCAAAAAAAAAAGAAAAGAAACTCCCTTTTGATAAAGTATCATTAAATCTTAAGATTTTATAAATGCTTTTATATCCATGAAAACTGATAAATAATTAATTACTATATTTCCAATCACAACAAAAATGAAAAAAATAATAATCTCCAAAACCAAGTTTCATACAAAAAGCCCTTCCTACTTTTTTCCCTTTTTAAAATGTTAACATTTTAGGGCATGCCTTTAAATCTTATTTTTCCAATTCAATGAGTTAAATGAAAGTTACTTCTAGGAATTTTATTTCAATTGAAGTCATCACTGAAGTTGCTTCGAATTTTTAAAATGACATTTAACTTTTCGAGTGTGTTACTATCCACTCTAAAGTTTTAAATATCTTTGTAAAAGAGCTATTTTGACTCATTCCTTCACCTCATTAGACGTGTGTGATGATCATGAGTTATCATAGTCTTGATCTGACCCGATTCATTTCAATAAGAGGAAAATCTTTTTTCTTGTTTGTCTCAACTTTCCATGTCTCTTCGTGTTCTTGGTTAAATGATAGTGTGATAATCAGAGTTTTCTTACATTAGTTGATATAGATCATATTGTTACTGTTTGATTGTAGTGTAAAATGTGTCAGAATTTGACTTGTTATAGTTGCTATTGTTAGGACTTCAGTGTGTTTTGTTGTGTTATTGGCTACTAATTGCTACTGTTTTATTATTTTCTTCTTGAAAAACTTCAAACTAAATATTGAAAAAATTACGAATTAACCTTTTCAATGGAAAAGTAAAAGTGAACAAATTCCTACCTTATTTATAACACTTGAGAAAGATGATAAATTCGTCAGATAAAGTATCAACGTTGACCTTGTTTTGACGAAGATGATGAAATCGTCAAGAAAAAGTAGCAATGACTCTTTTAATCTTTGTTTTGGGAAGATGATGTAATGAAAGTAAATAATAAATTAGAGTAATAAAGAAAACAAGTGAAATGTGACACTTTTTAATTGGTTATTCGTAGCAAAAATATTGCTTCACACTCATCTTGTGGATGTTCACAAACCAAATGAGAAAATGAATAATAGTCATTTTACAAAGATATTCAATCTTTTATAGGACAATAAAATGCTTGCAAAGTTAAGATGTAATTTTAAAAATTCAAAATTAACTTTAATGATAGAATTTATATTTTTGTATTTCATATATTTTAAAACTAAAATAGTAAAATGACTACAGAAGCCATGAGTCACTTCTGAAAAATAAAATAAAATTACCATAAATTGACTGACGATTCACCTTCTAATACTTCGAATAAAACCTATTTTGCTTAAAAATTCAACTCTCTACGGCTTGAAGGTAACTTGCAATATTCTCTACCCACTATTATATAGCACTTGTTAATCTCCATAATAATTTTAGGATAAGTTTATTTATATTTGATTGAGATAAAATAGCGAAATAATTTATGTAGTATTATGGCTCATATTAATTCCAAATAACTTGTTGCATTGTAATGTAGAAGAAACGAGATATTATAATGAGTAGTTGTTTGATCATAAAATACAAATGTAGTACAATAAGATGTTTTGGAAGTGTTGAACTTGAAAGTGTAACCAAATTGTTGTTCCAACTTTATTTTGAAATTTTTTGCTTTGCTGTGGAATTCTGTTTTGATCCATAGGCATTTGATGGAGTTCTGTGGTTTATTATGGTTGTCTTCTTTGCTAATTTCATTTTTACATTAAATTAAAATGTCTAATATTTTCTTGAAATCTTTTATGTTAGGTTTTATCTGTACCCATTTTGAAAAATTCTGGTTCTTGTGTGAAGATTGAAACTTTTTTTTTTTTTTCGATAGGGAAGGGTTTGACACTCACTTGGTGGGATTACGCTGGGTATTTTGTTGTATAGGGATTCCATATGTTATAGTTTATGTTCATAATAATATGACGGGGATCACAAACTATTCTGCTTGAGATAACCCTTAGTTGAAATAGTATACTATAGAATATGGTAAAAGAACTTTGTTTTACTTTTGCATATATAATTTTTTTGAATATTTCTTGTTTGAATTCCTAGCTCCGTCACTGGGTAGGTTACCTTTTCTTTTTGTTGACTCACATTCAGTTAGGAAAAATTTCTTCCTACAACCAAAGATTTATTGACTTGCTGGTTTTCGATTTGTTACTATATTTAGGATTTGGTATTGTTCGAAGATCATGAAGCTTGAGAGTTGAGATAATTGTCATGCTACAATGGCCTTCCTTTTAGAGTATTATTTTGCACATTATATTCAACCTTGATAAGTATATCTCCCTTTAAATTTATTTTATTTTCTTCTATATTTCATGATTGTAAAAAATGGAAGAGCAGTTTGAAGATTGTTACTGTTAGAGTTTCTGTGGTTTTGTGCACTACGTCCTGATGGGAACTGAAGACAAAACAATGTTTTGTTTCTGTCACAAAGGTGCTTCCAGATGGATCCACTTCATATGTAGGAGGTATTACCCGTCAGGTTATTGTGAAGATAGGCATAAAGTACAATGATTTTGACCGATTATGCATTGATCCTTTGGATAAGATCTTGCATTTTACTGTGAAGTTTGATAGGTCCCAATGGATACAGCTGAGGGATCAAGAAGATGTCAATACTCTGTTACAATTTAATGATAGTTTTGCTCATGTTTATGCATCAAGTTTGGGGGAGGAGCCTAATTCTATACTGCCATCTTGTGGGTTGAAAGAAATTGAATTTATGGTTGGGTCTGATTCAAAACCAGATACAACTCCTGCAGGTGATGATAAGAATGATTTGGCAAGTCCTCTGAAGAAGGCGCAATTCCTGTCAGCTGGAGATAGTAAAACTCTGAAGGAAGCATGGGCTCACCAGTCAGGTGGAGATGGTAAACCTCAGCAGAAAGAAGCTGTTGCTGATGATGGGCAAAAGCAAGCTGGTGTAACTAGGTTGTGCAGTAGTTATGTGGAAACATTAAATCAAGATGGAGTTGGCCTTCATGAAGGGGAGGTGGAGAACAACAATTCCAAGATTGGGACAGTTAACGAACAGGCTTCTAGACAACCATCAGGTGGCGCAAAAGAAGTTGAAGATATAGTTAATTCTGATTCAGAAACAGATACAACTTCTGATAGTAATCCTCCAGAGGATGATTGTCTTGAACCTGAATTCAGTGACTTTGACAAGCATAGAACACAAAATTGCTTTGCAATTGACCAGATCTGGGCTTGCTATGATGCGGATGATGGTATGCCAAGAAGATATGTCCTCATTAAGAATGTATCCAGTCCTGAATTTAAGATAAAGCTCAGATGGCTTGACCCTAATCCAGAATATCCGAGGGAGCATGCTTGGGTCAGGGGACTCTTGCCTGTTGGCTGTGGGAGTGTTGATTCTGTTGAATGTAATTCCTCGGATCATCGTCTATTTTCTCATCAAGTGGGCAAGAAAGGTCCATATCTGGTATATCCTAGGAAAGGGGAAATATGGGCGCTCTTTAAAGATTGGGATATTAGTTGGAGCTCTGATCCAGAGAGTCATAGGGAATACAAGTATGAAGTTGTGGAGATTCTTTCTCATTATGAATATGGTGCTGGTCTCCTAGTTGGTTACTTAGATAAAGTGAGCGGTTTTGTTAGCGTTTTCCAGCCAACAACTCCGAATGTAGTTGATACATTTTTTATAAAGCCAAAAGATTATTACAAGTTCTCTCATCGAGTTCCTTCTTTCAAAATGACTGGAACTGAAGGAGAGGGTGTACCAGCGGGATCTTTTGAACTTGATTTTTATGCCCTTCCCATTAATCTAGATGATGTTTGGTACCCTGGGAAAGTTGAGGAAGACAGCAGCACTGCAGATTCCGAATCTGTAGAAAACGTTGTGTCTGCAGTCCCCCCTGTAACTAGAGACGAGTCCAGGACACCTGATAATGCCGCGACATCTCTGGAGTCTGGAAATTTGAAAGGCATTCACACTACTGATGGAGAGTCTTCTATGTGTTGGGAAAGACAAGGCACTAACAAAGAATGCCTGACAGGATAACAGCGGAAGAATACCCAAGTCTATACTTTCCCTTTCCGATTTGAACCAAGAGAAGACAAACAACCACAAGCAATATGATAGTAAGGCAGCAAGTAATTCAACCAAACAAATATAACAAGGCAATAATAAACCAATCACACAAGACACCAAGATTTACGTGGAAAACCCTTCGATGTGAAGAGTAAAAACCACAGGACCAAAAGCTCCACTATAATCACCAAGAGTTACAATATTGTTCTCCAAAATTGGCCACAAAACAAATGCCAAACAACGAGCAACAACAAAATAAGATTGCACCAAATCTAGAGAATTAAAGGAGCAAAATCACCAATTTCGCAGCTACTGTTCACGATAGCAAAACTGAAGCTGCAGGCCACCAAATCCAACTCTGTCAGTTCCTAATCAAAGATTGAGATGAAGATAATATGCTGTCCAAAAATCAGCTCAATCGGACAAGAAACGAAGCGGGAATCGCAATTTGAAGTTGGCTGTTAGGGCTGAATTTTGACTGCGAAAACTGCTCTCTTTCTCTCTTTTTGGCTGCTGAAAAAAAACTCTCTGTTTTTCTGAAAATAAGACCTGAATAGGCTTATATTTGCCTCATAAGAATGGGCCTATGGGCAAAAATGGGTTGGTCCAAATTGGGCTTTTATTTATCCACATAGGAAGGGAAAAAGGCCCATAACCCAACAATTCTCCCCCTCACGACTATGTGGAGGAGACCGCCACCCCGGCGACCATGCAACAATCTTCAAACTTCCCTCTTGTCAAGGCTTTAGTCATCATATCGGAACCATTGTCATTTGTATGAATCTTTTCAAGCTCAAGCAACTTAGAATCCAACACATCTCGAATCCAATGGTATCTCACATCAATGTGTTTAGACCGACCATGGAACGTAGAATTCTTACCAAGATGTATAGCACTTTGACTGTCACAATAAAGCACATACCTCTCTTGAGCACAACCAAGTTCCCCCAAGAATCTCTTCATCCAAAGCAATTCTTTACAAGCTTCAACGACAGCAATAAGCTCAGCTTCTGTAGTAGATAGAGCAACACATTTTTGCAACCTAGATTGCCAAGACACAGCTCCCCCTGCAAAAGTAACCAAGTACCCTGAAGTAGACTTGCGAGTATCAACATCACCAGCCATGTCTGAATCAGTATAACCACAAAGAATAGGCTTCCCTGTACCAAAACACAAACTCAGACTAGAAGTGCCACAGAGATATCTCATAACCCACTTCACAGCATTCCAATGTTCTCTTCCCTGATTAGAAAGAAAACGGCTAACAACTCCAACAGCGTGAGCAATATCCGGTCTTGTACAAACCATCGCATACATCAAACTACCAACAGCTGAAGCATAAGGAACTTTCTTCATATCTTCCTTCTCATCATCACTAGAAGGACACTGTTTCGCGCTCAATTTGAAGTGCATAGCTAAAGGTGTACTGACAACCTTAGCTTTGTCCATGCTGAATCTGCGAAGTACTTTCTGAATGTACTTCTCTTGTGATAATACCAATTTCTTGGCCTTTCTATCACTAACAATCTGCATGCCAAGAATCTGCCTTGCTTGTCCTAAGTCTTTCATAGCAAAAGACTTACTCAACTCTTGCTTCAACTTCTGAATCCTGCAAGTATTATGACCAACAACAAGCATGTCATCAACATAAAGCAACACAATAATAAAGTCACCATCAGAGAACTTTTGCACAAAAACACAATGGTCTGAAGAAGTCTTCTTGAAGCCCTGCTGACTCATAAAAGAACCAAACTTCCTGTACCACTGCCTGGGAGCTTGTTTCAAACCATACAAGCTCTTCTTCAATTTGCAAACATAATTCTCTTTACCCTTGACTTCAAAACCTTCAGGTTGCTCCATATAAATTTCTTCATCTAAGTCACCATGGAGAAAAGCAGTTTTAACATTCATTTGCTCAATCTCTAAATCTAGACTTGCAGCCAAGCCTAGAACCACACGAATGGATGACATCTTCACAACTGGAGAGAATATCTCATCAAAATCAACTCCCCTTTTCTGATTAAATCCCTTGACAACTAATCTAGCTTTGTACCGTGGAACTGGATTACCATCTTCATGTTTCACCCGAAAAACCCACCTGTTTTTCAAAGCTTTTCTGTCTTTAGGTAACTTAACCAAATCAAAGGTATGATTATCATGCAAGGATTTAATCTCATCTTCCATAGCATCAAACCACCTTTCTTTTTCTTCACTTTCCATGGCCTCATCAAGACTCTCAGGTTCTCCCCCGTCAGTCAAGAGTACATACTCATTGGGAGAATAACGAGATGAAGGAATTCTCTCTCTACTAGATCGTCTGAGAGAACTCTCTGGAGCATCTATAATTGGTTGTTGGACAATCACATCATCTTGCACTGGAGCATCAACAACATCATGCCGGTCATTCTGAACATGATCACCATCTTCATTATCAACTTGATTTTCATCATTATGAAGATTTTCTTCCGGTGCAATAGTCAAAGGAACTGGATCAACATCAACTAAGCTCTCACTACTCTGAAAATCAGCCTTGTCAGCTTTGTCAAAATCTTCAATTGTTTGGTCTTCAAAGAACACAACATCACGGCTTCTAACAAGTTTCTTCTCAACAGGATCATAGAAACGATAGCCAAATTCATCGACCATAACCAATGAAGATACACTGCCTAGTTTTAACATCCAACTTTGACCTTTCATCCTTAGGAACATGTACAAAGGCTTTACACCCAAAGACTCTAAGATGATCATAAGAAATATTCTTACCAGTCCAAACTCTGTCAGGGACATCACCATCTAAAGCAACAGCAGGAGATAAATTGATAACATAAGTAGCAGTATTAAGAGCTTCTGCCCAAAAGGAATCTGACAGCTTAGCATCTGAAAGCATACATCTAACCCTCTCAACTAGAGTTCTGTTCATCCTCTCTGCTAAACCATTTAACTGAGGAGTCTTTGGAGGAGTTTTCTGATGCCTAATACCCTGCTCTCTGCAATATCTATCAAAAGGACCAATATACTCACCACTATTATCTGAGCGGATGCATTTCAATGTCTTCCCTGTTTGTCTTTCAACCAAGGCCTGAAAACTCTTGAACACATCAAGTACTTGATCCTTGGACTTCAAAGGAAATACCCAGAGTTTGCGAGAATGATCATCAATAAAAGTCACAAAGTAAAGTGCACCACCATGAGATCTTACCTTAAAAGGACCACACAAATCAGAATGTACCAACTCCAGCAAATCAAGCTTTCTTGAAGGCGGATGACTCTGAAAAGAAACTCTTTTCTGTTTACCGGCTAAGCAATGAACACATTTCTTCAACTTTGCTTGTTTCACTCCAAAAAGCAAATTTTTCTTAGCCAAACTATCAATCCCCTTCTCGCTCATATGACTCAGCCTTCTATGCCATAACTCTGATGAAGTATCATTCTCCACCAAATTTACTGAGTCTCTGGACATGGAGCCCTGAAATACATACAAGTTAGACAACTTGTCACCACGGGCCACAACCATCAAACCTCTAGTAAGCTTCCACTGGCCAACACCAAGTGTATTAACATAACCCTCATCATCAAGATATCCCACAGAAATCAAATTCAAGCGAACATCTGGAGCATGCTTGACATTATTGAGAACTAGTTTGGAACCATTGTTACTTTCCAAACAAACTGTCCCAATGCCAATAACTTCAACTTCATGATTATTGCCCATTTTCAACGTTCCAAAATTACCTGAGTATAAGAAGAAAATAATTCCTTCTTTGGCGTGACATGAGAAGTAGCACCAGAATCCACAAACCAGCTAGACTCATCACGAACAAGATTAATGGCATTTGCATCACAAGAAACAAGAAGATCATCATTAGCAACAACAGCAACACGATTTTCATTATCGCCTTCTCTCTTTTGTTGTCTCATATCTCTCTTGTGCTTGTAACAATATTTCATGATATGCCCATTCTTGTGGCAATAGTCACATGTAATATTCTTGTATTTAGACTTTGACTTGCTTCTACTTTTACCTTTATCATTCTGACCTCTGGACTTGTTTCTCCCCCTATCTTCAGTAACCAAAACATCGGAGTGTGAAGCTGAAGAAGATGAGGCTTGAGATCTTCTTCTCATTTCTTCATTCAAGACACCACTCTTAGTATATTCCATGGTTACAACACCACTGGGAGCAGAATTAGTCAAAGAAACTCGAAGAGTTTCCCAAGAGTCTGGCAGAGTATTAAGAAGCCAAAGTCCCTGTATCTCATCATCAAACTTTACACCCATTCCGGACAGCTGGTCAAGAACACCCTGAAAATCATTAATATGATCAGAAATAGGAGTGCCCTCTTTATACCTGATATTCATTAAGGGGTCGTTTGGTACAAAGATTCATAATGCAGGGATTAGTAATGCAGGGATTAGTAATGCAGGGATAAGTAGTGCAGGAATTAGTAATGCAGGGTTTATTTTTATCAAGTGTTTGGTTCATTTTTTCCACCTCATCTTGTGTTTGGATTATAGCTCTATGAAAAGCTTCTTTCCAATTATACCCTTGAATTATTATGTAATTGGATCAAGGCAGATAATTGTTGGACAATATTATTTTTTATAACCTTCTAACTAGCTATGGGAAGAACAATTTAGTTGTCTTGTTTGTTATTTTTTTCACTTGAATTATTTGAGGATAAATAATTGTCATATTAATAAATTGATCACTCACAAAAGGTCATTTTTTAATTAAAAAAAGATAAACCATCTACATTTAAAATCAAAAAAACGGTCAACAATGATAAAATTGAATAAACCATCTACATGTACACATAAAATTGCAAGGTTTAGTTTTAATATGTATGTAAATTTTTTAAATTGTTTAAAATACAAATAATTAAAAAACCAAGCAAATATATATATACACACACACATTAAATTTAGATCACAAACTTCATATACAAATATACAACTCACATTTCAAATTTGTATTGATTTATATTGGATTTATTAGTAATAAACAACTCTCTCTAAATAATTTGTAAGCTAATTTATTTAAATAAACTTACTTGTACAAATATAAATAATAAAATCAAGAAAATACACAAAATAATTAAAATGATTGAGGATATTTTTGTCTTTACATAGCTTATCCCATGGTATTATATCCTATGTATTACTAATACCTCCAAATGGAAGGTATTAGTAATACATCCTATAATACCATGTTGGAGGTATAACTAATCCATGGATTAGTTATACATAGACTCAAATTCCTACCAAACATGGTACTAAATAATACCTTCCATAATCCATGGACTATTTTGTTCTAATGCAGCCTACCAAACGACCCCTAATTGTTTCAATAGGAACAACTTGTTGTTGCCAGTCTTCGAAGCATAAAGTGTCTCGAGCTTGTCCCACAAACTTTTGGCATGTGTCTCATTCACAATATGATTTCTAACATTATCTTCAACCCATTGTCTAATATAGCCACAAACCTGCAGATGCTCAAATTCCCATTCTTCATCATTCAAAGACTGAGGCTTATTAGAAGCAAACACAGGTAAATGCATCTTCTTGACAAATAGAAGATCTTTCATCTTGCCTTTCCAAATATGATAGTTACTACCATTTAAACACACCATTTTGCTCATATTTGCCTCCATCATTCAAAAAACGACAATCAACAATAACCAATGCTCTGATACCACTTTGTTGGGAAAGACAAGGCACTAACAAAGAATGTCTGACAGGATAACAGCGGAAGAATACCCAAGTCTATACTTTCCCTTTCCGATTTGAACCAAGAGAAGACAAACAACCACAAGCAATATGATAGTAAGGCAGCAAGTAATTCAACCAAACAAATATAACAAGGCAATAATAAACCAATCACACAAGACACCAAGATTTACGTGGAAAACCCTTCGATGTGAAGAGTAAAAAACCACAGGACCAAAAGCTCCACTATAATCACCAAAAGTTACAATATTGTTCTCCAAAATTGGCCACAAAACAAATGCCAAACAACGAGCAACAACAAAATAAGATTGCACCAAATCTAGAGAATTAAAGGAGCAAAATCACCAATTTCGCAGCTACTGTTCACGATAGCAAAACTGAAGCTGCCGGCCACCAAATCCAACTCTGTCAGTTCCTAATCAAAGATTGAGATGAAGATAATATGCTGTCCAAAAATCAGCTCAATCGGACAAGAAACGAAGCGGGAATCGCAATTTGAAGTTGGCTGTTAGGGCTGAATTTTGACTGCGAAAACTGCTCTCTTTCTCTCTTTTTGGCTGCTGAAAAAAAACTCTCTGTTTTTCTGAAAATAAGACCTGAATAGGCTTATATTTGCCTCATAAGAATGGGCCTATGGGCAAAAAATGGGTTGGTCCAAATTGGGCTTTTATTTATCCACACAGGAAGGGAAAAAGGCCCATAACCCAACACTATGCTCGTTGACTTGGAACTGAAATTATAGTCTGTGTGGACTCAAAAATGGATTGGTTCTCCCTGATTAGAGAAATTTGGAATTGAAGTTTGCATTATCAGTTGGTCCATTAACACATCGATGGCTTGTTGTCTCATCAGTTACTTGTTTGATAGGGAGGGCAATGTACTAGCATACATGAATCTGGAGTTTTTTTGGAAATTGTTGTTTATTATGATACCCCCTCCCCCTTTTGCTATGGGTTTATACACCCAAGACTTGTCACTAATGGCTCTTCTCCTATGGCACCTTAAGTTATTTTGGCCAAATGATTCACTTTTGTAAGCTTGAAGGACTTATCTCCCATGGAAATGAACATCTTTGAGAAAAAACAAACTCAGAGAGCAAATTATTGCATCTTTTCCACGGTAAGAAAAGTTATTGCTATCTAAAATGAAATTGAATAGGATTGTTGAAATTCTAAACCCAAATTATCTGGACAAACATCTTCTTTAAAAGTAACAATGCAAAACAGATTATACGTTGAAAATCTGAAGAAAACGATTTAATTCTTCTCCTATATCTTATCATCATATTCATATTATTATTATTATTATTATTATAAGTGGGAAACACAAACCTTCAAAGTTGAATTACCATTTTGCCCTCCACTAAATCAAAAATAAATTAATTTATTTTTTTAAATACTAATATTTAATTACATAATGGTAGAATATGAAATCCAACAACTACACTTTAATTTTTTAGTTATGACATAATAATTATAATTAAATTAGAGTAGAAAACCATAATGTATAAAACTCTTCGAATTTTGTGATTCTTTGAATTTTGAAATTAACATAAATTTATTTATCATGAAACAATAATGTATGAAACTATTCAAAGTTTGTGATTCTTTGAATTTAGAAATTAAAATAAATGTATCTATCATGACTCAATGTGCCCCATTAAAAATTTGGTAGGTGAAAAAAATTGATAGGTGAAAAGATAATCAAATATCACTATAAATACGTGTTAATTGCTTCCTAGATTATCACATTCTTTTCTTTTCTATCATCTTCTATTCTCTTTTATTCTTCTTAAATTATGATATGAATGTATGTCGTCAAGAAGCTAAGTGGAAATAAGAAAAAATAGCTTCATTCTGAAATTAAAAGAGAAGCAAGAGAAAATTTCTTACAATATAGTTCAACTGTTAAACTTAACAGTATAACATATGACTTATATATTTCCTTAAATCTTTTATTATGTTAGATTATGATTTTATGTTTTTCTTTTTCATTTTGGAGTTAAGATATGGTTGTCCAAAATGGATTTGGTGTGCAATTCATATTTTTATGTAATTATGTACTTGCATTGTTATAAAAAAAAATTCTCTGTTTTTGTGTTATTATGCTTGTAAGTGTTATTTAATTGACAAAACTTCTATTAATACATGATGAGATTGATAATACTTGAATAGTTTATGCAAAATATGTTTTTATTTAAGTAGAAGTAATTAAAATAAATACATAACCGTGATGTTAGAGGAAATAATAATGATTTAATATAACACATACTATATATATATATATATATATATATATATATCGTTTTATTTTCGTGGGATAAACGTGCAAAGCACGTGTCGAGAACTAGTTATCAAATATATTTCAATGGACGGTTACATTGGTCAATAAAAAAATAATTTCTTTATGGATTTTAGAGGTCTCCCCATTTTAAAAGACGCAAATTTAGTTTAAGTTTATATTTTTTGTATGTTAAAATTGCAGATAAAGAAATTACCGTCGACTTTCAAGTCCTTCCATGTTAATAAGACAAGTTTTATATTTAAGTTATTATTTGATTTATTCATTTTTAGTTATTACTAACAATTTTACGAAGTGTCTTTACAACTACACATAGTTGTTTCCCACTGAAGTTATTCGACTGAAGTTCGAATTATATATTCTTTATTCATTATTTTCTATATATGGATGTTAGGCAAACCTTAGGCCGTTTCTTATATTGTTGTTCTATTTTATGGATAAATGACAGAAATTTACACATTTAAGTTCTCTTATTTCCAATATTTCCTATTAGTTTTACAAACCCCCAAAATCCCTCATTTTTGCGCATCTGATTAATGTATCTCGCGCATCATATTAGTGTATCATGTATAAAATGTATTGTATCTTACTTAATAATTAATGTATCTCGCGCATCATATTAATGTATCAGCGCTTATATTATTGTATCGTTTTGAGGGATTTCTGCAATTATAAACTTATAAGGGATAAATGATAATTTTGACTCAAAAGTATGTGATTTCTATCCTTTGCCCTTATTTTATTGCTTGTGTATATTGCATGTGTTATTAAACTTGTATATGTTTTGATCTCCTCCTCAATCTTTTAAAAGAATAAAAAATTAATCGTGACCACAATTGTGGATTTCGAAGGATACCTAACACATTTCGTTCGTAATAACTTGAATCCCTTACCTAGATACTCTTGGTTCCATAGACATTTTTTTATGTTAATAAAATAATTGGTTTCCTAATTTGAGAAAAAATAGGTGGCGACTTCCTTTTCCCTTTTATCCGTTTCCCTTTAAAATTCTTTTATTCTTTAATATTGTTAATTTTTTGAGTCACCGCGACATTATTCCCTCTCAAAGAATGTCAATAATCATTATACATGTATTTCATACATAATTTCGACAAAATGTATCATGTGTTGCTATGTATTTTTAGCCTTATTCAACTTGGAAGGATATGTAGATACATACCGTTGCAAATCATATTCATGATACATAAATCTTTATGTTTTCATATATAAATCAGTGTGTCTCATGCTTTTGATTATTTATCTAATACATAACTATACCAAATTTTACAATCATTCATGTATCAGTTGTTGTTATGTATATATTCTTTAGGGTCATTTGATTTGAATATAAGTTTTGTTGTGATTAGTTATGATAGGATAAGTTATACTGGGATAAGTTATAGGGAAATTTTCACATATAGACACTCCAAAATAGCCTAATTACTACCCATATCTATAGTTTGATAATTACAATTCGTAGCTACATGTTATAGTGTGATAGAGGCGAACGAGTTTGGGAGAGAGAGTAGAGAGGCGACAGAGAGGGAAAAGAGTGAGAGAGAGACTGAGTGCAAGCGGCCTGAATGAGAACATCATTCGAAGGTACTCTCAATAGCAATGCCTCCTTAAACAGACGTGCATCTCTTACCCATGGGTGCATTGTGTACAACAGCACTACATCAAACAATATTAATTCAACATATTATTATTTTTTACACATTTCTTATATTCACCATAAGGATGTTAGAACTTCTTTATGCTTTTAGACGCCGAAACCCGACCAGTTTTACTCCGTCTCTCCGTCAGTAGTGAAGTTGTAGACAGATTATTATGCTTACTCAGAAGTCTTACTAGAAATGAACATCAAAAGTGATATAGCTGGATGTTTTTAAAAAAGCAATCAACGTGCAGAAATAGGGAGAAGATGAAAGGAGGAATTTTCTAGAATTCGCTAAATATTTTGCCGTTATGCTGACTCTGGGCTCGGAGTGGATTTGTTTTTCACTTTACCAGTCCTTTTATATGTCATTGATCTAGTGGTGAAGAAAATTATCGCTCTTAAGTTAGAAACTGCTTATAAACGAACACAGAAAAAATTGCTTATAAATGAACACGGAAGAAATTGAAAGACGCAAAGGCACTCATTGCACTCTGCATTGTATACAAGTTAGTAGACTGTGGAGTCAAGAACTTGCAGTCCTGGTCTTGTATGCCCCTATTTATTTACATTAATTACATGCTGGAGGTTTTAAAAATTCATAGACTGTTAGTAAGCTGCACAACTAAATGAAGTAGGTTCTTGTTGTTTGCCGATGACCCTTGGAGATTCTGACTTGTGCATGTGTTGTTTCCAGTGTACGTCTGCCATCGTGCAGCTGACTAAAGGACGAAACAAGGAGGATAAAGAGAGCCCGGAGCTTCAATCTCTGTCGGCAATGGCATTGGAAAAAGACTATAAGCAGAGAGCTCCCAGCAGGCTGTCAGTGCTTAGTTCAACATTGAGAAGCTTGAAAATCTAACCTAACCAACCACATTAGCATATAGTTTTATTGGAAGCAGCACCATTCTGTTCACAGCGTGCACTTCAAGATTCCAAGTCTGTCAATCTGCTTAATTACCCCTTTTTGCAGAATCTTTTTTTTCCCAATAGTTCTCATTCTTCTACTCGTTGCATTATTTTACTTATTTGTGGAAGTTCTGTTTCACTTATTTAAGTAAGGGAAGCAAATGACAATGCAGAAGTTAGCAAGATTATTGCTTTTAGACAATTTTGGGAAAGTTTATTGCTGAATAGAATGTTGGATCATGAAATAAATTTCTATTGGACAAGTTTGTGGATATATAGCAGGTTTAAGAGGCAAACTGTGTATTCAAATTATACCATAAATATTAGCAGAAAGTTCTCAGTTCAACAACTAGGCAGATATCAATTATCTATATCTCCAACATAAATAAACAAATACAAATGAAGGTACCTGCGATACAACAAAGGATCAGACTTCTTAATAAAAACAATAAACCCTCCTCCTTTATCCGGGCTTGGGACCGGCTGTGTTACATTACAAACAAAACACAGGCGGAGTTAAAAGACTTTCTTTTTTGGTATGGATCAGCATGACCTGCCGTCACTTTACGATCATAGACAAGTCACCTTTTTAGCACAGTCACGTCGCCTTGAACAATTGAATTAACGATTGAAGAATATTTCAAATTATTTTTTAAAATCTTAGATATTCTATAGCAAGTCATTGGATTAGGCTAGACCAACTGAGATGTGTCAAACTCTCTGTCTTCGGATGGTGTGACGGGGAGAAGAAGATCAAGTCTAATGAAATGAAGGGTACTGCACGAGTATATTACTACTATCAAGAATTAGGTATGACCTAACCCCAGCTGAAAGGGAGCGTGGATATTTTGAAAAAGTCCTTCAAAGGCGTTAGTCATCGACTTTCCGTTAAGTAACCAAGTACTAGTTTAATAGTAGAAATATAGTCATCAATTACTTGGAGGACCACGTGAGACTCCAATCGGCTCACTCACTGGGACCTGGGGATACGCAACATCGGACGTAACGGGTCAATTGGTGCACCGTATTCACACAGAATAGATATAATTTCGCTCATTTTCGTCTGTTGTGATATACTTTAAAAGATTTAGCGTTTAGCTCATATGCATTTCCATTACCCTCGATATATTTTAAGCTCATGGCTCATTGCCTGTCCTTTTTAGCTGCGTTATTTTCTCCCTCACCAAGAATCGATCTATATTATCAACTTTTATATCTAATCACAAGGCACTAACTTTGAATCTAAAACTAAAACCTTCTTTCAGACTGTAGCGGAGGTAGTAAAGCAGGGTAGGCTTCTACTTCACCCATGATAGCAATCCTAACAAGTGCAGCACTAAAACATCACATAGACTTGGTGTTGAGAAAGTGTTGTGTGTGTGTAATAACCTCCAACAGATTGTCCGATACACACAAAAAAGTTGATACCTGAATCCACTCCCCACGTATAGAATAAACTTAGATATATTTTCAAAAATAATCAGAAAAAGGTTTTGGCACGTTAATTCAACCATTCAGAATCTATTCACGTGACTGAAAGCTATATACCATATTCTCAATTAAACAACAACTAGAACACACTCTTTTTCTTTGAAAAACTGGAAAAACACACAAACAATAAAACAAGAACAAATTAAACACATCAACAAGAAGAAGAAAGAAAAGGGTGTTGGAGCAACATACCCGCCGTCCATCGAGCTCGGTGATCCCTAACCAAACATTTTCTCAGGAAATCCACCGCTAATCTGGACAATTTGCTGTTTTGTAAGTCTGGTGATTCAATCCTAATTCTACACAACATGTAGATATCTTCGTCTAATTCCCATACTGGTTTTCCTGTAATAATTTCGAACACAGTGCAACCGAAACTCCAAATATCAGCCTCGGGTCCGTATTTATCATCTAGGACCACCTCCGGCGCCATGTATAACACTGTTCCCCTTAGTCGTCCATTAGTTGTTTTATATTGACTCTGATGTAGGGCAAACCCAAAATCAGCAATCTTTGCTGTAACTTTTCCTGTATCCGCGTGAGCAACCAGAAGAACATTTGATGGTTTGATATCGCAATGTATGAATCCACGATTATGGACTTCAATAATTCCCAATAGAATCGATTTCGCATATTGTTTGACTTCGTTTTCTTCTAATCCACGGCCTGAGTTGAAACGAGCCAGTCGATCCGATAGACTTCCCGCCCGTGCGTATTCTAACAGTATATTGTATATTATTTTTCCCTTTTCTACAGTAAAATCTACCCCAAAACAACCTATAATGTTGTCGCAATCTGGTAAATGACGAAGAACCTCCATCTCTTCCATAAGAGGTTGCGATCGTGAAACATCGGCAGATTTGACTGCAAATATTGAGCCATCAGATGAAGTCGCTAAATACACCCGACCGTACCCACCCTCTCCAATCACTTTCCGTCTCTTCCAAGCGAACCCATACTTCCCAATTCTCTTCCGTTCGACAGACATGGTGAAAATAGTAAAGATGTCAAATGAGACTTAGGTCATGATATATATAAAGAATATAGCTTAGGAAATAAGTCAAACGTTCAAATTAGGAAATAAGGAATATAGCTTAGGAAATAAGCCAAACGTTCAAATTAGGAAATAAAGAATTAAGCTTAGCAAATAAGTTAAACGTTCAAATTAGGAAATTTAGGCAAAAGTAATAAAATTGAAGAAAAAAAGAAAAAAATATACAATAATAGAGATAAAAATTTACCAATAACTCAAAAAATGCGGGTGAACAATCCTATACTTCTAAGTTGGAAAAGAATATTATAAGATAATGGTATTGTACTATCGCTTTATTTTTGTGGGACAAATGTGTAAAGCAAGAACTAGTATTACTATAAGTGGGAAGCCCTTTAGCTTAAAGTTGAATTACCAATTTATCCTTGAACATTATTATATGAAAAAAAAAAGCATAATATTTTAATTATCTGAAAAATAAATTCACATTTCAATTGCAATAATTAGGATAATTGAAAAGACACTGCGTGAAACTTACATTTTAATGACCATGAATAGGGTAGGTGAAAAGCCGGTAGAGCAGCGATTTTGCTCGCCGGTAGAGCAGCGATTTTACTCGCCGGAAAAAGCAAAATCGCTGCAACACCAGCGATTTTGCAAAATGTGATTTTTTTTTTAAAAAAAAAATTTAAAAGATCGCTGCCTAGGCAGCGATTTTGTTGCAAATTTTTTTAAAAAAAATAAAAATTAAATCGCTGCCAATGCAGCGATTTTTAAATTATTTTATTTTAATTTTATTTTTTTTAATAAAATGCTCCTGCAGGAGCGATTTGCAAAAAAATTAAAAAGATCGCCGCCTTGCAATTTCTTTTTTAAGAAAAAAAAATTAAATCGCTGCCAAAATTATTTATTAGAAATTTTTAAAAAAATAGTACCAATTTTTTTTTAATTTAAATTGCTGCAAAGGCAGTGATTTAAGTCAAATTTTTTTTTAAAAAAAATAAATCGCTGCTGTTGCAGCGATTTAGCTTATTTTTTAATTATTTTTTTTAAAATTTAATTAAACACTATCTTCACAGCGATTTATAAAAAAAGATTAAAAAAAAAGAAAATTCGCTGCCTTTAGCAGCGATTTTCCTTTTTTTCTTTACTATTTTTTGTAAATGCGTTTAATTAAATTTAAAAATAAAATAAAAAAATAAGCTAAATCGCTGCAACAGCAGCGATTTATTCAAAAATAAAATAAAAAATAGGACATAAATAGTTAAAAAAATAATTAAAAAAAAAATTGGTACACAAATCGCTGCCTAGGCAGCGATTTGCTTTTTATTTATTTAAATTTCTAATAAATAATTTTGGCAGCGATTTAATTTTTTTTTAAAAAAAAAAATTGCAACAAAATCGCTGCCTAGGCAGCGATCTTTTTTAAATTCTTTTTTTTTTTTGCAAATCGCTCGTGCAGGAGCGTTTTATTTTTAAAAAATAAAATAATTTAAAAATCGCTGCATTGGCAGCGATTTAATTTTTTTTTTTAAAAAAATATTTTTGTAACAAAATCACTGCCTAGGCAGCAATCGTTTTAATTTTTTTTTTTTAAAAAAAAAAATCACATTTTGCAAAATCGCTAGTGTTGCAGCGATTTTGCTTTTTCCGACGAGCAAATCGCTGCTCTACCAGCGATTTTGCCGTTTTGGTTAAATTTAAAATTTATATACCATTTTGGAATTTTTATTGACATTTTATTCCCATTAGGCTCCGGACTCGTGAAAAGCCAATTGAAAGTAATAAATCTTTTTGAAGTAATAGAATAGTTAAGCATCCAAGTGAATAATGACTTTTTTCAGGTTCTTTTTGAAGTAATAGCATTGTTAAGCATCCAAATAAGAAACTATATTTCATCTTTAAGTAGTTGAAACATTTCATCTTCATACACATTTTAAAAAGCATGGAAGATAGGAACACCATTTAAGTTAAGAAACTGAAGACTCCTTCATCCCCTGCCCTTCAATTTACTTTTGTTTGTGTTTGATAAGTTGTCTCTTAAGGACATGAAAACTTGTAGTTGATCTATAAAAGGTTGATCCTCATATTTCTTTATATGTTTAAAATGCCATTAATTTGTTTGTAGTATAAAAATAAATTTTCTTTACTAGAGATTTTTTGGGATTTTACTTAAAATTGAAGATTAATTTGTTCTTTTTTGAAACAGGAAGGTTTCAAACTTCTATGACTATTTCTTCATTGTTTTCTTCTAACACTGTTTTCCCCCCTTTTGTCATAGAACATGCCTCTTTTTAGATTAATTTATGATCCAATTTGTCAAGGTAAATAGATTGATCCGAGGATTTATATAATGCAGTTTCAATCAGGATATTCACTGGTATTTTTTTCCTTTTCTCTATTAATCTTTATTTGTTCATTTCCCTCTTTTTACTTTATTTTTTCTTAGCTTGTTTTTCATTTTTGGAAGGTGAAATTTCAACAATAAATATGATACATGTAACAATAAAATAGATTTTATCTTTAAAAATCACACATGGTATTTTTCGTAGCTATAATTTTTTTTATGCAATATTTTTGTTCTCTTATTTTCACATATAGGCTTTTAGATTTTATAATTCATCATTTCTCTTATAAGTCTCTTCCTTCTCCTATTTAATTTTTGGGGGATTCTTTATTTTCATGTTAATTATTCATGAAGATGAAGATTTTAGTTAGAGAACACATTTTAATCTTCCTATGTCTTAGATATTTTATTCCAAACCTTTATTATTTTCTCTTGAGTTTGAATTTGTAGATTTTTTCCTTCAAATTATACATACTCATCATAAACATGTTTATAATGTTATTATTGGTTCGTCTTTTTTTCTTATTTTATTAATTTATTTTCTGTTTATTAAAAATTAAATATGAAATAAAAAAGAGACTATTATTACTATTATTTTATATGAATACAATAAAATATACTTATACGTAGATCCGTGGACTTATCACAAATAACTGCATTCTCAAGGCAATCTTATCGTATTAACATTAAACTTCGATGTTTACGTGCTTTATAGAAGAATAAGTCATTTGTTTGCTACATATTTTAAGATCTTTTTTGTAATACGTAGAATATGTAGATTTATATTTCTAATAAATTTATCTCGTGCCTTTGTTATTTCATTAAAGACATTATATACATTTATTATTATTTTTCAATCAGGAATTCATCCACATATTCATACCCTTAGAGACTATATTCTCTTAATTAGTTTCACATATTTCTTGTTTGATACCAAATGCACCATTCTATTTTATGATTATTTTTAATGAATAAAAAAAATAGGAAACATAATATTGTTAATTTCAACATTTTCTATCTTATTACTCACTTTTAAATAAATAAACAAATTATAATAATAGTAAGGGACAAACGTGCAACGCACGTTATTAGAAATTAGTACGTAGAAAAACTTCACATACACAAACAGGGGTTTTAGAATTTAAAACTATCTGTAGATTTAGAGAAAAAAGAAAAAACTTCTACAACTCAAGGTAACATACTTTTCCCCTTGCTTTATTCTGCAACTAGTTTGAGCTTTATTTTTTGAGTTTAATTTTTTTGATGACCGTGATGTTTGGGTCAGCTTTCGCTTACCTCTTACCTTGACTAATTTTATGAGCTATCTATCATCCTCCACTATTAAAAATTACCAGGTAACCTTTACTAGTATTTTTGTCTCCTCTGGTATTATTAACCACTAGGCCACACTCTTGATTGCAACTAGTAGAGCTTTATTTGTAGAAATATTATTATGTTCCTTGCTTCAAGTTGAAACTTTTTCCTTTGCTGGATTTTTGTTTTGATCCTTTTATATTTGACGAAATTTTGTTGTTTAGTTTGCTAGTCTTCTTTGTTTTTTTCTTTTCCTTTACCCCTCGCTAGGAGGTCCTACTGTTTTTGCTCTCTTGGTTACTCGAACCTACAATCTCAGGATTGGAGGTGGAGGGTGCTCTTGTATGCTAGTCTTGTTTGCTAATTTCATGTTCCCACAGAAAAAGTGGAACATATAATTCATAACTTCTTTTAGCTGACATACATATAATGCTTTTTTTTTCGTACAGCAAAAAATTGAAATTTATCGCTCGACTGGTTTTTCATTCCTATATATCCTGTTTTTAAAATTTGGCTGTTTTTCAAGAACATATATTTATTTATACTAGTCTTTGAACACGTGCGTTGCACATTTATTCATCTAAATTGATATAAATTAACAACGTGTATCTATCTAAATTGACATAAATTATTTCAAATTATCGGTGTGTTAAAAATAGTTTTATAATTACATTACATGAATACCATTCATTTTCAAACAAAAATACTTTAAATATTTGGAATCTACTCAATGTTTACGTGCTTTATAGAAGAATAAGTCATTTGTTTGCTACATATTTTAGGATCCTTTTTGTAATACGTAGAATATGTAGATTTATATTTTTACTAAATTTATCTCGTGCTTTTGTTATTTCATTAAAGACATTATATACATTTATTATTATTTTTCAATCAGGAATTCATCCACATATTCATACCCTTAGAGACTATATTCTCTTAATTAGTTTCACATATTTCTTGTTTGATACCAAATGCACCATTCTATTTTATGATTATTTTTAATGAATAAAAAAAATAGGAAACATAATATTGTTAATTTCAACATTTTCTATCTTATTACTCACTTTTAAATAAATAAACAAATTATAATAATAGTAAGGGACAAACGTGCAACGCACGTTATTAGAAATTAGTACGTAGAAAAACTTCACATACACAAACAGGGGTTTTAGAATTTAAAACTATCTGTAGCTTTAGAGAAAAAAGAAAAAACTTCTACAACTCAAGGTAACATACTTTTCCCCTTGCTTTATTCTGCAACTAGTTTGAGCTTTATTTTTTGAGTTTAATTTTTTTGATGACCGTGATGTTTGGGTCAGCTTTCGCTTACCTCTTACCTTGACTAATTTTATGAGCTATCTATCATCCTCCACTATTAAAAATTACCAGGTAACCTTTACTAGTATTTTTGTCTCCTCTGGTATTATTAACCACTAGGCCACACTCTTGATTGCAACTAGTAGAGCTTTATTTGTAGAAATATTATTATGTTCCTTGCTTCAAGTTGAAACTTTTTCCTTTGCTGGATTTTTGTTTTGATCCTTTTATATTTGACGAAATTTTGTTGTTTAGTTTGCTAGTCTTCTTTGTTTTTTTCTTTTCCTTTACCCCTCGCTAGGAGGTCCTACTGTTTTTGCTCTCTTGGTTACTCGAACCTACAATCTCAGGATTGGAGGTGGAGGGTGCTCTTGTATGCTAGTCTTGTTTGCTAATTTCATGTTCCCACAGAAAAAGTGGAACATATAATTCATAACTTCTTTTAGCTGACATACATATAATGCTTTTTTTTTCGTACAGCAAAAAATTGAAATTTATCGCTCGACTGGTTTTTCATTCCTATATATCCTGTTTTTAAAATTTGGCTGTTTTTCAAGAACATATATTTATTTATACTAGTCTTTGAACACGTGCGTTGCACATTTATTCATCTAAATTGATATAAATTAACAACGTGTATCTATCTAAATTGACATAAATTATTTCAAATTATCGGTGTGTTAAAATTAGTTTTATAATTACATTACATGAATACCATTCATTTTCAAACAAAAATACTTTAAATATTTGGAATCTACTCAATGTTTTACGTGCTTTATAGAAGAATAAGTCATTTGTTTGCTACATATTTTAGGATCCTTTTTGTAATACGTAGAATATGTAGATTTATATTTTTACTAAATTTATCTCGTGCTTTTGTTATTTCATTAAAGACATTATATACATTTATTATTATTTTTCAATCAGGAATTCATCGACATATTCATACCCTTAGAGACTATATTCTCTTAATTAGTTTCACATATTTCTTGTTTGATACCAAATGCACCATTCAATTTTATGATTATTTTTAATGAATAAAAAAACCAGGAAACATAATATTGTTAATTTCAACATTTTCTATCTTATTAATCACCTTTAAATAAATAAACAAATTATAATAATAGTAAGGGACAAACGTATAACGCACGTTATTAGAAACTAGTAAATAGAAAAACTTCACATACACAAACATGGGTTTTAGCTAAATAACCTCTTTTAGTTAAAATTTAAAACTATCTGTAGCTTTAGAGAAAAAAGAAAAAACTTCTACAACTCAAGGTAACATACTTTTCCCCTTGCTTTATTCTGCAACTAGTTGAGCTTTATTTTTTGAGTTTAATTTTTTCGATGACCGTGATGTTTGGGTCAGCTTTCGCTTACCTCTTATCTTGACTAATTTTATGAGCTATCTATCATCCTCCACTATTAAAAATTACCAGGTAACCTTGACTAGTATTTTTGTCTTCTCTGGTATTATTAACCACTAGGCCACACTCTTGATTGCAACTAGTAGAGCTTTATTTGTAGAAATATTATTATGTTCCTTGCTTCAAGTTGAAACTTTTTCCTTTGCTGGATTTTTGTTTTGATTCTTTTGTATTTGATGAAATTCTGTCGTTTAGTTTGCTAGTCTTCTTTGTTTTTTTCTTTTCCTTTACCCCTCGCTAGGAGGTCCTACTGTTCTTGCTCTCTTGGTTTATCGAATCTACAATCTCAGGATTGGAGGTGGAGGGTGCTCTTGTATGCTAGTCTTGTTTGCTAATTTCATGTTCCCACAGAAAAAGTGGAACATATAATTCATTACTTTTTTTAGCTGACATACATATAATGCACTTTTTTCGTACAACCAAAAATTGATATTTATCGCTTGGCTGGTTTTTCATTCCTATATACCCTGTTTTTAGAATTTGGCTATTTTTCAAGAACATGTATATATTTACTAGTCTTTGAACACGTGCGTTGCACGTGTATCCATCTAAATTGACATAAATTAACGCACGGGTATCCATCTAAATTGGCATAAATTATTTTAAATTATCGTTGTATTAAAAATAGTTTTATAATTACATTACATGAATACCATTCATTTTCAAACAAAAATAATTTTAATATTTGAAATCTACTTGATATCTTGGATATCAATAACATATTTAAATATGATAGCAAAATATCTCTCCTCCAAATGAAATAAAAGATGATAATGACATAACACACAAACTCTCATTAAGTAGACAGCTGATTTGATCGAAATTACAAAAATAACCTTTGGTGTCATTATGACCCTCACTTGTATCATTGAAAAATCTTCACGTTATTATCATTTCAAGTCAAACCGCCAAATACCACATATACTTTGAAATAATTTAATTTTTAGTTCGCCGATTAATGATTAATTTTAATTTTAATTCTTATATATTTGATTAAATATATTTAACTTTTAACTCACTGAATTCTACGCTTTTGATCTCTTTATAAAGAAAGTATACAATAAAAACTATATTTATAATTATACTAGTCTTTAAACACGTGCGTTGCACGTGTATCCATCTAAATTGACATAAATTAACGCACGTGTATCCATCTAAATTGGCATAAATTATTTCAAATTATCGGTGTATTAAAAATAGTTTTATAATTAGATTACATGAATACCATTCATTTTCAAACAAAAATACTTTAAATATTTGGAATCTACTCGATGTTTACGTGCTTTATAGAAGAATAAGTCATTTGTTTGCTACATATTTTAGGATCTTTTTTGTAATACGTAGAATATGTAAATTTCTATTTCTAATAAATTTATCTCGTTCCTTTGTTATTTCATTAAAGACATTATATACATTTATTATTATTTTTCAATCAGGAATTCATCGACATATTCATACCCTTAGAGACTATATTCTCTTAATTAGTTTCACATATTTCTTGTTTGATACCAAATGCACCATTCTATTTTATGATTATTTTTAATGAATAAAAAAAAATAGGAAACATAATATTGTTAATTTCAACATTTTCTATCTTATTACTCACTTTAAATAAATAAACAAATTATAATAATAGTAAGGGATAAACGTGCAACGCACGTTATTAAAAACTAGTAAGTAGAAAAACTTCACATACACAAACAGGGGTTTTAGCTAAATAACCTCTTTTAGTTAAAATTTAAAACTATCTGTAGCTTTAGAGAAAAAAGAAAAAACTTCTACAACTCAAGGTAACATACTTTTCCCCTTGCTTTATTCTGCAACTAGTTGAGCTTTATTTTTTGAGTTTAATTTTTTTGATGACCGTGATGATTGGGTCAGCTTTCGCTTACCTCTTACCTTGACTAATTTTATGAGCTATCTATCATCCTCCACTATTAAAAATTACCAGGTAACCTTGACTAGTATTTTTGTCTCCTCTGGTATTATTAACCACTAGGCCACACTCTTGATTGCAACTAGTAGAGCTTTATTTGTAGAAATATTATTATGTTCCTTGCTTCAAGTTGAAACTTTTTTCTTTGCTGGATTTTTGTTTTGATCCTTTTATATTTGACGAAATTTTGTTGTTTAGTTAGCTAGTCTTCTTTGTTTTTTTTCCTTTACCCCTCGCTAGAAGGTCCTACTGTTTTTGCTCTCTTGGTTACTCGAACCTACAATCTCAGGATTGGAGGTGGAGGGTGCTCTTGTATGCTAGTCTTGTTTGCTAATTTCATGTTCCCACAGAAAAAGTGGAACATATAATTCATAACTGCTTTTAGCTGACATACATATAATGCTTTTTTTTTCGTACAGCAAAAAATTGAAATTTATCGCTCGACTGGTTTTTCATTCCTATATATCCTGTTTTTAAAATTTGGCTGTTTTTCAAGAACATATATTTATTTATACTAGTCTTTGAACACGTGCGTTGCACATTTATTCATCTAAATTGATATAAATTAACAACGTGTATCTATCTAAATTGACATAAATTATTTCAAATTATCGGTGTGTTAAAAATAGTTTTATAATTACATTACATGAATACCATTCATTTTCTAACAAAAATAGTTTAAATATTTGGAATCTACTCGATATCTTGGACATCAATAACAAATTTAAATATGATAGCAAAATATCTCTCCTCCAAATGAAATAAAAGATGATAATGTCAATAACACACAAACTCTCATTAAGTAGACAGCTGATTCGACCGAAATTACCGTCGGTGTCATTATGACCCTCTCTTGTAACATTGAAAAATCTTCACGTTATTATCATTTCAAGTCAAACTGCCAAATACCACATATACTTTGAAATAATTTAATTTTTAGTTCGCCGATTAATGATTAATTATAATTTTAATTCTTATAATGTTTGATTAAATATATTTAATTTTTAACTCACTGAATTCTGCGCTTTTGATCTCTTTACATAGAAAGTATATAATAAAAACTATATTTATAATTATACTAGTCTTTGAACACGTGTGTTGCACGTGTATCCATCTAAATTGACATAAATTAAAGCAGGTGTATCCATCAAAATTGACATAAACTATTTCAAATTATCGGTGTATTAAAAATAGTTTTATAATTACATTACATGAATACCATTTATTTTCAAACAAAAATAGTTTAAATATTTGGAATCTACTCGATATCTTGGATATCAATAACAAATTTAAATATGATAACAAAATATCTCTGCTCCAAATGAAATAAAAGATGATAATGTTTAGTACTTTAAAATACTATAATTGTTAACACAAATTAATATATGTATATTCTTATCTCATATTTAATACCTACAAGTTAAAGTTCAGAGAAAAAAAGGATAAAAAATAAAAATAAAATTGATAAAATAAAATGAAGGCTACAATTAATAATCAATCATATCAAGTATTGATCTTACCTAATTATTTTTTTAAAAAAATGATCTTAGAATAAAGAAATAGAGCATCAACGAAGTGACAACTTAAACTATGAAATAGTATCAAAAGTTGAAACATTGAACTTGCCTTTCTCAAAATGAGACAAAAGAATAAATAAATAAATAAGGATAAATATTTTTATCATAAATAGACGAGAGTTACATAAGTGCAAATTAGTGACTGATTTTTTGCTAATACATGAACCATGCTAAATTACTTGTAAATTTCAAAATAACCTTTGAAATTCTAAAAAAGATGTGTTATTTTTTTGTGCATTAAAACATTACTGTTTGCATAGTAATTTAGTTCCTAAGCATAAATTATTAGAGGAACAATGTTAATTTAGTGAATGAAAATGGTCATTCAATTTTTTTTAAAAATATTTAATATTTAATTAATTAGTTTTTTTAAAAAAAAATTAGAGCAAGAAGAATATAAAGCTAAATTCGATAATATAATCTCTAATAATATGAATATATTGATAAATTCCTACTCTAAAATTAATAAATGCATGTAAATATTCATATCCAGACTTGAAGAAATATATATTTCTAACATTAGCTCAAATATAGAACATATACATGTCCACCCCTAGAGTTCATCCCGCAACATAATATTTGGTCTTGATCTCGACAATGCCACTCGAGATAACTCATTTTGAGTGAGTTTGTTATTTTTTTAAGAGATAATGCATAAGTAACTCCTCCTAACCTATGACCGAAATCCCAGTGACACACCTTAACTTAATAAATATCCTATTATCCCTGAACTAATTTTATTCGTATTTTTGTGCATCTTTTGTGTTGATGTGGCACATTCAACCACCCAAGTTGGTTGTGTTTGTACACACTCGCCCGTCATGTGTGCAAATAGATATTTTTTTAATTAAAAAAAAATTCTAAAAAAATAAAAAGTATTTCTTAATTTTTTGAAAAATATTTCGTAATTTTTTAAAAATATTTCGTATTATTTTTAAATAATAGTTTTTTTAAAAAATATTTTTATTTTTTTATCTTGTATTTAAATTAAGTTAATACATATTTTTTTACCTTGTATCGAAACTATTTTTTTTTACTTATATTCATTTTTTTTCTCTTTTATTTTTCTATTGAGTTTATTTTCTTTGTCTTTCGTTTTGATTTGATTTCAAATGTCTTGTATTTAAAATAAGTTAATTTTGAATGGATATCAAAAGAAGTGAAGAAAATCAAATAAAACATAAACATATTAAAACATTAAAAGTAAAGGATACTTTTAAATTATTTTTTTAAATACATACAATTTATTTAAAAAATAAAAGTGAAAAGATAATAAATTAATTGAAAAATTTTTAAGTGAAAATAAATTAAAATAAATATTTTACAATGAAAGAAACAAAAATAATAAAATATATATAAGTTTTATGATACATAAATATGTGTACTAACTAATTATAAAGTTACCAATTAGAAAATGACATGTATCCAATTTGTGCACTCTTCACTTGCCTTCAAGAAGTGTGCACACTCTCTATGACATGTCACAATTTGTGGTGTATTTTTTCCATTTTAAATTAGTTTAGGGGGGTAGTAAAACTCTAGTTAAGTTTAGACGTGTTTCTAGAATTTCGGTTATAGTCTAGGGGATACTTATGGATTTTTCGTTTTTTTTAATAGAAAAATATGTCAAAACATTTTCAACAAATCAAAAAGAGAGAAATATGACAAACAGTAAATATATGGTTGAAATATATATAGGAAGAATTAGAATGTGAAAACATTTATAACTAATTTGTAATATAAAAGTATTTTATAGAAAAATCATGTCTTTTGGATTAGCTTATATAGCACATAAATGAGAGAAAAGTAATAAAGTCACCCAAGTAAATGCTTTCATAATGAATACTATATCTTTGATAATGTGACACTTGGTATTTCCAAGAAATTATGATGACAAACAATGTATACAAACATGAATTGAATAAATATATAAATGAAATATGAGTCTTTTTGTCTTTGCATGCAATTGTACAAATTCCAATCGAATACTCAAAGATGATGATTAGTGCAACATTTCGTAAATACTATAGAGTATTAAGGACCTTTTAAATTAATTGAATTAGATATAAAAATAAAGAGGCAATTTTAGAAAAAGGAAAAAGATGATGAAAATGATTTGGCAACCCCTCTGAAGAAGGCTCGGTGCATTCAATCAGCTGGAGATTCCCTGGAAAGGTTAAATCAAAATGGAGCAGGTCATCCTGAAGGGGATGTGCAGAACAACAGTTCCAAGATTGGGATATGTAAAGAACAGGGTTCTAACTATTGTTATTTCTGACTCAGAATCGCGGGAAGACTTAAAATAGTTCCTCACTTTTGAGTTAAGACTCAAAGTGATCCTTGAATTTTCAGATAGAGCACTAATAGTCCCTTATGTTTTCAAAATTGGTGCACTTTTTGGTCCTACACTAAAATTTTGTCTATTTTTTAACATTAATTTTATCCAAATTTTTATATAATGAATGTCCAATCGTCTTTTTATATATATAATAATAGAAATAATAACTCTAACAGAGAGAAGATGATAAGAAAAACACCTTGTTCTATTCATTAGAAATTTTACTGCAACTAAACTAAAAATATTTTAACATATAACTTTGCAGGAAAAGAAAAAATTGTACAATTGCACGTGAAATTATCATGATAAACCTCTCGGCTTTACCTGCAATACGATTCTACTAAACAAAACAAAGTACTTTTCTTCTCACATTCTTTCATATGAAGTTGTTATTTCTACTAAATATATAAAATGACGATTGAACATCCATACATAGGTTATGGATAAAATCAATGCTAAAAAATAGATAAAATTTTGAAGGAGGACCAAAAGTGCACCAATATTGCAAACATGAGAAACTATTAGTATTCTATGTAAAAACTCAAGGATCACTTTGAGTCTTAACCCAAACAGACTTTTATACCACCATCATTTGGTACATACAAGTTCCCTCATCGAATTCCCTCTTTCAAAATGACTGGAAATGAAGGAAATGGTGTACCTGCAGGATCGTTTGAACTTAATCCTTATGCTCTTCCCCTCAATCCAAATGATATTTGGTACCCTGGGGAAGTTAAGGAAACTACAAACTTTTGTCAGAAGTTCACCCTGGAACTAGAGATAAGTCGAGGATATTTGAGCATGCTACGACATCTCTGAAGACTGGAAACTTGAACGGCATCCATGCTGCTAATCCAGAGTTTCCTATGAACACTGATTTGGATCTGAAATTATGGCCTGGTGAGACTGAAAAATGAATTAATCCTTGTTAGTTTCTTGCTTGATAAATTGGACTTTAAATACTGTTGGATAGTCTCTTAGCTTTAGTTAAGACACCTATTATATAAAGTACTCAATGTAATTTTCGTTTTAACAAAAAGAAAAGAAAGAAAGAATAAGATATGTAGCTTGTAAGGAGCTAATTTGTTCAATTTGTTCTATTTTTACATTAGTCTCAATGCATTACCTTTTTCAAGAAATTGATAGTAATTCAAACAGTAAACTAATGCAATTGGGATTTGGGGTGTTAAGGATAAAACGGTCATTTACTTGATAATTTCACTTTTGTTCTAGAAACTAGCAAAGGACAAATGTAACATTAAAAAAGGGGTGTTAAGTTTGAAACGCATGGTAGAAAAACATCATTTGGTTAAAATATCTAAGCATCTGCAGCTTCAAGGTAACCTTTTTACCCCCTTGCCTCATTCTGTACTCACAAATATATGCAGTAGATTAATCCAACTTTTACTTATACAAATGAGACGTTTTGGAAGTATAATTTCAGCAAAGACAAAAAAAGAAATGTTGAGTTAAACAGTGAAAAGGTCAAAACCAGCTCTTATCTCTTGCAAATTGCATGTGAAAAGTATGGTTCCTTGCTGAAAGTTTGAAACTTTTTCCCTTTACTGGGGTTTCTGTCTTAATCCTTATGCATGTGATGTACTCTGTGGTTTAAATTGCTAGTTTCTTTGCTAATTTTATGTTTAACAAACACAAATAGCTTATTCTTTTGAGTCCATTTTGAAAGTTTCTGATTGTTAGTGTGAAACTTTTGCTTTCCAGGGCATAATAGTATCTTGACGCTTTTGCATTTGATGAAAGTTTCCTTCTTTGCTGATATAATGTTTCACAACAAAAATATTGTTGGACAAAATGATAATCACACCCAGGATAATGTCCAAACTAAATAGCAATAGGAAGAGAGTAACAACGACACCAAATATTAAAATGGATAAATATGATACCCCAATAAGTAATACAATAATATTGATGAAAAACTTGGTAGTGTCAAAAGACTACTACTCAACACTCTTTTATTTCTTACAACTCACAATAATATTATTTGCACACTATTTTCTCACAAACTAAGAAGTAGTTTGTGGATTACTCTCTCTACTCTCTATTGCTTCTGTATTTTGGTGTGTCTTCAAGTGTTCAATTACTACTCTATTTATAGAGTTTTTTGAACACTTGTTTACATCATTAATGACATAATGTGATAGCCAATTTCAACAAAAAAAAATTGGCTGCCTAACTCTACCAAACTAATACCAAACTTATACCAAACTTTGACTACCTACTTCCACAAATGTGGCTACCAACTTTCACATTGGTGGCTACTAATTTTCACATTTGTGGCTAGTAATTTCAACAAGTATGGCTGCAAAATTAATTGCTGCCAAGATTATTTCCACAAATCTCTCCCTTAATTTTGATTTTTCTTCTTTACTCCAAGGCTTGATCTCAATCTCTGAAAATCTTCAAACTTGAGAGGCTTTGTAAAAATATCCGCAACTTGATCATGAGATTTCACATACTTGAGCTCTACCTCTTTCTTGGTAATGCATTCTCGGATAAAGTGATACCTTGTATCTATGTGCTTGCTTCGATCATGATACACTGGATTCTTTGCTAGTGCTTGCGCAGATTTGTTATCAACACAAATCATTGTGGCTTCAATTTGTGACAAATTGAGTTCCTTCAATAACCGTCTTAACCAAATAGCATGACATGTACATGATGTCGCTGCCACATATTCAGCTTCACAAGTCGAGAGAGTAACAATTGATTGTTTCTTTGAACTCCAAGAAATAACACAATCACCCAAGAAAAACACAAAACCAGATGTGCTTTTTCTATCATCAACATCTCCCGCATAATCACTATCACAATATCCCACAAGATTAAAATTATTGGAAGAAGAATAAAATAGCCCAAGGTCGATTGTACCTTTTAGGTAGCGAATAATTCTTTTAGCGACCTTCAAGTGAGTGGAGGTAGGAGCTTCCATGAATCGACTTACTACTCCAACTGCAAAGACTATATCTGGTCTCGTATATGTCAAGTACCTCAGACTTCCTACGAGACTTTTGAACAAAGTGGAATCCACTTCTTCTCCATCATCAAATTTTGACAATTTTGTTCCACTTTCCATTGGAGTGTTCACAGGGTTGCAATCAAACATGTTGAACTTCTTCAAAATCTCCTTTGTATAGCTTTCTTGAGATATGAAGATGCCTTCCTCCATTTGCTTGACTTCTAGGCCCAAGTAATATGACATGAGCCCTATGTCTGTCATGTCAAACTCAAGGGACATAGCTTTTTTGAAAGCTTCAAATAAAACTGGGTTGTTACTCGTTAGAATGAGATCATCAACATAAAGACAAACAAGCAGAATATCTCCATTAGTATGAACTTTAATATAAAGAGCATATTCATGGAGACAACGAGTAAACCCATTGTCTTGAAAGTATTTGTCAATGCGACTATTCCAAGCTCGTGGAGCTTGCTTCAACCCATATAAGGCTTTCTTCAACCTCAACACCTTATCTTCATGATTTTTAACCACAAAACCCAATGGTTGCTCAACATAGACTTCTTCTTCAAGATATCCATTCAAGAATGCCGATTTGACATCTAGTTGATGGATCTTCCACTTCATTTGCGCCGCTAAAGAGATCAATAGACGGATTGTCTCCATGCGGGCAACAGGCGCATAAACTTCTTCATAGTCGATGCCATGCCTTTGTTTGTAGCCTTTAGCCACAAGTCTTGCCTTGTATCTTTCTACTTCTCCATGGGCATTTTTCTTCATCTTGTATACCCATTTGACTCCAATTGCTCGATGGTCCTTTGGAAGAGTTGTCAACTCCCAAGTGTTGTTCTTCTCTATTGATTGGATCTCTTCCTCCATGGCTTTTCTCCACCTTTTGTCAGTAACAGCTTCATCAAAATTCATTGGTTCACTATCAGCAAAAAAACAACACAAAAAATCAAAATTAGTAATTTCTTCTGTGTCATCATAGAGTTCTTGAATGTTCCTCATCCTATGTGGTCTTTCACTTGAACTCTCTTGAGAAGATGGAGATGCAATATTTGCTGGTGAAGGAGGCGGGGTTGCATCCTGTGCCATGGTCTCCTGTTCTTCTTCATCTCCGAAGTATGGAAGAAAATCATATGTTTTTTCTTCTGGAGCCTCCCAATTCCATGATGCTTCTTCATCAAATTCAACATCACGACTCACCACCACCTTGTTATTGCTTGGATTGTACAATTTGTAGCCTTTTGAACTTGCGTCATAGCCAACAAACACATACTTGACACTCCGATCGTCAAGTTTAGCTCTCCCTTGATGTGGAACATGAGCATATGCTATGCTCCCAAAGATTCTCAAGTGCTTAACACTTGGCTTTCTTCCGCTCCATGCTTCTTGAGGTGTTTGATCTCGTACATTTTTTGTTGGAGACCTGTTGCTCAAATAAACTGCACAAGAAACAGCCTCGGCCCAAAATTCTTTTGGTAGATGTTTAGCTTTCAACATACATCTAGCCATATTAAGAATTGTTCTATTCTTTCTTTCTGCAACTCCATTTTGTTGTGGCGAGTAAGGTACCGTTAGAGGGCGACGAATTCCATGAGATTGACAAAAGTCATTAAATTCTTTTGAAGTGAATTCGCCTCCTCTATCAGACCTTAATGCTTTTATTTCATAGCCACTTTCTTTTTCTACAAGTGCTTTGAAATTTTTAAAGGCAACAAAAACTTCAGATTTTTGCTTCAAGAAGTATACCCAAGTCTTTCTACTGAAATCATCAATAAAGAGCAAGAAATATTTTCTTTTACCAAAAGAAGGTGAATCGATTGGACCACAAACATCGGTGTGAACAAGTTGGAGTGGCTTACTTGTTCTTGATGTAGTCTCCTTTGGGAAACTCCTCCTTGCATGTTTTCCAAGAAGACAAGCTTCACACAATTGATTTGGATGGTTGATTGGCGGTATCCCATCAACCATGTTCTTGTCTCCCATTGATTTGAGCGCTTCAAAGTTCAAGTGCCCAAATCTCATATGCCAACACCATGAGTCATCTTGCACATTAGCCTTCAAACACTTTGCATAGATAGTTTGAAGATTCAAAGGAAACAACCTATTCTTTGCCATATGAACTTTAGCAATTAAGTTGTTACTTGAATCTCTTAGCCAAAGATGCATATTTTTCATATGAATATCATATCCTTTTTCAAGAAGTTGACCCAAACTAAAAATATTACTTTTCAATTTTGGCACATAATAAACATTGGTAATCAATTTATGACCACCATCTTTACAGGATATCAGAATCGTACCTATCCCTTCAATTTGGATCTTTGAGGTATCGCCAAAAGACACATTACCTTTCACGGTCTTCTTTATCTCCACAAATTTATCTTTCTGGCCACACATATGATTGCTTGCTCCATTGTCAAGATACCATGAGCTGCAATCATCTTTATCTTCTTCTTTGAGTGTTAATAACAGTGTTGACTCATCTTCATCTTTGTTGTTGTCAACAAGATTAACTTTCTCTTCAATATTACTACGACATTCCCAAGAGTAATGTCCCATTTTATGACAGTTATAACACTCAATTTTAGATTTGTCATACCTGATTTCATTTGTACCTTGATAGGCTCCACGTCCTCTGCCTCCTCGTTGACCACGACCACGACCTCTGATTGACTAGTGACCTTTATCTTCATTGTTGAAATAATTAGTGTAACTTTTTCCTCTTCCACGACCTCCACGGCCTCCACGGCCTCTCCATTGTCCATTTCCTTTGTAACTTTTCTCACTTTCAAATCCTTTGAAGGATGCATGAGTTTTAAGAAGCTGTTCTAGTGGCTCTTCTTTTCTCCTTTTCATTTTCTCTTCATGGGCTAGTAAAGAACCTTCCAATTGTTCTACCGTCATAGAGTCTAGATCTTTAGACTCCTCAATAGCACACCACATAATCAAATTTAGGTGTTAAAGAACGAAGGATCTTTTCTACCACACGCACATCATCTACTTTCTCTCCGTATCTTCTTAGTTGATTTACAACAGCAATCAATCTTGAGCAGAAATCCGAAATGGATTCGGATTCTTTCATTTTTAAAACTTCAAACTCAGCCCTTAGAGTTTGAAGTTTTATCTTCTTTACTTTATCAACTCCTTGGAGAGAATTTTGTAAAATCTCCCACGCCTCTTTTGAGGTGGTTGCATCAGCCACCTTCTCAAACATGCCATCATCCAAACATTGATGGATAAGAGTGAGGGCCTGTTGATCTTTCTTTCTTGTCTTTAACAAGACCTCCTTTTCATTTGAGGGCAAAGTTTCCTCATTTGCGGATTTTGTATACCCTTTGTCTACAATATCCCAGACATCTTGAGAGCCAAGAATAGCTTTCATTCGTAGACACCATTTTTCATAATTTTCTCTTGTGAGACGGGGGTATTGAAAGGACAACGGACTATTATTTGTCATGGCTCTGATACCACGTTGTTGGACAAAATGATAATCACACCCAGGATAATGTCCAAACTAAATAGCAATAGGAAGAGAGTAACAACGACACCAAATATTAAAATGGGTAAATATGATACCCCAATAAGTAATACAATAATATTGATGAAAAACTTGGTAGTGTCAAAAGACTACTACTCAACACTCTTTTATTTCTTACAACTCACAATAATATTATTTGCACACTATTTTCTCACAAACTAAGAAGTAGTTTGTGGATTACTCTCTCTACTCTCTATTGCTTCTCTATTTTGGTGTGTCTTCAAGTGTTCAATTACTACTCTATTTATAGAGTTTTTTGAATACTTGTTTACATCATTAATGACATAATGTGATAGCCAATTTCAACAAAAAAAAATTGGCTGCCTAACTCTACCAAACTAATACCAAACTTATACCAAACTTTGACTACCTACTTCCACAAATGTGGCTACCAACTTTCACATTGGTGGCTACCAATTTTCACATTTGTGGCTAGTAATTTCAACAAGTATGGTTGCAAAATTAATTGCTGCCAAGATTTATTTCCACAAATATCTAATATTTTCATGATTTTTTTTTTGTATTAGGGTTTCTTTGAACTCAGTTTTGAAATTGCATGTTATGCTCGTAGACCCAAACAGAGTTCTCTTAGCTTTTGTTAAGACTTCTAGACTTTTTAGATTTATTAGCAAAAATATCTAATATTCTCATAATAAAGATGCTTGATTAATCCTCAATCTTTTGAGTCCTTTCTTATGGATTGCGATTTTAGTGCATTCAACCTTGATAAGTGATTCCATTTTATTTTATTTTATTTTTTGATCAGGTTTTTAGTTTTCAAGATTGTTACCCTTCTCTGTGGTTATATACACTATTCATGATGGAAACTGAAGATAAAACACTGTTTTGTTTCTGTCACTGGGGCAAAAGGAATAAGGTTCTACCCGATGGATTCATTTCGTATGGGGGAGGTATTACTGATCAGGTTATTGCAAAGACGGGCGTAAAGTATGATGATTTTGTGATTGCGGTTTTTGACCGCTTAGGTATTGATGCTTCAGATAAGATGTTGCTTTTTACCATGAAGTTTGATGGGACAGAATTGATACGGCTGAAGGACCAAACAGGTATCGATACGATGCTGCAATTTAATGATGGTTATGCTCACGTTTATGCATCAAGTCTGGAGAAGGAGTCTGATTCTAGGCCTCCATCAGGTGGCACGAAAAACATTGGACATACTATTGCTTCTGATAAAACACTGTTTTGTTTCTGTCACTGGGGCAAAAGGAATAAGGTTCTACCTGATGGATCCATTTCATATGGGGGAGATATTACTGATCAGGTTATTGCAAAGACGGGCATAAAGTACAATGCTTTTGTGAAGGCAGTTTTTGACCGATTAGGCATTGATCCTTCAGATAAAATGTTGCATTTTACAGTGAAGTTTGATAGGTCGGAATTGATACGGCTAAGGGACCAAGAAGGTGTCGATACTTTCTTGCAATGTAATGATGGTCATGCCCATGTTTATGCATCAAGTCTGGAGAAGGAGCCTTGTTCTAGACCGCCACCAGGTGGCAAGAAGCCTATAATTGCATGTTATGCTCGTAGACCCAAACAGAGTCAGCCTGGAGGTCAGGATATGCCCCTTGAATCTAATATCAACAAGCCTTTTGAACAGAGAGAGCTTCCTAACCAAGGTACGTCGAAAACGACTGGTCAGCGATGGGTTTCCCACCTACCCAAACAGGATCATCTTAGAGCATTTGCAGCATGTTCTGGCGATAGTACACTACACGTTGAACCTGCTTCGTTACCCTTCCATCCAGATCAAGGTGGAACACACATGAATTTTGAACATGTTGGGTAGTACACTACATATTATGGTACTCCCTTCCCCTTTTGTAATGGGACTTAATATAGTAAGTAACAGTCTTTTAAGTTTTTGTTAAGACTCCTATTATACAAGCTAGATACTGGAGCATGGCCTCAATATAAGTAACTTTTTTTTCACCAATTTATATGACAAAACATATAATTTGGAGTTCCATTCAAAAATTTTAGTATAATTTTTGGATATTTTAAGTTGTTATTACTGTGACACTAATATAAGTTGTTATTATGATTACTCTCTATCTCAATATATGGGACACTAATATAATTTTGTGAGTGAATCAAATTTTTTATGTCTTTTTAAATATTTTAAGTTGGTAATTTTATTGTGATTTATGTCATCTCTGTCCATAATTATAAATTGACATACCTATTAAATAATTGATATAGTAACTTTACCATTTTACGTTTATTATTTATGAAGTGAACGAATTAAAAATTTAATACTTTTTAAGAAGTTCTACCATTTTCAAAGTAATTAATTGAGGGTATAATGGTAAAAAAATTGTCCTTTCTTGATTTGTCAAAAAAAATAAGTAATTAGTCACCATTAATTAAGAAAAAGATGTGGACAAGAAATTAGGGAAAATAAGTAGTAGATTTTAAGTAATTTTAAATATATAACATAGTAAAAAAATTTAAAGATAATTAAATTAAAATGGAAAAAATACAAAATTTCGAAAAATGACTCGTTTTTGTAAAAAATAATGTTCAAGAAAAATATAACCTTACAGTCAAAGATGGAAAAATTACATGAATTGGTACATTTTAATAAATAATTACTCATTTTAGCTAAATTTTTTATTTATTACCATTTATAGCAATACTATGTCTGCAATATGTATTAAAAGTGAATTATGTATGCAATATATATGAATTATATACGAATAAATAATTGTTTTTTAAAATATATTATGTTTATTTGTAAAAATTTAACACATTGTATTATAAGTGTATTAAAATGTGTGATAAATGAATTATCTTTGTATTATATGTGAATACAAAATTATTCTTTGTAATATGAATTAAATTTGTATTATACATTAATTAAAAGTGATCAAGTGAAAAAGAAATATTATTGCTATAAATGGTAAATAGTTTTTTATTATTGTATATTTATGTAAGTTTCCCACAAAAGATTATGTAAGGTTTTTTTTTCCTTCTTCCTATTCCCAACTCAATAATGATTTTTTATCTCTGAAAAGTGAGGACCAAGTTTATGAGGGAAAAATGAACTAAAAGTGTCTTTTAAGTTTTCAATAAAAAAAATATGACAAGTGTCCCCTCTTATTTTCTTTACTTTTTTATTTTCAATATTAATAAAAAGATTAAACTAATAACATCTTTCGTAGTTGTATGGACAACTACAGAAGTTGCTTGGACAACTATTGAAATTGTTGAAAGATTAAAGAAGTTGTCCCGACAACTATGACAGTTGTCAGACGATTAAAGAAGTTGTCCCAACAACTACGATAGTTGTTGGACTAAAGTGTAAAAATTGAAAGCTTGAAACTATTGTGAAAATATCTTTTAACCTAATATATATTATTTGTCACTTCTACCTAATTTTTAAGACTTGAAGGACTCCTACCTAATTGATAAACTAGTTTATCCCTTTTAATAGACCTTTAAAATTAGAGGACAAAAATTAGATACTTGTATTTAAGCGTGTCAAATTGATGTGTTGGATTAAAATTGAAGATGTTGTAATGGATTGAAGTAGAAATTGAGTTGAGTTATGATCTGCCAAATTTACTTTATACTCAAATGGGTTAGAAATCGGGTTGGGTCATGATCCGTTCAATTTGACCCAGTTAATCTTAATAATTTTAATATATTGTTATCTAACTTTTATAACCACAATTTAAATTTCAACTCAATTTTTTTTACAAATAGATAGATAAATCTTAAAATATATACTTCATCCGTTCCATTTTATATGACATTCTCTTTATAAATAGTTGGACCATAATACTTGTCATTTTATAAAATTTATGCATAAATTATCATATTTTGCCTTAATATACCCTTGGTAGAATAGTTAATTAATCTTGAAATGTATTCATCATTTATTATAAAGTTTACTTAAGAAACATTAAATAAGGGTAGAAGGGTAAAGTTACATAATTTATTAATGCAAGTGCAAAGTAAAAATGTGACATACACAATGGGACGGAGGGAGTAAAATATATAATAATTCATACGTTCAATATAGGAACGTTCATACATTATATTAATGCAAATAAAAAAATCTTAAAACGAGTTGAAATTGAAGATTAAATTGAGCTTAATTAAAGATTCTCTTAAAAAGGATTAAGGATTGAATGAGTAGAAATTGAACCCAGTTTAAATTTGGATAAATTTTAGAAATCACATAGTTTTGATATGAAATTATAATCTATCCCTCTTTAGTTTGTAATTACATTAATCCCTTAAAACGTAACATAAACTGGATACATAAGTTGTAGCTCGAATACATTAAAGAGTATCTCGATACATTATAACATAAACCGAATACATAGTATGTAGTTCAAATACATTAAAAATTAGCTCGGATACATTATAAAATAAGCCGAATACATAATATGTGGCTCAGATACATTAAATAATAGCTCGAATACATTAATATGCATCTCGGATACATTAAAGAAATATAAAGTTTTAGAGGTTTTTAGAAATAGAAGGGGATATTGAAAATAAGAGAAACATAAGACGTGTATTTCAGTAAATTTTCCTTTAAATTATATCAATTAATGCTGAGTATAAAATAAAAAATAATAATTTTTTTCGATATGATAAAAATAATAAATAAAAGAAATAAATATATATTAGTGGGCCCTTTTATTTATTTATATCCCCAAATTACATCCAAAAACAACAAAAAATAATAAAATAATAAATACAAACCGATAAATGGAAAAAGTAATTATATTTCTCGATATAATAAAAATAATAAATAATAAATATACATATTCAAAAATATTGGACAATAAAATTAAACAAAAGGGGTAATATCGTAATTTCAATAATAAATGGGAAAAATTGAAACTTACACAAATCGTATTTGTAGAGTGTGTTTTATGTCTTTCTTAATAGAGGGGTAATGGCGTAACTTCATCAATAAAAAAGCAAGACACTGACACTGACACTTACTCATAAATAGCATTCGTTGAAGACGTTTTATGGCTTTCTTTCTCAACTCAATTAGTGTTGAGTATAAAGTGAAAAAAATAATTATCTTTCTATTATGATAAAAGTAATAAATAAAATAAAATATTGGATAAATAAAATCAAACGGAAGGAGTTATATCGTAATTTCAACCATAAATGGGAAAAACTAAAACTTACACATGAATCGCTTCGTTGAATACGTTTTATGCCTTTCTTAAAAGAAGGGAAAATAACGTAATTTTATCAATAAAAAACCAAGACACTGAAACTTACTCATAAATCGCATTCGTTGAATGCGTTTTATGTCTTTCTTAACAGAAGGGGTAATAACGTAATTTCATCAAAAATCAAGACACTGAATCTTATGTCTTTCTTTCTTAGCTCAATTAATGTTGAGTATGAAATAAAAAAAAGAATTATCTTTCTCGATATGATAGAAGTAACAAATAAAAATAAAAGAAATAATATATTAAAAAAATATTGGATAAATAAAATTAAACGAGAGGGGTAATATCGTAATTTCAATAATAAATGAGAAAAGACTGAAACCTACACAGAAATCGCATCGTTGAACGCGTTTTATACCTTTCTTAACAGAAGAGGTAATAACGTAATTTCATCAATAAAAAACCAAGACGCTGAAACTTAATGTCTTTCTTTCTCTACTCAATTAGTGTTGAGTATAAAATGAAAAAATAATTATCTTTCTCGCTATGATAAAAGTAATATATATATTTAAAAAAATATTAGACAAATCAAATTAAACAGAATGGGTAATATCGTAATTTCAACAATAAATGTGAAAAGGTTGAAACTTACTCATAAATATCATTCGTTGAATACATTTTATGTCTTTCTTAACAAAAGGAGTAATAACGTAATTTCATCAATAAAAAACCAAGACACTGAAACTTACTCTTAAATCGCATTCGTTGAATGCGTTTTATGTCTTTCTTTCTCAACTCAATTAATGTTGAGTATAAAATCAAAAAAAATAATTCTTTTTCGATATGATAAAAGTAATAAATATATTAAAAAGATATGGACAAATAAAATTAAACGAAAGAGATAATATTGTAATTCTAACATAAATAGGGAAAAAACTGAAACTTAATAAATGATAAGTATAAAATAAAAACTAAATATAAAATTATTCATTTCATAAAATAAACAAATATTATTGAACATTTCAAATAATATAGTGAACAATTATTATTGGACGGAGGATTACTCATGCAATTGAGAGAGAGAATAAAACGGTCAACTTGACACTATGTAAAAAAAGAAACATTCTATTCTTTGTGCTAGACTAGATATCAAAAGACGAACTGCACACAGAGAAAAAAAAGAGGTTTTAGTTTGAAAAAAATGGAAGAAATTAAACCAGCTTCCGTTCAAGGTAACTTAGTTTTTTTTTCCTTGCTCCATTCTCTACTCACAAATAAATGACTACGTAGAAAGGTGGGGTTTCTATTTTGATCCTTTTGCATTTGATGAAATTATATGGCTTAATATGCTTGTCTTCTTTGCTAATTTCATGTTTAACAAACAAAAATTGTTAACTTCCATGATATATATGGTCTCATGAACTTATTCTTTCGGTCTATTTTGAAATTTTCGGATTGGTTAAAGTTTGAAATTTTTTCTTTGGTTGAATTTATTTTTTGGAAAAATGCATAAGTAGCCCTTAGACTATAATCGAAATATCAGATACATATCTCAACTAAACTAAGTTCCTATTACCCTGAATTTTTTTTTTTTTGGTAATTTTATATATCTTTTGTCTTATGTGATACACTCCGTGACTCCACGCAATTGAAGCGCGTGAAAGATATTTGGATGTCACGTAAGCCAAAAAGGTGCACAAAATTACATAAAAAATAAGTTTAGAGGTAAAAGGACCTTAGTTTAGTTAAAATGTGTTTTTGAGGTTTCAGTGATACTTGTGCATTTTGTTAGGACCGAAATATAAGCAGGTGTAAACGCAGAAGCTAGCAATGCAAACCTCGAAAGACCACGAGTAAGAAGACAAACGAGAAATATACCAAAAGACACAAAGATTTAACGTGGTTCGGTCAATCGACCTACGTCCACAAAGGAGATGAGCAATCCACTATAAATATGAGAGTACAAAATACAGAGAGAAACACCTCAACCAATTCACTCTGAATACATGGGAGGTTCACACAAGTGATAACGTATCAAGCTTGTGACCCATAAATTCTCTCCCTAACCAAAACTCTCAAAGCCCTTAAGACTACATTGTGAATGCTGATTAAGTTAGAAGGAACATGCCTCTATTTATAGAGTCCTAAACCTTTTCCTACAAGAAAAAGGACTAGTCAATCCAAAATCTTTTCCTAAAAGGAAAATCTATTTATGGTAAGAAATCAGGGCAAATAAAACCCAACAAATCTCCCCCTTGGCCTGAATTTCTGACAAAATAAATTTGTCCACCTTCTTCACTTAATCTTCAACAACTTGCTTCTCCTCTCCATAATCTCCTTCGCAAAATTTATGTCTCAACACAGAGAACCTCTCTGAAACAATTTCTCCAACAAAAATCTTCATTACTGTCAAAAATATTGCGGCTAGAACTACACCCGTCAAGATGAACACCTCTTTCTAACCCGGTTCAATCATCGATTATCGAACCACTGAACCTCACTCCATCATTGAATCTGGCTCTGATACCACTTGTTAGGACCGAAATATAAGCAGGTGTAAACGCGGAAGCTAGCAATGCAAACCTCGAAAGACCACGAGTAAGAAGACAAACGAGAAATATACCAAAAGACACAAAGATTTAACGTGGTTCGGTCAATCGACCTACGTCCACAAAGGAGATGAGCAATCCACTATAAATATGAGAGTACAAAATACAGAGAGAAACAACCTCAACCAATTCACTCTGAATACATGGGAGGTTCACACAAGTGATAACGTATCAAGCTTGTGACCCATAAATTCTCTCCCTAACCAAAACTCTCAAAGCCCTTAAGACTACATTGTGAATGCTGATTAAGTTAGAAGGAACATGCCTCTATTTATAGAGTCCTAAACCTTTTCCTACAAGAAAAAGGACTAGTCAATCCAAAATCTTTTCCTAAAAGGAAAATCTATTTATGGTAAGAAATCAGGGCAAATAAAACCCAACAAATTTTCCCTTTTTTTTTCTACCCTTCCCTATAAAGCTACCACATTAACTCCCTTTGTATGACTCGAACTCACAGCCTTAATGTTGGAAGTGAGGGCTGCCAAGCAATTCACTGTTTTGACCCTTTTGCATTTGATGAAATTTTCAGTTTTGAGAAAATGCTTTATAAAGTTACTATCTTGTTTGGAGAAAGAATTTTGTATGAAGTTCTCTTTGAACCCATTTTCAAAATTTGCAACTTTTTGCCTTTTGATTTGTTGGGGTTGCCTTTTGACAGCCTATTGCATTTGGTGAAATCCTTCATCTTCTATGTTGTTTTATCGACTTGCTGATTTTTATACCTTTATATCCTGTATTTAGAATCTGGTGGTTTTCCATGTTCATGAAGCTTGAGATGTATTTACTTAAAGGGAAAAAAAATGCTTGTCTTGTACTTGAAGACGCTTGGTTAGTGCTCATGCTTTTATTTTCTTGATCAGGTTTTTAACTTCCGAGAGTGTTCGCTTCTCAGGAAAAGAAAAAGAAAACTTTTGATGATAGTTACTGTTTGAACCTCTGTGGTCATTTGTACTACTTCATGACGGGGTCTGAAGATAAGACGTTGCTTTGTTTCTGTCACTGGGGCAAGAAGAATAAGGCGCTTCCAGATGGATCCACTGCATAGCTAGAGGTACTGAGCAGATTATTGTGAAGACAGGCATAAAGTACAATGATTTTGTGAATGCAGTTTTTGACCGATTAGGCATTGATCCTTCAGATAAGATCTTGCATTTTACGGTGAAGTTTGATTGTTCTGAATTGATACTGTTGAGACACCAAGAAGGTGTCAATGTCCTGTTACAATTTAATGATGATTCTGCTCATGTTTATGCATCACATTTGGAGGATGAGCCTTATTCTAGACTACCATCAGACGGTGTGAAAAAAGTTGAATGTATTGTTGATTCGGATTTAGAATCAGAAAGAATTTGTGATAGTGATCGTCCTGAGATGTATGATTATCCTGATTCTGAATTCAATGATTTTGATAAGCATAGAGCACGAATTTGTGTTGCTGTTGACAAGATCTGGGCTTACTATGATAAAGCTGATGGTATGCCAAGACATTATGCCCTCATCAGAAAGGTACTCTATCCTGGATTTACAGTAAAGTTCAGATTGCTCGTTTCTTATCCAGAAGATCAAAGGGAGGGCACTCGGGTCGGTGGATGCTTGCCTGTTAGCTGTGGGAAATTTAGGTGTGGGGTTACTGCATATACTTATAATCTCATTGCATTTTCACATCAAGTGCAGTGCGTAAAAGCCGAGAGAGGTCAATACGTTGTATTTCCTAGGAAAGGGGAAATATGGGCCCTCTTCAAAGATAGGGATATTAATCGGAGTTCTAGTCTAAAGAATCAGAGGGAATACAAGTATAAAGTGGTGGCGATTCTTTCCGAGTATGTTAAGAATGTTGGTGTCGAAGTACGTTCCTTAGATAAAGTGATTGGATCTGTTAGCCTTTTCCAGCGTGCAAGGCTGACAGCAGTTGGCACTTCTTTATAAAGTCAAATGAACTTCACAAGTTCTCTCATCGAATTCCCTCTTTCAAAATGACTGGAACTGAACACGAGGGTGTACCAGCAGGATCGTTTGAACTTGATCCTTATGCTCTTCCCCCACAATCCCGATGATATTTGGTACCCTGGAAAAGTTAAGGAATGCATGCAGTAGGACTGCAAACTCTCAGCCTGTAGAAAATGTCTTGTCTGCAGTTCTCCTCGGGTAAGTCCAGTACATCTGAGAATGAGATGACATTACTGAGGTCGGGGAACTCGAAAAAAATTCATGCTACTGATGGAGAGTCTTCTATGCTCATTGACTTGGGATCGAAAATGTTTTGGACCTCCTCGGCAAGTAAGCTGTTCATTTTGTTCATCATAACAATGTAGAATCCTTAGTTTAGAGATACTCTGAGATGTTCCTCATCAATTGCTTCATTAAGACGCCAACGGCCTATTGTTCTCATCAAAATTTTGCTCAAGACTTATATAGTAGGATAGTCCCTAAGTTTTTTTTTAAAGATATATATATATATATAATCCCATATCACACTATCTTCTTTTTATATCTTTCAGCACTATTATGTTCAAATTAATACAAATTTAAAAATAAAATCACACAACCCATTCCGTCCCATCTCTTCCGGAGGGACGGGACAAGCTGAGGGCCTTGCCCTGCTAATCTCAGCCCCTCAAGGTCTCAGTTCCCTTTATCTAGTTGGGGAATAATCCTGTCAAGTGTCATGTGTTGCCTTCATAGACAACTTTATGTCGAGATAATAGAGAGTTTCATTGTTTTGGATTCCTACATTTTCTTTGCTAACAATCACATTATTTATCCTTTTTAACTCCCTTTGCATCCTTTTTCTTCAAATCTATGATAGTTAGAGTAACAGTCTCAAAAATATGAATTAGTAGTCAAAAAGTGTTGAACAAAGTGCATAACAATTTTTTTTTATTTCTTTGTTAATTTTCATATTAAAGTAGGTATACCCAGTTATCAACTTTTTGAATCAGCTTCTATGATTCTTAACTCTTATCTTTAAAGTTTATGAATTTATTACTTGTAGAATTCAGTTAATAATTCATATAATAATTGTATCAATAAAAGGATGTTTTTCAGTATTGAATTGATAAAGTCTTACTTAAAAATAATAATTAAAAAAAGTATTTGAAAAAATCATTTATATAAAAGATATTAAGTTGTAATTTACCTCTAGAAATTTAGAAAAGTAAATAATACAGATAAAATTTATTTAGATTTTAGGCCTCTAATAAAAATTTCGCTTTAGACCTTGAATCATGTTGAGCCGCCCCTGATCATGCTCAAAGAGCTTTGAATTTTGATAAAACATTTGATAGTCACTTAAACAAACAACAATAATAACATATCCTCTATAATGTAGAGAGAGGTTGTTTCACGATAGACCTTCAACTCAATTTAGAGATTATATAATGGAAAAATTACTTAACTACACAATCTTTCTTTTTATAATTTCTAAAATTCCCTACCATTTCAAAATATTTCTAAAATCCCTTTTTTTTTCCTTTTTTCTCTCTCATTTTTCAGATACATTATTCACATCTCTTCCAATCCAACGATTTTTTTTTCTATTTTTACGTTTAAAATCACTCTCATATATCAGCAGTTGCATCAATCACTCAATTTTTTAAATTCAAATCTATTCTCTCTCAAGTTCATCAATTTCAAGTTCCTAAAGAGGTAGGACTATTTTTTCATAAATTTTTTATTTCCAGTTTTTCAGATTTGTTTTTTTTATAAAAAAAATTTAATGTTTTTATTTACAATTTTGTTATACATATGAATTCTGCTCCCTCTTTTTAGTATGATACCTTGTGTATTTGATTTTGATGATGAAAACTTTCATGAAAATATATCTAATTAATTCATTATGATTCCGATGATGATGATTGAGTTGAAAATAGATCCAAAAGGTTGTAGGATCCATTACCAATGGCGAATCATAATATTTAAAAGATGAAATCGAAGAAGGATGAAACTTCATCTTTTAAACCAATGTGGAAGAACTTCATTCATGGTGAGTTATTTTTACAAAATTAGATATGTTGACAACAATGATACATTATCATATTATTTTGTACCTTACTTTGATTCTTACGAAATTATATATAAAATTCTAATTTTGATTCTTTTTGTTTTTCGATATATTGTCACTAATCTATCAAACTATATAGTAGAAATTATTTTGATGAGATGTAATTTGCACAATAGTGTATCATATTATAAAACAGTTTAACCACGATACTTAAATAACATATAATGAATATATGATGTTTCATTTAGTATCAGAAACAAATATCATCCAGTGGTATTGAGTATCAATTATTATTAATATCATTATGTATCAACTAAACAATAAGATTTTTCGTAGTTGCTATAAAGCATCATGTAATGAACTTTTTGTTCAAATTTAATTCATTTTTATAACGTACCTGCAGAATGTTTATAGTGACGGTTGAATGTTTGTAGTTGTCTTTGCTGAATTCTTTAGCGATAAAGTCAACATCCATCTAATGGTTTCTGAGCTGACTCCCTTCGCACAACATATGCAACACTATTATGGAAGTACGATCTCGACAAGGTCAAGGCGGGATATGTTAGCGATAGCGATGATCCACTAAAGCTGAAGATCTATTTCACTCCACAACAACAAGATGACTTGGTTCATATAGATTAGTGATTATGTACCAATTCAGAGACAACTTTAGATTACTTTTGATGTTTATTGTTTTCAAGATACATGAGCTAATATTTTGGAGAGTTTATTATTTTTCAAGATACATTTTCTCAAGTTTTACAGTTTTTTGTAACAAAATTGTTTATTTTGTATAATATTTGATATTGTTAGTACCTTAGTACGTTTTGTCTATTATAAGTATTTTATACATCATATATTATCTGATACAAAATATTAAAAGTTATGTATATGATACACAATTATAAGTATTTTATACATCATATATTTTATACTCTATATTAATTGTAATATAGAGTATTAATATATAATTGATACTATATTATTAGTAGATACAAGATTTTCAAAACTTTATTATGTATATGATATAAGATTATTTTTTATAAACAAAATTTGTATGTATCACAACGCCTGATACTATATTTTTATACTTGATACAAATCAGTTAATTTTCAATATATTTAGTACCTTTTAACATTATGTCTCTCATAAATTTGGTACAAATAACTACAGTTGATACTATATTATAAGCTGACACAAATTTGCCAAATAATATATTATATATATAATACACAATTATTCTTGATCATGCTTTCAATAGCACAAATTGAGGTGTATAAGTAGATACAAATTTGCCAAAAAAGTATATTAAGTATATGATACACAATTATTATTTATCATGCTTTCAACATCACAAATTGATGTGTCTCACAAAATTAAACCTGATACTATATACTTACAATTGTTCCAATCCTCTAAATTTGTAATATATTTAGTATATTTTAAAATTATGTCTCTTATCCTATACACATCACAACTCTTATCCGGTACATTTACAACAGTTGATACTATATTATCCGATACAATAAATTTCAAAGAATTAAGTATCAAATTCATTATGTTAAACAAATCAATGCAATGTAATAGTATTTTCAGTACTTATTAGCAGTTACATATACATTAATAACTTAACCAATACGACGTATATTTTAAAAGTAACTTTATATCAAACACAAAACAATACACAATATGTATACCAGATTTACTTTATCAAAAATAAACAATAAAAAAATATAGGCAGAACTGAAAAACGTAACATTATAATTTATTGGATCGGAAATTAGTAAGCTAAAAGTACTTTTTAATGTAAACATTTGTAACAGTGGAAAGAAATGTTATAATTTAAAAATTATTAGATCTGAAAAAACAAAGTACTTCAAAAAAGTAATGATCAAGATTATTTTGGGAAGAAAGTACAAGTTCTTCGATTGTGATCTTCTTGTGTACATCGCTCATACATTTCATGTTTGATGTTAGTTTTTCATCTGGATTTTTCTTCCTTTTTTTCTTGATCTACTAGATATTCTTTGTATCTTGTTGGCAAGACAACTTCTTTCAAAATACAATCGAAACTGATCAATCACTTTTGTCTGACATTAATTCAATTGGAACTGCATAACACACTTATACATAGATGCAATTGTACCAAATATAAAATAATAATCTCTCTTGACACCAAAGGTTCAAGAAGCCAAAACATCATCCCAAACCAAAAGAAAATAAAAAGAAAAAACAGCCATAAAAAAGAATTAAATTTTTACTATTTTTTCGAAGAAAGATGAGAAGGTTTCACAATTTGAAATTCAAAAATGCCTAATTCAGTTAGAATTTTATGAAGACTGATTGATAGAATTGTTAAACGTTCGCATGACTCGTGGGGTTAATTATAATTTTCTTTTTAATTCCTTTTTTACGCAGTAAACTAATAACAACAATTTAAAAATTTAAGTATCTATCCGTTTTAATTAAAGTATCGTCTGCAATATTATGTATCCGAAATAATATGAAAAAGGGATTTTTAGTAATTAGTGAAAGAGTAGGGATAGAAAGTAATTTCTATCTTAGACTTTGTAATTTGCCTAATTTAATTTTTACTCATATAATTACACGAGGCTCTTACAAAATTGATTTTGTGACTTTAAGGTTAGAAAATAATTAATGTAGTAATTTGCTGGTCCAAAATAATTTTATGACTTCAATATTACAAGAAGAATAAATTTAATGGAAAATTGACTGCAGGATTAGAGAGCAGTAACTTTTCTTATAGTGTAAAAGCTGAAATTTATTTTGAAGGGCAGTACTCAGTAGTAGTTGATCATCTATTAAATGAAGATATAATGAAATTGAATAACTTGTTGAAATTTTTAACCCATATTTAAAAGTAAAACTTACTATTCTAACTTTTAATTAATGCACAAAGATTATGTGTTGAAAACCTGAGGAAAAAATTTAATTATTTTCCTATATAAGGCCAGAAACTTCACATAAACAAACAGGGGTTTTAGCTGAATAACCTCTTTTAGTTAAGAAAAAAAGAAAAAATTTCTGCAACTCAAGGTAACATATTTTTCCCCTTGCTCTATTCTGCAACTACTTGAGTTTTTTTTTTTTTGATGACCGTAGTCTCTGAGTCAGCTTTCGCTTACCTTGACTAATTTCCGAGATATCTATCACCTTCCACACCCTACTGTTCTTGCTCTCTTGGTTACTCAAACCTACACTCTCAGAATTGGAGGTGGAGGGTGCTCTTGTATGCTAGTCTTGTTTGCTAATTTCATGTTCCACAGAAAAAGTGGAACATATAATCCATTACTTTATTAGCTGACATACATATATCGCCTGTCTGGTTTTTTGATTCCTATATATCCTGTTTTTAGAATTTGGTTGTTTTCCAAGAACATGTATACAATTATATGTACTTAAACAATTAATGCTTGTAATCTGGTAACTCCCTTGCCTGTTCAGGTACACTACTTCATGATGGGAGCTGAAAATAAAACACTGTTTTGCTATTGTCGTTGGGGCTGGACGGAGAAGGTGCTTCCAGATGGAACAACTTTGTATGTGGGAGGTATTACCCGTCAGGTTACTGTGAAGACACGCATAAAGTATAACGATTTTGTGAACACAGTTTTTGACCGATTAGGCATTGTTGATCCTTCAGATAAGATCTTGCAATTTACTGCAAAGTTTTGTAAGTCTAAATTGATAGATCTGAGAGACCAAAAAGATGTCAATGCTCTGTTTCAGTTTAATGATGGTTCTGCTGATATTTATGTATCAAGTTTGGTTAAGGAGCCTTATTCTAGACCGGCATCAGGTAGTGGGAAAAATGTGGAACTTGCTGTTGTTTCTGAGTCAAAACCAGATACTACTCATGTACGCGATGACGAAAATGATTTTGCAAACCCTCTGAAGAAGGCGCGGTGCATTCAGTCAGCTGGAGATTCCCTGGAAAGATTGAATCAGGATGGAGCGGATCTTCCTGTAGGGGATGTGCAGAACAACAGTTCCAAGATTGGGATATTTAACAAACAGGCTTCTATATCGCCATCAGGTGATGGAAACGTTATTGTCATTTCTGATTCAGAACCAGATACAACTCCTGATGTTAACAAACAGGCTTCTGTACCGCCATCATTTGGTACATACAAGGTCCCTCATAGGATTCCCTCTTTCAAAATTACTGGAAATGAAGGAAAGGGTATACCTGCAGGATCGTTTGAACTTTATCCTTATGCTCTTCCCCTCAATCCGAATGATACTTGGTACCCTGGGAAAGTTAAGGAGACTGGAAACTCGAGACCTGTAGAAGATGTTTCGTCAGCAGTTCCCTCTGGAAGTAGAGAAAAGTCGAGCACCTCTGAGCATGCTTCGACATCTCAGATGACTGGAAACTTGAACGGTGTCCATGCTGCTAATGAAGAGTTCCCTGTGACCACTGATTTGGAACTGAAATTATGGTTTGGTGAGACTAAAAAATGAATGGATCCTCATCAGTTTCTTGCTTGTTAAATTGGACTTCAAATAATGTCGGATAGTCTCTTAGCTTTTATTAAGATTCTTATTATATAAAAGTACTCAATATTGTATCTTTTAACCCAAAAAAAAAAAATATATATATATATATATATATATAAATAAGGCATAATACATATATTAGACCCTAAACTTGGCTTCAAATTTTAACTTTGACCTCAAACTTTCATAATGCACAAATAGGCATTTTAACTATCCTATCTTTCAATAAATAAACACGCGAATATTTCAATCAAAACCGTGTTACACACATGCTCTGACGTGGAAAAGTAAACCACTCAGTGGCTGCCAACTAATTAAAAAATTTACACGTATTTTTTAAGCATAATACATAAATTGGACCTTTAACTTGGTTTCAAATTATAACTTTGACCTTTAACTTTGATAGTGCACAAAGAGACACTTTAACTATCCGAAATTTAAACAAAAAAACACGCGAATATTTCAATCAAAACGCGTGTTACACACATGCTCTGACGTGGAAAAGTAAACCACTCAGTTGCTGCCAACTAACTAAAATAAATACACCTAGATTTTAAAAATTATAAAAATAAATTATAATATAGAATAAGGTGGAAGTGAAAACAAATTCATTTTTTAGGTAAAAAAAAATTAGTACCTCTTTTCTTCTCTCTCTTAAAAATTCCTAATCTGAAATTCATGTTCCTTATATTCAAATCAAAGAAAAAATTGTTCAAGATATTTGCTGTAATTTAATTTTCGAGTTATCTATTTTTCTTCCTCAATTTAGTCAAGGTAACAAGATTCAACATTTTACAAACAAGAATTTGCATATTGTTGGTCAAATGTTCAAACTAATATGAGAATCTCTAGAAGAAACTAATGTTTTTATTGCAAAATTATTTCAGAGCAACCCATAAATATGGAAAGACATGAGATTCAATGAACTTCTCCTTCTTTTCTTTAGTTTGAAGTATATTTGTGCTTTATGTTATCAAATATTTAACTGAAAAAATAGGGTGCTTTGTGTATTGTGATTGTCATAGTGAAGAGAATTGCAATTATGAATTTTGGAGGCCAACAAATGAACTTACAGTACTAAAAATTATTAAGTGAAATGGTGCACTTAAAGTATTTGATAAATTGTCTGATAGAACTTTTCACATATTTTTGTCAAGTTTGAGTAGCAGTCTGATATCTAATCAAAATGCCTTCAAAAATTGCATTCAATTTGTATAATTGTATACTCACCCCATCTTGTCAAAAAAGACTTCATTATAATTTTTTTCATAATAACAAAAAAGTAATTAAATGTCACTTGCATTTTGCAATGAACAACAAATAATGCAAAAAAGAGGGGAAAATTGTTGAAAAATTAGAAAGAGAGTTTAATTGTCATTTCAGTGTTTTTTTTACTGTTGGGCTCGATTTTTACATCTGACGCGCCTAATTTGAGTGAATTTTACGTATTTTGCCATGTAGGATCCGAGTATTTTTTTGTTTAAGTTTTGGATAGTTAAAGTGCCTATTTGTGCACAAACAAAGTTAAAGGTCAAAGTTATAATATGAAGCCAAGTTAAGGGTCCAATTTATGTACTAATTAAGGGTAGAATTGTCATTTTAGCAATTTTTTATCGTTTTGGGCCTCAAAAATTACCTCTCACTCGCGCAGAATGCGTATATTTCACGCATTTTGCCAGGTAGGAATCGCGTGTTTATTTGTTGAAAGATAGTATAGTTAAAGTGCCTAGTTGTGCACTATGAAAGTTTGAGGTCAAAGTTAAAATTTGAAGCCAAGTTTAGGGTTCAATATATGTATTATGCCTATAAATAAATACTATGTAACTTGCAAGGAGCTATAATTTTTTCAAAGACTCCTCCAATCATGTGTGTAACTCACTCTCTCTTACAAAATGACATGTCATAATACCACATAAGATATTATCTACCAAAATGTTAAATAATAAATTTTCTATTTAAAAAATAAAATAAATATATTTCTCAACTTCCCTTCACCTCCGCAACCACCATTAGAGATCTCATCACCATCTTCATTCCTTTAATTCCTTTCGTTCTTTGAAAAACCACAATAAAGTTTTCTTGATCAATAGCATTTGACTAATTAACATGAATTAACAACATTTTCTTAACATTGGATCTTGTGACAGATTTTTAAGGCTCAAAGAAGAAGACCACGCAAATCAAACCCACAGCTCAACACAAAAAAATAATCCATTTGCTCTCCTCTCCATTTCTCTTCATTGTCTATGCTCTAACCACTATGAAAGAAGAGCAAAATCTTCATTGACTGTCTTCTTGTTCAAAATCTAATTTTCATTGAAACCGCTAAAACTCACTTTAACGGAGATCCAGTGGACAAAATGAACGAAGATGTAGACGAAAACGACGTTGTAAGGGACATCGAAATCCATATCATTACAGAAGAAAAGGGAGAAGTGAACCTCTTTTTTTTTTTTTTTTTTTGCAATAACCCAAAAAGTTTATACTTTGAAGTAAAATCATAAATAAATTTTAGAGATCCTTCAACCATAGAAGAAAAATATGGTTATCTATAAAACAAGAACAAAGCAAGAACAAGAAAGAAAAGAACAACCTAATTGGTGATACTATTCTTTTCTGTCTAACCTATGCATATATAAGCCAAGAAAATTATATGGGGTAATCAAAATCTAATAAGATAGTTGGCATCAACAAATTACCAATCTCAAATCAATACAAATTTAGTATCGACTTTCGCCATGAATTAGGCTATCAATCCAGTTCTGCTCCTATATAGTTGAGCTTCTTAATCGTTCTCTTCCTTGGCTATCAATCGCAACATCAGCGACAACTTTCGACATGGATTCAGGACGGACTAGGGCTTAAGAAATTGATAACAGCTAGAGTTTTGGGGACGATGATGGAAGGAGGGGTTGGGGATGATAACAATGACGAAAGGAGGGGTTGGGGACGATGTTGATGACGGAAGGAGGGGTTGGGATGATGGCGATGAAGAAAGGAGGGGTTGAGGACGATGATGATGACAGAAGGAAGGGTTGGCGATGATGACGATGACGGAAGGAGGGGTGAAAAGTATTTTTTTTCCTTTTTATCTTTATTATTTAACTAGTTCTCAAACACGTGCAACACACGTGTATTTCATACCATTTTAAACTACAGGAACACACTGTCAACTATGAACCTATGTGCTCCTAACATATTCCATATCCACATTTCAAAGTTTAAATATGCAAAGGCATTCACAGATCAACTTATATCTAAATTTGAATTCTATTGCAACAAAAGCTTTTCAGAAATAGATTTTATACTAAAAGAAGTGAATATGTTGCTAGCTTAGCAATAATACAAAAAGTGTTGGTCAATATTTGTAGCTAAATCAATTATATTGGAATAGATTTACACTCTTTTTGGAGGAGAAATCTAACCAAAGAAGGCAAATGAAATAATTGGATAAAATCACCTTATGATACACTTTATAGAGTATATTATAACGAATGTAAAAAGATTGATCAGATTAATTATCATTGAAAAGATTAAACTATGTACAACCAATAATAACAAAAGAAAATTATATATTAAAATATGAATGAAGAATGTAAAAAGAAGTTACTATTGGAAGATGAAAGAAAGAAAATTTAATGAGTGAAATAAATTTTAGAGTTCCTACACACAAGAATTGTAGGAATAGTATATAATTTATTTTTTTTTGGAAAAGTTAAATTTATAGAATAAAATTATGGAAACATGAATAGACACATGGAAAATTGAAAGGTCAAATACTATTAAAATAAATATAAAAAAGATATAGATGAAATTTAACTTGAAAAGATACATGAATCTACTTTAATTTCTTGTGTTTAAGGAATAATTACTCATTTGTATTTTTTTTTTAAATTTGTGTGAGAAATTTGAAAGGTCAAGATTTTGAAATGAGAATAAGAAGATTAAATATATATATATATATATATATGAAAATTATAAAAGTTTTAATTTAGTAGAAGGATAAAATGGTAATTTAACTTTTTACTTTGTAACTTTCCACTTATAATAATACTAGTTCCGGGCACGTGCGTTGCACGTGTGCCCCAGGCTAAGTTGCATGAAGTTGTTGTAACGATGTGTTTGTATGACCTCTTTGATATTAAAGACGAAGAAATCACAAATATTGTGAAAGAAAAATAATTATATATTAAATGTGTGTACATTTTGATTTAGTAATTTACTGATAGAATAAAAATAGATCAATAAAAAATAGTTACAAATTACAATAATTAATTAAGAAAAATATATAGAAAACTTTCACATATATAAGAAAATATTAGGCAAGATAGAAGGCATACTCATATTGAAGTTATCTCAAATTTTCTTTTCAACAAAATCAACAAAGTCTTTCTTTTGTAATGGAAGATATATGTAATTTTTTTCTTGTAAAGATGGATCTTAGCTTAACTAAGAGAAAAATAATTAATTAAATTGAACAATTTGGATTTAAACTTCATGTTAGAATCAAAATCTAATTTTCATTGACACCGCTAAAACTCACTTTAACGGAGATCCAGTGGACAAAATGAACGAAGATGTTGATGAAAACAACGTTGTAAGGGACATCGAAATCTATATCATTACAGAAGAAAAGGGAGAAGTGAAACTCTTTTTTTTTTTTTTTGCAATAACCCAAAAAGTTTATACCTTGAAGTAAAATCATAAATAAATTTTAGAGATCCTTCAACCATAGAAGAAAAATATGGATATCTAAAAAACAAGAACAAAGCAAGAACAAGAAAGAAAAGAACAACCTAATTGGTGATACTATTCTTATTCTGTCTAACCTATGCATATATAAGCCAAGAAAATTATATGGGGTAATCAAAATCTATAAGATAGTTGCATCAACAAATTACCAATCTCAAATCAATACAAATTTAGTATCGACTTTCGCCATGAATTCGGCTATCAATCCAGATCCGCTCCTCTATAGTTGAGCTTCTTAATCGTTCTCTTCCTTGGCTATCAATAGCAACATCAGCGTCAACTTTCGACATGGATTCAGGACGGACTAGGGCTTAAGAAATTGATAACAACTAGAGTTTTGGAGACGATGATGGAAGGAGGGGTTAGGGATGATAACGATGATGAAAGGAGGGGTTGGGGACGATGTTGATGACGGAAAGAGGGGTTGGGACGATGGCGATGAAGGAAGGAGGGGTTGGGGTCGATGATGATGACAGAAGGAAGGGTTGGCGATGATGACGATGACGGAAGGAGGGGTGAAAAGTTTTTTTCCCCTTTTTTATCTTTATTATTTAACTAGTTCTCAAACACGTGCAACGCACGTGTATTTCATACCATTTTAAACTACAGGAACACACAGTCAATTATGAACCTATGTGCTACAAACATAGTCATATCCACATTTCAAAGTTTAAATATGCAAAGGCATTCACAGATCAACTTATATCTAAATTTGAATTTTATTGCAACAAAAGCTTTTCAGAAATAGATTTTATACTAAAAGAAGTGAATATGTTGCTAGCTTAGCAATAATACAAAAAGTGTTGGTCAATATTTGTAGCTAAATCAATTATATTGGAATAGATTTACACTCTTTTTGGAGGAGAAATCTAACCAAAGAAGGCAAATAAAATAATTGGATAAAATCACCTTATGATACACTTTATAGAGTATATTATAACGAATGTAAAAAGATTGATCAGATTAATTATCATTGAGAAGATTAAACTATGTACAACCAATAATAACAAAAAAAAATTATATATTAAAATATGAATGAAGAATGTAAAAAGAAGTTACTATTGGAAGATGAAAGAAAGAAAATTTAATGAGTGAAATAAATTTTAGAGTTCCTACACACAAGAATTGTAGGAATAGTATATAATTTATTTTTTTTGGAAAAGTTAAATTAATTGAAAAATTATGGAAACATGAATAGACACATGGAAAATTGAAAGGTCAAATACTATTAAAATAAATATAAAAAAGATATAGATGAAATTTAACTTGAAAAGATACATGAATCTACTTTAATTTCTTGTGTTTAAGGAAAATTACTCATTTGTATTTTTTTTAAATTTGTGTGAGAAATTTGAAAGGTCAAGATTTTGAAATGAGAATAAGAAGATTATATATATATATATATATATATATATATATATATATATATATATATGAAAATTATAAAAGTTTTAATTTAGTAGAAGGATAAAATGTTAATTTAACTTTTTACTTTGTAACTTTTCACTAATAATAATACTAGTTCCGGGCACGTGCGTTGCACGTGTGCCCCAGGCTAAGTTGCATGAAGTTGTTGTAATGATGTGTTTGTATGACTTCTTTGATATTAAAGACGAAGAAATCACAAATATTGTGAAAGAAAAATAATTATATATTAAACGTGTGTACATTTTGATTTAGTAATTTACTGATAGAATAAAAATAGATCAATAAAAAATAGTTACAAATTACAATAATTAATTAAGAAAAATATATAGAAAACTTTCACATATATAAGAAAATATTAGGCAAGCTAGAAGGCATACTAATATTGAAGTTATCTCAAATTTTCTTTTCGAGAAAATCAACAAAGTCTTTCTTTTGTAATGGAAGATATATGTAATTTTTTTCTTGTAAAGATGGATCTTAACTTAACTAAGAGAAAAATAATTAATTAAATTGAACAATTTGGATTTAAACTTCATGTTAGAATCAAAATCTAATTTTCATTGACACCGCTAAAACTCACTTTAACGGAGATCCAGTGGACAAAATGAACGAAGATGTAGACGAAAACAACGTTGTAAGGGACATCGAAATCCGTATCATTACAGAAGAAAAGGGAGAAGTGAACCTTTTTTTTTTTTTTTTTGCAATAAACCAAAAAGTTTATACCTTGAAGTAAATTCATAAATAAATTTTAGAGATCCTTCAACCATAGAAGAAAAATATGGATATCTATAAAACAAGAACAAAGCAAGAACAAGAAAGAAAAGAACAACCTAATTGGTGATACTATTCTTATTCTGTCTAACCTATGCATATATAAGCCAAGAAAATTATATGGGGTAATCAAAATCTAATAAGATAGTTGGCATCAACAAATTATCAATCTCAAATCAATACAAATTTAGTATCGACTTTTGCCATGTATTCGGCTATCAATCCAGATCCGCTCCTCTATAGTTGAGCTTCTTAATCGTTCTCTTCCTTGGCTATCAATCGCAACATCAGCGTCAACTTTCGACATGGATTCAGGACGGACTAGGGCTTAAGAAATTGATAACAGCTAGTGTTTTGGGGACGATGATGGAAGGAGGGGTTAGGGATGATAACGATGATGAAAGGAGGGGTTGGGGACGATGTTGATGACGGAAGGAGGGGTTGGGACGATGGCGATGAAGGAAGGAGGGGTTGGGGACGATGATGATGACAGAAGGAAGGGTTGGCGATGATGACGATGACGGAAGGAGGGGTGAAAAGTTTTTTTCCCCTTTTTTATCTTTATTATTTAACTAGTTCTCAAACACGTGCAACGCACGTGTATTTCATACCATTTTAAACTACAGGAACACACAGTCAATTATGAACCTATGTGCTACAAACATAGTCATATCCACATTTCAAAGTTTAAATATGCAAAGGCATTCACAGATCAACTTATATCTAAATTTGAATTTTATTGCAACAAAAGCTTTTCAGAAATAGATTTTATACTAAAAGAAGTGAATATGTTGCTAGCTTAGCAATAATACAAAAAGTGTTGGTCAATATTTGTAGCTAAATCAATTATATTGGAATAGATTTACACTCTTTTTGGAGGAGAAATCTAACCAAAGAAGGCAAATAAAATAATTGGATAAAATCACCTTATGATACACTTTATAGAGTATATTATAACGAATGTAAAAAGATTGATCAGATTAATTATCATTGAGAAGATTAAACTATGTACAACCAATAATAACAAAAAAAAATTATATATTAAAATATGAATGAAGAATGTAAAAAGAAGTTACTATTGGAAGATGAAAGAAAGAAAATTTAATGAGTGAAATAAATTTTAGAGTTCCTACACACAAGAATTGTAGGAATAGTATATAATTTATTTTTTTTGGAAAACTTAAATTTATAGAATAAAATTATGGAAACATGAATAGACACATGGAAAATTGAAAGATCAAATACTATTAAAATAAATATAAAAAAGATATAGATGAAATTTAACTTGAAAAGATACATGAATCTACTTTAATTTCTTGTGTTTAAGGAATAATTACTCATTTGTATTTTTTTAAAACTTGTGTGAGAAATTTGAAAGGTCAAGATTTTGAAATGAGAATAAGAAGATTAAATATATATATATATATATATATATATATATATATATATATATATATATATATATATATATATATATATATATATGAAAATTATAAAAGTTTTAATTTAGTAGAAGGCTAAAATGTTAATTTAACTTTTTACTTTGGAGCTTCCCATTTATAATAATACTAGTTTCGGGCACGTGCGTTGCACGTGTGCCCCAGGCTAAGTTGCATGAAGTTGTTGTAACGATGTATTTGTAGGACCTCTTTGATATTAAAGACGAAGAAACCACAAATATTTATAAAAAAAAATAATTATATGTTAAACGTGTGTACATTTTGATTTAGTAATTTACTGATAGAATAAAAATAGATCAACAAAAAATAGTTACAAATTACAATAATTAATTAAGAAAAATATATAGAAAACTTTCACATATATAAGAAAATATTAGGCAAGATAGAAGACATACTCATATTGAAGTTATCTCAAATTTTCTTTTCACGAAAATCAACAAAGTATTTCTGTTGTAATGGAAGAAATATGTATTTTTTCTTATAAAGATGGGTCTTAACTTAACTAAGAGAAAAATAATTAATTAAATTGAACAATTTGGACTTAAACTTCATGTTTGAATTAAATGAAAGAAAGTGAATGAGGAAAAATCAAAATCTCAAACATCTTTACATATTTCACCATTAGCTAGAAGCTTTTAGTAGATGAATATGATTAATATATTGAATTAATTGTATTTAATCTTAAGGTGACCCTTCAATTTCTTCAAATTTTATATTTTAAAGAGTGTTATACTCTATACAAATTTATATGATTAGTTTAGTAATCCAACCTTTTAGCTTTGTTGCTTCACACTTTTGATAGAACTAATAATTCTATTTTTTACTATAAAGCAAGAACAATTATCAACCACGCAAAGACTTAAATCATAAAATTCGAAGTTTTATTGTGTACAATAAAAAAAATTATACTTATTTATTTATCAAATAGGAATTAGCTCGGAAAAGAAAATAGAGATTTTTTAATGGTAAATAAAAGAACACCTCTAAAGAAATCAACAAAATATCATAAAATGAAGCTAAAAGTAACAATGTGAAAGAAAATGGTAGAAAAATATGTAGAGAGATAAGAGATAACATCTTTCTTTATTCTCTTCCAATTATTCAAAATCTCTTCGATAGGATATAATTGAGGGACTCAAAGTATTGTCACGAATATGCCATTAACCCATTTCATGGATCAAAGGTAAAAGTAACAAATATATTATTAATGAACATCAATAAATGTAAAACATCTTCATTTCTAATATAATAACACCAAATAAAAATTCCACTTGAACACATAGAAGAGAAATCTTAGCAGATCTTGGTTAATTTACAATAAAATTATCAAACAAATATTAAGATACAAGGAATGAAGAGAAGTAACTATCATCAAAACTAAGACAACATATATCATGGCACAATTTATATTTACAGATCAAAAAATTAGTGAACCACACAATGGTATTTATAGCCAAGATATATAAAAACTCAAAAGTCAAGTTACAAAAAGATCATTAAAATATCATTAAATTTCTTTATTGAAGAAGTGAAAGGACACTTTATAATTTATTCTTTAAAAATGGTTAGATTTCCAAAACTATTAAAATTCAAATTTGTAGTTAGTCTTTAAAGTTAAAACGTATGACTATAAGTATTCAACATATATGAACTAATACACATTAAGAATATGAAGAATCAATTTTGAAATTGTTAAAAACATTCATTGTATTGTAGTCAATATGATGCTTAGCATTTACTTAAGCATATATTTACATTTTTTTAGCCAAATTATTAAAGGAGTATTTTATTTATTTAAAGATAAAAATGTTTAATTAATTATATTGGATGAATTTAATCAAATATTTTATAGTCTTTTCATTTAGTGCAGGGGTAAAATAGTAATTCAACTTTTCACTTTGGAGCTTCCCACTTATAATAATTATAATAATAATAATAATAATTATATATATATATATATATGATACTATATATATATATATATATATATATATATATATGATATGATGATTAGCTTTCTAAAGCAAATTTATTGCTTTACTCTCCTTTTAGCTAGCGTTTGGTTATAGATTTTCAAATATTCTTGACAAATATTATTTGGCTGAAACTACACCATGTGTTTGGCCATAGTACTTGGAAATATATTTCACTTTTGCAGAAAAAATATAATTTATACTCATAAGTTTTAAAAACTATAAAAACTAACCATAAGTTTGTATTACAAGTCAATTGAATTTTCGTTGTGACAAATAATAAGGAGTGTCTATGACACTAGAGTAATGTGGTAGTTTAGAGTGAGTACAACAAGCATCATTCCATACATTTTGAAGTAGACAAAGCACATGACTTTGTGACCTGAGCCGATTGTTCATCATTTTCATAAACAATCATATCATCACTTTCATATTCACTGAATATTTCATCAATACTTTGGTGTTCACGTACAAAACTTATGTAATACCACTCAAACACTACTATAGAGAGTTTTTGTAAAAGATAAAAGTTTGGTGTAAAATTTCAGTATTCAAAAGATATCAAATAATGAGATTTGACCTAAGTACTAGAAAAAACTAGTATTTAAAAGTTTGAGATATTTGCCAAAAATATTTGCCAAATAATGACAAATTATATGGACAAACACTTTTTGCTAAAAAAAATTCCAAATATTATTTATGAAATCTATTATCAAACGGGTCCTTAGAGTGTGGATACCACATTCTATACTGAGTCAGCAAAGAAAATGTCACATAAGTTCGTTCAATAGTCAGCGGGTTTTAAAAGTTTCATTTCAATTGAGTTTAAGGGTTTAGTTGACCAAAGATTAAGTATAAGGGTCTAGAATACAAAAGTATACAAGTATAAGAGTTAATCAGACCATTTCGCCCTTAATTATTATGTGATGTTGAAAAAGACATAGACTATTGCTAATTACTTGTCGTCATTCTAAAAAATTATTTGTTGTCAATTTTTTTTCTTACATAATTTACCTTAGCATTAATGACATATTTCTCAAATTATTTTGAAAGACCAAATTTTAAACATTAATTAATAGCAATATAGTGCTGAAATAGTCATGACAATAAGTATTATTTTCTAAATAGCTATATCAAATTCAATATGGAAAAAAAAAAAAAAGGAATTCCTTCATCCCCTGCCCTTCAATTTACTTTTGTTTGTGTTTGATAGGTTGTCCCTTAAGGACATGAAAACTTGGAGTTGATCTATAATAGGTTGATCCTCATATTTCTTTATATGTTTAAAATGTCATTAATTTGTTTGTAGTATAAAAATAAATTTTCTTTACTACAGATTTAGGGATTTTACTTGACATTGAAGATTAATTTGTTCTTTTTTGAAACAGGAAGGTTTCAAACTTCTAACACTATTTCTTTATTGTTTTCTTCTAACACTGTTTTCCCCCCTTTTGTCATAGAACATGCCTCTTTTTAGATTAATTTATGATCCAATTTGTCGAGGTAAATAGATTGATCCGAGGATTTATATAATGCAGTTTCAATCAGGATATTCATTGGTATTTTTTCTCATCTCTCTATTAATCTTTATTTGTTCGTTTCCGTCTTTTTACTTTATTTTTTCTTAGCTTGTTTTTCATTTTTGGAAAGGTGAAATTTCAACAATAAATATGATACATGTAACAATAAAATAGATTTTATCTTTAAAAATCACACGGTATTTTTCGTACCTATAAATTTTTTTATGCAATATTCTTGTTCTCTTATTTTCACATATAGGCTTTTAGATTTTATAATTCATCATTTCTCTTATAAGTCTCTTTCCTTCTCTTATTTAATTTTTGGGGGATTCTTTATTTTCATGTTAATTATTCATGAAGATGAAGATTTTAGTTAGAGAACACATTTTAATCTTTCTATGTCTTAGATATTTTATTCCAAACATTTATTATTTTCTCTTGAGTTTGACTTTGTAGTTTTTTTCCTTCAAATTATACATACTTATCACAAACATGTTTATAATGTTATTATTGGTTCGTCTTTTTTTCTTATTTTATTAATTTATTTTCTGTTTATTAAAAATTAAATTTGAAATAAAAAAGAGACTATTATTTTTACTATTATTTTATTGAATACAATAAAATATACTTATACATAGACCCGTGGACTTATCATAAGTAACTGCATTCTCAAGACAATCTTATCGTATTAACATTAAACTTCGATATTTACGTGCTTTATAGAAGAATAAAGCATTTGTTTGCTACATATTTTAGGATGTTTTTTTTAATAAGTAGAATATGTAGATTTATATTTCTAATAAATTTATCTCGTGCCTTTGTTATATCATTAAAGACATTATATAGATTTATTATTATTTTTCAATCAGGAATTCATCGACATATTCATACCCTTAGAGACTATATTCTCTTAATTAGTTTCACATATTTCTTGTTTGATACCAAATGCACCATTCTATTTTATGATTATTTTTAATGAATAAAAAAATAGGAAACATAATATTGTTAATTTCAACATTTTCTATCTTATTACTCACTTTTAAATAAATAAATAAACGGAAAAGGGCCTAAAATACCCTCGAAGTATTAAAAATGGTACACAATTACCCCCCATCCACCTATTGGCCCCCAAATACCCTTCACATCCACCTTTGGGTCCAAATTTACCCCTTCATTAACGGACTAAAATTAAAAATAATTAAATAATATTTTTTAATTACGTGGCACTCAACCATTGGTTGTAATTTAATTATTTAAATAATTTTAAACCCACCCATTACCCACCCATTTTAACTAAACCCGCCCCACTTGACCCACTTTTAAAAATACCCCATCTAATTAAAAAAACCTAAAACCTTATTCCTCCATTTTTCACAATCTACAGATAGTGCAAGAACTTCCATTGTGCAACTCCATCGTCTTCTTCTTCTCAAGTAGCAACTTCCACCGTGTTCCTCACGATCAAGATCTACAGAGGATATTTTCGTTCACAATCTCGACTTGAACTCAAGTAAGAACTTTTGTGCACTTCGAAATTTAAGTTAGGATTTAGGTTTTAATCGATGTTACTTGTTTTGAGAATCGATTTCTATTTATGTTAATTTTTCGTGTATTCTGTGCTTTTTTGACAATTATTTATGGTGATACAACAATTTGTTTAGTGTTGTCTATTTATGTTAGTGTTATGTGTTACTATATTGATTTTGAGTAGGATTTTTTTATTGTTGTCTCAAGTTTGTTCTTTTCTGCCTTTACTCATAGTTTCTCCCTTTATTTCATAATATTTTTCAATTTGTGTTAGGCAGATCTGCATTTACTATTGTTAGGTATGAAATATTTTATTGAATGGTCCACTTTTTAGATTTTAGGTATTATATTATATACGTATGTAAAGTTTTACTTTGAAGCATGTGGTCCATATTTATTTCCTCTTGGTAGATTCCTCTGTTTTTTTAAATATTTTGTTGTTGTCTAATATGGCTCTTTTCTCTTCTTTTTTTTTTGTCTATAATGTCCTTTTCTTGAAGAATGGTTGACAAGCCATCAATCAAGTGAAGAATTCAATGAAGTTGTTGGTCCTTCAAAATCAAAGAGAAAAAATATTTCAAAGGACAAAGTTGATGCACTCCCAAAGAGGTCTAAAAACGATGGAAAAGAAAAAGTTGTTGCACCTTCAATTCCAAATTTTGATGAGGATGAAGTTGAAGACGGTATTGAATCTGAGGATGATGATACAGTCCTTGCACCTAGAGTGATATCTGAAGAAAAAACTAGACTTCAAATGAAGAAGATGCTACAACAACCAATTGGTTCAAGAAGGATTAGTTTTAAGGGTGATGAATATGGTGTTGTTGTCCCTACTAATTTGCCATACTCACCAAAAAAGCTAACTTGGAAAGGCAAAGAATGTGTGACCTCAAATCAGTTTAAAAAGGACAAGGAGAAAAAGATTGGCAAGCTTAAGGCAAAGAGGGGCAAGCATTAGAAAGTAGTTGCTAAGTATTGATTTAAAGTTTTTGTTTAGTATGTAATGGCACAGTGGAACTTCTTAAACTGCTATTTTTGGAGGGGCAAGCATTACAGATTAGTTTGATAATGTTTTGTGGGTTGAAAATATTTTGTGACTTGAAAATTTTATGAATGCATTCTATTACAAACCTTTAATATATTATTTTTTAAAAAGTTATCTGTGAAGTAACATCACATAATTGAGACGAAAGAATAATTAAGATGAACATAGTCAGACTTTTAAATTTATCGATAGTTCTTATTTTGATACTTGAATGTATGACAATTTACTTCTAAATCTATTTTCGCCTCAAATTTTTAAAACACTCATTGACAGTAGCTTTTCTGTTGTTGTATTAGTGATGTAACAGGTTTATTAATTTGGTGGGGTATAATTAGTAATGAGTGGATAATGAATTGATTTATAAATTATACTAATAAGTTAAATTATACCAAATAGTTGAGTGTCATGTATTTAAAATATATATATATATATATATAGTTTAAATTTAAAACCGTTAAATAAGTGATCAATTTTGAACCCAAAGATCGATGACAATGGTATTCTGGAGCCAATAGGTGGGTAGGAAGGGTATTTTGGAGCCAATAGGTGGATGGAGGGTAATTTTGTACCATTTCTAATACTTCGAGGGTATTTTAGGCACTTTTTCATTTTTTAATTAGATGGGGTATTTTTAAAAGTGGGGCGGGTTTAATAATATTTGGGGCAGGTTTAGTTAAAATGGGTGGGTTTAGAATTATTTTAAATAATTAAATTACAACCAATGGTTGAGTGCCACGTAATTAAAAAAATATTATTTAATTATTTTTAATTTTAGTCCGTTAATGAAGGGGTAAATTTGGACCCAAAGGTGGATGTGAAGGGTATTTGGGAGCCAATAGGTGGATGGGGGGTAATTGTGTACCATTTTTAAAACTTCGAGGGTATTTTAGGCCCTTTTCCGATAAATAAATTATAATAGTAGTAAGGGACAAACGTGCAACGCACGTTATTAGAAACTAGTAAGTAGAAAAACTTCACATACACAAACAGGGGTTTTAGCTAAATAACCTCTTTTAGTTAAAATTTAAAACTATCTGTAGCTTTAGAGGAAAAAGAAAAAACTTCTACAACTCAAGGTAACATACTTTTCCCCTTGCTTTATTCTGCAACTAGTTGAGCTTTATTTTTTGAGTTTAATTTTTTTTTTATGATCGTGATGTTTGGGTCAGCTTTCGCTTACCTCTTATCTTGACTAATTTTATGAGCTATCTATCATCCTCCACTATTAAAAAGTACCAGGTAACCTTTGCTGGATTTTTGTTTTGATCCTTTTATATTTGACGAAATTTGTTGTTTAGTTAGCTAGTCTTCTTTGTTTTTTTTTTCCTTTACCCCTCGCTAGAAGGTCCTATTGTTCTTGCTCTCTTGGTTACTCGAACCTACAATCTCAGGATTGGAGATGGAGGGTGCTCTTGTATGCTAGTCTTGTTTGCTAGTCTTGTTTGCTAATTTCATGTTCCCATAGAAAAAGTGGAACATATAATTCATAACTTCTTTTAGCCGACATACATATAATGTTTTTTTTTTCGTACAACAAAAAATTGAAATTTATCGCTCGACTGGTTTTTCATTCCTATATATCCTGTTTTTAGAATTTGGTTGTTTTTCAAGAACATTTATTTATTTATACTAGTCTTTGCACGTGTATCCATCTAAATTGATATAAATTAACGCACGTGTATCCATCTAAATTGACATAAATTATTTCAAGTTATCGGTGTGTTAAAAATAGTTTTATAATTACATTACATGAATACCATTCATTTTCAAACAAAAATAGTTTAAATATTTGAAATCTACTTGATATCTTGGATATCAATAACAAATTTAAATATGGTAGCAAAATATCTCTCCTCCAAATGAAATAAAAGATGATAATGACAATAACACACAAACTCTCATTAAGTAGACAACTGATTCGACCGACATTACCTTCGGTGTCATTATGACCCTCTCTTGTATCATTGAAAAATCTTCACGTTATTATCATTTCAAGTCAAACTGCCAAATACCACATATACTTTGAAATAATTTAATTTTTAGTTCGCCGATTAATGATTAAATATAATTTTAATTCTTATAATGTTTGATTAAATATATTTAATTTTTAACTCACTGAGTTCTGCGCTTTTGATCTCTTTATATAGAAAGTATATAATAAAAACTATATTTATAATTATACTAGTCTTTGAACACGTGTGTTACACGTGTATCCATCTAAATTAACGCACGTATATCCATCTAAATTGACATAAATTATTTTAAATTATCGGTGTATTAAAAATAGTTTTATAATTACATTACATGAATACCATTTATTTTCAAACAAAAATAGTTTAAATTCCTCGAAAACGACTGCAGTCAGCGATGTGTTTCCCACCTACCCAAACAGGATCATCTTAGAGCATTTGCAGCATGTTCTGGCGATAGTACACTACACGTTGAACCTGCTTCGTTACCCTTCCATCCAGATCAAGGTGGAACACACATGAATTTTGAACATGTTGGGTAGTTCACTACATATTATGGTACTCCCTTCCCCTTTTGTAATGGGACTTAAAATAGTAATACAATCTCTTTAAGTTTTTGTAAAGTCTCCTATTATACATGCTAGATATTGGAGCATGCCTCGATATATGTTACTTTTTTTCCTCCAATTTATATGACAAACATATAATTTGGAGTTCCACTCAAATTTTCAATATGATTTTTGGATATTTTAAGTTGTTATTATTGTGACACTAATATAAATTGTCATTATGATTTGCTCTCTATCTCAATTTATGGGACATTAATATAATTTCGTGAGTGAATCAAATTTTTTATGTCTTTTTAAATATTTTAAGTTGGTAATTTATTGTGATTTATGCTACCTCCGTCCATACTTATTTGTCCACTTTTGAATTGACATACCTATTAAAATAATTGATATAGTAACTTTACCATTTTACACCTATTAATTATGAAGAAAATAAATTAGAAATATAAGTTTTTTAAGAAGTTCTATCTTTTTTAAAGTAATTAATTGAGGGTATAATAGGTAAAAAAAAATTATGCTTTCTTGATTTGTCAAAAAGACAAATAATTAGCCACCATTAATAAAAAAAAAAAGGTGGACAAGTAATTAGGAAAAAATAATAATCTTTCCCGATATGATAAAAGTAATAATAAATATATATATATATATATATATATATATATATATATATATATATACACATATATTATTTTTTTATTTATAAAGAAGTTGTCCAGTGGGCCCTTTTATTTATTCATATCCCAAAATTACATCCAAAAATCACAACAATAATAATAAAATAAAAAATAGAGAGCGTTAAATGAGAAAAATAATTATCTTTTTTGATATAATAAAAGTTATAAATAAAATAATAAATATATTAAAAAATATTGGACAAATAAAATTAAACGAAAGGGATAATATGATAATTTCAATAATAAATGGAAAAAAACTGAAACTTACTCATAAATCGAATTCGTTGAATGTGTTTTATGTTTTTCTTAAAAGAAGGGTTAATAACGTAATTTCATCAATAAAAAAAGCAAGACACTGAAACTTACTCATATACCGCATTCGTTGAAGACGTTTTATACCTTTCTTTCTCAGCTCAATTTATGTTGAGTACAAAATGAAAAAATAAATTATCTTTCTCATTATGATAAAGTAATAAATAAAAGAAATAAATATATTTGAAAAATATTGGACAAATAAAATTAAATGTAAGGGTTATATCGAAATTCAACTATAAGTGGGAAAAAATGAAACTTACACATAAATCACATCCGTTGAATGCGTTTTATGCCTTTTTTAAAAGAAAGGGTAATAACGTAATTTCATCAATAAAAGACCAAGACACTGAAACTTACTTGTAAATCGCAATTGTTGAATGCATTTTGTGTCTTTCTTTCTCAACTCAACTAATGTTGAGTATAAAATGAAAAAATAATTGTCTTTCTCGATATGACAAAAGCACTTAATAAAAGAAATACATATATTCAAAAAAAATATTGGACAAATCAAATTAAACGGAAGGGGTAATATCGTTATTTCAACAATAAATGGGAAATGACTGAAACTTACACATAAATCGCTTTCGCTGAATGCAGTTTATGTTACAAAAAAGAAGGGGTAATAGCGTAATTTCATCAATGAAAAATCAAGACACTTAAACTTACTCATCAATCGTATTCGTTGAATGCGTTTTATGTCTTTCTTTCTCAACTCAATTAATGTTTAATATAAAATAGTAAAAAATAATTATCTTTCTCGATATGACAAAAAACAATAAACAAAAGAAATAAATATATTCAAAAAATATTTGACAAATAAAATTAAACGGAATGGATAGTATCGTAATTTCAACAATAATGGAAAAAGACTGAAACTTACACATAAAACGCGTTGAATGTGTTTTATGTCTTTCTTAAAAGAAGGGATAATAACGTAATTTAATCAATAAAAAAACAAGACATTGAAACTAACTCAAAAATCGCATTCGTTAAATGCATTTATACCTTTATTTCTCAGCTCAATAAATATTGTATATAAAATAAAAAAAATAATTATCTTTCTCGATATGATAAAAGTAACAAATAAAAGAAATAAATATATTTAAAAAATATTGGACAAATAAAATTAGACGGAAGGGGTAATATTGTAATTTCAACAATAAATGAAATAAAACTAAAACGTATACATAAATTGCATTCATTGAATGCATTTTATTACTTTCTCAACATAAGGGTAATAGCGTAATTTCATCAATAAAAAATTAAGACACTGAAATTTACTCTTTCTTTCTTAGATCAATTAATGTTGAGTATAAAATTAAAAAAATTATATTTCTTGATATGATAAAAATAATAAATAAAAGAAATTAATATATACAAAAAAATATTTAGACAAATAAAATTAAATTGAAGGAGTAACATCGTAATTTCAACAATAAATAGGAAAGAACTGAAATTTACTCATGAATCGCATTCGCTGAATACATTTTTTCTTAACAAAAGGGGTAATAACATATTTCATCAATTAAAAACAAGATGTGTTTTACGTCTTTCTTTCTCAACTCAATTACTGTTGAGTATAAAATAAAAAAATAATTATCTTTCTCGATGTGATAAAAATATTAAATATATTCAAAAAAATATTGGACAAATCAAATTAAACGGAAGGGGTAATATCGTAATTTCAACAATAAATGGAATACGATTGAAACTTACACATATATCGCATTCGTTGAATACATTTTGTGTCTTTCTTAACAGAAGAAGTAATAACGTAATTTCATCAATAAAAATTCAAAACATTGAAACTTATTCATAAATCGCATTCGTTGAATGCGTTTTATGTCTTTCTTTCTCAGCTCAATTAATGTTGAGTATAAAATAAAAATAATATTTTTCTTTCTCGATATGATAAAGTAATTTATAAAGGAAATAAATATATTCAAAAAATAGGACAAATAAAATTAAACGAAAATGATAATATCGTAATTTTAATAATAAATAGGAAAAACCCAAAACTTAATAAGTGATAAGTATAAATTAGAAACTAAATATAAAATTATTCATTAATTTCTAAAATAAACAAATATTATTGATTATCTCAAAAATTAATATAATAGACAATTATTGTTGGATGGGAGACTACAAACGCAATTGAGAGAAAGGATAAAACGGTCAACTTGACCCACAATGAAAAAGGAAACATTCTAACTCTTTGTGATACACTAGATATCAAAAGACAAAACTGCACACAGATAAAAAAAAAAGCGGTTTTAGTTTGAAAAAAATGGAAGAAATTATATGGCTTAATATGCTTGTCTTCTCTGCTAAATTCATGTTTAACAAACAAAAATTGTTAACTTCCATGATATTTATGGTCTCATGAACTTATTCTTTCTGTCTATTTTGAAATTTTCGGATTGGTTGAAGTTTGAAATTTTTTCAATTGATTGAATTTATTTTTTGGAAAAATGCACAAGTAGCCCCTAGACTATAACTGAAATCTCAGAAACATATCTCAACTAAACTAAGTTCCTATTAGCCTGAACTTATTTTTATTTGTAAATTTGATACACCTTTTGTCTTATGTGACACACTCCGTGACTCCACGCAATTAAAGCGCGTGAAAGATATTTGAATGTCAGGTAAGTCAAAAAGGTGCACAAAATTACATAAAAAATAAGTTTAGTAAAAGTGTGTTTTTGAGGTTTCAGTCATACTTGTGCATTTTCCCTTTTTTTTAACCCCTTCCCTAGAAAGCTACCACATTAACTCCCTTTGTATGACTCGAACTCACAACCTTAATGTTGGAAGTGAGGGCTGCTTTCAAGCTATTCACTATTTTGACCCTTTTGCATTTAATCAAATTTTCTGTTTTGAGAAAATGATGTATAAAGTTACTATCTTGTTTGGAGAAAGAATATTGTATAAAGTTGTCCTTGAACCCATTTTGAAAATTTGGTTCAAAGTTTGCAACTTTTTGCCTTTTGATTTGTTGGGGTTGCCTTTTGACAGCCTATTGCATTTGATGAAATCCTTCATCTTCTATGTTGTTTTATCGACTTGCTGGTTTTTTATACCGATATATCCTGTATTTAGAATTTGGTTGTTTTCCATGTTCATGAAGTTTGAGATGTATTTACTTACAGGGAAAAAATGCTTGTCTTGTACTTGAAGACGCTTGGTTAGTACTTATGCTTTTATTTTCTTGATCAGGTTTTTAACTTTCAAGAGTGTTCGCTTCTCAGGAAAAGAAAAAGAAAACTTTTGATGATAGTTACTGTTTGAACCTCTGTGGTCATTTGTACTACTTCATGACAGGGTCTAAAGATAAGACGTCGCTTTATTTCTGTCATTGGGGCAGGAAGAATAATTCGCTTCCAGATGGATCTACCTCATATGTTAGAGGTACTGAGCAGATTACTGTGAAGACAGGCATAAAATACAGTGATTTTGTGAATGCAGTTTTTTACCGATTAGGCGTTGATCCTTCAGATAAGATCTTGCATTTTACGGTGAAGTTTGATTGGTCTGAATTGATACAGTTGAGAGACCAAGAAGGTGTCAATGCCCTGTTACAATTTAATGATGATTCTGCTCATGTTTATGCATCACATTTGGAGAATGAGCCTTATTCTAGACTACCATCAGACGGTGTGAAAAAAGTTGAATGTATTGTTGATTCGGATTTAGAATCAGAAAGAATTTGTGATAGTGATCGTCCTGAGATGTATTATTATCCTGATCCTGAATTCAATGATGTTGATAAGCATAGAGCACGAATTTGTGTAGCTGTTGACAAGATCTGGGCTTACTATGATAAAGCTGATGGTATGCCAAGACATTATGCCCTCATCAGAAAGGTACTCTATCCTGGATTTACAGTAAAGTTCAGATTGCTCGTTCCTTATCCAGAAGATCAAAGGGAGGGCACCCGGGTCGGCGGTGGATTCTTGCCTGTTAGCTGTGGGGTTACTGCATATACTTATAATCTCTTTGCATTTTCACATCAAGTGCAGTGCGTAAAAGCCGAGAGAGGTCAATACGTTGTATTTCCTAGGAAAGGGGAAATATGGGCCCTCTTCAAAGATAGGGATATTAATCGGAGTTCTAGTCTAAAGAATCAGAGGGAATACAAGTATAAAGTGGTGGAAATTCTTTCCGAGTATGTTAAGAATGTTGGTGTTGACCTACGTTCCTTAGATTAAGTGATCGGATTTGTTAGTCTTTTCCAGCGTGCAAGACTGACTGACAGCAGTTGGCACATTCTTTATAAAGTCAAATGAACTTCACAAGTTCTCTCATCGAATTCCCTCTTTCAAAATGACTGGAACTGAACACGAGGGTGTACCTGCAGGATCGTTTGAACTTGATCCTTATGCTCTTCCCCCACGATCCCGATGATATTTGGTACCCTGGAAAAGTTAAGGAATGCATGCAGTAGGACTGCAAACTCTCAGCCTGTAGAAAATGTCTTGTCTGCAGTTCTCCTCGGGTAAGTCCAGTACATCTGAGAATGAGATGACATTACTGAGGTCGGGGAACTCGAAAAAAATTCATGCTACTGATGGAGAGTCTTCTATGCTCATTGACTTGGGATCGAAAATGTTTTGGACCTCCTCGGCAAGTAAGCTGTTCATTTTGTTCATCATAACAATGTAGAATCCTTAGTTTAGAGATACTCTGAGATGTTCCTCATCAATTGCTTCATTAAGACGCCAACAGCCTATTGTTCTCATCAAAATTTTGCTCGAGACTTATATAGTAGGATAGTCCCTAAGTTTTTTTTAAATATATATATATATATATATATAATCCCATATCACACTATCATCTTTTTATATCTTTCAGCACTATTATGTTCAAATTAATACAAATTTAAAAATAAAATCAAACAACCCATTCCGTCCCATCTCTTCCGGATGGGACGGGACGAGCTGAGGGCCTTGCCCTGCTGATCTCAGCCCCTCAAGGTCTCAGTTCCCTTTATCTAGTTGGGGAATAATCCTGTCAAGTGTCATGTGTCGCCTTCATAGACAACTTTATGTCGAGATAATAGAGAGTTTCATTGTTTTGGATTTCTACATTTTCTTTGCTAACAATCACATTATTTATCCATTTTAACTCCCTTTGCATCCTTTTTTTTCAAATCTATGATAGTTAGAGTAATACACTCTCAAAAATATGAATCAGTAGTCAAAAAGTGTTGAACAAAGTGCATAACAATTTTTTTTATTTCTTTGTTAATTTTCATATTAAAGTAGGTATACCCAGCTATCAACTTTTTGTATCAGCTTCTATGATTCTTAACTATTATCTTTAAAGTTTATGAATTTATTACTTGTAGAATTCAGTTAATAATTCATATAATAATTGTATCAATAAAAGGATGTTTTTCCGTATTGAATTGATAAAATCTTACTTAAAAATAATAATTAAAAAAAGTATTTGAAAAAATCATTTATATAAAAGATATTAAGTTGTAATTTACCTCTAGAAATTTAGAAAAGTAAATAAATACAGATAAAATTTATTTAAATTTTAAGCCTCTAATAAAAATTTTGCTTTAGACATTAAATCATGTTGAGCCGCCCCTGATCATGCTCAAAGAGCTTTGATAAAACATTTGATAGTGACTTAAACAAACAACAATAATAACATATCCTCTTTAATCTAGAGAGAGAGGTTGTTTCACTATAGACCTTCAACTCAATTTAGAAATTATATAACGGAAAAATTACTTAACTATATAATCTTTCTTTCCATAGTTTCTAAAATTTTCTATCATTTCAAAATATTTCAAAAATTCCTTTTTTTCTTTTTTCCTCTCATTTTCCAGATACACTATTTACATCCCTTCCAATTCAACGACTTTGTTTCTATTTTTATGCCTAAAATCACTCTCATATGTCAACAGTTACATCAATCACTCAATTTTTTAATTTTAAATCTATTCTCTCTCAAGTTCATCAATTTCAAGTTCCTAAAGAGGTAGGACTATTTTTTCATCAACTTTTTATTTTTCAGTTTTCAGATTTCGTTTTTTTATAAAAAAATTAATGTTTTTATTTAAAATTTTCTTATACATATGAATTTTGCTCCCTCTTTTTAGTATGGTACCTTGTGTATTTGATTTTGATGATGAAAACTTTCATGAAAATAGATCTAATCAACTCATTATGATTCTGATGATGATGATTGAGCTAAAAATAGATCCAAAAGGTTGTAGGATTCATTAACAATGGCGAATCATAATATTAGAAGACGAAATCGAAGAAGGATGAAACTTCATCTTATAAAGCAAATGTGGAAGAACTTCAATCTTGGTGAGTTATTTTTAAAAAATTAGATATGTTGACAACAATGATACATTATCATATTATTTTGTGCCTTACTTTGAATCTTACAAAATTATATATAAAATTCTAATTTTGATTCTTTTTGTTTTTCGATATATTGTCACTAATCTATCAAACTATATAGTAGAAATTATTTTAATGAGATGTAATTTGCAGAATATTGTATCATATTATAAAACAATTTAACATATAATGAATATATGATATGTCATTTAGTATTAAAAACAAATATCATCTAATGATATTGAGTATCAATTACTATTATTATCATTATGTATCAACTAAACAATAAGATTTTTGTAGTTATTATAAAAGTATCATGTAATTAACTTTGTTTTCAAATTTAATTCATTTTTATAATGTACCTGCAAAATGTTTATAGTGACGGTTGAATGTTTGTAGTTGCCTTTGCTGAATTCTTTAGTGATGAAGTCAACATCCATCTAATGGTTTCTGAGCTGACTACCTTCGCACAAGATATGCAACACTATTATGGAAGTACGATCTCAACAAGGTCAAGGCAAGATATGTTAGCGATAACGATGATCCACTAAAGCTGAAGAACTATTTCACTCCACAACAACAAGATGACTGGTTCATATAGATAGTGATTATGTATCAATTCACAGACAACATTTGATGTTTATTGTTTTCAAGATACATGAACTAATATTTTGGAGAGTTTATTTATTTTCAAGATACATTTTCTTTTTGTAACAAAATTGTTATTTTGAATATAATATTTGATATTGTTAGTACCTTGTTACGTTTTGTCTATTATAAGTATTTTATACATCATATATTATTTGATACAAAATATCAAAAATTATGTATATAATACACAATTATAAGTAGTTTATACATCATATGTTTTATACTCTATATTAATTGTAATATATAGTATATTACAATTAATATATAATTGATACTATATTATTATCAGATACAAGATTTTCAAAACTTTATTATGTATATGATACAAGATTATGTTTTATATAACAAAATTTGTATGTATCACAACGCCTGATACGATATTTTCATACTTGATACAAATCAGTTAATTTTTAATATATTTAGTACTTTTTAACATTATGTCTCTTATAAATTTGGTACAGATGACTACAGTTGATACTATATTATAAGCTGACACAAATTTGCTTTCAATAGCACAAATCATGCTTTCAATAGCACAAATTGATGTGTATAAGTTGATACAAATTTGCCAAAAAAGTATATTAAGTATATGATACACAATTATTATTATCATGCTTTCAACATCACAAATTGATGTGTCTCACAAAATTAAATCTGATACTATATACTTACAATTGTTCCAATCCTCTAAATTTATAGTATAATTAGTATCTTTTAACATTATGTCTCTTATCCTATACACATCACAACTCTTATCCGGTACATTTACAACACTTGATACTATATTATCCGATACAAAAAATTTCAAAGAATTAATCAAATTCATTATGTTAAACATATCAATGCAATGTATTAGTATTTTCAGTACTTATTAGAAGTTACATATACATTAATTACTTAACCAATACAACATATAATTAAAAGTAACTTTATATCAAACACAAAACAATACAAAATATGTATACCGGATTCACTTTATCAAAAATTTACAATAAAAAAATATAGGCAGAACTGAAAAACGTAACGTTAAAATTTATTGGATCGGAAATTAGTAAGCTAAAAGTACTTTTTAATGTAAACATTTGTAACAGTGGAAAGAGATGTTATAATTTGAAAATTATTAGATCTGAAAAAACAATGTACTCCAAAAAAGTAATGATCAAGATTCTTTTGGGAAGAAAGTACAAGTTCTTCTGTTGTGATCTTCTTGTCCACATCACTCATATCATTTCATGTTTGATGTTAGATTTTCATCTGGATTTTTCTTCCTTTTTTTCTTGATCTACTGGATATTTTTTTGTATCTTGTTGGCAAGACAACTTCTTTCAAAATACAATTCGAAACTGATAAATCACTTTTGTTCGACATTGATTATATTTGAACTGCATAACACACTTATGCATAGATGCAATTGTACCAAATATAAAAGAATAATCTCTCTTGACACCAAAGGTTCAAGAAGCCAAAGCAACATCCCAAACCAAAAGAAGGTTTCACAATTTGAAATTCAAAAATGCCTAATTCAGTTAGAATTTTATGAAGACTGATTGATAGAATTGTTAAACGTTCGCGTGATTCGTGGGGTTAATTATAATTTCCTTTTTAATCCCTTTTTTTACTTATATAATTACAAAAAGAGAGCTTACAAAATTGATTTTGTGACTTTAAGGTTAGAAAATAATTAATGTAGTAATTTGCTGGTCCAAATTAATTTTATGGCTTCAATATTACAAGAAGAATGAATTTAATGGAAAATTGACTGCAGGATTAGATAGCAGTAACTTTTCTTACAGTGTAAAAGGTGAAATTTATTTTGAAGAGCAGTACTCAGTAGTAGTTGATTATCTATTAAATGAAGATATAATGAAATTGAATAACTTGTTGAAATTTTTAACCCAAATTTAAAAGTATAACTAACTATTCTAACTTTTAATTAATGCACAAAGATTATGTGTTGAAAATCTGAGAATTATTTTCCTATATAAGGCCAGAAACTTCACATAAACAAACAGGGGTTTTAGCTGAATAACCTCTTTTAGTTAAGAAAAAACTTCTGCAACTCAAGGTAACATATTTTTCCCCTTTGCTCTATTCCACAGAAAAAGTGGAACATATAATCCATTACTTTTTTAGCTGACAGCCTGTCTGGTATTTTGATTCCTGTTTTTAGAATTTGGTTGTTTTCCAAGAAAATGTATACAATTATATGTACTTAAACAATAAATGCTTGTAATCTGGTAACTCCCTTGTTAGTGTTTAACATGTATATGTTTACCCTTTGAGCCTGTTCAGGTACACTACTTCATGATGGGAGCTGAAAATAAAACACTGTTTTGCTATTGTCGTTGGGGCTGGACGGAGAAGGTGCTTCCAGATGGAACAACTTTGTATGTGGGAGGTATTACCCGTCAGGTTACTGTGAAGGCACGCATAAAGTATAACGATTTTGTGAACACAGTTTTTGACCGACTAGGCATTGTTGATCCTTCAGATAAGATCTTGCAGTTTACTGCAAAGTTTTGTAAGTCTAAATTGATAGATCTGAGAGACCAAAAAGATGTCAATGCTCTGTTTCAGTTTAATGATGGTTCTGCTGATATTTATGTATCAAGTTTGGTTAAGGAGCCTTATTCTAGACCGGCATCAGGTAGTGGGAAAAATGTGGAACTTGCTGTTGTTTCTGAGTCAAAACCAGATACTAGTCATGTACGCGATGACGAAAATGACTTGGCAAACCCTCTGAAGAAGGCGCGGTACATTCAGTCAGCTGGAGATTCCCTGGAAAGATTGAATCAGGATGTGCAGAACAACAGTTCCAAGATTGGGATATTTAACAAACAGGCTTCTATACCGCCATCAGGTGATGGAAACGTTATTGTCATTTCTGATTCAGAACCAGATACAACTCCTGATGTTAACAAACAGGCTTCTATACCGACATCATTTGGTACATCCTATGTCAATCCAAAAGAACTTTACAAGTTCCCGCATCGAATTCCCTCTTTCAAAATTACTGGAAATGAAGGAAAGGGTATACCTGCAGGATCGTTTGAACTTTATCCTTATGCTCTTCCCCTCAATCCGAATGATACTTGGTACCCTGGGAAAGTTAAGGAGACTGGAAACTCGAGACCTGTAGAAGATGTTTCGTCAGCAGTTCCCTCTGGAAGTAGAGAAAAGTCGAGCACCTCTGAGCATGCTTCGACATCTCAGATGACTGGAAACTTGAACGGTGTCCATGCTGCTAATGAAGAGTTCCCTGTGACCACTGATTTGGAACTGAAATTATGGTTTGGTGAGACTAAAAAATGAATTGATCCTCATCACTTTCTTGCTTGTTAAATTGGACTTCAAATAATGTCGGATAGTCTCTTAGCTTTTGTTAAGACTCCTATTATATAAAAGTACTTAATATTGTATCTTTTAACCAAAAAAAAAAAAATATATATATATATATATAATAAAATACTATGTAACTTGCAAGGAGCTATAATTTGTTCAATTTGTCCTGTTTTAAATTTTGTTTCTTAAGCTAATGGACCTTATGAGTTTATATTTTCTGGACCCTCTTACTTAATTTTTTGCCAACTGAACTCTTAAATTCAAATAAAATAAGACTTTCAAACTCCTCCAATCACTCTCTCTTACAAAATGACATGTCATATCCACATCAGATATATTAACGTCATGTCATAATGCCACATAAGATATTATCTACCAAAATGTTAAATAATAAATTTTCTATTTAAAAAATAAAATAAATATATTTCTCAACTTCCCTTCACCTCCACAACCACCATTAGAGATCTCATCACCATCTTCATTCCTCTAATTCCTTTCGTTCTTTGAAAAATGACAGTAAGTTTTCTTGATCAATAGCATTTGACTAATTAACATGAATTAACAACATTTTCTTAACATTGGATCTTGTGACAGATTTTTAAGGCTCAAAGAAGAAGACCACGCAAATCAAACCCACAGCTCAACACAATAAAATAATCCATTTGCTCTCCTCTCCATTTCTCTTCATTGTCTTTGCTCTAACCACTATGAAAGAAGAGCAAAATCTTCATTGACTGTCTTCTTGTTCAAAATCTAATTTTCATTGACACCGCTAAAACTCACTTTAACGGAGATCCAGTGGACAAAATGAACGAAGATGTAGACGAAAACAACGTTGTAAGGGACATCGAAATCCATATCATTACAGAAGAAAAGGGAGAAGTGAACCTCTTTTTTTTTTTTTTTGCAATAACCCAAAAAGTTTATACTTTGAAGTAAAATCATAAATAAATTTTAGAGATCCTTCAACCATAGAAGAAAAATATGGATATCTATAAAACAAGAACAAAGCAAGAACAAGAAAGAAAAGAACAACCTAATTGGTGATACTATTCTTTTCTGTCTAACCTATGCATATATAAGCCAAGAAAATTATATGGGGTAATCAAAATCTAATAAGATAGTTGGCATCAACAAATTACCAATCTCAAATCAATACAAATTTAGTATCGACTTTCGCCATGAATTCGGCTATCAATCCAGATTCCGCTCCTATATAGTTGAGCTTCTTAATCGTTCTCTTCCTTGGCTATCAATCGCAACATCAGCGTCAACTTTCGACATGGATTCGGGACGGACTAGGGCTTAAGAAATTGATGATAGCTAGAGTTTTGGGGACGATGATGGAAGGAGGGGTTGGGGATGATAACGATGACGAAAGGAGGGGTTAGCGACGATGTTGATAACGGAAGGAGGGGTTAGGAAGATGGCGATGAAATAAGGAGGGGTTGGGGACGATGATGATGACAGAAGGAAGGGTTGGCGATAATGACAATGAAGAATTAAGGAGGGGTGAAAAGCTTTTTTTTTTCCTTTTTATCTTTATTATTTAACTAGTTCTCGTTGCACGTGTATTTTATACCATTTTAAACTACACGAACACACAGTCAACTATGAACCTATGTGCTCCAAACATAGTCCATATCCACATTTCAAAGTTCAAATATGCAAAGGCATTCACAGATCAACTTATATCTAAATTTGAATTTTATTGCAACAAAAGCTTTTCATAAATATATTTTATACTAAAAAAAGTGAATATGTTGCTAGCTTAGCAATAATACAAAAAGTGTTGGTCTAAATTAATTATATTGGAATAGATTTACACTCTTTTTGGAGGAGAAATCTAACCAAAGAAGGCAAATGAAATAATTGGATAAAATCACCTTATGATACACTTTATAGAGTATATTATAACGAATGTAAAAAGATTGATCAGATTAAATATCATTGAGAAGATTAAACTATGTACAACCAATAATAACAAAGAAATTTTATATATTAAAATATGAATGAAGAATGTAAAAAGAAGTTACTATTGGAAGATGAAAAAAAGAAAATTTAATAAGTGAAATAAATTTTAGAGTTCCTACACACAAAAATTGTAGGAATAGTATATAAAAAAAATTCTTGGAAAAGTTAAATTTATAGAACAAAATTACAAAAACATGAATAGACACATGGAAAATTGAAAGGTCAAATACTATTAAAATAAATATAAAAAAGGTTAGAGATGAAATTTAACTTGAAAAGATACATGAATCTACTTTAATTTCTTGTCTTTAAGGAATAATAATTAGTCATTTGTATTTTTTTAAAATTTGTGTGAGAAATTTAAAAGATCAAGATTTTGAAATGAGAATAAGAAGATTAAATATATATATATATATATATATATATATATGGACATTATAAAACTTTTAATTTAGTAGAAGGATAAAATGGTAATTTAACTTTTTACTTTGGAGCTTTCCACTTATAATAATACTAGTTCCGGACACATGCGTTGCACGTGTGCCCCAGGTTAATTTGCATGAAGTTGTTGTAACAATGTGTTTGTATGACCTCTTTGATATTAAAGACGAAGAAATCACAAATATTGTGAAAAAAAATAATTATATGTTAAACGTGTGTACATTTTGATTTAGTAATTTACTGATAGAATAAAAATAGATCAACAAAAAATAGTTACATATTACAATAATTAATTAAGAAAAATTTATAGAAAACTTTCACATATATAAGAAAATATTAGGCAAGATAGAAGGCATACTCATATTGAAGTTATCTCAAATTTTCTTTTCAAGAAAATCAACAAAATCTTTCTTTTTTAATGGAAGGTATATGTATTTTTTTCTTGTAAAGATGGGTCTTAAGAGAAAAATAATTAATTAAATTGAACAATTTGGACTTAAACTTCATGTTAGAATTAAATGAATTAGATGAAAGAAAGTGAATAAGTGGAATCAAAGTCTCAAGCATCTTTACATATTTCATCATTAGCTAGAGGCTTTTAGGAGATGAATATGGTCAATATAATGAATTAATTGTATTTAATCATTAAGTAACCCTTCAATTTCTTCAAATTTTATATTTTTAAAAAGTGTTATACTCTATACAAATTTATATGATTATTTTAGTAATCCAACCTTTAACTTTGTTGCTTCACACTTTTAATAGAACTAATAATTCTATTTTTTGCTATAAAATTTGTAAATAAAATAGCAAATCAGGAAAAAGTACTTTAAAAGCTATACAACTTACATTTGGTTACCAAAGCAAGAACAATTATCAACCATGCAAAGACTTAAATCATAAAATTTGAAGTCTTATTGTGTACAATAAATTTTTTTTGTAGTTATTTATTTATCAAATAGGAATTAACTCGGAAAAGAAAATAGAAATTTTTTAATGGTAAATAAAAGAACACCTCTAAAGAAATCAACAAAAATATTATAAATGAAGCTAAAAGTAACGATGTGAAAGAAAAAAGTAGAAAAATATGTAGAGAGATAAGAGATGACAACTTTCTTGATTCTCTTCCATTGGATATAATTGAGGGACTCAACGTATTGTCATGAATATGTCATCAAACCCATTTCATGGATGAAAGGTAGTAACAAATATATTATTAATGAACATCAACAAATGTAAAACATCTTCATTTCTAATATAATAACACAAAATAAAAGTTCCACTTAAACACATAAAAGAAAAATCTTAGCAGATCTTAGTTAATATACAATAAAATTAACAGACAAATATTAAGATACAAGGAATTAAGAGAAGTAACTATCATCAAAACTAAGACAACATATATCATGGCACAATTTACATTTACAGATCAAAAAATTAATGAACCACACAATGGTATTTATAACCAAGATATATAAAAATTCAAAAGTCAATTTATAAAAATATCATTAAAATACCATTAAATTTCTTTATTGAAGAAGTGAAAGACACTTTATATTTTATTCTTTAAAAATGGTTAGATTTCCAAAACTATTAAAATCAAATTTGTAGTTAGTCTTTAAAGTTAAAACGTATGACTATAAGTATTCAACATATATGTACTAATACACATATAAAAATATGAAGAATCAATTTTGAAATTGTTAAAACATTCATTTTATCGTAGTCAATATGATGCTTAGCATTTATTTAAACATATATTTGCATTTTTTAACACAAATTATTAAAGGAGTATTTTCTTTATCTAAAGATAAAAATGTTTAATTAATTATATTGGATGAATTAATCAAATATTTTATAGCCTTTTCATTTAGTGTAGGGGTAAAATAGTAATTCAACTTTCACTTTGGAGCTTCCCACTTATAATAATATATATGATATATGATATATGATATGATGATTAGTTTTCTAAAGCAAATTTATTGCTTTACTCTCCTTTTAGCTAGCGTTTGGTTATAGATTTTCAAATATTCTTAACAAATATTATTTGGGTGAAACTACACCATGTGTTTGGCCATAGTCTTGGAAATATATTTCACTTTTGTAGAAAAAATATGATTTATACCCATAAGTTTTAAAAACTATAAAAACTAACCATAAGTTTGTATTACAAGTTAATTGAATTTTTGTTGTGACAAATAATAAGGAGTGTCTATGACACTAGAGCAATGTGGTAGTTTAGAGTGAGTACAACAAGCATAATTCCATACATCATGAAGTAGACAAAGCACATGACTTTGTGACCTGAGGCGATTGTTCATCATTTTCATCAACAATCATATCATCACCTTCATATTCACTAAATATTTCATCAATACTTTGGTGTTCACGTAAAAAAAATTATGTAATACCACGCAAACACTACTATAGAGAGTGTTTTGTAAAAGATAAAAGTTTGGTGTAAAATTTCAGTATTCAAAAGATATCAAATAAATAGATTTGAACTAAATACTAGAAAAAACTGGTATTTAAAAATTTGAGATATTTGCCAAAAATATTTGCCAAATAATGACAAATTGTATGGACAAACACATTTTGTTAAAAAAAATTCAAATATTATTTAGGAAATCTATTGTCAAACGGGTCCTTAGAGTGTGGATACCACACTCTATACTGAGTCAACAAAGAAAATGTCACATAAGCTCGTTCAATAGTCAGCGGGTTTTAAAAGTTTCATTTAAGGATTTAGTTGACTAAAGATTAAGTATAAGGGTCTAGAATACAAAAGTATACAAATATAAGAGTTGATTAGACCATTTCACCCTTAATTATTATGTGATGTTGAAAAAGACATAGACTATTGCTAATTACTTGTCGTCATTCTAAAAAATTATTTGTTGACAATTTTTTTTCTTTCATATTTTACCTTAGTATTAATTACATATTTCTCAAATTATTTTGGAAGACCAAATTTTAAACATTAATTAATAGCAATATAGTGCTGAAATAGTCATGACAATAAGTATCATTTTCTAAATAGCTATATCAAATTCAATATGAAAAATAAAAACAAAAAAAACGAATTTTTTTTAAAGTCGATCAAAACTCCTTGCCGTCCTTTTTAAGACAATGAAAAGCTCAATAGAGAAACGATTCACTCTTGTCCTAATAATGAAAAGGGTAGAAAATGTCTTTTAATCAATGTAAAATTAAAGAAAAATATCCCAGTTAAAATATATTCTCTTTTAAATATATCCTCAAAATATATTTTTTATGATCTTAATTCTTATATATGACCTATTTTATAAGTTAATAGATGCATGGAGTAATTCTATTTTAATTGTGAAAATGAGATTAAGAAGCAAAAACTATTTATTTCCAGTTTATTTATTAGTAAGGGTGGTTATTTTCTTAAAAACGAACGAAAATTGGGTTTTTAATTGGTAGTATTTTTATTAGGAACAAAATATGTTATTATCAATCAAATTATTAATGGTAAAAATATTTTTAGATCGAGCAATTAATAAAAAATATATTTGTGAACCAAACTATTAATTTAGGATAATATAATTTAAGAATATCTTTTACTCTTTCCATTTTAAAAAGTCATGCGTAAGTTAATATAACTAAGCATTGTAGCTTCAAGACAGCTTGTTATCCTTCCTTCCCCCTCCATTTTTACTAGAGTGTGCGAAAATTGAATCAAACAATAAATTGAATATTTCTTTTTATTAATTTATTATTATTGGATTAAAAGACTTTTTTGATGATATTATGAAAAAAGATTGTGGAGTTATCGATAAATAGGGTGAAACGTCATGCTGACTCAAAAAATAATTAATTGATTCAATTTTATAAGAATTTAAAGATAAGTAAATTTTAAAAGAAAGAAACCATTTAAGTGATTTACGATACCATTAGATTTTAGAAAAGGGTTCAGGTTATTTCGAAAGAAGGTGTTAAGCACCATTCGAAATCCATAAATGTGGATCTCGATTGAATTCATTTTTTTCAAATTGAGAAGGAGATAAAAATAATATACAAGTATAATGAACATGCGATATACACAAATAATAAAGTAAAACAATAATATAAAAAATGACATAACGTTTACCTAACATCGATACATACAAGATAATGAATAAGAAATATAATTCGAACTTAATTTGAATAGCTTCAATGACACTTAGTAAAAGTGTTAGTACTAAATAAATATGAATAAAAATAAATATTTTCAAAATAAAAATCCGTCTTATATAATGGAAGGCCTTGGAAATCAACGGTTTTTTCATCGGCCAGTTTAAACAAATAAAAAATATAAATTCAACTAAATTTCCGTCTTTTACAATATGGAGGCCTCCAAAATCGAGGGAGATATTTTTTCATTAGCCAATTTAAATAAATAAAATATATAAACTTAAACTAATTTTTCGTCTTATGGAGACCTTCAAAACCGACCGACAAATTTTCTTATTGGCCAATAAAACATAAGACTTTTTCAATACAAAATCACAAAAAAAAAAAGATAAAATAATATGAAACTACTAACAATCGGTAGCCGAAACGAGTCATCAGATAACTCCTTTAACAAAGAATTCATCTTATAAACGGTGACAAGAATATGGATAAAATAGATCAACCAATTAGTAATAAATGAAACAAACATGAATTTACAGTAATTATAAAATGGAAAAAAATATATATGGCATCATCAACAGTAAAGAATTAAAAAATATATAAATAAAATAAGATCGTGTACAAGCAATAGAATTCAACATGGAAGATAAAATAACATCTTGAAGAAATCCGTAGGCTGTAGCCAAAATAATCTCTAACGTCATATAATATATATATATAGAGCTAAAATAATCAACAATCAGTGAAATCCAATAACCAACAAATCAACATGAAGATGGTAAAACAACACCCAAAACGAAGAACAATAATAGAGCAGTCCAATCAAATTTTGTCAAAAAATAATAAGAACAAGAATGAAATTGTCAAATATTTAAGCAATACTAACGAAAAACATTTACCAAATAAGAAACACAAACACTACAAATATAAACAAAATATAAAAGGCAGAAGGGTTACCTAAGGAAGCATTTTCCGGCCGGATCTTGTTGGAAACAGAACTATTGGAGCTCGCTAGATTGTTGTTTGGTGTTCTATTCAACCGAGTTGGAGCTCATAGGTGGTGGAGTTTCGTTGTGGTTGGTCAGAGCTGCTACTCGAGCTTGCTGGTTGGTACATTGGAGCTCTTTACTCATAGTGATTTGACCGAAAAAGGGACAAGGAGGTTGTTTTGATTGCTGTTTTTTTTGTGAGATTCGGAGAAAGGTAGGGTATTAGAGGTGGTTTTTGGGTCGATTCTGGTTGGGTTTCTGCTTGGTTTTCATCGGAGAAGGAGATGGGTGTTGGCAGCTTGGTTGTTGCTGCTGGAAAAGGGAGAAAATGAACAGAAAAGAAAAGAGAGGCTGTGGGTCTAGTTGTTTGCAGGAAAAAATGAAAAGAAAAAATAATGGGGTTTTAGCTTCGCCAGAAAATACTCCAGCAAGGTGGTGGCCGAAACTAAAGAAATATTTAAAGACTTAAAAAATCTGAAAAATTACCCTTTAAATTTTTATCCATCACCAAAATCTAGTGACCCAATTATTCTATATATAGGAAATTGTTAAAAATGGGCCTAAGTTATTGGTTCAAAATTGTGGTCCAAAAATTGTTGGATAATATAAAAAAAGAAACATTACATGAATTGGTACATTTTAATAAATAATTATTGATTTTAGAAATATTTTTTATTTATTACCATTTATAGTAATACTATGTTAAATCTGTAATAAGTATTAAAAGTGAATTATGTATGAATTACATATGAATTATAATTGTTTTTTAAAATATATTATGTTTGTTTGGTAAAAAATTGACACATTGTATTATAAGTATATTAAAATGTGTGATAAATGCATTAAAATTTGTATTATGTGTGAATAAAAAATTATTCTTTGTAATATGAATTAAACTTGTATTATAAATAAATTAAAAATAATCAAGTGCATGAAAAAGAAATATTATTGCTATAAATGGTAAATATTATTTTATTATAGTATACCAATGTAAGTTTCCCTATAAAAAATATCTGTATATATAAATTGTATTCGTATTTGAATGAACTTTTAAACTGTGCAAAATATCAAAATTAATATTAACCGATGTAACAAATAAAATGAATATTTTAAAATTAACATAATGAACGTAACTAATGACATGTAAAATGTAATTATAAAATTAACTAATAAAACATCCTAAATTTTGATAAATAAGAATAGTTATCGATAAACTTAATTAACATTATAAAAAAAATTATTTCAAACTATTAAATAAATAAAGTCATAAATTTTGAAAATATTAGGTCAAAATTGGATGTCAACACAGATAACCCATCAAGACTATATATAATAATTTACTATTTTACACCTACATAAATATTAAATATTAATATTAGCGCATTAGTGGTTATTACATTTGTCATTTAGCTTTCAACTTACATTTTTTTAGTGACTTTGAGTTCACAACTTTAGATTATACAAAATTAGAGTTGGCAATGGAGCGGCACAGAACAAATTTATCCTCAACCCATAAAAGCCCCATCTAGCATAAGATTTTTCATTTTAACTTTTTGGTATATCGAATATCGGTTTGTTCATTTTAAAATGGGCGGATAAAATGATTTTTTTCATCAAATATTGATTTACAAATTTGCTAATGCGCTATCCAATCTATAAGATGTCGGTTCGTTTGGTAACAAATTAACAATTATAGGCAGGGACGGCTCAAACTCGTAGGTGGCCTAAGGCCAAAATCAAACTAGAGGGCTTAAAAAAAAATTAAAAAAAGTATATATGCTTTAGTTTAAATCTATTTTTCTAGCTTTTTGAGATGCAAAGTTGTGCAACTATAACCCTTAACTTTGGGTGTGCACAAATTGATAAAATGCTGCTTTGTCTCTGTCACTGGGGCAGTAAGACAAAGATGCTTCCAGATGGATCCATTTTGTATGCGGGAGGTATTACTGATCAGTTTATTGTAAAAACAAGCATAAACTACAAGGACTTTGTGGAGGCAGTTTTTGATCGATTAGGCATTGATCCTTCCGATAAGATGTTGCATTTTACAGTGAAGTTTGATAGGTCTGAACTGATACGGCTGAGGGATCAAGAAGTTGTTGATACCCTGTTACAATTTAATGATGGTTTTGCTCATGTTTATGTGTCAAGTTTGCAGGAGGAGCCTTATTCTATACCGCCATCAGGTGGTGCAAAAAAAGTAGAACTTAATGTTGTATCTTATTCAGGACAAGATACAACTCCTGCAGGTGATGATGAGAATGATTTGGAAAGCTCGCTGGAGAAGGCACGGTTCCATTCAGCTGGAGACAGTGATCCTCAGCAGAAAGAAGCTGTTGGTACAACTAGGTCGTGCAGTACTTCAAAATCAAATACAATTTCTGATAAAGACAATTCAGATTTCCTTCAGTGTCGTCATCCTAAATTCAGTGATTTTTTCAAGCATAAAGCTGAAAATTGCTTTGCAGTTGACCAGATATGGGCTGTCTATGATGATGTGTACGATGCTATGCCACGAAAATATGTCCGCATCAGCAAGGTATTATTTGGTACTGAATTTAAGATCAAATTCAGATGGCTCAAGCCTCGTCCAGAAGAAGACCAAAGGGAGTGTGCTTGGGTCAAGTCAGGCTGTGGGAAGTTCATTAGTGGGGATACTCATTCCACTTTTGATCGATCTAGTTTTTCTCATCAAATGCATTGTAAAGAGGGGACGAGTGATATGTACATTTTATATCCTAGGAAAGGGGAAACATGGGCGCTTTTCAAAGCTCCGGATATTCTTTGGAGTTCACAGAGTCATAGTGAACATAAGTATGAAGTTGTGAAGATCCTTTCTGATTTTGTTAAGACTGCTGGTGTCAGAGTTGGTTACTTAGATAAAGTTACTGGATTTGCTGGTATTTTCCAGAAAACAAAGCTGTTTACATCTGGTTCGTTCGTTATAAAGCCAAATGAACTTTACAAGTTCTCTCATCGAATTCTTTCTTTCAAGATGAACGGAACTGAAGGAACGGGTGTACCTGTGGGGTCGTTTGAACTTGATACTGCTTCTTTACCCCTTGATCCAAATGATATTTGGTACCCTGGAAAAGTCAAGGAAGAATCAGGACTTGGAAAGTCAGGCATCCGTTGAGTCTACGTTGTACATTGACATGGATGGAACTGAAATTTTCTGTCATTAGAATGGACTTCAGTAGCTGCAATAATGGTAATGATTATGATGTTTCATTTGATTTCAGTAGCTCGAATTATGATTTCTGAATTATAGTGTCTCTTGTGTTTGTAACTTGAAAAGAAGGAAAAAAGAAGCTAAAGGACACCAGTAATGCTTTTTATCTTTTTCTAAGACTCTTCTGTAAAAATGAAGTAATGGCATAAGGATTTGAGTTAAAGCTGAAAAACTTTCTAAGTTTCATTTGCATTCTATTCTAACTGTTAATTGATGCAATGGAGGCTATTGTGTTTAACAAAGCTGAAAAGGATATAACAGCCAACTTGATTAAATCTAATACTCCTACTCAATATTTTTTTCATAGTTCAAACTTAGTGAAGTTGTTCAAAATTCAAGCTTTTTTTCATATTTTTAAAGGGAAAATTACGCGGATAAATAAATTTATACTATTTAATTACTCATCATAGCTATAATTTGTTATTATTACCACTCACGACTAACATTAACATTAATTACGTGAACTGACTTCGAGTTTGTATAATTAGTCATGTTTGTGTATATATATAATTCGCCAGGATATACAAATAAATATGTGTAATATACAATTTTTTAGCCTATATACATATACAATTCACTTCTCTCCCACTTTCTGCCCTCTTCTCTCCCCTCTCTCCTCCCTCTCTCAATCTCGCTCGCCTCTCTCCTCCCTCTCCCAATCTCGCTTGCTATTTATACAAATGTATATGTATAATATACAGTTATATACAATTATATACATATACAATTCACCTCTCTCCCACTCTCTGCCCTCTCTCGCTCGCTTCTCTCCTCCCTCTATCGATCTCACTCGCCTCTCTCCTCTCTCTCCCAGTCTCTCTCTCCTCTCTCCTCCCTCTCCCGATCTCTCTTGCCATGTATACAATTATCTAACCAATATACATATGCAATTCACCTTTCTCCCACTCTTTTCCCTCTCTCTCTCTCCTCTCTCCTCTTCTCCTCTCTCCCAGTCTCGTTCGCCTCTCTCCTCCAAATAACATGTAGCTACAAATTGTAATTATAAAACTATAGTTATATAAAGTAATTAATTATTTTTAAGTAGCTATATGTGAAACTTTTCCTTTTTTAGAAGGTCATAGTGAAAATAACATTTTATTTATGTCCTGCCTTAGATACTCAAAAATTGTGCCATGAAACACCTCGTCTCAATTTATGAAAAAAATAATTGTTTTTTCTCATTTTATCTTTAGTACTCCTAGTAGTAATTATATTTGAGAAGTTCAAACACCATTCACTAAAGTTAACATACTCTTTTTGGTCTACATCAAGTGAAGTTGTTGGGGCATGTAGGGGTGTCAAAATGGAAAGGTTGGGTTGAAATTAGAGATATTAAAGTAAATTGAAGTAGAAAATAAATTGCTTTATGATTCATCCAAAATTTATTTTAGATTCAAATAGGCTAAAAATATGTTGAGTCATGATCCGTCCAATTTGATCAGATTAATCTTAATAATTTTAATATATTACTAGAAGATATAAAATAGATAATAATTCATATTTTCAATATAAGAATATACATTATATCAATGAAAATAAAAAATATTAAAACGATTTGAAATTAAAGATTAAATTAGATTTAATTAAAGATATTTTTTTTAAAAAGGTTAAAATTTGAACGAGTTAAAATTAAACCTAATTTAAATTATCTTAATCACAATTTATAAAGTTTTAAACAGAATGAACTTATTTATGTTTAGCTTCATTTTTGACGGTCCTAGGGAATGAAGCATACTTTAAAAAAATATATATTTGAAAACATAAATGAAATGCAACTTTTTACAATTAGCCCCTTCAATTAGCTCCAATTAGTCCATCGGTTCATCTTTACTTTGATACTCCCTCCGTTTCATAAAGAATGACTTAGTTTGATTTGACATAGAGTTTAAGAGTATAAAAAAGATTTTTGAATCTTGTGGTCCTAAATTAAAGTTAGGTCAAATGTACAATATTGCCCTTTGATCTTGTGGTCCACGTGGAAATTTGTTACCAAAAAAAGAAAGAGGTCATTCTTTTTGAAACATACTAAAAAGGAAAGAAAATCATTCTTTTTAAAACGGAGGGAGTATGTCTAATAATATCTTTTGGTTTATAAAATTAATGAATACTTTATTATTTTGAATTTGTTTTTATCATAATTATCAAATATTATTTATATTTAATAAATATAATAAAATTACTCTTATTATTTACAATTTCTTAATCCCAAATATTCATTTTAAACAATTGGGAGATTAACCATCTTCATTTGAGCTTTATGCTAAAATAGACACGCAAAACTTTCTTTTCCACAGTCGTACGTAGCAAAACCCGAAAAACCCTGGCACCTACTTGCTCTCAATTCCAACAAAAAAGTTAAACAAGAAAAGCAGAAATGGATGTTAATGGGTCAGCAATGGAGGTTGATGTTGTCAATGTTAGTCCTTGTTTAACCAGCTTTGTTGATGATGGTACTGTTGAGAGTCACAGGTACTTTCTTGCACGCAAAACTATGCTCGAAATGCTGAAAGATCGTGGTTTTGCAATACCCAATTCTGAAATCGACACCACCCTTCAAGAATTCAGAGAGAAATATGGTCAAAGACCTGATGTTGAGCGCCTCAGAATCTCCGCCATGCACAGAACTGACCTCACCAATAAGGCTAGTTACCCCTCTTTCCGTTCTTGAATCGCCTGTTTTTAGCTTCTTGTTCATAAAGTTTCAATCTTTTGCGTCGTTAAAGAAAGTATTAAGGAACTCTGAGTTCTTTCCTTTTGTTAGTGAGCGAAATTTGGGGAATAAGCAAAAAATATTTAAGTATCTTAGGTCTCTGATCCAAGGAAATGGGGAGACCAATGATGATGTCACACATCGTGTTGGTGTGGCATGGATGAAATGGAGCTTTGCATCCAGCATTTTGAGCCATGAGAAGTTACCATCATAATTTAAAGATGTATTCTATAGAGTGTGGTGGTTAGGCGGATTTTGTTGTATAGGGCGGAGTGTTGACCCGTCAAGAACTCCTAGGTTGAGAAGATGCAAATAGCTGAAATGATGATGATGAGATGGATGTGTAGGCATACTAAGAGCCATGCGAGTAATGAGGATATCTGGGAAAAGTGGGAGTGGCCTCCGTGGTGGACCAGATGAGGGAAGAGAGACTCAGATGATTTGGGCATGTAAAGAGGAGATTTGCCAATGCCCCAGTGAGAAGGTGTGAGAGTTTAGATATAGTGGGGATGAGGAGAGACACAGATAAGCCAAAAAAGTATTGGGGAGTGGTGATTAGACAAGATTTGATGCATTTTCAGTTTATCGAGGACATGACCTTAGAGAAGAGAGTGTGGAGGTTGCAGATAAGTGTAGAAAGTTAGTAGATAGTTGAGCGTTGTCGTAGTAGTAGCCTATTCATGCTGTGGCTTGGTGGTAGTCTAGAGCACCGCATCTGTCATAGTACTAGCCTATTCATGTAGTTTTTTGACTTTTGGTATCTGATATCATCTGTTGTTTATCATGTTTAGGTGATCTCACCTTGTTGTTGATATTATGATCCCTTCCTCCGCACTCTTTCCTATTAGTTGTCATGTTTTTCTTTGCTGTTTTTTTTTTCTTTAACTTGCTTCACTTGAGTACACTCTATCCTCCCAAGACTCCATTTTCGGAAACAACCTCTCTACCTCCAATTAGTGGAGGTAAAGTCTGCGCACACTCTACCCTCCCAAGACCAAACTTTGTAGGATTCCATTGGGTATGTTGTTGTTAATAAGAAAATTGTTTACCTTACCAAAAAAAAAAAGTTCATCACTCAGCTCCATATCCGAATTTCTCCCTTTGGCATTCATATATCTTCGAATTTCTTGTTGATTATGCTAGAAGTGCATCAATCGTGTTCTGTCTAACGGAAATGTTTTATATGCTCCATAAGTCTTCTTATGGATATTGGAGGCTCGGCTGAGTTCAATAAAACAAATTTTAAGAAGTGAAGAAAGTCATTGCATTAACTGGTTAGAATACTCAGCATATTGGAAGATAGTCTCTGATGAAGACGGACTATCAACATTACATTCATGTGCTTCATATATTTACTAACTTCTTACATATTTGAAACTGTTGCAGGTTTTGGTCATCTTCTGTGGGCCAAATTCGGTGAAAATGAATGTCATCCGCAGTATTTTATCTCAAATAATGAACAAAGAATCCTTGAGTCGGCTGATATTAATCATTGAAAATCCAATGACTAATCCAGCTATGAAAGTTGTGGAGGACTCCCCATTCAAAACTGAAATTTTCCAGGTAAAGTATGTGTTCTTGTTGGTGTTTTTTTGGTGTGAACAGTTCTATTGCGAGAAATAAACATGGCACTTATTTGGCTATTATGAATATGTGTGCTGCATTTGCTTTAGATATGCTTGGCTTGTGAGTAAATCTCAGAATGAATAAGGATTTGTCATTATTGACATTTACCTAAGACTGTACTAATAGGTGTATGTTCAAAAATGGCTTTCCCAATTTTTGTCTCTTTTAGTTGCTTGATCATTCAAAAGTTCCTCTTTAATGCATAAAACGTACAACCCGAAAAGTGTTTCTAGTTTTCTATGAACTTGCATATCTTTCTACTGTTACCTGTGAAATAAGGAAAAAACTGAAATATTCTTTCCCTTAATTAATCTTTTGCCAAGACAAGTCCCAGCTCTCTTTTTAAAAAAAAAAATAATAACAAGAAGTCCCAAGCTCCAATTTTTCCATTTGATGAAGGTTTTGTGGTAATGGCCATTTATTTTCCATTTGTACACAATAAACGTTACGTCTCAGCAATATGCTAAGCGTCTGGCTCCTCTTTGCAAACTCTTTCAGATCACAGACTTGCTTGTCAACATTACAAAACATGTTCTAAAGCCAAAGCATGAGTTGTTGACCAACGCAGAGAAGGAGCAGCTATTGAAGAAGTACAACTTGGAAGAGAAGCAGGTTTGCCTTTGAATTTGCAGAAACATGCCTGTATATCTGTACAACTGTGCATTCCTTAGTTTATCTGTACAACAGCAAGTCTTTTATGAGTAAATTCATAAGAAAAAGCAGTGGATTGATTTTTATCTGGCTAAAATCTACTGTCTTGGAATCAAGCTTTAGTACTTGCTGCCATCTAGGCTTCACAATTAATAAAAGTTTGTCATTTTTGTCCCCAGCGGGATGGTTGAGATGCCGAGTTATTGTCACAGTTAGGTAAGATCCCAGATACTATGACATTTTGAGCCCAAGACCTAGAATTCTTTTGCATCTCCTTTTGCATACAGTGTTTTCTTAGAGGAGTGTAATAACAGGAACCTTCTAATACTTATCTTTTCATGAAAAAATTGTATGTTTTATGTAGTAGGCCAGTATTAGTGACTTCTCTGTAGTACCTTTAAAAGGAGCTTTATGTTCGTCATTATCCCTTTACCGTGAGTGTGAAATAACTCAAATGCTGTTCTAAAGACTGCTGCCTTTAGGACTTTAGGTACTTATACACTGCTGCCTTTTTTAATGAATGGGAGACGGTACTTGCCCTGTCTCTCACACACCACTTATCAGACATTAACATCTAGACATTAACATCTAGGACCTTAGGTGAAGATACATATTTCTGCCTTCATCTTATGCAGACCAATGGTATTGTTGCTGTTTATTCTCTCTAATGATCTCAGCTGAAATTCGTAGTTCATATGTCTATCTATATATGCACTTCAATTGACCACTCTTTCTTCGAAAATTATCAATACAGTTTCATTTATCTATGTTTTTCTGAGTATTGTTCTTGTATTGATATTGTCCAGCTACCGCGGATGTCTCAGAAGGATGCAATTGCTCGGTACTATGGATTGGAGAAGGGGCAAGTTGTGAAGGTCACATACAACAATGAGATCATCGAGACACATGTTACTTATCGCTGTGTCTGGTGATGCGATTATGTAAATCCTATGTAGCAGTGTTGTTCTGTCGTACGTTGAGCGAGTCTGCAGCAGCCTAAATGAAGAACTTGTAGTAGTAATATGTTAAGTACATTATCATTGTTGCTATGTATTTTGTTGTATATCCAGATTGCCTTAACTTCATACTTTTGTGCTAGTAGGGGTGATGGTGGCTACTCTAATTTGCAACATTTGACTATGTTGCTATGCTAATCGGAGTTTAATAGCTATTCTTAACTTTTGCATTTATCTGTCTTCATTAATTTATATAATAGGGAAGAGCTTAACTTCAATACGCTCCCAGTGAAAGAATATTTTACACAGATCATTGAATAGGTAACTGTGAAGTGTTTGACTGGGCATGAAGTTTAAAATTGAAACGAAGAATGTTGGAACTTTTGGTCTTAAGTAAGTCATAATATTTGTGTGGTTATAAATTTAGGAATATAATGAGGAGTTTAAAGTTAAATTGTTATTAAATATAGAAATAATATGTCTTTTTTTTTTTAACGGACTAAAAAATAAATATTGCAAATAAATTGGGATGAGGGAGAAATATTTTGTAAGTATTCAATAAGCAAAGCTATTGGGTTACTCTAGCTCCACCTTGTCCTACAGCCAAAAAATTTATTGACTGGCTGGTTTTTTGTTTCTATCCTCTTATGTAGAATTTAGTTATAATCCAAGATCATGAAGCTTGAGATGTTTATATTTCAAAGATAAAAATAACAAAAAAAATCTTGATATGCTTCTTCTTTGTAGTGCTACTTTAGTACATTCAGCTAATAACTCTTTAGATTTATCTTTTTTTCCTTGATTAGGCTTTTTATTTCAAGATTGTTCCCCTTCCCAGGGAAAAAGGAAGAAAAGTTTTGAAGATTGTTACTGTTTGAACCTCTGTGGCCATTTGCACTACTTCATAATGGCAGCTGAAGATAAAACACTGCTTTGTTTCTGTCACTGGGGCAGGAAGAATAAGGTGATGCCAGATGGATCCATTTCGTATGTGGGAGGTGTTACTGATCAGGTTGGTAGGATCTTGCATTTTACAGTGAAGTTCGATAGGTCCGACTTAATATGGCTGAGGGACTAAAAAGGCATCGATACCCTGTTACAATTTAATGATGGTTATGCTCATGTTTATGTATCAAGTTTGGAGGAGGAACTTAATTCTAGACCGCCATCAGGTCATGGGGAAAAAGTTGTAGTTGTTGGTTATTCTGATTCAGAAGCAAATACAACTCCGGCAGGTGATGTTGAGAATGAATTGGCAAGCCCTCTGAAGAAGGCGCGGTTCCAGTCAGCTGGAGATAGTAAGCTTCTGAAGAAAGTAACAGCTAATCAGTCAGAAGGAGCCGGAGATGGTAAACCTCAGCAGAATGAAGCTGTTCGTGGTGATGATCAAAATCATGCCGGTGTAACTAGGTCATGCAGTAAATCCATGGAAATATTAAATCAAAATGGAGTGGGCCTTCCTGAAGGGAGTGTGCAAAACAACAGTTCCAAGATTAAGACAGTTAATGAACAGGCTTCTTTACCGACATCAGGCTGCACGAAAAAAGTTAAAGTTGGACTCATTGTTAATTCTGATTCAGGACCAAGTACAATTCCTGATAGTGATCCTCCCAAGGTGTATGATTATCCTAATCCTGAATTCTGTGATTTTGACAAGCATAAATCAGAAATTTACTTTGCAGTTGACCAAATCTGGGCTTGCCATGATGCTGATTTCATGCCAAGATTCTATGCCTGCATTAGAAAGGTATCTAGTCCTGAATTTAAGCTAAAGCTGAGATAGCTTGAGGCTCATCCAGAAGATGAAATGGAGCGTGCATGGGTCAGGGCAGACTTGCCTGTTGGCTGTGGGAAATTTAGACGTGGGAGCTCCAAATATACTTCTGATCGACTTATATTTTCTCATCAAATGCAGTGCGAAAAGGTCTGTACGTTGTATATCCCAGAAAAGGGGAAACATGGGCCCTTTTCAAGGATTGGGATATTCGTTGGAGCTCTGATTTTAAGAGTTATAGGAAGTACAAGTATGAAATAGTGGAAGTTCTTTCTGATTTTGTTGGGGATGCTGGAATCCAAGTTGGTTACTTGGAAAAAGTGAATGGATTTATTAGTATATTTCAGCGAACAAGGCCGACTGTAGTTGGTGCATTCTTTGTAAAGCCAAAAGAACTTTCTCATCGAATCCCCTCCAAAATGTCTGGAACTGAACGAGAGGATGTACCCGTGGGATCGTTTGAACTTGATCCTGCTTCTTTACCCCTCAATCCAAATGATATTTGGTGCCCTGGGAAATAGAACAACAGCACAGGGCTGCAAAATCTGCACTGGTAGTAGATGTTCTTGTACACATGAGTATGTAGTTTTTGGAAGAAGTTGTGTATTATGGTACCCAGATAGTCCCTAAGTTTTTGTTAGACTTATCTGTAGACATACATATTCTCTGTCTTCCGCTTTGATGCAGTGAAAGGTGTTTTCTCAACTAATGTTTTAATTTTCAGGTCCTTTGACAAAACTTTAACTAAAAGGCTAATAATCAGTTTATCCTTGTGAAAATAAAAACTAAAAGAAAGAAATTTAAAAGTAACCTTATAATTATATCATTGAAGATTAGAGAGTGTAATTATCTCCTCTCAATTATACTTGCTAATTAAGTAATTATTTGGCCAAATTATAGCAGATCAAACTGTATATTTACATACGTATTCGAATTCAATTGTCAAAGTGAGTTTTTAAGTGAGCCCGAGTCGTTTGGTTGAGTGTATTGAAAAAAATAATGGATATATGATTTTTGTGTATTATTGATATCTTGTTTGATATAATTCTTTAACATGTGTATTACTAATGATCACATTATTAATATACTTTATTTTGTATTGAGGTATATATTATTAATATTATGAATTTTTATGCATTAATAATATACTGAGTTTCAATATTAGCATGGTTAAAAACACAATCGTCTCTCAAAACTTTATATATATATATATATATATATATATATAAATGCATATTAATTTTTAGTTTATCAAACCAAATATTATATAAGCGAATTTGTCGCTTCAATTTATAAATAGTTAGATTATAATATTTGTCATTTTATAAAATTTATATATAAATTATCATATTTTACTTATTATATCTTTGATAGAGTAGTTAATTAACTTGTGATTTATTAATAAAGTTAGACTTAAATATTAAATATCAATAAAAGGTAAAATTATATTATTTTTTAATATAAGTGTAAAGTAAAAAGTTTGAGATATAAAATATTCGGGAGAAGTATGTTCTTTCTTACCAAAAAAAAAAAGAGACTAAATTTTATATAGTACGTGTCCATTCCTCTTCTCTCCTCTCTCTATCTCTCACTCTCTCTCTTACTAATCATGGATCTTCTCTCCCAAAAATCCACTGTTTCTGTCTCAAAAAAGCATGGTAGGAACTACCTCCTTAGGTCAAAATTTAAGTATCTGCAGCTTCAAGGTAAACCTTTTTAACCTACTCAGAGTATGTAGACTTGCAGTGAAACAAGGGGTACCATAATGAGATGTTTATGAAGAATGTGAAAAGAGTGAATCTTTACTACTCAAAATCAGTTTGCAATAAGTTGTTTGAGCTTTAATTAGAAAGACTGTGATTCTTTCTTCAAGTTTGAAACTTTTTGCTTGCATGGGATTACCTTAATCTTTTTGCATTATTTGAAATTCTGTAACTTAGTATGCTTTTCTTATCTGCTCATTTCAAGTTTTACTTCAAAAGTATTTAATAATATCTAGTAGGTTCATGAGAATTTTTGCATAGAGATTTCTCTGAACCCATCTTGAAAATTTCTGATTCTTGGTTTAGGTTTGGAACTTTATAATTTATTGAGGATTCTGTCTTGACACCCTATAGAATTAGATGAAGAGGATGTTTGGATTAACTTATTTTAAGTGTTTTGGCTTTTAATACTTTTAGGCTAAAAAGGTACAAAAATAAGCTAAAAGCTAAAAGTTGAGTATTTCCAACTTATGACTTTTAGCTTATAAGCTATTTTTTATAAGTCAATCCAAACATCCCAAAAAATCTGTTATCTTATAAGGTCGTCATATGTTTAATTTTCTGTTTTATGATGATATGACATGGATTATTCTGTTTGAGATAAAATGTATAGATGGGTTACTTTTCTTGTTTTGCTGACTTACATGTAAATAATGTTTTTCTTCCTACAGCCCAAATTTTTGTTGATTGGATGGTTTTAGATTCCTATCTTTATTTGGCTATGCTCCAAGATCATGAAGGTTGAGATATATTTACTTAACGAAAAAAAAATGTTTTTAATCTTGTATTTGGGGATGCTTGGTTAATGCTCGTGACTTTGTGTCTTTCTTATGGATTATTATGTTAGTACATTCAGCCTTGATAAGTAACTCCCTTTTCTTGATCAGGCTTTTAGTTTTTGAGATTGTTACCCTTCTCAGAAGAAAAGAAGAAGAAAGATTTTCAGGATTGTTACTGTTTGAACATGTACACTAGTTCATGATGGAAACTGAAGATAAAACACTGTTTTGTTTTTGTCATTGGGGTAAGATGAATAAGGTGCTTCCAGATGGATCCGCTTCGTATGTGGGAGGTATTACCCGTCAGGTTATTGCAAAAACAGGCATAAAGTATGATGATTTTGTGAATGCAGTTTTTCACCGATTATGCATTGATCCTTCGGATAAGATCTTACATTTTACTGTGAAGTTTGATAGGTCCCAACTGATACAGCTGAGCGACCAAGAAGATGTCAATACTCTCTTGCAATTTAATGATGATTTTGCACATGTTTATGTATCAAGTTTGGAGATGGAGCCTCATTCTAGACTCCCGTCAGTTGGCGTGAAAAAGATTGAACCTGTTGTTTTTGATCTTGAACTAGATACTAATGCTGTACGCAATGATGAGAATGATTTGGCAAGCCCTCTGAAGAAGGCACAGTCTAACCAGTCAGCTGGAGATAGTAACCCTCTGAAGAAAGCATGGGCTCACCAGTCAGTTAAGGACAGTAAACCTCAGAAGAAAGAAGCTGTGGGCAGTGATAATCAAGAGAATGCCGGTGTAACCAGGTCATGTGGTAATTCCATTGAAAAATTAAATCAAAATGGAGCAGGCCTCCCTGAATGGGCTCTGCAAAACGACAATTCCAAGGTTGGGACAGATAATGAACAGGCTTCTAGACTGCCTTCAGGTGGTGCGAAAAAAGTTGAACTTACTATTAATTCTGATTCTGATTCTGAATGTGATTCAGAGTCAGAATCAGAATCAGATACTGTTCCTGATGGTAATCTTCCAGAGGTGTATGATTATCCTGACCCTGAATTTAGTGTTTTTGACAAGCATAAAGCACAGAATTGCTTTGCAATTGATCAGATCTGGGCTTGTTATGATACGGCTGATGGTATGCCAAGATTCTATGCCCACATTAGGAAGGTATACAGTCCTGAATTTAAGGTGATGTTCAGTTGGCTTGATGCTTATCCAGAAGATCAAAGGGGCAGAGCTTGGGTCGGGGCAGAGTTGCCTGTTGGCTGTGGGAAATTTAGACGTGGAAGTACTGAATTCACTTCTGATCGACTTACATTTTCTCATCAAGTGCAGTGCGGAATGGGCAAGAGAGGTCTGTACATTGTATATCCAAGGAAAGGAGAAACGTGGGCCCTTTTCAAAGATTGGGATTTTAGTTGGAGTTCTGATCCAGATAATCATAGGAAGTACAAGTATGAAATTGTGGAGATAGTTTCTGATTATGTTGTGGATGTTGGTGTTCTTGTTGGTTATTTAGATAAAGTTTCGAGATTTGTTAGCCTTTTCCAGCGAATGAGGCCGACTGAAGTTGGTACATTCTTTGTAAAGCCAAATGAACTTTACAAGTTCTCACATCAAATTCCTTCTTTTAAAATGACTGGAACTGAACGAGAGGGTGTACCTGCGGGATCCTTTGAACTTGATCCTGCTTCTTTACCCCTCAATCCTGATGATATTTGGTACCCTGGAAAAGTTATAGAAGACAGCAGGGCGGTTAATTCTGAACCTGTAGAAAATGATCTACCTGCAGTTTCACTTGGAGCTAGAGATAAATCAAGGAAAGCAACATCAGTGAAGTCTGGGGATGACATCCATGCTACTGATGGAGAGTCTTCTAAGGTTCAAATAACTCCTAAAAAAATGAACATCTCTGAGAAAAAGCGAACTCAAATGAGCTCTTGTTCTGCCAATGATGGTCCTTCCACTGACTTTGATGATAATTGTGTTAAAAAAAGCCGTCACTCAAGTCCCCGCATGCCAATTCATTTGTCATGTCAAGCTGATAGAAAGTTGCATTCACGCACGAAGAGCTTTGGTCTCAGCAACTCCGTTGGAAGTTCCAAAAAAATATCAACTTTTTCAGTTGATAAAGGTTTTGAAGAAACTTTTTGTGATTTTGAGATGGACAGATCTACAGGGAAGTTTCAAGTAAATCAGGTATGGGCTATTTATGGTCAAAATAGTACATTGCCAAATACTTATGCACTGGTTAAGAAGATAGTTCCTGCCCCATTCAAATTGCATGTAGTCCTCCTTGAATCATGTGCAGGGCCTAAAAATGCTGCTCAGTCAGTTTGTGGAACGTTCAAAGTCCAGAATGAAAAACATCAAGCCTATGATCCTAGCTCGTTCTCTCATGTGGTGAAAGCAAGCTGTATTAAGAACAGGTTTGAAATCTATCCAAGAGAAGGAGAGATTTGGGCACTGTACAAGAGCCTGAAAAAACCAGGTTTGGATCCAGACAAGTTTGAGTACGATATAGTGGAGGTCATTGAGTATTCAAAAGACTGGATAAAAGTTTCGTCCCTGGTTCGTGTGAATGGTTTTAAGTCTGTCTTTAAAAAGCAAACATCAAATTCTGTTACTTTGGAAATACAAAACGATGAGTTGTGGAGATTCTCTCATCAGATCCCTGCATTTCAGCTGACTGGAGAAAAAGGAGGGGTTTTGAGAGGCTGCTGGGAGCTTGATCCTGCTGCAGTACCGTGTTCTCTGTTAAGTGATGCACCAGTTAGTGTGTGATGGGATCAGTTATCCTGGATTAACACACTGATGGCCTATTGTTCTCATCAGTTTCTTGCTAGATGATTACAAGACCGGAATGTAGCTATAGGGAGGGAAACAAGGTAGCACTCATGATTCTGTAGTTTTTGGAAGTTGTATATTATGCTGCCCTGCCCATCCTCTCCCCCTTTTGTAATGGGTTTATACACCCAACAAAGGACTAAATATGGTAGGATAGTCCCCACGTTATTGTAAAGATTAATTATGTATAAGCAGAAGGGAAAAAAATAAGATTATGTAGACATGATAAATTCCGCCTTCTGCTTTACTCCAGTGAAAGGTGTTTTTAACCAGAACTCACTGATGGTGAGTTGGTGACGCCATAGTCTAGAAAAGCTGGCCTCCGCAATCGTTCAACTTGATTTGGAAATGAATGACTTCGAGACTTGGGTGAAATTAAAGGTTGATATCATACAAGTTCATTGACTGCATAACGCCACCTTCACAAGACCCCTCTCATTGGGGATCTCACTGGGTATGATGTTAATTTCAGTCACAGGAGTGATGACAAAGAACTTGAGCTGTTAATTTCAGTCACAGGAATGATAATGATCTTGGAATTAAAAGATTAGAAACCAAAGAACTTAAAGTGTCTCTTGGATTGCTCTGTGAAGTCGAAATTGTGAAACCATTGTAAGTTTTTAAAAATGAAGGTTGGAAGAGACCAAGAACACAACTTGAGCACATTTTGCAAGCGTCTCTGTGACCTCCATGATTATATCAACCAAGTCTCATGGTGAAATTTCCAAGTTTATGTTAGAACTTCGTAATCTTAAAATATCTATTTGGCTTGTGAATTGTTCAGAAGAAAATCTTAATCTGATACCAATATTAAGTAGTAACATTTCATGTCGATGAGCTCCAAACTACATATAAATGATAGCCATGTCATTTTCTCTGTATCTTTCCTTTCCTTTCCTTCTGCAGAAATTTCAGTTACTAGACTCTTTATATAACTGTCATGCAGAAAGCTAAAAACCCTGCTTTAAGACGCAAGCTATTAGAACAACATAAGGTTATGTCAATTGTTCGAGGGAACTAAACGACAACAGTTAAAAACCGATTACAAGAGACCTCTTCGTTGATATATAAGGGTGTGGTACAGTTTCACCAAGAAGGCACTCCCCCAGCTATATGCAAAGAACTGCAGCTATAATCCCGAAAAACGACAAACATATTTGGCATGGTAACCTGCAACATTAAGCCAGAAACATATTTTTAGGTGGCTTAAGCAGGAGAATGATGGGTCCAATTTCAACAGGTGGAGGATATACTATTTCATTCAATTAAATAAACCCTCCATATGCAGATTCACGAAATCGGTGAAGTATAATTTAAAGCAAGCTTTAATGGAGCAAGTTGGCAGTGATTGAGAGTACATTCTCTCAGGCCGTTCCAAGCTAATGATGTCTACGACGATCCTTCTCCCGTGATGAATAAGACAGGTAATCACGATCTGCATACACAGAAAGTTGTCAAAATACAGTCCATTAGAAGTCAGGACTAAAGATCAGACAAAAGTATATAGTTGTTTACCTCGAGAAGATTGATGTTTTGGTTTCTCTGAGTGACCTGCAGTATTTAGATCAGCTTGAGTAAGGCAAAGCAGAAAAACTGGCCAATAAGACAGAAAAAACTGGACATTAAACATTCAGAAATCTACATGAATGTCAAGAAGTCTGGAAATTAGACAATTGCAAGTCAACCAGAACTTACCTTTGTCTCTTGAACGATGACTCCTTTCCTTGGATTTTTCTCTGTCCCTTTCGAAGTCGTCTCTCTCTCTTTCCCTGTCAGATTCCCTTCCCCTATCACGTTCACGAGACTTTCGTCTTTCCTTATCCCTCTCCCTCTCCCTGTCTCTGCCCCTGTCCCTCTCTCGATCCTTGTTCTTTTCTCCACCAGCATCTATTCTATGGTCAGTTCTTCCTGGCTCTTCTTTTGACTCCCCTTCTGAAGGCATGTTTTTCGAGTCATCATCACTCTTCTTTGAGTCCTTCAACTTATCAAGGACAGCTTTTGTATCTGCCTCCTTAGCGACTTCCTCAGTATCTTCATTCACTGGTGGAGCATCCAACAAACCTTCCTACAAAGAAAAAAAGGAGGAAAGGGGTTAAATATCGAATCGGGTGTGTTCCATGGCAGATGGATATCAAATTGATAGACAGGTAAGTGCCTTTTACCTTAGATACAGGAAGCGACGGCGAGTCTCTTGATCTGTTTGATGTAGCAAAGGAACCTCCTTCCTTGCATACAGGAATGTATTTTGCTTTTGGAAGACTGTAAAGATGAGCGAGAACTCTACAAACTTCATCTATACCAGCCTTGTCTGCATCAAATGCTTTCCACCAAGGAGGATTCTCTGGGAGGGGCACTTGAAATCTACGGGCTGCAGCATATACAACTCCACAGGCCACAACCTCACTCTTGAATCTTACACAGAGTGTTGTGCGCAAACTGCTCACAAACAAAAGCACCCAAGAGGGTTTATGGTTCAGAAACATTACAAATTTATAGGCAATGAGCTAACTAGAAGTTTTAGGACAATTAATTATTGATCACTGCCCTATTAGTTAAATTTTCATCCAAGAGTATCACTACATCAATTAGAAGAAAAAATATACATCCCAAAAAAGATACACGATACCTTGATGAAAGAAGTACCTTCCCACTACATCTCATTAAAGGTTTGAAAAAACAGAAGTGATACCATGGGCCGAGTATTAGCTTGGAAATTTTAGATAATGATGATGAGTGTTTCTGACTTTTCTTGTTGATTTGGTATATACAATATCTCTATGTCACCAAAGAGGTACTGAATAGCAGATACTACCTTATTTACATACTTCAACTATATGTTAATATACAAGGAAAAGGATGTAGGCATCACCTGGTTTAACTAAAACCAGCAATGGCATAATAAAACGAAAGAGATGGCTATATTTCCTTTATTAGGAAAAATGAACTGTGTAAGATGTGATTCCTCACAACATAGAAATTTGGAATGGATAAGGGAAAGACATTACAAAAGAAAAATAACCACCAAAAAGCTTGTCAAACTTATAGTTTTTAATTTAAGTAGGTTCCTTAAAACTCGAACATCTTTTTATGACATCAGTTACATGACTTTCATTTTAAAGGACAGATATGGACTTTGAAAACTGTTATACATTCATCATGCCACACCAAAGGTATGAACTAAAAAATTTAACTACTTTTCAAGCTAATATCAGAGTTTATGCCGCCCAAAAAAAATAAAATGGTACAGCTTAAGTGTGATGGCCAAAACACAAATATAACTTAAACAATTTTAAAGTACTGAGGCGTTAAATGTCTACATAATACATGACGGTGATCAAGTGCTAATATAACTAGTAGCATAACAAGAAATACTTTCTGTTGTCAACACTCAACACCGACATGAAAGAACATACTCAGATAAACATAACAACACCTAAACAATAATTTTTTGAGAATGAAAACATAACAACACCTAAACAATACTCACCTGTCATTTGCAAGATTCCAAGCTTCTTGTCTCAATTCTGCAGGTGTTTCAAGAGTTGCAAGGTAGTTCGATATAAATTTATGAGGATGCTCGACATGGCAGATGAAACCCATCTCTTTTAAAAGATGCCTCTCTGTTCTGATTAGGTCTGCTTTCAAATCAACATATTTCTGCAAAAAAACACCAAAAATATTGGAAACGGCAGCACCAGTGAAATGTATCAACCTGATGTTGTTACAATAAATAAAAACCCCAAATACCAATGAATGTAAGAAATGCAAACTTGGTGGGCACAAACGCATCTTAAGTAATAGCCCCTTAAAACAAGCAGGGTAAAAAGGGAAGCTGCAGATAGATGATTTTACTTGTGAATTAATAACAGGAGGCTTGCAGCAACACTATCAGCCTCTAATGAGGTCTGGTAACTTGCAATTGTATCAAAACTTTCATCTTACCATACTGGAAATATTATTGCAAACTAACATGTAGATAGAAACAAACTATTTTCTCAGGTAAATGAGATATCTAACCTTCGAAGATGTATCCAGATGTTCTATAGGTAAGTTTTCTCTCCTACATTCCATTCTGTGGAAAACAACAAGCACCTGCCTTGCTTTTCTCGGACTTTCTTCGAGTTTTGATGCAAGCCAAACACAACTAGCAGCAACCCTCTGCAAGTTAACACAAAAGAACCACACATCAGCATGAATAACACAAAACTTTTGAAGGAAGTAGGAGTTGGAGCAGAGGGGATAAGAAAGAAACCTTCACATTAAAACGGGCAAATGATTTCTTGCAGTAAAAGCGATGAAATAACACTTGACCAGTGGCCATTACAGCTTGAGGTCTGCAAATTATCGTGTTAAGGAGACACCCAAAGCCAAATGCGATGAACTTTTATTTCAGAAAAGTAAAAACAAAAAATCAACCCAGTTGTTATAATTCATATACCTTCATATTAACTCCATAAAAAAAAAGGATACAATCTGAGCAAAATCCCACATTCTTGAACGAGATCACAACCATAGATTCGAAGTGCTGTTTCTGTAACATCATCGATTCCATCTTTCCTAGAAGGAGATTCTAGAAGCTGCTCCTCTGCTAGATAGAATGTGTCTATTGCCGTGTAAATCATAGTTCAACTTCAAGAATCCCCTAAAACTGCAACAAGAAACAAAAATTCGGTAACCCCACATGAATAAACTTTGAATCTAATCAAATAAACCTACATGTATAAACAATTCAGATTAAAAACACCCAACCCAGAAACAAGAAACAAGTAAAAATTACGCCTATAAGCTGAACAAATCTATAAACAAAAGAACTGATTGTCGAGCCACTATACGATTTGTAACAGAAAAAGAAAATAGCGAGATATCCACAAACCCTAAAATGCAAATTGTAAATATATACATACATACAAAGCAGTGTAGTAAAGTTTCAAAGATTCACTTACATGGGGTGACCACGATTGAGGAAGAAGAAGAAGAAATCGTTGAAGCGCTAAATTTTTTCAAACTAATTCTCTACTTCGGTTCGATTTTTTATAGGTTTTTGACTTTGGGGTTATTTGTTTTATAGGAACATAATATTAGTATTCTTTGGTTCCTTTATTTTAATCCTTAAACACGACAGGTTTAAAAATATCTCTTTCCTGGATGTAGTCTGGTTCAGAAATATTTATTCAGTTCATAAATTAGTATATCTTCTTAAACGAATTTAATTTTAATAAAAAATATATTAATTAATAAATCTGTAGGAAATAATATTTTTTTTTAAATCTGATTTATCAATTAAAATAGAAAATTAACTCAAAAGACTAGTTATATAGGAAAATTACACCTTCAGTTCACTTTTTAGAAATATTTATTTATTTTAATTTAATTATTATATTTCACATGTAAAGATTAATGATTTTCCCTCTTTTCTTTTTCTTTTTCTTTTTTAAAAGCACGTTTTATAGATTCAACATTTATTTTTTTCAAATAACGTATAGATTTTGAATGTTGTTGTTGATACTTAAAAACACAATTTCAAGTGAATGGTGAAATTTTCTTATTCAATATCAATGTGGATGATAGTTAATTTCATGACTCAATGTACCTTTATTTATCTGATAATATAGGTTATATATCTATGTAAATTCATAGTTAAATTTCGTTTATATAATGGTAAAAAGAACTTCTAACAAAATAGAGAGTTTTATTTCTTAATTTTTTTAATTAATGGATAAGCATTTGCTAATAAAATGAAGTATTTCAAATTGGGCATTTATTTTTAGGAAATATTTGAGGACACTATTTCTTTCAATAAAGACTTTTTTTTGTTCCGTAAACCTTATATATAGACGTCATTTCTTAATTTGTTTTAACTTTCGAGATAAACATAATGATCAAATATTGAGTTTACGGTAAATACTTAATAGATAAGTACTACTAGTTATTAACATGATGATAATGATAATCTGCATTCCCAAACAGACACAGTAGTAGCTCTCTGATCTCTCCCTTGATGATTTCAATCTGAAGAGCAATAATAAACAATGAATTACAATAGGATGAAGTGTTCTAATTATGTAAACTTACTATGATTTTTGATCGGGAAACAATAATAACAATAACAGGACTAATAAGTTGCTTATACAATCATAATTAAAATATTATAAATATTTAGTTAATTACATATTTAACTATTAGCAATAATCAATTACTACCTTGAGCAAAAGGAAAGATTATGTGTTTGAAACTTGAAAGAAGGATTGTTTACTCTTCCAGATTTTAATGGAGGTTCATTGCATATATACAATATTTTTAAAATTGTTCTCTTTTATCTATTTTGACCCTTTAAAATTACTGTTAGTGGTGATTCACTTAAATATTACTGTTAGCGGAAACGTAAAACTAAAAACAAGGAAAAACAACAATATTTAACGTGGTTCGGATCAAAATGATCCTACGTCTACCAAAGAACAACTGCACCAATATTTATTTCACTCTACAAAAAATACAAGTGAAATACTAAAAGAGAGAACACAAATGCCTTAGAAGGTGAGAAGGCAAGTGAGAGGATGATTTGAAAATGAATTAAGAGCTACCTATTTATAGGAATAAATTCATCCTATTGATGTCATCCATGACATCACTATGTGTCAAAATTGTCAAGGTTAAGAATATGAAATCATTTTATGGTTTGCCTAAATTTCACCTACCAAGATACAATATTTGACTTTTATTTTGTACTAATTATCTTCCTACCAAATATTCATGTTAATTTATCTTCCATTTAGTTTGATTCCACAAGAACCAAAACCAACTCTTTCAATTACTTGCGATACTTTTCCTTATCTATATTTTTAAAATTATTATTATTTTTGTTTTAAATATTTACCTTCATAACTTATATTTAACTTTCAAGTTCTTTTTCATATTCATAATTATCAAATATTTAATTTAAATCTTTAAGATGTATCTTTTGGTGTTCCTCTATTTTTGTCTATATAAATTCTTTTTTTTTTGTCCGATGAAATTCACATACAAGATTATCCTTTTTATTTTATAGTTAAACTAGTGAAACTATCAACATCTAAAGTATATAATAAATCTACCTTAGTCTAATTATATATCACTTTATGAAAATGAAGTAACTTTTCTATTTGATTCGTGTTTTAATTTGACTCAATGGAAAAGACTTTTGAATTTTGATTGATACAAGAGAAGGTGTCGACAAAAACTCAAAAAAATACATATCGATTTTGTATTTCTTTTTTCATTTATATGTTGTTAATCATGATTGAAGTCTTACGAAGGATGTGTATGTTTTTATTTTTTTCTTCTATATTAATTTTTTATATTTTCTCTTTATTAGTCTTTTTTAATTTAATTTTCTATATAAAAAAATTGTGATAACACTTATCTGAGATTTTTGCACTTTAATATTCATTACACACATATATTCATTAAATTTTAGTTATCCTAATGAATTCATTAAATATTACATTGAATACACGCATGCACAACACACATGTCCAAAAATTAGTATACTAAAAACAACAATCTGCATGTTTTAAAATTTTAAATAACTATTTTCCCAAGCCCATGCTCAGTGGCATACTCTGACCTCTCTCTTGCTTCATACTTTCTGATTGCAATCTGAATAGCAATGAGTTACATTAGGATATTGTCTACACTTGCTTGATTTATTATTGAAAATCAAACAAACAAACAAATAAAGTTTTAACGTATTGAATAGCTAAGAAAATCTTTTGGGACTAGAGCTTGTGCAATAAAACAAAGTTTCCAATCTCATTAATATTAGGAAAAAAACTCAAATATGCTATTAAACTTTCAGAAAAGGCTTATTTATGCCATTAGTTAAAAGTTTGACTCATTTATACCATTACCATTAATAAAAGGCTCATTCATGCCATTATTTTTTAACGGTTTCTTTAACGGTGGTTTTGCAAAACCACTTTTGACACGTGGCCAATTATAATTCTGCCACGTCATCAATTTTTTAAATAAAAAATCATAATTTTGAAGAAAAAAAAGAATAAATTCTTTTTATTTTTTATTAAATAAATTGATGATGTGGACAAATTATATTTGACCACGTCATCAATTTATTTAATATAAAAAATCAAAATTGACGCCATGTAAAAATGGTTTTGCAAAACCATCGTTAAAAAATAATGACATGAATGAGCCTTTTCTTTAACAGTAATGACATAAATGAGCTAAACTTTTAACTGATGGCATAAATGAGCATTTTCTGAAAGTTCGATGACATATTTGAACCTTTGTCCTTAATATTAATAGATGATGTTGTACTACCTCTTTCTCTAATTACTTGTTTACTTTGATAAATCAAGAAATCATAATTTTTTTCTTTTACATATTATATCCTCAATTAATTACTTTGAAAAAAATAAAACTTTTTAAAAATTTTAGGTTTTTAATTCATTCACTTTTTAATTAATAGGATCAAAATGATAAACTCGGTATATCAATAATTATTTTCTTATAAATAGGTGTGTTGATTTAAAAGTGGATAAGTCATTAATGACAGAGTGTATTAGTAATGCTTGCATTAGCAATGCTTACATTAATTATAAATGGTGTTTTGTTTGATGCATTAAAAATAGAATGCATTGCATTAAAAAAATTATTTACAAAGATGTCCTTCATTATTATGGTAGAAAAGATATTAAAAAAAAGGTATTGAGGGGCAATTGGATCTTTAATTGAGTTAATGCATACATTAAAAGCATTGCATTGTTAATACCTGGAAATCCATGGTATTAGCAATACACACCTTAATGCACAATAGAGTGTATAAGTATCAATGCAGGTTCGAAAATAGTACCAAATAAGATACTAATAATACATAGAATTAATGCATGCATTATTTTTTTTAATACATTCTACCAAACAAGTATTGCTAATAAAATGTATGCTTGATTATTTAGACAAGAAAATAATGAATTAGTTATTAGTTATTACCTCAGAGATTTTCAGTGTGAAAATTCCTCCGGAGCCTTTTACGTGCCCTCAGTACTAAGTATATCATTTCCGGAGTGACAGTTTCAAAAGAGTCTATGAACCATTTTGGCCTTTCAAAGCGGTTATGAGAAACACCATGCCAAAACCAAATGTCAAGCCACAGCCATACCCGATTAGGACAGATTGCCAAGTCATTTCGCTAAGAAAACTCGGTTCATCTTCTTCATGTTCAACTGGTATTGATGCACTCTTATGATGCCCCATTCATTTGACAGTGGAAATCCACATAATTCAGAGTTTCCGAAATAGGAATCATTTGGAAACGTATTGAACTGGTTACTTTGAGGAATACGTCCAACAAGATGGTTGTGTGACAGATTTAGGACCGCCAGAAATGTGAGACTTGCCAACTCCACTGGAATTTTTCCGGTAAGCTGGTTAAATGAAAGGTCCAAAGCTTCAAGAGTGCTCATGTTCCTCATTTCAAGAGGAATGTGTCCTGTGAGGTTGTTGTGGGATAAATTCAGCAGCAGAAGTGAATTCAAATTCCCAATGAATTTAGGGATTTCTCCTTCAAACTTGTTCCTCGACAAATCAATTGTTGTGAAAATCTTCAAGATCTTGTTGAATTTAGTCTCTTGATTTTTCATCACCAATATCATTGATTCCACATACAATCCAATATACAAAACCTCACTACTTGCGAAACTTATAGTTTCCTCAACATAGTACTCCAATCCTGATTTGTGTGCATCCATGTCTTTGAAACCTGTTAGAATCTCCATAGGTAAAGAGCCGGTAAATGAATTGTTGGAGAGGTCAAAGATCTTCATATTTGGAAATGGCAATTTTGTTTGGAAAGCAACGATGGGTCCGTAAAATCTATTAAATTTCAGTATGAGAAGCTCAAACTGTTGCAGTGTTTCCAACCAGGAGGGAAATGTTGAATGGATTTTATTGTTTCCCAAATCAAGGACTCTTAAGGATGTACAGTTGACTAGTGATGTTGGTAGGGGACCTTCCAATTGATTTTTGCTCAAATTAATATGCACTAGTCTACTATTCTTTTGGAATTTGTTTGGGATGAGTCCATGGAAGTTATTAGCTCGTATGTCTAGGACCCTGAGACTGGAAAAATTAAACAAGCAATTGGGAATTTCAGAACTCAAATTATTGTAAGACAAATTCATAATATAAAGTTCAGTTGATGTGCAAATGGGAGATGGCAAAGGTCCTGTGAGTGAATTTGATTGAAGATCAAGTATCATCATTGTCTCCCAAGGTAGATGGTCTAAGCTTGTAAGGTAGTTGTGAGAGAGGTTAAGGTTTGCCAATGCACCCAAACCCCCAAACCATTTCGGTAACTGCCCGTGAATTTCATTCTCCGAGAGATCCAAAATCCATAAATCTTTAGAGTTGAAAATGAAATCTGGGAAATCTTTCACACCACAAGAGCCTAAACCTAAATAAGAAAGAAGGGGAAAAGTGGTGTTAATATTGCCACTCCATGATAAACCACTAAGAGAAAGATCAAGATATTGAAGGTTTTTCATGCTTGAAAACATCTCTGCTCCAACCTCGCCGTTCAACTTATTTTGTCCAAGAAAGACAGCAGTTAGGTTGAGAAGATGTGTAAGCGATTGAGGTATGGGACCAGAGAATTGATTACGAGACAAATAAAGTATTTCTATTGAATTAGTCTTAAACTCTGGAATTGTACCACTGAGTGAATTGTTTCTCAACCTTAAAACTTGAAGGTTTGTCAAATTCACAAGAGAAGATGGGAAAGGGCCAGTGAAGTTGTTGTTATCCAGTGACAAGGATGTAAGCATTTGCAAGTTGGAAAAAACGTCTGGAATTTTGCCATCCAAATTGTTGTGTGAAAGATCTAACTGGGTGATTTGTGAAAGTTGCCCAATGAATTCTGGAAATGATCCGGCAAGGTTGCACCCAGAAAGTCGTAGAATCACTAAGGCTTTGAAAGTATTTCCGAGTGAATTGAGTATCCCTCCAGAAAAATTATTATAAGAGAGATACTTACATAGTTTAACATTCACATATGTGGGAGTGCTAATTACATACATTTACATACTGTATTAAATTAGATCTTGTGAATCATCTTTGATCAAAATCACCTGTCAGCACAGAATCACATCAAAAAACTTATACAACACAGAATGACAAAAATGTGGCAACATGAAGCTTCAGCTAAGCCTCATCCTGAAGCCCTATTTCACCATTGACATAAGTCATTTAATATAATAACAACAATACGAACAGAAGTATGCTATTTTTTTAACCCTCTCATAAGTAGATCATTTAGCAAGATAATTCCAACCGAATTAGCATAAACACTACATTTTTTCATATTGGAATAGAAGAATGAATTAATTCAAGGCATGATGAGAAGTAGTGGAAGAAAATAACAAGCCAAATGTTTGGAATGTAAAGCATCAATTACAAATATATGAAATGAGATAAAGATTGCAAAAAAAAGTCAAGAAAGCACAGTGACAATATGACCAAACAAACTTGAAGAAAGCTTAATAGGTGAAAAAAATGATAATCCTCATCCAAGACTTTACCCATATCGGTGAAGAAAATCTTGGTAAGCCACAAGATACAACTCAAGCTTTATTATATACAAGACTAATAGAGCATTATTTATAAAGAAATTGATTCATTATTGTGACAGTAATGTTAACTGGATAAAATTTTTATAAAATTTCTTTAAAATTTACACTAAATGAACATATGAGCGCGATAGTAAAAATCTCAAGTACCGATCAACCTTGAAGAGGTAGAAACAGAGTAACTCAACGCAAATTTTAACCCTCATAGACAAAGAAAAAATAGTATGATATAGAAATAAAATGTGATGAAAAAGTAAAAAAAAATTTGGAAAGTTACTATAGTCTTGAAAAATAAGATGCAAGTCTCACCCGAAATTAGCATAAAGCTTTCCCGAGCTTTGCATATTGTAGACAGGATTATTGTCATCATTTCTTTCTAGATAATGTGAATTCATGGATTAAACATTAACCAAGTATAATCAAAGTCATTCTATGGGTGAAAGATTCAAATTATAATATAGATATAAGAGGATTAATAATATGTTTTTATTTTTAATGTAGACATATTTGCACAAGAAATATAAATCAAAATAGGCAAACATTTCTACTAAACAGGTTTGATTTCACAAGTTTTAAATTACTAACTATTATTTCATATCGTAGTTTTTGATTCTATCAGTTTAAGGTGGTTATTCCGACAAAATTAATAGAGGAACAATGAATCATCTCTACACCATCTTAATAATTGTGAATGTGTACAGAAGATTTATATAGGCAAAAAATCCAACTAAACTGATGTAACTACAAAAAAAATTAACAAGCCAACTTTGTTGAAATTACTACTATTATATTATATACAAAAGTAGGAACAACTTACCTGAAATTGAAACAACAGGAGACGACACAAATTTGGTGTTGACCTATCTGTTGAGAAGAGAACAGAAAGATGAAGAGTTATTTAAAGGTTGGATGGAAATTTCTAGATAGAAGATATTTTATAATGTGTGTTAAATATTCAGCCACGTGGAAAAAAAAAGGAATGGCTAGATAAATATCGCATCCCCGTAATAAAATAAAAATAATAATAAAGTTATAAGCTCTCCAGCCTTTCTTTTAAGTCAAAGCTGATGGCCTCTTCATTTATTTAATTTATTAACTGCGGATGACTCATCATTCCAAATATTTCCATTATTTATTTTTAATAATTATCTTAGATTAATATAACTACTACATTATTAATACATTATTTATAAACCTTTACTTTTACAAGTATGCAAAATAAATTTTTATATTATAAAGAAAGAAATTTTCTTTTATTATGGTACACATGTAATAAGTGGAGAAGAATAATGCACACGCATTTTATATATAAATTTTTTAAATAATAATTAATTTAATTATACACATAATTTATAATATTTATTGAGATAATATATCTTAAATTTGATATAATTTAAGTTATTTTATGTATTTAAATCAGACAAAATTTACGTTTTTAAAAGGTATATTATGAAAAGTCCTCTTATAGTAAATGAGCAAAACAAGCATGACGTAACTTGTAGTATTTCAGAAGTTTCAACAAAGACAATTTTTGTTTTAATTAATTAAATATTAGAAAAAATATTCAATTAATTAAAATCACAGAATCCAACAAAGTCTAAATATCAGCTAAGTCTGCATATAAAAAAAGATTTTAAAGGTCACAATTAGAGATACATCACATCAAAAACTCTCCATCATTATATTTTGTTAATTGAATTAGAGAAATGAAGTTATTGTTAGTTTTAGTTATGAAAAATATACCGACAATCCTTAATTAAGCTAACTAAAAAATTCGATTTGTGATATATTTTGATTGACCATTTGAATACATGTAAAACGTTCTTATAAAATGCTTGTTTAAGAAAAATAAGTTAATATGCTTTAAATAATGTAAATCATAATATCTCATACATTTCAAATTAAAGTTGCTACGTATTATTTTTTTAAAAAAAAAGAAAAAGGAGGAACAGTCTTGCTAAAAGCCTAAAAATGAAAACAGGAGCCTACACCACACCATCTGTTATTGTGTAAATCAATGTATCTTTTCTGTATGACACGTGTGCCCTTTACAGTTGTATTCCATATCTTATGATTGTTGTATTCCATCTCTTATAATTAACCACTTCCCCTGTCTTCCCCTTTTTTATTTTAAATATTAATCCAGAAAGAAAAAAAAATAATAAACACTTCTTGTACATACACATCTCTATGTTTAATATTTATTTATTATAATAATTGTAATTATAAATTATTATTTATAATTTTTTCGTTAGAGATTAATGACCATTTAATTTTATAATATCTTCTCCTTTTTTATTTTATTAAATTTAAATATTAATCCAGAAAGAAAAAAAATAATAAACACTTCTTGTACATATAAATCTCTATGTTTCATATTTATTTATTATATATAATAATTATATTCCAGCATAAGACATAAAACAAATTAGAAATATTTTCTATCTAAGCAGAACTTAGTATTTTATACCAGGCAGGCATATGCAAGTGGTCATGTTTTCTGAAATATTGCCATAAAGAACGATGACTGAGGACGATGCTAAACACCACAAGTCTAAGCAGAGAGGAATTGACTCTTTCGGCTGAATTACATGGAAGTCAATAAATTAGAGCAGAACTCGTTCACCGGGAGAATCACATAATAAATTAGACCATATATGACCAACCATCGCAGGTTTAGCATGTTATGTTTACTCCATAATTCAATTACGAAGAGAGACCACAGTTTGATGAGCATAGAATGTTCAAGAGAAGACTTTCAAGAAAATTGTACCTGCGAAACTAGTGATGACACTTTCATACTCTTCACCAAATTCAACTTCAGTCAGGCCGACTGGAGAATTTGCTTGCTCCATGCCAATGAGATTTTTCTCGAGTGGAAGAAATTCAAAATAGGCAATATTTGGTAACACTACATAAGTAACCATCTCGGTGGGAAATTTTGGGTTAACATTTACTCCGAGACATCCTTCGGAAGAACAGTAATCTGCACTCAATAGAGGTAATTCCCCTGCATAGTACCTCAGTTTCTTCAAGTAAGGCTCCATGGAACCTGTCATAACACCATAAATGTACTTTGTATTCGGGAAGAGTAGGTTTTGACAAATAAAATTGGAATACGTAAAAAAGAAAAAAATTGAATAAATTTTGAATGAAAAGCATACTTGGCGTCACAGGGATGAGGAGAACACGATGAGAAAATAGTTCTACAAGTTCTTCGTGTCTGCTTTTTTGTTCTATTGGAGGAGAAGGAGAAACCGATAGTTCTAGAGAGTAATCGATACTTTCCAAGTTCACTTTAATATTATGACGTAATTATCATTTTGCCTTTGAATATAGTACAAAACTACCAAAATAGCTCCATATGTATTGTGTAAATCAATTTAAATTAAACATTAATTCAGAAAGGACAAAAAAATAATAAACACTTCTTGTACATATTTGAATGCTGTAGGTACAACAATATTATGCCGTGGTCGTCCATGTGATGGCTCTTGTATATAGTAGTAATATGAAGCAATTTTTTGATAAATTGAATCGAATCAACATAAAACAAGCAAAGTGAACTGGTCGGCCTAATTCGATCTCCATGACTAGTCGTAATTACATCTCTTCCGTTATCTCGCTGCTTCCAATCCCCTTTTTTTATTACTACAATGATCGGACCGGCCATCTTTTACCAGCCACGAGTATTGCATAACTTTATCCATCAAAGATCATCAATGATAGAAGAGATGGGAAGAAATTAACCACTACTTTGGTACACTATTTGATTCTATGCAAGATTAGTTACATCTAATCCGGGCATAATTACTACAAAGTATGTAACCAGATCAAACCTCTATTGAATGTGAATGGTCATGTAATAATCTCAACAGAAAAATAGTGAAAACTCGATACATAGTGAATATTTTACTTGTCAAGAACATCGAAAACCTCTTATAAGTTTCGTTCTGTTCTGGTAGTACAAATGAAAAGGGAAGAAAAAGCATACAACAAGAGAAGCACACTCAATGCTAATTGCACGGATGCTGGAGCTAAACCTACTAGTCATATTATTTTGATTGTTGCGTCTTAAGAATCATTCAACTACAGATCCTAAAGCATCAAGAACCACTGGAAGGAAAAAACCAAGAAAATTGAACCCGCCATTCTTTTCATCTTCTTAACAATAATTTCTTGATAATAAAGTGAATAATATAATTAGGGGTCTTTTTATCTTCTTAATCATAATGACTGGATGATAAACTGAATAATATAATTAGGGGTCTTTAGTTCACCTTACAACTTGCAACATGCATTTTATTTTAGGTATTTTTTCAAAATAAGATAAGCTAAAAATAAAATATAATGATATGATGATTTTATTAATTAATAATATATGATACTATTTTTTTTTCTCATTTATTGAATAAAAAATTTCGATTAAGATTACATTGAATCGGGCCAAACTTATTTTATGGTCTAGTGATGTTTATTTATTCATGAAGCAAAATTTTCATAAATTGAATCGAATTAACGCATAACAAAGTGAATTGATCAATTGTAGGCTCTAATTCGATCTCCATAACTAGTGGTAAGTTCACAATAAAAGTAGTGGCACGTGAAATATTCAAATTCTAGATCCGTCTCTATATTACAGTGCTATGTGTGTTTCTGGTGCCACTCCTAATCACATCTAGCATATATAGTAGATCAAATCTTTCACAAGACAACTCATACTCCTGTTCCAAGACTGATGCCTGTTATACAAACTAGATATAAGTATCGGATCCGGCTCCCCTCCATTACCCCTGGCTTCCCTCCAGCATCCTGTCTGTTACCTTTTTTTAAAGTAGTTTTCTCACGAGAAGTTGCACGAAGCACACCAACATAGAATTTACATTCAAACTGGATAATAATAAGTTGCTTATACAATACATATCTTGCCATGTTAAATACTTGACAAACAAATAACAATACACTAATAACAACGATTTACCTTATTTTATTCTTTTTACATATTGCGATATTATAAAATCTGTATTTTCATAAGCCCATGCTCTAGTAGCATATTCCCATCTCTCTCTTGCTTCATACTTTCTCATCGCCATCTGAAGAGCAGCATTAAACAATGAGTTACATTAGGATATTGTGCATTTCTCCTGTGATTTTTTATTGGAAAAACAAAAAAGGAGAAATAAATTTTTCATATTTTGAATATCTAAGAATTTCTTTGCGGCTAGAGTTTGTAGAATAAACAATGTTTCCAATTACCATTAAATAATTATGTTGTAGTTTTCATGACGTTTTTCTTAATTTCCAGAGGAGGAGCATAGCAAGTTATTTGGCTATTGAAATGTATATTTGATTATGCATACGAGACAATAATGAATTAACAACAATTAAGTGACTATCAACTAATTATTACCTCAGAGATTTTCAGTGTTTTGTTCTGTGAAAATTCCTCCTGCGCCTTTTGCGTGCCCTCAGTACTATGTATATCATTTCATGAGTGATAGTTTCAAAAGAGTTTATGAACCATCTTGGCCTTTCAAAGCGGTATATGAGATACACTATGCCAAATCCAAATGTCAAGCCACAGCCATAACCAATCAGGACAGACTGCCAAGTCATTTCGCTAAGAAAACTTGGTTCGTCTTCAACTGGTACTGATGCACTCTTATGCTTCCCACATTCATTTGACAGTGGAAATCCACATAAATCAGAGTTTCCTAAATAGGAATCATTTTCAAACGTATTGAATTGATTACCTTGAGGAATACGTCCAACAAGATGGTTGTGTGACAGATTTAGGACCGCAAGAAATGTGAGACTTGCCAATTCCACTGGAATTTTTCCGGTAAGCTGGTTAAATGAAAGGTCCAAAGCTTCAAGAGTTCTCATGTTCTCCATTTCAACAGGAATATGCCCAGTGAGGTTGTTGCGAGATAAATTCAGCAGCAGAAGTGAATTCAAATTCCCAATGAACATGGGGATTTCTCCCTCAAACTTGTTCCTTGACAAATCAATTGTTGTGAAAATCTTCAAGATCTTGTTGAATTTAGTCTCTTGATTTTTCATCACCAATATCATCGATTCCACATACAATCCACTATACGAAAACTCATATCCATATATTACGAAACCTATAGGTTTCTCATGATACTCCAATCCTGATTTGTGTACATCCATGTTCATCATAGCTTTGAAACCTTTTAGAACCACCATAGGTAATAAGCCTGTAAATGAATTGTCGGAAAGGTCAAAGATCCTCATATTTGGAAATGGCGATTCTGTTTTAAAAGCAGTGATGGGTCCATAAAATCTGTTAGATTTCAGTATAAGAAGCTGTAACTGTTGCAACGTCTCCAGCCAGGTGGGAAATGTATCACGAATTTTGTTTTTTCCCAAATCAAGGAATTGTAAGGCTGTACAGTTGACTAGTGATGTTGGTAGGGGACCTTCCAATTGATTTTTGCTCAAATTAATATGATCTAGTGCACTATTCTTTGGGAATTTGTTTGGGATGGGTCCATGGAAGTTATTAGCTTGTAAGTCTAAGACCAGTAAACAAGCAATTGGGAATTGCACCCATCAAATTATTATATGACAGATTTATAAGGTAAAGTTCAGTTATGGTGCAAATGGGAGATGGCAAAGGTCCTGTGAGTGAATTTGATTGAAGATCAAGTATCATCATTGTCTCCCAAGGTATATGTTGTAAGCTTGTAAGGAAGTTGTGAGAGACATTAAGGAATTGCAATGCACTCAAACCCCCAAACCATTTAGGGAACTGTCCATGAATTTCATTCTCCGAGAGATCCAAAACCCATAAATCTTTAGAGTTGAATATGAAATCTGGGAAATCTTTCACACCACAAGAGCGTAAAGCTAAATAAGAAAGAAGGGGAAAAGTGGTGTTGATATTGCCACTCCATGATAAACCACTAGAAGAAAGATCAAGAGTGGTGAGGTTTGTCATGCTTGCAAATATTTCTGCTCCAATCTCACCGCTCAACTTATTTTGTCCAAGAAAGACAGCAGTTAGGTTGAAAAGATGTGTAAGCGATTGAGGTATGGGACCAGAGAATTGATTACGAGACAAATCAAGTATTTCTATTAGATTAGTCTTACACTCTGGAATTGTACCACTGAGTGAATTGTTTCTCAACCTTAAAACTTGAAGGTTTGTCAAATTCACAAGAGAAGATGGGAAAGGGCCAGTGAAGTTGTTGTTATCCAGTGACAAGGATGTAAGCATTTGCAAGTTGGAAAAAACATCTGGAATTTTGCCATCCAAATTGTTGTGTGAAAGATCTAATTGGGTGATTTTGTGAAAGTTGCCCAATGAATTCTGGAAATGGTCCTGCAAGGTTGCACATAGAAAGTCGTAGAATCTTTAAGGCTTTGAAAGTATTTCCGAGTGAATTAGGTATCCCTCCAGAAACATTATTAAAAAAGAGATCTAACTCCCTTAGTGAATGAGTAGTACTGCTCCTGCTAAAGTAGTCGGGTAAAGAAACAGTTAGATAATTTTCTGAGAGTCTGAGAGTTTCCAATTTGGGCAGGAGGAAAATGCTTTTTGGCAAGTCTCCTTGCAAGTTAGTTCTTGCAATATTTAGATATCTCAAAGAAGAAGAGAATGATACATTCATTGGTATGTTGGATGAGATGTTTAGAAAATAAAGAGAAAGAAACTCTAACTTGGTTAAGTTTTGAAAGAGCATATTCAATATGTCATGACTGAACTGGAGTGAGGGATAACAGACATCAGATAAATCAAGGGAAACCAATTTGGACAAGTGTGATATGCCTAATGGAATCCTACCTTCGAAACAACTGTAAGAAAGGTTGAGATGCTTTAAGAATTAAGCTGACCAACTGACCAATCCCCTGTGGAATTTGAGAACCTGAAAAGTCATTAGCAGAAAGATCGAGTGTTTGGAGATGATGAAGCTGGAAAAGGCTACTATTTGGATGTAGAGTTCCTTCAAGTCTGCTGCAACTCAAGTCCAAAATAATGACATGACCAGTGAAGCTATTGCAGGTAATTCCATCCCACCTACAACAATCCACACTAGTACTATTCCAAGACGTCGTCTTAGAATATGGACAACCATAACCATAGTAGTCTGTCACGTTAAGTGAATGCTTAAAGTGTAAGAGTGCAAGGGAATCATGAGAAGAGCAAAGTGGATTCCCAAATGAAAAACAAACCACCAAAAATACAACACACAACACGATTCTCTCCATCTCTCTAATTTCTCTTGTATGTTTAATAGCAAGTGTAACTACTTAATTATTGAAAGATGTTGTGTCATTTATAGAGAGAAAATTAAAATTAGGGCCTAGATGAAGGACCCGGCCAAAAAATTACTTTTGTAAATTTCGAGATTCAAATAATTTTATTTTTTATTATAATTTTTTATTTTTTTAAAAAATATTTTGAAGTATCGATATTGTAATTGATAGTACATTTTATGTAGTTTACAAATTTATAAATTTTATTTTAAAAAAAATGAATCATGAGTTATTTCTCGATCAAACTTAAATTGTTTGACTCCAATAAAAAAATGAAATGTGTCACATTAATTCAGAAAAAAATTAGTAATTTGTGGGAGGCAAACTTGGCAGAAAGTGTTTGACCATATATAACTTGTTACTTATTTTTTTGGCAAGAATCTAAACCCACAAAAACTAGTTTTTCTTTTTGGAAACTTCTTAAAATATACTAAAACTTTTATATTTTATAAAAGTAAAAAAAATAAAAATAAAAAAGGAAAATTACGCGGCATAGCAAACTTATACTATTTAATTACTCATCATATATAGCTATAGTTTGCTATAATTATCACTCGCGACTAACATTATACATTAATTACATGGGATGACTTCGAGTTTGTATAATTAGTCATGTTTTTATATGTATAATTTGCCAGGATATACAAATAAATACGTATAATATACAATTTTTTAACCTATATACATATACATTTCACCTCTCTCCCTCTCTCTGTCCTCTCTCGCTCGCCTCTCTCCTCCCTCTCCCGATCTCTCTTATCATATATACAAATACATATGTATAATATTCAATTATCTAACCAATATACATATACAATTCACCTTTCTCCCACTCTTTTCACCCTCTCTCTCTCCTCTCTCCTCTCTCTTTCCCAGTCTCGCTCGCCTCTCTCCTCCATATAACATGTAGCTACAAATTGTAATTATCAAACTATAGCTATGGAGATTAATAATTATTTTTAAGTGGCTATATGTGAAAGTTTTCCAAATAAAACTCCATCATTCATTAATGAAAAAATTACTTGAATGAGTATTTTTTAATAAATAATTACGAATTTTAGCGATATTTTTTATTTATGACAATGTATAGCAATACTATGTTAAATCTGTAATATATATTAGTAGTGAATTAAGTTGCAATATATATGTATTATAATTATTTTAAAAAATATAATATACTTGTTTGGTAAAAAGTTGGGACATTATATAAATAAGTGTATGAAAATGTGTGATAATATATCATCCATCAATAAAACTTGTATAATATGTGAATACTAATTTGTACTTTGTTATATGAATTTAAAATATTTATAAATATATTAAAAGTGATCAAGTGATAAAAATATTATTGCTATAAATGATAATTATTTTTTATTTAAAATATATTTACGTAAATTTCCCATTATTAATGACAACTTGACAAGAATGAGAAAGCACGACTCACTCGACTTATATATTATATTCATATTTATGATGTGTTTGTTGTTATTTGATTGTAGTATATGTAATGACATTATTCCATAGAATATGTTAAAAGTAATATAAATAATAAAAATGGGAAACGGTTTATAACCAAGTTGGAGTTAATAATTTATGAATTTAATGGGAAACTTACAAACCTATGAATATAAATTATTTTTTTAAAGTCAAATATTGCAAATTTGACGTTATATAACTCTTTATAGAAAAGAACTTATTTTCTAACGATCTATCAAGTTATTAACTAGCACAAAAATTAATAATAGTATAGAAATAACTTTCTTTACTAGCTATCATACAAGCCCTGAAAATAGGACAGAGATGACTTTGAGTCTTTGTACTTTTTAGAAAAAAATTCAATTTTTTGTATTATAACTATTTTAAAATATATTATAATTGTTTGAAAAAGAAATTGATATATTATAACATTTGATTTGGTATGGACATACTCTAGCCAAGTTAACCCTCTATATATAATTAACTTAACTTTAATTTTACATATCAATATATGTTTCATGAGCGTCCCTACTGGACTTGCTACTTTTATCAGAACGAAAAGTAAAACGATGACTAATTTGTAATTAGTAGCCAGTAGAAAACATATATGAAAGACTATGCAGATATTATATTGATCCAATCTTTTCATCGATTTTTCCAAGTAACTATATATGGATGGATTTATGTAGGACTGACAAGACATTCCGATAGTAGGCTAGAAATTTCTATGACATCATTTTCTTTCTTTCAATTTTTTTTACTTATCATTTTTATATTTCTTCTCTTTGTCCGAAGCAACCTCGTCTTTTTTCTTATTTATCTAGACTTAGATATTATATTCTTTTTTGTTCCTTTTTTTTTTCTTTTGGAAAAGATCGTTAAAAATTTAATTCTATGTGAGTCAAAAAAATAAATTTAAATCTTTCTATCCCTCTAGTCTTTACTTGTGTTTTCTTTTAGAACTTTACGTGATATTCAAGTTATTTTGGCTCTTGTTATTTTTTGATATGCCTATTCTTGTGGTATAATATAATATTCTTAAATTTTGATTTTGATTTTCCTATATTTTTATTTCTATCATTCTGACCTCTAAACTTGTTTCTTCTCGTCTTCTTTAACCACAACATCGGAGTGTGAAGTAAAAGATGATGAGCTTTGAGATATTCTTCTCATCTCTTCATTCAAGACACCACTCTTAGAATATTCCATGGTCACAACACCACTGGAAGTAAAATTAGTCAAAAAAAACTCGAAGAGTTTTAATAGAGTCTGGAAGAGTATTAAGAAGTCATAGTCCTTAAATTTCTTTATCAAATTTTACATTCATTCCGGACAGCTGGTCAAGAACACCCTGAAAATCATTAATTTGATCAGAAATAGGAGTGCCCTCTTTATACCTGATGTTCATCAATTGATTCAACAAAAATAATTTGTTATTGCCAATCTTGGAAGCGTATAGTGTCTCGAGCTTGTCCCACAAATTTCTGGCATGGGTCTCATTCACAATGTGATTTCTAACATTATCTTCAACTCATTGTCGAATATAGCCACAAACCTGTAAATGCTCAAATTCTCAATTCTCATCATTCATTGATTCGGGTTTATTTGAAGAAAAAACAGATAGATGCATTTTCTTGACAAATAGAAGATCTTTTATTTTGCTTTTCCAAGTATGATAATTACTACAATTCAAACAAACCATCTTGCTCATATTTGACTCCATCATTCAAATAGATCATCAACGACAGTCAATGCTCTGATAGCACTTTGTTGAGAAATGCAAACACAAAATAAATGTGCACGACAGGACAATAGCGAAAGAAAACTCAAATAAAAAAAGACAAAATAATGCAAGAATAAAACATTTTGGGGCAGCAAACAAATCAATCAAGTAAGCAAAATAAATCAACACACGAGACACCAAAGTTTAACGTGGAAAACCTCTTCGGTGTGAAGAGTAAATACACAAGGTCAAAGCTCCACTAAAGTCAACAAGAGTTACAAAAGTGTTCTCCAAAATGGTCACCAGCAAAGTGCCAAATTAAACAATGAGCAACACAACTACAAGATAGCACCAAAAACTAGAGAAATAAGAAAAGCAAAACCATCAAACAATAGCTACTTTTCACGAGTAAAAAACTGGATCTACAGGATTCCAAAACACCCTCTCTCAGTTCCTAATCAAAGATCAAGTTGAAAGGAACAAGCTATCCAAAAATCAGCTCAATCGGACAAGAAACGAAGCGGCAATCGCGATTTAAAATTGGTTGCTAGTGCTTGTGCAAAAATCGGCACTTTCTCACTTTTCACTATATAGATGCTCTCAATCTCTTGTGATTCCTCAAAATAAGACCTAAAAAAAAGTCTTACATATGACCATAATATTAGGCTTATGGACGAAAGTGGGCTAAATTTATCCATAAAGAAAAGGAAGGAAGACCCTAGAAGTTGATGTACGTGTTTCCATCAAACTCTATATATAGTTTTAGTTCAAATTATTATGTACTTTGAGAAAATCAATATGTTATGTATAAAAGTCAAAATTCAGAATCCGACTAATATTAACACCTTAAGAATCCATGAAGTTCAAACTTAGCTTAACCTCTCATTATTTATGAGTTCTAGATAAATTTATACATATTTAATAGATTTATTTATATGTATATAAAATTTTGATCAAAATTATTAAGTTTTATCAAACCAACTACTAGAACTAATCTAACTCCAATTGTTAATGTTAATGTTGAGCTACTTGGAGCTAGGAGGACATTGTAACAATTTAAAACCCAAAAAATAAATGATAATCAATTAATTAAAATAAATAAATAATTAAAGGTCTAACATTATTAGTACCCAAGTGTGCGCGCGCCTCGGTGCACCATAACTTAGAAGTAATGAACACTTGTTGGCGACTCTTTATAATTGCCCGCTCTATTGCTTCCGCCACAGCTCTGCCCACGGCCTCCACCGAGCCATAAAGCGCGGCGGTGTCAACAGGGGCGGATCCACGTTGGGTCCAGGGTGTTCACTCAACACCCTCGATAAAAAAATACACGATATATATAAGGTAATTTTTCTGTATTTTTGTTGATGCATATATTTTGAACCCCTTCAATCAGGGGCGGACCCACATTGGGTCCAGGGTGTTCGGGCTCGGCAAAGAAATACACGATATATATAAGGTAAATTTTCTGTATTTTTGTAGATGTATATATTTTGAACCCCTTCAATAACAATTAAAATTAGATTGCTCAATGGTAAGACCTCTGAATATTAAGCTGCATGCCCCAGGTTCAAATTCCATCAAAAATATTTTTATTTTTCGAACCTCCTGCATGGCCTAGGTTTGAATCCCTGCAACAATATTTATTTATTCTTGTTTTAAAAAATCAGTTCTGTTTTTCAAGCATTTTTTATTTTAAAAATGTGTCAAAAGCGTAGTTTTAAACCCAAAAAAATTCAAAGAGCCCATTTCAAAAGACATTTTTTATTTTAAAAATGTGTCAAAAGCGTGGTTTTAAACCCAAAAAAATTCAAAGAGCTCATTTCAAAAGACTTATTTACACGTTTATATTTTTATTTTTCGAACCTTTTGAAAGAAAATTCTGGATACGCCGCTGGGTGTCAAAATGGCGAACCCCTAACAAAGGCATTTTGTAGCCTGAGTTTAGTACACGTCTGGTACGTGCATTATTTCTTCCATCTACAACATCGCAATTTTTAAATAAAATCTAGAGATTGAATGATTTTACAAATTTCAACAAATACGAAAGAAATCACACGAGATAATTTGTATAGAAAAAGCAGACAAGTTTCAAACGAAGCTGTAAAGATCTTATTATTGATGATCGTTGTTAAGTTTCTAAATTATGTAAAGCCCTTTGAAATGAGAACATATATATGTCACAATTTAGTGACACGATTCTTTTATTTGTCAACTTAATGAATATAACAAACAAATTACATTTGAACAAACTAGAAGAAGAAAAAACTACTTCGTACCCCTTTAGTCTATTTTAGTTGTTTGTTTATTGAAAATCAAAGATACAATTAATTATTTGTTTCTATTTCTGTAATATTCAATACATGGGGAGAAAGATTAATATAGTGAAAAAAAAGAGTATTAAATTGAGATCAAAGAGTAACTTAAAATAATTTAATTAAACTATCTTTTTATCTTAACGCATAAAATAAAATATGACAAGTAAAATAAATAAAGTGTATAATTATATAAAAAGAATACGTAAAGATACGTGAGCAAAGATGACTTTATATTGTAGCAAAATACAATCACGTTTCTATTTTTGAGTTTCTCCTTCGACCCTTCTTTGATTTAGAGAGGACGTAAATGAAGAGCCCACGTGAAGCTTGTGATCTTAATTGAAGGTATAATTTATTTTTCTTTTTGTGTGTGTGCGTGTATGTGGTTTTTTAATTATGTGTATTTTAAATAATTTATAAAATTGAATACATATAAAAATTATAATTTGCATTTTTTACGTATAAATGTAATTGGTTTATTCTATTTTACTATTGTTTACCGCCTTTTAAATTTTAAAAGTTGATAGTTTATCTTCTTTTTTTTCAAATTGGAAATTTACATTTTGTAAGTGATCAATTTACTAAGATGACAATTATTTATTCTTAAATAATTTAAGCGGCAAAAAAAAGGCAACATGACAACAAAATTGTTTTTCTCATAGCTAGTTAGAAGGCCATAAAGAGAATAATATTGTCCGACAATTATTTACTTTAACCCAATTGCATCATTATTCAAGGATATAATTAGAAAGAAGTTTTTTATAAAATTTTAATCTAAACATGAGGTGGGAAACATTGAACCAAACACTTTGTAAAAATAATCTTTGCACTATTAATCAATGCATTACTAATCTCTGCATTATTAATTTTTGTACCAAACGACCCCTAAAAGTTTAGTGATATTTGGAGGAAATAGTGATAGTTGAGTGATCTTATAGTCCTAAATAAAACAAAAATGATATTTGAAGAACATTATCAAAACTTGGGTGATCATCTAGGTAATCAATTCGAAAATAATATAATTTTCCTCTTAATCTCATTTTATCAATTAAATAAAATAACTCAATATACTTTTAAAACTAATAATATAGGTCATATATATATATATATATAAGATAATAGTAAATTCATAGTTAAATTTCATTTAGATAATGGTTTGAAAAAACTATTAATAAAATGAAGAATTATATTTCTTAATCTTTTTATTTGACGGATAAGCATTTGCTAATAAAATAAATTATTTCAAACTGAGCATCTATTTTTAGGAAATACTTGATCATTCATTAATTTATTTTCAATTTCTTTTTTTTTTTTTTTTTGTGCGCGTGTTAAGTTGAATTCTCAATAAGTTGCTTATACAGTATATGTGTGTTGCCAAAAGTGAGATAAATACTTAATAGATAGTACTACTAGTTACTAACATGATGATAATGTTATTTGCATTCTTAAGCAGACACTGTAGTGGCTCTCCCTTGCTGATTTCAATCTGAAGAGCAATAATAAACAATGTATTACAATAGGGTAAAGTGTTGTGATTGTGTAAACTCACTATGATTTTTTATTGGGAAACAATAATAAGACTATTGATTAATTATTATTAACTCATATATTTTCAGTGTCTAATTCCTCCTGCGCCTCTTATGTCCCCTCTGTAGTATGTATATGATCATTTCATTAATGATAGTTTCAAGAGAGTTTATGAACCATCTTGGCCTTTCAAAGAGGTATATGAGATACACTATGCCTAATCCAAATGTCAATCCACAGCCATACCCCATTAGGACAGACTACCAAGTCATTTCGCTAAGAATACTTGGTTCGTCTTCAACTGGTACTGATGCACTCTTATGCTTCCCACATTCATTTGACAGTGGTAATCCACACAAATCGGAGTTTCCAAAATAGGAATCATTTTGAAATGTATTGAACTAATTACTCTGAGGAATAGGTCCAACAAGATGGTTGTGTGACAGATTTAGGACCGCCAGAAATGTAAGACTTGCCAATTCCACTGGAATTTTGCCGGCGAGCTGGTTAAATGAAAGGTCCAAAGCTTCAAGAGTGCTCATGTTCCTCATTTCAATAGGAAGGTGCCCTGTGAGGTTGTTATGAGATAAATTCAGCAGCAGAAGTGAATTCAAATTCCCAATGAATTTAGGGATTTCTCCTTCAAACTTGTTCCTTGACAAATCGATTGTTGTGAACATCTTCAACATCTTGTTGGATTCCATCTCTTGATTTTTCATCACTAATAGGATAGATTCCGCATACCATCCGCTATACAAAACCTCATATATATTACCTAGGATAGAAAAAGTTTCCCCAAGATACTCCAATCCTGATTTGTGTGCATCCATGTTCATCATGGCTTTGAAACCTTTTAGAACCTCTGTAGGTAAAGAGCCGGTAAATGAACTGTCGGAGAGGTCAAAGATCCTCATATATGGAAAGGGCGATTTCTTTTTAAAACCAACAATGGGTCCATTAAAATCTATTAGTTTTCAGCATGAGAAACTCCAACTCTTGCAACGTCTCCAGCCAGGTGGGAAATGTATCGCGTATCTTATTGTTTTCCAAATCAAGGATTCTTAAGGATGTACAGTTGACTAGTGATGTTGGTAGGGGACCTTCCAATTGATTTTTGCTCAAATTAACATGCACTAGTGTACTATTCTTAGGGAATTTGTTTGGGATGGGTCCATGGAAGTTATTAGCTCCTAAGTCTAAGACCATGAGCCAGGAAAGAGTAAGCAAGCAATTGGGAATTTCAGCACTCAAATTATTGTAAGACAAATTCATAATATAAAGTTCAGTTGATGTGCAAATGGGAGATGGCAAAGGTCCTGTGAGTGAATTTGATTGAAGATCAAGTATCATCATTGTCTCCCAAGGTATATGGTCTAAGCTTGTAAGGTAGTTGTGAGAGACATTAAGGATATGTAATGCGCTGAAACCCCCAAACCATTTAGGTAACTGCCCGTGAATTTCATTTTCCGAGAGATCCAAAATCCGTAGCTCCTTAGAGTTCAATAAGAAATTTGGGAAATCTTTCACACGACAAGAGCTCAAACCTAAAGAATAAAGAAGGGGAAAAGCGGTGTTGATAATAATACTATTGCTACTCCATGATAAACCACTATGAGAAAGATCAAGATATTGAAGGTTTTTCATGCTTGAAAACATTTCTGCTCCAATCTCACCGCTCAACTTATTTTGTCCAAAAAAGACATCAGCTAGGTTGAGAAGATGTGTAAGCGTATGGGACCAGAGAATTGATTATGAGACAAATCAAGTCTTTCTAGAGAGTTGGCCTTAAACTGGGGAAGTGGACCACTGAGTGAATTGTTTGTCAAAGTCAACACTTGAAGGTTTGTCAAGTTCACTTGAGAAGATGGGAAGGGGCCAGTGAAGTTGTTGTTGTGTAGTAGTAAGTGTGTAAGCATTTGCAAGTTTGAAAAAATATCAGGAATTCTGCCTTGCAAATTGTTGTATGAAAGATCCAGTTGGGTGATTTGTGAAAAATTCCTGATGAATTCTGGAAAAGGACCAATGAGGTTGCACCCAGGAAGTAGCAGAAGCTTTAAGGATTTGTGAGTTCCGAGTGAATTGGGTATCCCTCCAGAAACATTATTATTAGAGAGATCCAACTCCCTTAGTGAATGAGTCCAGTTAAAGTACTTGGGTAAAGAAACAGTTAGGTGATTTCCTGAGAGTCTGAGAGTTTCCATATTGGGTAGGAGGAAAATGCTTTTTGGCAAGTCTCCTTGCAACTTAGTGCTTGCAAGATTTAGATATCTCAAAGAAGAAGAGAATGATAGATTCATGGGTATGCTGGATGAAATGTTCACCTCAGAAAGAGAAAGTAGTTCTAACTTGGTTAAGTTCTGAAAGAGCTTATTGAACCCTTCCTGACTGAACTGGACAATGAAATTATTAGAGAGATCAATGGAAACCAAATTGGACAAGTGTGACATTTCTAACGGAATCCTTCCTTTGAACCAACAATAAGAAAGGTTGAGATGAGCTAAGCTGACCAACTGACCAATCCCTTGTGGAAATTGAGAACCCGAAAAGCCATTAAGGGAAAGATCGAGTGTTTGAAGATGACGAAGCTGGAAAAGGCTACTATTTGGATGTAGAGTTCCTCCAAGTCTGCTACAACTGAGGTCCAAACCAATGACATGGCCAGTTAAGAGATTGCAGGTAACTCCATCCCACCTACAACAATCCATACTAGTACTATTCCACGACGACGTCTTAGAATATGGACAACCATAACCATAGTAGTCTGTCAGGCTAAGTGAATGCTTAAAGTGTAAGAGTGCAAGGGAATCATGAGAAGAGCAAAGTGGATTCCCAAATGAAAAACAAACCACTTCAACTGCATACACAAATTGTAAAATTACAAGAGATAATAGTATTCTCTCTCTCTGTAATTTCTCTTCTATGTCTAATACCCAATGTAACTAATTAATAAAATTGAAAGATGTTATGTCAGTTATATAGACAAAAAAAAATATGTATGTAATTGCATTGTTCCATAGAATCTGTTAAAACTAATGTAAATATAATAATTGGAAACTGCTTATAACCAGGTGTGAATAATTTATGAGTTCAATTTTTATCACGTAACTTGTTCAATTATAATATGAAAATACAAATTTATAGGTATAAGTCATTTTTTAAATCAAATAGTATAAATCAAACATGGTAATAGTTTTATTTATATATGAATAACTTATTTTCAAACTAGCCATCAAATATTAAATAATTAACTTATATAAAAATAATTTGTTACTTTGATAACACTATCAAACGAACCCTAAAAGTAGTACAAAGATGACTTTGAGTCTTCATCCTTTTTAGTAGAGCTGTCAAAATGGGTTCACTCAATCCAATCCAAACGGGCTAGAGAGTTAATTGAGTTGGGACGGACTGATCCTTTTAATTAAAGGATCAATAAAAGAGCAATCCAACCCAGCCCTAAGCGGGCCACGAGTTGGCCCTTCAATCAAAAAAGGGATAACATTTTTCTCCTAGAAAGGAAACGAACGTTGATGTCCGATAAACACGACATTAATACATATATAAATTCATTCATGAATTACACATACTTCAGTGAATATTTACACAACAAATATATAATAACCAAGATACAACATTCAGATGATTCATCTGAGAGAAAAAACATTACATGATTACTATTTTCTTAAACAAGACAGTAAAGGAGAAGTGAAAAAATGAGGCATAAAAACAAAAGTAAAAGAGATCAAAGATTTGTAGTTATAATGGAGTAATAGACTTGGGGCTAATAAGAAATTTAGTGGGTTAATGACCCTAAAAAAATGTAAAAGATATGTAAAAAATATAGTATTTATTTTATATTGATATTTTAAAAAATATTTATTAACAAAATCTTAACAAGTAAAACACTATTTAAAATATATATAATAAATATTTTTAAAATTCACAGCAAGCGAGGCTGGCCTCTGAGGCTTGCGAGATAGGCCTACGATGCCATCGGGCCAAATGAGGCTGAGCTAAAAAGCCTCGTTTCTAAATGGACTGAAAAAATTGAACCCAACCCCATTTAATTCAAGGATTAGGTTGAACCGGCTTAACGGATCAAATTCATTTTGACAGCTCTACTTTTTAGGGACACTTTTCAGCTCTGTCTAGACAATTCCAGTCAAGTAACCTAACTTAGAATTTTAGGTATCAACGTATGTTTCATGAGCGTCCCTACTAGACTTGCTATTTTTATCATCAAATTAAATTAATGAAAAGTAAACGATGACATTAGTAGACATTATATTGATCAAACCTTTTTGGTTGATTTTCCCAAGTAACTATATTTACGTAGAAAGGGGGAGTGACGTGACATCCCGACCCTGATGCTAGGCTAGAAATATCTATACCATCATTTTATTTCTTTCAATTTCTTTTGACTTCATCATTTTTGTATTTCTTCTCTCTGTCCAAACAGCAATCCCATCTTTTTCTTATTTATTATCTAGACTAGATGTATTATATTATATTTTTGCTCCTTTGTTATATTTTCCGAAGAGATCGCCAAAATATTACTCCATTCAATGTGAGTTTAACTTTTTTAAATAATAAAAAAAAATCTATCTCTCTAATCTTTACTTGTGTTATTGATATTTAGGTTGTCTTGTTTTTTTCTTGTAGAAATATCAATTAGTGGAAAATTGCTTATTACTCTAATTTAAGAACAATATGTTTAAATTCAAAAGGGGTAATTCCTTATTTTAAAAAATATTTTTCACATTTATTGAAGAAAATATTTTACATTGAATAGGGCCAAACTTATTTTGGTCTAGTGATCAGTGATGTGTATTAATTTATGAAGCAAAAATTTTATAAATTGAATAGAATTAACACATAACAAAATGAACTGATCGGTTGATCTCTGTAATTAGTAGTAAGTTTACATGAAAAATAGAGGTATCAGAACCTTGAAATTTTGATCCGCCTCTGAACTAGAATGCTATGTGTGTTTCTCGTGCCACTCTTAAATTCACATCCAGCATATATAGTAGATTACACTGGCTGTCAAAAATTCAAAGCCTAGGAACTGCAACCAACTACAAAAGAAATAAATACATGACAAATTTAAGGGAATCAACACCTATAATATTTGGAAAATCTTTTACACTGACAAAATCCTACTCGTTGGATTCAGACTACAATCAAGAAAAGAAAAGCGGATAGAGTCTATAGTCCGCCACAGCAAGTGAATGCTTGAACTGTAAAGCTGAACACTTAGCCATCTTTATCCACCAAAGGTCATCAAGGATAGAAGAGAAATCGTCATGTAATAATCTCAACAGAAAAATAGTGAAAACTCGATACATAGTGAATAGTTTACTTGTCAAGAACATCGAAAACCTCCTATAAGTTTCGTTTTCTTCTGGTAGTACAAATGTAAAGGGAAGAAAAAGCATAAAACAAGAGAAGCACACTCAATGCTTGCATGGAGGCTGGAGCTAAGCCTACTAATCATATTATTTTGATTGCTGCATCTTAAGAATCATTCAACTACAGATCCTAAAGCATCAAGAACCACTGGAAGGACAAAACCAAGAAAATTGAACCCACCATTCGTTTCTCTCCACCGACAGGTCTAAATAATATACATCTTACTACTCCAGCATATGTAACTCAGCTATTATCGCATGTTGCCCTCTCGCAGCACGTCGATCATGTCATATATCCGCTTCTCTTCTTTCAATTTCACCTATATTAGAATCATACATTGTTATTCTATTCTATTTTGTATAAACGGCAAAGGTCTATAAAACCCTGTGCAAAAACAGAAAAAGGTGCTCCTATTTCTAACTGATTGTGTTCCTTGAGATACATGGTGAAACGGCAGTAATGAGAAGCTCTTGTAAGTTTGGTTTACCTTCTTAGCAAGGAAAAGTATAGCATCAACTGTTCCCTCTGCATAGATTGATCTACCACAAACATTGTGTTGAAATTCAAAAGAAACCCTGAAAGAGAGAAACCAAATTAATGTCTGTTCAATTTTTAAAGACATTGGCAACAGCAAAAAGAAAGCGGATAGACAGTATTACGTTCCGTCTGGTGAGGTCAAATGGTACATATGGAAAGCATGGCCTAACAAGTACTCTTCTGGGACACCAACCATCTCAACTTGTTGCACGGGGTCTCGTATTAGTTGTACCTGATAGAATATACATGAGGATAACTAGAATATTCTGAAGGGGATTCGAGAATATATTAACTTCAATGCATGTTATAGAAGAAGTCAATTTCAAGGCTTGACAGCAAATTGAATTTCTCTATATGCTCCAACTCCAATTTAATTTAATCTTTATATCATTCGTTTTCATTCTCTTTTCCTCAAAAAAAAACAGAAGACCCTGAAAATCTATTAGACCTTTTATGCCATACAGGATATATAATCTACTCTAGACATTTTGCTGGTATCGAAATAGTGCAATGGATTTAAGAGAACGTGGTGAGTTCTGCTAGATGAATGTCCATGAAAGAAGGAGAAACATAAATCTGCAAGTTACCTAGAAGAATGAATGTCCCAAGAAATGGGCCGCAGCAGGGGTAGGGAAACCCCAAAGCCAATTGGCACTATGGTAAGATATAGGAACTAGATGGAAAAAGATATTATATAGGAGCAAGAAGGATCACAATAAAGTGGCAGGGACGATGATAGCTTTGGAAGAAAAAATAGTGGATGTTTTTTTTTTAACTAAAAAGAAAAAAATAGTGGATGTACTCTGTTCTCTATATCTAACAGATCGGGGTCACCTTTTCAGAAATTTGATTCATTATACAGAAAATTTTTAAAGCAGCCCCCTTTCTTCAGCAATACACGGGATTAGAGAGTGGTGATACATATATTGTACTAGTCTGATGGTTTTACCATCAAATCCTTTCATGAAGCCCATTGCAGTTATTGAAAACATAGTTAAAGTCAAAACACAAATAACTTGTTTGTGGCAGTTATTGCCACTCAACTTGGCTCAAGCCTAGACCTGAAACTCCATCAATGACTATGCATTTAGATGCCTTTCACCTACACTATCAGATTCTTTCCCAGACAACTTATTTAGACCGGACACTAAAGTTGGGGGCATTAGAAATTAGTCAAGTTGTGCAAAGATGAACTCATGTTCGTAAAAGCATGGAAGACCACGATCAAATTCGTAGAGTAGCATTTTCATAAGAGAGTTCACTATTTAGTGAAAAGGAAAAAGTCTGGACGAACTAAAATAGTAAAACTGGAAGGGGGAATGGAAATTTGAGGGTATGGAAGAACCATGATAGAACAATGGTTTGTCGTTATTGAATAAGCAAAGCAGTAGACGCACCTTATCCAAATCAAAAGAAACACCTAGTTTCTCAAAGCAAGAGATAACAGCCTTTGCAGTTCCAGAAGTGTCCAGTTTACTTGCTTGATGAGACTCCATCACCTTATAATTTGATGAAGAGGATCAAAATTCAGATGACAATCACAAGATACTATAAATCAAACTAAATGTCTTGTTAAAACATTGAGATGAATAAGACTATAAAATGATCGATAAATAAGGAAATAACAAAGGGTAAGCAAAGAAGAAAACAAGATGCACTATGAATGCACAGATATATAGACAATTAGACATGGAAATAAGCATACATTGCATATGTGGTTGGATACCCAGATTTATCTCAATCAGATAAAATATCTTATTGTTAAAAAGCACAATCAGAAAGAATTCAGAAATCCCATAATTCTTCGCAGACCAGTTACTTCATATTTCAGTGATATAAGCATGAGGTTTGTCCACTGTATCTCAAATCAGAAAATAGTAAAAGAAACAATCCTAAGAAGACGGTGAATTGCTATGTTTAATCCAGGAGCATGCAAATAGCCAAACCATAACCTAAAACACAGGCACGATACCTTGTGGATACTAAATGATCTAGTAGTAGGCATTTGGACAATATTTGGTTGAAGTTGAACAAAAAAGAATTTGAAGATGAAGTTGAAAAGGAGTATTTTGAAGTTCAGACATTTGCAAGTCATTTAAGACCCCTTAATGCTCTGCCTATGTCTCTCCATCCATGAAACCGCAAGAGGCAAACTGAAACCCCAGTTGTAAAAGGAACAGCTGCTTAAGAGCTCATAATTGAGTGAGAAACAGCCATTTTATTCGCGCAGCAGTCTAGATTTAAAAACAACTTCTAGTGGCCCACTGGATCAATCACACAAGCAAACAACTGGTGGTTGGTCTGTCCCTTTCTACTGTCCAATTTGCCCAATCACACAAAAAGTCCAATTCTGTTGTCTGCCGAAAAAACAGATTTTGTAGAGCACTTCAAAGAAACAATCAACGAGTTCCAGTTCTTCATGGTAAAGTGTACTTCAGAAAGTAATTCCCAATAGCTTTAACATCTTCTACAGCAACATTAAATTTTAAAAGCCAATATGCAAATATCCGGATGAACAGAATTTATGTTAACCTCGTATACATGTCAAGGAAAACATAAACTGACATATCAATGCAAGTAATACAAGTAAGAGCATTTTAAGGTAAAAGAACGGAAGCATGGACAGAATATAGTCAGCATTTCAAATCACTATGAGATACAAGAGTTTGGAAACCAACGCAAAGGAGACAAACCTGTAAACTGTACCCAGAGAAAGCTCCAGGGAATTGTTCTGCCATGATTTCCATGGCTGCGAGAAAAGCTACCACCTAAAATAGAGCCAATCATACAGGTATACCTCCTGTTAAACTACAGTCTGGCACACAATAACAACAACAACATACCCAGTGACAAAAGAAGAGCAAAATGTCTAAACCTGCTTTCCCATTTGTGGGGAGATCACAGCATAAACTTTTGAGTCTACCACTGTTTTGTACAGCTTCTCCCTATCTCCACCAGTTGTTCCCATTACAAAAGGCACTCCAACTTTGCAGTATAATTCAGCATTATCTGCAGGTTCATGGTGGAAACAAGAACATTACAATGGCTATATCAATGGAATCTCCAGCAAAGAATGCAATAGATATCATTTTGGTGCTTTCGTATTTTTATATCTCATTGCACACCCTCTACTGTCCTCCACTAAAGACATGTGTAAAAAATTATCACAGAAGCCTACCTATGCTGGCTAAATTTTATTTATAAGAACCTCAGAATCAAGATGATTGAATTTACAGACAAACTTTAAAGTTTAGCATTTTACAGAAAAACATTATAAAACTTCACCGGACACCAAAAATTTTAAGTTGCAAAGAAATCTACATTTTACAAGAGAAATAGTCTATGTTTTCCTCTCAACACAACTGTGGTTTCTTTCTAACAAAATCATCCAAAATATTAATAAAGGAATGGTTCTCCATTTCTGCCCATAATACTTAGCTTCTGTTGGTTCCAGCTAGCCACTGCTTGCTCACAAACATCATTCACTGAATACCATAAAGCTTCCAAAACTAACACATAATTTGCTAATTTACAATGTCGCAAGATATATCATACAGACCCAGCAGAAGCTTCACAAAAAAGTTGCGCAAGCTGCTTTGTGCTATTAACCATGCCTCATCCAAAAGCTAGCCACTAAAAACATCATCTCTGTTAGGGATTAGGCTCTCCAAAGAATTTTCAGTAGCCGCTGAGTAGATTGACCAATTTCGAGTTTCTGCTCTTGTCCACATCATTCAGCCCCCCTCGCCTATTCTTGTGAAGCCATAGTTCTTGTAATTTGTCTACTTCCATTCCCAAGACTAAATATCACTTTGAAAGCATATGTTAAGACTGCACTTGCTTCTTCTAATAAGCTCAACCAATGTTGCTAATCTTTTTTTTTTCTCACTTTTGATAACAGATAAATCCCGAGTCTAGTAGCACACGCTTTAAAACTTGGTGGACAATGTACCCACTACCTTTCTCCACTTAAATATCATGATTTTGGTTGAGGCAGGGTTCAAAGATGTGATTCGTGTCTAACCAACATACACGTGATGAACGCTGCCACTAGATCAAAGCCCAGGGGCAATGTTGCTAACCTACTGTTTATGATAACACGTGGATATGCTTCTGTCAAGATTGTGATTTCACACCATTAATAACGAAACAACATTTATAAGTAACAAATCCCTCTCGGAAGGTCTAAAGTAGTTCATAGAGAATGGTTGACCTTATTTTCATATGATAATGTCCAAAAGTATATGTGCATTGACATCAAACACGAAATATCAAAACAATAAGATCAATAAATCTATAGCATATCATAACAGCCTATAGATATTGGAAAATGACAAAACTCAGCAGATTCAAACTGAATTGCTATATGTCATTGGCATATCACTGTAAACTTTGAATCCTTGTCTTACCATTCACTGCAGCAGGCAATGTGTAGTCCACTACAATAAGACTAGGGTGTTCCTCAAAGACAGAGGACAAGAGGTTTTCTCTATCCGAAGGACCATGCACAATTATCTCTTTTCCACCCGCCTCCACAGTTTTTCCTTCATCTTGTGGACCACCAAAACATATAGGCACAGGTTGAAGTCCCGCAGCGATTGATGCTTCAAGAACTGCCCTCCCCATTTTGCCAGTACAACCATTCACCTTTACATCAAAATAAAACCAACCTAACTCAAACAGTATTCTCATATAACATTGCTAAAACTAGAAATCAATTAACGACAGTGTAATTTAAAATCATTGCAAAAATATTAATTAAAAAAGCAAGGAAGCTACCATTATAGGGAGTGGCTCGATTTTTGATTTAACTAAAACCTGAACATTTTGTGCTGGAGCAGAACACATCTTCACCGAATATTTTCGACCTCGAACAAAACTATTGCAGCCATTTTTGCTGCTTGAACTGTAACGCATTCCTCCTCCATTAATGTAAAGTGGAACTTTGATGACAGCCCACATTGTTTCACTGCAATACAATGAGAAAGCACACACAAATTATAAAGATTTTGACTCGTGTTAAAAGGATAGAGAAGTACCTTCCAAAGCAAAGACACTCTAGGGTTTTTAGAATTATCGGTCAAGTATAGGTGTTATTTTAATTTTTAGGACATCGCTATAAAATTTGTATAAATGTTGTACTTCATTAAGTTTAATTTTAGAAAATTATTTGTATTGAGTTAGTATTATGGAAATTGTAATATTCTACTCAGAATTGTGTGAATCAAGTTCTGTAATAAAAGATAGTAGTAGAATTATTGGAGAAAATTAAATTGAAAATTTTTAAAATAATAATATAACATCCTTTTGATGCTTTAATTTTTGAAATTTTATAAAAATAAGTACCTTGATTTTATAATGGGATAATTGTATATAATAGCAAACTAATAACCTAAAATAAATGGAGTAACTAGGGTTTTATTTAATTGTGCTCCATAGCAAACGTTTGCAAAAAATTGTCAGGCGCCTCTCTCCCAAATATCTCGCTCGCCACTCTCCTCCAATTTCTCTCGCTTCCTCACTTTTTATACAAACACAAGTGTATAAAAATTGTTTTTAATTGTATAAAGCAGAGAAAATTGTATAAATACATATATTTTTGTTCTCCTCTCTCCCCTCTTCCAGATCTCGCTCGCCACTCTCCCAAATCTCGCTCGCCACCCTCACCTTTCTCACTTATACGAACAGCGTTTCTGTTTGTATAAAGCGTGAGAAAATTATATATACACATGCAAGTACATATTCTCGTCCTATACACTTATAATTATACAATAGAAATACTCCCCTGCCCAATTTTTTTGCCTTTTTCTCTTTCTCGTTTTATACAAATTTCAAATTGTATCTAATTTCTCTCTTTCTCGTTTTATACAAATTTCAAATTGTATCTAATTTCTCTCTTTCTCGTTTTATACAATTCGATTCAATTGTATATTCCCTGCCCAAGTCTCTTTTGTATTTCTCTCTTTCTCATTTTATACAAATTCAAATTGTATATAATCGTTCTATACACTTATAATTATACAATTCGTTTTATACACTTTGTTTTTATACAATTCTCTGCCCAAGTGTCTTTCTCTTTCTCGTTTTATACACTTCGTTTTATACAATTCGTTTCAATTGTATATGTATAGCGAATTATATAGTTTCTATGTTTGCTATGGAGCGAAATAATGCAAACTTTGCTATAGCATACAAATATGAATTTTTTATTTGCTATATGTGAAAGTTGCCCTTTTATAATCTCAAAGACTTACTCTTTGATTTATGAATCAATAAACGTAATAAAGATAAAATAATTAGTTTAAAGAAAAAGAAGATGTAAAAGAGCATCTTGAATTGAAAAAGTAAATCATTGTCCTTCAAAATAAAATTAAAAATTCATTTTAAAAGAAAATGAGTATATATATATATATATATATATGGAAAGTGAGAATAAATATAAAAAGGGAGGAGATAAATGCATTAATTAATTAATAAAAAAAGGGGAAATTTATCTAATTTGCTTATCCACTCTGAAAAATAAACTAAATTCAATTATTTTTTTTAAAAACATAAAATTAGTAGTAACTTAGATTCGTGGGCCTTAATATATTGGGGCCTAAACCCAAGGTTTTAGCAGCGTTTTGGTCTCGCTGGCCCGATATACATTGATAACTTATATATTTTATTTTATTTTTATATGAGATTTTTTTAAAAATATTTTTATATGAGATTTAAAATGCTAATTAACAAAAAAAAATAGACGTAATATCTCCTTTTAATGAAGATTATCAAAATGCTATATTATATATTAATCGTATTCAATATAAGTTTTAAAAACAAGGACTCTAGTCAATGATTAGAGCCCTTGTTTTAAAACTTATATTATTTTAATTCGTGATCAATACATACATATCGATCAAAAACAAATAGGTATTCAAAACAAGTAAATGTTCAATTCAATTATTTTTTTTAAGTAAATATAATATTTGAAATGATGAATTTCATACAAAATAACCAACAAAAAAACTATTCAGCCCTACTCATAATCAACAACCAAACGACCCCAAAATTGTTGTTTGATATATAGTGATTCTTGACATTTTGCAAACAAAATTATGGAATAAATATAAATAAATATGCGACTAATAATTGTAACAAGATTTAATCCCTAATTTATCTATCAAAAACAGTAGAGGAGTAGATGGCCTTTCACTATTGGTCCTATTGGATGTGGTCATTGTGATCAAGCACTATTATGAGCTGGGAAAGGGAAAGGGACAATCGATGGATATTTAGTGAAAATATTACTATAAAAAAACATTTTGATATGACAAAAGAAACAACTAGCTAGCCTTATAGTATAATAAAGAAAGCAGATGATTTGACCTTTGGTCGTTTGGTAGCTAGCCCGATAGAGTTATGCAGATATTAATAATATAGTAATGTGGTATTAGTTATATAGATATTAGTTATATAAGGTTTAGTTATGTAAAGTTCAGTTATATACATATTATATAGGTATTAGTTATCTAGAGTTTAATTATGTAGAAATTATAATACATTATTGAGCAATTTTTATTTATTAATTCCGGAAAAAATTAGCGAGCTAATATTTGTTATAACCATTAATAATCAACTATATAAATAACACATTAAAAAAATACCAATAGCTAAAATAATAAAATAAAATGATAAAAAGTAATTAAGTAATTTGTATTCAATATGATTAAGTATTTAAGTAACAGGTGATCTAAGTTATTTTTTTAAAAAAAAAACTAAAAAATTGAAGTGTGTTTTGATGGTGCGTTGTACAAAAACTATGCAGAGAAATTAATTACAAATAATAATCACTGCCTAACCACCAAAGAAAACAATTAACAAGAATTTAAGAAGATAAAATTATCAAGCAGAAAAACTCATAGTGCTTTTTTTTACATTCATTATATATATATATATATATATATATATATATATATATATATATATATATATATATATATATATATGTTGGAACCAATAAATTTGTGGTGGAGTGGTATATTTTTCTTTTATTCGTAATTAAAGATTTCAAGTTTGAGTTCGAGTTTCTCGATATATGGAGTTTATTTGTTACTTGTTTCAATTTTTGCCATTAAACCAATGACTCACTTTGTTAGAAATTTTCAATAAATATCTTTTATATATTTGATGAAATTTTCAATATAATACAAAATATGCACAAAAGACATTAAATTCCCAAAAATTCATAACCACTTGGATCCGCCCTTGCCTCATAGTTTTGCTAAGTTATTATAATAGTATTATTAACTTATAACTATACTTAATAAAAATTTATAAAATTCATCCTCCAAATCCATCCTAAATCATATGTTAATTGGAGATTATAGAGGAGGAAACTTGGTGAGGAGACTAATAATTCAGAAGAAGCCAAGATTTGTTAGAATGAGTGAATGAATGAAGTAAAAAGGATTAGGTGTTTAGTTTTTGTCCACAACATGAAAGACCAATATGAAGTACAGAGAGGTGCAATGCCACAAAACAAATTGAGTACTCACTACTCACTTATTTTCAAGACTTGACCCCTCAAATTCCAGCTAGGAGCTTTAATACCAAATGTACTTATATTCCATCAATCATTTCTACCTACTTCAACACTTGTGTTTACTACAACTAATGAAACTTGCAACCTGTTTTCTTGTCTACATGATGTTTCTTTGGCTTTTCCAGTTCATTTATATGACACTTTGTTACATATAATCAAATTAAAGTTATAATTACTTTTTGATGATTGAAAAATAAAGGATCAAATGTTTAGTCAATTTCAAGAAGATATCGTATTCTACGCACGGAGTAAAAGAACTAGCTCATTCGCAAACGACTGAAACGATAAACGATAATTGATCAGAAGTTGTGAAGTAGATTTCAAGTGAATTTAGTATATGGGATAAACACATGAATTAATAAATACGAATTCATCATGGAAATATTGTTATGAGAGATCGAAGTAAATAAGGAAGTCTTAGTCTAGATATGATTGAATTGCTTGACCCAATTTCAATGAGAGTTGGAGCAAGAAGTCAACAGAAACACAATCATCACTACTCATATATAAAACATCATTTTGATGCTACTAAACACATGTTATTCACACAAACCAGGACTTGATCTTGGCAATAACAATTATTGTGAGAGAGGGCATTGTAATTCAACCTCATCAAGAAGTTGTTCAAGTTTAGGTCCTTGGTATTGAGTTGTAATAAATGATTAGAGTACTGAAATTTTGGAGTGTTACCTTCTAGACTATGAGAAGTTATGTAGTCTTGAAAAAGGTTGATGCAATTGGTTAAATTGTAAAGGTAGTCTCTTTGATTATAAAGTTACAATCTAAAAATGACTGCAATTTTAGTGAATTTTAGAAGTAAATCTTACGAAATTAAGTTGCATTTTATACTTCCATAAGTTTATCCAAGCTAGCCTATACATGTTTTGAAATATGATGATCATATTAAGTTGGTCCATGTTTTTCTGTGAGCAAAATATTAATTATCTAAACATTAAAAAATAACTAAATTTAAGAACTACATGTAATATTTAAATGTAAACAAAAAATATGTACAAGTTTGAGAAAAATCATGCCACGAGTTTCGAGTAGCTACAAGTGTTTGAATATTTTCATGATAAATTAATGCAACTTCTATGCTTGGTGAGAACACGTCCACCAATGCTGAATGATGATTCTAATCATATAGTAGTAATAAAAATACTAAGTACATCACGTTTGATGATTCTAAATTTTAATATTTCAAACTTTAAATAGCGGTTGAGTTTGAACTTTTGCTATTTTTAATAGGGCAATTTTCACATATAGCAAACATAAAATTCATATTTGTATGCTATAGCAAAGTTTGCATAATTGCACTCCATAGCAAACATATAAATATATAATTCGCTATACATATACAATTGAAGCGAATTGTATAAAACGAAGTGTATAAAACGAGAAAGAGAAAGAGACTTGGGCAGAGAATTGTATAAAAACGAATTTTATAATTATAAGTGTATAGAACGATTATATTCAATTTGAATTTGTATAAAATGAGAAAGAGAGAAAGGCAAAAGAGACTTGGGCAGAGAATATACAATTGAATCGAACTGTATAAAACGAGAAAGAGAGAAATTATATACAATTTGAATTTGTATAAAACGAGAAAGAGAGAAAGGCAAAAGAAATTGGGCAGGGGAGTATTTTTATTGTATAATTATAAGTGTATAGGACGAAAATATATGTATTTGCATGCGTATATACAATTTTCTCTTGCTTTATACAAACAGAAACGCAATTTATATATTTTGCTTCTGTTTGTATAAGCGAGAGAGGCGAGGATGACGAGTGAGATTAGGGAGAGTGACGAGCGAGATCTGGAAAAGGGGAAAAAGGGGAACAAAAATATATGTATTTATATAATTTCCTCTGCTTTATACAAATAGAAACATATTTATACACTTGTGTTTGACTAAAAGGGAGAAAAAGTGAGCGAGATATGGAGCGAGAGAGGAGAGTGGCGAGCGAGAGTTTACGGGAGAGAGGTGACTGGCAAACAGTTTGCTACGGGACACAATTAAATCAAAAGATGATTATAGCAATTAATTTGATTTATTAGTTTGCCATTATATACAATTTTCTCTTTTTAATACTCTATTGTATTTTTAATTTTAATTATATTTTTATTTAACTCACGGACCAACATACATATTTGGGTTGGACTAACAAGTTCATTTCTTAAAACTAATATATTGTTATTTTGAAAATTTTCCCATTCTTAAATGAGCTCCAAAATTTTAAGCCAACCCTATTGAATCACCAGTTAGATTGGATCGACTCAACAAACCTAATCTATATTGACGACTCTATTCATTTCATATTTATACTGACATATTTCCCCCCACTTTAACTTAATTACAGAATCAATTAACTACGTTAAATTTTGATAAATGACATAATCATAAAAGACCTATATATTTTATTGGAAAAATTAGCAAACTAGTCACAATCCCTAACTTAATTAGTAAAAATATCTATACTTTAAAATAATTATTGAAAATGTCAAAATGTCAATATTTTAGAAAGTGATTTGTATTCAAATTTTATTTCTCAAAACAGTTCTACTTTGAATCAAATTCTACATCCATTACCCATTTACACTTCTTCATATGCTTTAGTACCATTAAATTTATTTTTCATCTTTCACTTTTAAATTTTTTTTCTCTTTCATCAACTTTTCAGTTTTCACCATCCCTATCATTCACTTTTTTATTTTTTTTTCTCTCATCAAAATTTCACCACTATTTTCTCTCATTGTTGAAGAAGAACTAATTATTCAAGTTCGTAACAATTTGTTCAGATCTATCAATTAATCAAGAAATCTCTCAATTGATGAAGGTATTTTTAAATTCATCATTTATTTTGCGAGATTTTGTTTTCAAAATCACACATTCTGTTGAATTTTTGGATTGTATGTATTGAGGATTTTCCGTCATTTTTTTTAAAATTTTTATATGAATTTGTTAACATACTCATCAAATATTTATGTATTTCAGATTTTTAGTATTTAAAATAATTTTTGTCGATCTATTTTATGATTATTTTTATATTTCAAATTTAGTAGAATCTACATTAGCATTTAGGTATTGAGTTGTTTCACAAAAGTATTTGGAAGTATTTTGAATTTCTCTAGTTTCTAGTCAAATTTATTTTTACAAAGTGATAATCTAAATACAAACCTGTATTTTGATTATTTAAATTGTGAATGAATACGAAATCAAAGATAAACTAGTTGGTATAAACATATAATGAGCAAAATAAAATACAAAACTATTTGACTGATGCAATTAGGATGAATACACATATAATGAATACATAAATAAATTGTATTTTGGCTGTTTATAGTTGAGAATGAATACGAAATCAAAATATAAATACAAAATTTTATGCTATACATTAGGACGAATACGAAATCGAATCTAAATACAAACTTTATGGTATAAATTAGGACGAATACAAAATCAAATCTAAATACAAACTTTATGGTATATACATTAGGAAGAATACAAAATCAAATCTAAATACAAACTATTTGGTATACAAAGTGATATTGGAAATAAGCAAAATAAAATACATATGTTAGATGGATTAATACCTATACCATGAATACATGAGTACTGTATTTTGAATACTGGAAAATTTCTTAAAAGGAGATACATAAACTCCATAACCTTAACATGATAGCCAAATAACTTCATATAATTTCAGATATTTTTAAAGATAAATTATAATTTCATAACGTTAAAATGATGCTTTAGTAGAATGAACAGCTTCAAATATGATAATGTGTGGTAAATAAATGTGTTTAGAAACAAAAAAAAAATGAAGAAAATTGAATATTGAATTTTTAGAACAATGGTGATAGGCGTGTTTTTTAAAACATGGTGAAAGAAGAAGAAAGAGATGGAAGTTGTATTTTGATAAATTGCCAGTTAGTTCTTTGTTTTTGAATTTTTGTAACTCATAAAACTTTTAAGTAATTGTTTATTTTTAATATTTTTCTCTTCCCTTAATTTCTCCTTTCTGTTTTTAACAATTGTTTCTTTTTTGACATTTTTATTAAATATTGAAAGTATTGAGAATGAATTCTATTAAATATCAAAATATTGATATTTTAAAAATTTTCCCTATTTTATTTGGTCGGCCCCATACGAAGACATATTTAATCCCACACGCATACTCACCCTCCGTTTCTTGTTTGCGGAAAGGCAAATATTTTTGGTAAAAAACGTAACTAATTTTCTCCCTTTCTTTATCCAATTTAGGCCATACCCACATTTAAGAAAACTCCACACCGTAGTTGGGTATATGTACTTCATTTTTCTCAAAAGGGATACGTGTACAACAACATACCAAATAATGCCATCATTTCATAAAATGTATTAATAAAAATAATTATTTTAAAATAAATACTATATCAAAATAATAATAATAAAAATAACATATCGTAACAACAATAAGAAAATAACAAGACGATACACACCACTTTACTAGGGTTTATATATTGAGACTAGAAAGACAAATATATTTAGACATGTGTCACATCCGTAGGTCCTGACGGAGTCCGTTTGTCGTCACGTGCCTTATGGCGTTCCCCCCACGCTCGTTAGCTTTTGTCCCTCATAGGACGCCGTTCACTACTTTTTGTCTTTTTCCCAACAATTTTGGCAATAAATCAACACTTTCGGGTCCATCTCATAAATACCCCATACTTTAAGTCCTCATACCCGAAACCTAGCAATTTGCTAAATATTACTATGTGGGTCCTACATCCCTCACCCAAAACCTTATTACTCCTTTAACCCCTCAAATTTGTCGTTTATCTCCTCTACCACCCTGTGTGTACTTTAGTGGTTACCCCTTTCTCCTTGCTATTCTGCGCTCGAATCCTTATCCTTCACCTCCCCTTTCATTTTCTTGTTTGCTCATACCCATTTATTTCTCTTGTTGTTTGTTAATGAGCTCAAGGAACAGTTTGTGGAGAGGGAGATGAAAGTACTACTGTCAAAGAAAGAAGCTTTATTGTTGTTGGAGTTTTTCATGGAAATGTAATCTGCTTGGTTTTGTTTAATCACTTGTTTTTTTTTTTGCTTTCCACCAAATCCAGAAAAAGGAGAAGCGGCTGTCCATGGCAAGAAATAATGAAGCTGTTGCGAATGAATCCAAGAGTGAATCTAAGGTACTCCCCTTTTTTCGTGTTTTCTTTCTCTGATCATCAAATTGATTTCTGTTGATTCATGATTTTGGGTTTTACAGTATAGCTATGGTTTGGAGTGACTTTTTCATGGAGATTTTGAGGGGTAGGGTTGTGTTTTGCTCTGAATTTTGAAATTTGGTACTTTTGAAAGGATGTTTTCTTTTTTGCTTCTATTTTTGGTCTATCAGTGCCCTGTACCCCACAAATTTTACTTGTTTTTACAGGAAAAGTGAGTGCCTATTTGTGTAGATTTTGGATATGTATACCTTGGTAGTGTGGGTCTGGAGTTGCTCTAATTGTTCCCCTAAAATTTAAAAACTTGCCCTTTTGTATGATGGGTCTGAATTATGTTTAGCTATTCCTCTTTTAGTATGCTGCACTGTCTTGTGTATCATGGCATATGTATAATAGTTTGGCTGATAGCAGCACGTTCTAGTGTTATTTACAGTAGTTCTGCTGTGTGTGTTAGATGTAATTATGTAAATTAAGGTTATTGTTATGCATATATGGTGGCTTTTATCACTTCAAATTGTACAATTTCTGAATTTTTACCTCTGTTTTCTTATAGAGAGTGGTTCCGCTCAATACATGGATCCTAATTTCCAACTTCAAGTTGTCTTACAATCTTCTCCGTCGCCCTGATGGGACTTTCAATCGTCACTTGGCAGAGTTCCTTGACCGCAAGGTTCCAGCGAATGCAAATCCAGTTGATGGAGTTTTCTCTTTTGATGTTGTCATCGATCGTGAAATAGGCCTACTTAGCCGTGTCTATCGGCCTTCTTTTGAGGATGGAGCTTCACCGAGTATAATTGAACTTGAAAAGCCTGTGACTGCTGATGTTGTACCTGTCATAATTTTCTTCCATGGTGGAAGTTTTGCACACTCTTCTTTCAATAGTGCTATTTATGACACACTTTGTCGCCGCCTTGTTGGCATTTGCAAGGCCGTTGTTGTGTCAGTTAATTACAGGCGAGCGCCTGAAAATCGTTATCCTTGTGCTTATAATGATGGATGGACAGCTCTTGAGTGGGTTAACTCAAGGGAATGGTTGCGTAGCAAAAAGGACTCGAAGGTTCACATATACTTAGCTGGAGATAGCTCTGGTGGTAATATTGTTCATAATGTGGCTTTCAGGGCAGTAGAGTCCAACATAGAAGTGTTGGGAAATATACTGCTGAACCCTATGTTTGGTGGACAAGAGAGAACAGAATCAGAGAAGCGTTTGGATGGCAAATATTTCGTCACACTTCAAGACCGAGACTGGTATTGGAGAGCTTATCTTCCTGAAGATTCAGACAGGGACCATCCTGCATGCAACCCATTTGGTCCAAATGGTATAAATCTCAAAGGAGTTAAGTTCCCAAAGAATCTTGTTGTTGTAGCAGGCTTGGACCTTGTTCAGGATTGGCAGTTGGCCTATGCTGATGGGCTTAAAAAGGCTGGACAAGAGGTTAACCTGATATATTTGGAGAAGGCGACAATAGGGTTCTACCTGTTGCCAAATAATGAACACTTCTACACTGTCATGGATGAGATAAGTAGCTTCGTGGGTTGTTGACTCTTAGTAGATTTAACCTTGTCAAAAGTAGGATGCTTGAAGACGTTTGATGTTTTGTTGAAGACTTGAAGTTAGTTCCTAGCCTATCAAACCGTTTGAAAGATTGTATAGCATCATCAATTACTTCCTTATTGGTCATGCTATTGCTTGGATTCTGCTCCAGTAGCTGGGTTGGTTATTGGAAGCGGAAAACCTCAATCATGTAGCTGGATCTGTGTTATATTTATTCCAGGTACAAGGAGTGTCTGGATATTGGTTGTATATTTTGGTAGCTGCGCCAAAGGTTATAGTCATCTTGTCTTCGTCTAGCAGATATGCTGATTTACAGCTAACCTTTCCCATGTTAACCTCCGTAGTAGAGGGGGTAAGTCTGGTGCTGATCCATCAGGGGACCGGTGCCTTGCTAATGTTATATAGCTGATCATACTATTATGCTTCACGGATGAACATCCTAAATTGTGAAGTTGTATAATATATCTAGAATTATATAGAACTATGTTTGCTTCCTTGCGTTATCGTGGTCTTTATTCGCGTCACCCTTGGTTTGTTTTTCTTTTTTATGTTCTTTGTCACTTCCTTGACCTTCAATATGTACATCCTTAGATCACTTACTACATTTAGAAGATATGTTTGCAAGTAGTGTTTCTTTTCTTAAGGATGCACAATATGATCATATGTAATTCAACATGCCTCAATTGTTATAAGTGGAATTGTTGTACTCTTGCACATGAACTGATATTCTATGAGGTCTTTCTATATTGCAATGTTGGCACTGTCTAATACATGAGGTGATTTTTTTGTTGGTTAACTGGTTATAGCCAAATGGAAAATGTTACTTATTATGATATAGTTGAGTGTAGTTCTGAAAAAATTATAGTATTTGAATGTAAGTAGCGCGAAGGTGGAACCTATTCGTCAATTAAATGAGTGAAGACTATTTGTTTGGCCATAGATTTTGCCTCAACCAAAAAGATCTCAAAGAAGTGTTTATCTATCAAATTAAACCATTATTTCAAAATATTGTTGACCTGATATTTCCCCCAACAAAAAAAAAGAGCTTAAATACATATGTAGAAGCAGTGGTGATTTTAGAATAGAGACAAAATAAGCAGTCTGTCTTTGGTGACCTTTATGAATCTAGTCCTATAGTGTCAAACTAGTGAAAAACTCACTGGCAAAACTGCTTCTTTGCTCCCCTTCCCCTTTCCATCCAATTATTTAGTTTAAATATGGCTAAAGATAGTGGCATTTTTTTTAAATATAATTTGAGTAAAATAAAAAGATTTTGCAAATAAGTTTTGTTTTTAAAAATGCTTCGAGGGATTTAACAAAAAATTAAACAAATCGAATTGACTGGTCACAGACATAGATTTTGGAAATATGAATATAGATGTTGACTTGTTAAGAGAAAGAGTCGAGTTGGCGGTGATTGCTATTTGGATGTATGAAGGGGACCAATTTTCATAACCAACAAAATCAATCAGGTGAACTTTTGTTTTTTCTTTTATTTTCTTAGAGACCAAAGTGGGTGAGCTCTCCATTTTTTAAGCAAAAAAAAGAACGTGAATCTGTACACGGGTCTTACTCCGAAGTGTAGAGAGGTGGTTAAGAAAAATCATATATCAGAACTCGTATCTGTATCTAGTCAAACAATGTCATATCACATAATACTGCTATTTGTTTCATCTATTTTTGTGGGGTCATTTCATGAGGTAAATGTAAATGAATGAAATTTACTGTTTGTAAGAATGGAAGTCAGTGTCATATGGAATAGAAATGGTGTCTAATCATGGATAGGGAATTCGAGTGCTTTTGTGTTAAATAAAGGGAATAAAATAATATTCTGACTATAGAAAAATGTTCGAAATTAGAAATTAAAAAACAGAATAATATATAATTATATAGTATTACCATAAAAATAAAATAAGAATATTTGCTACTTCATGAATGATGAACAATAATATATAACATATAGTATCAAGTTCATTTGATTGAATTGTACAATGTGCCCTTCTTAATATTTAATTCTTGCCCTTAGCAATCGAGGCATAAGCTCTTTAGAAGCGCGCAATAGAACTTGTGGGACATGACTTTACAAAGTCCTGACTATTTTTCAATTACATATCGATATTTTTACCCTTTTTCTGGAATGTGGAGTATTGGGCTGTGAGGATGAGGCCCAACTATCCTCCCCTGCATGGTCCTAGGCCCAACTCAAAACGCATGAATAAAGGAGAAAATTGTGTATATATAATCAATGAAAAATAAATCAATTTATAATGAATTCTCATAATATAAAACACGCTGCGATATACTCATATACCACATGTTATATCAACATACATGCATGTATGACGAATGAGAAAAGGTCCATCAATATTCACACTTATATGTATAAAAAATAAACAAATAAGATAATCTCACTCACATCAATGTTCAGATGTATACCAAATAGAAAAAGGCCAACAAAGTCATCATTATTTTGTTATTATTATTTTTGTTGTTATCTTTCTTCGAGAAAATTATAATAGCATAATAGGTAATGGATCACATGCAATTAATATTAGAGAAATATATTGTTTGGCTGTACTTTGCACACACACACCTAATAGTAGAGTAAGAAATCATCAATAGCCAAATCATAACTTAGTTGACCTTCAAATTTGAAACCACATATGTTCAATGAACCCATAAATAAATAAATAAAGGGAAAATCATATCAACTTTATTTATTACTCAAATAATTTGGTGTAGCAAAATTCAAAGATAAAGAAAAAGAAATGGTGTTTCCATGAGTACAAGTGGTCCTATGAAAAAGACAACATAACTCATAATCATAAAGTAGAAGAATTAAATTTTATAGTAATGCCAAGGAGCAAGGACGGTGCGTCAAATCGAGAATATATCTAATTTATAGCTTGATTTCTCACGTTTTAACTGTAGTTTTAGCTTAAAAAACTTATTTATAAATAATTATCACTTAAAATTTGAAGAATATATTGATAGTTGTTTAAAGTATATGCTTTACACTACAGATTTACACACAATATTTAAAGAAGATAAAATAATCTCTCTTTAGACTTTAATAAATAAGATTACTGAAGACATATACTATATCTTATATTTGTCTTGGAACTTGGTTAAGGATATGGCACACAAAATTTTATATATCGTGTTTGATTTTTAATTCTTTTTTTTTTAGAGATGCGAAACAACATAATATTATTAAAAGTTTGTTTCTTGATAGAATAATGTGAAAGACTATTATGTATTTGTTTCAATTTTACATCTCTGAATTATTTAAAATTTTAATCAAACATCTTAACTCGATTGAACTTGATATTAAATATACCTTGATCATGCATATAATCAAGCCTTATTAAGTAGAGATTTTGACTTATTTACAATATTTCTAATAAAATTGAAGAAGATAGCTACACATAAATTACATTAATGAAGTTCTTCTCATCTTCGCTTTCATTGCTTATACATTTGAAGCCTAAAAAAGTGAAGCTTGAAATATCATGAAAACTTATCTAATTAACATATCCAAATAACTTCTAATTAAACTTGCCATTAATTAAAACATAATTAAATTCCATATATCTCATCAATCAATATTCACACCACTGGAAATGATCCTCCAGCATCCACGAATTGTTTCTCCAGCTACAAATTAATCAATTAATTGCAAAAATGAGTCCAAAACACCTCTTTCTCACTAAGGTAAAAACTTATTATACAATTAATTAGTCATATATAGATGACAAATGAAAATTACCTTAAATAAAGTTTCAAGCTTGTTCTTGACAAGGGTGTACTCAATTTTTACTTGTTGCAAACATTTTAAGCACCTGCATTTAAATGATACTATTTAGCTTTATTAATTTCAGTAACAACATATTTAGTATAATTTCATAAATTGAGTCCACGGAGTGGGATATAAACAACTTTTACCTTTAGATTATAAAGATAAAAATACTGTTTTCGATAGAGTTTAAGAAATTCAAACGAAAGCACCAACAAAAAATTGAAACCTACCCTTCAACATTGCGTTCATCACAATAATTACGGAAGGAAATGCACACTCTTTGAACTCTTTGTGCTCCAATGCTGTAAATTAAAAATAAGAGTTTAAATTATGTACCCTCAACTAATTAATTAATATAAACAAAATTATATTATCAAATTATCTAATAGATAATTAGAGATACTGTAAATAAAAATAGGATTAATAATAGTAAAAAAATAAGAAAATCTTAATATAAAAAAAATATGTTGGAAATATTTACCTAGAGCTGCTACCTTTCAGCTGATGAACATGAGCATCCAGTTTCTTGAAGTCTACATTAGACTGATTGCTATTTTTACAAACCAAAATTGAAAATTACGTGAGCTTGCTTACATTATCGGTCTCAAGTACAATAAATACGGAGTAAAAGGTTGCAGTAGACTGACATCCAGCGTAAAACTTGTTAATTTATGATGAAACAGAGATAATAAGTTCATAATTATGTTTTTCTACCTACATCTCCTACAGATTTGTATATAAAAAGGGAAATTAAACAAATTAAATAATTAATTACTCACAGAGCTTTTGCAAGTTCATTAAGAAGCCTTTCAGAATCTTCAAAGAAAAGAGATACAACTTCCACCACAAAATCTGGATTGCTCTCATCTTGCAGTTGCTGAAGTTGTATAAACTGCTCATCCAGAATTTTCTTCTCACACCCAAAAAAATAAAAATCAACAAATCATAATAAAAGAAAAATACGATGCACAAAGCATTTCTCGCACATTGATTTTGAGAAGGAAAGGAGTTAAACAATTTATTTCATTGTTCAAACTCGTAACCTATAGTTCACTCAATCATATAGTAAAAAGTTGTATTTACAAATTTAGAGGTTAAGATTTTACCTCATTGTACAAGGAAGCAGTGTACTCAGCTAGTTTTCTTTGGATTTGTTCCATGATTTTGCTTAATCAAGAGTGACTTTTACAAATTAACAGCTTGCTATGCTATTAATGAAAATTGAGAAGTTATATATACTCCTTATTTGTGCATGGAGTAATTTATTTTTTCTTGGAAAAGCTACAGCAGGGGCACTCTTTTCTATAACAGAGAGGACTAATATTCAATGAATTTTGCAAATTGATTCACTGTATTTATATTGTCACACACTTTATTTTAGTAAAAATTTTTACCCCCTCACTTTCTGCAATTATGTTTTTGTTCCTTGTGCATCCTAAATGTCTCCCTTATTGTTGTTTTTTGCAGTTATCTATTTCATAAAATATTAAAGCTGTCACAAGATCCAAAATATTTTTTACCATACCCTATTTATTTGTTTAATTTTTAGTCTTCTTATTTCCTTTTTGTTTTATACTAATTCAATCTCTTATTTCAGCTTTTAACTTATTTGAAGTTGAATTAAAAAAAATAATCGGGAGTATATCAAGTGAAACATAGTTAAATAACTTCAATATTATTCTTAAGTGAAATCCACATTTAAATACAACTTCAGATCTATTTTCTACTTCAATTTTTAGAGCCCGTTTGAATTGACTCAAAAAAGTAATTTTAAATCATAAAAAATTAAATTGATAGGACTTTAGTCAAAAAATAAAAAATAGAGGAAGATCTACTTTAGAGCTTGTTTGGATGGGCTTAAAACTGGTCAAACTAATTTAAAAGTTAATTTTTGACTTATTAGCGGGTTTGACAAATATCAAAGTAACTTATTTTAAGTCAAAAATGACTTATTTTAAGTCAAAAGTTAAAAACCATGTGAGGGATGCTTTTTTTTTTCAACTTAAAAGTCATTTTATGTTGATCGTGTATATTACCTTTTTACCCTTAATTCTTTTATTTTTATTTTTATTTTATTATTATTATTATTATTATTATTTTATTTTATTATTATTGTTATAATTATTAGTATTATTAATATTTTATTATTTTATATTATTAGTATTATTTATTTTATTATTCTTTATTATTATCATTATTATTATATATTATTATTATTATTATATATTATTATTATTAATAATATTTTATGATTTTTAGTATATTTATATATTATATATTATTATATATTATTATTATTATTTATATTTTCATATTATTTTATTTTATTATTATTTATTATCATTATTAATGTTTTATATATTATTAGTATTATTATTATTATTTATTTTATTATTTATTATTATTATTATTATTATATATTATATATTATTATTATTATTATTATTATTATTATTACTATTATAATAGTTATTATTATTATCTTATTATTATAATTATAATTATAATTATTATTATTGTTATTTTCATATTGTTATATTATTATTATTATTATTATTATTATTATTTATATTCAATTATTTTATTGTTATTATTATTATTATTTAATTTATTTATTTTTATTATTATTACTATACATTATTATTATTATTATTATATATTATTAATATTTTATTATTTTATTATTATTATTATTTATTTTATTACTCTTTATTATTACTATATATTATTATTATATTATTATTATTATAATTATTATTATTTTCATATTATATTATTATTATAATAATTATTATTATTATTATTATTTTATTATTATTAAATTAATCAATTTTATTATGTTAACAACTTTTAAGGGTATTTCAGATATTTGGATTAAAAAAAGTGTTTACCAGCACTTATTTGTCAAACATATCAACAATTTTTTTTTTAATTTCAGTACTTTTATCCAAACACATAACTACTTATTTTAAAAATAAGTTTCAGCACTTTCAAAAGTACTTTTTAAAAGCTACTCCCTCCGTTTAAAAAAGAATGTCCCTATTTCCTTTTTAGTTTGTTTCAAAAAGAATGACTCTTTTCCGTGACATAACTTTAATTTAGGACTACAAGATTAAAAAGTCTTCTTTTTTTCTTAAACTCCGTTCCAAATCAAACTAGGCCAATCTTTTTTAAACGGAGGGAGTACTTTTTTAAGCCCATCCAAACGGGCTCTTACGGCCTGTTTGGATTGACTTTTGACTTTAAAATTAGTGCTTATTAACACTTTTTAACTTTATCCAAACAATTCAGAACTGATTAAAAATTATTTGAGCACCTAAAACAAATCAATCCAAACGGGTACTTATTCTAATTAATTTAAGTCATTTTTGACTTATCATTTTTTAGCTTGTCTAATACGTTGTAACTTATTTTAAGTTATTTTTTTATATATATTTGTCAAAAACTACCGAAGTCAAAAATTAACTTAAAAATAAGTTTGACCAATTTTTAAGTCAATTCAAACATTCTCTAAGTACTTTAGAGGGGACCGATCGTGTTTGATAGATGGTTAGGAACCAAGTTATTGATTGATTAAGCCAGGTATAACTAATACATTTTTTGTTATTACTTCCTTCATAACTCTTATGTATTTACTCATACATGGTCATTGTTTCGACTTACGACTATTATACGTGTACTCTGTTTTATGATATTATGTAGGTTTAGTATTGCTCGATCTGAGGCTATTGAGAACGTCTTGTATGTACCATCCAGAATTATGGTGGAACAGACAGAATCCTCTATTTATAACTTTTCAGAATCTATCTTATTGAGAAGTTTCTTCAACAATATGTAAAAAATATAACAGTAAACTATGGACAAATAAATTATTGAAATATGATAAAGGAAAAATTACATAGTATTACATATGAAAGTGTAGCAGAATCCAATGTCGCAGGCAAATTGGAATATGTTTAGTTGTTAAGATGGAAAGGTTGCTAGTATGGGCAGGTCAGTATAAAGGGTTGGGGACAGAGAGGTGAAGCTGACCACCCATGTTACATCAATATCTCCAAGATTTAGTTGGTAGATTCTCTTTGCATATTCAACTACTATCAATTCTTTCGATATTTGAAATTTACTGATCTGACTAATAAAAAAATATTATATTAAATATATTTAAATTCAAATAGAAAATTTATGCTTTATGAATAAAATCATCCTAATCTGCGTCATTTGAAAAAATATATTATATTGTGATGATATTGAAAGTTAAAGTAGCGTGAAATAGCGTACTGTGACAACAAATGTGTCGTGTTGACATGTGAAAGTGAAAGCCAAATGAAACCATCTTATCTTGGGATCAACTTGTTTCTAGGTAAAGTTAAACAACAATCTTATCTAAATCCAAATGAAATATCCCTTACCTACTATTTTTTTTTTGTTCCCTTTTAATGATTAATACTAAAGATAAGTGATGATATAACTATATCAACTTTGGAATATATTTCTTTAGGTGAAGTTTTACTCATTCAATATTAATCTAGCACATTCTTTGAGGAGTAACAAAAAGTAGAATGACAATTGTATTGAATAATCTTTTGAGTAGAATAATTTTAATATATTAAGAAAATAGTATAATTAGTACTAAGAATACATCAAAAATTAAGTGATAAATTAAAGTATCACTAGATTTTTTGAACTGGATAAGTAAAAAACAAATATTTATTTTTGGTGTATCAGACAACTAAAATATATAAAGATAGGGAGTAATGCATTCATATTTTTGGAATGATAATAGTAAAAAATAAAGATAAATTGCAAAGTAAGTGATAATTAAATTATTTCTTACTTTTAAATTAAATAAATAAAAAAATTTAATAATCAACAACTATGTAAGGATTAAAAGGGAATCTGTTTCTGGTCTGTTTGTTTTGTTATGTTGTTGACATTTGGTTGGTTGGATCATTGTGGATTAACTTATTGTTTTTAAATTATCTTCGAAAGGGATAATTATAGGTCCCATATAAGTATATGGTTGTTGCCCCCACAACAATGACAATAATAAGTTAAAATAATTAGAATAACTTTCAAATATAGCAAATATAAAAATTATACTTGTATATTATAGTTATAATTTGTATAATTGTGATTAATAGTAAACATAAATATATATATTTTGATATACATATACAAAATAAAATAGTTGTATAATTTTGCTATACACATACAAAAGAAAGCAATTTTATAACCTGCTTTGGTATATATATACAAAAGATTAATTGTATAATCTGTGTTTGTATAAAGCGAGAAAGAGACAGACAAAAGAAAATTGGACAGACGAAGATCGTATTTGCATAATCATGCATAAGCGTATAGGACGAAAATATATATATTTGTATTTAAATATACAATTTTCTCTCGCTTTATACAAACACAAACACAATATATATATTTTTATTTGTATAAAGTGAGAGAGACGAGTGAGCGAGATCAGAGAAAGTGGCGAACGAGATATGAGAGAGGGGAGAGAGGGGAACGAAAATATATGTATATATACAATTTTCTTTTGCTTTATTCAAACACAAACACATTTTATACATTAGCGGTTTTTGTATAAAGTGAGAGAGGTGAGTGACCGAACGAGATCTAGGAGAGAGGAGAGAGGAAAACAAATATATATATATATAAATCAATTTTCTCTCGCTTTATACAAACACAAACGCATTTTATACATTTGTTTTTGTATAAAAGCAAGAGAGACGAGGAAGAGAACGGGAGTGGCGAACGAGATTCACTAGGAGGGAGGCGAAATAACAACAGTTTGCTATGGGATGGACAATTAAATCAAACTATGATTTTAACATTTAATTTAAATTAATAATTTGTTATTATATATAATTTTTTTCAAATAATTATCTCTCTTTCTAGGGTAAAACTTGCCCCAATTATCGGTATTTGCACCAAGATAATAGATATAATTTTCCCTTTCTAACATAGTAACCCTCCTGACATTTTTTATTTTTGTAAATTTTTTTATCCCAAGTCTAGCAAAAGAAACAAAGTAACTCAACAGTAAAAAAACATATTTATAATTCCTAAAACATGAATGTATGGCTCAAGAAAGGAGGAAAAAAAGAAGAAGAGAAATTGAGATTTCTTATATTTGCCTGTTTTACTTTACTATTTGAATAGAAGAAAAGAATAATTTCTAAAAAGAATTATTAAAATAGCAAAAAAAATTGGTGTTTCATAGTTTTCAAATGGAGAAATGACATGGATTTTGTTGAAAGAGAATCATTATTTTTGTTATTCGATTCGTTTTTGGATTTTATGCTATTGTGACGTGGATATTTCTTTGTACACATTTATTTGTGAACAATAATTACAAAACTTGTATCATAAATGTTGATATTTCTTCAGCATGATATGAGGGGAAAAGGAGACAGGTGTCGCCTACACAATAATACACATGCTTGGGATATCACACTACATTTTTTTCTAGCTCTTAAACATTATAAATAATATTGAATCTAAATTCAAAGGCTTATATTATCACATGTTGTAAGATTATTTACCTGTTAAAATTTAAATAATACATAGTATTATCATAGTTTTAAATATCATATTTTAAGAAAGTTCGTTTAAATTGTCAAAACTTATTTGCACTAATAATATTGTTCATGTAGGTTGATGGTAGTATTTTTTTTAATTATAATATTGTTTTGTTGTTATAGGTTGTTTTATTAATTATCTCTTATAGTTTATTACTTTTTTTCAAATCTTTTTTTATCTTTAATCGAAAATTTATTAAAAATAACTCTCTACCTCACCGTTAAAGTATATATAAGATTTACGTACATTTCTTTTAGACTTTTCTTATAAGGGTCCAAATTGTGCCCATACTGTTAGTGAAGAATAATAACAACTATACAAAACCTCTATAATTGGGGGCACTTGCATTGTGTCCAGATCATTACGAAAGCTATATAGCATATTACATGAAGACAATTTTTTTGTTCTCATTCACCCCACCCCCCACCCCCACCCCCCAAACCCCCTTGTGCAAACTGCCTTTTTTTGTTCCCACCAAAATTTATCTTTAACTTGTTCTTTGGATTTTAATGAGCTAACTTGGTTTTGATTAATTAGTATAGGAAAAATAATGTTATTATTATGAATATAAACTTGAAAGGTCCTTCAAAATTTACCAACTATGTAGTTTAAATGATATATAGGGTTAATGTAAAAAAACATCAACTTAAAATATGGCATTTATATTCTTGAAAAAATATATTATCTGCTACAAATAAATAAAAATAACTTAATCGTATAAAAAATTTGTCACACTAGTAATATCTATAAACAAATCTCATATTTAATTCCCATAATTTGGAATTGGTGTACTAATTCCTAGTTCACATATAAAATTTTATTATATTGCCGCTAATTAATTATTACTACAAGTTATCTAAATGAAATGTGAACAACGGAAATCCACATCATACAATAATCAAATCTATGGTACATAATGAATAGAGAATATTCGATCTCAACATGTGTAGATAATACCAATTTATTTTTTATGAAAACTACTAAATTCACCTTAGAAAATCAGGATAGAGAGCTGGAGCTGAATAATTGTCCGTTGGAGGTAGCACAAATTAACTAGACATGTAGGAGCAGGACAACATCATATCACTTATGATTTGACCTTTTTCTTCGAAGACATGTCATGATATATATATAAAATTTAATAAACTTATTAATCAAACAACAAATTAAATGACGTTATAATTTAATTTCAAAAACTATTTGGGGTTATGTTCGACACCAAAATGACCTTCTTAGGGTTGAAAAATGTGACAAGTTTTATTTCTAGTGGGATATTAAATCAAGGGACCACTTGGTTGAGGCACTTGCCAATTTGATCTCAATACGTACTCTAATATGCTAGCTAGCTAGTGTTGTCGAGGATGCACATTTTGGGATGATGTAGCCAGGTATCCAAAGCTTTTATCAAATCACAATAAAAAATATGGAGTTCTTACAAATTTACTCAAGAAATAGAAATTACATTGAGCAGCTCAAGATCAATTATGAGATTGTAGTGCGTGTAAATAGAGCTAATTTTCGTTATTAGCCTCAAGCTAATTATTAATTGATTCCGATTTTACTACTCAGAATTATTTTTCAACCAAAAAAAGGAGAAAAATGGATGATTTTGAACTTTTTACTTCCTCACGAGTAAAATGTGATTGAACTTTGACATTTTAATCGTAAAATAAGCAAAGTCGAAAATTCAAAGACGAAGCGGCCACTTGTTTAATGTGGCGGGGATACTGTTGAATTGGCACGCGAGACCAAAAATATGGGCTATATGTGGCATATTTCGGTCGTACTAATTAACCAGTATTGAGATTGGACTTGTCCTCAGCATGCATTCATTAGCCCCACACAACGTTGAGTTGGCTACAACTCCTCAATTTTATCCTTAATTGTTCTTGTGAAATGATAGAATTGGACTACTTGAGAGACATGTAATGTGTCATGTCAAATGATAGAAACCCCATTCTCACAGTACCAGTGTTATTTCAAGTGAGATAGGTGTGTTTATCATAAAATTAAAATCCTACTTCCAATTTAACAGTAAATTTGTTAAAAAAAGGGTTAAAGATAAGTAGGGTGAAATAGTTATATTAAGTTCATATATTGGGGCAAGCTTCAAAGGAAAATAAGAAATAAGGAGAAGGTCAAGAGGCTTCTCACCAAAGAGAGAGGTTCGATTGGTAGCACGCGTTTTGGCTCAAGGCAGGAAGGTTAGCGCTATACTTCATCTTGATTACGTTGAGGTAATCATGTAACTGATTCTGATTCAACTACATATCACGACCAGTTCTTTTTGTGCTAATTTTTGTATAAATAGCATAATTTATGACTATTTTTATTGGGATAATTGTACAGAATAATAAATTAATAATCTAAAATAAATGGAGTAGCTACTGTTTGACTTAATTGTGCTCATAGCAAATGTTTGTCAGTCGCCTTTCTCCCTAAACTCTCGCTCGCCACTCTCCCATTCTTGCCTCTCTCGCTTTATAGAATAGAAGTGTATAAATTGTGTTTCTGTTCTGTATAAAGCGAGAGAAAATTGTATATACACATGCAAAAACATATATCTTCGTGCTATACACTTATAATTTTATAATATACAAACTATTTACTTCGATTCAATTGTATACAAATGCAAATTTTATACAGATACTGCAACGAAATAGGCCAGCGAATTATACAATTGCAGCGAAATAATTATATATGTATAACGAATTATAAATTTATATATTTGCTATAGAGCGCAATTATATATAAACTTTGCTATAGCATACAAATATAATTTTTTTGTTTGCTATATGTGAAAGTTGTCATTTTTATTTAGTCATGTAAAGTTGTGAAGGTGGTATAGGTAATTTAGGGCCGGAGATTTGGAATGAGAGATGTCGGCCCATTAATCGCCTGTAAAACCGTATGAGTATAGGCTTCCTTTTAAGGCACCAAAATCATCTGATAAGCTTATCATTGTATTTAATGCTATCAGAGGCCGCTGGCATCTACTCCTACGAGTTCACATTAAATTATCCTTTATTATACATTGTTGACTTCTAAATTCTAGAGAGTTCTACCATTATCATTAATGAGACTTTTTTTCCCACAAATTCTCTATTAGTGATAATTTAATTGGATTAAAAAGTCAAAACATTACATCTCAAACAACGAAACACAAGTAAAGGTTTTGATCTCCAGTCTGAAAATAAAGATTTAGCCAAAGATTTTATTCTTTTCTTTATTTTTCCATTTTAGTTAGGGTTGTATATCATAATCTCTTAACGTAGTCACGTCTGCTGGCATTTAATTTGGCCACCCAACAAGTCATTTAATTTAGTCTTCCCAACAACACGTCTAATTGCATTTAATTCAGTGCCTTTCCGAAAAAAATTAAAAATATCATGTGCACATTTGATTTATTTTGCATTTTTCTCTTCTTTCCTTTTATTAACTATACTTCAAATAAAAATAAAATAAAATTTAGGAATCAGATAGATTAATATAAAATTACAACCTATCTCTCTTTAATTTGTAATTATACTAATCTCTTAAAAAGTAATACAAATCAGATACATTAAAGAGTATCTCAGATACATTATAATATAAATCGAATACATAATATGTAGCTTGGATACATTAAAAACTAGCACTTATACATAATTGTAGATTGGACATATTATAAATTAGTTCGGATATATTATAAAATAAGCCAGATACATAATATGTACTCCCTCTGTTTCACAAAGAATGACCTAGTTTGACTTGGCACGGAGTTTAAGAGTATTGAGAAGACTTTTGAATCTTGTGGTCCTAAATTAAAATTAGGTCAAATGTACAAAATTGCTCTTTGATCTTGTGGTCTTAAACATACCACGTGGAAAGTTATTATCAAAAAAAGAAAGAGGTCATCCTTTTTGAAACATACTAAAAAGGAAAGGAGGTCATTCTTTTTTAAATAAATGGAGTAACTCGCATATATTAATATATAGCTCAGATAAATTAAAGAAATAAAATTTTTTAGAGATTTTTAGAAATAGAAAGAGATATTGAAAAAAAAAAGATAAAAAAGGTGTATTTTAGAAATTTTTACTATAAAAGTCCCCCACTCCTCCCTTTTAATAGTAACTGGATGTGTCTTTATTTCATTTTTCTTAACATGTCTAACGTATTCGTTTTAATCACTAATGTATTTAATTATTGAGAAAATACATCAAACCCTCCCTGAACTTGGCACAAAAACTCGCTTTAGTACTTAAACTACACGAGTGTTTATATACCCCTCTTAACATGTTTGATGTGAATTATTTTCAACCTTCCGAGCTCCAGCCTTCTGCGCGTGTTGATACAGCTTTGTAGGGCGCGTAATTCATCTTTTAGCATTTTTTAAAAATAAAATTGACCCTTCAACGGTAATATCCGACCCATTACATATTTGAATGTAAATCTTCTCTTTTGTAGAACCCTAATTTCCACTTCTCCTCACCAACCCAATCATCCAAAAATGGTGACCTAATTCATGCTTTTTTTCTTTATTTTCCTCAAATCTTAGCTCTTCAAACCTCAAATCTTAGCTGTTCAAACCTAAAAGTTGAATCTTTGAAGGAATAATTGTTCTTCAAAGTGTAAGCTTCAAACCTATTCTTCTTTATCTATTATTTTGATTTTTATTTTGTCCCTTTTTCTTATTATTTGATTTTTTTCCAGATTCTTGTTACGCTAATGGAAGAGAAATCTTCAGATTCGATCTTCTAGGTTTGAGAGAAGAGAAAGAATAAGAATCGTGGGCTTAGGGGATTTGGGGATATTTGTTTATAAGTGGATCGGGTTGTATTTGGGAACGGTTCTTAAAGATTTAGGGATATTTATTTATAAGTGGGTCGGGTTGTATTTTGGGAATGGGTAAGATATTTTTTAAATCCTTAGGCGACGTGGACCACTAAAAACGCGTGTGTGTAACAATGCCCAGCCTTCAACTGGGCTGGAGCTCGGAAGGATAAAAATAATTCACATCAAACATGTTAAGGGGGGTATATAAACACCCGTGTAGTTTAAGTACTAAAGCGAGTTTTCGTGCCAAGTTCAGGGGGGATTTTATGTATTTTGCCTTAATTATTTGTCTTTTTTTTATAAGTGCATTAAATTACTTGTTTATTTTGTTAAGAAAAGATAATTTCTTTTTATCTTTTATACCCTCAATTAATTATTTTGAAAAAGGTAGAACTTTTTGAAAATCTTAAGTTTTTAATTAATCAACTTCATAATTAATATAGGTAAAATGATACACTCATTATGTCAATCATTGTTTTCTTAATAGGTATATCGATTCAAAATTTGACAAGTAATTAGGGACATATAGGGATGGCAAATGGTTGGATTGAATGTGGATTGAGAAAATATGATTTGGTTTACAATTCATCGAAATATAATATGGGCAAATATGAATTTGGTCAAATATAATATGGGTAAAATGATTCTAACCTATTTAAATAAATTTGTTTTTCAAAAGAAAAAATAATAATTTACCCCCGGGGAGAGCACCCCCTTACCCTTCCCCCCACCCACCCCACCCCACCTTCCTCCAACCTACCCCGTCCCTCACCTTCCACCAACCTATTCCTAAACTTTTTGTTTTTTTTTTAAAAAAAAGAAAATTGTTTCATTTCACCTCATGTTAGCCCATTTTGTACATATTTACATGAGTTTAAATAGGTTGAAGACGATATTAATCCATTTAAAAAAATAAGAGAAAATATGAGTGATCTATTTAATTTAATATGAGCAAAATATTTTTTTTTTCATTTTTATGGGCTGAAATTGTCACCTTTAAAAACATAAAGGTATTAATTTTATTTATCCATGAGTTACGTTAAGTCTCTTATTCGTAGAATTTGAAGGGTCAACAATTAAACTTTGAGCATCATTAATTGGCATATGTACTCCGACAAATCAAATGGATATAGGGGTCAACCTTTTTGGAGATAATTGGTAATGAATCCTTGAACCTTATTGTCAATATGTCGTATGAAGTACATGTATGACATTTTCTTCTGTTATTGTTTGCTGAGGTAACTCTCTCTTTATTTTTCAAGTCTGAGATTTTGATTTGACATATTGGTTGAGTTTTTGTACTTTAAAATATTTGCAATCAACCTTTGACATCAGTTTTACTTCTAACGTTGGATATGAAAGGGTCAGTGAACACGACAATAAATCATTCTTAAATACAACGGTCTTTAACACCTAAGAGACGATAAAATCGTGTACCTAATTTATTCCAATTTTTTAAAATATTTACGTTCGACTATTAAAACATGACTATATTTCATCATAAAATATGTAAAAAAAAAAAATATTATGACGGTGCCGACGAGCTATAGAGTTTTAAGGAAAGACAAATGATTAATAGTGGCAGCTGTTTTTTTCTGTTTTTGTTTACTTCATCGTAAACAGAATATTCAAATGTCAACGTATTGACACTTAAATTGTTTTTATTATCGTCCCATATTATTTGTTTATTTATTAAATTAAAATAAAAATAAAATTAATTAGTAATTTTTCGTTTTATCCTTGCAATTTATACTCTTGAATGTCTAAACAAATTTATAAGTTACAAAAATATATTTTTTTCAAGAGTTATTTCATATCTACTTCAATAATGATGTAAAATAGAAAGTGAACAACTAATATGAGACGGAACGAATTAATTTGTCCAATTATTCTACCTAGATAATGAAGTACTTCAACTGCAATCAGTTGCAAAACTACAACCTTTTTTTTCTTTCAATCTTCAACACAATGATATTTTTAAGAAGAAGATCAATTACAATCCTAGTCCTGATTTACTTTTTCTCAAATTGCACAACATGTTATTCCAGTAGTTGCATAAATGGCTGTGATTTAGCTTTAGCTTCCTTCTTTATCTGGCCCGAATCGAATCTCCCATTAATAAACCAACTATTTGACAACATCTCATATAGTGATATCCTTGACTGGAATACTCATATCACAAGCACGTTTATTCTAACCGAATCCAGAGTTAACGTTCCCTTTCGTTGTGATTGCCTTAATAATGGTGAGTTTTTGGGACATGTATTTTCGTATAATGTTAGTGCCAATGAGACTTATGATTTCATTGCAACAAGGCGCTATTCCAGTTTGACGAATAAGGATTTGTTGATGAGGGATAATAGTTATCCGGATAAAATTATCCCGGATCATGTGACCTTGAACGTGACTGTGAATTGCTCCTGTGGGAATAAAGATGTGTCAAAGGATTATGGATTGTTTATCACGTATCCAATGAGGCCAGGGGAAAATTTGAGTTATATCGCGTTGGTGACTAATACTAGCTCCAGGCTGATAGAAATGTACAATCCCATGGTCAATTTCAGTGCTGGCAGCGGATTGTTGTACTTTCCAGGCAGAGGTGAGTTCAAATTAAAGAAAACAAGAAGAGTAATATTTAGGCAAGCATAGAAAATCCTGTTTTTATGTTGGATGTTCTATTTGTAAATCTAGTTTTTACTTGTTTTATGCAGATAAACTGGGGAATTATCCACCTATACCAACCAGGTACAATTTTCAGATTTGAAGTAGTTATACATTGAGCACCATACATGCTTGCATATTTCTTAACATATTTGGTCATTCATGTTTCATCTGGCTTGCAGAAAAGGTGGACTACCCTATCCTTCTCTTTATTTTGTGTTGATTCCTCCGTCATCGCTTGTAATTGCTCTCAAAATGGAAGTGTTGTACAACATAAGCATATTGACTATTCTGTATGAGTGTCTCATCAGGTAAAACAATAGTTGCATTAGCAGTAGCTGCACTAGCCGGAGTTTTGTTATTGGTAATGGTAGGCATCATTTATGTGGGAATTTATAGAAGGATGGAACAAAAGGTTGCAGCAAATATCCCAGCATCTTCTGGTCAATCCTATCCACCTAGTCCTGGTAATTGTAAATTTCACTTCTTTTTTCTTTCTCTACTTCTTTGCTCTTCCCAAATTTCGATTTCAAATCTCCTTCTGAATGAAACCTCCAGTTGAAATGTATCTTGGTTTAACAATTAAGCATTTTCGTGATTCACAGCAAAAATTCTTTCATTTCTGCCCTTTAGGATAGCCAATTATTCTAATTCATTATCAAATTTCAACTTCATGGCTCTATCTTATGCTAGATTTATTACTCTCAATGTGCTTGCAATATGTTTGATCCGTGTGAATAACCACTAGAACTCGCTAGGTTTATTACTCCAAACATATTCTAATGCATGTGGCCTAAGGCACTGACCTTGTTGATGGTGCTTCAGCAAGCCTTTTGGGAATACATGTGGACAGATCAGTAGAGTTTTCATATCAAGAACTTGCTGAGTCGACTGATAACTTTAGCATTTCGAATAAGATTGGAGAAGGTGGCTTTGGAGCCGTCTATTATGCTGAGCTGAGAGGCAAGGTTGCACTTCAAGTTTTTGTCTCTCCAATGACTGCAAAATTTTGTCTATCTATTTTAGAAATATATTACAAAATCAGTTAGCAGAACACAATTCTTGCACTTTGCATCAGTCGTTGATTATAAAAATGGATAATGAGGGACTTAACAAGGAAAACATATGATCTAGCTTATAATTGCTTGTAATAACTTTATGATTTTTAGGACGATTGCTAGTCAAAACTCATCGAAACAAATTTTGACATATTGATGGGAATTGATCCAACACGGATCTCTGATTAGATTAGGTGAATTAAAACTGCAAGACCTAATGGTTAGAGTCTTTTAACTAGTATACCATGAGATATTTTGCAAGTTGATTAGGTTAGAATGTCTGAGTAGTCTCAACAAAATAAACTGAAAAAACTGTTAAAAGACTGTTATTCAGGGTGGCAATGTCTCTGCTAATTCTACATTGAAAACTCTGATACAGAAAGCAGCAATAAAGCGAATGAATAGGGAAGGAAGAACAGAATTTCTTGCTGAACTGAAAATTTTGACGCGTGTTCATCACCTGAACCTGGTATGATCAGTATCTTCTGTCCGTTGATGTATTTTGCTTATAAATCATTTTTTGTTTCTTTTGATGAGTATAATAAGTATTGAGTGCCAGATCTTGTAAGTTTTTTAACAATATCTTTTAGAACATTCCCATGCCTGGAATAGTTGATTGGTTAGAAGGAAATGTAAAGAGAGTGCTTCTCTCACTCAAAGCATGTTGTTTTACTGATTTTCACCCCTTTCATTTTAGTCATTCTACTACGTATACATTGAGCTCGTAAAGCTGCAAGTTTAGTTTATCATATGAAGTTATAAACAGATCCTGTAGGAGTTTATTTAGAATTTACAGTGGAACTGAATTTGAAACTATTTCCATGAAGAGAGGCATATCTAAGAATGTGAAGGATGTTTGACTTGGAATTAGAAGTATTGAAATGCAAGTATATCATTTTGTTGATCTGGTGCAGAACTGAAATATAGTATTATGCTTAATTTATTCATCTGATGCTGAATGCATGCAGGTTTCCTTGATAGGGTATTGTGTTGAGAGATCCCTCTTCCTTGTATATGAATTCATTGAGAATGGTAATCTAAGCCAACATCTTCGTGGTACGAGAATTATAATGGAATAGTTCATTCTTTATGATTTTCTTCTTATTTGTATTTGTGATGCTTATATGCTTACGGATCTATTAATTGTTTGGTAAATCTATTTCCAGGGAGAGAAGTATTGACATGGTCAACACGGGTGCAAATTGCAATGGATTCCGCCAGAGGTCTTGAGTATATACACGAGCACACCGTCCCTTTTTACATCCATCGTGATGTTAAGTCGGCAAATATTCTGATAAACAACAACTTTCATGCAAAGGTATCTTTCTAGTCCCTATTAATTCTCTGCGTTTCAACAAATTCTGTAGTCTCCTAACTGGTTAGTATAATCACTCACAGATTGGAGATTTTGGCTTATCAAAACTTGTTGAAAGTGGAAATCCAACTCTGAATACACGTTTTATGGGTACATTTGGATACATGCCACCAGAGTAAGTTTTTCTTCTCTGTATTAAGCGCGTCTAGATGTAGATGTAGCTTCAGCTTTCCAAACTTTTTTACTTGAATAGAGAATCTGGCAATAAGTGGTCTTCACAGAAACAGAGTTGGCCTTCAAGATTAGTACCATATCCTAAGACAAAATCTCTTTCAGGAACTGTTTTATCAATATGTAAGCAAATTAATTGATTCGAACATTGATTCATGTTTCTATGGTATCATCAACTTGTTATGATCACCACTTATATATACAAGCATTTGGCCCTTCAAAGATTTCCTGCATATAACACAGAAAGAAAATTTGTCCAGGCTAAGAGAGCATATATTATGTGTCATAAAGTAAAAAATAGTAAGGAATGTCAAAATGTGCAGGTATGGTCATTCAGGAGTGATCTCTCGTAAAGTAGATGTCTACGCTTTTGGCGTTGTCCTTTATGAATTGATTTCTTCCAAGGATGCAATAGTCAAGGAAGATGAGGTTGATGAAGCAAGAAGCCTTGTTGCTTCGGTAACTTTTTCTTCAAATTTCTTCATTGAGATGACCTTGACATAAACTTTATTGGAGTATATTGTTTACACTCCTCATAACATCTGACACTCAGTTATTACATTTCTAGCAATGTTTCAAATTTTGAATCAGTCAATGAGCTAATGGTGATTGTTCCGTGACAATTGTAGTTTGATGAAGCTCATAGTCATTCAAATCAAATTGAAGCCATTTCCAGGTTGATAGACCCTAAACTCCGCGATGACTACCCCCTCGATTCAGTCTACAAGGTACAGCTATATCTCTTTAATTACTTCACTAGCTTTACTTTCTCTGCTTCCAATTGAAGCAACAAATGGTTTGTTTATTGCAGATGGCACAGCTTGCTAAAGCTTGTACGGAGAAAAATCCTGAAATGAGACCGACTATGAAATCAGTAGTGGTTGCTCTTATGGCACTCTCATCGTCACATGAGTGACTATTTGATATGTTGCTTTCACTCTATAGAAATTAAGATCAAAAGGCACAAAAACAACATCATTCTGCATAATGTGAAGTATTTAAAGGTGTTAGACACAAGAGGCCCTCCTCAAAGTAATAGCAATTCCTTGAAATCAAGAGCTTAACTACAACTTGTAGTTACATTTCTTTTGTTATACGGATCAGTATGGTCAGAGGAAGCGCGCCAAAACAGTTGTAAATATTAGGTACGTAGATATGTCATGGCAAAATACGTATGCTAAACTGTACTGTATTGAAACTTCATGATTTCAATGTATTTCTGTTTGTATACTCAGAATAAGGCATTCTTAAATTTTGATTTTGGTACATCTCCAAATTTAATGTCCAGTGCTTGTATAAGTTTAGAATAAGAACTGTTGTCCACAACCACTGAAGTGGTGGTCTATAATATATCATGGCAAAAATGTTAGGTATAGGTAAAAATTGAGTAATAGATTTAACTTTTCAATAATAATCTTTTAAAAAAAAAAAAATTAATGTCTTTCTCTATCTTTGAAATTTGGATTCTCATCCTATATAGTAAGTTCACAGAGACGATTTTTCCTTCTTTTTGTAAAATTTCAAATTGTTAACTATTAACAGCATCTCATTATCATTATAGTTAGTAGTGACTACCCGTCAGTCGAACAATTGACTCGAACCATAACGTTCACTTCAAATCAAATTTACAAAGTGATTTTTACTATCGACTTGCACAATATTTTGTACAACAAAAAATCAATAATGATTGCTTAAAACTCCATTCTATTCTATGGATAATGCTAAATAGCGAAAAAATTTGGCCAAAAGGATTTTTCCATTCTATGGTCACTTAAATAGTAATCCATTTACACACTTTTACCTACCATTCACCACCCTCCTTTTTCATTTTCCTATTTGTTCACCTAATGTAATTCTTGAAGAAAAAAAAAATGGAAATGTGAAAAATAATAGAAACCTTTTTTTCCCCTCTTTTGGTGACTAACGAAAAGTGAACTAAAAGACAACAAACCAAAGATTAGATTAGAGCATGCAATTGCACGATGCTGATGTGGCAAAGCAGAAGTTGATTTATTTAATTTGACCATTCGTAATTCTCACAGTTTCTTGGAATATGGGAGTAACAAAAATACTGGAAGTAAAGAAGGTTGGTTCAGCTGAATTTAAGTAATTTTTAGGTACAATGTACTTATAAACACTTTATTTAAACTGAATTTATAAATTAAGAACATATTTCTTATATATAGATTTTCAATTTTTTATTATTAAAATTGGTCTTTTGATTTTATGATTCAAGTATTAAAAGTTGACTATGTCATAACGGCGCCGGTTAAATGTACAAACAAAGAACTTAAGGAAAGAAAAAGACCTTGACAGTAATTGTAGTAGTTGTGTTTTCCGTGAATTGTTTTCTCCAAATCACACTTAATAGGATTTCAACGCGTATGTTTTCGTAGTTTCTTTCTAGAATACAGAATTTTCACAAATGTTCAAGGTATTGACAATTGGTTTTAGTAATTTGTCCAATTATTTTACCTACATATTGAAGTACTTCAACTACAACTTCTTTTTCTTTGTTTAGCACAATGATATTACTTAGAAGAAGATCAATAGTCCTAATTTACTTATTCTCAAATTGCACAACATGTTATTCCACTAGTTGCATAAATGGCTGTGATTTAGCTCTAGCTTCCCTCTTCGTCTGGCCCGAATCTAACCTCCCTATAATATCCCAACTATTCGACAACATGCCATCCAATGATATCCTTGACTGGAATACTCATATCACTAGCACGTTTGTCCTATCCGAATCCAGAATTAACGTTCCCTTTTGTTGTGATTGCCTTAATAATGGTGAGTTTTTGGGACATGTATTTTCGTATAATGTTAGTGCCAATGAGACTTATGATCTCATCGCGACAAGGCTCTATTCTAGTTTGACAAATAAGGAGTTGTTGATGAGGGATAATAGTTATCCGGATAACAATATCCCGGATCATGTGACCTTGAAAGTGACTGTGAATTGCTCTCGTGGGAATAAAGATGTGTCAAAGGATTATGGATTATTTATTACATATCCAATGAGGCCAGGGGAAAATTTGAGTTATATCGCGTTGGTGACTAATACTAGCTCGAAGCTGATAGAAATGTACAACCCCATGGTGAATTTCAGTGCTGACAGCGGATTGTTGTACATTCCAAGCAGTGGTGAGTTCAAATTAAAGAAAACAAGAAGAGTAATATTTAGGCAAGCATAGAAAATCCTGTTTTTAATGCTGTTGTTGTTGAGATGGATCTTCTATTTGTAAATCCAGTTTTATCCATGTATATACTTGTTTTATGCAGATAAACTCGGGAATTATCCACCTATGCCAACCAGGAGTACAATTTTCAGATTTGAAGTTGTTATACATTGAGCACCATACATGCTTGCATATTTCTTAACATATTTGGTCATCCATGTTTCCCCTGACTTGCAGAAAAGGTGGACTACCCTTTCCTTCTCTTTCTTTTGTGTTGATTCCTCCATCATCGCTTCTAATTGCTCCCAAGTCAAGTTGTTGATGGAAGTGTTGTACAACATAAGCATATTGACTATTCTGTATGAGTGTCTCATCAGGTTCATCAGGTAAAACAATAGCTGTATTAGCAGTAGCTGCACTAGCCGGAGTTTCATTATTGGTAGGCATCATTTACGTGGGAATTTATACAAGGAAGGAACAAAAGATTGCAGCAAACATCCCAGCATACTCTGGTCAATCCCATCCACTTAGTCCTGGTAATTGTGAATCTTTACTTCTTTTTTCTTCTTCACTTCTTTGCTCTTCCCAAATTTCGAGTTCATATCTCCTTCTGAATAAAGCATTCAGTTGAAAATGTCTATCTTGGTTTGACAATTCAACCCTGCCCTTTAGAATATCCAACTATCCTAATTCATTATCAAACATTTACTGTGTCTAATGCTAGATTTATTACTCCCAATTTGCTTGAAATATGTTTGATCTGCGTGAAAAAACATTAGAACTTGCTAGTTTTATTACTCCATACATACTCTAATACATGTAGCCTAAGGCACTGACCTTGTTGATGGTGCTTCAGCAGGCCTTTCGGGCATACATGTGGACAAACCAGTTGAGTTTTCATATCAAGAACTTGCTGAGTCGACTGATAACTTTAGCATTTCAAATAAGATTGGACAAGGTGGCTTTGGAGCCGTCTATTTTGCTGAGCTGCGAGGCAAGGTTGCACTTCATGTTTTTGTCTCCCAATGACTGCAAAATTTGTCTATCTATTTTTAGAAATATATTACAAATTCAGTAAGGAGAAAACATTTTGATGCACTTTGTATCAGTCCTTGATTATACAAATGAATCATGAGGGACTTAACAAGGAAAACTTTGATCCAGTTATAATTGCTTGTAATAACTTTATGATTTTTAGGACCATTGTTAGTCAAAAATCATCGAAACAAATTTTGACTTATAGATGTCTGTGTTGTCTCAACTAAAATAAACTGAAAAAGCTGTTAAAACATTGTTATTAAGGGTAGCAATGTCTGCTAATTCTTCATTGAAAACTGTGATACAGAAAGCAGCAATTAAGCGAATGAATTTCTTGCTGAACTGAAAATTTTGACACGTATTCATCACCTGAACCTGGTATGATCAATATCTTCTATCAGTTGATGCATTTTGCTTATAAATCAGTTTTGTTCCTTTTAACGAGTATAACAAGTATTGAATGCCAGATATTGCAAGTTTTAACAATATCTTTTACAACTTCATTTGTTTTTTTATTTTTGATCATTTCATCTGATGCTGAATGCATGCAGGTGTGCTTGGTAGGGTATTGTGTTGAAAGGTATCTCTTCCTTGTATATGAGTTCATTGACAATGGTAATCTAAGCCAACATCTACGTGGTATGAGCACTTCAATGAGCTATAGAGATGTGATGGAATAGTTAATTCCTTGTATTTGCATTGGAGATGTTTATAAGCTTAAGCATCTGTTAGTTACTTGATAAATCTATCTCCAGGGAGGGACACACTGTCATGGTCAATGAGGGTGCAAATTGCACTAGATTCTGCCAGGGGTATGGAATATATACATGAACACACCGTTCCTGTCTATATCCATCGTGATATTAAATCAGCAAATATCCTGATAGACATAAACTTCCATGCAAAGGTCTTATGAAGGCCCCTAATCTTTGTTCTTTGACAAATATATTTAAGTGCTATCCTGATGGTAAATCACTTACTTACAGGTTGGAGATTTTGGCTTGACGAAACTGATTGAAAATGGAAATTCAACTATACCTACACGTTTTTTGGGTACATTTGGGTACATGCCACCAGAGTAAGTTTTTTCAGTATACAAAATGTGTCTAAACATAGGAAATAGCTGCTGCTGAATGAGCTTATTTTATAAGGAACCTGGCAATAGGTGGTCTCTATGGTAACAGAGTTGACATTTAAGATTAATGTATCAAAACTATTTCTCTTTCTGATGTACCGGTACAGGACAGACTGGTGCTACCGGAATTCGAACACAGGACCCCATACAAATCTATTGATGGGGTTATATTATACCCCTACTGATGTATCACAGATAAGATAACTCCAATAACTATTGCTAAAATATGCAGGTATGGTCATTCAGGAATTATCTCAGCTAAAATAGATGTCTATGCTTTTGGCCTTGTACTTTATGAACTAATTTCTTCAAAGGAAGCGGTAGTCAAGGAAGACGGTATAGATGAAGCAAGAAGCCTTGTAACTTTGGTAACTTTGCATCAGCATATTACTCTTTTCTTGCTATCATACAAAAATATGCATTAGTTGACGAGCTAATGGTGATTGTCCTGTGATCATAGTTTGGAGAAGCTCATAATCATCCAAATCCAATTGAAGCCATTTCTAGATTGATAGACCCCAAACTCAAGGATAACTACCCTTTTGATTCAGTTCACAAGGTACAAATTACAACTCTTTGCTGCATTATGTACCACTTTTTGTTTCTTTGCTTACGTGAAGCATTAAACACTTGTCTATTACAGATGGTACAGCTTGCTAAAGCTTGTACAGAGAAAGATCATGAGAGTCCACCCATCTCATTAACCACCGATATGAGACTTTTGTCATTCTTTAACACCCCACCTCACGCCCAGTGCTTAGCATCTGGTGCTCACACCCCAAAAGCTAGTTTTTTTTTTTTTTTTTTTTTTTTTTTTTTTACTATGAAATCATTACTGGTTGCACTTATGGCACTCTCATCATCAACAAAGGATTGATAATCTGATGTTCTGGTTTGGTCCAGCAGTGTTTCATTGAGAAGTGTTTCTTGAAATCAAGAGCTTAATTTCAACTTCTCTAGAATTACTTTTCCTATTAAGATCACTTTCCAGTGTTAATAAAAAAAATCAGAGACTAGTTTCAGAAATCTGTTAACACTACTGGTATTTTTTTTGTGTTTTGAACTGCCACTCTCATCGTGAAAACATGAAGACAAACATCTTAATCTATGAAGATAAACACAAGGTATTGAAATTTCTCTTCCAAAAACTAATGTTGTTTGTTTGTTGAAGGAAGACGTATTCTTGATTTCTATTCCATGTAATGATAGTTCCTGTAGAGGCCTCTCGAGTTTAGTCTATTAAGAAGATAACCCAGTGCTCAGTAGTATTTTTGGCATAGAAATGTACTCTTATGTTTCTTCCTCCCTTTGCAATGTAGCCAAATCAAACAATAAAAATATAACATAGATTGCATGAACAATTTAGCAGTGAGAAGTAGCAGTATACTTTATCATACAATAACCCAGTAGTATTGCATAACTACCAAATGCTATAACGCCAATACACCATAGATTGAAAAATGAGAATCGTCAACATACTTTTGGGTCAATAATAAGCAACTTCACAACCCATTCGACATCAAGTAATTTTACTTGATTCCCTATCATTCAGCATCACGTTTATACATTCGCCAAACTTCACCAAAATAACCCTGATACAAATAAACATCAAACGACAAAGTCTAGTGTTCCAATCAAACAAGGGAAATGAAACAGAAAAACAACTGTACAATAAATGATGATTTTCTTTTCATTTTGATTTTTTTATTTTCTTTTTCTTTTTTTTTTCAAAAAAAAAAAAAAGAACAATAGTTTTACACAGCATAGACTGTCATGTCCACACCAATCATTTGCACCATGAATTTTACTATACACCATATACACGAGAATCGGACAGGAGAAACCTTCACTCCGGCAAAAAGGAAAGAACTAAAGTCATATTTCACATATCAGTCAGTAGGTTTCTTCTGAAATGTTCAGCTCTATTCAATGGCATATACGATATGTTCCACTGAATTGGCCAATATCCTACTACCAGCAATACTAAATGTTATTGAAATAAGATTAGGCTGGTATGACGCGGGAATCAGAGTCAGGCATCAACCTGCACCAACCAAAGGTAACTACATTACATACAGAAGAAGAAACATATCGTAGTTCCCTACCTAAGGTCAATCTGATCTACTGAAAAAAGGTCATCTTTTACTAAGTTCTATCTGTTCTATTATAATAGACTAAATCTACTATACAATTTTTTTGGCCTATACAGTAGAAGGCATTGCATGGAACAAATCCACTGATTCATAAAAGCCTATGTTACGTAATAAAAGGAAAAGGATGGAGGAACGAAGAAATAAGCAACTCTACAAGACAAAACCCACTTGATCACTCACCTTCTTCGAAGAAGTCGAACACACCTCCCAGCATATCATCACTTTCCCCATCATTGTCAGGTTTCTCTTTGTTGCAACGACTACTACTGCTATCCATATCAGCAACCACTTCAGTTACCTCATGCAATTCATTGGTAGTTGAAGCCTTACAGTAGCCTTCTTGAAAAAATTGACCAAAATCTACAGGGTCGCATATATCTTCATTAACAGTTTGTTCGTCAATTATGTTCATACTCAAATCGGAACGACTGGAACTTGAGTTTGAAGCTTCACTGGTAATGACACTGTTTGAAGACTGAACCTCTCTTGCACTGGTTCCTCCAGTGGAGAAGGATTCAATTTTGGGAGGAGATGGACTATTTACCACATAGCTTTCCTCAATGGAGCACAAGATATTTGGGGATGATTCCAGACCAGCAGGCATGTTTTTACACACTTGTGGGGCTGCAGTATAAATAGAACTTCTCGACCCATCACTTTCTTCCATAGATAGTTCAATACATGGATACGAAATTGGCCCCATACCAACTTCATGTAAACGGGTAACTTGTGAAGAACCTGGAAGCATATATGTTAGATAAAGCAAAAAAAAAAAAAAAAACTATAAAACAACTATTAATGCTTAAAAGAAAAGTCGAACGGTCTAACCAGAAGGAAAGCTTTTCTCAGAGAGAGAGTCTGCCCTGGAAATACCAGTTGTGCCGTTCCCTGACTTCTCTTTACCAATAGAAGAGCTGAAGAATGGAAAGAAAAAAACAAATATTATTTAACTGCACAACACTAGTATTGACTGCATGAAGATGTACCCACTATTAAGAGCAATACTTGATAGAATAATGATCTTTGGGTCCTTCTTAGAGAACAATAGAAGTAACTATAATGATCTATATGTCAAGAGATCCTAAGAAAATCCTGTATCATTTGCGTATCAGAATCTAAATGTGTCCAAAACGTTACTTAACATAAAAAAAAATGTGATGATCAGACTGCACCGAAGGTACAGATTCCAACAACCATGACAAACGAGTGAAACAGAGTTGTCAAATGTGGGGACGCACCAAAAGGCACAAAGAAAGAGCAGATGAAGAAAAATATCTGTTACAGAGAAAGAGAGAAGAGCTACAAGAAAGTAACTGTAAAAACATTACAATTATATGAACATATGAATTGAAAACCTAAAGATTACGCGAAATACAGGAAGTAGCAGTGTTGTGGACGGCGAGAGGCGACAAAAGGCGACAAGGGCCTGCCTCGCCACGCGGCGAGGCGAGCGGCGAGGCGCTTGCCTTTTTGAATCAAGGCGCCAATTAATACCAAAAATTAAAAATATTTAATTGCATATTTTATCCACTAGAAGATATCTTTTGAGTTTTGGAGGGAGGCCTCATTTCCGCATAATCATCCATTTCATCAAGATCATCAATATCAACAAATTCTTCCGGCTGCCTCACTTGAAATTTGGGATTATTAGCTATTTTGTTTTGCATATAAGCCCTTACTTCTTCTCTAATCTCCGACGGACAAGCGACACATTGTTTAACATTCTTGAAACCACCCACTAAATGTTGTTTGTGTCGAGTTATTCCACCATTGAAAGTACTCCCACAAAAGTTACAATTAACCGAATCTTTCGTCACTCCTTGAGTGCCATAATTCCATCCAATGTCCCTCTTTTTGCTAGCATCCGCCATTGATTATTAAATTCAATTAATTCGCTGTTTAGGAATATTAAAATAAATAATTAGGAAAAGAGAGATTTTTTTTTAATTAACTGCCTATAATTTAAAAAAAATGTTTATACAAAGCAGTAAGCAACTAAGCACTGCTTAGTGCTTACAGCCTTGCACCAAAAAAACACAACTGGAAAAAAAAAATGAAGAAGAAGAACAGAAAAAAATTGTTGAAGAAGAAGAGAGAAAACGATACCTGGAGAACAGAGAGTCGCGAGGGTCGGAGGGAACACAATCGTGAGCCGGCGGCCGGCGAGGGAGAAGGAGAACAGAATCGACAGCGAGGGAGAACTGGAGAGAGGCTCGCGATGGAGAAGCTGACAGCGATGGAGAAGCTGACAGCGATGGAGAGCGAGGGAGAAGAGACAGCGATGGAGGAGAAGAGAAGAGAGTCAATCGAGAGAGAGAGAGTCGCGATGGAGTATGGAGGTTCAGAAATTTCAAAAGTAAAAAAAAACCCTAATTTTGACTAATATTATTAAGTCAAATATTTTTAATTAAAAAGGCGGCGCCTTTTCTGTCGCCATTGCAGCGCCACACCTCGCCACACCTCGCCTTTTTACTATCGCCTCGCCTCGGCAGAGAATGGCGAGGACCCATCGCCTCGCCTCGCCTCGCCTCTCGCCAAAGGCGAGGAGGCGCTCGCCTTTTGTAACACTGGGAAGTAGAACCATGTCAATCAAGTTCCTAAATCATTACAAGTGTGATTCAAGTTCCGTGACAAATCATAATATATATGCATCAAACTTCTTATTCTCAATGAAATGAATGAATAACATATTCGTCTATAATGATTTCATCAACAATTAATATATCTACTATGTTTATCGTTGAGTGAGTCCATTGATGTTGGGAAGCATGTACTGCACTGACATATTGTTTTAGGCATAGCGGAAACCTATCATTTGCATCTAATTTTAGGGTTTACCCAAGCCGCAAACTATTGTTCAGCACTACTGAAGACGAGACCCACATTACTGTTCTATGTAAAATAAGAGTTCTCTTCCAAACTTTCAGAAAAAAAATATTCTGCATACTGCAATTAAATGAAAAAGGCTAAATTGAGAATCATGACTAAGAAAAGCAGAATGCGCGCTGTAACAATATGAACCAGTTGGCCCCATTGAGGAAGGACACACGGGGAAAATCGTGGACATGGACAGCTATTCAGAAATTTCCCATCAAACTATGTCAATAACACTGTCTTCTGAACTTCTATTTTGTTTAAAGGTCTGGACACAATTTTTTAGATAAGAGTTGAAAATAGTGGCTTAAATTTTTCGAGAACACAGAAAGAGTGGTTGTAACTTCAATTTTCTCAAAATATGGGGCAGTATTACACAAGCGTGAGAAAGTATTAAACTGCCCCATACAGCTTCCATAATTTAACTAATAAAAAAAGAAACCAAGGGCAACTAGAAGCCCCAAGTTTGGTGTGAATTGAGGCCTAAAAACAGAAGAAATATGTATAATGCAAGAGACATGGCGACTTATCTCTATATCTTTATACAATCATCAACTTATGTAGAGTCACTTAAATCACTTCAATACCTATACAACTCCCAGTGATGAATCAGAGGATGAACAAAATTTAAACCCACTGCATGCCAGTAGATAGACACTAGATTTCTTCAAAAGCACATGCTACAAAAACAGTCACCCGCTTATTCCCCCTACTATAAAACTTCTTGCATCCAATTAATGGTGTCACTAGAATTTGACTCATGAATCAGCCAGCAATCAGGTTATAAACAAAGCCAAATAGAAATAGTTATTTCATGGATACATTATGGCTGAACCTTAAGGGATAAAGAAAAGAACATTCTTATACACATTAGCAGACTAGTTGCAAGATGGTGGAAATAAATCCAACTTGTATGCACTGATTGGAAAGACAGAAATGCAAATGGGGGAATTACAGTTGCAAAGAACTCATAGAATCCCATAAAACGGAAAACAGTATTACACAATCCAAAAGCAGTAGGCCTCAACACTGGATCAAGCAGATAATGCGAGGTAAAACCCAACTTTCAGACACCTATGTCATTAGGTCAGGATCCGGAAAAAACTTAGCAATATTAAAGTGCAAGTGCTACGAAATGAAGGACCCAGAATAGCTACTGCATTACCTATCATCTGACCACTTTGATGGAATCCTGTGGAAATGGTCAAACACAGGCAGCAGGTCTTTACGCCTTACTTCGACCTCATTGACAGGAATCTTCTCAATCTCAATCTCACCAACAGCAGAACTTCTAGAGATATCCTGCTCTTCATATCCAGAAAGACTCATGGTACAGAAGTATATCTAGAACAGATACAAATGACATCAGTACATATTCAGAAGTATACAGGAACAGACACAATTTCCACAAGAAATGATAACAACCTTGGACTTTTGCCAAATAGGTATCCTCCCAGACTTCAACTGCACCTCAGCATTGGAAAGGTACCAATGAGACCGATCACATAGTTTAGCCAAATCCTTTTCTCCTTTATCATCATCTTCAGAAAGAGAATCTCCCATGACTATGTCTGTAGCTTCATGGCCACCTAGAGTAATGCCATGAATACATTCCTCTCTTTCAGGCCAATCAGCTCTTCGACATACATCCCACCATTGAATGGGGTCAACTTTCACCCGAGTGTCATCCTCTTGCATTTGAACTACTGAAACAGTCTCTGTTCTCAGATAAGAATCACCCTTCTCTCCACCAAATGAGGGCATCAATTCATATTGAATTAAGTGACCAGATGGAGTATAAGCCAAAAGATGCTCCAAAGCATTTAAATTTTTGGGAGCAGGTTGTTCCCGGCGTACGGAACTGTGAAAATCAGCAGCAAGAACACCAGAAGGCACAGAAACCTTTCCTGCCGCAGAAGATGCAGCATTGCTCACTGTATTTAGCCAACCTGAATTCACATTCTTTATCCTGTTGACCACAGAGAGTGTGATAGGTGCAGGCGCTGCCACAAAAGACTGCTGATTGACTAGGAAAGATGATGTAGACCACCATGGTCCTGAAAGAATAGGTTGAAGGATAGGTCCATCAACATAAGAATTTTGTAGTTGAAGACCAGCCTCACCGCCAAAAGGGGATAGTACAAAAAGATGGCAAGTTCCCCTGGATGAAATAATAGCTACCCACTGACTGTAGTGACTAAAGCAAATGTCTTGTATCACCTATCAAATTCAGAAGTTAGAGAAAAATTTAATGAGAATCATTATAGTGACTGAAACCTCAATGTTGAACTTGAGAAGAAAAACATAACAGATACGCACAGCTGGAGTTACACCCCGATGAAGCTTGTAGAGATGGACATGTGAAGTTTTCCAGTCGCTGCTTTGACTTCCTGCTCCATTTGAGCAAGAAGGTACAATTCGAAATAGGTTTATATTATTCCCACGAGTAGAGGCAGTAACAAGAAGAGTGCCACTAGGGTCAAAACACAGAGCAGATATAGGACTGGTGTGCGCCCTGAATTGTGATATAACTGCTCGAGAAACAAAATCTTTAATAACAACCTGCAGCAAAAAAATTGGAAGAAAAACTCAGATCTCATCACAACCATACTTTAAACAAAGCTTATGCAGTTACTCTCTTGCTCAAGATTACACCTAGCACAATCACCAATTTTGGAGCTAAAGTAGAGAGATAAATAATAGGGCATTTGAAGCAGTTGAACAAGATTTAGTAAAATCATGAAGTAGTCTTTTGTTCCTAGTTCCTTTCTGGTGCCTATGAGGTCCACCCGTCCCCACATTTATACATGTGGGTTTCTTTTCTTGAGAACGATAGTTAGTTGTAGGTTCTCTTCTTTTTGGTATACGGCTTGTATAGGTTTTACCCCAACTGTTAATAATATTCACCTTACCAAAAAATCAATTAGGAGCTAAAAAGAGTTTCTTAGAGCTTAGTAGGGAACATGTGTAGAACAAACTACTCTTGTTCAGAGAGAGAGAGAGAGAATTGTCTTGCTTTTCGTTGTCATCTGATAACAGGTAGTATATGCTTCTTAGGATTATAGAGCTCAATTTGAACAGTCCAAAAACTAATAATGTATAACCAACAAGTCCGTTGTTTACAGCTCTAGAACTAGTATACAATGAATTGGCCCAACTACCCTTCTCAACTTAAAGACTTTATTCACCAATAAGGAAGTGCACTAACAACATATCTATGGTACAACTTCTACATAAAGCTTGGGGGGGGGGGGTAGGAAAGGACAACGTACACACTATTGATGCTTCTTTCGATTTATTGAATTTACAGATAGAATCCCTCAGGTTCAAGATCTCAACTACAGCACATATTTATGTCCCTGGCATCAGCTGAACTTGGAATATATGAAGCCCCAGCAAAAAATGAATTCAGAGTGTAAAACAGAACCAACAAATAAAAATTGCAGATATCTTGTGCTCAACTATACCACACTTAAATCTTTTTTGGGATTCGGCCATCAAAAATGTCAAAATCAGCAGACACTCGAAACACGGAGCCCTTCCTTTCCTTTCCTTATTAACCTTGTTTACAATTTCAACAGAACTTCACAATATAGTTATTTTTCATAAGCATCTTGATAATACAAACAAGCTTTAAATAGAATATACCATGCCCGCAGCATCTGTTTCAGTTGAATGTGCTGGAACCCTCCCAACTTTCCAGCTAGCACTCGTTGACACAGGCGAATTACTCCCATCAGGAAGAAGTTCATGACAGTATTTGGACAAAGTTTTGTAGCCCATGTCTCCAAGATTGATCAACCCAGCAGCTAAATGTTTGCTGGACTCCATGGCATACCTAGCTACGAGATTTCCATTACCAGGTGATGTAGAAGGGCTAACACCTGGAGAAGGACTAAGACTTTGGGGACTCAAGCGCCCGGTGTTTGACAATAGTGGATTATTTGAAGCATATGCTAACCATCTCGGTCCTACAGCCATGGGACCATAACCAATGTTGACCCCAGTCACACCTTGCCCACCCAACTGAGGAACAGGATATGTCAGGACGCTAAACTTGTTCTCCAAGGTAAGAGCATCAAAACAGTAGATCTGCCAACACATCAAAAACATACAAGGGAGCATGAAATTTTCAGTGTAATTTTCAGATTTATGGACAACGGCATAATCCATCACTATAAAAATTACAAGATGTTTACCTGAGCTGCAAGACCAACAGCTACTACCTTTGGACTGCATCTAACCATATACACAGTAGATCGGAATCGCAAAACATGCACATAGTTGTGAGACCTTAAGGAGTAAAAACGCACAACTGTAGGTGAGTGTGTGATGCTTCCTGCCTGAGACTCAACAAAGCCGTCCCTCCCAGTTTGAGCTGGAGCAGAATCTTTGGTGTCATCACATGCCACAACCAAGAGCAGTGGATGTGATTTCTTATATCCTTCATTACCACCAGATTTTGCAGGGATGGGCTGCATCTGTAGAAAAGTTACTGGATCATCCCGCCTCGAAACTAGTTCACAAACATTTGAAGCATCTTCAACATCAAGAACTTGAAATCCATCTGAGTAACCAATAAGGAGCACTCGTTTGAATGAAGACAAACCAAGCTCTAGTCTGTCAAAGCAAGCCCATAAAACCTGTTGACAAAAAGAATAAAGAACCGAGCCAATTACATCAAATCAAATCATGTACAGCTTATATCGACAAACTAGAGAAGTTGTGATGCTGTAAAAAAGAAAAGACTACAATATTCCATATCAGAACACTGTTATAATATCTTAGTTCACTTGAGTATCTAGAAATTGTCCAGAACCAAAGCACTTTGCCAACAAACATAGCAGTCAACAATAAACCTTATCCAAATTCCTGCTGCATGCCTTTCTTCTATTTTTTTCGCTTTTTTTTCTTTCTGTTGAACAGATATTTAAGACGGTGAGGGAAGGTAACCCAGAGGAGAAACAAAGACCACATAATTATATGGAAATTTCTCAAGGAAGTAAATAAGCTAAAAGAAATGGTACACTCTGATACTTATCAAGCTAACATACCCATCGCGAAATTCCTTGGCTGATGAGAACCAAAAATAAATAGTAATGGTAACATTTTCCATTCTAGCGTACCAATATCTCTCCTATATGTGGAATTCCTGAGGTGGTCTTCCTTACCAAAAAAACAAAAGGGGATGGAAGCTGAGAGGAGGAGCTTCAAGAAGAAGATCTTGTTTGATCACATAAACAGTAGCACAGATTTAAATGTCCAGAAGGAGAAGACCATGAACAGCTTCAACTTACAAAGCCCGAAGCAAGACACAACTGTTTATACAGAACCTAACTGCATATAGATTAATTTACTATCTGTTATATAGTTTTGTAGTCAAAAAGTTAGATCATTAATATGGCAGATTCCTTGGAAATTAACACAAAAAGTAGTTATGGGAGAACTAAAATTCCAATGTTCATCCTATTAAACTCCACACTCCAGCCTACTACAAAAAAATCAACTAAAAAGAAGCATATGCATCATACGGTGAAGATATATCCTAACCTAGTAAATTAATATGTTATATTTCTATCTTTCTTCTTTCAAAAAAAGAAAAAACTGAATTGCCATTTTGCCACCATTTTATTTGAAACCAAATGCAGTAAAAAGATGTCATTCAATAAAGATGCAAATGGTTTCTATTGAAATAGTGGCTTATATACCATTTGTAGTTTGAAATTTGAGCCCAAAATTGTATTTGCATTTCCAGACTGCAATAGGATAATTGCACATTGTCCCCTAGGAGATCTTTTGAGGGGCATACTGGTGATAGTTACACATCATTTACCCTCATGAGAAATTAGTAATCACATTGGCATATATTCCATCAAGAATTTGAGAAACATTTTATTAAATGGTGATAACATTTCCAGGTAAGGAATTACAAGTTTATAACTCAGAATCATGCCTATATTTGTTGCATTTCCTTTCCAGGAATGAAGCAGGATAAAGAAAGCATTGGATCGACCTTAAATGAAATGTCATTTCTAAAAGGGATTGAGTTATAAACAGGTCTATAAAAATGTGAGGATGGTTCTCAAAGCACACTTTCAGTTAGTTTTTTTTTAAAAAAAAAAAAAAAAAAAACAACTCCAGGATTTGCATGCCCCATAACATTGAGCATATGGAGGTGCACGGAGGAAGATTAAACTGAAACACAAGGTGCCTACAGGACCTTCTCCATAATCAAAATATTATGCACTGCCCTGTCTAGTCAAAAATAAATAAAACAGCCAGAATGATTTGATCATAGAAACAACTGAAATCTATACACTCTTTGGGTTGAATTATCTCCGTGCCAACTTAGATCGCATATATCAAGTCCAAATGAAGAGTAAGAAGTAAAAAACTGAACATCTTATTACGTTCATAACCTTTACATCTCACTTCCCCTAGTAATGTAACACACTCTTCGATCAAATAAAATTAGAAGAGTAGAACACCAAACTATGCAGTACCAGAGCCGATTCAAACTCCTGTGTTTAGACTGTGACGCCACATAACCTTGGTGGTAGGAGTTCGAGTGCAACATCCATCTGTCTTTTTTCGCAAATATATATATATATATATATATATATATATATATATATATATTTCTAGCTACATAATATTGTCTACAATATTCAGTTGAGCTCTCAGAGTAAATGATCTCAACTATAAATGCTAAATGTAGTTCCCAAGCCAGCTCCGTTTCACACAATGCTATATTCAAATCCCTAATCAGTAGATAAATAAAGAAAATACACAGTGAGAATAATAATTTTGAATCCTCATCCTAACTCGCTCTATAAAAAGAACAAGTTCAACCAACTGGCGAATCCCATTGTACTCAATACACCAAGCAAATCCTAACTATCAAAACCTTTCTGACAGCCAACAAATCCAATTGTGTCATGCTAAGAATCAACTAACTAACAACTATCATCTATAACAATGAAATGATCAACATTCGAAAGCAAAAAAAGGAACAAAAACCCGAACCAGACCTGGTCTTTGCGGTGATCGTCGGAGGAGGAACCGGCGACAGATGCGCCAGCGGTCCGGACATTGGACGACACCGTTTTGATGCAAGATGAGATGAACTTGAGAGAATTGGGGAGAAATCCATGGGTACTGGTCCCATTCTTCACCTTACTTTTGTTATTACTGTTGCTATTGCTGCTGCTGTTTTGGCTTTTCTTCATAATATAATCAAATACGAAGTTTATAGAATTCACCGGTAACCAGCAAGTAAAGACCGGAAAAAAGGATCAATATGCACTTCAACAACTTCCTTCAGTACTCCACCGCTTACTCCAGCGCCACCACCACCAGCTTCAACCTCCGCCACTGCCGCCGAGCGCTGACGTAATTTGACGATCAGATAAAGCATGAATATCGGAAACACTTCACCGGAAAAGAGGAGGAGATAACACCGGCGAAAACTTTTTGATATTGATGTTGTGTTTTGGTTTGACTCTGAGACGGTTGCCTTTCCTCTCTCTCTCTTCCCTTTTTTTTTTTCTTTGTATTTTCTCTATTTTCTACTTCTACTGTTTCTGTTCTCTCTCTCTCTTCATTGTTAACTGCGGTGTAAGCCAAACCAAATTTTGCTTATTTTTGCAAATGACCAACGACTTTTGTAAAGTGTTACTTGCATCCCACTATCTTTTGTGTTGAGTGAAAAAACTCCAATTGGGAAACAACTACTTTGCTATTTTGAATTTGAAATATAATTCTCTTGTGTGCAAACAAAAGTCTACCCTAGTAGCTGAAAAGATTGAGATGTTATACATAATGTGTAGGTTCTTTTATGTGAACTCTTTATAGGAAAAAGTTATTGCAGATTTGACACAATAAGATAATATCAATCGTGTCAATATTATTTTTGGATTGATTTAGTCTAGCAAAGTAGGATGAGTAAAGTCATATAGTGGAATAATGGGGAGCAAGGCTTGATTTTCTTACGATTATGAGCGTGGAGATATGTACACAAAAAGGAGCTAATTGCAGGCTTCATTTGTCATAAAATTATATTTTTACAGATACAAATATTATAAATGAAATGAGAGCACAATATAAATCTCAAAATGATATGGGGCACAGTGGCACACCATAAATCTCAAAAATTGATCCATGGATTGTTGTAAATGTGGAATTTACTTGGAGGGAAAGAATGTTGGTATGTGAATAAAAGTTCATTGGTACTCCCTCAATTCAACAATTACTGTTCACTATTGGCTTTGTATATTTCTTAATTTTTTCTTTATCATCTTTTGAATATAATAAATACTATGTTCTGAAAAATGTAATAGAGAAATGATTTTAATTAATAATTAGGATAAATTATGAACTAAGTGTAAAAATAATCATTCATTTAATAAAGTAAACAAGTGTTGTTGGATATTCCGAAATAATACAGTGGACAACTATTATTGAACGGATAGAATAGTTGAAAAGATTGAAAAATCTACCTATAAGGTGTAAGTGATCTTTATAGTGTGATGCTTTTCAAAAAAAATCGTGAGAACTTAATTCAAAATAGATAATATCACATGGTACTAAGAGTAATTTTAAATTGATTCACCGAACATATATGAATATATGATAGGAGGGTCAATTGGCTTTGTTACCAACTAGCATTTAATTTTAAAAGTTTATTTTATAAAAGTAAAAAAAAAAAATACATATAAGAGATCTAAAATAATTTGTACAAGTTAGAATGGCGAAAAATAAAGGATATATACTCCTAGTAAATTTTGAAACATTTTGATTTTGCATTAATCTCAATTATAGTAGAATTTCAATCAATAAAAATATACATATAAAGTAATGTGATGAAAAGTAGGCATGTGTTATATGGAATAAAATGTAAACTTTTACCATGTCCACATATCACTAGAATGCAAATAACAAAGATTTCAATGTACTTATTATAGAAAGTATATATAATATGTATTATTTGATACTATAGTAGAATCACTCTGACTACATTTATACGTAAATACAATTGAATATTTACTTTTACCAATATGATTTTGGAGCAATTTAATTTGAATATTTATTATTATTATTATTATTATTATTATTATTATTATTATTATTATGGTGTATCATCTTAATATTCCAATAATTACAGTCATGCTTTCATTTAAAGGAGAAAACAACAGAGGGATAAAAGTAGCATTGATAGGTTGTAAAACTTCACACTGCATTAAATATGCTCAAAGAATCAATTGGCTACAAATATTGAAGTTGAGAAAATATTGTTCCAATAATCCTTTTGAATTTATTAAATTCAATGCTTTCATAAATATATTAGATAATAAAAATGATAAAATAGACATAAAAGATAAATTATTTCTTATTCGATCATTATTTTTAGTACTCTCTTCATTTCATATTAACTTAATTTTCGAGATATTTTTAATTTTTCAAATTAACTTAATTGTTCAGTTTTCAAGACTACTTTTAGTATGTTCTTCCAATTTTATCCTTCATTAGTTCGTATTGGAATCAGTGATTAACTAATATGTAGTTATTTTAATTATAAATTTGTCAAGTAAAAATGGAAAAGTAGGTTCAATTTATGTTTTAATTTATTTTTGGATGTGAAACACCTCAAAAATTAAGTTAATATGTAATGAAGGAAAAACATATCAAGAAAGTTTTTAATGTATATAGAAATGTATTTGTATTTTTTATTTTTATTTTAAGAGAAATGTATTTGTATACATTAAACCTATATTTACCAATTACCCAAAAGAAAGAGGGCCGAGAGAAAATATAAATAACACTTCTACACTTAAAAAAATGTTAATTCTACGTTGATTTGTTTCTCTAAAGGAAAACATATTTTAATAACCATAGTCCATATTAGATAGTATAAGAAATTGTAATTGGTAGTTAAAACAATTTTAAATTTCTAAATAGCTCAAAAAAAAAAATCATCTGAAATAGTCATCCTTAAAATTTTGTCCATATAATACAAGAACTGTTGGGGGTATTTCAAACATCATGTCAACATATTTACACATATAAATACACTGATTTCATAAAATAAAAAATATTGTGGGTGAATATAGCATTAGTAAGAATAATGGGGAGGCAAAGAGAATTAAAGCTAAGTATATAGCCGACAAAATAAAAGAGCGAGAAAATAAGTTTACGTCACGACACCCGGATGAGAATATCTTAAATGAGATGCGGAAGCAAACATGGGATTTACGGCGAGTTTTTAGTTTATGCTGACCATGACTTACTGATTTTTCGAAAATTTTAATAGTTCGATTGGTTATTTAATTTTTATTTAATAATGAAATTCAATTTTTGTATTGTAGTTAGGGTATTTATAGATTGATTTAGATTAGTTATTAGTTAAAATTAAAATCAAATTAATTTAACAGATTTTAAAATTATCAAATTAAACAAATATAATATATACTCCTTAATTACTTGTCCACTTTTCTCTTTTTAGTTATCCTTATTACTTGTCCAATTCGAATAGTTTAAGTTTAAATTCATCTACTTTATAATTAATAAGGGTAAAATGATAAACTCACCATGTCAATTAGTATTTTCATAATAGATGTGTCAAAAAATGGAAAAGTAATTAAAGACAAGAAAATATTTATTAGTTTAGTTGTTATCGATATTTGATTATTAACCATAGAGAAAAATAACATAAATAGTTCATTCAAAATGTGAAAGAAAAAATGAGAATGACTCACTTTATGTAGCTTTCAATTATTACTATAAAAGAGCTTTAAAATTCATTATTCTGGTCATTACGAAAGAGACAATGATATTTTCAATTACATAAAGAATTGTCATAAATATTCATATACGTGAAATCAATAAGATAATTATTTTCACCTTGGACATTTTTGTTTTCATAAGTAAATTTTAATTTTTTTTTTTATGAAAACACTTATAAAATCTTTAAAATTGTTTATAAAAATAATATAGTATGTATGTATAATAATAAAATATATGTATATAATTTGACGGTTCAGTTCTCCTATTTCTTTGATTTTTTTCAAGCAAACCCAAATTAATCAAACTACTATCGATTTTTAAAAATCTAAAATCAAATCACACATAACTCAAATAAAATTAATTTATTTAATCAATTTAGATATGTAATATGTTTTATCCAAACCATGAACACTCCTTAATTGTAGTGCTTTTGAATTAAAAAGACTTCATAAAGCTCATACCCGAACCGATAAGAATACGGGATAAAATAATTTTTTTAAAAGAACATGATATTATTTAATTTTATATTTAATTATGTATTAATTAATTTTATGTTATCTCACTTTTCATATTAAAATAACTGAATAAATTATCTAATATAGAAAGCGTTTAGTAAACGACTGAATAATTTCTTTCTTCAAAACATGTTTCACTTTGGAAATTGAATTTCTAAATAAATGGATCTAATCTGTGCGTTATACAAACAAATCAATGGAGTACTATATATCAAATGCTAAGAGGAAAGAAAAGAAAAACAAATAAGAAAATAAATAAATCATAGCATGCTTTATATGTGATTTAATTTCACATATATTGCAAAAAATAAAATATAACAAATTTAACGCAAAAAATCTTTAATAAAACTTAAATTATGGATCTGTTTCGATTGCCATAATTGTTTTGAAATATTAATCACAGTAAATGTCAACTTAAGTGGGTCTATTTTCTCACTTTTTGAAGAACACTCATGACTCAATCAAACGTCTCTTTGTGTTTTTAAATTTCTTGTGTATATATTTCCATTTTTAAAAATTTAAAACTTCAACTAAGTAAATTAAACTTTAACACAAATTATGATATTACACGCATTATAATTTTGGAATCTAATTAATAAAAAAACTGAAATAGCAACGCATCGGTTCATGAAAAATAGGTTGTTAATTAAGATGTTAAGTATCTTTTAACCTAAAAAATGAATAATTATAATTGTTTGTATTCTCAGCATTTTAAATATTAAAAAATTGGTGAAAAGCTCATATTTTTGTAAATACAAAAGAATTCTCAATTTCTCATGTTTTAGAAGACAAAATATTTTATACAAATTTTAGTAGATATTGAAAGAGGTGGGTGGCGGTTGAAGAGAATCAAGGTTAGTTTCTAGCTTATTGCATCGTCATCTTTTTTTGGGTGTATTTGATATGGAGGAAAATAATTTTGAGAAGATTATTTTACAATTTTTCATGTTTAGTTTTCAATTTTTTCTCTAATAAAATAATATCTTTAAAAATAGAAGCATTTAAACAAGCCTACTTAACAATTATTAGTAGATATAAACTAGAAAAATGAGTCCGGAGCCTAAAGGGTAAAAAATGTTAACAAATATTTCAAAACGGTATATGAAATTTCTTTTTAACCAAAACGGCAAAATCGCTCACGGAGTAGCGATTTTGTCAGCCGGAAAAAGTAAAATCGCTGCTATAGCAGCGATTTGTTAAATTTGAAAAAAAAAAAAAATTAAACAAAATCGCTCTCAAGGGAGCGATTTTCAAAATAAAAACTTTTTTTTATAATTTTTTTTAATATGTCGCTGCTGAGGCAGCGACTTGTTTAAATTTTTTTATTTTTTTTAAAGTTTAAATTTGATTTTTTGATAAAAATAAATAAATAGGAGCGATTTTCAAGATAAAAACTTTTTTTATAATTTTTTTTAATATGTCGCTGCTGAGGCAGCGACTTGTTTAATTTTTTTTTTTTTTTTGCTTCTTTTTATTTTAAAAAAGTTTAAAACAATTTTTTTTCTTTTTTAAATAAAATCGCTGCCTTTAATTAATTAATTTTTTTTTAAAAAAATCAAATCGCTGCCACAGCAACGATTTTAAATCAATTTTTTTTTCCAATTTGATTTTAAAAATAAATAAAAAATTTAATTAAAAATCGCTGCCTTGGCAAAGATTTGATTTTAAAAAAGAAGCAAAAAGTAAAAAAAGTAAAAAAAATTAAACATGTCGCTGCCTCAGCAGCGACATATGAAATTTTTTTATAAAAAAGAGTTTTTATTCTTTAATTATTTTTTTAAAAATCAAATTTAAACTTTTTTAAAAAAATAAAAAGAAGCAAAAAATAAATAATTAAACAAAGTCGCTGCCTCAGCAGCGACATATGAAATTTTTTTTTATAAAAAAAGGTTTTTATTTTGAAAAATCGCTCCTTTGGGAGCGATTTTGTTTTAAAAAAAAATAAAAAAAAATATAAAATCAAATTTAACAAATCGCTGCTATAGCAGCGATTTTACTTTTTACGGCTGACAAAATCGCTACTCCGTGAGCGATTTTGCCGTTTTGGTTAAAAAGAAATTTCATATACCGTTTTGAAATATTTATTAACATTTTTTACCTTTTAGGCTCCGGACTTCTAGAAAAATATCAAAAACCAAACAATACACATATCAAAATTTAAATGCGGCTCATAACTTTGACTACAACTAATTTCACAATTTGGCTTGCATTTATTGATTATAATTTATAAGTAAATTTTGTTGAATTTTTTCCTTTAGATAACTTAACTATTCCATTTTTTCATTGAATCATTAAATCACCCATAATTTGTTTCTTTAAACACTGTTGACTGATTTTGATTGACTTTTTTATTGTAAGTGTCTTCAATTGTGTTCGTATTGTAATGATTTTGATTGAAGGAATAAAAATAAATTGTGTGTTAGTCTCATTTATTTTCTAATGTGTTCAAATGACTTGAAACAAAACACAATTATTCTCAAAATATTTTACTATCAATCGAACTAATGAGTTCTGGAATAACATATGTATCATATATCAATACCCCTCACAAAATCTGGTTGCATATCAGCCAACGGTGTTTAAAAGAAACAAATTATGCGTTGTTCAATGATTCAATAGAAAAATAGCATAATTAATGTACCTGAGCGAAAAAACCTAACAAGTTTAAGGATATGTTTATGTATTTGGCCTTTATAATAAATACATATATCAAAATTTAAAATAGTTTGCTTGATTTTAAATTAAACACCTACTACTATACAATTTCAAGCAATCTGTTGCGTCCAAGTTGAAGAGTAGAAAAATGAATGGTAACGTTAATCTCTTAATAAAACTATATATTTTAATTTCTATTCTAAAATTTTAAAAAATGAAAATAGAAAAGAAAAAAAAAAACACGTACTATATAGTCTATATGGACACAAGTACATGATCTGACGTGTATTTAACATATATTCAGTTTTGTGGACAAGCAAAGCTTATAATTATGAAATCTACAAACACTGACAGCTTGTGGCTTATATGATTTTTGGGTCATACAAATACAAACCAGACATTTTTTACTTTCTTTTTTTGGCACATATATGCTCCTTCAAATATGTTGTAATTAAAACATGAATATTTAGAACATCTATTGGAATATGTTTGGTCTCTCCTCTACAAAAGATTTTGATTTTATACAACCTATTTCATCTTAGAGTTTCGATTAATGTTAGAGTAATATAATAAGATTTGTCGATTCTTTTTTTTTATTTTATATATATATACATTTTTATACGTAATTGATAAATATTTTCACCATTCTTGTTTATATGTCATTATTTTTAGATTTTTTTTAAGAAACTAAGTAAATTTATTATCGTTACCCTTATTTTGTATTTTCTTGAAGTCAACTTAATGAATGAACATGAATTAATTTATTTTGATTAATGAATTTGTCCAATGAATAAATATTTAGGAAAAACAATGTTATTTACGCATTGTTTTTGTGAAATCATCAATAATTAAAGTAATTACTTATTTTCAATATATTAAAACATGATGGAAGAATTTAGAGTTTCCAAGAATATATTTAATTTTTAAGTTAAAAGGGGTAAAAAAAGTCGAAAAAGAAACTAATTTGTAGTGTGAATCTTTTTATCATTCTAATCAAATTATGATAAAAATTTTCTGGTTAAAAATATTTTTCGTAATAAAAATGACATATTTTATATGAACGAAAAGAGTAACTCCTTATTTTTTTTTAAAAGAAAGAAACATTAAACAATAGTTTCTGACAGAGAGAAACAACACATTCACCTTGTCACATACGCATTCAATTCTATTTTATTTTTTTAAAAAAAGAATACACATGTGGTCTAGTATTTTTATTTTTATTTTTCAGATTATAGAGTAGGAATATTAAATGTGTCAAGGCTGGTAGAGTGTGTATTGCTCAAAAAGGTTTTCGACTACTGCAAGCTAAGGAATATTATATGTTTAATATGTTGGTGTATTTCAAACCTAAAAACTTTAGGTTATAAAACTTTGTTTACGTAATAATATTTGAATCTAAATACTGATTACAGGTTTATAGGATCAGAATGGATCTAATCCTATTTTCCTTAACAATTTTGTTCACGTAGTCTATTTTAAATTCATATTTAACTAAATCTGTCTTTTGTTATGTCATTTTATATAAAAAAATTCATCGTCCATAATTTTTTATTGGACATCATGTTTTTGTTTATTGTGTCTTCTAAATAACACCAAACGGCAACCAAGGTGTGACTAATCAGCTTTTTGCTAGTGGTAATATTAGGATAATTACAATTAGTAAATTAAACTTAGATGTTTTGCATTGTGGCCCTTGGAGATTTGGTTGCTATCATTTTCAGCACAGAGATGCGTGCAAAAATATCATTAAAAGACCTTCTTGAAAATGACTTAAAGTTTGCTAATCAATTAACACACACATACTTATGAAACTAAAATTAAAAAAAAAAAAAACACCAAAGTAAAGTATTGATTCGTTGGTGTACTGATCAACTAATTTTACATACACTACTTTTTGATATAAATTCTTGGAAATTTCACATCATTAATTGGCATGCACAAATATTTCAAACTACAGTGATATGGATGATGGAACTGATAAAATTTCAATTGATATTCAAAAGTCAAAATATTTTTAAATTTTACTTTAGAACACTATATATACATTTATTATACACATTTTATACAATATATATGTATTGTATGTTTTCTTCTCAATAGGCTTTTCATACACACACTTCATTATTTACCTTTCATACAATATATATACACATTATATATATTTTTATCAGTGTACTTTTATAATTTTACCCCAAATACTGCATACACTTTTTGTAAGCAATGTGAATATTTACTTTTTTCATAAAGACAAATCTAGTTTTCCTTTATTTTTGTACTCGTGATTACAATATTGGGCTTCTCGCAGATCTTTATTATGTTATGAGTTTGACAGCAGTTCTTCTTGGGCCTAAAATATTGGTCTTAAATTTGTCCAGCCCACACAAAAAGGGACTTCTTTTAGCCCAATTGAACATTGAAAAATAGCCACTATTAATATCTGTCCTTTCCAAAAACAAGAAAACTGGAAAAAGGAAAATGCAAATGCAAATGTACATAACAGAACATCAACTTTTAAAGAATAAATAAACACATTGAACCATTTAACTTACAATATAGTTTCCATACTATGTCTAATAATATATACATGCATTACCAAATGAGAGTTTACTCACTTCACTATGTTTCCCATGACATTTGAAAGAGTGAAGCCCTTTCTACCTATTTCCTCAAAATTCCATACAAAACAGAGATGATTATTTGAAAGTACATATATATGAGGGTAATCAAAAAATATAATTTTTCTCTAAGCTATGGACTAAATTACCAATTCTAGCTAAGCTGCTGAGGTCTTCATGTTGTTTTCAGAAACTGAACTTCTTAGATTAAGCTGTTTAAAATCATTCAGGCATTTCGTCGAGTTGTACTCAGCTGCATCCAAGAGTTCTTCTGAATATGTCCTCTTTCGATGGAAGTTATGTTTGTAGCAGTCGTCTTCAGTCTTCATTAGGACGATAGCCTGCGATAAGAAAAAAAGGATCATTTTTTTCAATAGAACCAGAAAAACATGCACTCTATGATACAACAAATGAGTTGAATTTCCAAAACTACAGGAAATCAAGGGTGACAGAAAATAACAACTTGCCTGATTCATTCGAGGTCGCATAAGTGGATTCTGTTCTACACATAAACCAGCAGTTATAATAACGCGGTTCATCTCTTTTGGATTGTAGTTATCACCAAGAACAGGATCAATTAGTTCTTTGACGTTGTGCTTATGGAGTAAAGGCTTTGCCTACATTTGAATACATGTATGCTCGTATAGTAAGGATGTATTCGTGAGTCAGATAATAAGGAATATATGATGGAAGGCGTGTCGAAGAATGTACCCAAATCACAAGGCTCTGCTGTGAATCATCTAGTGCTTGCCTTCCAGTTATTATCTCCAATAGCAGCACACCAAATGAAAATACATCAGTTTTCTCATCCACAGTGCCATGCATAAAATACTCTGGAGCAAAATAACTGATAATATCAAGAAAAAATGCATTAGATCTTCTTGCAAGGTAGATGGAGATATCAGAGAAGTTTTCTATGCTTTTAATGTAAGATTTCAGGACTACAGACCCAAATGTGCCTTCAAACGTGCCCACATTATGATGTGTCCACTCTTTAGGAAGCCACTTTGCAAGGCCAAAGTCACAAATCTGCATTCACAATACACATGCTCAGAATACGTGATAATCAAGAACAATTTGCAGCAAACACACGAATCATCGTGTCTACTATGTACTAAATTATATGGATGATGGAACTCAATGAATACTTTAACTGACTAAAAAGAGAAGTAGAACCACTTTGCCTGTAATTTTCTCTGTCATGATTCTTGGACCATTCAAACTTAATCCACGAGTAATACAACTATGATCAGATATCTCGGAATACCAAATGATATCATACAACTATGAATATTATTTCCTAACAATAATGAAGATGCAACGTTCTTAGAGAAGTGGACAAACACTAGATTCACAAAGGATGTCACATCTTGTAGGCCACCAGTCTACCGATAGCAATTAGAAAAACAAGTGTCAAGGACTTCCACAGACCACAAGTGTGATTCTGAACTCAGAGAATGACGACAACCAATTTTTTCACTTAAACTCCGTGTCATCATAACAGCTTATGCCCTGAAATTAAGTGCAGAGGAATAGGAATTTCACATCCCTTAAGAAGCACTCTGGGGCAAGCACCCAGGTCCTTGGGCATGCACTTGAACACCCGTAAGTTCATTCTATATTGGTAAGTTCAGCACTAAAAAAATCTAGCCGGCAAACCATACTTGTTAAAACAACATTATGAACTATATTGTGGCGATAAAGAAGAGAAAGTTTGAAACTTAGTATATTTTAACTAACAACCAACTTAGTAAGCTGCAGTTTCACAGCTATGTTCTAAAGCCTTGCCAGATCAGTCATCTAATTTAAACTTTCATTACTAAAGGAAACTCTTTTATTAAGCATGCATTTCATCCAAAAGGATGTTTTGAAACATGTATCTTGAATGTTATACATGATGTATCTCACATGAATGTGTACCCATCCATCTCAGAAACTCTTGCTGTCTGTTGAGTCCCACATCGGTGGGCTTAGGGAAATTTGGTCTCCTACTATGGCCTGGACAATCGTCCTCACATGAGCTAACTTTTGAGGTTTGGTTAGTTTTATGATCCATTTCTTTATCATGATATCAGAGTCAAAACCAACCCAATTCATTATTTCATCTGATGATGGACCCTCCCCTCTTATATTGTTCACTCTTCATATGCTCAGTCCTGGGCGTGTGGGGGTGTTGAGTCACATATCGTTGGGCTTAAGGAAATTTGGTCATCACCCCCACCCACCCCCTGGGTTGTAAAAAAGTGTTTAAAAATCTCAATGTAAACAAGTGCAGTTAATGGTTTAAGGTCTTAACTCTGAACCATACACATTTGGACATCCATTAACTACAAACAAACTAATCTTCAATGAAAGAACTACGCTCTTGAAATGTGTGTTGCAAACGTTATACGTGTGAGATATCACATGAATTTGCCTTTTTCTTAAATGGTAATAATATTTTCCATAAACGACACAATAATAGTCTAGGAATTTTCTGTACAAGTAAGCAAAACAACATGTTTTGACCATTATACATGTGAAATATCACATCTATTTGATTCTTGACCGATAATGTGATTATATTCGTAAACGACAAAAATGTAGGTGTGGAATTTTATGTGATATAATATGAATTTTCCTTTTTCTTAAATGGTAATAATATTTTCCATAAACGACATAGTAGTAGTCCTGGAATTTTCTGTACAAGTAAGCAAAATAATGCGTTTTGACCATTGTAATTGATTTTTTCTTGACTGGCTATATGACTATATTCATAAACGGCAAAAGTGAAGTCTTCTTCTCATGTTAGAGAAACCCTATAAATTCTAATGAGCTTCTCACTTATTTGCATATTCCTTCTTACACAAAAAAGTGAATTACAGTCTTAATCCTCTTGACTGAATTTTGCTTGTCTTCAAAATATCTTAAGTTCTTTTCTCTTCAGATCACCCACCACCTACAAGGAGGAACTGTATGCTACATTTTGTTCCAATTCTTGCCTACAACAACAACTCTATAATCCTATTTTTTCCCAGGCATGAAGCTCTTGATTCCAGCAAAGTCGAGACGTAACTGACATAGGTGGTCAGTAAAAGGTCAGTGCAAAACAAAGGGTGTTTAATGTTTTCTATTTGAAAACCATATATAATCGCATCTGTGATGCATACACGATGTATCTCACATGATGATACCCATCCATTTCTAACTCTTTCTATCTTTTTCTTTTCAATTTCCCTTTTCCTATATCTATTTTTGTTGCCTCTCTAACTAGTCTCCATCAAAAAAGCTTGTTCTTTCTTCAAAAGGATGTTGAAACATGTGACTGAATGTTATACATGATGTATCTCAATTCTCACATGACATACATCCATCTAATACTAACTCTTGTTATCTTTGTTTTTCTCTATTTCGCTTTTACCAAGGATACACTACCTCTATCGCCGGCTTCCCCTGCTAGTTTCCGTTTAAAAGCATGTTTTCCACTGTACATAGGATGTATCGCACATAAATATATACTCATCCATCTTCTACCTCAATTTCTATTTGCTCTTCTTTATATTCGGTTGCTCACTTAATTGTCAATCTTAAATGTAGGTGCTTTGTCCAGATACAAGCAGAGAATATGTTCTCCCAAGAGGTGTTATTGAAGTGTGCATAAGAAGCTGGGTAATGACTCTAATCCTCCTAAACACGAATTCTTGGATTCTCAAATCTGCTTGTCGAATTGTTCCCATTAGAGACTCTTCCTTCCAATCTTTAGCTGTTCTAAGGATATCAAGAAGGAAATGCAGAAGCGTAGGGGAAATGCAGCAACTGGTTTCTATCCCTTCAGATCGACTTTACCCTATTTGGCCTGATTAGTGGTGCCATCAATTTAACTAAAGGTATATGATCTGTTTTAACGTCTCTATTCACAACATTCAAGCTTCTATGGTAAAACATATATATGCATAACAACAAAGACAATTATTAACACAACTAATCTCAGCGTATATGTTAGATATAACCTTTTCTTCCCTTAATATTCAATATTAAATGCAAGTGCATTTCACCATGTTAAGAGAGATGTTTATGTAGACATGACCCTTATAAATTTGTATTCGTTTGAGTAAGGAACCGAGCTTAGACAACTATAGATACTGTTCTAGCACCTATCCGACTTAAGCAAGGTATATTGACATGCATAAAAATACACTCAGAGAAGACCAGATTCTTTTACAAAAATTGTGTAGATTATGGAAGATTTAAAATGCCAGATAGTATAGTACCTGAGGCACAAAATCCTCTGTAAGTAGAATATTATCAGCTTTAATATCTCTGTGTATGATCCGCCTTTGGCAATTCTCGTGAAGGTACATTAGGCCATTTGCTATTCCAAATATTATTTTGTACCTGGCAGCCCAATCTAGTTTTTCCCTTGAGCCTGAGAAAATAGAAAACAACAAAATACCCAGTGTTATAGACGAAAAGGGCGGTTCATCAATTACAAACAGAAATATTGTCTTGTAACTAGAAATTTTGAAACAAACCACGAAGAAATGATCCTAAGCTCCCTTGAGAAGATAACTGAAGAACTAGGTATGTCCCTCCTTCCACTCCATAACCAACCATCCTAGCAGTATTAGGATGGTCTACGTGTGCTATAGTACCTATTTCACATAGGAAACTTTGTTCCTGCTGCGCTTCTGTACCCTTATTAAGGCGCTTAACCGCAATAAGCTGACCATCAGGCAAACAACCCTTGTAAACTTCAGCGTACCCTCCTTTGCCAATCAAGTTTTCTGTCAAAGAAGGAGATCAACTCTATAATACACATTTATACTTTAAAAATTTTCAAAAGTTAAATTAGATCAAAGAGTAGTAAATAAGCCTGAATGCAAGAAAGAGAGACGATCAAACACGATTACATACCTTTGCTAAAATTGTTAGTTGCACTTTTCAGTTCAGATAGGCTGAAGTTCTTCCAGGAAGATGTGAAATGGTAGATTCCCGCTGCCACATTCTCCCTCGCACTTCTGCTTTTCCTTGTCGATATAGTTGGCACAGCTAACGGTGGAAAAGAAGGTAATCTCTTGACAGAACTTCTTTTCCACATCTTGAAGAACTTATGCCAGCGAGAAGACGTACGTGGATTTGACAACCTGGTTTGAGAACCTGAGGGTTTGTCTTTAGGAGAAATGGAACCATTCTTTGTGTTTCTAATGCCCACTTCCATAACTCTTGGAGAAGAATCATCATGTTTCTCCCTTTCCATCTCGAACATTCTGAGGTCTACAACAACAACATCATCCATCAGAGGCAAAACATTAAAAAAAAACCAAGCCATAGTACACAATCTCAACTGATCTCACCTTGAGCAGACGCTGATGAAGACATATTTCCTGAGGTATGTTCTGCATTCATACTGATTCCTTTAGCAGATTTCCTATAAAATATCAACCAATTGTTAGTTCTAAATTATTCAAACATATTAAATCACACTTCCCTCTCATACATTCCTTGGTCTCGCATCAACGAAAGTATAACTAATCCTAAACCAAGAATTCAATGCTTGACACAGGAAGCGAATATCCAGATTTAAAGCAAATATTCAATTACAAAGTAGCAAATTACTAGCAAAGCATGGAAGTAACTTGGAATTTTTTTGAAATTCTATGATATTGTACCCCTGTTTTTTGTTCTATCATATCATAGAAATGATAATATTTAGTTTCTTTTTTGAAAACCAGAATTTCTTATTTCATAGTAACTTTTGTATAAGCAATGCAAACTTACATATTACAAGCACCGCAAAAGATGTTTCTAACAACCATCCCCTATGAAACGTCGATAATTTATCCTCTATTCTGGTCTGACATAACAGGTACTCGATAAAATAGTCAAGTTGCACGCAATTTGATCTAGCCACCACCTTTATGAAGAAAAAAAAAATCCTTTTACAACACAAACACAAAGCCAATTTCTCTACACAAGAACAATTTTGTTATCATTGATGAAACTTTTTTTCTTCTTTGACAACAGCATTACACCCTAGCAGAACGAGAGGGGTTGGTATTTTCTTTACAAGTGGAGGGAATTTGAGGAAGAAATGAAATTGCTAATCTTAAGGTCCTACGAATAATCGTAGCCTTAATTTTAGAGAGAGTCACCGTAGAAAAAACAGTGATTTTTTTCTGTAATTGAAAAAACAAGACAGAGTGGGAAGAGTTAGTTTGGATTTTGGGAATTTAAATGCCAGTTTTTTTTTTTTCATCCTAAAACTTTTTTATGATAAAAATAAAACTTGTTTACATGAATGTAATGTTAAATTTGACAAGATTCAAAAATGGATTAATGAGAAGATATGGTAGTTAGGAGGATAATTCTTCATTGGTAGGAAAGTCAAAGATAGCACCTTTTGTAGCTGAAATTTAGGTGAACAACAAATTGGTTTCACAAGGTAAATCTTGACATTTTGACATATTGTGATGTCATGGATGACATCAATAGGAAGAATTCACTCCTATAAATAGGTAGCTCCTAATTCATTTGTAACACACCTCTCACTTGCCTTCTCATCTCCTAAGGCGTTTGTTCTTCTTTCTCTCTTGTAGTATTTCACTTGTACTCTTTTGGAGTGAAATAAATATTGGTTGGTTGTGTCTGAGGACTAGGCAAAAGAAAACAAAAGTTTGCCGAACCTCGTTAATTCTTGGTGTTCCTTTTGTTGTTGTCTCATTTACTATTTATTAGCTACCTTTAGATATAGCAGTTGTGATTCCATCACTCTCTATATATTTGGCTTCCGCAACAATTGGTATCAGAGCCAAGGTATTATCTGAGTATGCTCTGTGGTTGCAGCATAGTCTGAACTTCCACATCAGAAAAAGATTTACTTTGGTCTTTGCATTGTTAGCTAGTAAATAGTATTTGTAGTAAAATGGGAGACAAGAAAAATGATGAGTCCACATCAAGTGTCAATAATACGTCATCATTGGCATCTTCGCTTATGACAAGAATTGTGTCAAATGCGAAATTTGCAGTTGAAATTTTTGACGGGTCAGGACATTTCGGAATGTGGCAAGGCGAGGTCCTTGATGTTCTTTTTCAACAAGGGCTAGATATTGCCATTGAAGAAAAGAAACCAGACGGTGTAGGAGAAGAAGATTGGAAGATTATCAACCGTGTTGCTTGCGGTACCATTCGATCTTACCTTGCAAGAGAACAAAAGTATCCATACACGAAGGAAACATCTGCAAATAAATTATGGAATTCATTGGAGGAGAAATTCTTGAAGAAAAACAGTCAAAATAAACTTTACATGAAAAGAAGACTGTTACGCTTCACTTATATTCCTGGTAGCACAATGAATGATCATATCACCAGCTTTAATAAGTTGGCGACAGATTTGCGGAATATGGATGTGACTTTTACGGATGGAGATATGGCCTTAATGTTGTTAAGTTCACTTCCCGATGAGTTCGAGCATCTTGAAACGACTCTACTGCATGGGAATGATGAAGTATCTCTCAAAGAAGTTTGTTCTGCCTTATACAGTTATGAACAAAGAAAGAGAGAAAAACAAAAAGGCGGAGAAGCAGAAGCACTGGTTGCGAGAGGTCGTTCTCAAAATCATATGAGAACGAAGAAAGGGAGATCCAAGTCAAGATCGAGACTCAGCAAAGATGAATGTGCCTTTTGCCGAGAAAAAGGGCATTGGAAGAAAGACTGCCCAAAGTTGAATAGCAAAGCCAAACCAAATAATGGGAAGGCTGTCATGGATTCAAATGTGGCTGATTGTGATGACTCCGATTACTCACTAGTTACAACAGATCCATCCAAATCATCTGATGTATGGTTGATGGACTCAGCTTGTAGTTATCATATGTGTCCCAATCGGGACTGGTTTATTGATTTACAAGAAGGAGAATGTGGAGTTATTCACACTGCAAACAATAATCCTCTTACCGCATATGGTGTTGGTTCAATCCGATTAAGGAACCATGATGGATTAAGTAGAACATTAACAGATGTTCGATATGTACCAGATTTGAAGAAAAATCTCATGTCTGTTGGAGCCCTAGAATCAAAGGGGTTCAAAGTCATTGCAGATAATGGCGTGATGAGAATATGCTCTGGTGCACTGGTGGTAATGAAGGCAATTCGAAGAAATAATAACATGTACCACTATCAAGGTAGTACAGTTATTGGGACAGCGGCAACAACATCCAATGACGAGAAGGAGGCAGAAATGACCAAGCTGTGGCATATGCGCTTGGGACATGCTGGAGGGAAATCCTTGAAAACTTTATCAGATCAAGGATTGCTAAAAGGAGTTAAAACTTGCAACTTGGTGTTTTGTGAACATTGTATCAAGGGAAAACAAACAAGGGTTAAATTTGGAACAGCTATCCATAATACTAAAGGTATTTTGGATTATGTTCATTCAGATGTTTGGGGTGCTTCCAAAACACCTTCATTAGGTGGGAAACACTATTTTGTAACCTTTGTTGATGACTTTTCTCGAAGATTGTGGGTGTATACGATGAAAACAAAAGATGAAGTATTGGGAATTTTTCTCAAATGGAAGGCGATGATAGAAACTCAAAGTGGCAGAAAGATCAAGTGTCTTTGCACAGACAATGGTGGCGAATACAAAAATGATCTTTTTCAGAAAATTTGTGAGGAAAATGGCATCGTCAGACATTTCACCGTCAGAAATACACCACAACAGAATGGAGTGGCAGAACGCATGAACCGAACTTTGCTGGAGAAAGTTCGGTGTATGTTGTCCAATGCTGGCTTGGGCAAAGAATTTTGGGCTGAGGCAATAACATATGCGTGTCATCTCATTAATCGTCTACCATCTGCTGCTATTGGTGGGAAGACACCATTTGAAAAATGGTATGGGAAACCTGCTGAAGATTATGGTTCTTTACATGTATTTGGTTCAATTGCATATTATCATGTAAGAGAGTCAAAATTGGACCCAAGAGCAAAGAAAACTTTATTTATGGGAATTACTTCTGGAGTCAAAGGATACCGTTTATGGTGTCCAGAGACAAGAAAAGTTATTTTCAGCAGGGATGTTACCTTTGATGAATCTGCCTTAACAAATAAGGTAACACTTGAAGAAGCCAAACAAATTGATGGTGCTTCAAAGCAGGTGGAGTTTGAAGGAAAGATAATTTTCCCAACACAGGGATCAAACGAGGAAACAACAGAAGATTTTCCTCTTGAAAGAGAGCCAGTCGAAGAGGAGGTTCCATCTCAAGAACCTCAACCACAACTTGAATCAATAGCAACGAGCAAGCCAAAAAGGACAATAAGAAAACCTGCTCGACTCACAGATATGGTGGCTTGTGCTAACTCAATTGCAGCCGATGACATTCCTACCACTTATAAAGACGCAGTCCAAAGTTCACAAAAAGATAAGTGGAGGAATGCCATGGATGAAGAAATGCAATCTCTTCATCAGAATCATACATGGAGATTGGCCAATCTCCCAGAGGGCAAGAAAGCAATTGGGTGCAAATGGGTATTTGCAAAGAAAGAGGGATTTCCTAACCAAGAAAATGTTCGCTACAAAGCAAGATTGGTGGCCAAAGGATATGCTCAAAAGGAGGAAATTGATTATAATGAGGTATTTTCTCCAGTTGTGAAACACTCCTCCATTAGAGTCTTGTTGGCTTTGGTAGCACAGTTGAATTTGGAACTAGTTCAGTTGGATGTAAAAACTGCTTTTTTACATGGAGACTTGGAAGAGGAAATCTATATGACTCAGCCAGAAGGATTCAAAGTTGATGGAAAAGAAAATATGGTGTGCAAACTTGAAAAATCGTTGTATGGATTGAAACAATCTTCTAGACAATGGTACAAACGATTTGACAAGTTTATGTTGCAGCAAAGGTACATAAGAAGCAAATACGATCATTGTGTGTATTTGCGCAAGCTTGAAGATAATTCCTTTATATATCTTCTCCTATATGTTGATGATATGTTGATAGCTTCTAAAAGTCAAGAGGAAATTGAGAAGCTAAAGATTCAACTGAGAAAGGAGTTTGAGATGAAGGATTTGGGTGAGGCAAAGAAGATTCTTGGCATGGAGATAAAAAGAGATAGACATTTAAAGAAACTTTATTTATCTCAGAAAGAATATTTGAAGAGAGTACTAAACCGATTCGGTATGAATGAAAAAACGAAGTCGGTTAGCACTCCGCTTGCTCCTCATTTTAAGCTTAGTGATGCTATGTCACCTAAGAATGAAGTTGAACGAGAATATATGTCAAGAGTACCATACGCTAATGCTATTGGTAGCTTGATGTATGCAATGATTTGCACAAGGCCAGATATTTCACACGCTGTTGGAGTTGTAAGCAGGTACATGCACAATCCTGGAAAGGATCATTGGCAGGCTGTAAAATGGATTCTACGGTATATTCATAATACTGTAGATGTTGGTTTGGTTTTCGAGCAGAAAGATAGTCAATATCTTGTTGGATATTGTGACTCAGATTATGCAGGTGATTTGGACAAACGAAGATCGACTACTGGTTATGTTTTCACTATTGCAAATGCACCAGTTAGTTGGAAGTCTACTTTGCAGTCAACAGTTGCTTTGTCTACCACTGAGGCAGAGTACATGGCAATTACAGAGGCTGCGAAGGAAGCAATTTGGCTTCAAGGATTGCTTAGAGAACTTGGTATTGGACAGGAAGGAATCACAATATTTTGTGATAGTCAGAGTGCTATTCAATTAGCAAAGAACCAAGTTTATCATGCAAGGCCGAAGCACATTGACGTCCGATATCATTTTATACGAGACATCATAGAAGATGGTGGAGTCATAATGCAGAAAATTCATACTACGGATAATCCTGCCGATATGTTGACAAAAGTGGTGACTGCGGTCAAGTTTCAACATTGTTTGAACTTGATTAACATTGTTGAACATTGAAGATTGAGGTTGAAGACACAATCAAAATTGTTGTTGAGAAAAAGTTGAAAATGGAGAATCTTGCCAAGGTGGAGATTTGTTAAATTTGACAAGATTCAAAAATGGATTAATGAGAAGATATGGTAGTTAGGAGGATAATTCTTCATTGGTAGGAAAGTCAAAGATAACACCTTTTGTAGCTGAAATTTAGGTGAACAACAAATTGGTTTCACAAGGTAAATCTTGACATTTTGACATATTGTGATGTCATGGATGACATCAATAGGAAGAATTCACTCCTATAAATAGGTAGCTCCTAATTCATTTGTAACACACCTCTCACTTGCCTTCTCATCTCCTAAGGCGTTTGTTCTTCTTTCTCTCTTGTAGTATTTCACTTGTACTCTTTTGGAGTGAAATAAATATTGGTTGGTTGTGTCTGAGGACTAGGCAAAAGAAAACAAAAGTTTGCCGAACCTCGTTAATTCTTGGTGTTCCTTTTGTTGTTGTCTCATTAACTATTTATTAGCTACCTTTAGATATAGCAGTTGTGATTCCATCACTCTCTATATATTTGGCTTCCGCAACATGTAATATATATAATTTTCATACTAACTTATAATTATGATCAAACTTGTATATACTTTCATTTTAATTTTCTTTTATTATTATTGAAATGACGTTATTTAATTTGATATAAACAGTTCATACATGCAGTGGTTATTTACCAAACTTTTCTTTTTTACTCATAATACAAAGCTATCACAAATTTGCAGAAGGAAAAAAATAGTATTAAAATCATCTTCAGTGAACAGTCAAGTTCAATATTGATAAAAAGAAATAATAATCTGCAAATCTCTAAAACTATTCCAAATACTGTCCTATTTTTTTTTTTTATTATTATTAAGGGTGTATTTGGAATTGAGAAAATATTTTTCAAATTTAGTTGATGCGAGTAAACTTGTAATAATGTCTGCAATGCAAAATTTCTCATTCAGAAACTTAACAGCAAAGAAAATCTCAACTTAGAATTTGTGTACAAAATCCACGAAGGTGTAGCACTTCAAAGATTTAAGAGGTCATATTTTAATATATTTGATATAATTTTAATTTAAAATTAAAATTAGTTTATTTTATTTTTTTAAATTTCGTATAAAATCAAATTATTAAAGAGAGATAACAATATCTTAGTTGTCATAAAGATTAAATTCAATATATAGTTGATATGATAGTTGGACTACTATATTTAGTTCGTTTTGTCCTGTCAAAAGAGAGTCAAATATTTTAAAGGAAAAAGAGATGAATTTCATTAAACACTGGCAAATATGGCAAGTTTTAGTACTTTGCCGTTCCTTATTATTTGTCTCAAAATATTAAAAAAATATATGAAAATTGTTTCTTTCCTTTTTACTTATTTGTTAATTTTAACAAAAACCATGAGATTTATTGTTTTCTTTTAATATTATTTACTCGTATCATTAATTAACTATATAAAATAGTAAATGTCAAACTTAGATTTTCGAAATATAATCAACAAAGACAATTTAGTAAAACAAACTATTAAGTGATCAGTTTGTTGGAAAAATTCCAAGTCAACAAGAGACATGTAAAAAAAGCGATATCTAAAATATGATATTGAAAATTAATGAAAAATTATCATATTACATTTTAAGTTTTTGAAACTAAATTAAATTAAATTAAATTAATTTGATGTTTATAATTAAAATTAAGATATTGTAAATGATACAAATAATAATTCTAAAATTCCTTTTGATTCAACAATAATTTCTTATAATACGAAATTGTCCAAGTTTAATTCTTTATGCACATTGCTTTTTAACTTTTCAAATTATTTTTTCTTAGTGCCTTTTTAGTTAGTTTAAATTTAGTCATATGAAAAATTCATCGAAGGGATAAAACAAAAATAAGGTCCTACACAAGTACATTTTATATGCTTAATTATTTCTATGGTGGGATATTTAGGGGAAGAATGTTGGTTATTATTGTCTCATAGTACATAATATTGGTTAAATCCCACTTGCTATTTTATAACAAATGACTTGTGTTTTATATATTACTTCGAAAACAACCTTATTATTTTTCATGCAGATTATTGGAAAATTATGTCACCCTCATATTCAGTAACAAACTGTCAATATAATTATTATAATAACTTAATTATAAATATCAGATATTGGCTAGTAAGTGAGATTTTGTGGACATATTGACTATTACTTTTTTCTAATTAATGCAATAGACAAGTAACCTTGTTGTATGGACAATGTTCCTTGTTCTTTCGTAATCTAAGAATAAGCTTAATAAGTAGATTTGTTTATTGCCACTAGTACCATTTTGAAGATCAGTTGAACATATATCAGATGTGATATCTTGTCATAATAAATTATTAATTTTGTGAACGATTAAGAAAATGAATCAAATATATACACAAATTTAAGTTATATACTAGCTAAATTATCGGTGAAGAAGCATTTTTTTTTTATTGAATTTGTACCACTGGACAAAATGTGTTTGCGTTATATATTTCGTTATTCTTTATTAAAAGTAAAAATCTCAACAGAAATAAATACGTAGTTATTTATTTTATATATATATATATATATATATATAAATAAGGGAGAGTTTTTTTTTTTTTTGGGGGGGTGGTGGTGGTTGAAATCTTATTTTTTAGTATTATATAGACAGGCTATTATTTTTTCTTTTTTTAAACAACTATAGACAGGCTATTAGAAGCTCTAAAAAGAAAAGCACAAGTGATTATCCAAATAAAAATTGTTAATTTGTGTGTGCTTAAAAAGGCGGCAAAGTAATTAGAAAGAAGAAAGTTATTAGATAAATTGTGTTAGGTGTTATTTATTTTCATGTATAGTCTTTTTAATGTCAGACTGAAATATACAAAAATATGGGGTCCTTTATTTTGCCGGTTGTTAACCATGCATTTTCATTCTTATTTTACTCAATTTGCTATTTGATATGTATAAAAATATGGCCTTTCATAATCGACTTATTAATATTATTTTTATTTAGTCATTTGATATATATTCAAAAAAAATTGACTCTATTAATCAAAAATTAGTGTTAGGTAGACTGGTCATCTTAGGAGAAATTAAATTGCTCTATGTTGAGAAGTTATATATTTTTAGGAATCAAACTCGAGGGTGAAGGGTTTTTAGCCATAGCACCACACTCCTCAATGTTGCACCAAGGCTTATAGTGGTATGGTAAGTGTTCCTTCATTCTTAATCATAGGTCTGGAGTTCGAGTCGTTTTAGGTATCAAACGCCGAGTTGAGAAAAAAAGGGGCTTAACTTAGTTAGGAGTAGGGATATAGTCTGTGCATTTTATGGATACGACAGAGCTCAATAGCTTTGATCCTGACTCTACATTTGTACTAAAAAAGTTGCTATATCATATGTATAAATAGTGTATTCATAATATGATAAGATGATTTTTCTAAAATTCATAACTCATAAATTCAAAATATTGACTTTATCTTAATAGGAAACTACAACAAATTGTTGAAATATGATGGTGATTACACATTCTTGATTGAACCTTCCAACCTTTTGTCTCAATAATTGTATCATGACACCAGAAAAAGCATATCTTTAACGTATCATTAGCAAGTGTTTAATTTAGGAAATTTTTTCAAAATGTCAATATTTTAACATTTAAGAGGGCTCATTAGCAACACTTTTAATATTTAGCAAAAATGTCAAAATTTTAATTTGTTATGTCTCTTATTTATGTTTTTATTATTATTTTTATTTAAAGAATATACTTATTTAATAACAAAAGGGAGAAAATCAAGGGAGAGAATATTTCAAAAAAAAGATAAAGATTACTTAATTTTGTCATCAGTTACATTTTCAAATAAAACTCAAACTTTGTTCTTTTTTTTTCAGAATCTTAACCTTTTTTTTTTACTAGTTTGTATTCATTCCAATAGGTATGCCAAACGAATCTATATTTCTTTAAGAAACATATTTATATTCATATATTTTTTTCATGTCTATTAATTTGTTTCTTCGAAAATCTCGTATTTCGTATTCATTTCAATATGTATTTTATTTGTATTTCTATTTATTCTAGTTTTTATTTAGAATATTGTATAATAATATATAAAATACAAAAAAAAATATGATGAAAAAGTGAGATAATATTTTTTAGAAAAGGAACATATCACTTAAAATTCTCATCATTTACAATTTCAAAAAAAAATCCTTTTTCATTCTATTAGATCAACTTTCCTTTGTTATATTTTCATTATAATTGTATACCAATATTTTTTACATTTTATGTGCTTACTTTACCATTCAAATTAAAATTCATTTTTTTCTTTCAAACTACAAATTGTATTTCGGTGGTCAAAATTGTATTACTTGATTGCCATATATATATACACGTATCTCAATATATATGAAAATGGTTTATGAAAGGGTACAATGTTTTGGGAAGAAAATAGCATACTTGGTGAAAATAATAAATCTGTTGAGGAAGGATATAATATTCTAAAAAGATAAATACAAATTGACTATGAAAGAAATAAGAATACAAGATTCTGGAAAACAGATAACATACATAGTAAAATAATATAATCAGGATACAATATTTTTAAAAAAATACAAATTAACTGTTGAAAAACAGGATACATATATGTTTAAGAAATACAAATTCATATGAGATAGCATACATAGTGAAAATGATATAATCAGAATACACTATTCTAAAAAAATACAAATTAACTCTTAAAAAATAGGATACATCTTATCTTAAGAAATACAAATTCATATAAGATACATATTTGAATGACTACAAATAAAAAAGAAATACAATGTTCTTAATAAAAATACAAATGATGAGTAAAAGAAAAATAATTGACAAACAAAAATTAATATGAATATTATTCTGATATGAATACAATTTTGCAACCTTCTTTTTTGACTCTCTCTTTCTTCTTCGTCTGCTATGTTTCTTTTTTTCAATTCTTTTCACCAAATTCAAATCTGAATCTGTGTTTATTTGTGAATTAATAACCCTATAAGCAAAATTCAAAATTATTAAATATGAATATACAAAAAAAATCAAACAATATATTATGAATGAATGCTTATGTGGATTACTACAAATTACAATCTAATAAATCTCAAATCTGAAAATAAAATCATAAAAAATAGTGTTTCAAATACTAAAATTTCGAAATGCATAAATATTTGATGAGTATGTTAACAAACTCATATAAAAATCGAAAAAATGACGAAAAATTTGTAATACATACAATCCAAAATTCAACATAATTTTTTATTTCGAAAACAAAATCTCATGAAATCTTGCAAAATAAATGATAATTTCGAAAATACCTTTATGTATTGAGAGATTTCTTGAATTAATTTATAAATCTGAACAAATTGGTATAAGCTTGAATAATTAGTTCTTCTTCAACAATAAGAGGGAGAATAATGGTGAAAATGGTAAAAGAGAAAAAAAATTGAAAATCTTAAAGATGGAAATAAATTTAATGGAATTAAAGTCTAGAAGAAGTCTAAATGGGTAATGAATATATTTAAATGTTGGACTGTTTTGAGAAATAAAAGGAAAGAGAAATAATAGTATTTGGATACAAATTATTTTAAAAATATTGACATTTTGACATTTTGAATAAATATTTTAAAGTGTAGATGTTTTTACTAATTAAATTAGAAATTGTGACTACTTTACTAATTTTTCCTTTAATTATGAGTCTTGACATACCATAGAAGATATATATATAGCAGACTCGAAAGAAATTAGATTCATAGCTCTAATCAATCGGACTCTTCAAACAAGTGAGCCTACCTATAATGGGGAGGCCAAATTTAGCCCAAAAATAATCAACTGGACTAAATTTTGGCCCATATTCAAGGCCCATAGCAACAGTTTTTTTGGGAAAAACTTTCACACATATCCACTTAAAAATAATTAATTACTCTCCATAGCTATAACTTGATAATTACAATTTGTAGCTACATATTATATGGAAGAGAGAAGTGAGCGAGACTGGGAGAGAGAGGAGAGAGGCGAGAGAGAGGGGGAAAAGAGTGGGAGAAAAGTGAATTGTATATGTATATTGATTAGATAATTGTATATTATACATATGTATTTGTATATATGGCAAGAGAGATTGGGAGAGGGAGGATAAAGGCGAGTGAGAGAGGGCATAGAGTGGGAGAGAGGTGAATTGTATATGTATATAATTGTATATAACTGTATATTATACATATGCATTTGTATAAATGGCAAGCGAGATTGGGAGAGGGAGGAGAGAGGCGAGCGAGATTGAGAGAAAGAGGAGAGAGTCGAGCGAGAGAGGGCATAGAGTGGAAGAGAGGTGAATTGTATATGTATATAGGTTAAAAATTGTATATTATACATATGCATTGTATATTCTTGCGAATTATACATATACAAATGCGACTAATTATACAAATTTGAAGTCAGCCCATGTATAATATTAGTCGCGAGTGGTAATTATAGCAAACTATAGCTATGATGAGTAATTGAATAGTATAAGTCTGTTTTGTTGCGTAATTTTCCCTTTTTTAGCAATAAAAGTGTCACTAATATAAATCCGTGATATGTATGGCTTAAAAAAAAACACTTTCAATAGACCTGGAGTTGTCAGATACTAATAAGGAGAAGTCTTGATTTTTTTAATGTCTGTATAAATGTATAAAATTAGTATGAAATAAAGGAAAAATTATACAATCAATCAAATAGAAATAGGCAAACTAAGATTAATTACATCCTGATATGTTTTAAACCTACTTCTATGTATTTTCGATCATGAATATAAATTAAAAATATAAGTTACTTGTCTATTAGTAAGTTTGACGATGTATATTCCTATGACGGTAAAACTGAAGACCTACAAATTGGACAAGATCTCTTCCCCTTCAACAACCATTCCTTTATACAGCTTTCGTGATATTCATGTTGACATTCAAGAGTGCCAATTGTCTCATCATTCTCATATTCACATTGGCAGATAACACAAATTATTTCTTCTCCATCGTTAGTACCACTATGAATTCTTGTTTTCATTATATTTCCTATAATCTCCTCAGTGACCTCCTCCTCGCTGCCTTCCTCATAGGAAACAATAGCTTCCAAAAAGGTTAACAAATAAACTATGTCTTCAACATCATCATCGAATTCACTTTCAGTTGTTACATCATCATCATCCATGAATTCAGATGTTGGCTGATCAAAGGAACTTTGTTGATTATATATATCATAATCCAGACCCGTAAGATTTGAATTGTGATCTAATAAGTAGTGATTATTTGGTTGAGGTTGAGGTTGATCAATAAATTCCCCTATTATCTGATTAAACAAATAATCTAACAAACTCATGATCGATAACTCTAAATTATATATAGTAATCAATAAAAGTGTAGAGAGCAAATATTGTAACAATGAAGTAAGCAGTATGAGGAATACGAGTTTATATAGATTGTGAAAGAAAAGAGGGCTAAGAAATTACCATTTCAAACACGTAGTTCTTTACTTACTAGGACTAGGAAATTTTTTATTACTATATTTTATACATACAAAATACTAAATAGGGAAACTCTCTACCTCAAAAGTTTAATTTACAATTTTACCACAAAATTAAATGACAATTTAGTCCTTTTACATTCAAACACTATTACCAAATATTTCTAATTTCTTGGTTTCTAAATTTGACATTAAAGTTCCTTTAAATATGAATTAAGAATTAATGATCTCTTTAAGGAACATTATTCTATCTATTTCAAGATAAGTGAATTGTTAAAATATTTTTCGTAATTCAAATTAACTTAACTATGCGATCTGCAAGAATAATTTTAAATTTTTCTTCCAGTTTTATCCTGAATTTGAATTTTCTATGCGATGTGTGATAAACTTTAATGTCTTAGTTAAATTGGAGGGTAAGTATTATTGATCAATGTTTAGTCATTATAAAGAATAATCTAACAATAAATAAAAAGTTCAAATTGAAATATTGTCTGATTAATATGTTAATATTATCTTCTTAAAAAGTGTGAAATATCACAAACAATTTACTTATTTTGAAATGGAGAGAACAAGAGCAATCAAAAGATCTTCGAAGAAAATTTTTAATTCAAAGTTTTTATAATCAATTTTAATTACCATCAAGACTTGTTAGGGTGACAACGATTGTCTGAAAATTTTGTGGTTGCTATAATGAGGTGATGTAGTTATATATATATACAAATATTTGACGTTTAAAGCTCATTTAGTTGTTGTAAACAAAACTGCAATTTTCTTTTAATGATTTTGTGGATCAAAACCAAGAAATTTATTTGTTAATCAATTAAATCGAAAAAAATAGGATATATGTGTGTGTATATATACATAACTCTATCTTTATCGAATATCTAAAAGGTCGTGTTCAATAATTTATTTATTAATTTATATATATATATATATATATATATATATATATATATATATATATATATATATAAATAGATTGTTTGACACGACTTTTTAGACATTCACACTTAAAATGTTGTGATAGATATTATAATATTTAATTTGGATAAAGATAGAGTTTAATTATTATTCAAAGTGAAAAAGAAAATTTGATTTTTAAAGCAAACTTGAGGGGTGAAAACGATTTTCACCATCTTACTTTTATAAATAATATGTTTTTTATATAATATTATTACATTATATTTGAGTATAAATGTTATAAAGTGGGGGGGGGGGGGGCAAGGTTACTTTTATTGAAAAAAATAAATGTTTTTACAATGAATATCACTTTTTTGTTTAATTTATTGATTGATTTGATTTTTGTATATTTTGAAAAAATTGATTAGTAGAGTTAATAATCCAAAAAAAATAAGAAATTCGCTATAATGAATGTCACTGATAGTAAAATACAATATTGTTATTGAGAAGTAAAATATAATAAGGAAAATTAATTTTAAAGAAGATCATGCCGTTGTAATAATAAAATATTTCGTTATAACAAGGTTTGACTTCTCTAGATTGCAATTTGATAATTTTATCCCAAAAAACATTTACTTCATCTTTTATTGAAATATTTTTGCTCTTTCATCAACTTAAAACTTTTTATGCTTTTCTTTCTCCTATTTGGACTCAAACTTGTATTAGAAGATGAAGCTTTCTTTTAGACCCTAACTTGTTTTGAACTTGTTTTAAAATGTAAGTGAACTTGTCAATTCTATAAGTTTTCAATTCAACAGAAAACAGAAAAAAAAATCAAATAAATAAAAGAAACTACAATGAACTATGTTTACAAAAGTAAAAAGTGAAGGTTCTGTGTAACGTGTTTATACTGAAGACCTACAAATTGGACATCATCTTTTTTCCGTCAACATCTCCGAATAAGTCTCTTAGATAATCTGTGTCATTAAAAATATCCAAATTCACTTTCATCAGTCATTCTCCTGGTTGATCGATTATAATGATTATAATCATCATCATCATCATAATAATAATTATAATAATAATCATCGTCATAATAATAATAACCATAATAATAATAATAGTAGTAATAATAACACTCCAATGTGATAATTCATCAGCAACATTGAAATCGCTCAAGTATGGATCCTCATACCAATGTGGATGAGTGATGTTGTTTGCAACGTAGTAATTTGGTGGAGTCTGATAATGAGGAGGATCAACAGGTATGAATTGACAAAAGTTATGTGAATTCAAACTCATGATAGATAACACTAAAAAAAAGAAGAAACTATGTATTTGCTACTAAAAAGAGGAAGGAACTATGTATTTGCTTCTAAAATTACAGAGGAACTAATTAATTAGTAATACTAATGAATAAAAGGGAGTTAAGCTTTGTTGAGAGCAATTAGTAAGCAGCAACATGAATTTATAGATTGGGAAAGAGGGTTAAGCAGCTACCCTTCCTTAACCGAACAGAAATAGGAATATAATATCCAACCGTGTTCAGGTAATTCTTTACTTACTAGGACTAGGAATAATAATAGTAATAATTATTATAATATTAATATTTTTTACAAATTTTGTTTGGATGGTTGTTACATTTTATTGTTTCATAATATATTGTATAGTGTTGTATTTATCGTATTGTATTATTTTAATAAATATATAATATTTGGATAGATTGTATTATTTTGTGTTGTTACATTATGTTCACACATACATAATTTGATAAACCTACGAGAAAAAAAGCATATACTATTATTAATAATATCAAGATAACGATGCCATTACACTAAATCAATTGTTACATAAGAATAATTTTACTATTTTTGTGTTACTTAAAGGGAAAAAAAGGAATGTTTTTAAAAAGAGAATTTAATCCAATTTCCATTTTATTTTCAAAGAATATTATTTGTTTTTACTCCTGTTTGTACTTTTTTCTTTTCTCCTAATTGGACTCAAACTTGTATTAGGAGAAGTCCTGGGGGTAAATGTAAATTTTTTGAAATTTTCAGTTCTCTCTTTTGTTCTTCCGCTCTCGCCGCCGTTAACTTACCGGCAAGAAAAAGAACGATGGATTCTTCCGACAAGTGGAAGGCTCTATGGAAAATATGGTCATCCTTTTCCTCACCACTTCTCCTCTCAAATTCACACGAAGAATCCTCTTCGAAACGGCGCCGGATTGATAGTCCAATTGGACCTTTGATTTTCAGACCATGTGAAGAAACGCTGACGCCACTCCTTCGCTCGCCATTGTTATCAACTCGGCTTCCTCCTCCGGTACCTGACCTCTCTCTACCAAGATTTCTTCAAACTTCAAGTGGTACGCTTTTTTCTACCGCTTCTTCAATTGCTACAGAGTTTACTCCACAGGTTTCTGACACAATTCACAACTTTAATTCAGTCCAGTTTCTTCCTCTTCCTAATGTTGGTGAAAATAGCAAACCCAATTCAATTATAGGAATTTCTCCAACGGGGGAGAATTATGACCAAGTTGGACTATTTATGCTTTGTTCTGAAGATACCCAGTTTGTGGCTAAGAAATTCAAGAACGGTTCATCTTTTTTAGTGCATAATCACAAGCTGAATTTTAGAATTTTGAGGTTATTAGTGAACCCAGTTAGTGAAATTGATGATTCTTGTTCTTCTAGTTGTATTACTTTTGGGTATTTATTGGTTTGTACTTTGTATTCTGTTCATTGGTATAGCCTAAAGATAGGGGTTAAAGGAGATGAAAATGTTATGTTAGATTATGTGGGTAGTGCTGATAAAAACTTGTTCAAGGGTGGGACTGTTTCTCATGCTTGTTGGAGTCCACATCTGAGAGAAGAGTGTGTGGTGATGTTGAAAAATGGGGAGATGTTTTTGTTTGATATGGGTTCTTGCGGGAAGAGTCAGGCTTTCTGTGCTTCTGATGTATTGCAAGGCAAGAAATTGCAAGTTTTGTGGGATAAGTTGGATAGAGATGAACAGTGGGTAACCTGTGAATTTAGCTGGCATCCAAGGATTTTGATTGTTGCGAATTCAAGGGCTGTATTTTTGGTGGATTTGAGGTCAGACAAGTGCAAAGTCTGCACCTTGCTATATATTGAGGCAGTGTCGTCGGGTAGAACTGATAGATTTCTTGCACTTTCTAGAGTGGAGGCTGACGTCTTCTGTTTTGCTGCTGTTTCTGGACGCTCCCTTCTTCTTTGTGATGTGCGGAAGCCATTGATGCCATTGTTGCGGTGGGTACATGGTCTGAATAATCCAGCTTACGTGACTGTTTTGAGATTGTCTGACCTGAGGCGACGTACTAGAGATGATAAATGGACTTGGGCTACTGAATCAGGGCGTTGCATTTTGGTAGGATCATTCTGGGACTGTGAATTTGCTCTATTCTGCTATGGGCCAGACAGCAATCACAGCCATAAATTTTCAGAAATTTCGAGGCTCAGTAAATCAGTAAATGCTTGGGGGCGACCTTCAGACATCTCACTGTCTGGTCGTGATTGCTGTCGTGAAAGTTGTCTTATGAGAGCATATTTCTCAGAAGATATTCTTCCTGATTGGATTGATTGGAGGCAAAAGAAAGTCATTGTTTTGGGGTTTGGTATTCTCAACAATGGCCTTTCTATCAAATCAGATGATACTGATAGCTCTGCTAGCTTTGCCCTTGTAAGGTTAATGTCCTGTGGCAGTTTAGAAGCTCAGAGATACACTGCAGCATGGGACTCTGAGGAAAAGTCAGAAGCACCTTATGGAGGAAATTCTATGTGTTCTGAAAATAACCTTCTATATGATATGGGTGTTGAAGAATTGGAATTGAAAAAGAGCTACATCTACCTGGGCCTTGACTTTCTTAAAGAGTATCTGAATGGAAATCTACCTAAATTCATTAGTCGAGTATACAGAGAGAATCTAAAGGATTCTGAAGAAAACCGGTCGGAGTTCCACCAGCAAATATGTCAGAAGCTTCAAGAATGTGGCGTCGCAAGACTAAAATCATCTCTAACCGTTTCTGATGTAATCAAAGGTATCAACTTGCCAGCAAGCATTTATGAGATTGCACTAGAAAGCATTAGCACCAGTTTGCCTAATAATCTTCTGGGGTTCACTTTCTCTGCCTTCTTGAGATTCCCTGAATTTCCCCTGAAACAGAAGAAACTTTCTCTAGAATTTTCTGACATTTTCGACAAACTATATCCTCTGCCTTTTCCCTTGCATAAATGTTGTATTGATGAGACACCAGAAGAAGTTCAGTCTTGCCGTTCTTCTGGTCCCGTTCTTCCTCCTCCTTTTCTGGTAGCTCTTAATAACCTTCGAATTGCAGAAAGAGATATATTGCCACTTGATGCTGAGTTCAGGCTTCAGAGTGATAAAGTTATGAAGGTGGCCTGTGAAATCGGTTTGTCACACTCTGATAATGAGCCTGATGATGGCTATTCAGTTTCCCTTGATGCAGATACTGAGTGCCCTAGCGATTGGATGGAAAAAATGAGGCCTCTCTGTTTACATGAACCTGTGGCATTCTCAGACTGTTATATCTCAAAAATGGATTTGGGAGTAGAACCTGATAAAAGATTTACAACCTTCATCTATAAAAAACACGAAGAACCTATCTCAAATGGCAGCAAAGAGATGACAGGAGTGGAGTTGTTCGATGAGGGGTGTCCAGTAAAGCTTAAGTTCAATGATAGTCTCGCAATGCTGGGGGCAAATGAGCTGCAAACTTTTAGATTGTTGAAACAAAAGGATTTAGGTTTTCAGAAAAAATTTCAGCTCTATCAAGAGTATTTAACTGGATGTCATAAGTGATGACAAGGTCCCGAGTTTTCCTATTTACTTCCTCTAAATGACTTTGCTATTTTATTTGAAATAGGATTGTTTCAGTGAAGTACTGTTAGGGGTATCCAGTGTTCTCCAAGAAATACTACTTTCAATGAGGGAACCATGTGTATCAAAGATTGAAATGGAAGAAGCTAAATTGTACTCACTCAAGAATTCAAGACAGAATGGGCCCATGAGAGTCAAAATTTCATTCTAAGTAAGAACTTTGTTAAATCTGTAATAATTTTTTCAGCCTTTATTTAGATTGTATGAGAGACAATTTAGCTAATGCAAATCCATAATTTGGCATTTTCTGTTGTTTCATTTATATTTGTGCAGAGATAATGGAACTGTAGTGGGTGATTTGATGGGAAGACCAAACCAATTGCAAGACAAATTATCATCAACTGAACAATCATCCATATCTTGAGCTGCATTTGCATTTCTGGTGAGTGGTTTGTGCTCCCCCTCCCAGAACTTCTTTGTATCGTTTTAAATTTAATGTTTATATTTTTGTGGCATCAGAAAGGTGCTAGTTAACTTATAGTAGTATCAAACTAGGCTCAAACTCACGGTTTATACAAATTTCAAATCCGGGTTACCTGTTACGGTTATGGCTTGAGGACGGGTAAATACTAGTAACAGAAATGATAAACTTGTCTGCGTCATCTATTGCAGCATCACCCTTTGTCACTGCCCAACTGAACAATAACCTACTGCCGTAACACCTTGAAAATCATCAAAGTACATCCCCTTTTTAGTTCGAATTCTCCCGATTCCCTACCATATTTATACAGAGTCCAGAGCATTTGGTAAACACAGGAAGACAGACAGAACTCTAAAACAATAAGTGCGTCTATAGAAATTTGATGTGTAGTTGAAAAGAAGCATACTCTAGTTTATTATCTATTAGAATAGGGGTAACTGTCCACTGACTTGCTTGTTGTTTTCTTCAGAAACAATCTGATCATTATGTACTGGATTGGCCATGGAAAATGGTATGGAGAACCAAAGAACACCCATTAAGGTGGCTTGTTTTGGATGAATTGTTATCAGAGAAGCTTGTTTTACTCAAGATAATCTACAGAGATTAGGTTTTATCCTAAGGCACAGGTCTCATCTATGTGATGAAGGGTTCATTGTAAAGTTGCTAAACAGTGTTGGGAACTCTTCCTGAATCTTTGTGGTGTCACTTGGGCTATGTTTCCAGATATTAAGAGCCTAAGGGATAGCTGACAAGGACAATATTGTATGACGAGTGTGTGTGTGTGTGTATACACACACACTATATAAGAAGAGGGAATAGCATACGCGTCTCCATTAACGCGTGTGCTTCCCTGTAAATAATATTGAATTCGAGGAGCATTTCAGCGCTCATTTAATCTTCTTACTGCATCAGCCTTGACGCCTCCTTCCATGTGCAGCACCGCCAAACGCCTCCATTTCCAGGCTCTATTCTCTCCAATTCCGTTTGTTTTTTAGCGGAGTTACCAACTGCATCCTTCACCAATTCTAACAACACCTTCGTCTTCAAACGTCTGCCGTTGCTTCATCTTTTCTTGTTCTCAATTTGGTACTTCGGTGGCTACTACCTCAGGTAAGTTGTTTATGTTATTAGTTAGACATTTCATTTTTCTGCTTTCCAGAATCCGACAAATATTATGGTTATCTCTTGCTTGTGCATAGTTTAATTTTATTTGCAATCGTTTTTTAATTTGTTTATATCCCACAATTTTTGGGGTTTCTTCACTGCCTATTAAATGCACTTCCAGTTGCCATTGTCATCTTAAAATATATAAGAGATCATATTTCTACATCTTCTATCATTTACCAACTGAAAGGTTAAAGAATTTTGTATTTGCATCTCCCTTGAAAAGTCACTTAAAACAGTTTTTAATTTCTGGTTGTCTTTCTCAAATTTAAGAGTATTATTAAATTCTTTCCTTAGGCTTAATTTAAGGTTCTGAAGGAAGGAACTGTTAGGTAAAGCACTAGAGGTTTGTTCTTTTCCGTTAAACCTTTCCTCTTTCTATATTTGGTAGTGCTAGTTGGAATGTTGTTGCTTGTGAGTCTTGATGGACATGAAAAGCTTGTGACTGAATTAAACCAGTCAAACAGTTCCGCTCTTACCAACTCAACTATGGTTGAAGCCTGTTGAGATCCCAGAAACACCGACTGATTTTATCGATGGTTTGTATACTATATGCGGGGTTGCCAGCTCATATCTCCGACATGGTTTTGCAATTCACATGTAATTGGTATTTCAAACTTGCTCTATATTGTCGTCATTATGTCCTTCTAATGGAGTTCGGAACATGATTATTACTTTCTTCTTATGTTTTATTTTTGTTAAATTATAATTATGATTGAGATATAGTTGATTGCCTCAACCTATTGATTGTTATGCTCTGGATATAAGCATTGGCTTCAAATTCTGTTACTATATGCTTTCAAGTTGAGAGTATATCGTATCTCCTTAACATAATGGACTGTAAATCTGCTAAAATGAATTTCTCTTGTGAATAGACAATGATGTGTATGGAATATCAACTCGGCACAACACCTATTAATGTGTGTCTTGTTGAAAATGCAGGTATCTGTTTGTATTCAACGTTGTAGGGCTGTGGATTACTACTGAATGCGGAAAGATTGCAGTTTGTCCTGGTGAAATTGTCATTTTGCCTCAAGGATATTGGTTTGCTATTGATCTCCCGGATGGACTTTCACGTGATTATGTCGCTGAAACTTTTGGAACTCATCTTCAACTTCCTGATCTGGAGCCAATAGGTGCTTTAGAATGTGCAAAACTACTTGCAATTTAAACAACTGATGTTATTTGCTGATGATATGTCTTTAGGTGCAAATGGCCTGTCTGCTCCGATGGATTTTCTTGTTCCTGTTGCCTGGTACGAAGATGGCTCCCATCTAGGTCACACTATTGTGTAGAAGTATGATGTTCAACATTTCACTGCGAAGCAGGACTTCTCTCCTTTTAATGTAGCAATTATGTGCTGAAGTCCGACAATCCATGAGCTCTTGACGTTAGACCACCATAGCTCATCCCGTGCTTCTCTCATTTTCTGCATTCTGTTGTTCTTAATTGGGACTACTTTTCTTTCTTTTGAACAATAGTCTAGAGTCTTTTATTTAAATCAAAAGTTAAGAGTAGTAGAAAAAAGATTGATGGCAGTAGTGTACACCTGTATTTCAAAAACTTAGTGGCATCTGTAAAAAGAGGAAATTAACCATGAACTTGCTGACTGCACCTTGCGGAGTTCTAAGTTGTGACTAACATAAACTGTTGTCATCTTAATAGGTAATGCAATTTGAACTAAATAAGATGCTTGAAAATGTTAAAGCCATCCATGATGAGATGTTTTCCCTCCGTGAAAGGTGAGTTTATCATTTGTTAATATTTTAAGTTTGAACTTTTCAAAAATGTTGTCAATGCATGTCAAATCATCCATGATTAGTACTCCCTCCCATTCAATTTATTTGTCATATTTTGACTTGGCAAAGAGTTTAAGGAAGTAGAGAAGACTTTTCAATCATGTGGTTAAAGATATGTCAAATGTATTAAACTATCTTTTATTCATGCGATATTAAATATATCATGTGAAAAGTTGGAATTACATAGGAAGTACTATTTTTGGAGGATCAAACATGAGTGCTGCAACATCTTTTTAAGAATCAGAGCTACATAATTAATAATGGTCATGAACATAAGCTTGATAATTTTTCGGCACAGTGCAGGGAGGCTGAAATGCAGGAACTGAACAGATCCATCAACTCCAAAATGGCTTGGATAACCGGCTGGCTTTATCTTTGAAAAGAAAAAAACTTATCTAATGTTGTTTCTGATAGCTTAATAATGCTAACACGCATCCCCCCCTTTACTAGTTACAATCAGAAATATATAGTTAATAAAAAATTAATTTTGTATAATGACCAAGAGAACAAACCAACTATCATTTTTATGTCATTAAAATTACTCTTTCCCCTCTATTAAAAGACTTTTAGAAGACTCCCCTTAATATTCATTTAAAGCATTAATATTACAACTTAATAATGCACTACAATAATTAAGAAAAAATCTTTGCCTACTTTTGTGTAAAACACATTATTCCGTATATTTTTTGTTAAATATATAGCTAAATATTATGTCACTTTTATAAATTCAAATAGAATGTTTTTTAAAAAAGATATTAAGATTTTAAATGGAAAAAATTAGTTTTCCTGCTATTTTATTATTATTGATAAAATATAATAAGTGTAACTTAAATAAATTATAGATATAAAATTAATTTTACTTGCCCGTTATATATATACACATTGTTATGTATCAATACTTTACATATACATCAGCCATTTTAGTAGAATTTTTTTTAAATGACCAATGCTACATTAACAGACATGAGAAAATTGCACATATAGGGTATCATTTAGGGTATACTGTATACTATTTTAATTAAATTAAAAAACGATTGAATCGACAAATCAAATCAAATTAAACTGTCAACCATGCATTAGTTTTAATTGTAATGTGCTCACAAGTTAAGATTGGAGATAATGTAATTATTGCCTATGGGGAACATTTTTTAGTTCTATTAATTGAATTGCTTTGGTTTTAAACTATTCATAATCAAAATTAAATAAATTAGCAAGACACATTTCCAATTTAAAACGTATAGAATATTATTTGGAAATATTACATAAATACCCAATTTAGGATGTCAAATTTACAAAAATCTTTTCTCATACGTATTTTATTCCCTCTAAATTCTAATATATTATTTGGAATGTATCAGACAATTAAAAAATGAATTCGAAAACAATGAAAAAAATCATTTTTTTTGTAATTGAATATATGAATTTCGGTACTAAATAAATCACCCGGCTCATAACAACACCCGACCCGACTTTCATCAATTATTCAAAACAATAAATATCTGCAGAGAAGAGGGGATTTCGAGTTTTGGTAGCAATGGTGAGCAAGAAGAGGAAGAGAGCCACTACCCATCCTCGTAACAAGTACTCTGATAACCCGCCAGATTTCTCCTTATTGGCCTCTAAATACTCTACCTTTGCACCTTACGTTTTCTATTCTGGAGATGGTCGACCAAGAATTGATTGGACCGATTTCAATGCAACACGTGAACTCACCAGAGTCTTGCTCCACCATGATCATGGACTCAATTGGTAAACACCCATTTTATCTTTTTCCTTTTTCCAGGTTACTCTTGTGGAATAAGGGTATCCGAGTTTTATGTTTTCTTGAATACAGAGCATCTAAACCTTACGCTACTTTTCTGTTTCTTTTTAAAGATTCTTGATCTTGAAGTAACTGTGTTACTTCTAAGTTTGCTATTCAGTGGACTGGCAATCAATTAGCTTTCTTATCTGTCCTTTATTATTCCAGTTACATACCCACTTCCCCTTTCTGGAAAAAAAGTGTTTACGTATCCCTTCGTTCAATCTTGTATGAGAAGTTCGATTTTATATGCGCAAATTGATTGGTGTCGGAGTTTTAAGATGTTAATTTAATTTCATTATAATTTTTACTGCTGAAAGAAAATATCAAATCTTGAATAATGGTTTAATAAATGAAACATCACATCAACATTGAAAATTTGAATAGTGAAGTTAAGTTATACTCTATTATTCAAGTTTGTGTAAGTGATGCTAAATAGTACCCCATTAGTAATGGTATTTTGAATTTTAATTCTGAAGTTAAACTTATATTCTTCAAGCTTGTGAAAGTGATATTTAATAGCATTTACTAATTGTATAGTCTCAAACTTTTCGGGTTGGTGCTGTCATACCTGAGGAATGAAGGAATACTAATAAGTTTCAAGATTTTGGTCACTCTGTTTGCTGCTAAGTTTATTGTTTAAGTATTAGCAATCTGAGAATGTCTAAGATAAGGTAGTTTTTTCCTTGACAGTTCTAAGTTGTTTCTTTAACTTTACCTTCATTTTAATAGTGTTTTCCCTTTACAGTTCTAAGCTGTTTCTTCTTTTAACTTCACCTTGCATGTCACTTTCATTCTATGGTGGCCTGGGGGAATTGAAGTAAAGTTGTTTGCTTTAGAGCGTTGTACACCTACTTGCCGGTGAACCAAGTCCCATATTGTTAAGTGGATAAGGGCAACAGAATGGGCCTGTTATCTCTGATTTCGAAGCCGTAAAAAGCAGATTTCTTAGTTACCCCCCAAAAAAGGAAAAGAAAAAGAGGAACTGCTGTCCACTTGCCAATGATGGAACCAGAACCCCTGGCTTTTTTGATGTCATTTTAAAATCTTTTGATTGCTAAAAGTCCATAGGAGATGTCAAACCATAAATGAAAAATGAAATAAATGTTTATCAAATAAAATATTTTTATGAATGAGTTTTAAGCTAGAGGAACCTGGATATATTACTTAATTACTAGTGGCACTGTGCTTCCGAGCTGAATTGGAGTTTTGATACAATCTAAGCTTGGGATAGAACCTACCTACAGTTTGGTGTATAAACAGTTAACATAATGTTCCCAAAAAAGGAAAAAAAAGAAAAAAAAAAAGAAAGTAGAAACCCTTTCTTGTCTATGTTTAGTGACAAGCAGACTATAGATGCAGGTATGCATTTTAGATGCAAGTGTATGTTTGTCTGTAGAGATCCCTTACATTCTAAATGATGTCATTCTCCCATCCGCATATGCCTGAACATGTTCTTTATGTAGGTTGATTCCCGATGGACAGCTCTGCCCCACAGTCCCCAACAGATCAAACTATATTCATTGGATTGAAGATCTTTTGTCATCGGACATCATTCCTAAAGTTCAAGCTGACAGAAACACTGCTAAAGGTTTTGATATAGGAACTGGGACGAATTGCATTTACCCTCTTCTTGGTGCATCTCTTCTGGGTTGGAAGTTTGTTGGCTCTGGTAGCCCCCTCTAATTTGTAATTTTCTCCCTTAACTTGCATCGTTTTTGGTGTTTCACTAATAGAACTGTGCTACATATTTGCAGAACATTGATTCCTTCAGATTTTGCTGTATACAGATTTTACTGATGTAGCTTTGGAGTGGGCAGAGAAAAATGTCAAAAGTAATCCTCATATTTCTGGATTGATTGAGATCAGAAGAGTTAACATGGAAAAACCAGCATCTTCCAGTGAGGAGTTGAATGATGATCCAGGAAAATATGGCCAATGTACAGACACAGACTTCAACAATGGAAAGGCTGTTGTCATTGGGCCTTCACCTCCTGCTCATCTCCAAATGCCCTCAGGTATAGGAAAAGGTTATGGTGGACCACCTATACTTGTTGGTGTAGTCAAGGATGGGGAGAAATTTGACTTTTGTATGTGCAACCCTCCATTTTTTGAGACGATAGAGGAAGCTGGATTAAATCCAAAGACTTCTTGTGGTGGGACTGTGCAGGAGATGGTTTGTCCTGGGGGAGAGAGTGCTTTTATCACTCGCATTATTGAGGATAGTGTTCAACTAAGGCAATCATTTCGGTATGGAATCATTCTTAGAATCTGGTTTATTGCATTATGTGTTAGAGAAGTTTATCATGAAGGCTCAATTGTGAAGAGCCCTTATATTTCCTGACCCCATGTTTGCCAGGTGGTACACCTCAATGGTTGGAAGAAAAGCTAACCTAAAGGTACTGATATCAAAGCTTTGGGAGGTTGGAGCAACAATAGTAAAGACAACTGAATTTGTGCAAGGCCAAACATGCCGATGGGGGCTTGCCTGGTCATTTCTCCCTGCTTCCAAGAAGATTGTACCATCTCATGTGGCTGAAAAGAATAACATGTCATTCATGCTTGAGGTCTGATATTTACTAGCCTTTTATTAGGTCATCTGGCAATCCTGGGGAAATTGATTATTCTGATAAAACAGAGCTCAAATATCATAAGTTTGTCAGTGAAAATTAGAAATGGACTTTATGTTCCAGGACCCAAGTAATTTCCTTTCATTTAATACTGTCCCTTCTTTCATGTGCAAGTTTTGTGTCTTTTGTTAGAGATGTTGCTGAGTATGATACAACCTGCTTGAAGTCTTTAAGGGTCTGGCAATGTGGCCCATGACTTCACTTGCAAGAATAATTATTTGCAAATTGAAGTTTTAGATTTCTTAAATTGAAATATTTTTCAGTTGAAACAGTTGGTTTAAGGTGTATTTCAAGTGAAGTTTTTCAAGGCTTCAATTATTTATGAACTCTTTTTGCAAGTGAAGTTCATGTCTAAATGCCCAAACACAATTCAACTCCAAGTGATATTTTTTTATTTGCCAACGTCAACTCTAATTTTGTGAACAGGCACACTAAGTTATGGGGGTTGAGTTAGTATTTTGAAGGTTTTGACTATTGTAGATGTGGAACTGGTTCTTCTTTAGTAAAACCTTCAAAGTACTAACTCAACTTCAAGTGATCTTTTTTATTTTGTCAACTTCAACTCAAAACAAACTCTGTGCTCTGCCCTCCCCTTCCCCTCACCTGAATGCAGAAAAAAATTCGTCTGTCACTTGTGTTGGCATTGTCATCCTTCTGCATTATAAATTGATTGTTGACACATTATGCATTCACCAAGGTTTTGAACTTCTACCATAAATATGAGGTCATGTGTTCCTTTGGCAGACTAACTAGTTTTGGCACAAAGTGGTTGGACTAGTTCTGTTAACTACTCCATTGCTGGTGGGTCCAAGATTTCTTATTGATCTCCAATGTTTGTTTAGGGTCTGCAGCGCCATCAGAGTGCCTTCGATGTATTGCAATCAGTGGAATCCTACTTCTGCAGTATTGGTGCATCATCTAAATTAGACTCCGCCTCATACAAAGTTAATGTACGCTCCATTTGTTCTTCTCTATGATTATTACTGCACCTATTACATGTTTTTCCTGAATCTAAATGTTTTCTTCTAGGTAACTTTGTCAGCTGAGCAATGTAATACTATCCTGAAGACCCAAACACAGAATGGGACCGACCAGGATATATTGATATCTGCAAATTGTCCCTCTGACCAACTGAATGACATGCGTCTCTGTGTTTCTGTAATTTTCTTATTGTAGTGATTTGCCTTTCGAACTAATGCCTCGTTATTCATAAGGTGGTTTGTTAGTCTCCTTATTATTTAGCATGATGTGGTCTAATGCCTGGTTGTATCTATAGGTCTTCCAGCAGATACCAGGGACACTTCTGGTGAAAGGATTATTGCTCCAGAAAGAGATCCCTGTACCAGGTTTGTTCAAAACCATTTGCTCAGATCCAATCAGTGCAGTGATATTTCATTTTCCTCTTTTCCCTGTTTCCTGAACTATATTTGGTTAGATTTGGTTGTCTCATTCCCCTTCGACAGATTCTTTGATAAGGTAATTAGGTAAATAATTTAATTGGTTTAAGAAAACTCCTGTATATAAGCAGTACGTAAAAAGTAGAGAGCCTACAAAAATCTGTTCCTATAGATAACCAATTTTCTATACAAATGGGAATATCATGGGTACACCAAAAGCTAACTAAAAATAAGATGTTCTTCCTTGCATATACATAGTCATTATCTATTTCCGTAAAAACTCTTCTATTTCTCTACTTCTACTGGACCCACATGATAGGCTAAAGCCGCCTAAAGGGGCAATAATGTCCTACTTCTTCTCTTCTTCAAAAAGGCCCAGCTATGTAGGCCATCATTCTCTAAACTCGTCGGCTACACTCCAGACCAGTTCAATCCCCTAGATCAGGCTGATATCATCAGTATAAAAGGAAAGCTTCTTTCAAAGACAGCTTCATGAGATCTGCCTTCAATTACCAATTTTTATTTTTATTTTCTAAGTCTAATACTAGTGTTAGCTATTACTTGGATCTGTAGTCCCTTTTGGCCCTACTAATTCTTCTATCGATGTGATTACCTTGGCAACCAGAATATTTTACTGCAGTATTCTGAAACAGCTAACTTTTTACTCCCTCTCTGCGAACATTTAGTTCTCTTATACATTTTTGGGTTTGTCGGTGATTGTTCATGGAAAATAGTTGTCAAGACTTGTCCCGGTCTCTAGTCATTTTTAACTAAATTTGTACTTATCTGTTCACTTAGTAGGTTCTGTGTCAAAACAGTCTGCCTGGGTTAAGATACTTGGATCAACATATTCTCTTAGCCACCCTTGATATTTCGTTCTTTTTTGCAGGGGTATTTTCTGTTATATTCCAGCAATTACAGGAAGTACTGAAGAGCAAATTCAGTAAAGGCATCAGATGATGGCTCCTTCTCTTGGTGCAGAAGATAACCTGCGTATGATCTGCAAAACTACTAGTGAGATGATAGCAGTGTGACTTATGTGTAACCTTTGCCTTTCTTTGCTCTCCTGTTTTATGATAGAATTTCTTCTTGTTGATTTAGGTCAAAGCAACTTCACTGATAGTAGTACTATTGTGTAGAAAATCTTAAGCTTGAATGCTATCCAAACACTCAATGATCACTTCCCCGAATGATGTTTTACCCACTACTGAGCATTGTCATCATCTCGGTTGAATGACATCTTTATCCAACTGATAAATGTGTCATGTATTTTGCATTACTCATTTGGGACAGGATTATAGAAGGAAGTTGCTTGATCAATAAGATAAAAAGAGCTTTTCTATAAACCACAACAATCAAAATGTAATCCCACAAGTGAGGAAAAAAAAACTTTTCTATCAAAGAAAAAAAAATGAGGTCATTGATCTCTATGGAATGGAGATAACAAAAATCAAAATCCTCAATACAACAAAATACTATCCAGCAGGGTCCTGAATAGCTATTATTGAGTACCTGCCCGGTTCTCAATCACTAGGGTGTGCTTCTATTTCAGGACTTGACAATGCTGTTGCTTCCAGGCAGGCAGGCATCTTACCGGTAAACGCCCAACTCATCAGGCATAACACAACAAAAACGTATTCAGTGGCCAAACTAACAGTTTATCTGTTAACGTTCTTGGTATACGAACTAACTTCAACCAGTCATTTAAATCTCGAAACAAATTACAGGTGATAATTGTGAAGCCCATGACAGCCAAAAGAGCATATAAGAGGCTTATTTTCTGGCATGCTCCACTTGAAAGGCTGGCCCTTGTACTTCAGAGGGAAGGTTGCTACCCGTAGCATCACTCCCATCATGTATGAATGGATCGACAAAAAATGGGCTTGCTACCTGTAGCATCACTCCCATCATTTATGAATGGATCGACAAAAATGGGTAAATCGGAGTCTGGCTGAATTCAGCAGGAGGAAGAGGACGCAGGACCAGAAAATATTAGGATGTGGTCCCTTAGCTGACATGATTGGAAGGGGATGAGCTGTGAGATAAACAAAAAGAAGAAATCAAACACGAAATACTATTAGTGGCGATGGTTTCGAGTTCATTTCTAAAACCTCAATTTAATCTTTCAATCAAGGCATCTTTGCTATCAAATGATCCTCGCTAAAAATGTATTATTATTCTTGAATGCATCCCAAGTGGAACTGATTCAACAATATTTGGAGTTTCACAACATCACAGTTAGATGATTTGGTAAAAACAATCTTTTTCCAAGTTTGCAGGTAACATAACAAAAATCAACATCTAAGAACCTGTATTCTAGTATGAGAACTAAGACCTATGAAATTAAGATGACTGGTTTTGAATTTAGAAGTTGTCTGTGAATTACGGTAGATGGCCTGGGGAGGGCACTGAAGGAAGAGATTTTGCTAGCAAAGGCTGAGAATGGAGGTCAAGCAGTGGCCCAACGCTGTAATCATGCATTATCTTGAAACAAGAAAAACGAAACATTCAGGTAAATTGAAAATACAAAACAGACTGTTAATCTAGTTCTTAACTGCAGATATTTAAAACGGACAAAGGTTCAACAAAATTTTGTTAGTGCAGCTAGATACTGTTCACATATTTCCACACAGGAAGATAAAAAGTTATGAGTATTTTGAACAGGCCATAGAAAATAACTCTCTTCTTCAATTTTAGCCAAACATTTAGGTAAATGTTATAAATACCGTAGCATGTGTTGAACACATTTATTTTGCAAAACAATTCAGTAACAGAAGCAAAAATGGAACAAAATTTACCTTTTACTATCATGTACTAGATCATCAGCATTTGTCTGATCAGCTAGCAGTTGCAAAATTGTTTGTCCATCTTTCTCTAGAGTATTCAACTTATTGCACCCAAAATATGGGAGCATTTTATGTTCGATCTCTAACCAACTAACTGCCTGCTCTTTCCTAACATGTCTCTCATTCATAAGTTGTCTCACTTTCTCTACATTTTCCCACATCCCAAGTACACCATAAATACTTGACAACAACAAATATGCGGCAGGAGACTGTGGGTCCAGCTCTATTAGCAGTTCTGCAGCCATTCTACCCAACTCTACATTTCCATGAATCCTACAAACACCAAGTAAGGCATTCCAAATATGATCATCAGGCTCACAGGGCATCTTCTTTATCTGAGCTAGCACTTCACTAAAATGTCCTGCCCTACCCAAGAGGTCAATTATGCATGCAAAATGTTCTTGATCAGGAAGAACATCATAACTAGAGGTCATTGTCTCGAAAATGGAAAGCCCTTCTTGCACTAACCCAGAATGACTACAAGCATTGAGAAGGACAACAAAAGTGATACGGTTTGGTTTCACTCCAAACTTCACCATCTTAAAGAACATTTCAGTCGCCTCTTCACCCATGCCATGTTGTGCTAATGCAGACAACATAGTATTCCATAAAACTGCATCATGCTTGTTATATGCCGTATCAAATACCCTCCTTGCAACTTCTAAACTTCCACATTTTGAATACATATCAATGAGTGAACTCAAAACAATTGTATTAGGTCTAAAACCAGCATTCACCAGAAATGCATGTATTTGCTTACCGTGCTTGAGTGATGCTATACCAGCACAAGCAGATAGGCAACTACTAAATGTAAACTGATCAGGTTGGACCTGAAGCTTCATCATCTTTGCAAATAACTCAAGGGCCTGAATGCTCATGCCACTGTGGGAATAACCAGCAACCAAAGCTGTCCAAGAAACAGGATTCTTCTCAGGCATTGCTTCAAAAAGCTCCCTGGCTGACACCATATTGCCGCACTTTGAGTAACCTGAAACCAAGGTGGTCCAGGCAAGAACGTCTCTTACTCGCATTGCATCAAACAACCTCCTAGCATCACTCATCTTCCCACATTTTGCATAAGCATCAACAATTGAACTAGAAAGAACAATATTCGATAAAAACCCAGCTATAAATACTTGACAATGAACCTGCCCTGTGAGAGAAAAATCCCTGGACTTAACACAAGCTGTGATAACCCCAGCAAAGCTATAGTCATTGAACCCAATACTTAACCTCCTAAATTCTCTATACAACTTGAGAGCCTCGTTGAAGTAGCCAACCTGAGCATGGCCAATCACCATAGTATTCCAAGAAACCACGTCTTTCTCCGGCATTTGCTCAAACAACCTTTTAGCAGCCTTAATCAGACCTAACTTAGTATACCCAGTGAGCATATTATTCCAAGAATACAAATTTCTCGTAGTCATTTTATCGAACACCTTACGTGCTTCCATATGATCACCACATCTACCATACATATAAATTAAATGGTTGGCTAGAAATGCAGTGGGGTGTTTCCACCCAGTAGTTTTGAGATGCAAATGGATCCATTTTCCTTCTTCACGTTTCCTGGAATTGGCACATTGTTGAATGATAAAAGCAAGAGTTTTACTGTCTAAGCGAACGCCTTTACGTGTTAGGATGTTAAGGTAATTGAAGGCTTGTTTAAGATAGCCTTGCGAAGAGAGATTGAGAATCTTTTGTACTAAGCATGAATTATTGAGCTTCTTGTTTGTACCAAGAGTTAGAGCTTTGGAAGGTAAAGATGAAGTGGGCATTGCACAAGGGAAACATGTCAGAATGAGTTGCTTTATCGGAAAAAATTGGCAGTTCAAATTGGCGGCGGAGATGGAAGTTCCGGCGAAATCAGCTCGTTGTGATGCATCGTTATGTGGTGGACCAACGTGGGCCGGACTGTCGGAGGGAATACATACGTAATTAACTTATTTGTTTAATCGTTAATACTCATAATTAAATACATAAAAAATAATTTCCATATTTTAGAAAAGGTTATTAGTATCTTTTATCTAGCGGATCAAATTTCCCATCTCTAAATAACTGTTTTGTACTCCATCATAGATGAAATATAAAAAAAGATATTTGATGAGTTAGAATATTGAATATGTCATGGGTATCAGGTCAGATTTTCTTGTGTGGTAAGTTTGTCACTATATCTATATGCTTCAATTAACAAGAATAGATAATTTAAGTGGTACTTGAAATTCATAATAAGTCATGATCATGTTCACAAGGATTGACAAAAAAGAATTTGGTAACTATTTTTCAGATGAACAAAATTTGAGTTTATTATGATATTGAACAACGTTTATAAATTATATATAGTAAGTGAAAATAATTAATAATGAGAGCAGAGGTTACTGTCAATAAGAAATCATACGAGGATAATAGACAAAACTGATACAAAATAATAATTGAGATCTAATTCTGTTCAAAGTCACATTTAACATCCTACTGATTTTCATGAATTCAATAGTTAATTAGAGTACCCCTATATGTATTTTGATTCATCTTTCTATTAAAAGTCTAAATCTAAAAGAATAGATTAAGAAAAAACTACCTAACTAAATATACATCACTATCCTATATACTAATTTTATCTCTATTTTTAAATAATTACACATATTATCACATTTAATATTTATACCACATATTTAAAAAAATACATAATCCTTAAGATTGATTAATTATCTTTACATTTACAAACCACAAATTATATGTCAAATAATAATCAAATATCTTTCTCTCTCATCGACCATCTCTGTACTCCAAATCAACCTCTCTCCTAAATTTCTCTCCAAGCATTGGCAACAATTCAATTCTAATGGCCATACTAGTAGAGAGGCCAACAAGAGCGGAGGAAAGGGGAGTATATCAATGATGAAAAAGATACGTAGGACTTGATTTTGGGGTTAATTTGTGTATTAATCATTTCAATAATAATCAACTATAAAGACACAAAAAATCTACTTTTTTTTTAAAGAGCCACAGATATTCCATAAGTTATTAAATATACGTGTGATTTCCTCATTAATTTATATTTTTAAGTAGGGGTGTTAAAAATGAACTCAAATACAGGTAATCCGTCTAGAATTTTAAGGGTTGGGATCAAGATAATTTGAATTAGGTTCAATCTCAACTCATTCAAGCTTAACCCATTTGAAGAGAATTCTCAATTTAGCCCAATTTAATCTCCAATTTCAACACGTTTTAAATTTTTTTATTAAGATATGTTCCTATATTGAAGGTATGAATTATTATCTATTTAACATCTTTTAGGATTTATCTATGAAAAACTTTCACATATAGCCACTTAAAAATAATTAATTACTCTCCCTAGCTATAGTTTGGTAATTACAATTTGTAGCTACATGTTATATGGAGGAGAGAGAGGAGAGAGAGGAGAGAGGAGAGAGAGAGGGGGAAAAGAGTGGGAGAAAGGTGAATTGTATATGTATATTGGTTAGATAATTGTATATTATACATATGTAATTGTATATATGGCAAGACAGATTGGGAGAGGAAGGAGAGAAAGAGGAGAGAAGCGAGCGAGATCGAGAGAGGGAGGAGAGAAGCGAGCAAGATCGAGAGAGGGAGGAGAGAAGCGAGCAAGATCGAGAGAGGGAGGAGAGAAGCGAGCGAGATCGAGAGAGGGAGGAGAGAGGCGAGCGAGAGAGCGCAGAGAGTGGGAGAGAGGTGAATTATAGATGTATATAATTGTATATAACTGTATTATACATATACATTTGTATAAATGGCGAGCGAGATTGGGAGAGGGAGGAGAGAGGCGAGTGAGATTGAGAGAGGGAGGAGAGAGGCGAGCGAGAGAGGACAGAGAGTGGGAGAGAGGTGAATTGTATATGTATATAGGCTACAAAATTGTATATTATACATATTTATTTGTATATCCTGGCGAATTATACATATACAAACATGATTAATTATACAAACCGAAGTCAACCCACATAATTAATGTATAATGTTAGTCGCGAGTGGTAATTATAGCAAATTATAACTATGATGAGTAATTAAATAGTTTAAGTTTGTTTATCCGCGTAATTTTTCCTTTATCTATCCATTTGTTACTTTTTTTAACAAAAAATTCTTGAGTGGATTGAGCTCCAAGTAAACTTGGGCGGGTCAAAATCCAACCCAATTTCTATTCAACCCATTTAAATATTTTATTTCAGCCCAACCCACCCATTTGACACCCCTACTTTTAAGTTACATTCCTTATTTAAATACATTTAATAATTATATGTATCTCATTAACATATGTCTAATATACATATATCTCAACACACCATATACACGTATCCACGTCCAAGTTAGGATAGGTTGATAATATTGCAAACTCATGCTAGAATAATATTTATTTCTCTTGATCATTCACTCCATAATTTCAAAGAAGCTCTAGTTTTGATTACTTCGAAGAAGTAAGGAGTAAAACATATTCACTAAATTCTTCTTCTTTCGATTACATAAATTAATGATTAACTCCACAATTTAATTCAAACTCCATAAATTATATTAAGCATAAAACAAGAAAAAAAATGTCCACAATTATTATTAATGCACCATGATTGTCGAAATACTAATTCATAATATAAGAAAAAAAGAAGTCAAATATAAAACAATAAAATCTGTCGTACAAAAAGTAATAGAATTCTAGCTGATCTGTCAAAAATTTCTTATCAATTAGTTAGGCTAACGTCCAAGTCAAAGTTAGGATCAATAATTGCCCCTTAAGTCTTAACCAAATTCATGGAGAACTTCTAATTGTTAACGTGCACGCTTTGATCCTTCAGTGTCCAATAAATTAGGTTTGTTAGACTTCAAAGTCCCAAAATATTTGTTTTAGCTCCAAATTTATTATTAGCCCAACAAGAGTTTTGTACAATAAAAACACGTAATGAGTAAAAGTAATAATAAGTATAGTAACATTTTAGCTCAAACTCAATTAAAGTGTGGTAAATAAATGAAGAATTAGTGTAGCTATAATCCTGGTTTTAATTTATAGCGTATCATCAAATGTATTTTTATATATTATTTCATCTCTACTTGATTTCATTCCCTGGCCAATTCTCATAATAACTTCAAATATTTAAATAGTTAACAAGATTTTCAAGAAAGTCACATTGTTATCATAAATATATGAGGAAATGTAGTATAATCAAAGAAGATCTAAAAGAAAGCAACATATACCATAAACAACTAAGACCTCATTTATTACTAGCTTTTATATTTAGTACGGTTATCGTCGTATATCAATTACGCACTCCTACAAGTACAACAATAACTGATTCATTCCCGTGTAAATTCAAATTAGTCAGATCTCAATATAAAAGCAGGTTACAAGTGGAACAAAGTCAAAACTAGAAGATGGATGGATTTAGACTTTGGAGAGTAGCAGGAGAAAGATTCTGATGGATGGTGATCTTAAGATTAGATATTAATATATAATCTTCAACGATTCCATCAAATTCAAGGAGTTGAATTAGGTGCTTATGATTCACATTTTGCTGAAATATCATGATTTTTAGGTATGGTTGTAATAATTTTCAATGTTTCTGGTTGGGTAGACTAACCGTTTTTACTTATTATATCATGTCGGAATATTAAATGAGCGGATTAAATTACAATTTAAATCGATTAAATGAATTGAATTAATAAATACATTTATTTTACTTGATTTGAAATGGGCTAAGCAACGAGTTAGATGGATCATACTATTAGCTAATTTTACCAACCCTTGCAGAAACTAATTATAGCCCATAAACAATTGCTCCGACTTCCCGTTCTTTTTGTAGTTCATGGTAAGTATTTGTTTGAGTTTATTGACTTTTGCTTCATACACTTTTTGTTATTTTTCGGTTGTCGTAATTTTGTTTTTTAGAATTAAAACTTTTACTATGATTTTACAATGGATTTGTTCATTATATTGATATGCAAAAAAAAATTATAATTTATAGGATTTTTACGTATATTTTTTGAATATATATATTTTTAATTTAGAATATAGAATTAATATAATTTAATTTATCTTTAAATTGTGGGATTTTTACCTGTGCGCACCCAAAAGGTATCCCTTGTCATCAAGAAAAAAAATTATATTTAAAAATTAATCAAATTAACTTTCGCAAAAGGCAATATGACAATGGCTGAAAAGGAACAGAGGGGGTAATAATATGGAATATTGTTAATTTGAGGTTTCCTCTGTTCTATTATTGTTTTGAAAATATGTTCAGCTATTTTGTGTGACGTTGAGATATTGTATCATCAATTATTTTTAGTGTCAAATATGACAAGTCCACCTCTCAAACATAATCTTACATCAGTTATCTTGCTGAATGAGGTATCCAATAAGTCATCGCTTCTACAGCTACTGATGTTGATTTATTATGCTCTTTCATTTGCAAAAAACACGTGTCAGATTTCGATTCAACAAAAATAAAAAACGTATTTAGTGGATATGGATCTCTACCCTTTTGGCTAAATAACAGAATTCTAAAAAAAAAAAAGGTGTACATATGGACTTCTATTTATATGAAATAAAATAATACTCTTTCTACAAAGTCTGATTTTTATGTCATTTGTATTTTTTTGGTTTGAATTAACTCATTTTTCCCAAATAGCAAGACAGACAACATGGAAGAACAACTTTTAAGTAGTCAAGGGAACATGTTCCCTTTTGGCACCTCCTGTTCAACATCTGTTGTTCTAAGCACTTGTGTTGTTATGTGTGGTTCCTTGGCTTATGGATTTGCTGTAAGTATAATAGGCTTTCAAGTTTCAAGGTGCAATGAGAAAAACTTAATATTTAGGAAAAATTCTTTACACTGTCAGCGTATACATAGAATCGCAGAGTTGTGGATTTGGAGTTAACAACAATACAAGGACAAAGTAGCAAATGTAATGTAATATAGAATTGGAGTAGTAAATATGATTTACTCCTCTTTATATATTTGTTTTTTTCTGTCTTATCTTAGATAAGTAAATCTTTATGTTGTGATGATTTACTTAATTAAGGTGTTTGATGAATTTTATCTTTAATGTGATGATTGTGTTATAGGTTGGCTACTCTTCTCCTGTCCAGTCAGGTATCATGGCTGACCTAGGGTTGTCCATTGCAGAGGTAAGAGTACACTTAAATCTGCATTTCCCTTATATATACTTGGAGTGTTTGGGTGTGATTGTTGTAGTGACAATTGGGGCTGCAATAGATAACTAATATGCACTAGCAATGGTTAATTCCGTGGGCTGTGTAGAGGTGGCTTGGTGGCTTTCTTCAAAGTACGTGTTTGAGGAGTCGATAGTTTTGTGAACTCTGCAATAACTAAGTGCTACAATGCCTGCTAATCTTACTGAAGTCCAAAAAGATAGTATTAGTTAGGGCTTTGGGGTTCTGATATCTGATATGTAACACATCCGTTCGTGCTATTTTTTTTTCTTGTTCTACAGTATTCAACATTTGGAGCTATTCTGACACTTGGTGGAACTATTGGTGCCTTAGTGAGTGGCACTATTGCAGATATGGTTGGGCGGAAAGTAGTACGTTTCTCTTTCAATGTTCGTCTTTCCCTCCTCATTTAATTTTCAAAATGATATAGACTAATTAAAAAACTTCCTATCTGGTTTATGTTTGAATATAGACAATGTGGATTATGGATCTTTGTTTCATACTGGGATGGCTATCTATAATTTTTGCAAAGGTATGTAATTCAATGCTCTTTCTGGACTTCTTCTATTGAATGTTAATGATTGTTCTTGGTTCTTTAACATCTTAATAGTATCTTTTATAATACTAATAGGCAATGTCTTATCAAAACACATATAAACATTGTTATCTAGCAAGATATGGATGACTAAGGAAGAAGAATTGTTGTAATTTAGTAGGAGGGAAAATGATTTTTCCAAAGTAGATGAGAGAACTCTTTCAACGAACATGCCATCTTAAGTGTCTGTAGAAAGGGGTTGAGTCTGTTTTCCGAGTTCAACTCACTGATTTTAACTTTTTTTGTGTCAAGAGTGTGTGGTGGCTTGATATTGGAAGATTTCTAATGGGAATAGGAGCTGGAGTTCTCTTTTACGTGGTAAGTAGCTAAGTACAAAGCATTTTTCAGTTTTCTTCCTGTGTAAAGCATATTAAGAGCAGAGTTCAAATCACAATGCAGGCTCCTATATACATTGCAGAAATCGCGCCAAAGAGTATTCGAGGTGGATGCACAGCTGCATTTGCGGTAAATGAGAAACCATTGTTTTCTGTGACTCAGAAGTGTTCAAATCTTGCATATCTAAAACTGCTATGCTTTTGCAGTTCATGCTATATTTTGGTTTTTCACTCATGTTTCTGATTGGCAATATCCTTACTTGGCGCACCTTGGCTATAGTAGGTAGAGTGCTTCCTATATTATATTTATTTCTCTATAATCATGTATGCACAGCTAGGCACAGAGATAGACTAACTGCAGAGAAGAACTGATTTACCGTCTTTGGATTTCTTTGTTTCAGGAATTATACCCTCTTTGGTGCAGTTACCAGGCATATTCTTCATACCAGAATCTCCAAGATGGTTGGTGAGTGGAGTGTCAACTTCTAAATATGACATGTCGTGGCATTTTTTCCTGTCCAAAGAGGCAAAGAAGCAGTTCTGGACATAAAAATAAACAAAAATTCCCAGACTGACTAATATCAGTACTTCCTGCTTGCTGCTTGGTATATTATAATCCCTGTCATCTCTCGATGCTATATTCTCAAATAATACCGTAAACATAATACAGCTTTTTTAATAAGAGATACAGTCGGGACACTTAAGAAAAGAAAGGAGTCAAATTACTTTGATTAACAAACTAATGCTTGATGCCTTAGTTATGGTCTGTTGTTCACTTTCATATTTTTTCTATATTCCCCTTTCATTTGAAGAAAGGGACGGGACTGTGTTTTGTTTTCTATACTGATGTTTCTGGAGTAGTTGGATTCCTAATTTACATATTGAATTGTTTGCAGGCCAAAATCGGTCTGGACAAAGAAGTAGAAGCATCTCTGCAATATCTGAGAGGAAAAAATGTTGATGTTTCTTTAGAAAGAGCTGAAATTATGGTATCTTGCTTCTAAATGTCTTACTACTATCTTGATTTGTACAATGAACTTATTATCTTTCCTGATTAAACAATCTTCTATCCATATTACATCGTGTAATTGAAATGAAACCTCTTCACAGGACAATGTGGAGTCATTTACGAAGCTTTCAGGATCGAGATATCTGGATATGTTTGACCGTAGATATGCTCATTCACTCATTGTAAGTCTTATCAGATAGGGAGTATATCAATACATAAGTGCATAGATATGCATCTCGCTTATAATGTTTTTCCATTTTTCGTCACTTATTGATCTTCCTCTTGCTATGTTAATTGTACTAGGTAGGATTGGGGATAATGATTTTGTTGCAGTCTGGAGGAACTGATGCGATTTCATCTTTCGCTAGTTCCATCTTTGAAAAAGCTGGTTAGCACCTTATAGACTGTTTGTAAAATGAATTATACTTCAATAACATTTGACAGAAATAAAGATATTGTCGCTTTTGTAAAGGTTGCTCGGCTAGTTTTGCAACTACAACAATGGGATTCATCCAGGTTTTAACTCCTGAAACTACAATATGACTCAGAACTGTTGCTAAAACAGGATCTCACATTTATTCGTACTTCTCTTTCAGCTTCCTTTTGCTACTATGGGCATATTCTTACTAGATGCTGCTGGAAGACGGCCTGTTCTGATGGTTAGAAATTAGCATCTCTACTAATGTGTTAAATTTAGCGATCCATAGTGAGATATATACACGGAAATGGTTTCAGGTTGCGTCTGCTGGGACATGCTTAGGAAACTTTCTTGTAGGTGTAGGCTTTTTGTGTAAGGTACTCAACAGTCAACACACCCTTCCCCCCAACCTATTCATTATATGACAACAATTTCACTTGCTAGACTTGTCAATTTACACATTATTCCTTATCAGGATTATGATCAAATGAGTCAGCTCTCAGCCACATTTGTGTTAGTTGGCATACTGGTTTGTTCTTCACACTCTGTTCCACACCTTCATTTTCTTGTGTCTTACCAATTTATAGCTCAAACTGTCCAGTAAATCCATTTACAACTACAAAAGTAACACGTCAACAAACGAAATGATTTGTGCATTGCTGATTTGTTAAAACAGGTATTTGCTATATTCTTCTCAATGGGTGTAGGTGGTGCAGCTACTACAATCGTTTCAGAGGTCAGCTACTAGCCCTCAATCTCCATATAGACACACACTCATTACACAATTCGAACCTGTTCGAGTACTATAGTTACTGACTAGTACTCATTACCATATCAGATATTTCCTATGAACATAAAAGGATCAGCTGGAAGTCTAGCAATTGTATGCAACTGGTTTACTTCTTGGATAGTCACATATGCTTTTAACTTCTTATTTGAATGGAGCCCTTCAGGTATGTATGCATCTATCTAGAATTGCTCGAATCGTCGTGTTTGTTTGTTGATCAAGGTTTAACATTTTAATTTAATTACCAGGTGTGTTCTTCATGTTCACATTTTTTTCCGGGTTGATGATCCTATTTGTTGCAAAGATAGTACCAGAGACGAAAGGTCGGACACTTGAAGAAATCCAAGCATCCTTGACACTGCTTAACTGATACTCCGTTCGTCGTATATTAGATGAACATCTTACTAAAATAGTTGTCTCATATTATTTGATTACTTACTATATTAAGATAAAATTAATTATATTTTTTCTATTTTACCCCTATAATTAATATGGTCTTTTGAATGTGTACAATTTCCAATACTAGCTATTTATATACATTATACCCTATGTATATTTTTTCTAACTTATTTTTATGTGAATTGATATTAATAAAAGAAAAAAAAATTGATTAATTTATTAATAGTTTCTTAATTATTGTATAAATAGATAAAAATTCACTAATATTAATATGGAAGGAGTATTATTTTTCTTTCAAGTTAAATCGTCCACATTTTGTGATTTATTGGTCATTGGATTTCTATTTTTTTTTTAAAGGTGAAAAAAGTTAATTTTTTTTCTTTCATATTTGTCTTAAAAAATAATCATGCCTTTGGTTACGTATTTCATTTCTTATTTTTTTATGTTAAAATAATCACCGATATCATTCCAGTCGAAAGTGATCACTTCTTAATAATGTGATACTTGATTTTTAGGGTAAACATTTTTTATTACTGTTTGATATTTTACTAAAAAAATCATTTAAGTCAAAAAGTGATAAATGTGATCACTTTTTAACGACATAAGACCTGATTTTTAGAGCGAAAAAAGAAAAACACTAACCTCAATACTTCTTAATAAGGCACTACTCAATTTCAAGAGCAAAATAGTTGAAAATAATTTAAGGATCAACGTTATACATATTGGATCCGCGTGGACTATTATTACTAAAAGTAATTAAAAAAAGTTGTCGAAAAATTAAAAGATACACATAAAATAGTTCCAAACGTATGACACAACTTTACTTAATGTATCATAATAACTATTTACAACTCAATACTATTGGTTCAAAAAAAATAATGAAGACATAACAAATAAAAAAATCCCCTAAATTCAAATAAGATCTTTCTCCGCTCCGTCAAAAGCCTAATTGAGACAAATCAGCTCTTACTGTTCTCCGGCACATTCTTTGATACAAGTTAACCTGATTTATTTTAACTTAATCAAACTTTATAAGCAGGAGCGGTTCTAGCGTATTAGTGGCCTAAAGCAAAAATCAAACAGAGCTTTAAATGTAAATTGTTAATAACTTTTATGTAATTTATTTCTTCTAGTTTTCATCCGATGATATAACCATTCTTATTTAAAATTATTTTTTATTCGATATAGTACTCCAAATATGTCAAATTTCTTCTATTAATCCCTTCATTTTTTATGAAAAGTTTGATTTTTCTACAAATAGTATTCAATATTTGTTAAAAAATAATAACTTATAACCTATTATTATAAAAAAAATGAGGCCTCTTAAATTTGGGGACCTAAGGTACATGTCTCTTTTTTAACACTGTAAAGCCACCCCTGTTTATAAGTCCTTTATTGATTCAAAATACGCATTAGCTTAGTATCTTTGAAGTACTTTTTAATCAACTACTTATGAGTTTTGGCTAAAATCATCCGTAACTCAAATCTAATATACATCCTTATATTATCTAAGTGAACAAAAACATCTTTATACTATTCAAAAAATAACAAGAATCATCCTTCAGTCTATTTTTGTTAAGAAACTAATTGAACAAATAAATTGTTTTTTCTTTAATTTGGTCATGTCTTAGCTACATCGAGAAGATCAATGTTACCTAAAAAGAATAAGGATATAGATAGAAAATAAATATTTTATTCTCATAATTTAAATTTTGTGTGTTGTTAGTTTATATGTTTTTTGTTTTTTTTTGCAAAATCAAGTAAAATGACTTGCAACAATACATAAGTTTTGAAATATTTATACGGTAGGATCTGATGGTTTGAAATAGGGCTGTTCATGGTTATGGTTAACAACCAAACCAAACCGCAATCCGAACCAAACCGATAAAAAAAAACTGATATTTGATTTAGTTTGGTTAGGTTTGATTTTTAAATTTTGAAAATTGATACTATTTGGTATGGTTTTGATTTTACTAAAAAAATAACCGCAAAAATAACCAAATTGAACCGATAAATTAGATATATAAATTTATAATTATTTATATATTATTCATAAGTAAATTAAAATATTTATTAAATTTTAATTAACTTAAGTCTTAACTTTATCATTTTATCAAACCCAACACTTTAGCCCAAGTATAACAATCTCAAATCCAAGTCCATCAAAATTAATTTTAGTCTTTACCTACTGTAACTTTACATAAAATAGTCATACTTACTCTTAAATGAATCACTTTGTTCGTGTAATGATAACTCTAATATTGCTTAATTACTTGATTGAACCGACATTAGTTTTTCTGTAAATTGTTCATGTACTTGATATTTGTGTCTCCCAAGATACGTAAGTCTTCACAAAATTTATTACTTTCAAACCGAATAAATCAAAAAAACTGAACCAAACCGATGGTTATTTTTTCGTTTGGTTTGATTTGATTTTAGAAATTTAAAAACCCGACTAGATTGGTTTGATTTTGGTTTTAATCAATAACCGATCCAAATCGAACCACAAACATCCCTAGTTTGAAAGATTGCAAAAAAATCATTTTAAAAATATTATGTGTAACTATTTAGAGATTTCCTTTAATAAAAGAAAAATATATAGTACGTATACAGACCATGCAATTCGCATTTTATACAATATATAAAAATGTTGTTAATTTAGTGAAATTATGTAGGCGTTTTGTTGTGAAAATTAAATAATAATTACTTTATTCGAAATTTTTGAAGTTGAAGTTGTATTTGAATATTTTATACAAATAATATTTAAAATTTGAATATATTTTATCTGAATATGATTTAAATCCTCAATTTCTAAAAATTAAAAAAATCATCTAACTTGACTAGCTTAACCGTGTGTATATATATTTATTCGATTTGATATATTTTTTGTTGGTGGCGTGAGTTACCTAGAAAAATAGACAGAAGGATAAATCTTTAAATAGTGAAAAAATGTATTTTGTTCACTTTTATAACACAAATATATACTTTAGATTTAGGTCTTTTAGGTAATAATTCCTGTTAGCTAATAAAATATGACTGAAAAAAGTCAATATTAAAAATAATTGTTATTAAAAAAACCTTCCTCGTCCTTATACGTTACGTCATTACCTATTTGGTAGGTTATAAATTCAGATACCAAACCTTTATGTTATGTTTAGGTATCTATTAATTAAAAAACGAAAGGAAAAAGATGAGAGTGACTCACCTCCCACTAGATACCTTTTTTAAGCAATAATAAATTCTAATTAGCTTTTTTTTTAAAAGTTTTGGTGGTTCACAATTATTTATTTATTCTGAATTTTTTTAAAAAAGTTTTGGTGGGTCGCAATTATTTATTTATTCTGAAAAATTGAGGAGAAAGAAATATATTAGAAAATGGGATATTAAATTCTCATTAACAAGATAAAAATTTAGGTAATTAATCAACCTAGCTATTAAAATATCTTAAATTATTTATTTAGATTGTGAATTAAAAAATTTATATGTCTTTTCATATTTAAAAGTAACTTTACTTTTATAAGATAAAGGATAAGATTTATCTATGATAAAAGTTGGAATAGGGTGAAAGGTTAAAAATTATACTTTGTAAATACATACTATATGTTATTTATAAATCTTAAGATGAAATTATTAGTAGGTGTTTAATCATATGATTTATGGTTCAAATATAAGACCTTTGAGATTTAAATTCAGTGTATGTCTATGAAATGTAAAACTTTAAATTTTAATTTTATATCATGATTCGAAATTTAAACTTTATAAAATAGCATTTTAAATTTCATATTGCAATTTCTATTAGTTTTTTGTAAATTTTTAATTCAACCATAAATTTCATTTATATTTGGCAAAAGAAAGACCTATCATCTATTGCAAAAATAATTATCGAATAAATTATTGAAATTTGAAAAAGTAAATTCTGAAGACCCGCTAATAGGAAACTCAAAACCCTTGAAAGTAACAAAATAGTCTTGTCTGAAAAAAGGTAAATTGGCGGACAAAAACTAGGAAGAAATTCCTCTGTACACTTCTCCAGAACGGCAGTCCCCTGAAATTGCTCTGTAATTTTTATTTGCTGTCATTTTCAATAAATGAAGTGCCGTACAAAAAAGAAGATTATTTGTATGAGGAGGAGCTTATTTGTTATTTTAAATTGCTCACTCTACACACCACTCTACGTCAAATGCATAAAAAATGATATAATTATATCTATTTAAAACTGTTTAATGAGGAAATAGAATAATTACAAAAATTAAGATTTAGTGAGATAATAAAACAGTTACAAAGTCAAATATTTATTTAAAAATTCGGGACAAAGAACTTTATGTCTTTTCTCTTAATTCTCATGAATATGATCAATCATCATTCTTATTTATGGTGGGCCCCACCAATAATTGCTTAAATATTTCTATCTGCAAAAGCTCTGCTCTATTACTTCACTTAACGCTCCCTTTGCCCTGCTTTTGGGACTGCAATATTCGCTAATTCCTCAAATCACCTTCTAAAAAGGTTTCCTCTAAAACTTACCTACTCTTCAAATTTTCTTCCTCTACATTTTACAATTTATAGCTTCAACTGTTTTTTTTTCTTTTCAGATTTTGGAAGGTTATTTTAAGAAAATACATGTTTCTGTCTATTTGCTATTCTAGAATCAACATGTGGCTAGTATTTACTTTTATTTATCTTCTGAACATGAAAGAATTTGGTGCTGTTTTGTGATCCAGAATTGAAAGCAACTGTTTTCCTTTTTGGCATTACTATTTGTTTTCCAATATTTCCCCTGTCCAATCCAGACAAACAAAGATAGTGATTACATGTGACTTCTCGTAGCTAAAAGACAGACATCAGTTTTATATCTTATGTTCCTCTAAAGCTTAATTCTTGAATCTCTGAAACTCTTACCCCGATATACTCTGTATTTGCTTAGACTAATATCGACCATGTCAAATTACCACCAGAATAGGTTTTATACCTCTCTCATGAAGTATTCTATATATTCTCGTTTTTCTAAACTTCTAGTTACATTCTTAACGGTCTCTTACGTTTTTTTCCAGGTAGCAACATACTATGACTGGAAGCGTGGAAGATGGTTTGTTAGATGAGAGTAGTCTCAGAAAAGCAAGTCAGCAATTCCATGTTACAACAGATCTTGTTTTGAGCACCTCAGTTGCTGCCTGTGGTTACTTTGCCTATGGATTTGCTGTAAGTATTACTTGTCAAGATACGAGGAATACATGAGATTTTGAGGTGTTGTTAGGACCGAAAATAAGCAGGTGTAAACGCGGAAGCTAGCAACGCAAACCTCGAAAGATCACGAGTAAGAAGACAATAAGAAATACACCGAAAGGACACAAAGATTTAACGTGGTTCGGTCAATTGACCTACATCCATAAAGGAGATGAGCAATCCACTATAAATATGAGAGTACAAAATACAGAGAGAAACAACCTCAACTAATTCACTCGGAATATATGGGAGGTTCACACAAGTCATAATGTATCAAGCTTGTGACCCATAAATTCTCCCCCTAACCAAAACTCTCAAACCCCTTAAACTACATTGTGAATGCTGATTAAGTTAGAAGGAACGTGCCTCTATTTATAGAGTCCTAAACTTTTTTCTACCAGAAAAAAAGACTAGTCAATCCAAAAACTTTTCCTAAAAGGAAAATCTATTTATGGTAAGAAATCAAGGCAAATAAAATCCAACAATTTTGAGGTGTTGTTATGAGGATAATGAAGGAACATCATTTTTCAACTTTGGATAAGACTGAATTAAGCATCCATTTTATGAGAAATTCATAAGATTTGGTTCCTTGTGAGATCCAAGAGTCTTCAGAACATGTTTTTTTTTTCCACATATCTATGCGAACAAATCTTGTTCCTCTTGGGTGTATTTAAAATTTAATGGTAGGACACATGCATATGTTCTTAAGCACTATAACATATTTCTCAAATGAGCATACTTGAGATTGCTCTTTAGTGTAATGTTTAACGATCTCAGGAGATTGGGCTAAAGGGTTACCACTGATAGCTTGCTGTCTGTGTGTCCTTTTCAGGCTGGATATTCATCTCCTGCTCAATCAGGGATCATGGATGACCTGGGACTCTCTATAGCAGAAGTAAGTATTTTACAACCTTTTTTCACGTGTACGGAAATGGCAAAACAGCTCTCTCACACTGAACTGATCCGCTGTTCTCTTCTCACCCTGTTCTGAGATCTTAGATATTGTATAAAGAGGTCCAGATTCTTTATCTAGGTGTTCCTTTTTCATTTATGTGAATGTACATTCTGTAAGTGAACTCATGATCCTCACAGAGGTCCCATTAGCTGCTAGCCAAACAAAATGCATTTTTCATCAGGAGAATTTTTTTTCTACTAAATGATATCGAAATAAATGTATACAGAAAAAACCTAATATATCTCTTTACATAGTCTGATTTTTTCTTTTTGTGTAGTACTCAGTTTTTGCTTCAATCATGATATTTGGAGGAATGATTGGGGCTATGATAAGTGGAAAGATGGCTGATATTTATGGCAGGAGAGCTGTAAATCTCTTTTCCTTTACTAAATTTATTGAAATTTTACTTGTAAAAAAGTCACTGAACCTGAATCAAACTTTTATAGTTTCTAATTTGGTTTATAATTCATACAGACAATGTGGCTTTCGGATTTATTTTTTATCATGGGCTGGTGTTCAATAACCTTTGGCAAGGTACAGAGAATGTCTTTTACCTCAAATACACAGGGAAATTACTTTTCTCCTCTTTCCGTGTGTGTGTTTGCATTCTCTCCCTCCTCCTCCCTTTATTTCTTCCAGTCAGGCCATGTAACCTTGTTAAGCAAATATGATTATCTGGTTCAACTTAAGAGTTTGTGCTTGTTGAAAGAGAGCTTGGTGGCTTGATGCTGGAAGGTTGCTGATGGGAGTTGGTGCAGGAATCTATTTATATGTGGTAATTTCTTTTACATTTTTTGGATAGCTTTTCAGTCCGTTGAACCAAAAAAGGTCTGATGCATGATATGACCTGAAATAATTTCAAACAGGGACCTATATACATTTCAGAGGTCACGCCGAAAAATATCCGAGGGGGCTCTGTAGCAGCTGCTTCAGTAAATAAAAAACTTTGTTGATTTTGATTGGTTGGTACAACTCATTTTCTCTCTGTATAAGCCTTGATGTTTTTGCAGTGTACGCTGAGTCTTGGATTCTCACTGGTGTATTACATTGGGAATAACATGAGCTGGCGTACTTTAGCTCTTGTAGGTAATGATACAATGCATTCAACAAAGAGAATTTCAAAAAGAAGATGCCTGATTATATAGAGGTTTCCATTTCTTGAAATTGGTTGAACTTCCAGGTGCTATCCCTAGCCTTATACAGGTGCTAGGTGTATTCTTCATACCGGAGTCTCCTCGGTGGTTGGTGAGTTAGTAATTTCCAAAGAACAAGCAGGTGGCATTAACTAATCATTGTGCGACAACTATTTCAAAAAGAAAGATAAAGGGAAATATATGCTGTTCTATTGACAGTCGAAAATTGGTCTGGAGAAGGAGGTAGAAGCATCACTACAACGTCTGAGAGGAGAAAATGCAGATATTTCTACTGAAGCAGCTGAAATAAAAGTAACAGATTGATCTAAAATGTGTAATCAAGCAGTGTTGTTTACCTGTTTGTCCCTTTCATATTTTTCTGTTGGAGTCTTGCTCCAGAAGAACAGTTAGGATTGAAATCTCTCCTCTATTTAACAGGACTTTACTGAAGCAGTTCACCGACACTCAACATCCACATTTATGGATTTGTTCAGTAGGAAGTATGCTCGTCCACTGATTGTAAGCTTTATGTATAACCCAGACTTGGAACACTTCAAGAGTTCGGATGATATGTCTGATACTTCTGCCTATATTCAATATTATTAGATTGGAATCGGGTTAATGGCTCTCGTGCAGTTAGGAGGGAGCAATGCAATAACTTCTTTTGCCAGTTCAATTTTTAGAGCAGCTGGTAAGAACACTCAGAAATAAACTTCTTTTCTAAGTTGACAGCCTTTTGTTTATAGGGATACATCTAAAAGTTGAGATCATTTTACAAGGTTGTTCAGCAGACTCAGCATCTCAAGTCATGGCTGTTCTCCAGGTTCTCAACTCTTACTACTCCAGTTTAATAAAAGACAGTTAAAAATCACACTCAAACAATTGTTCTTCATTTCAGCTTCCATTTGCTGTCACGAGTATTATCCTTACAGAAAAAGCTGGAAGACGACTTCTTATGCTGGTAAGGTTAATAACTGTAGGTTCATGTCTCTTTGCAGATAAAGTACAATTTTAATAAGCCTCAACACTTTGTTTTCAGGTTACTTCGGCTGGGACTTGCTTAGGATGCTTGCTTGTAGCTTTGGGGTTTCTTTTCAAGGTGCTAAACTTGGTGATATATATATATATATATATATATATATATATATATATGAATCAACTTCCAGTTTCACATCTGCTTTTGCCACACATTAATGTCGTTCTGATGCTTCTTATATCAATGATTCTGCTTTACAATGAACAGGGTTATCATCCATCAGCAGAGCTAACCTCTTCAATGGTGTACAGTGGCATAATGGTTTGTGAAAACAACATCCTTTTTATCTTTTATTCATCTCCTTACTGTTTTGAACACCTATAGCTTGCCAAAGCCCTTGCATTCTCATTCCACCTCCATATTCTGTAAACAGCTCTTTTCTGTATCTTTCACAATGGGAATGGGAGGTACACCCTCGATCATCATGTCAGAGGTGCGTCTTTAAGATGTCAAATTCAAATATATATGTTACACAGAGTCAGACAAACCATAAAGTCAATCTCCATTTCAGATACTTCCGATAAACATCAAGGGTTCTGCTGGAAGTCTTACGATATTGATCAACTGTTTTACTTCTTGGATAGTTTCTTATGCTTTCAATTTCCTATTCGAGTGGAATGCAGCAGGTAATGGCACTCTCCAACTGTTTCTAAAGCTTGTTTGGTGGTTCAGTGGTTTATCAAAATTCTTTTGTAACTTGCAGGAACATTCTTCTTGTTTGCATTCTTTTGTGGCTCGGTTGTTGTATTCGTAGCAATGCTGGTACCAGAGACGAAGGGACGGACACTTGAAGAAATCCAGGCATCGATGACATTACTCCAATGATGTCATATGTTCTTTAACCTTCATTCATGACTACCCATTTTTGAACTTCATAGTTCAGACACTTTATCATTCAGAACTGAAACTCATGTGTATTAAGGTTATATTGATGTTCATATCTAAATCATATCCAATATATCATACATATGAAGCTCTGCTCATGTTTAAGTAAAGTAAAGAAAGTTCTGGAATTGGAAGTAGAACCACAGGATGTTGAAAACTAGATCACTTCCCCTGCCGAAATTTGCTTCAAGGATTATAGTCTTCCAACAACTTCTGTGGTAGATTAAATTCGTTGGCTGCTATAACCAAATTCTGGTCAGGCCGAAAAGGATAAGTTATAAATTGTCCACAATCTTTTGAAACATGACTATCCCCACAAGAGCACTTCAGCATAATAATATTTACTAAAGCATTTGCAGGAACATTGTGAGGATCATAACTGTTAAGACTCCTGCAACTTTTCAACTGTTGTAAGGTTCCAAAAATAAGGATGAGCGATTCTCGGATAAGTAGTACTAGTCTTGACCTGCACACCAAACTGATGGCCAATGAATTTCCCATCAACACAGCTATATGAGAAGGGAACATTAACTCTGCTTTGGAATTGAGTAACATCTGTATTGGTTATCTGAGGATTATAACTAAGAGTATTCTTGATGGTGGTTGAAAAAGCATTAAGTTTTCGTGCAATGAGCAGAACAAACTCAATTCTACAAAAATAAATCCAAAGTCTCAGACTCATTTCCCAAACCTCAAACAGCTAAATTATAAACGCCAACACAAACTCTCACCTTAGGAGGTCTTTGAAGGCTCCAGAAGTCAAATCATATAAAGATCTTGGGCAGTTTAGGTTAAACAAAAACAGTGGATATATCGGAGATCTACTTTGCTGCTCAATGTCAGAAGCACCGTCAGAACTCATCGCTATGTTATTAGGTAATTTATGTATTGGTCCTTTGGAAACAAATCTTGAATAGATATCTGCATTACGAGGGTCAAGGAAAACAAAAACACCGTAAAAAAAAGCATCCAATATAAGAAATGTTAACCGCAGTTTAGTTTTCTGTTTTCTTTGGTAAGAATAATATACTGAAATAAGTGGATACAGAAATATTGAAGGACCTGCAAATGGGAAACAAAGTGTAGAAAAGATAACTTATCACATCTCTTATCCATCAATTTGGGCCGGGCATACCTTCACTGTGTAAATATCAGGACCTGAGATGTATTTTTAGAGCTTGAATGAACCATCACTTGCACTCAATTTACTAAGGGAACTCAGATGAACCCCAAATCCACTGGACAATAGCGGCAATGGGGAAGGAGAAGCACGTATGCAAAGCACTTCACGGCATGCAAATGAAATCTGAGAAACCAGATAGAAATATCCTTAAGTTAGCTGGTATAGGAGAGACAGACCTCTTTCAATATCGACAATTTTGAAGGAGACACTGGTATGCACAAGGGTGTTTCTTAGCAGAGAATGCAAGGCCCTCTGTGGGCGTCCAGATTATATATGCAAACCAACGATCAATCAGGACAGAGTATAGCTTTAGAAGTAAAGTAAGTAAATCAATATTTTTTATTTGTTTGAATTGTGAGAAAGCTAGAAATACTTGGAGTGCATTTGCTTCCTTCGAACTGGTTGGTCGTAAAATACATCACGAACAATGACTGCAAAAAGAAAAATCCCAAGTTCCCAACAAAGTTCCTTATTGGCAAACAACAGTCAACTCAGTATCAGATAGGCTTATACCAAGTAAGTCGTTTCATACCTATCCTAATAGATACTACCAACTAAAACTCAAAAGAGTTTTACCTTCAAGACCTTACAATATCCATTTGGCCTCCAGTGAGTTCTGGTAACAATTTCCGACAAAGAAACGTCAGAAGTAGAGCTCAGAACCTCTCCTTTAAGGCCAAAGCTTGCTGGGAAAGCATGCTTATCATCTGAATGGTAGTATTTTGATGTCGCAGGTGTTAAGCAACCATACTAAACCACAGTTAAAATGGTCAGGCGAAAACGAAGCACAACAGAAGATGAAAGAAAGAACTGACACATTTACTATATCCATAAGCTGAGTTATAACTACCTAAGCGCCAATATGCATGTTCAACTCAACTTCCACTAGAATAAATATCAAAATACAGAATATTGGAACTTTGAAAGAGTAAATTAGTAAACCTTAGTGGTACCTGCATCGAGGCTGTTAAAACCAACAACAACCCTTAAGAATACAAAGTTTTATTGAACTTCCACAGAAGACAACCTCCACATTCACATGGTTTATACAATGGAGCAGAGAGAGTAATAAGAATAAGAAAAGAGGAAGGTCATGTGTAGTTTCATGAAAAGGTTGGTTTGGGGGGGGGGGGGGGGGAAGTGAATTTTGCCAAACCAAAATATGGAATCAGCTCAAAAGCTTTGAAATCTTTCATGGCTGCAAGTATCAGTTAGCCTTATAAGACAGAGAAGATGCATCATGAAATGGAACTTATTCTTAAATTGTTAAATTGTTTTTTGACTTATACCAGATAGAGTAATAAGAACAAAAAAGTAGAAGGTCGTGTAGTTTGACCAAAAAGGTGATTTAGTGACCAAAAAAATTGAACTTTGTGATGCCAAAATACGAATCTCAAAAGCTTTTAAACCCAGCATGGTTGCAAGCATCAGTTTGCCTATGACTCTATGAGCCATCAGCAGGAATGGTTTACCATCTTTTGACTCCCCATCGCTTGTACTTATGCACTCCCCTTGAGCTTGAAATTTGCTACTTCAAATGTTAACGAGTTTCATTTTCACACTTGGCCTAAAGAGAGAAACATTAGGTTGTGTGAGTAACTAATATATATTATTGAGATAATATCAGAAAGACACCTACCCTCCTAAGAAATTTGATAACATTACCTTACATCAGAGAATACATTGTCACCACAACTTGGGGTGGAAGATTGATCACATTGATGGGATGACAGCCATGGAAGCTCCGACCAGCTAACTTCAGCGGAATGATGCCGTCTCCTTACAGCTCTAGTTTGTGCACGATGGAAAAGAACATTAATTAGTTGCACAGATTTCCTGTCATCATTGACTATTAATACATACAAACACTAAAGGACAAGTTACCTGGCATGAGGGCCACATCATGAACAGTGTTAATATTATTATAAGAGTTCTGTATAAGAAAATTTATTTGAAAAAAATTATGATACTAGAATGGAGCATCAGAGAAAATATAGTATCAATTTTCATATAAAGCATATGCTCTCATATTCAATGAAGAGCCTCCTGGTCACTGCCTATTTTGCAAGCAACCCACAAATTCACAGGTGCAACTATAGTGTAAACATCCATTGTTAGTCACTTAAACTATGATGTTCTCAGCAGCCCACACTTGCTGATCCTCAAAACATTAACAAAATCAGAAAAGACGAACCATATAATTCGGTTAGACGCACAATTTTCCATTTTTAAGAAACAATCAAAGTAAAAAGGTGTATAGACCATGTAAAGGAAAATGGCCACTGGGGGCGTTTGCGGAAGTTTCCATCAATATTAGTAAACCTTCATCGTGTCTTAATTTTTATTAATAATTAAACTACTTCATCCTTCAAGAACAACTCCACAACTTTCCATCAATATCAGTAAACCTGGTTGCACCAGCGTCGAGTCTGTTTAAAAACAACTCCTCAACAACCCTTGTGAAATCATTCAAGAAAACCCCGACAGAAATAGCCTCCGCCACCCCATCCTCCACTGAAAAAGTAAAACAAATTCTTGAATTTCCTTGTTATTTGCCGTACCCATATATTCTTGAAAACTACAATTTCTTTAATTTCCTTAAACATGCATCTAAGAATACCAACGTAACTTCAAAAATCCAAGAATGCAGGCAAGAATTCCAGGAAAATCTTACAATACCAAGCTAATGAGAAAGCAGTAATATTACTCGACGGCGGGTTTAGGGGTTTTCATCCGGTTGCGTACTCCGGCATATGAAGTTCTGGTTGCGTACTCCGGTAGCGTTCTGGTACTGTGATGGTGGCGGTTCCGGTTGCGTTATGAAGACTGAAGAGTACAGTGGGGGTCTATTTATAGGCATTTGAACACGCGGAAAAATATAAACGCGTTAATACAAAATATATTAGAGTTTTTTTTTAAAGTAACTTTTTTTTAGTAGTACTTATTTGTTTTTTAAAATTAAAAAAAAAAGGTTTTCCATTGATTATAAAATAACCATTAAAACAAAAACCATTCTTCATATGGAATTTGTTATCATCATATATAACTTAAAATTATTTAAATAGGTCAATTTAAATTATGAAATTTATAATTCAAAATTTAATCCTACTTTTATACATATTAAATAGACTTCTTAAAAATTATAAATATAAAATTCAACCCCAAAACAATTGTAATTCAAATTCATAGTCGGACTATGCATCTATTTCTATTGACCATACTCTCATTATAAACTTCCAACATATTAATATTACTTTATTTCACTTTTAAACTACAAAAAATAAATCAAATTTCGTGCAGCAACAAATTAAATATAATTTTTATCTACTTGAGTATTACAATTATTTTTAATGCTAATATATATTTTTTAATCATCCCAAATATACCACGAAGTATATATATACAACTAAATTAAACAATTGTAAAATAAGTTATTACGGATTTGATTACAAATAACACAAAAAAAGAAGTCTTTTTACATAAAATAAATGAAGACAACTCACATTTTGGGTCTGGAGTTCTAAAATGAAAAGATTAGCCTTCAAATAAATGAGACTAAAACCTCCATAACTTTAATTGCTTAATACAATTACTAATCTTAAATTAACAACTCAATTAATTATCATTGAGATTGAATACTGTAAAACAACATGACCAAGTCTGATGAATTAAACCCATGTGTAGAGTTTTGTTGACCACCATACTCAACTTAATTGTCTGACCACCCGAGAATATCTCCACTCTCTAGATATAAGATTTTGCGCAATAAAATCAAATTAACACCAAACATTTTATAGCATCCATAAGCATTAGAAAGTAAAAAATAAATAATAGAAAATTCAGGGTGATATAACTCGAACATGCATAAAATAATTCTTACGAGATATCACTTGAAAATATGAATCCAACAAATTGTTGGATAAGAGCTGCAAGCTTGAACGATGAAAACGGTCCCTCCATGCTGCTAAAGAAGAAACCTGCAGTGGTGGATCATCAAATAGACTTGTAAATCAGAAATCCCTTCTAAGCAAATTAAGAAAATTACAAAACAAGGATCCTTACATACTAAACAGAAGTGCTTTTGAGTCCCAAGACACCTGCCCATTTTTCAGGTCTTATTTTGCCCAATGTGTCATACCATGGAACGGCAAGAAACAAGTGAAGTGAGGAATTTCATGGCTCTAAAGAGGGAGGCTCATTCATGTCGCAATATCACATTCCAGGACCACATTCAAGTTCCCTCCTGGCAACTTATGAGAGGCCTCAGCTCCCTTGGTCACTTCAATTAGTGATCCATCAGGAGGCAGCATAGCCAAGGAAGCGACGGTCTGCAAACTTCCCTCCTTAAGAGCTGTCATATGAGCAGATTGAAAGAAATCAAGGAGTTTGGATAGTCTGTGGAAATCCACTGGTCGGGTTGACAGGTTGTGAAGTTATATATCTTTACTACTGGAAGGGGGATAACTAACGTTACCAGATAAATAGAGGTGACTATTCATTTCATTTTGGATTTTCAAGCAACTATTCCACATAGAAACTAATCCAAGCGACGTTTTCACGAAATAACAACCAAAGACTTGCTTCTATAAAGAGAAGATACGCTGGAGGGACAGAGTAGATGTGTGAGTAGTATAACAGATAGTTGATACATATACCAATCTGTATTCAGGATCAAGTGAGTCTATATCTTTTTGCAATTAACAGTACTGCATTTATCAAAAGAAATGATTGCAATGTAAACTCCATTAAAGCACCAATGTATAGAATCTCCACACTAAGCTACTAAAATAGCTACACAGATGGGCAGTAAATCAAAAAGTATTCCAGCACCTGATCCATGATCCAGTGCGGTTTCTGCTCCTTCCATTCAATGCTAGAGAATGCTGAGGATTTCTCCATACGTGTACTAATCATCCATATTACATTCAACCTGGAGAGGACATGCTATGTCAACCAACATAAACAACGTGGAGAAGAATATAATGATTATGAATGCAATATAGTGATTCAAATGCAGGATAAACACAGAAGGAACAACATTATTTCTTGAGCCTCAACATTCATCACTACAAAACACTAATATTTATCCAAAAATTAAGAAAGGTAAGACCATCAATATTTCTTTTTTTAGAAAGAAACTGAATCCTTTTAAGCTCCTAATGACAAGCATGTAACTGCTAGCTTTGAATAAAGGAAATAGCATCTAAACTTGCAAACTTCCAGAACTCCTAAATTTAAACAAAAGAGACACATATATCAACTTTCAACATCATCAAAAATCACCTTGTTTGGACATTTTATCTTTATACATACATTTTTAATAAAAATTACTTCAATTTGAGCGAATAAAATTATCTTTTTGGTCTGACCAATTGTAGGAACTTCCTATTACGTTATTAGAATTAGAACATAGAAAAGTAATGTAAACCAATCACCTTTTCAGATTTATCAAAACATAAAGCACCTTATATATCACTCTATTTTTTCTTCAGTAATATCACAAAATTGAAATACAAGAGAGTAAGACATTATTTGGTTAACGTATTAGTTGTGCAATCATAATAATGTAAAAACTGTTATGTTGTAAATGATAATGTGGGGATTAGTACGTGGTAAAAAATAAATGAGTAATGCTATGCAGGGACCATCTACATTAAAGGGATTTTTTCCCCTGTAAATACTCATTCCATGCATTATTGACAAATGCGTTATTATTCCATAATCAATCCTGCATAAATAATACATTAGATTCTTGCACAAGTCATGAGGATATTAATAATGGCAGTTAAATACCACAAACCAAAGTTGCATTAGTTATCTAGACCTTATTTTTCTTATGTGTCTAACTGAGCTACATACTTATGCGGATATTACTTTTTCATACGAGGCCCACAAATATTAATAGTAAAATTTATGCAGAAGTTATGTTACAGCTCTACTTTCTGCACGATTGTAGGAATGATGCACGATTGTTCCTTACAGTCTGAACAATTGTAGGAACTTCTAATTATGTTATCAGAATTAGGAAATAGAAAATAATGTAAATTAATTACCTTTACGGATTACACGAACAATTTCTCCCATCCTTTGTGCATTTACTATACAGTGTACCTTATTCCCAATAATGCCTAATCCCAATTCTTATGTCCTAATAGTTCAAGACACTTCATAATCCTGTATCAACAACTTCAATCAACACTATATTACCTTTCCCTTATAAGACTTATTTGCAAATGGTTTACATGTACTTTAACTTTTTGAATTTATAATATGACAGACGCAAGTATTAGAGAATGTTACCACAAGAAATGAGCCAGATGTTGGTTGCTTGTGAATCAGATTTAAGTTCCCGCTTTAACCAAAACATGTAACTTTATTCTAGAGTTAGTTCAACTTCAATGAATGTTGCAAAATTTGTGGAACGGAATTCCAGGTAAATGGCAATTTTATCAAGTACCATAGACTGGTTGGTGATGAAAATCTAAACAAAGAACCTTAACTTACCTGGTAAATGATATTGAAGCTTGAGAATGAATGTTGCAGATCGAACTCCAATTTTGAATTTGGTCAGCATAGTTGTGTAATAATTGGTAACCAGTTTCAGGCATGATCTACAAAAGCATGGTAAAAGACTCAAAATCAGTGTTACCTATTACAAAGAGTTTCAAGTCTTCCCCACAAGACAAGTGGCACAAGGCAAATCTATTTCAAATTAGATGACCATAAACGTACCGTTTCATGCTCGAAATCAAGATAGGTTGTTGTCCTCTTTTGTCCAGATAAGACCTGATAATTCACTAAGTTACAGACTCCACGTTGAAGTGACACATCAATGAGTTTTTAGACAATCATTACCTTCTCACGAAGTTCTTCCAAACTAATTCGCTCATCTGCAGCATGCTGTAGAACAAGACAATGAGTGTAATGCTCAATGAAGATAAATACTAGAATTAAACAAAAGATTATAATCCTTGACTATGTAAAAAGGGATGCACATTTATTATGACATGGGAAAACATGCATAACATCTGAATAGCAGTATTTTGATGTCGCTGGAGTAAAGGAAACATACAAAACAAAAGTTAATTAACATGGCCAGACAATAAGGAAGTATAATAGAAGTTGAAAGAAACAGGCACAAATGTTCTCTTCATAAGCTGGGCTAAAAGTACCTAAGCACGAACGTGTATGTTCTAGCTCAACTTCAGCTAGAATAAACAATCAAAACATCTCTACATACAGAAGTGCTCAACAAAAGTTATATTTCATCCCCTCCCCTTTTCTTTTGGGGAGTAGGCACAGGTATAGAGGGTATTTTATTGCAAATGAAGAACCAGAAAAGTGATGTACATGAACATCTAATAATAAAAGCAAAACTAAAGTGTAAGCATCAATATTTTTTGGTGTACAGCCATACAAGTTTGCCCAATTACAAATAAAACCACAAAACGATAAATAAGACAACATCTGTGGAAAAATACTAATGAGCACAAACCGTCAAACAGCCTATCAGTTGAATAATGTATGCAATCCTATTGACTACAACAATCATTCAAAGTTACAAACACCATAGTTATCAGGCTAAGGAAATTATGTACAGCACTATCAATACAATAGAAAAGATGAAGTCAGTTCAACATTTTGCAAAAAGATCACCATATCTTTTTCCCATCAGCATCAGTCCATCTCGTGAAACACCAGATCCTTCAAATGAAAGTACAACTTCAGATGATCCTTCAAAAGAAGGTAGAACTTCAGATGATGAAGTAATATCATAAATTGAGCAGAACTTTCTGCATATCAAGTACATTAGATCAATGTCAAATAAACTTATACTTACCATTGTGATCCACCTTAGCATAGCAAGTCCCAATGCCTATAGAAACATATACCTGGTGGAAACTGGGTTAAGTTCAAACAAAGAGTACACTATTTATAAGAATAACAAACATAAAAAGAGAATTGCTACAATGAAGTAAATCTCATAGAAAAATTAAATGAAGTTGTGATATAAGAATATTCATTTGGAAATTATTATTTTTTTTACGTATGATGCAGTATCATACTAAGAGAAGAAAAGGTATATCAATTTTCATATAAAGCATATGCCCTCGTAATCAGAAGTAGCAAACACTGTGAACATAAGAATTCATTGAAGAGCCTCACCAATCACCGCCGTTTGTCCAACTAGTCTAAGCGATTAAAATTGTATTAAATCACGACATACCATATTCTCAGCAGCCCACCTCTACTGATCCTCAAAACATTAACCAAATCAGAAAACATATAATCCCCGTTCTCTAACTTGACACAATTTTCAACTTTTATGGAACAATCAAATTCAAAAGGTCTAGACCATGTTCATTTCAAAGAAGATAAAAAGTTTAGACCATGTAAAAGAAAATGACCGCTGAGGGTGTATACGGAAGTCTGTCCAATTGAGTGTCTTCATTCAAAATACTACAAATCACAACCTTCTATAATTAAACTACTTGTTTTTAGAGTTGTGCTAGTGGGGCCATCAACAAGAAAAACTCCACATCTTTCCATTCAATGGCTTCATAATTCAATTATAATAAAACCAATAAAAACGCTACGAGTATCTATCATCATGACTTCAGAATTCAATTATACAAAGTGTTCACCTCCATGTGGCGACCACTTTCATGCTTGCCAGTGAAAGAAAGGCCGGCATCTTCAAATATCTGCACCGTATCAGGATTCACCTACATAGCACATGATAAAGTTTTAGCATGCATCCCTTACTAAAAATATCACGTATTATCGTCCATATATAATTATTAAACCAGTCCACCTAGATGAGAAATAGTTACACCACAGTTCAAAGTTAAGGAAAAAAAAGTGTTGAACCTCATATCTATGACGGTGCCTCTCATCTAGAGAGCTCTAGTTGCCAAATCAGAGAAAAGATATAGTTTAGCCACTTGGTAATATCAATAAGAGAAGTCCTCCAGAATAGTGAATGGCTTCAGATCAAGATACAGCCAATGCAGTGAGGATGGAAGAAAGGAAGTACTTACAGTTTTGCAGATTTGGAAGCTTCGACTTGAAAATATGTTCTTCTTAATCCAAGACACATGGTACCTCTCATATGCGCTTTTGTACCCTGTGAACATGGTCTACAGATTAATATAGCCACTACTAAAATGAGACCTCAAACACATGAAGATCATGAGGGAAATTCATGTTGAAGGAGAACTATCCAAACTTAACTTCCGGTATAAAAATTACCCAAGGATTGTCGGTGTTGCGGGATCAAACTCTGTACAGCTCGCATCTTGCAACCCAAAAATGGATCTATCATACTCAATAACAGCAATTATTTACCTTCTTGTGACTCTCAATCGTGTGTACTTGTACACTCCCCTTGAGCTTGTAATTTGTTATTCCAGAAGTTAACTTGTTTCATTTTAACACTTGACCTGAAGAGAGAAACATCACGTCGTGTGAGTTACTAACATATTGGATTAGAGAATATCAGAAAGAGACCCAACTCTTCCAAGAAAGTTGATAACACGACCTACCTTTCATCAGAGAATACACATCACCACAACTTGGGTGGAAGATTGATTACATTGATGTGGAAGCTCCAAGCAGAATGCTGCAGTCTCCTTACCACTGTAGTTTCTGCACGATGGAAAAGAACATCAATAAGTTGCCCACATTTTCTGTCATCATTGATTATTAATACAAACAAGCACTCGAGGACAAATTACCTGGCATGAGTGGCATATCATGAACAGTCATAATATTTGTTATTTACTACTGCTGTTCTTGAAGACTCATTCGTGGCAAAGAACTTCTTCGTGCTTTGGTAAAATGGATGAGCTGAATGATTTCTTCTGATCTTCTTCCTTATAAGCTATTTGTTTAACACGATTTCCAGCATCAATCCATTTACCCGAGTTCTTTCCACCCTAGAGGAGAGCATAGCTAGTGGTGTCAAATAACTATTAAGGTTTTAATCACCATGAGTATGTAAATGTAACAAATCATCTCCATCATATAGAATTCAGAGGACCTGAACTATAAACAACCCACGCATCAAGTGCCCCTAAACTGCCAATATACTCTTTAGAACAAACATAAAATCGAGATTAAATTTTGCAGGATTTTGGAACAAGCAGTCGTCTTTTCTCAAATTATTTATGGCAGGGAACCAAGAAATCATGTTCCATGTTTCCAAAATTATACGTGAGAGTTGAGACCAACTTCATGTTTAACTATAGTTTCAATCTCATTTTCAGCAATGTACGGATTAACATCTCGAAACCTGGTCCCGAGCAAAGTATCTGGTGGCACAGGAGACAGTTCTGAATTATAAAATAAGGTAGGCGAACCATACTTTTCAGCAGTCTGTTTAAAAAAGTCCATACGATGATCATATTCATCTAGAATATCCTTGGTTAATGCAGAATTTTCTGAATCTATTTTGACCCCTGCCAGCTAAAATTGTTTAAGATTCCTCCCGTCCAGAAACTAACAGGCAATCTGATTACAACTGGAGCTAGATGAAGCACTGAATTGTTATCCAGGAATCATCCTCCGTAGGTAAGACATTAGATGAAAGAGGGTGCAGAGAGTTTGTGGATTTCCAGTTCACACCGACTGTGCAATGAGCAAGAGAGCAATCAATTGACCAACTTGAACTTTTGATCTGAAAGTATCTGGACTCGGGATCATGTTTTTTAGAAGCACTTCCCCACAGAATAATCAGTGAAGATCGAATCTCACTCCTGACAGTGCACTCTCCAGTCAATTTATTTGGCTCATGCGGGATTTCGCTCAAGTGTCGCTTTGCAACTCTGGGTCTTGCACCTCTTTTTCATGATCTCATAATTCACAGGTATATCTGAAAAGAGGAGCAAGGAATGGGATAGCAATGGATGAGGAGGATACTTCAACAACTATATTCTTATCTAGGTTTTCCAATAGTAGCTTAAGAGAAAAGAAAGTTATAGAACTACATGATGGCATAACACTGAAATGCTTTGCACCATCTGTTGTATTAACTCTCTTCCACTAACCAAATCTCCACAATCTTTTAGAGAGTCGGGCGTGGGGCTACAGCCTAGAGGGAAGGGGGAGGAATGACCATTTGGAAGGAGAGAAATTCTAGATGTTACGAAAGTATCAGTAGTCCTCTACATAGACTAAAAATGAACTGCATCATCACTTTTTGCTATTGGTGTAGTTCGAATCCTGTAGAAATTGTAGACATCTTAAGATCCTTGTAAGATGAGATCGGACCTAGAGATAGGTTTTATTTTTGGGGGGTTGATGAGCCTACTCAGTTGTATGTAGCTCTATGACGTAAATTTTTGGGATCCCAGCCTTAGTGCTGAAGATTTATATACAAACTTGTTGCCTTTGTCAAAAAAAAAAAAGGTTGAGTGCTATTGTTCTCACCGACAGAGTTACTTTCAGTCCAGAGATTTGCGAAAGTATCCTCAATAAAGAGAAGAATGACGCACCAATCCTACAATTAATATTATGAATCAACTAGTCACCATAAGAGATTCTTAAAAAACACATCAAAATAGCTTTATCACATTAACACAAGCAGTATCAATGGTACCAACCAAGGGACTTAAATGCTGCACATCATATTTCTGGCAATTTGATTGCACATCAAACATGTAACAAAAATGACCAAGTGACATGTTCTAATAGACAAACAAGAACCCCCCACACACACAACTCTTTTTATTTTCCTTTTTTGAGATAATAATTTAAACTATTCCTCTCCTAACCTACATATGGTACACAAAGTAGAAATTCTGAGCTGGTGATGACCAGCATTTCTAACAAATAAATAACATGGCTAGAAAATGATTTGGTGTTTTGAAATATAATTTTACAGAAAACAACCCAAGCAATTCTCACGAAACTCAATTATACAAAAACAAAACCAAAGACTCACATTTGTTTCCCAAACTCCATCAATTTGGGCATGTATACCTTCACTGTGTGAAAGCTTGAATGCAGCAGCGATTGCATTCAATTTTTCAGGAGAACTCAGATGAATCCCAAACCCACTGGACAGCAGTGGCAAGGAGAAGGAGAAGCACGTCTGCAAAGCAGGTCATCCTCATTCCTCACTGCATGCAAATGAAGAAAATTAGTCTTTTTGAGTATCAAAGACGGACATTCAATATCAACAACTTTGAAAAAGACACTGGGATGGTCAAGCAGAGACTCTTTTGGAGAATGCAAGACTCTCTTTGGACTTCAAGATTATATATGCAAATCAAAAGATCAATCGGATTAGAGTACAACTTTAGAAGTAAAGTATGTAAATCAATATTTTTTACTTCATATCAGAGTACAGCTTTAGATGTAAGTATGTAAATCAATTAGAAGTAAAGTCTGCTTCAACTCCTCAACAATGAGAGAACATTCTGAAGGCAACAATGCGTCTCCAAACATAATTGCACCTACGAAAATAAATGAACAAATAAATAGAATGGTAACATCAAGAATCAATCCATCAATTATGCTTCACTCCCAAAATTAGTTTGACCTGCTTTATTGATCCTCATTCCTCTGTATCTGTTCCACTCTATCAATATCGGAGTTATTGTTCCAACACAAATAAAAACAAAGACATGAGGAGTAAAGAAAAATATCTTAAATCACTTTTTGTTCTAACTCCCTGTTCTTTCCTTTTTTTTCTTATGTGGGGATGGGTGAAGGTTAGTGAGCATCAAGGTAGCTCCAAATTCATAAATGAAGTATTAACTTAATCTTGCAAGTCTTGTCATTCAGGACCTGATTCACTGATGGGGGTACTATTGATGATACATCTATGTCGGCAAACTGTGGGTTGCAAATATATTACTCTGAGAATATGAAACAGCATTTAAGTAAGAAACCATGAGAAAGACTAGGCTTAAATTGAGTAAAATATGAGAGTTAGTTCGTGTCGATGAACTAACCCATTGAATAAATTCCAACAGATACGCATCAGTCAAATTAACACACAAAATACATGGAACCAGTATTATCATGAAAACAATCATTTTCATATGGAACACGTTCAAGAGAATCTTGTTAGCTAGTGGAGTATTTCCTAAAACATGAATGATGTCATAAATAGTGTTCAAATTAAATTGGACGATATTAAAGTTTCAAGGCCTTATAATTGAAAAAGAGAGAACCACTCGTATTGTTTTGCTACAGATGGTATTAGAACAAAAATTCTTTTCCTTATAAGTTACAATTCATAATTCACCTGCTATAATCAACCCAATTAAAACATAAAATAGACCTTAAGAGACAATGCACATAGATGACACTAGAAAGGCTTAAACCCTCAAAAATCCTTCTTGCTTTCAACAAGACAGAGCACAGAGCACAGAACTGATATAAACTGTTATTAATACCTCAGAATGGAGTTACTAGCCTAAGAAATGATGCTAATTAACTGAAACCTGCACTAGAAAAATTCAGCTCTTATTCAGGTCAGGAACAAAATGGTAGGAATGGTTTACCTTCTTTTGACTCCCATCGCGTGTACTTGTGCACTCCCCTTGAGCTTGTAATTTGCTATTTCAGATGTTAACAAGTTCCATTACCACACTTGGCCTTAAGAGAGAAACATCAGGTCGTGTGAAAACTAATATATTTGATTGAGATAATCAGAAAGAGACCTTACCCTCCCAAGAAACTTGATAGCAGGTCTAGTTTCTGCACAATGGAAAAGAACATTAATTAGTTGTACACATTTCCTGTCATCATTGATTATTAACACAAAAAGCACTAAAGGACAAAATTACCTGGCATGAGTGGCACATAATTTATGATGGTGCCTGTCATCTACAAAGCTCCGATTACCAAATCTGATAAAGATATAGTTTATCCACTCAGTAATATTGATAGCAGAAGTCCTCCAGAATGGCTTCAGATCCTCAGATCAAGATACAGCCAATGCAGTGAGCTTGGAGGAAAGGAAATACTTACACTTTTGCAGATTTAGAATCTTTTGACTTGAAAATACGTTCTTCTTGATCCAAGATGCATGGTACCTCTCATATGTGCTTCTGAACCCTGTGGAAATGGTTTACAGATTAATATAGCCACTACTAGAATGAGACCTCAAACACATGAAGATCATGAGGGAAATTCATGATGAAGGGGAAGTATCAGAACTTACTTCCGGTATAAAAATTACCCAAGGATTGTCAGTGTTGGCATCAAATGCTGTCCTGTTCACATCTTGCAACCCAAGAATGCATCTAGCATAATCGACAACAGCATATGCCCTCGTAATCAGAAGTAGCAAACAAAGGAACATAAGAATTCATTGAAGAGCCTCACCGATCCCTGCCTCTTGTGCAACTAGTCTAAGCGATTAAAATTGCATTAAATCACGACTTGCCATATTCTCAGCAGCCAACCTCAAGTGATCCTCAAAACACTAGCAAAATCAGAAAACATATAATTCCCCATTCTCTTACTTGACACAATTTTTTCAACTTTTAAGAAACAATCAAATTCAAAAAGTCTAGACCATGTTCATTCAAAGAAGATAAAAAGTCTAGATCATGTAAAAGAAAATGACCATTGGGGGTGTATACGGAAGTCTGTCCAATCGAGTGTGTTCATTCAAAATACTACAAATCACAACTTTTTATAATTAAACTACTTTTTTAGAGTTGGGCGAGTGGGGACTTCAACAAGAAAAACTCCACATCTTTCCATTCAATGGCTTCATAATTCAATTATAATAAAACCAATAACAACACTACGAGTATCGCTCATGACTTCATAATTCAATTATATAAAACGTTCACCCCCATGCAGCAACCACTTTCATCTTTGCCAGTGAAAGTAAGGCCAGCATCTTCAAATCTACATAGTACATGATAAAGTTTTAGCATGCTTCCCTTGCTAAAGATATCACATCTTATGGTCTACATATAATTATTAAACCAGTCGACCTAGATGAGAAATAGTTACACCACAGTTCCAAATTTAAAGAAAAAAAGTGTTGAACCTCATATCCATGAGGGTGCCTCTCATTTAGATAGTTCTAGTTGCCAAATCAGAGAAAAGATATAGTTTGGCCACTTGGTAATATCATTAGGAGATGTCCTCCAGAATGGCTTCAGATCAAGATACAGCCAATGCAGTGAGGATGGATGAAAGGAAGTACTTACAGTTTTGCAGATTTAGAATCTTTGACTTGAAAATATGTTCTTCTTGGTCCAAGGCATTGTACCTCTCTCCTATGCGCTTTTGAACCCTGAGAACATGGTCTACAGATTAATATAGCCACTACTAAAATGAGACCTGTCAAACACATGAAGATCATGAGCGAAATTCATAATGAAGGAAAAGTATCCGAACTGAACTTCCGGTATAAAAATTACCCAAGGATTGTCGGTGTTGAATCAAACTCTGTACTGTTCCCATCTTGCAACCCAAGACTTGATCTATCATACTTGATAACAGCAATTTGCATGCCTAGACATATGCCCAGGTAAGGAATCATGTTTTCAAGGGCATTTTTGGCAGAAAGTATTTTACCCTCCACACATCTATCACCAAATACTCCAGGCAGCTTCCACCCCTATTAGCAGATGATCCCGATAAGCATATAAGATTAAGTAGGGGCACTAGGCAAGAAACAATCAAACTCAAAAAGTCTAGACCATGTAAAGGAGAGTGGCCAGTAAGAACGTCTATAATCAAACTACTAAATTTTTTTAAGTTGTGGGAGTGGAGACTTCAAGAACAACTCCCCAACTTACATGCATAGAGGCTGTTGAAACCAAATCCTAAACAACCCTTGTGAAAATCATACAAGTTCTTGATAACTATAATCTCTTTTACTTTCTTAAAATATGCATCTAAGCACACACTATGAGAGAATAACAACCTAATTTATTGAAAAAAGAAAATATTTCTTAATATTTGCAATGCTAATACATTCTTGATAACTATAATTTCTTTGTTTTCTTTAACATATGCATCTAAGAATACAAAAGTAATTTTAATAAAACAACAAGTTCATTTATTTTTTTTCTTTAAAAGAATGCATGCAACGGCAAGAATTCCAAGAAATACCTGACATTATCAAGTTCTCCATTTTTCCTTTTTTTCCTTCTTAATGGGTGGATGAAGCAGATATCATCGGCGGCAAAACGGATTTGTGTTTAGGGTTCTAATTGGACATCCATCCGGTGGCGGACACTGTAAGATGCGCCGGTGGCGCCCGGTGTAGATGATGGTTCTGACTGACTGCTGAGTGTATTTTATAGCGTTCGGATCACGCGGAAAAACAAAAAAAAAATACGCGGTAAAAACAGATACGAAGAGTTTATTTCATTGATAACCAAAAACTATTCCATCGTCCAATATAGGGTGTGTTTGGTAGGGAGGAAAATGTTTTTCATAGGAAAATGTTTTCCTGGAAAACAAGTAGATTTTGGACTTATTTTCTCTTATTTGGTTGGTGAGTAGAAAATATTTTTTAAAAATAAAATTATTGTTTTTTTGGGTGGTGGTGGGGTGTGGTGGGGTGGAGGCAGGGGATAGGGGGTCGGAGTGAAAATAAAAATTTGAAGTTGATAGTATTTTTTAAAAAATAAAATTAATTTTTTTTTGGGGGGGAGGGGGTACGAGTTTAAAAAAATAAAAATTTGAAGTTGAAAATATATTTAAAAAGCAAAATTAATTTTTTGGGAAGGGGATGGGGTTGGGGGGAGCTGGTTGGTGGTAGGTGGGTGGGTGGGTGGGCGTGTCAAGGATCGGGTGAAAAAATAAAATTTTGAAATTGAAAATATTTTTTTAAAAATTGATAGTTTTCAAAAAAAAAATGTAATTTGAAATTGAAGTAGAGTTTTGGAAAATGTTTTCCTTTATTTTTGAAGGGAAGTCATTTTCCTTAATTTTGAGGAAAATGAGTTGATTTGAAAAACATTTTCCAAAACTTTTGTTCCAACCAAACATGAGAAAATTGGAAAATATTTTCCAGAAAATGTTTTCCTTCATACCAAATACACTCATAATGTGAAGTTTCTTATAATCCTTATTAAAAATATATGATAACAACAATAATAAACTTAACTATATATTTTTAATGATGGTAGTGGTCGTAGGAAGATTCCGATGGTGAATTTGGTTATGAATGATGAAATCTATGGTGATAAAGAAGTAAATTTAGTGATAATGGCAACATTATGATGGTGGTTTAATGGTGGATTTGGTGGTTTACTGGGAAGAAGAAGCAGTTGTGTGACATGATTTTTTTTTTAAAAAACATCTGACGTAATTATTGATGTGCTAGTGACATGGCGTTGATGTGGTGCGAGTGTGAAACAATCTCTCATCATGTGACTGGTTGTATGTGCGTCAGGGTTGAAATAATTCTATTTTTGATGATTCACGTATGTAATAGGTCGTCACAATAGTTTAGGCGTGTAACTGACTTTTCATATGATAAGTTCAGGGGGAAACTTATGCCTTTGTGATAAAAGTTATGGTTTAAAATTTTAATGCTTAGTTAAAATTATATATATATATATATATATATATATATATATATATATATATATATATATATATATACACTCCCTCTATTTCAAAAAGGATGTCTAGTTTGACTTAGAGCGAAGTTTAAGAAAATAAAAAACACTTTTTAATCTTGTGGTTCTAAATTAAAATTATGTCAAATGTACCAAAATGTCATTTAATCTTCTGGTCTTAAACATATCGCGTAGACAGTTAAAGTTAAAGTGTTGTCAAAAAAGGAAAGAGTCATTCTTTTTGAAACATATTAAAAAAGAAATAAAGTTATTTTTTTTAAACGGAAAGAGTATATATATATATATATATATATATATATATATATTAGGTAGAATTCTATTTTTAAATTATTTAAATTTGAAAAAAATTAATTAAAATTGTCTATGCACTTTGAGTTTGAATTAATGATTTAGAAAATAAATATTTAATAATAAAGACGGATGGAGTATCAATTATGACGCATTATTTTAGTGGAATAAATAACAACCCCAATGGAGTTGCACCAAAAATATAAGGGGCTGAAGTGCAAATAGTCAATTTTGCCTTACCCCTCTGTGTCTTTTCATTCTTACATTACAGTTAAGGCCGTATCTTACACCGAGTCCCAGTGCGTCGCCGCTTTTTCTCCATTTTCAAGTAGAAAGAAGGTTCGGTGATGGTATGGCATCTTTTCTGAAAGCAACCCACTTTATTCACTCCAACAACAACCATCAAAATCATCCATTTTCTCAGTCATATACCCAAACAATCAAGATTTCAACTTCTCGCAAACCTCTAATGGCTGCCCTCAGCGCCACAGCAACAGTTGGACTTTCTGAGACTTTCACTCGATTGAAGGAACAAGGCAAGGTATCACATTCCACTTATCATCCTTCTTCTTTCCCCTTTAAAAAACAGTTACTTCTTTTACCATCTTACTTTTCGAAGATTAATTAATGTGGGTATTGATCAGAATTTGGTGAAATGATTGGATAATGATGGAACAAGTGTAATTCATACAGAAATCTTCTCTTGTTTTGTGTGATTTAGTTCCTTTGGGAAAGATTTTATCTGGAGCTCCTATGGTACTATGAAATTTATTGATTAGGGCAGTTTATCCCCAAAATATCTAACTTTTGTTTTATAGAGAATTTTCACCTGCTTTAGTTGAATTTCTTTTTTGAACATTGATACAATGGAAAGGAAGTTTTCATGTTTTTTCACAATGATCGACTATAGCTTTATTATCTCCGATTTTTTGAATGAAACTCATATTTTGTGTTGCAAAGGTGGCACTTATTCCATACATCACTGCTGGAGATCCCGACCTGGCTACAACTGCAGAAGCACTGAAAGTGCTGGATAGATGTGGTTCAGATATCATAGAACTAGGAGTACCTTACTCTGATCCGTTGGCTGATGGACCAGTCATCCAGGTTTGAATTAGCGCATATTAGTCCAAATTTTTGTCCTTCACTTCTTGTATTCTCATTCTTCTTTACTTAACTGTCTTCTCAGGCTGCTGCCTCACGATCACTGACTAAAGGAACCAACTTTGCTAAAGTTATATCAATGTTGGAAGATGTAAATCCATAGCCCCTTTTAACTCTCTAGTGCAGTTGTAGGGTCTAAAACACTGTACTGAACTCACTTTATTAATGAGCCCACATGACTTATGAAGCTTTTGATTTGCTGGACTTCTGTTTTTGCTCCAGTTTCTTTGTTTATTTTGGCCTATGATGTCAAATGTCCTATTTGAAATTTTAACCTTTTTTCCCAACATTTGGCAGGTTGTTCCTCAGTTGTCCTGTCCTGTTGCCTTGTTCACCTATTATAATCCAATACTTAAGCGTGGTATTGAAAAGTTCATGGCCACTGTAAGAGATACTGGTGTACACGGTAAGCTTTAGTTCAATGTTAAATTGGTTAGTGCTACAATGTTTCTTACCAAAAGATATGCATTGCCCAAATAACATGAAACATTCAATGACTCTTCATGTATGCCTTTCTTTCCATTGTGAATTCAAACTTCTACTGGTATGGAGTTGCCCTTGGGATAATGTCGTCTTATGTTTGTTCTTTACCGGTTAATATTTCAATTTAGTGCATGAAGGCCGGATTAATCTTCTGTCACAAAGCATAACCTGTATTAGTTTCAGCGGGAATACTTAAGCCATAAATGGAGATGGACGGTACTAAATTTTCTAGCATTTGAAGGATCTGTGAACTGGTGACCATTATTTTATAATTCTCTTCTGCAGTGGAGTAGTCTTTTTATGCTTCTGACCAGTGTTGTCAAAGGCGCACTTTAGTGCTGAAGCGAGGCACAGAACATGTTGAGTGCTCCGCCTCGCTTAATGGGCGCTTCAATGTTGTCATAAAGGCTCTGAGGCTAGTTTTCCTTGCCAATGAGCGTATTCCTGAACAAGCAACTCTAATCAATTGATATTTCACTTTATGAACATTTCTTTTTTTAATTTCTTTGTCCATGTATGTGTTATTCATGCGTTAAATTATTAGTCTTGAAATACACCATACATATTTGTGGTCTTTTTCTGCTTGGAACCGTTTTTCCTATAAACATTCATGAGTGTGCAGTGCTCAAATCATGAATTGGTTTTGATTGTTGTGTATCAATGTATATTAATTTTACCTGGAAACAATTGCAGATCTGCATTGTTTGAGTTTTCCTAATATCTATTGTTGCATTTTCAATTGGTGCTGATGATGAAGTCTTCTTTCATACCATTGACCTACCCTGATTTGTACGTCATTCTGAATTGTCATGTCTCATGGTTGTAGATAATTCTGTGTTTTTCCAGGACTTGTTGTTCCAGATGTTCCTCTAGAGGAAACTGAAATGTTGAGAAAGGAAGCTGCTAGGCATAATATTGAATTGGTTAGTTTTTGTGCCAAATATCTATTTTAATTTTCAACTCACCTGAGATGCCCCTTTGGCCTTTGGTTTTGGCTCATCGTTTTCTTCATTAGTCTGTTTAAAGAAACAAATCATTTACCTCAAATATGCAATAAGTTTCATCCTGCTATATCTCCTTCATGATAAGGTAGCAATTTGCTTACTCTGTAATCCACTCTGTGACATGAGTAAGTGCTTGTCTGTGATTTGCTTATGCACGTCCTTACATGTGTTTAGGACAATAGCATGCAATGATTTACTTGAAGAAACATTCACAATCTGAATCAATGCATCTGATGTTTTTGGAATTTAGAAGCATTGACATTTTCAATCAAATTATGAGACTCTTCTATGTTTTATGTTGCATGATTCTTGGAGTGCATGGGATTATGGACTTGTAATTTTGTTGTTGTAGAGAGTGGACTTTATATCTGTATTGATGATATATTAAAAGGAATGATCCATATTTTAACGGGTTCATCCAAACTTACAAGAAATTTCAATTTTGTTTCATTGATTCTTCTTCTCTTGTTTTTATTTCATGTCTTCTTGTGTGCTTATGTATAGTGATCTCTATGTGAATGCTTACTGATATTTCTAGACTTGTTTCCTTGTTTGGCTTGACCGTATAGTAAGATCATTCACTTGCTTAATTTGCCTTCTGGTTTAGGTATTGCTTACAACACCAACTACTCCAAAAATTCGCATGAAAGCGATAACTGAAGCTTCAGAAGGATTCGTGTATCTTGTAAGATATTATCCTTCTTTTAAAATAAAGCATCTTTACCATCACTACTTTTGCTAACTGAAAGGAGTTGCAACATTTTGAGATTTTATATGTCCCATCCTCCCTTTTTGTTTCCTGGGTTTCTAAGTGTAATTTATTTGACTTACATTTATACACACGTGGTAGTAATAGTCTAGATTCTCCTTAGTCAATGGACACTTGCTAACTTGCATATCAAACCTCCTCGATTTCTATCCCTATACCATGTGTATGTACTATTGTTATGATTTTTGCTTCAGTGTTAAAAATATATATGTAGTAAGAGAACATAAGGTAAATATGAATTTAGCCAGTCAATTACAAACAGCGGATTGACAGCATGATATAAATGTACTCTTAGCAGGAGAAGGATTTTTCTGCAGAGCTTTAGATCAAACTTCCTGATCTTTATAGTTTCAGGTTCAAAAAATTACCAGGGAACTAAAATCCACATGTACTACCATATGACATGAGAACATGAATGATTGAACTTCTGTTTATGGATCCTTTATTGGATCTTTTCCTTGTTCACTTGTGATACACTGGTGTAGATGCTAATTTCTTAATTTTACTTCTTACAAGTAATAGTTTAATATGTAGTCTTTAACTTGCAGGTAAGCGCAGTCGGAGTTACTGGAGCTCGTGCATCTGTGAGTTCTAAGGTTCAGTCTCTCCTGCTAGACATTAAAGAGGTGTGCTTTAAGCTTCATATATTTCCCTCATTGATCCTTCATATCCTTAATGCCTAAGCTGATATATCTTAAACTCTAATATACTCTGCGATGGGCTTCAACGTTGGTGTGATATATTGTGTAAAGATACAACTCTCAGCATATGCTAGACCTTCCCTCAAATTATGCCAAGAACAATGACAAAAATTCGAACTCTTAATTGTCCCGTCCATTGAGCTTCACTACCTTTTCTGAACTTCAGATATTTGCCTCTCTTTTCTTTCTTCTGTTATTCCTTCCAAATGATCGGGATGTGCTAACATTCAATTAGAATCAACAAATCCATCTTTGGACTCTTTAAGTGTCAGTTGAGGGGCTACATATTTTGAGGTATAATTATAGAGACCTCCCCTCTAGTTTAACTTTGCTACATTAACCTCCCTTGTGATTTAGGATATTATGTGTCCGTCCCTTGTTATATTTTATTTTTCTGCAATTATTATTGATATCTATTTATACAAACATAAAATATTACATTATGGAAAAGTTAACCTTACTAATATAAATCTCTTTTATTTGATTCAAAGATAAATATTTCATAGGTCAATAAATTAAAATTGGTACACAGTCAGTTCCTCCAAACTACCTGCACTATCCGTAACACCTTCCATTTTGATATTTTTATCACCATCAGTGCCGTACACCATTTTTATCACCTCAAATAGCCCCTCCCAATTTTGAATTACTCATTTTTCACAAACAAAAGAACACAGACTTCATACACTCACACGTACTCACACCAACTCCATTTTCAGAAACCATTAACTTCTTTGTTATTTGACTATTTATACCCAAACAATTGACTATACAAAGAGAAGAACAAAAAAGGAGAAGGATAAATCATTACTTCTTTGATTTGCTTGTTTATCTTCCACCTTTTTGATTGATAGTAGACAAAGCATAAGAGGAGTTCTTTATTGCCTCTTGACCTCTTCCATCCTCATAACCCATGATCTTGTTTTCATGTAATCCGCTCCATCATGCCTCGACTTGCGGCACCATATGAATCCCCTCTCCGTCAGTTAATTAATTAACTGTATGAATATTAAAAAAAAGGTTTAAATTAATGGTGAACTTGTCCTATTGTATTTTATCTGTATATTAGTAAGTAGTTGAAAAGAAGATTGTTATAGAGAAGTCAAAATAAGGGGAGCTAGGTGTAATATACCTAAACCACAAGAGAGGTTAGTGTTACAAAACGAACCTGGGGGAGGGTCTCTAAAATTATCCCTTTACTTAAGTACACAACTTTGTACTATCTTATGTTGATAACATATGAGAACAAATTTAAGGTCACTAGGCCTAGTGGATTTATAAAAAAAGAACACATGTTTTTGTCTGCTGTTCAGACAATGGCACATTCACGACCATTGGATTCCATAATTTGTGTCAGGCCACTTGGTAAGTAAATCGATCAGCTATAGTTGCTTTGGTTATAATTTACACCAGGCACGTGTGTAATTATAAAATGGTGCTTTGAGCTTGTATGAGTTTCTTACTCTTATTTGTACTACTAGACCTGTAGGGAACTTCTCTTATGCTTATCCATTTTTTGACAGGCAACGTCTAAACCAGTGGCAGTCGGATTTGGCATTTCAAAACCGGAACATGTTAAGCAGGTCAGTTTCTCAATGCCTTGAGCAAGGTGACAGAGAGAGGTGAGAAATGTTTTTTTTTTAACAGTAAACTGATTTGCATTAATCATGTATTGCAGGTGGCGGAATGGGGAGCTGATGGTGTCATTGTTGGTAGTGCAATGGTAAGAATATTAGGTGAAGCAAAATCGCCGGAAGAAGGCTTGAAGGAATTAGAGGTCTTCACAACATCTTTAAAGTCTGCACTCTCTTGATCAGTGGTAGAATTGATGATTTTGTTTTCTCAAAGTTTCGCCACCTCAATTTTTAAGCATCAGCTCTTAGAAGCAAGTGGATCTTGAAATAGATCGTCTGATTTAAGCTTTAGAGTTCGACATTCATACTCTAGCTTGTATTAGATGTAAAATTGTTTTCTATGGTTATTCACCTTAATCAGAGGTCCTGAGATTGAAAATGATTTTTTTTTCCCTTTTGTTGTTGAAAATGCCTCCTCTGAAAATAGGTTCTATAATACGTGAATTTAAATTTAATGAGATTAAATGCGAATAAAGAAATCTCTTTCAGTTTTCGAATCACTCTTTATTTGGTTGAGTTTCATACTTGATGGATGAAGATGCAAAGCCCCCTTTCATGACCAAAGATTAATGGGAAGGGGAATAATTAGTTGATTTGTAAACACTAAACGGTTTGATAAAGCATATGATGGATCATATATAGTACAATTTCTCTACTATTCTTATCTTAAATTCAATTATAACTTTAATATCTTCATAACACAATTAATAACATCCCTTCTTTTTTTTTGTAAGTAGACACAAACTGCACTTAAAGTGGAGCTCATTTGTTACCGTATTTGAACAATTGCAATAAGGACTTTCGGTACTAATAAAGAATATTAATGAAGTAAATGAATGGATGATGCACAAAAGATAATGAAGATGGAGAGGTTTCAAAAAAATTAAATAAAGTCGATAATTAGAAAATTAACGGAAAAATCGATTTTTGAGGGGGAAAAGAATATAAATAGTAATGTTATGTCAGCTTACTTTTTATTAACTAACTTTTATTAGATAGACTTATTCCAGCTAAGAGATCCAATATAGATAGAAATATTTCACCGCCGTAAAATTAATACTACTTAACGTGACCTATGCGCAAGTATATGTATATTAACGTGATTGAACGAGAAATAAAATTTTATGTAAAAAATATTTTAAAATGAAGTTGATTTATGATTTTAGTAAAGTAATCTTTTCATAACTATCTTGGTATATTATTCATTGCATAACAATTCTTATATTACAATCTGTGCATGATTAGACCCAAAAACAATAAATCATATTTTCAAATAACAAGCTTCACTGATTTTTTTTTTTCACGTAGTGCATTTCATCCACCATCTTCTTTCTTTAAAAAGTTCAAATTTTTTCCCAACGTGATCAAAATCAATTATCTACTTCAAAAATTTGACTTAATTAACAATATGTACTTTATTAAGAAAGGTCTCTTTATGTTTTAGGGCAAATATGATTTGCATGAACTTGGGAGTTAGAGCCTAGAGATTTTTAATTTGTTCTACGGTATGAAATGTAATTAAAGTATAAACAAATGTTGGAGAAAAATATAATCCTTAATATATATGGGGTAAATGTTTTCGTAAAGTAACTGTAATTTGATGCTGAAAAGTATTTTTAAAAAAAAAGTTGTTCATACAATTAAACACAAATCTAAGTGCTAAGCATATATAAACGAAAATATTTTATTTTTTAAAAAAATCAATTTGTTTGATGATAAAAATAAAAAAGTTTAAGGTGAGAAAAGTATATAACAATACGATAGATTACATATAAAACTGGATCTGCACTGGAAGTCATGGGTTTATAACCAAGACTGATCAATAGCTTTAATAATTTGATCCAAATTCTATATTTTATATGAAAAAAATCACTTAATATATATAAATAATTCCATTTAAAACAAACCAAAATGCAAAAACAATTCATATATATTTAAGTTGAGAACTGAAAAACAACAATAACACTTCGCTAAAACAACCAACAGTTTCTTCAGAAATTCATTTAAGTAAGAATATATAATAAAACACTATATATAGATTTAATTAAGAAATTCATGGATCAGCTTTCTTTGGCTTTTTAGGCATTACAGACATTATTGGTGATCCCTTCCTCTTTGCTTCAATAGTCCTATAAAAAATTAAAGTACCAAAATAATTAACAACAACATAAACATAAAAAAATAATCATAAGATAAATTATTTTTAAAAAATGTAAGATCGCAAATCTCAATTACCTTGATGATGACGCAAGTCGGTGAGATTCAACATGACTTATTATTATTTGATTAATTTTTTTACTAAGCTCGGGAACTTCCACGAGCACGGGGTGCGTCAGGATCAACCCACAGAATGGACAAGTAACAAATATCTGTATGAAGATAAAAAGAAAAAAGTCACAAAATTCTTCATTAGTACTATAAATACGTAATATGAATTTAATTTAGCTAGGTTTTATATATGTCTTTTTCTCGATATGTAAATTATTTTTATACTATTTAATAATTTGAGGATTCTATATCAACCTCCTCCCCTTTCAGCACCACCACTAATAGGTGAATGACTTTTAAGAAATAAAAACTCGACGAATCCATCAATTATTATCACATTTAAGTTTTTTCTAGCAAACAAAATATTAAGACGACTTAATTTGAATACTCAAAACTTTTATGTAGACCCTTTTCATTCACTTATATGATTAGCACACAATAATCATACAATTACTAAATATATATATTTTTTAAGCAAGACTCAATTAATTAACAGGAGTTTGAGTCATAATATATAATATAATAACCCAATAGACTTACCTTATTGTCAACAAAAACAGTTGTCATCTTATAAATATTTGATGAATCATATTCAAAGCTTTCAAAATCGCTCGTAGAATCTAACAATGACAAAAATAAATGTTAAAAAATGACAAAATTATCTAAAATTTGCAAGCAAACAAGACATTTTCTTATTAATAATTACATTGAACTCTTTATATGATATTGAAACGTAAAGTGGTAATCTAATTTATTTAACTATGTGTTTATGATGAATAATTGTATCTACGAGAAAAACGGAGAGTAGAAAACCTAACAAATTATTAATAGTTGCACAACCAGACAAGTAAGGCAGATGTAGTGGAAAAAATATATGTTAATATGCATCGACATATATATAATGAGGAAATTTCTATATATTTTTTTTAATGATATCCACTTTAAAAAAAAAATAAAAAAAATTGAGGGATATATAATTTGCCCCTTTCAACACAATATTCTTTTATGGACAATTTTAGATCTAGGGATCGATCCATTTAAATTCAAATAGTAATAAGAGTATTATTTCACAGATCTAAAGGTCGGATTAAAGTATTACATGAAATTTACTCTTTTAATTATTTTTGTGAATTTCTTTCACCTTGCAACCACTGAATAATAAATCATTTCATCAATAAATTGTAAATCCTTAGAACCACGATCTCACATACTTGACCAAATTTTGTTAGACATTTAATTTATATATGCAATTGAATAAAGACCTAACTAATTTGCAAGAGTAAAATAAATAAATGTGATTGCAAAGAATAGAATGAAATCACAACATTAATTCCACAGTTCATAAGAATTTTATGTATTAAATAAAAATGAATCCTACATTGTTTTAAAGATTAAGATTGATAACTTTACCTCGAACAGGACTCCAATCCATAGATATACCCATTTCCAAATGAATTTTGTTGGCCTAATAACAAAGATTTTATTTAGCTTGATATTGAGAGAAAATAATATATAAATACACACAAATATTTAATTAATTTCACTTTAAAGTTTGTAAAATAGAAATAAAGAGAAAGAGAGGAGGATATGCAATTGAAAATATTGGAATTACCTTCACAAAAAAGTTTATTGAATAAAGAGAAATGAGTGAGTTACATATTCACGAGCTTTATACTAAACAATAGTACTATATATTTAGTTAAAATTAGTATAATTTTAATTATTACAAATGAAATACATTAAAGGAATAAATCATTAATAAATGTATTAAACAAAAAATATAAGTAGATTCATCTAAATATAAATTTGAACAAATTAAAAGGCATATGATGATATGATAAATTAATTATATTTTTACTATTTATGGTGTTCTACACGTTATTTTAAGACAATTTAATTAATGGATTTGAGAATTTGGATATTATCTACATATAATATTAGACATATGTAATTATGAAGTTTGACTGATTTTCTCTAACACTTGTCCAATATATTCAACGTATATATTTAATTTTTTATGTTATAATATAATGGGGGGGTTGAGGTGGGGATGGGGTAGTTGAAATATATATATTTTAACATAATGACGATTGACGAAGTTACATTTTTTACTTTAAAAATTTTAAATATAAAGAAGTTAATCTACGAAAAAGAAAAAAAAGTAACTTTTTTTTATTACTCAAATAAATTAAAAGAAAAACGTTAGTTTTTATTTTGTGGAGAGAATATTTATTTGTCTTATCTTAGATCTAAAAGCATATACTCTATAGGACAAACCATTCAAAAGAAAGTGAGTTTTTTTTTTTTAATGTAGTATTCTTTTCAAATACAGTATCAACTTCTTACTATTTTTTTTTAAGTGATCGTAATGTTTGATTTATTAATTAGTTTGTTCATATTTGAAAATTTTATAAGATATTTATATAATAATAGGTATTAGTACCACAAAAGCACGATTGAGTGATTGGAGGTGAATCTCCCACGTAAAAAATCTAGAATCGAATTTAGACTTTTTTTTTTATATTCAGGCATAAACTTATCGTATAAAAACTTTCTAAAATGATCATTTTATCAAGGCATTTGATTTTGATTAGTTATCAAACTTAATTAATTAGAGAAGACTTTAGGTCTTTAGCTTATACAATCGTATATACAAAAATATCAAAATTCCTTTTGGAATGTCTATTTTTTTCTCTCCTAATAATAATAAAAATAATAAATTGTTATATTAAGTGGAATTGCTAAAAGTTATTTAATTAACATAAAAGTAAAAGATGTTTTTAAAAAATAAATAATATTATTATTTCTATTACTTACGTAAGTTCTAATAAATATTCTATTCGTCTCAACTTATATGATACATTTTGATATTCAAATAAATTTATTTTTTGTCATAAGTTCTGTATATGTCTTTTAAATGTCTTGAATTATCAATTAGCGTGATTTTAAATTTTTTTTAACCTAATTTACAAATATATAAATTTGTTTTTTAAAAAAATAAAATTTCAGGTATAAATTCTCATTCCGAATCAAGCCAAATAACATATGGAAAGAGTAGAGTAGCAGCCCATTGCTGACTAAGCAAATCTTGGACAATAACTGACGTTTGATATTTTAAAAAAGGACCGAAACTTTATATTTTTTCTTTTTTTAAAAAATTCATTCTATCTGTGAAAGATGAACACAACCAAAAAGTGGAGCTGTACTTTTATATATGATGATTCAACTTCTCACAACTAAAATCAAAATAATATATTTTTGAGAAATTAAACTTAGTTTAGTTAAGTATAAGGTTAATTAGATGGAGAGGCCAGAAAGAATAGAAGATGGATTTACAACCACTGATCCTTTGCTTCCTACTGGTGGTGATACTCCGGCGCCGGCCACAATCGCCGTCGTATTCAGCACTTTGGTTGCCGTCTCCGGCTCCTTTGTTTTTGGTTCTGCTGTAAGTTCATTTAGTGTTTTTGACTTTAATTTGGAAGAAAATAGTAACATAGAATTTGCTTTAGTATCAATTTTGTAATTGGAAGTGTCATGATTGCTAAAAGAAAAAACACTTAAAATGTGCTGAATTGAATAATTACGTATTTCTCTTTTGAGTCACGCCGGAGGATAAGTGAGAATACTATCGATCCTGTTTATAGGTAGGGAAAAGGAAATAAGGAAGTTCATTAAGATTTAAGAATACAATTATAAGAAGTTTAAAGTAAAAAAAGTTGGGATGTATTGTTAAAATTATGTTTTTGAAAAATTTAAACAGTAAGTTTATTCATATGCAGGTGGGATTTTCTTCACCCGCTCAGAATGGGATAATAAAGGATCTTGACCTCTCTGTGGCAGAGGTCAGTTCTAACATTAGCCGAAAAGGAAATTGTGTGCGTGTAAACATATATATATATGTGCGCGCGCGCTGAGACAATATTTTTTGCTTACTTATCAAATACTTAAATGAATTTATGGTCTTGTATGTACTCTTTACAATTTCAGTACTCTGTATTTGGTTCAATATGGACAATTGGAGCAATGATAGGTGCTGTAATGAGTGGGAAACTAGCTGATCTTTTCGCCCGGAGAGGGGTAAGTTTTCAGTTTGTTGGTTAAACATCTTCACTAAGTTTAGTACATTCTAATTATTCATGTCTGACATGAAGGCAATGGGCTTCTCTGAGTTGTTTTGTCTTTTGGGATGGCTTGCAATTATTTTTGGCAAGGTGTATATTCATCTTAACCTTCGTTTCCAATTTTATGATATCGTTGCTTCATCTAGAGCAATTTTATTTTTATATTGTTTGTAAATTATCAACAGAATGCTTTGTGGCTTGACATTGGGAGGTTGTTAATGGGATATGGAGTTGGCATTATTTCTTATGTGGTAAATATTTACAATGAGTTTGTATTGAACAGGTTTAATCTATCTTACATTATAAATGACTCTGCTGTTGTTTTCCACGCATAGGTACCTGTATATATAGCGGAAATAACACCTAAGAATCTCCGAGGCGCATTCACAACTGTTAATCAGGTAATCCAACAGTTCTGGTTTTCATTTTTTGTTTTATGGTGACAGCTGATCGTCTTTGTATGCTTTTGATGCTTCAGCTAATGATATGCTGTGGAGTATCACTTATGTATGTAGTTGGAGTAATCATCAACTGGCGTCTATTGGCTGTGATTGGTAAAAAAAACTTCTTTCGTTTCCCTTTGAAAGCCTCTTGCTTTAAACATGTTTATTGATCCAAAGTAAAACATAATCCAGGAGCTATTCCCTGTATAATACAGCTTTTGGGCCTGTTTTTCATACCGGAGTCTCCGAGATGGCTGGTAAGATTGTACAACTTGATCAAAGTTTTTTCACAACTAGGTTTTGATGTATTCAGAATGATACAAAAAAATTGCATTTCCTTTACAAGAAACTGAAGTTAAAGCTGGTCGGAGATGTTTTTGTTGACAGGCTAAGGCTGGCCAGTGGAAAGAGTGTGAAGCTTCTCTTCAGCGCCTTAGGGGGAAAGACGCCAATATCTCCGAAGAAGCTGCTGAAATAAAAGTAAATTCCTGACTTTCCATAAGTGAAAGCATTGTATTATCTCTTTTATTTTGTTCCATTATGATATTTGCATGATTGGAAAGATAAATAATGCTTATTTGTATCATCTCACGACTTGCAGGAGTACACAGAAACACTTCAGAAACTTTCTGAGGCTAAGCTAATCGATTTGTTCCATAAGAAATATGCAAATTCTCTTATAGTAAGACAACGTAACCTTCCGTTTTCTCTTACTGAAAACAACTAATCTTTTAACCTATTTGATTAATAATGTTGTTATGCTTGTCTGTCAATTCATCCAGGTTGGAGTGGGATTAATGGTATTGCAACAGTTTGGAGGGGTCAATGCTATTGCATATTATGCAAGTTCTATTTTTGAGTCAGCTGGTATGTAATGTTCTCACACAGTTGATGTTTCATTAGTTGCTTGTTAATAAAAGATAAAATGAAATTTTAGTACCTTAATCGCAAAATTTATCAGGTTTCTCTGGTAGGATTGGTTCAATTGCAATGGTAGTTGTACAGGTAAATAATCTCGACACACTAAATCAATTATGAGTTTGCTCCATCAGATTTTGAGTGTTTTTGTGATCTGCAGATCCCAATGCAAGTTTTAGGAGTACTCTTGATGGATAAATCAGGAAGGCGTCCACTACTTATGGTAAATATCCATTACTTGGAATCCTTTTTTATTAATGTTAAACATTTCCTATAACAATTAATTGTTATTATGGTTTTCTTCAGGTATCTGCTGCAGGGACATGCTTGGGTTGTTTCCTTGTAGGATCGTCATTCTTACTACAGGTTTTACATTTCAAAAATCCATATCTTACAAGAGTTTTGCGTACGGTTCATTTTCTGATAAATGTAGTTCTTTGTAGGATCTTCAACTTTGGAAGTCTAGCCCCTTTTTGGCACTTGTTGGCATACTGGTAATGCAATTTCATCTTTTCATGCGTTTACCCTGGATGATTCTGTATGTAACACTATTTGGATCTGCCTGAAAATTACCCTGCTACTTTCGATTATCTTCATTACTCAAAATCATTCAATCAACTCTCTCTCTATTGCAAATTAGTTGAGGATGACTAATTAATAGACTGGTATGCAATTTTCATTCTTTTATGCGATCATGCTGGATCCTTCTTTACGTAACATCATTACATCTGCTGGGAATCAAGTCTAGCTTTACATCATGCTAGATTAATGTTGTGAATCAAATATATATGTTTGGTAACTGCTGCCAGGTCTTTACTGGATCTTTCTCATTAGGCATGGGAGGTATACCGTGGGTAATCATGTCTGAGGTTGGTATCTCTCAAACTTACCTCATTAATTCTAAATGTCTACAAAAATCAACACTAACTTAAGCTTACTGATTATATCTCAGATATTTCCCATAAATGTCAAAGGTTTAGCTGGAAGCTTAGTGACAGTAATCAACTGGTTCGGTTCTTGGATCGTCTCATATTCGTTCAACTTTCTTATGCTATGGAGCTCTGAAGGTACTGTGTTGTCCATCAATATCCATTACTGGAATCCTGAGTATGTTGCTCACAGTGGTGCTAATTCAAATTTATTGCTCAAAGTGTTATGTTTATTGGTGTCTCAGGAACATTCTTCATATTTTCAGCAGTATGTGGTGTAACTGTTATGTTTGTGGCAAAGCTTGTTCCAGAGACCAAAGGCCGTACCTTGGAAGAAATACAATCCTCCATGACATGACCAATGAATTCTAATGATTTATTATGTAAGAAACTGAGGGTCTTTAAATCGGCTTAAAAGATAGTCAAATCTATTTTTAAGTCAGTTTTATATTATCATATCATATCGACATACATAATTAATATCTCTTCATATAGAAAACCTAATAGTATAAGTCCAGAATGTTTTAAATATAATAAATGGATAATATTGTCTCACAAATTTCATTAATATGAAATATAAAAAGTATTAAGTAGGTTGTAGATTTTGATGTATATCTATTAGATTGTAATTGTCTGAGGTCAACATTAAAGCTCAACTGAAAAATCCTAAAATGTCATCAGTAAAACAAGTCACTTTTCAGAAAATATTCTTACATGAGATGCGTTAAATGATTTACAATTTGTAAAGAATAGTATCGTGAGTTAATTATAGATAAAAAAATATTTAGTACTCTTCCAAATCTCTCTACTTGATCACTGTTTTTAGCCTACTGATTCTTGAGTCAATTCCCTAAATGGTCACCCAAGTTAAGGAAATTGTCTTGAAATATCATTTATGTTTCATTTAGGATCAAAATATCACCCAACTATCACTATTTTCCTCCAAATATACTTGACACTTCGAAACCATCACTCTCTCCTAGTTGGCATGACATGTCATTAAAGTCCTTTTTTAATAATAGACTAATTTAATTCATTAAACTCATTTAACTTAAATAATAATCATATTATTTTTAATTTTTTAAATTAACTTATTTAAGAATAATTTTCATACTTAATATCTTTTATCATAATTAAATTTTTTATTTTTCTATGTTATGCAGAATACGTTTTCAAAACGTACTATAATCTCATCAATTTTGAATACTTATAAACACATACATTCAAGAAAATATTGATATACAGATCACTCATTAACGCTAATTTACTTCAATTAATCATAAATTATATAATGAATCAATAATATTAAAGGTCGATTAATTATTTAAAAATAATAATTATTTGGGTGCTTTGAAATTCATATATACTTAAAATATCTTTTTTAAAAAGAAAATAGTAAGTGAATAATATTTATAGAAAATAAAATTTTAATCTTTATTTATCAGTATATTAATCTCATATAATATGTATATTATTGAATTAAATTAGGAAATTCAATTAATTATTAGTTTATTTATTGATGTTTAATTGTATAAAAAGTTATAATATAATATAATATAGAATAAAAAAATAAAAAAAAATAAAATTAAAAAAAGTTAATAATAATTTTCTCTTTCTTACCAATGTTTTTGTCAACCATACAAATTATCTAAATACTTTATAATACAAATTACTTAAAATTTTCAAATAATTTAGTTAGGAATTTTAAAATTATCAGGTAATAAGTGTACACAAAAAATTTTTTTTATTAAATTTTGTTTGGTGACAATATATAAAGTTACTAGATTTTTTAAATTATTTTTCTTATAATCTTTATAAATTCTCATGTAATTTACATATTTATTTTGTAGAGACATAAGTTTGATAAATTAAATAGGCCTATTATTTTTTAAAATGATGATTTAATGAAAGGTATATCAACTAGAATTTAAGGAGACTTTTGAGGTATTTAGTATTTCTAATGGAAAATATAAGATTATTCACTTTTTTTTTTCAAATAAAATAATATCGGAAGCATGAATTGCAAAATACACAATTAATATTATTGTAATAGTTAATTGACCTTTATTATTATTGATTTATTATACAATCTATGATTAATTGATAAAAATTAGCGTTCATGAGTTATTTATATATCAATATTTTTTTTGAATGTATGTGTTTATAAGTATTCAAAATTGATAAACTTATAGTAAATTTTTAAAATGTATTCTTTATAACATAAAACAAATAAAAAGTTTAATTATGATAAAAGATTTTAAGTATGAAAATTTATTCTTAATAAACTGATAAAAAGAATTTAAAAAAATATGATCATTATTTTAGTTAAATGGGTTTAATGAATTAAATTAGTTTGTTATTATAAAAAGACTTTAATGATATGTCATACCAATTAGGAGAGAGTGATAATTTTGAAGTACCAAGTATTTGAAGGAAAATAGTGATAGAGGAGTCATATTTTGATCATAAATAAAACATAAATAATATTTCAATTCTCTTAACTTGGGTGACCATTTAGAAAATTGACTCTTGATTCTTATATTTATTCAGTACTTTACTATACATAAGAGTATATATATCAGAAGATCTATCAGTTTAATAAACATTAATTAGTTCAAAATTGTATCTATCTAATCTAAACTTAAATATATTTAACTCATTAAAAAATTATTTCCCATGATTTTAGGAGAAGAAGATAAGATAACTCTTGAGGCGTATAATGTATACATAATTAGCTGCTTGATGAGCCATGCTAGAGGTGACGAAAGGGGAAGTGGATAGTCTCTTCTCCTAATTACTTGTCCACTTTTAAATTGACATATTATGTAAAATTTATCTATATCGAATGTTTACATCCAATAAATACAAAATGTATTATTACGTGATTTAATGAAGTAAAATGAGCTATAAATTTAAGCACATGACATGCATGTATTGGCTTGGTGTAAACACCCTGTGCAGATAAGCTTTTTCCTTGACATACCTATTAAGAAAACAATTAATGATATAGTAAGTTTACCATTTTAATCTATTAATTATGAAGTGAATGAAAAGTTATATATTTCAAAGTAATTAGTCATTTAATTCAGGATATAATGAGTAAAAATTTTATTCTTTCTTGATTTATCAAAATAGACAAGTAATTGAGGACAACTATAAAAGAAAAAATAAACGAATAAAGTATTATATAGGGAGGAACTAAAATAGAGGTACACCATACACGAACACAAAATGTGTCAACTTGCTCCCTATTTTATTCCATATTATATAATACTAATCATATAGTTCATCCATATTATTAAACACCCAGCAAGTAGTGGCGGTACGACAAAACTTCTATTAATAGTTTTTTCTTTTTTAAAGAGGATTACTTATGTTAGATATTAATTAGTAGGGGTGGACATAAATATCAAAAAAGTGAATCGAATCGAAAAATTTCAGTTCTTCAATTTCGATTCTTTGGTGTTTCAATTAGGTGTTAGTTTTCTTTTTTCGGAACTTTGATTTGGAGTTCGGTGCAAGGGTTCTGAAATTACGATGCACCAAAAATCGAAGTTTTATTTACTAAATTTAAAAATATTTAAATTATATTGCTTAATAAATAATAGTTATACACTTGAATAATGACTCAAAATATTTACATGGCCCATTTAAATTTTTAATTTTCAAATGACAATAAATATAATGTCAATAAAGTGTTGACTATTGTTATTTATGTACAATTGTACATTGTAAGTCCTTATATTTTGGTTGTTCGAAAGTTCACGTGGCATTGTGCTTGCTAGACTGCTTGCTCTCTTCTTTATTCATTCAGCATTTCGATATGGGAGAAAGCCTTTAGGCTTTAGCAACATGACAACCATCTATGCTAAGAAACAGAAACAAATCCTTTGACGTCTTTGCTAAAAAATCATCTATGCCCTCTTTATTTTTATTAAATACATGATGAAACTCTTAACACTTTATCATATTTCTTCTTTATTTTTATTCACACCAAAAAATTGATTTAAAAATATTAAACTAAACCGAACCAAACCGATCTAATTTAGTATAAACTATAATGCACATTTTTTTAAAACCAAATATCAAAGAATCGAATCGAAAATTAATTAAATCGAATCGAAGAACCAAACGCCCACCCTAGTATCATTACATGAGAATGGCAGAGCTAAGTGCCTGCTAGTATAGTTTTGGGAGGATACAACAATATTATATTATAACTATTAATAGTTTGTTACACTTCCGTATTTCCTTTCCAAAATTAGGAGTACTATTATTTATATCAATATTTTTATTATCTTAATATTGTATGGTCACTAATTGCTCATTCAAAATTTAAAGATTTTGAGTATATTAATATTAATATTATTTTAATTTAGGCATAGTTATTAGTGGCTCAAATATTATCTCTGTGTTATTCCATTCAATTTATATATGTAGTAGATCAGTATTAAAAGCAAACTCAAAATTTTATAATTTTTTATCCCAATTAATATAATACATCAGTATGCCACTGCAAACTCAAAATCTATGGACTCTGGTGCGTCAATATCGATATCATCATAATTTAGAACAGACACTGATAGCTCAAATATGAGCTCTAAGCTAAATTTAAAATAATAATAATAAGAAAAGGTACTAACTGAATTCCAATCCTGATTTCACGAATAGTTTCTTCTACATCTTTCTTAAAAACAATTATCTATATATATATATATATATATATATTCATAATTTTTTCCAAACTTATATTCACTTTATCAAATCACATGAATCTGCCTCTGCCAGTATTATTATTCGTCAAGGATGAAAAAATTGTATTAAATGGTATGAGGATGGAAAATGGGACCCAAATTAAAAGAGAACCGAATGGTAACCTCAGTCATGCATGCAGATTCCAGCTCATTTCTTCGTCTTGCTGGCCCTCTTCCCGCCACATTTTCAGCCTCTCACCAATTTATCCTCAATAATATATCATTACATTATTTATATATATATAGAAATGTTTTATCACAATTTTTGTTCTTTCTTTTCCAAGAATGTTATGTGATGCTTTCTCCAACCATTTGTAATGTTCTTTCTTATATGATTATCTAAGTTGAGTTTTTCCCAAATCTATTTTCAAAAGATAATAATGATTAGATCTATGTATCCACCAAGTCTGAATCATATCTCTGGAATTATTATTATTATTTATTAACAAAAGAAATAAAACTAAATTTTCCTTTTTAAGGGGAATCTTCCAAGCAGTCGATAGATTATCCGAATCTAGGAGGATTTGTTTTAAAAAATGGGGAATGTATACATGCAATTGGTAGTACATAAGTCAAAATTATTTATAAATATATATAATATAATAATAATAATAATAATAATAATAATATATTCATTGTTATAAAAATATGATTCCATTGTGGATAATAATTCCTGCGAATTGTAGTCTTCACCTAAATTTACAATTATATCCCAAACTACCTTTAAATAAGGTTCCTAATTTGTATGTCCTAAAACAAGGTCAGAGCCCACGGGAATTATTTTCTCCGCTCTTTTTTAATTATTATGAATTTTTTAAGAGTAATACATCTTTTTTGTCATATTGATATTAAAATAAATTACAAATTATAGTGCTTTTCATATAATGTTTGAATATTTAATTTTTTTAAAAAATATATCAAATTAATATAATTTAATTTATTTTTTAAAATTAATTAAAATTAACTTTTGTAAAATAAAACACGATAATTCAAACTGAACTATTGATTACATAATATATATTTTCTAATTGGTTTAGAGTCTGTGTAGCTATGTGATTCCCTAACATCAATAATTTGTTAGGTGAGATTTTTTACAAAATTATTTATTTAGAGTCTCTCAAAAGGACGGACATTATTTGCAATCGTCACTCCCAGCTGTAATCGATGTTTCATTTTATTTTTTATAAATTCTCATACACCTAATTCGCTAATAATAATATGAAAAGAAACTATTCAAAATTCTTTTTTTCTTATTTCTTAATGTTACAAAAATATTATCCATGGAAAACCTAACTTTATTAGTATGTATTCTTCATGTAAAATGAAAAGTTTTATAAAATGCTAATGTAGAAAACATAATTTTAGGAAAAACTTTATTGTTATAAAGAGATAAATATAAAATAAAACGTTATAATAAAAATTGTTGTGAAGGAGAGGTCATCTTTTTTCTTTAGATAATATTTTATTGGAAAATGGCAAATTTGTATGGCAGGAATTGGTGCAGACAATAAATAAAATGAAAATAGTGGGCTAAAAAATTAGTAAACAATTTCCGAGTCTCGATGCTACAAAATTATAGACATCCTTCTCTTTAACCATATCTACACTGTGCGGACGTCCATAATGCCGCTATCTTCTTTCTATTTTCTCAATTTATCCTCGCACTATGTAAGACTTTCGATATCTAGTTGAGGATTCAGTAATTTTATTAAGAGTGTCTAAAATAATAGTGTGTGACAGTATTGAAATAAAATAAAAAAATATTGTGTTATTTGAGATTAAATTTTGAATTTCTTCATTCAAATGGACATTCATTATCACTGCGCGAAGACATAACTCTTATCAAGGGTGTCCAATTTTTAAATATATATACATAATTTGCCATATATATAAAATGTAATTTTACAACAAATATCATACTTATTCTGAATTAGCTATAGCTCCGCTTCCGTTGATATACATGTCAATATAAAGAAACAAAGTTTCAAGTATTTTATATTTATTACTTGAAAAAATTGACGAGAATGTCACTCACTGTATCAGTACATGCAAAATAAATGAAAGATTGTATAGTCTTGTGGTAAGAAGGTGCCATCGAAATTTAACGACAGATTTTAAAGAGTGATAGTTAAATCAACTATATTTTATGAGTCATAACATTGACTAATAAAAAATATTCACGTCAAAGAGTTGAAAATTATAAAATTAAGAATATTGTGATTGATGTGTGCTGTAACTAGGAGATATAGAATAAAAAAGGAAAAATTACGCGGCTAAGCAAATTTATACTATTTAATTATTCATCATAGCTATAGTTTGTTATAATTATCACTCGCGACTAACATTATACATTAATTACGTGGTTGACTTCGAGTTTGTATATTTAGTCATGTTTGTATATGTATAATTCGCCAGGATATACAAATAAATATGTATAATATACAACTTTAACCTACAATTCACCTCTCTCCACTCTCTGCCCTCTCTCTCTCGCCTCTTTCCTACCTCTCCCAATCTCGCTTGCCATTTATACAAATGTATATGTATAATATACAGTTATATACAATTATATACATATACAATTCACCTCAATCCCACTCTCTGACCTCTTTCGCTCGCCTCTCTCCCCCTCTCTCAATCTCTCTCGCCTCTCGCCTCTCTCTCCCAGTCTCGCTCGCCTCTCTCCTCCCTCTCCCAATCTCACTTGATATATATACAAATACATATGTATAATATACAATTATCTAACCAATATACATATACAATTCACTTTTCTCCACTCTTTTCCCCCTCTCTCTCACCTCTCTCCTCTCTCTCCCAATCTCGCTCGCCTCTTTTCTCCATATAACATGTAGCTATCAATTGTAATTATCAAACTATAGCTATGGAGAGTAATTAATTATTTTTAAGTGGTTATATGTGAAAGTTTCCCAATAAAAAATGAGTCCATATCTAGAATAAGATATAAGTAATGTCGATAGAGGACAAAATATAGAAAATGAGACTGAAATTACCCAGACAATGCGTAGAGGAAATGTATGAATGTCCTAGTGCAGCTATGTGAAAAACTGACTATAATTAATAACAAAAGACATAAAATTAAATTATATTTCCATGAACAGAAGGACTATTAAAATTATTCTTTTATCTACCTTTCAAGTATAGATAAAATTTATACGCATTCTCTCATTTTCAACTTGGTAGTTTATGTATGCATATATTAAAAAGTAGAGTAGGTCATGAAACACATGGAAACTATGGGAATTTGAAGTGTAAGTTATGGGGATAAAAAATATGTGGTTTATTTAGGGATAATTATTGTCATTAAAAAATGTCACATCCCCTTATTTATACCTAGTTATATATATATATATATACATAGAAAGATCCATTATAAAAATTATTGTCATCTTGAATTACATACTCTATTCTTTTAGGGAAAAATAATAATCTGAAAACCCCTTTATATATATCCAAATCTTGGAAGCAAAGCCTCAAAAGCATAGTAGTATTATATGATGACGAGCTTTTGCAGTAAAAAAGTCCACCCTTTCTTGTGTTTATCAAATTCCAAACACAATGGAACACTACTAGACTTTTCCCTCCCCCGCCTAGATATATTCACCGCCGCTTCAATCGGCGGCGACAACTTTGACTCTCAAAACACAACCAATTACTCCATGACACCGCCAGCCGCCGCCACAGCAAAAAAGGATCCTGGCGGAATTGGGTTCTTAGACGAAGTTGGAGGGAGTGTTGATGGATTAATGTCTTGTACAGAGAGTCTCGGTTTCGAGAGTTCTGATGAGAGGACAATAGATGATCAAATTGAGGATTTAGGTTATCGTGATGAATTAGCTTTGTTTTATAGGAAATCAAGCAATATGGCTAGTACAAATTCAAGGTGCTGGCAAAGAGGTAATTTGGGGGAGAAGAAAGAAAAGAAGGAGTTTCCACCACTATTATCGTCGTTAAGTCAAGATGGAAAGCCCAATTTCTTCATGCGTGCGGTGAGGAAAGATGGACGGTTAGAATTGACAGAGGTGAAAATTGATCGATCCGAAACTCTCCGTGCTTCCCGCCAAGATGGACGGTTGAGATTGCATCTAATTCGCGATCTCGAAGAAGAAGATTTTGCCGAGGAAGACGTAGAGGATGAAGATGAATTAATTGAAACAGATGACGAAATAATTGAAGAAGAAGAAGAGATTGAAGAGTGGAAGTTTCCGGTGACGGGAAATGGAATTGGAGATGGTCATCGGAGATGTTACGACGGTCATGGTAACAACCACCACCATGATTTACATTTGTGGAGGCAACGATGTGTGACAACTAGGTGAAGTGAGGACAAAGCCATGGCCATCCATGTGAATCTGTTTCTCGTTCAACTACGTACGTATGTACTCTGCCATTTGCAGGGAGAACGGACCCAATGAAGTTGGAATCAAGAATCAGGCAGGCGTTGGAAAAAAGCATTGGGATTCTGTTTTGCAGTATCGGGGCCGGGAGAGAGAAGAATCAGTTACCTAAATTTCTGAAAAGACGTACAGTATGGAGAAAACCAAGAATTATTTTTATTTTAGCTTTTTCCCTAAATTTACAGAGTTGCATAGTAAATCGAAAATTTTAAAGTTAAATTATTTTTAAGTATAATAAGATAACGAATTATAATGGAGTACTAGTAGTCTACAGATTGTTGCGGCAGGTTTTATACGGAAGCATTAAGAGAGCTCCTGGCGGCTATAGATTATTTTTTTATAAAAAAATATTTACTTGATTTGCACACCTTATCAGATATGCAAAATAATAATAAAATAAAATATGTCAATCCTTCTGAAAGTTGCGCAAGGAAATGTAAGATTAAATTAAAGGAGAGAATAGTATATAATTGGTCGAAACATCACATTATATATAGTCAATATATCTTAGTCATTGTGAATTTGCGATAGAGTACTCATTATGTTATTAAGTTAGTTTGATATTGATAACTTCAAATTAATGATAATTATTGGATTGTAAATTTAATATTTTTATATAACACAAATGAATTTACTGGCAGCTTATATGTGTATTATGCCTAAAAATAAACCTTGTGCTTGTTTTTTTTTTTTTGTTACCGACCGTTGTGTACATAAACTCTTGCTTTTTGTAGGACAAGGACTTTGCAAAATATAATGATATGATTTGTGGTAGATGAAAGATTGGACAGATGTATAATTGCAGTTGAAGTTGGGAAGAAAGATGGAGATGAAGCCAATAATTAATGTGGACAAGTGTGTGGGGACTAAGAAAAATACATCTCCAAAAGTAATTGAAAAAGACGTAACGTAAGCTTATGGAAATGAGACTGAATCATTACACTTTCAGTTGTGATAGAAGAATAAATATCAAAGCAAATTCATAGAAATTTCCTTTATGCTTGGACCGCTTCGCCCTTCCATATGTTTTGTACCAAGAATATACTCCTATGATGTTTTTCATTCAAGGAAATTAATTCATTTCCATAGACACTAATTACTTCCTTCGTTATTTTAAGTGTCATTTTTTTAAAGTTCATTTCATATTTAAAATTGAATAAGCTATCTTGGGGAATTTGAAACCCCCGTGATGATCCTTCCCAACATGCAAGCACACACGGGAACTTCAATTTGAAGTTGATGGTAGCTAATACATTTTGTGGTGTTGTGCCTTTTCAGCCACGAAATTAATTTTGTTGTTCAAGAAGAACAGATTCAATTACAAGCACATGTGTGCCATCTGTTTGTACCACGTCACAACTCTACTCTTAGAATCTAAATCACTCGGCGTAGATATGATCTTGAACAGGGTGATGTCCTACTTTGCCATGTGTTTTAAGGTCCTTCACCAAGTATAGCTAGTGTATTGAAAGTGATTTAGGATCACAAAAAACCTCTAACACCAAGCCAAGTTTAAAACAATTCTATTGGCTAATTAAGTGTGACACTCTATCTTAAAATTAGAAGTTTTGCAATAAAATATAGAAGAGATATTAGGTATATATGTAAGCAGAGCTTACCAACTAGTGATACATTTCAAAGTCATACGGGCCTAAACCCAAAACAGACAATCACTAGTGAGCTGGACTGTTACACTATTGCCCCTACACAATTCTATATACAACTTAAGTTAATAATACGCACTATTTTTCGTAAAATGAATAAAAAAATGAACTTTTAGTATATCACTTACAACAAACCAGGGACAATATTGATAATTGTTCCTTATCTTCAGTTGGTGAGTATCATTCGGTAATTTTATAAGGATTTGATAGAACTTCAAAATGCTTGAAATATTGTATAGAAGTATCGATGAAAAGACTTAATTTATCTATAAAAATGTGATACAATCTTGTGAAACTGTTGATTAAAATCAACGATCTTTAAAATATTTATACTTGTTCTTGAACAAACATATTGTTAATTGAGTGCAACAAATTATTTCTTCAAAGATCATTGCATAGTCTATAAAACACAAGCTTGGTCATCCTTGTTTGGACTATACATTGAACATATCTTCCATTCAAAATACTATTCATATTAATTCCTTTTCTTGCTCGTTATTAATACAATGTTCTCTAGAAACACTATTTTGATTTTTGCACTTCATCTTTCTTTGTCAAATTTATGTGTTGCAATGACTTATGTTATTACGTTTATGATATAACAAAGAAAAAAAACTTAATAGGCATATAGCAATGACTCTGATCAATTTTGAAAAAATCACTTAATTTTCTATGTCGTATATGCCTCTTGATCCTTGTAAGGATGCTCCATCATAGAATTCAATACTCAACTATACTTGTAAAAAACAAAAACCATTCGAGAATGATAATGCTTATCCTCTAATAAAATTACCCAATTACTCATTTCAACTTTTCTTTAAAATTCACAATTTAAAATTGAAATTCCATTTCAGATCTATATCTCTGGTTCAATAACGAAAATACCCAATATACATAAATTCATCAAGAAAAGTCAAATCAAATCACATGAATAAGTCGGCATAACAGCTTTGTGTGTATTATTACGTTTATTAATAATAAATATATTCATATAAATAAATTATTATAGAAAAAATGATAGAAATCCACTTTTACGTTCTTTTATTACCATTATCTCCTATTAGTTTTATAGATTTCAAATTTTTTTATTTTTATGCATAAGATTAATGTATCAGCACATCAAATTAATGTATCTCGCGCATCAGATTAATGTATCATGTATAAATGTAATGCATCTTACTTAACGATTAATGTATCTCGCGCATCGTATTAATGTACCAGCGCTTATATTATTATATCAATTTGAGAAATTTCTGTAATTATAAACTTATAAGGGACAAATGATAATTGTACCTTAAAAGTATCCTTCGCCCTTTTCCCATTATTATATGTTCGTCATATTATTTTCTTAAAAAGATCTGTGTTTAATGTTAAAAATATAACTAAAATTAATTATCAAGTTTAGTATTAAATTTTTAAAGTTCAATTTATTTTGATACAAATTTTTTCAATTATAATGGCTACTAATTTGAGACAGAGCGAGTAGTTGTTGAATAACATCTCTTTGAATAAGAAATGTGAGGAAATATTCGACCCTAAATAAAGAGTAAGAAAAAAAATACAGTTAATTCTACGAATTAAAAACAATTTAATAAGAACATGATCTATTTAAAAAAAAACAAAGTTGATTAGTCATGACTTTCTTTAAATGATTCTTTACACGAAAAATGATTAAAATTGCTTTTAAACTATTTGAAATAGAACAAATATATCTCCATTTCATTTTTGGCTCAAAAATATCCCTACCGTTAACATAAAAGATCACAAATACCTTTTAACTTAGCAACTCCATTAACCTCATGATGTGGCATTTGATGTGAAAAAAGCAAGACATGTGGCTCAACACGTAAGCATCCTACGTGAAAAAAAAATCCACATGACTGCCACTTAAGCTACCCATGCCTATTAACCCTTTACCCACCCCACTAAATGGACCGACCCGTTCCCAATTAAAGGGTAAAGAATAGAGATTCTGGCTGCTGCAGGTGTTGATTATGGCTCCCAAAAGGAGCATATTGCCAATCTAACTCATAATGCTGAACAACTTTCTCTTAGAAACAACAACTCAAAAATGGCGCAAGCGAGATCAAGAGTGAAACAATTTTGCAAATACAAGAATAAGTTATACATCTCAGCGGGGACTGCTCATTCACACTAGTTTATGGAGGTGAGGTGTAGATTGTTGAAGAGACAAAGTTTTTATTGGTCGGAAACACATAAATTTTCCTGGGTTGACGAACAAGCAACAATCGAGGATAAAGAAGTGTTTCATAGATACATTCATTGATTTCATAGCTAATTAAAGGAAGGATTACCTTCAACAACGGGGATTACCTCCGGCGTCGAACCTGCGGTGGCTGTTGGGTTTCCGTCTTCACTTTTCCCCCTTTCCTTATTCATAGTTTGTTTTAGTTCTGTTTTTTTTTTTGAAACATATTGGGGCTCTCCTGTAACTTTGTACATATTTCCGTTCCAATAATATGGCCCAAATGGGTCTTTAAGTTTAAAAAAAGAGTGAAACAATTGAGAGAGCTGCTATTCATAGAGAAACAATTGCAGCAGATGCATCTGTGTTTGGTTTTGGAGATGATGAAGACTATGAATGTGAACGGGTCGGTCCATTTAGTGGGCTGGGTAAAGAATTAATGGGCGTGGATAGCTTAATAGGCAGTCATCGGGATTTTTTTTCCACGTAGGACGCTTATGTGTTGAGTCATATGTTTTATTTTTCCACATTAGATGCCACGTCATGAGGTTAACAGGGCTGTTAAGTTGGAGGGTATTTGTGGTCTCCTATGTTAACGGCAGGAGTATTTTTGAGTCAAAAATAAAATGAAGGATATATTTGCTCTATTTCAAATAGTTTGAGGGTAATTTTAACCTTTTTCTGATCTTTATATAAAGGGAAATAAAGAAACTTATAATGATTCTTTATATAGTACCATTGTTGTTAGTAAAACTTTCACATATAACCACTTAAAAATAATTAATTACTCTCCATAGCTATAGTTTGATAATTACAATTTGTAGCTACATGTTATATGGAGGAGAGAGGCGAGCGAGACTGGGAGAGAGAGGATAGAGGCGAGAGAGAGGGGAAAAGAGTCGGAGAAAGGTGAATTGTATATGTATATTGGTTAGATAATTGTATATTATACATATGTAATTGGATATATGGCAAGAGAGATTGAGAGAGAGAGGAGAGAGGCGAGCGAGACTGGGAGAGAGAGGAGAGAGGCGAGCGAGATCGAGAGAGGAAGGAGAGAGGCGATCAAGAGAGGGCAGAGAGTGGGAGAGAGGTGAATTGTATATGTATATAATTGTATATAACTATATATTATACATATACATTTGTATAAATGGCAAGCGATATTGGGAGAGGCAAGAGAGAAGCGAGCGAGAGAGGCATCCTGGCGAATTATACATATACAAACATGACTAATTATACAAATTCGAAGTCAGCCCACGTAATTAATGTATAATGTTAATCGCGAGTGGTACTTATAGCAAACTATAATTATGATGAGTAATTAAATAGTATATGTTTACTTATCTGCGTATTTTTTCCTTGTTATAATAAGTTTCTTTTTTTTCTCTTTATAATTCACAAAAGTAAAAAAATTAATAAATATAGTTTTCTTAAAGAGATTCGAGACCATGAGCTGGATGAAAATAATCTCTTATTACTATTTATAAATTAAATAAAGAAAAATGACATTTTTAAATGTGTAAAATTAAAATTCCAGATTGTTCATCAACAAAATTAAAAATAAATTTATGAAAGACTACAAGACTATACAATTGAAACCCCTCAAAATTGATGTCTTTCACTTACTGTTTTTGAGAACTATAGATATCCATTGTTGACAAATTAAAATTTGAAGATTCAACTTGAAATATGATTAACATTATAATAACTTCAAATTTTATATTTTCTTTTGACTTTGATATAAATCGTGTTTCGTAAACTACATATACTTTTACTTTAATGTTTTTTGTAGGAAATGTTCCAATTGAGCAAGTTTTATCCTCCTTTTCCTTACCTTTTTTTTTTTGACAAATTAAAAAATGACATATTTTCTTTTTCTTATCATACTCTTAATCAATTACTTTGAAAGTTTAACTTTTTTGATATTTTTAAATTTTTTAATTTATTTACTTCATAATTAATAGCAATAAAATGAAAAACGTAATTATTTTTATAGATATATCAATTTAAAAATAACCAAATAATTATGGATAAGAGCAAGTATTCAACTAGCCATTATTCTCATTCTCTTCTTTTTAAGCCCCCCTTAAATTGCAAAGTATCCACTATCTGGCACATATTCATTTGGTCAAAATATCTAGATTTTGACTTTTTATTATTTTTCTTCATCTAATAATGTGAAGCTCCTTAATAATCTACTTTTTGGTACAGTTTCACATTCTTGCTTAATTTAATAGCATTACTTGCACAAAAAAGGAGCACAACAGCTGCCAAAGAGGCTAATTTTTTTAATCGGATAAAAAAACTAAAGGGACTCCTGCCGACTTAGACTACTTTGAAAAAAAATAAAAAAAATTCTTAATCTGTTTTTAAAAAATGTTTTTTTTTAAAAAATAATAATTAAATTTTAATTTTCTAAATGACGGGTATATGATTCATAACATATTTTAATTACATTTAAAATAATTTTAATTTAAAATTACTAATTTAAAACTTTTATTTATTTTTCTTAAACTCCATGTAAATCCAACTAAATGAAGGGAAGTTACCCAAATGACAATCTATTTTATTTATTAGCATTTGATCATATACTTTTAATTAAGTTTTTTGTGTGCGTTTTGAATATTCTCTATTTATATGACTCATTTTTCTCTTTAGTTATTTTTAAAAAAAGAATAATAGTAAAATTCAATATTTAATACTAATTAATTTTAAAAAATTCATTTTATTCTAATGAGCTAATCTTTTAATTATACAAAATATATATGACTTATTTTATATTATAATTTTTTTAAAAAGTTTTATTTATATTTATTTTTAAGCACTATATCAATATAAATTAATTCATATTAATTGAAACGAAGGAAGTAATTCGAGAAAAGAAAAACTAATTTCTTAAATATATATTTTATCGCTTTTAATTACACGCATCATGGCTCACGCTAATATATGTACTTCTATTTTCGCATCTTTTTTTTCTCTTATCTACAAATAACAAATAGAACGCGAAGTTGAAAATCCCACGTTCAGCAATTCAAATTCAAATTCAAATGTTAATCCAGCACGTTCCCATTTCCAGCAATAAACAAAAGCGGCTCCTCACAACTCTATAAATTCTTAACCAATCACCATTAATGGGGATCCACTTCCAAAAAACCTTCAAATTCAATACCCACAATTTTTTCTACAAAACAATCAAAGAAAGGCGAACCATGATAAACAGCACAACTGAAAGCACAGACGTTCCAACACAAAAGTACCACCTACCAAAGCGTATAATCTTGGTCCGTCACGGCGAGAGCCAAGGGAACAAGGACGATGCTGCATACAGCGTAACCCCAGATTACAAAATCCCTTTGACGGCTCAAGGGATCGAACAAGCAAAACAAGCTGGCTCCCGGATTCTTGATGTTGTTTCCGGCCACGGGTCGTCGGACAACTGGAAGGTTTACTTCTATGTCTCTCCTTACGTGCGCACGCGCTCCACGCTCCGGGAGATTGGCCGGGCATTCCCGAAGAATAGGATGCTTGGGGTTAGAGAAGAGTGCAGAGTTAGAGAACAAGATTTTGGGAATTTTCAAGTCGCTGAGCGTATGAAAGTGATTAAGGAAACTCGCGAGAAATTTGGTAGATTCTTCTATCGGTTTCCAGAAGGCGAATCGGCTGCTGATGTTTATGATCGAGTTTCCCGTAAGAAGTTTAATTACCCAAATACTCTCTCTTTGATTTTGCAATAGATAGAATTTTTATACTTTGAAACCCTATAATTTTGCTATTCTCATTACCTTTGATGACATGATTTTGTGGCAATGCTATAGGTGACAAACTTCTGAAGGTGTTTCTTATAAATCACATATATTAAGTTCATGCCAAGATGAATATGTATGTCTTTTGTTCTCTGTGTCAAGTCAAAGTCTGCGCTATATAATGAAACAGGAGGGGTCTAGTTTTAGGATAGTTGGAAAGAAAGAGATAGTATAAGAATAGGATATATTGTGGAACTTTAGAGGTGAGTAACAATGGATGATGAAAAAACAAAGAAGTAACCATGGATCCTTTAGTTTTTAGTTTCAATCTAAGAATATTTGAGAGGGGTTTAAGAGATCTTTCTGACATTTTATTTTGCCGCGACTTTCTTACTGTGGCGGGGGATATGGGTGGATACTGGTGTGAGACATTCTCCTAGAAATTACCAATTTGTTGGGGGAAAACCTCTTTTACTTGTGTGCATTTTGTTCTAACGAAGATGTCTGTGGTTTGGCTTAGACCAAGATTAAGTCATGATAAAGGTTTTATGATTAGTATGATGTTTAGGTTGCTAAGAGATCCATTATCGTTTGTCGCCACTCAAAGGAAAGATGTCTTTCAGTGTGTCCTGGATCTTGAGATTTGTGTGTTACACTCTGTTGGTGGTAGTAATCTTGCCTTCTTGATGTCCACATAGAAGTAGTTTAACAACATTGGAGCTTTTAACTAGTATTAGAACAATAAATCATACTAAATGTTAAAGAAGGTGCAACTAACTGCAGCCAGTGCCCAATATGTTGTTCATATTGCTGAAAGGAGGCCAAGACTTAATTTGCTACAGTTGGATCTTCCTTTGGTGCACTGGTCTGCATTCTCAGTTCTCACACACCTTTCGATATAATTGAAGCTTTGGGTCTCGTCACAACTTTGCTCTTGTCGTTCAATTTTTCAGTTTTTTCTATTGATTGACATCAACTGTTATTCCAATTGAAAGTAAGATGCAAGCTTTCAATAATCGTTAATTAAATGGATAGACCTAACAGTCTGAAACTTCAAGTTAGTATAAGAATAAGATCAAGTAGTCTGCTTTCAGCATAAGCAAGTTGGTAAAACATGATGACATAATGGAAATTTTAGTACTATTTTACATCAAGACCGAATTAAATGTGCTTGTCTGATTTTTTTTTCTTTTGAAAGGGATTAGAAACTCATATAGCAGTTTGCTCTACAAATCTTAATTTTTGAATTACCATAAATCCTTGGGACTGGATTTATATTGAATCCCAGCCAATATACAGAAAAAACCAAACCTGTTTCTGCTTTATATCTACTAGGGTAGTAAGCATCTTTTCCAAGGCAGTATTAAACTCAATCTTATGCTTGATGACACTCAACACCGCCGAAGAAATTCATATCTTCATGGCAACTATCACTAATATTTTTTCCGAGAGAGAAATTCTGAAGGGTGACTTGAACTTATAATACCACCTCTTAAAGGAAAGGAGTGTCTTTTCTTCATTACTCAATGCTGGAATGGTTTCCCAAGCTTTACTACCTCGTAGGATGATTTGAATTCTGTTTTCTGATCCTTGTTCTGCTTATCAAAGATCCGTGTCTAGTTTAAAATTAAAGTTTGGTGTGTTTATAGCCTTAATCTAAATTATAAGATCTTGTCGGTTAAAACTAATTCAAACTTTTTGAGACCAGAATGAATTGCTGACTTATATGGATGATAGTGATATGATTCTACTAATTATTTTATACACACAGTGATGTAATAAAGACTGATTTCTTTTACATGTCCACCAAAAATCCTTCTGTTATGGTAATAGTTGGTTTCTTTAATTTGTTATTTGAGCAAAATGCAACTGGTTTGTTCAGTGAATTGAGTAAATGAGGATGCATTTGAATTAAGCTGCAATTCAGAAGAGTGAAGTTTGATGCTTATTTTCATTTGTAAAATTTTGTAATGCAGATTTCCTTGAAACTCTATGGAGGGATGTTGATATGAACAGGCACCATCACAATCCCAATGAGGAGTTGAATCTTGTAATTGTATCCCATGGTCTAGCTAGTCGAGTTTTTCTAATGAAGTGGTTCAAGTGGACAGTGGAACAATTCGAGTACCTAAACAATCTAGGGAATTGTGAGTTTCGAGTTATGGAATTAGGGGCGGGTGGTGAATATAGCCTAGCAGTCCATCATACTGATGAAGAGATGCTAGAATGGGGTATGTCCCCTGAGATGATCGCTGACCAAAAATGGCGAGCTAATGCTAACAGGGGTACTTTGAATGATCATTGCCCTTGGTACCTTGATGCTTTCTTTGACCATTTAGTGGATTCAAATGACAAAGATGATGAAGATGTGAAGTCAAACAACTCGTATCTCCCCCTAGCATGACATCGTTAACGTGTTACTGTTCATTTAGCTAACTGATAGAAATGTTTGTAAGCTCTTTTCAAGTTGTTGTTACAATTTTAGGTCCGGAGGCATTATCAGTGTCAATTTCTTGTAAATTTGAAACTTTCAATAGTATAACAATCGTTTGACATCAAGGATGAAGTATGAATTTTGTTTTTGACTGGAAAAATTATGATTTTTAAACAGGATGAAGATTGATTTTAGTTTTGAGAGGGTCAAGTTACAAGTTTTAGACCAGTTTTCACTGCTGAGGTCGTTGTTTTAACTGACGTATAATGGAAGGTAATTGCAGAGTTGTAAGGACTTTTGCATTGAAATTCACCTTATCGAGTTCTCGAGTCTAATGCTGAAAACTTTGACCAATGACCATTATTTTGACATGGAATGAAAAACGGTAGCTTATAATTTTTAACTATCTAAATTTTAATTTTAAGGTATTGAATTATTCAAAGCTTATAAGTTGGTTAAACTGATTCAAAATACGCATGAGCCAAAATCAACAAAAAGTCATTAGTAATATACCTCAATTTATTATTTTTTCAGATTATAAATACTTTTAGTTTATTGAGATTTAGGGTAAAATCCTGCTCTTATACAATAGCTTGCAAATCACACGGGAGAGGTAATTCACACTAGATAAACGCGGTGTGACGAGCTTGGCCCAGAAGGCAATAAGAGATTTTAAATTTGAGACCTCCAACATGAAAAGTCTTACGCGCAAACGATTGAGGCAGTATCATTTTATAAATAAATTTTCAAAAACAAAACTTGTAACTTCCCTCCATCCCATATACACACACCATTCATCCTTTTCCTAACGACCATTTTTTTATATATATTTATAATTTGTATATAAAGAAAAAACGCTCATCAACACGTAATGTTTAATAACTTTCATATATACTTCCTTGGTTGTAGGTTAGTTGAATTTGAATAAAAGGTTCTTTTCAATCAGCTAATTCAGATGAACTTTTTAAGTATGATTATATTTGTTGTAGGTGATTTTCATGTAATTTCACAAACTTGGAACTTTGACTCTACTCATACGCTAAAATAATGCCGTGTGGGACATCACTCACCTTGAATCGACTTTTAATTACTCTCTAGTCAAGTCTAGTCATTCAATATGCCAAAAAAAAAAAAAGGACAGATACGAATAAAAAAGAGGACAAAAAATGTAAATTGACTTCATTAATTATTAAGCAAGACTTTTAATAATTCATTGTAATTATTTTCTAAAAGCTTATGTGGTATAACTGTAAACATATGTACAAGTAGTTACCTAATGCAAATATAAAATTATAAATGAGAACTTTTCACGCATGCAAATTGCAATGTAGTTGTATAATTAATAGGGAAACGTACTTCATTATTTATGGTAAATTAACAGAAGGATAGTCTCTTGTCAGTTAATTATTTATTGTAATTAATTTTTTCCATCTTCTAAAGAAAAAATGACTTAAACAAATGGAGTAATTAACTTGAATATGTATGGAGTCCTCAGTATAAAATTGTCTTTTACAAAAGGTTTTTTTTTTTTTTAAAGTAGAATTTTCTAATGCAAATTTAAATCAGTCGAACTCTAAAATAATAGTTAAACACTTAGTTGAAAAAAGAGAGGAACATGTGGGGAAGTTCTTGGAACGTTACCTATTTTGTTCTCATCAGAATATTTAGGCATTATTATTGTATTCGTTAAGAGAGCATGTTATACACTTTGCTAGCTCTTTAAAGGATATTCGTAAGGTATATTATTCTATATAAACTTTGTTTTGTTGGACATATATAAATTATATTTAGTACTTCACTTTTTTTTCTTCAACTTATATGATATTTTTTCTGATTTATTTGTTTCAATTAAAATGACAGTCTTTTATATTTAAAAGTATTTTTTATTTTATCACTAATTAAATGAATTATAAATATAAAAATTACTATAACTTACTTTACATCCAAGTTTAAAAACTTTTCTAACATTTCACGTCAAATTAAACAAAATGGATAACTATTTTTTAAGCCTCGTTTGCGAGGAAAACTTATACTACGTACTGCTCATTTTACGATCTCAACATTTTATAATATGTTGGTTATTATCCGAATTAAAATGTATGATATAAACTTATTATATATAATACTATAAGTCATTTATTTAATTGTATACATATCTTTTATACGGTGCATTAAATATAAACTATGGATATTATAGGTCTACGAAGACTCGGATGCTCAGTCAAAGTTGCATCACTTTCATTATCACACTATACCAAAACAAAAGAACAAATAGATATATTAGACAATGAAAAATAGTCCCTAAAGTTTAATTAGAATAGTTTTGGTTCTTTAAGTTTACTTTTGATTTCCTCAAATATTTAACGAACTTTAGTAGTTTGATTTTGATGAGATATACGAAGTATTTTTTAGTCATAAAATTAAAAAAATCTCATCAAATCCTAAAAACTGCAATATAAAAAACTACACTAGATAAAAATTGTACAAAAGAACACACCAAATTTAAGAGAAAAACCAAAACTAACAAAACATACAAAAACTTGTATTTCCAAGCGCGATTCCCGCTTTATAAAACATTTTCTTCACAGTTTCCGTCAAATCAAACAAAAAATAATTACTCCCCGGTCTTATTTTTTGTTGTGCTTTTTAGATTTTGAGATTCAACAAGCCTATCTTTGACCATAATTTTTTCATAGATCTTTTAAACATTTTAAATTATCAATTATTGTAACTTATAATACTTTTTAAGAAGTTTACAAATATATAAATTAAAAATTCCATGTGCAAATTTGCGATTAATTTTAAATTGTTTGACTTTCGAAAAATAAAAAATGTCGTAGTAACTCTTTGCAAACATAAAGGGAGCAAAACAGTTGAAATCATACTTTAGGGACTATTTTGAAATTTTTTCATCTATATATAGAAGGTGAACTTGCTTGCATGATATATCACCCAAATAACACAAGACATAAATAGAGATCATTACTAGTCCCCTTTGTATGTTTCTGCCTAAATAATGTCTCTCGTCAAAATTCAAAGCAATGGCAATGACAATGACACTCGTTTGCCCAAACGCATAATCCTGGTCCGTCACGGCGAGTGTTCAGCAAACGCCGATATCAATGTGTACGGAACAACTCCAAATCACAAACTTGAACTGACGGAGAAAGGGATTGAGCAGGCCAAGCAAACTGGAATCCGAATTAAGAAACTGATTTCTGAAAATGCTAAGAATTGGAAGGTTTTCTTCTATGTTTCGCCTGCAGAGCGTACGAGAAGGACGCTGAGAGAGATCGGTGGATCGTTCCCAAAGAGGAGAGTGATGGGTGTGAAGGAAGAGTATAGGCTGAGAGAATTGAATTTTGGAAACTATCATGACCCTGCAAGTATAGGAAAAATTAAGAAGGAACGAGAAACGTATGGGAGGTTTTATTATAGAGTACCTGGTGGTGAAACTGAAGCTGAAGTTTATGATCGTATATCAAGTAAGTTCTATTATTTTTTTCTACGAATTAATGATCCAAAACACAACTCAATATTTTTTCCTTTCTCGAATTTTATACCCTAATTTGTTTCCTTTTTTCTGCTTAAATGATAACAACTCATAGAGTAAAGCATTGAGGTGCGTTTTGTTACTAGTGATACATAGTTCAAATTGGAAAACAGAACAATCAATATATGTTATGTAGAGATATGATTATAATTACCTTAGTAAATTATAAGATGATCGTGTGAATATTTTTAAGACGATTAGTATATATAGTAACATAAACTCATATAACAATATGTAGGTTATATTGAATGCTTGAGGAGGGACATAGAAATGAACAAGTTCTGTCATGATGAAACCAACATCATCATCGTTACCCATGGACTGTCCAGTCGGATCTTCCTCATGAAATGGTTCGACTGGACAATCGAGCAATTTGAGGATCTCAACAGGATGAAAACGAGTGAATTTCAAGTGTTGCAATTAGGTCATGGCGGGGAATACAGCCTAGCATTTCATCACGATGACAAGAAACTTTGCGAATGGGGACTATCTCCTGATATGATAGAGGATCAAAAATGTAAAGCTTATGGTCCTCCTACTGGAGTTAAATGGCAGGGAACTTGTGATTCATATCCTTTCATGGATTGTTTTGCAGAAGATTCAGATGATGAGAATACTATTATGTAAATTAGCACTAGTTAGTATAACCCCTATTAAGGTGTATGAATAAAATTGGTGTAATTGGATTGTTATTAACTTAAAAACTCCCTCTCTGTTTTAGCCTTCTTTTATTATTATGTCTCTCCCTTGTCTTACCTCTATTTATTGCTCTTTAAGCCGGTGTTAAAGTTAATATTGATGAATAAGTAATAATGGACATCAAATAAGTTAAAGCGATATTTATTTTGAAAAATGAGGGTATTTTAAATTGATAGGTTTCAACTTTTCACATTTGCTTTAACTAATTAGGATTATGAGGTCGACAAATTCTGTTGTCCTCTTTCTTCTTTTTAAAATATCAAATTTGTTTGCGTGGATTTGAATTTGAAAGAGTTAGCCATGATTGTTACTCTATTTTATTTTACTTTTTTGTTTCTTTTCTTTTTTACTTTAGTTTTGACATCATTTGAATTACTAGTAAAATATTTATGTATCTTTCAATTCCTTTTCCCTTTCTTTTATGTCATTATTATTTCATTTTATCTGTCATTCCACAAATCACATATTTGTTAGGACTAGTTACACTGGCTCTCAATGTATTCCCATGGGACAAGGATTCCTTCAACATAAAATTCGACAAGTCCCCCCTAGGAACAACACTTTTAACATGGGAATGAGGGCCGAATATGCTCTTGAATTATGCCAAAAAGAATAATTTTGCACTGAGATTATAAATTTAACAGTGCACTTTAGAAAAATCTGTGTGTCTGTCCAGTTGGTATGTAGGCTTGGAAGATTCAATGGTTCAAGAAAGATAAAAACTACCTAAATTAAGCATCTATGTCCAATCTTACAAGTTTACCAACTCCAGGTAGTTTTTTCTCCCTAAAAGACCAGCTAGTAACCGATTTTGGTTGTGGTACAGTGGTGAAACTGCTTCAATCTTAATCAAAATTTAGAAGTATCAGGTTCAAATCTTAGGTAAGAAGAAAATGCTTTTGGAAACGTCACCCCGAAATGAGCCCTGCCACGCGCGATCTGAATCAAGAGTCACAATGGAAAAAATAATTTTCAATGCGCGATCTGAATCAAGAGTCACAATGGAAAAAATAATAATTTAGGTAGTGATACTACAGTTATACTCAATTTCTTTTTTTTTTTAATGGATTTTATTAATGTAGTAGGCATTTAATCAAGCTTCTAGGAAAAAAATGTTACTGTTAAGTAGTAGTGTTAAATATTGTATTTTTAAAAAAAATTTGTTATGAAACTTTATAAATTAAGAAGAAGAATAAAGTAGGGAGAAAGAGAAAAGATTTCTCATTCATGTTAAAGTATATTCAATATTCATATATCTTATTTACAATGAAGAAAAATTGGAAAACTTAATTTTGTCCCCAAGTAAGATTCCTAACCATATCATAAAAAGACTATAATTAGACATTTACTATAATAAAAATTGTTTATAACAAAATTGATATATTTCTTTTAAAAAAATACATCTTTCAATTTTGGGGACAAACAAATTGATACGTATTAATACTTTTTTCCAGGATGAATGAACAATTACAAATTTTGGGACCACGTAGAACAAAAAAAAAGACATACGTGGACCGTATTGATTGGTCCAGTTATTTTCCCGGTTTTGATTAAATTTTAATTTGGATTGTTAATTTAGCACTAAAACACATCCATTGTTAGTGTTTGAATGATGATCAAACACTAGCTTTGCTATTTTAAAAAGCAGAGACTTGTTCTTCACTACCTAATTCCTCCTATTTTCTCTCTTCTACAAATGTTGTATTATCTTTAACCAACTCCATATTTTTCGTCTCTCTTTTTTGGGATCTGAGTTACTTTTACTTTTCCTAATCCACTAAAGCTAATCACTATTTCTGGTTTTTTTTTCCTCTCTCTCTGTATTTTGGATTTCAAGAAAGAGTTTGAATACTACTCACTACAATCATTTGTGTGCTTGCTTATACATTGTTTTCGTTTGGTGGGTGGCAAGGCATTAGGATATAGACCCATTTTGTGAAGTGGGTTTTTGTTCAGACTTGCTCAAATGATTGAGTTTGAGTTACAGATTATTGGAAAGTTTTGATCTTTTGACACAGGTAATGGAAAATGTGTGTTTTTTTCAGCGAAAATCTGAAAAAATTGGGATTTTCAGATTTGTAGTTTTGTTGTCTTTTTCTTGATTTTGTTTTGAAATTGAAATCTGGTTTTGTGTACTGACAGTTGGGTTTTGGAACTTTTGTTGTGTGTTTTAGGGGCACTTTTTTATGGCTTATCCATCAGACCATAGGTCCTCTAGTCGTGGGACTGTGAGATTAGTTTTGGTTCTGGTGGGTTTGTTTTTGGTTATTTACATGGTGAGACCACCAACATTGCGGCACTCTAAGGCTTTGTCTTCATGTCCTCCATGTTTCTGTGATTGTGAGGAGGATCCCATGTTCTCGGCTATCGGTCAGTTTATCTCTCTTTGGATGCTAAATCTTGCTTATCTACTTTAAAATTGTGTAGGTTGTGTACTTATGTTGGCTAATTTGATCCTAATGACGAAAGGTAATGCCTTTTACATATTGGGACACCTAGTGTTTAGTAGTTCATTTGAAGTTGAGTTTCTACTTTTAGAAAGAAGTGATGATATTTTTTAAATTTATAATCTATGTATGAACAATTTGATTCAGAAAACTTGTATATCCTTCATGGGGGTGCTTGTCAATTGTCATCCAAATCGGTGAACTATGATTGATCCATTTTTAAACTATTAAGTATTAACCAATTGAGAGAACTGGGGGATCCTCAATTAGTAGTACCTAGTTTTTACCTCTTGTAGAAGGTGGAGAATGAACTATAACTAGATATTAGAAGGAATTTCTGTGACTTGAAAACTTTTGGAGGTTCCTCAGAAGGAAGAACTGGAAATAGACACAAAACCATTCATCCTAGCTCTATTTTTGTTCAAATGAAATGCTCAGCCAATTCCATGCATCAACCAAAAGGTCCTTTCTAAGTCTATATGTTCCTATTGAGTATGGCTGGAGAATATTCATGACAGAAGTAACAGGAATGAGTGAACTGTCTTGTATATTTAAAGACTATATTTTTCTGGTACAAAAATCAAACGTTTTGTATTATTATACTTCCATATACATTGCGAGGATTTCATACAGTTAATCTTAAGTTAGGTCTTTCAAGAATCCACAAGAACTAAGTGAATTTGCTGAGAATTGGTGCAGGTTACGATTAAAACGAAATTTAAGAGAATGACACTTTAACTGAAATTTCTAATTAATGGTTAATTTGAGATTTGTACTGGGAAAGGAACTATTATATATTTCATTGAAGAGACAAAAGTGGGTGAGAACCATGAGGTATCATGTTCAAAGGTGTGGCCTAGTGGTCAATGAATTGGGTGTCGCCTAGTAGTCAATGAAGTGTTGCCTTGTTCCGAATAGTCTGTTTTGATTTATTAATTTCCATAAGGAGCCCATAATTCTCTGAGGGCATAAATTGGCATCACGACACAACTTGTGGGCCTGGAAGAAACTTTGTAAACCTTGGAGTGATTCAGTAGCCGCAGTTCCAAACTCCCAATCTCTCATCCTGAATAATAGGTTGATATGACTTATCTAAGCTATAGATGCCTCTCATTGTTCGCATTGGTGGTAACAGAGCATTTTATTGAGAACTTATTCAGAGTACCGACTCTTACTGATTTTGTATTTAGATCTTGAACTATGTCTCTGGCAAAAGGAGAAATTCTTAATGCCATACAAGCTCCTTTGAGAATGAGAACTTTTTGATAAATTTGCATCTGCAACAAGTGGCATAATAGGGTCCAGGAAATAGTTTTTCCAAGAGTTTGCTGAAATAATTTATTTGTTTATCCTGATTGGAGTAGACTGAATGCCTTCTACATCATTAAGACTTGAGGTTCTCTATTTTGAAGAGGATGAGGATTTGTTTACATATAAAGGATAATACTTCCATCAGTATATCATACTATTCAAATATATACTGCTATGCCGCAGTACCTTTAAAGTTTATGAATCAACATTCAAGATAGTTTTTTAACCATATTGTCTTCCTTTTGTCTGGTATAACAAAATTTTAAGCTATTTATTCAGTACTTTCTCTTTTCTCTTGGTTATGATGTTTGAAAATCAGCATAGCTTTTGGAAATAATAGTATTATTTCAATGCAGAACTGACATCGTTTGTGATGTCTTCCTCTGTCCTGCTGATTCTTATCTCTTATTTATGTGTTGTTTTGCAGACATCTTAAACAGCTCATTGGCAGGTTAGTTCCCTGCTTCATTTAGTGCCTGAAAAACTGTAAGGTGTAATCCTCTATGAAATTGAGTCAAGTGTTAAACTGTTTCCTGTTTAAAAGTTACTCTATGAAGGCGTAATGTTGGAGAAACGATTATAATCTTTTGGTGATAGCCGATAGGGATATTATTTAAAGCGACACTAATCCAGCAATTGACTGAAACCTAATCCATCCTTTTAATTTTCTTGTGTCTAAATCCTGATTGCACTAGTAACAACTCACAAACAGAGCACTATACTTACTAAAAGAAAAAAAAACAGAGCTGAGATGTTCTGGACAAAGTGACTGTTTGGCATCCGCTAAAAGTTTTGAAGAACTGTCTAAAACACTGAAAGCAAAATTTGGCTCTCTTCCTCCATTTGTCTGATAAATGTAGCATTTTTCTGCCATCAAATTATTTAGTCTTTCACAACATTGTGCTGCATGCTGTTAAGTAGGTTGCTGTTGAAAAATTTAGGAGGAGAGGTTTAATTTGGTTTAAGCTGTTTCCTCTAATCATTGGATCTTTTTGTGATGCAGACTGTGGTAAAAATGATCCTCAGTTGAATGAAGAGATGAAAAAAGACATTGCTACTTTACTAGCAGAGGAGATTAGCTTGCAGAAAAATGTTACTGATGACGTCTTGAATCGCACAAAGGCTCTAATTATGAGTGCCAAAAGAGCATCTTCACACTACCAAAAAGAATCAGAGAAGTGCAACATAGGGATAGATACATGTGAGGTAGGGAGGGAAAAGGCTGAAGCTGCATTGATAGAAGAGCGCAAGCTCTCTGCACTGTGGGAGACTCGAGCCATTGAGTTTGGCTGGAAGGACTAGTGAAGACTTTATTCCAGGAAAATTAACCATTTTGGTCTCTGTTAGAATTAGAATAGATATGCACTTAATATGCCTCTTTCCTTGTACACCCATTTTGTGAATATGGTTTTCCCTTTTGGTCTGTCTTGGTTTTCATTACTTATACTTCAGATTGTGTTGATTTCAGTTAATAATTTATTTGACTTTTTTCCAAGTTGTGCTATCACAATTCACATCATTATCAACAGATGCGTATGGATTTTAAGTTGAACCAGTATGATAAAGCATTTGATTTCTTATACTACCTGCCAATTTTGGCCATCTTGCTGTCATGTCATGAGTACATACTGTTCTCTCAAGAGTCCCAGTCATCTACATTGTTATCACTAAGCAATAGTTAATTACATTTCTCACTTAATTAGAGTAAACTAACACTGAGTATAGGTAATCATTTACTTAAAACTAGTTATCTCACCTCTTCATAGCTTGTAATGGGTGACTAGGAAAAAAAAAAACATAAAGTGTTTTTTTCGAAAAAACCGGAAGGTGGTTTAGTGTTGATGATTGGTTGAATTTGCATGTTCTAAACTTCTACAAACTGAAAAACTAAAGTCGTCTCTATTACCAATAATATAAATTACTCCAGATGATACATCTCATCGAGCAATACATATTTCACACATCCCCTAATAATGAGATCACAGAATGCAGGTGAGCAATCTTGATAGTACCAACAAATGTGAAACAGAATTACATGTGATGAACAGAACAGTAAAAGCTCATGGGGTAACAAAGAGTCCAAACACTGAATAAGTTTAAATTGCAAGCAAACACTTTGAATTGACTATAGCATTCTTTTGGTCACTTCAGATATGGAGCTCTATTTATTAAAGATGTTAAGCAAGAAAAATACAATGTAAAACAGGAAAGGTTAAACAGGCTAAAGCATGGTGTTTCAACATAATGTAGGAAATGACTTGTCCAGCTTCTGCATTCAACCATTGTTATAGTGTCAACGCGCAAGACAATTCCATCAAACCAAGTATATACTGTCCAAAACTGCAAACCCGGCTGCAACTCCCCCCTCATTTGATGAAGAGACCTTTGTTCGCATCAAGTAACCAGCCTGTTGGTTGATTAAAACTTCTGTCTTGTTCCTGAATATTAAGTGCATATCAGCACAAGATATTAAAGGGCAACGATGATTTTAAAACTTAAATTTACAAAAAATAAATAAATCATTCTTGCTCATTTGTTATTCAAATAATCTGCATCCCTTGTAACATCATTCTATGAATCAAACATAAGCTGAAAGCAGGGACTGGAACGTGCCTCGGGTGAAAAGGTTGTTTCAATGTTTCTCCTTTCTGGCAGTTCCTCTTTTTCATTCTTATGTTAAATTGGGGTGGGTGGGTCCATGGGGATGGAATAGTTCACTTATTACCTTAAATAGGTACCATATATCCCAAGTTCTGATATGGTTTCTTCTTTATGAGAGATGCCTTCTCGCATTAGTATCGAGTGAGAGATCTTCGGAAATATCCTCTGCATTAGTATGTAGGCTGCATCACTTCCAGTGCCTTCCTTTTGTAGTTTCAAAAGAGCTTCTCTGACATCCTCCCCATAGATATTGTTTCCTGAGGTAAGAAGAGGATCTAGTATGAATGATTTTGATGTGTAGTTACGATATAGACAAAATCAATTTCATGAGCCAGACCTCCCCCTTCTCGTTGTGGTTTCATAACATACAATTCAGGCCTCTCAATTGCATCCTTGACAATGTCGGATTCATCCAAGCTCCACAACCCTGCAAAGCATTTCCGTAGTTTGGCAATGTCATCTTTGTTTTCCAGAAACCTGCTCATAAACAAGGACTGAAGTTTACCAAATCATAGAGTATTAGGAAAAGTTAATTTCTCAATGACCGCATAACTGTATTCATTATGCTCCCAATACAAATTATACGAAACGTTCTACTTCAAATTGTCTGGCTTTTTGTATCTTGTTAATTTGGACATTTATTTTTTTACCTTCTTTTTTGCACCACAGGAAAAGAGAGCAACGGATAGACAATATTCATCACAATCAATTTAAAAAGCACTAAATGCATTAAGTTTTGCCTTTCCAGAACCCCGTTACAGAGAGGAAGAGGGAAGGTCCCAAACAATTATCCAGACTCGAATTTTAACACTTGTATAGACAGCTTTTGAGCTTATCAACACACTAAGTTTACTACTTACTGAATCACAAAAGACACAAGTTGAGTTAAGCTTTTACCTTTCAAGTATATTGGGCTTTGCAAGCTCTTGCTGAATCTTCTTGCTGCCAGCTAAATGATAAGAAATTGAAGGGCACTTGACTGCACGTGATTGCTCCATCAGCAGCCTAGCTTTCCACTCCTACAATAAATTGCATAAAACAGATCAAGCAAAGACGATAGCTAACTGGGAACTTTATAACAAAGTAGAGATCACAACGAGATGCAATAGTAAATGGCCGATCCCTCTATTAGGGCCACTTCCATAATCTCAAATATTGAACAGTAATTATGAATCAAACCTGCCTCTACCCAAAAACATGTGTGCACAACTTAGAGATGCTTTCAAAAGATTTTGCAGAAAGTAAACATCCATAAGACTAACTAAAAGAACAGAGACTGCCTTTTAACTGTTCAATGAAAATGATCAGGGCACATTATCCTGAATTAGGCATCCAAACAGTTCCATTTCAATTGGTTATCAATTTTTTTTTTTTGCTTCCATTTCACTTACCAGGAGAATGCAATGCCTTAGAATATGGAGTTCATTAACTTTGTTTAAAATGCTTTTACCCCCATGACATGTCAAAAACATAGGAATCTCGTCACAAGTGTATGAAATAGGCTACTCTTATTTTGGACTCTGAAAACTAAAGCTGACTACTCCTCAGCCAGTGATCAGTGCTAAACAGCCCTTATTTTGTTTTCTCTCACCTCCCTATCTAAGAAATTCTGATCTAGAGTATACCTGCTAAACTAGGGAATAACCTGCCCACTGAATAGAGTATACCCTTGGAACTGTTTTCTCCTTTTTCTTTTAATAAGGAATTGCTTATTCCTTCTTTTCATTTCAGGTATTTACAGTCTCGATAAGAATTGTTAAATCGCATGAGATGGTGATTCATAAAGATACCAACAGATACATTTATCAAACAAATCGAGCCATGTAAAAATCTGACTGTACAGAGGGTATCCACCTCTATTGTCAGCAAATAGTGGTTATTGCACATATGAGCATAGGAATTTAAAAGTAAGCCAGTAGTTCTATAAAATATATAGTCAAGCAGTATAAAAATAATCTTACAGATTCCGAATGATAGTCACTTGGTGCATAGCCAGCTCTAAAATAAATGACTGCCACAGCTTGACCATCTCTGCAATCCTAAAGATTTTAAGCTTCCCATACAGAAAGAGCAAATTTAACAGCTTTAACACAGTATTTTGGTAGAAAAGTTACATACACAACAAGGGTACCATCTTGTTGAAGCTCGCCAAGTGCATCAATTTCAGCCAGTGTCTTTCTGATAGTTGTAACTTGATGTGTGTTATAAGCTAAGGATATCTTTAGGAGAATTTACAAGCAAAAATCACTGCAGATGTACTACCCAAAATGCATTTTTGATACTTCAGATCAAGATATTCTTAAGTGTCTTAAATATGGCTATATTCCTTTTATTAGATCGATGATAAGTATATTAAATCCACATCTATCATTTAAAGTAGGATATCGTTCTCTCAATGATGCAGAAAGCCAATGCTGGTCATACATATTGCGCTCTTCAGCTTGAACCACAAACATAATCACAGCCCTGCAATATGTATTAAAGTTAGTACAACTTCAAAGACCTACTTTCTAGCATTAGGCAAGAAAATCTCTCAAACAAATCGACCTTGGATCACCATATTCATTCCAAGTTTTAGCCAATGCTTCAGCAAATTGATTTACAGCATTGTTTGCGGGAACTCTGTTAGGATCTGATGCAATGTCTTCTCCGTATTTTTGAAGCAAGCTCCTGTAAACGACAGTTGTATCAACTTCTATATGGGGTTTAGAGAAGAAAGAGCTAGATGTTTTATGATCTGAAGTTATCTTTTCAATATTCACACATGCATACACTGAAGATTTCATCATACAACAACAATCCAAGAAATAACTTGATAAAATAACAACAGAAGTTCTGGATAGTGAGTATTGATGCCAGACTGTCCTATAACACACCATTTACCCAACCGCACTGCAGATATCATTAGCTGCTTGTTTAGAGCCCTTGAAGGTTTTTGTTACTCGCTCCAGGTTTTTGATTTTTTTTTTTGATAAGGACATTACAATGCATTTCATTATTAAAAAAGTGGAAGCTTTGCTACATAAGTTAACATAGATTATTTTACCTGTGAAGATTGCTGACCAGACAACTTAGCCCTGGAAATGATGATGAAATTGTGTTAAGCTCTATTTGCAGAAGTAATTTAGTTTGCTCATCCAGCATATAGTCTGAGCGATGCAACCCCAAGCGTATTTCCTACATCAATGTCATATCAAAAGGGAAATTCTCTCCTACACAAAGAAACAATAAAATACTCCTACAACTAATATAAGTCGACTTAGGCACATAAATGAATAATGCCTTTTTATAACGATTGGAGATGAAGAAATACATGACAGGTTCTCCATTCCTGATGATCAAATATGGCAACATCTAAAGCAACAAGGATAATTTTTTATTACTATCAGGCATATTGAGTAACACCAAGTCCAATGATAAAGGGGTCAATCAAAACCATGGTGATTGATATCATGTATTAGGAATATCAAAATCGTATGTCAACCCAAAATGACAGAACAAGTCTAACAATGATTAAAGAATAGAAAAGAAATGCCACTATATAAAGAGCTGACAAATGTGGTACGCACATATCTCGAAATTAAAATTGTATGATATCAAGATGTACCTCTATCTTGTTGATTTCTAACATCTTGGAGTGGATTTCTAGTAGTCTGGAGGTGAAAGGATCAACTTTTCTCGTCCTGCAGAAAATTGCATTAAGTTTCATAAAACTCTAAAAGAACTCCCATTATCTCTTCCAACTTACTAGAGAGTTGTGTATTCTGTTCCATACATGTTTTCAGTGAACAGCAAACACAGAAGCAATTATGTGTACCAACCTAGAGAGTGATTGCTGCAGAAATTCTCCATCCTGACTCACGCGATCCACGAGTTCATTGAAAATCGGAGCAACTTCACAAGCTTGCTTCCAATGACTTTGAGGAAATGACATTGGTATCAGAGCAACTGGAGCATGAACCATATCAATACCAGGAACAGTTCCTGACCTCTTCAAATTTCAAAAGGCACAAATATCACATGAAAGCAATAACAATAACACCTAACCACCTTCTTGAAAAACAAAGGAGAAAAGGAAGATAAAGCACGAAACTTTTAATCAAATAGTAAAAGAAATCAACAAAATCTGATCTTTTCATAGATAATTCAGTAACACAAACTTATCTCTCTGTGATGTAAAACGATTATCTATTGCCATAAAGACTGACCTCCGAATTTCTGTCACCAACAAGAAGACCACGAAGAGAGCACCAGACAAGGGCATCATTAGCAATCTTCTGCACCAATTTTGAGTCGATATCATGAGGATCGACAATGGGTTTCGCAGAATCTTCCAGTTGGGTCTGCATTTTGGACACTTTAGCACACTTTAATGGGAATTTGGGTATGAAAATCTTGGAAGATTTAAGGAGATGGGGTTCCAAGAATCTAGTAGGTGAGCAGAAATTTAAAGAGTTTGATAGTGATTCTTGGGATTGAAAAGGAGTAGTTAGTGAGATTGATGGAGAAGAACAGCCGCTGCCCATTTTGACATTCTTTGGACCCCTCTTTACCTTATTATCGTCCAAAGTGGCTCCTTACGTTTGGCTGGCTGCTAAAGGGGAGGGAATCTTATTCTCAATTTGCCTTTTCTGAGGAAAGAATTATGCATTATCTGCAAAGTAGCTCACTGCTGACATCAAGAACTAGGTAAAATGTCACTAAAACTATGTATATTTATAACAAAGTAAAGACCAAAAAAAAATAAAAATAGGAGGAGATCTTGACTATTGAACTAGGGAATGAGTAGGAAATAGTGTGCGCGTAAGATTATAATTATATATTATTACTTTCTCCATTTAAAAAAGAATTATTTTTTTTTTGTAACATTTTAATTTCAGCTTTTCACGTGACATGTTTAAGGTCACAAGATCGAAGGATAATTTTTTTACATTTGACCTAACTTTAATTTAGTATCACAAAATTCAAAAGTCTTCTCTACACTCTTAAACTCCGTGTCAAGTCAAATCAGATCATTCCTTGTGAAACATAAGAAGTATTAGTTTGTTTGATCAAACTTTTAAAATTATTTTTCTTCGTTAAGTATTAGAAATTTTTGATGAGCTTGTCCTATGTGAATTACATCTTAAATTGAGTCTCTAGTGTTTTTAGATTTCTCTAACTTGAGGAAGAATAAATGTTGCAAATGCAATTATATTTAGTGTATATTTTGAAGAATATGATTATGTTTCATGCTATAAAAGAAAAGGAATATGACTCATATGAGTTATGCTTCATGGCAAGTTGAGATCCCTTTTTCTTTTCTTGGAAGATGAAATGAACATTAAATTTAAAGTAATGTGTTCTTACTTAAATTTGCTTTCTCTTAATGTTAAAACTTTAATACTAAAATCTGGATATTTATTTGAACATTAATGAGTTGTTAAATTATAAATTTCATATTCAATCAACTAGTTTGAACCAATCAGTTGTTCAATCTTAAACAATGCCCTTGTCAACCACATGACCATAACACCTCATAAATACTAATGAGTGAGAACTTATAACATATCCCAAACGCAATGTGCGTCATTAACAAGTATAATTTACTAGTAATTATTTGTTAATCGCACCTATGAATTTACTATTTCTCATCCCAATTTTCATTTACATTAGAGCCAACCTTGAGAATTGATTTCAATGGTTTTGGCTCTTCTTTTACTTCCTCTCTATTGGAAGGCACTTTCTCTGTTGATTTCTTTTTCTTATTCTTCTTCTTTTTACTGAAATAAATCTCCTCCACATTATCATTTATGCTAACCATCTTCTTTGGAGCTTTATTTTGAGTTTCCATTGATGGTCCAGAGGCTTCATCCTCAACAATCTTGTCACCTTCATTCTCTTCACTCGTTACCTGAGAAAGCTCACTTTCTTCATTTTCAAGGACAGGATCATCTTCAACTACAGCTTCTTCCAGCTTGGGAATTACACGAGAACTCAAATCTTCAGAATGCAGAACATGTTCATTGGTTGAGTGATTTCCATTACCTGGATCAGATAGAGATTGGACCAAACTGTAATCCATGGGATCACCCAAAGTTACAGGTTTGGTAGCTTCAGCAGCAAGGCTCTGCACAAGATACTCAAAAAGCCTATCAACAATAAGTAAGCCATTGCGCCAAGATAAATCCAAACTCGTGATCATGTAGATTTGACCTGCCATTCTAGCAGCAGTATCCTTGAACAAGTTGAATAGCCATCGACAGATGGATAGGCTGAAACACACAGGACATCCAAAAGACATGATATAACATAAGAACTCATTAAAAATGCCAAAGAGCTGGATCTTGTTTTCTCCTTGGTCCATTTCTTGGTTTGTTTAAAGAAAGGAAATTAAAAAAATAATGCGGGCTTTTAGCCTGCTGTAGCATTGGATTCTTTCTGCAAAGACAAGCAACAGTTGCAAGCAATGTTCCTTTTCTTTTCTTGAGAGCAAACCAAAGCCAAAATCTGATAGCATCTTATTTCCTCCTTCCATAAAGCTAATGTTTATAGAGCATCAAGGTTTTATTCCTTGCCTCTTTCTCAACTGGAGTTTAAGAACAAAAAGATAACCAAGAAGATGGCTCTGATTGTCAATCTCAGCTTGAGAATTCAAACCAATTGAGCATGGAAAACTAATAAAGAGGATTAAGGGAATTGGTCAGCTTTAACTGAAATGCAATACTTTCGAACAATGAAATACTAATTGATTGAAGAGCACATGAAGAAAGAGTATGAAACCAGACGAGATGTATTGCTATTTACCAAGCAAGAAGCAAGGAGTATACTTCTTTGTACACAATTTTCACCAAGTCAAATGATAAGCATTCCCTTAAATCACACTGACAACACTTCAAAACAATTACAAAAAACTAAAAATACATCTTTAAAGGTTTTCTTCTAAGAACGATTATTCAGGACCGCATCTGCTTATTAAGTCATAAAATGGCAGATACACAAGTCTGAAGGAAATTTTCTGAATGGACTCGGCGATAAGGCACACGGAAGCACTCTTTCGACCCATGAGAAAGTCCCAACTAATTAGCTTGAGAGAAACAAAGACATGTAGTGTCTAAGGATTGGATAAGTAACAAATCTTAGCATCTTACAAAATTGAAGTGTATCACTCCCTCTTCACAATAGTCTATCTAAACTTTGATTCGTCCACATAAACGCCAGTATGCTCCAGGGTGGAAGAGAGACTTCTCAAAAACCCATATATCACGTACCAAGACCTGGAAGGGAAAAAAAAAATGAGAAAATAAAATTTTCTACTACTATTGCTTAGGCAATCACATAGTAGGACTTGTTGCCAAAATGCTTCACTAACATAACTATTATGATGGTGGAAAACTATAAATTTCAGCATACCAAATATTAGACCTAGCAGGTTCTCATTGTATTATCTGTGGTGATTTAGCAGCCCTTTACTAGATGCAACCAGGAATGCTGTTTTTTATGTTTGTCTTTTTTTTTAAAAAAAGAAGAAAATATAGAACGTTATAAGAGGCTTGCAAGGTAATGCTTCTGGCATCCCAAATTCCCAATCCATATGTTAATATCCCAGATATATTTGTAAAATATGGAGCCATTAACTTAGACTCGATAACAAACTCTGGTTCAGTATTCATCAACTTTGGAGTGTAGAAAAGTGACTTTCTTCACAGCATATCAGATGGCTAAGTCAGTTGATCACTGCATTATACAGAGTCTCTATCACATACCTCCTTATTTCGATCTCCAGAGACAACAGCTCCTTTCCCATCATATGCCTCAAACTTCTGTAAAAAATAGCTTAATATCAACATAGGATAATCATTTCTGATAATACTAGACTGCATTACCACAAAAGATGTGTTGGTCTTTTAAATTTTAAATATTAAAAGTAAAACCTGACGCACTCGTGGAAACTAAACGAAGTTCCTATGGACTAGTAAAACATGAGAAAGGCTGTTCTCCAATTATTTCATTTAAAAACTAATTATGTTAAGGTGATATAAGGGTTTATTCCTTTTCTTATCCACAAGTGGCAGCAGGATCTCTTGGTTTTAAGGCAACGAGATAAGGGTTCATTCCTTTTCTTATCCACAAATAGCAGCAGGGTCTCTTAGTTTAAAGGTAACAAGATATGGGTTCATTACTTTTCTTATCCATAAGCTGCAGCAGGATCTCTTAGTTTCAAGGTAAGACTGATATGACGCCAATAGAACTCTTTCCTTTTTTAGACTAATTTAACAACCATGAAAATTAACTTATCCTCACTTTTCATTATTATGCACTATCCACAGCATAAACATAATTGTCAAAACTCATGTGATAGAATCTGCAATCAGTTAATTAAAGTCCATTAACAGACAAAGAAGCAAGTTCATCATCAACTAGAAGTCATTGACATTTGCTAGCACAGTATGGTTAGTGCATCTGTTTTGGGTATAGAGGCCGCTGGTTCATGAATAAGCAGCTAGAAACTAGAAAGTGATCTTCCAATACTCTTCTTTCTATCCCAGCAAACAGGAATTTTCATGAGCTAAAATAGTCTATCAAAACAAGCAAGCAAATAAGTAAAGTCATTGCCTACTGTCATGCCATGATTCAAGTTTGAGGTTGTGTTCACAGAATCCTCTTTGGGTACTGGGGATATGAGAACACCAATCGGCACCTATTCACTTTCTCTTTTCTCAAGTTACAATCAGAATGGTGACGTTATCTTTTGCCCGAAATTGTTTTTCCAAGTAATTCTCTATAAAATGGATGTCATTGATTGCCATGTTGATTAGCAATAAACAAAGGTTATCCGCCATGTAAAGTCTTAAAGATGAGGTAATATAGACAAATTATGCAGCTATTTTCTTTCTCAAAAAAAAATTATGCAGCTATTTGAATCAACAGGACTGGATGTCAAATTTTACAACCGAATCAAGCATTACAATCATGAGATGCAGAAAACTTGAAACAGCTACAACACCATTGACAGGAGCGCCATCAGCATCAAATGAACTCAAAACAGAATATATTTAAATTATTGGCCAGCTTACCTGCTTAGCCAGAAACTCAAGTGTAAGCTGTATGAACACCTTACTCAGATCATTTCGATCAACACCAATCTGCAAAGAAGCAGCTACAGAGTTCCATAATTGCACAACTAAGAATGGGCAAAAGTTCAAACGCCAAAACTTCCACACGGATAGTCACTTGGTGGATAGAAAATATAAAGAGAATGAAATTCTTTTTACATGATAGAGGTTCCATTTGTTGTTATGTTTCTTAATATTCATGAAAAGTGATTAAAGGGAGGCGAAGGATAAACAATTTTATCAACAGAAAGAAAAAACACTTTCAGTTCACATTATTTTCGACATTATGAGCTCTCTACAGTTTGATTTCACCTAAAAAATATAAGAAATACAACAAATATAGTACCTGATATGGAAAACTGAGTAAAAACGCAATTCAACAACTTCCAATATCAAATAGCCTCTATGGCTTTAATCGTTATCATCCCAGTTAAACTAGCACTCTCTCCCCAATCAATTACGTGGCAAGTTGGCGACATCATCTTAAGAAAAGATATAGGCAATAAGACAGGTACAAAAACTAAAAATATTATCAGAAGCTCTAGTACACAATTTCTTAAACCCTGATGTGCTTCGTTATCGACCCCATTGAATACAGTTTCTCCAAGAAAGACAATTACCAAAACCAACCCAGGAAGAAAATTTATGGAAGGGTCATCTGAAAAGGCTTTGCTGCTGAAAACCAAATTAGAGAGACCAAAAATGTAGATCTATCCATCACATAGCGTAGCGTCCATCAGAACCCGAGACTTATAAAGGGTCAGCATTAAAGGCTTTCCTCCTGACAAACCAAATAAGAGACACAAAATGTAGATCATACCACCTAGTGTCCTGGTAGTTACATAATGTTCCTACACATGCAAACCAAGGCAGTTACAAGCTTAAGAATGGTTAAGGTTTGGTACTTGCCAATCGAGCTCGCAGAGTTCGCACTTTTACAATTGGTTCAATTAGTTCCCAGTAGACAGTAGGCCACATTGATTCTCGTTGCTTGATCTCATTCTTGAGAGCCTGTCTTATAAGACCAAAGGAAGAAATATGTCAAACAGACTAGTTTTAAGTTTGAAGTCAGAAAGCGTGAATTAATTAAATAGCCATGACAAATATAGATAACTGTGGACCAATCCAGCAGCAAACATGGTCTATGTATGAAAATTGAAGTGGTCCAAGATCCAGTCAGTACAAACAGGACCTAACCCATACCAAAAGCATAATCTCATTGTTTCATCCAAACGACCAGGTTAAGCAGCAAGATTGAAGGCTCGGTGTGAATTCAGAATAAAAATACCAGGTATAAGAACCTACAGAGTACATATGCTCCGTAACTAGTTTCCTCAAAGTTCCCTTTCCTCCGTTTGCCATTTGGGTATTTATCTGAAAGGGGAAAGGCAGAAGTAAATCGAAGTCAAATGCTGAACATAGAAAATGTAACTAGTAAACAGAAACAAGAGAACAACAATCACCCGAGAAGTCTAAAGTAATGAAAAAATAGAGCAAGATCGAAATAACACCTCTTTGTATATGCTAACAGCTTCAGTATAGAACTGTTGTTTTGAATATCCAGCTTTTCGTAATTTAGCAATGGCGTATGCATTTTTTAGCTGCAAAGACAAATTTGATGAGTAAAGCTGATGATGACAATGAGATAAAGGACATATAATAGGAACTTTTCACAATCACCCTTAAATAATCTCATTAATTTTTTATTATTAACCCCGAATCTAAGTGAAAGAACATGCTATGAGGGGTTAAAAACTGAAGAATAGCAGCAGATCTTGAAACAATTTATTTTTGTGAAGTAGTCAAGTAGCAGTACCAGTGTTTTAAAAGACTCTTCTGGGACTCGCCCTGGGGCGAGACTCTAGCAAAATGCCTCAAGACTCAAGTTTGGGACTTAGTTCTACAAGACTTACATCCTAAGCGCCCGACTGTACGCCCTAAGCACGCCTAACGCCCAATGCTCGGGACTCGCCTAACAGATCTTACACAAATTATGTGTTAAAATCTTTAATTAACATTGTTGACCCTCATAATTCTTGAATAAATGAATGATACAAAACTTTTTAATCTATAAAGATAACAAGATTGAGAGTAACCTAAACAACAAATGTAGTATCACATATTTACTATTTGGTAACACTATGAAGGTAATTATATATTACGTAACATTTCTCTTAAAAATATGTAGCGAAATTTTACTTGTTCACTTTATCATTGGTCTTCATGGTTTTGTCATATGTCTCAAAATTATCATATTTTATTTAATTATTTGAAAGTAATTTTATTTTTATTCATGAAACAGTGATGTTTATACTATAATACTTGTAAGTTTATTGATTATTTTCTTTTAGGGCTTGGGGGGGGGGGATAAATTGTATAGTACGATATATATATATATATATATTTTTAGAAATAATGATTCTTTTATTATTAGATAGTTAAGATATTATATTATTTATACTTGTATAGTCATAGTCATGTTTTATTGTTATTGGTGTAATGATATTTCTCAATTAGTAATTATGATACTTTTTTTCTTTACTATAGATTATCAATACTTATTGTAAATAAAAATCATAATATAATTTCTATATATTATAGGTTTTTAATTAAAAAATTATATGTAAAATCATTGAAAGGAATTTAATTAGTAATAAAACTATAAAATTGAATATACATGAGAGTACGCCCCGTAGATCTATGGGACTTACGCCCCGTGTCTCGGGGCTTACGCCTCGCCTCGTACTGTATAAAACGCCTCGCCTCACGCCCCCGCCTTTTAAAACACTGAGCAGTACAAGTACATAGAATGGTCAGATGCACAAATAATTACCTCTGAAGTAAGATCCTCCTTTGTCCTTTTCCAACCATTTCTAGTGAAATACCTGGTATCAAGATTTGAAAAGCTAAACACAGGTTGTTTTGCATGATGGCGAAGTGTAAAGAACTCAAAATTCTAATTTTATTTATAATGCACTCAGCTACTATGACCTTTTTCATCAGCATCACTACAAAAGTGATCTAAAAACATTTCTTTGACAGACTTTAAGGAGTGTATGACCTAACCATGCTCCTTACATTCCCTACTTTGAATAAGACGTACTTTATTAAGGTAAAGTTTTATTGATAAACAGTACCAAGACAGTACTCCAGCAAGTACAAAGAGCAGGACTTGGTTTACAATACAGATACAAAGATTCTAACAAGTCCAGCATGTCATACATATTTAAATCAAAATTTACTTTCATCCAATAGTACAAAATTTGAATACATATATATTTGACAACATAATCATCTCTTTTTTGTCTTCAAAGCACCTCCTATTTCTACTTTGAACTAGATATTGTTAATAACTTAATATAAGTCCATTGATTTCTTATATGTTTCGGCATACCAACCCCGTAAGAACTTACTAACTCATTTGTGCACCATGGTGCGTGTTGTCCATATTTAGCTAGCCTCAGTTTTCTCCACATTAAATTTTTCTCCTTAAATACTGTCTTATGTGAGCACATACAATCCATCCTGTCCAAATCAATGCCAGTTTGTAACTAGAACAAAGAATTTGACGGTCCTAGACTGCCACACCAAAGTTACCTAAATACCATGATAGTTTTCTCTCTGTTAGATATTTACTAAAACTAATTCCAGAGAAGGTCTCTTATATTTAGATATTAATCAGAAGAGCGAGCAACCAAAATCAATAGCCATTTGCATTAGAAGTCTTGCTTACCGCTTCCAGAATGGGATTTTCTCACGAGGGACATAAGGCTCATATATGATTCCAGGACTCAGCATAGACACTTTGACTGCTCCCTACAGACGGAAAAAGTATAAAGCTTAAACGTTTATCCAACTTAATCATAAAAGAAAATTTTCTTTTGACAAGAGAGGGTAGCTCAAGTGGAAAGCACACCTATCTCTAACCTTAAGGTTGTGGGTCCGAGTCACCAAGGGAGAAAATTACCACATCAAAAGAATAAGCTAAAGGCCGTAACAGATTAATGTGCTTAATGCTAACAAGTAACAACCAAAATGAAACCAAGCATATTTATTCATTACTAGCAGAGTTCCAATTTTGTTACCATTTGCCGTGCTTGGGCTGGAGCTTTTGCTTTCGTTGTAACTGATCGCATGTAACCATAGCTTATTGGCTCCTGCGTCTAGACGGAAAGTGAAAGTGATGGGAGTAATCAAAGCTCTCATTCAAGAAAATAAGGATATACAATTGCTACAAGGAAAACGATCAGGAGTATCAATTCCGCTAGAAGAAAAAGTGAGCAAACTAACAAGGACAATAGTACAGAAGAAATAGCAACAGATTAACTGATCAACAATTTCAAAAAAATATTAAAACAGTTCAAAAAAGAACTTTGATCCATCTAATCGGTCTAAAAGAGATAATGAACACAACATAAGAGTGCCAACCATCAATTGGGATTCCATAGACTCCACGAAAATTGACCTCTTCTGCTGCGACACTCCCTTCAGAGTTCCGCCAAAACTTTCCTTATTTCATGTGAAATAAGAAGAAGAGATAAAAGCTCTTATTGAATTGGTTGGTGACAGCATAAAAGAGAACTCTTATATCGGAGTTTAGGCAACTTAATATAAGAAAATTATAAACTACTGTAATAACGAAAGTTTAGGTTAAAATAAAGTTATATAATTTTTTGGTATTCTTAGTTATAAAATTATTCTTAAAAATTCTCTGGACTTCCAATATGCTCCGTCAACCGTCAAACACAAGGTGCTTAAACCACTTGAGACAACTAATAGTTTCGAACAAGCTAAAACTTATGCTTGCAAACTTAATATTACAAAAAGGAAATCTGCTTCTGAATACAATGTTGATTTTTTTTCAAATATAACTCACCGTAGTTGAACGGAGCATTATTTTATCTCCAGATGTCCAGGGGATACCTCCATGGTCCTTATGCATGCAGGATGATATGCACCTCAGTGTGATATGTGGAACTGAACACCACGAGTAGACAGTTTAACAAAGAATCATATTTGTCTCACTAACAGCTCAGAGTTCAAATTCTAAAAGGCATAGAGGTCAACACAACGAAAATGAAACAAGAAGGAAGAAAGTAAACTAATTGATTTAGAGTGAGTGGTCTTTCACCAAGTGAACAGGTCTTTGTAGTAGATCTATTATTCTATGGATGGAGATCAGGCCATTTATATAAGCAAGAGAAATTGCTCCAGCACTTGGTATTGGATCACAAGAAAAGACTATTCAATTCATTACAGATAACAGTTATCCCTCTTAAGAACTAAAATGAATGAAATGGAAACTTATAATCAGAAAACAGCATAACTATTCCAACATGATTCAATGCAGCTACAAGTAGACCAGCTTAATTTACGATTTCATATTGCAACCAATCTCATAAGTGAGAACAACAACCATAAAAAACAATTCATTCACCTATTCCACTTGTATCTTTCCATCAGCCTCTAAACACAACCAAAATGAAGTAAATTTCAACAAACCCATTCAAGAAACAGAATATCAAATGCGCATTAGAAACTGAAAACATACACTTACCATTTGAAATAGATTTTGAATTGCTTCTTGAGCTGGCTAGCCTGCAGTATCAAAAAAGGAGTAAGATTTGATACAAAAGACACCTTTAAATACTTAAAAAAAACTTTTTTTTAATAAAAGGGAAAATGGGAAGATAGCTGTTTCGCTAATAAACTCGTTTTCGCATGTAATCAAATATAACAAGTCTCTGGAGTAAGAACTTTATATGCATTATACGAATTTGAGTATAGAGATTATAATGAATGAGCAGCTTACAAGGTAGAGAACTCTCGAATATCAACAGTTTTATAGATGTTTCGAAGCGTCTGCAATCGCCCTAAAGCCATTTGTGATCAAGGAGATTCAAGACGGAGATGGAGGTTTTGGAATTTGAGAAGAGGGTTTAAGGAGGATGTGTTTGCTACTTCGCAGCATAACTTAAGATGGTAGTGCTTACCGTTTAGTGACTGCCACTTGTCACCATTATTCTTTAGAAGTTTCGCTTTTTGGTTTTACCCTTCTTTTCTTTTTTCTTTTTTTTTTTCACTTTATTTTACTCTTTTACATGACCAAAAATAATATCATTTTTTTAAAAAATGATTTAATTTGTCTTGGAATTGAGTTTAAGAAAATTAAAAAAAAATATTATTGTGCTAAAAGATCAAAGTTAGGTTAAATATACCAAAACATCTTTCAAAGTTTAAAAAATAACTTCTCTTCCAAAATTAAGGAAAATATTTATCAAAACTCTACTTCATCCTTTAATTTTTTTTTCTTATCCCGTACCCAACCCTTCCCAAAAATATATTTACCAATCAAACATTAAAAAATATTTTCAATTCACCAGCTAATTATGAGAAAATAAATTAAAAATTTACTTATTTTTTGAGTTTATTTTATACATATCACATGAAAAGTTAAAATAAAAATATTACTAAAAGGGAAAAGAGTTATTTTTTTTCAAATAAAATGAAAATGAAAGTTAGTAATTCTCTTTTAAATAGAAGGATAATTTCTTTTTTGAAATATTTTCCAATGTTAGTTAAAGAGTAGAAAAATATTTTATTTAAGTCGTGGTATATCAAAACTAATATTTTTCTCCTCAACATAAATGAAAGTGATGTATATTATTTAAGATAAAGGATAATATATTTTTAATTGAAATGAACCGAAACAACTTATAAATACGAATTGTTATGCTTTGGATTATAAACATGCTGCAAAAAAGGAAAAGACCAGAATGTCCTTGTGTTTCTCCATGGCTAAGAAAAACGTTATCCATACAAGATCAAGATTCAGCCACAACCAATGAAGGAGACACAACATAACACAACACAAACCACCCGAAATATGAACAAAAAACACATAGCCAGTGTCGCACTGAGCAACAAAAACAATTTTATTCTGTATTTTCTCACAAATTTTGATCTGTTACTGTTTCTCTTCCCATGGAAACCATTCTCTCCCCTCCTTTTTCTCCTCTCTTCAACCCCAAAACTTTTCTTTCAAAGCCTTTTCTTTCCCTTTGTCACTTACCCAGATCAACTAAGCCAATTTGCTGCAGCCTCAGAAAACAGCATTCCCAGATTGAAAAAGAATCTTTTTCAGTACCCAAAAGTTGGGTTTCTCATGTCCAGCAAGGATTAGCTGCTCTAGCTATTTCTTTAGCCCTTAATTTTTGTCCAGTGGTGTCTTCTGATTCTGCATTGGCATCTGAATTTGATGTGTTAAATGAAGGGCCACCAAAGGACTCATATGTAGTTGATGATGCTGGTGTGCTTAGCAGGGTGACAAAGTCTGATTTGAAGGCATTGTTGTCTGATGTGGAGAAGAGAAAAGGCTTCCACATTAATTTCATCACTGTCCGCAAGCTCACTGTAATTTTTCTTCTCTTATTTATCTTTGAAATAGTCTATAATAGAAGAAAAGTTTCAATCTTTATGGTGATATTCTACTTGATATGCTCTTAGAGTACTTAAAGTGCTTTTGTGAATTCTTTTCTTGGAGAAACTTATGTGCTAGTAGACCTCAACCCTGTAACTATACTGAGACTTTTGTGTTTTGTAGAGCAAAGCTGATGCTTTTGAGTATGCTGATCAAGTTTTGGAGAAGTGGTACCCTAGTGTTGAACAAGGAAATGATAAGGGTATAGTTGTGCTCGTTACAAGTCAAAAGGAAGGTGCAATAACTGGTGGACCTGATTTTGTAAAGGCCGTTGGAGATACTGTTCTTGATGCTACCGTCTCAGAGAACCTTCCAGGTAGGAAATACTTCCTCTTAGTTCATTGTTTTTTGGGGCACATTGATTAATTCTGTCATTGAGGTTGATTTCCAATGAATGGTTTATTGAGAATAGTGGCAATAAGTACGATTCACAATCTTGGTAAGGACATGAAGTATAGTACAGAGAATCAGTATAATAGAGAATATTACTTTTCATAGATTATACTAGGTTAGAAAAGTCTAACTCTATTCATCAACACAAACAATGGCATGTGAGCAATTTAGTGAGTTTGATAAATGCATGATTTCTGTAATTACTCTTAGATCTTAGCTTCTAGAAAAGCTGTCTCATTGTTGTGTCTTTGGATTTAGAAACAGGACCTAGAAACACAAACTCCAAAAGAGTTCACCTAGTTGTTTATATATTTGTAATAATTTAGAGACAATCTGCTAATAGAAGGTAAAAAGACTAACTAGTGGCTTGAAATAAGTCTGAAAGTATGGGATGAATAGCTTTTTGAAGAGTGAATTTGATCCTATAGTCATCATTTTTGTTTGAAAAATGCTCAATGGAAGAGGATGCTTGGCAGCTTAGAGACTTAGAGATCATACTACTCCTGTTCTTTTAACTCGTCGTTAATGATAGTGTTAATCAGTACCCTTCCGGTATGTGTTGTGAAAGCTATGGGGTTGAGAATTCTTTGCTTGCTACTGTTATTTACTTTGCGAGCTTTCACCACTTCATTCCTTAACTTCCCTCTTTCGTTGGTCCATGAGGCTTATTAGTATTTATAGACTTGCATTACATTCCTAAGAGGCAACCTTGATTAGAAGTAAAAAGTAGAAAGTGGAAGATCCACTTTTCTCTATTTCATTCATTTTTAGCCTTTTAGTAGAGAAAGTGGATACTATTCATACTTCCAATAAACTGGGATGAAATGTATTTTTTTTGGAGCATTCTCCTTAAATGTCTATTTCTCTAGGTTAAACCCCAGGCCCAACGTTTCGTCCAATTATTCCATATTGAGAATGCAGTATCTGAATTTCATTATTAGTGTTAAAGTTGGTATGAAAAGTCTCTTAATCAAGAAAAATGGGGTTTGGATGCATGAATTCAAAGTGTTTGTTGGATAAACCAAATTTGGGAAGGTTCACACAGAACTATCGATCACCACATGCTTTTTCTCTATGTTGATGACTATTTTAATAAAGTATTATCTGTCTAAACAACTTGTTCTGTATATATGGGAGAATTAGCGACCTCAGAACAATTTTGTTTTGTTTCATAATGCCAAGTACACTAATGCTCTTGATTCTGATGGTGGGGCTATTGGTTTCAATTTTGTAGTCTTGGCTACTGAAGAGAAGTACAATGAAGCAGTTTTCAGCACTGCCAGACGTCTTGTTGCAGCCATTGATGGCCTTCCTGATCCTGGTGGTCCCCAACTCAAGGATAACAAAAGAGAGTCCAACTTTAAATCCAGAGAGGAAACTGATGAGAAAAGAGGACAATTCACACTTGTGGTTGGTGGGCTGTTAGTGATTGCTTTCGTTGTTCCTATGGCTCAATACTATGCATATGTTTCAAAGAAGTGAACTGTCTGATTCTGGAAAGTTACATTTTCGTGAGATTTGAGTAAAGCATGTATATTATCGTGTACAAAATGGTCCATTCGGAAATGACTGATTCATGAGATATTTAAAAAGGATAAATATGAAGATTTGAACCTCCCCTAACATAACGGATACTACCATTTCTTTTTATAAGAAGTAGATAAAACTTTCCTGTTGCATCGCTGATAATGTAAAGGGTTATTTTTAGTGGTATTCATCATGATATGATTCATAAGTTCTATATTTTCAAGAATCCATGGAAGTGTTGAATTTCTTTAGTAAATTATAATATATAAGTCTACAGAGAATAAAACAATGAGAAGCATGTTAGTTCCTCAGAACTTTAGTTTGAGAAGGAAAGGCATCTTGTCTGCGAAGGGTGGATCAGAGTATTTTCCAGTGAGAATTTGTGAGGCGACAAACTGGTTTGCAGTTTCTGTGTAGTGAATTCCATCCCAATTGATATATTCACTACTGTCATTGCATGCTTTGGCAGTGACATTGTTTCCATCCAACACCTTTGTCTGACCACAGGCAATCCTGCTGTCATAGTTGAGTGGAGGTCCTCCATATCCACAGCAAGCCATTAGTGGCTGCTCAAATCCTGCAAGGTGTAAATGCAAAGTACCAAGTGTTATATTAATTATTTTCTTCTACAATTTAATGAGAGTGCACTTTGTGGAAACTCTCGTCCTGCTTTGGTTTCCTCTAAGTTGAAGTATAATCAAGTTATCATGATGGCAAAAGTATGTTTCAAAGCTTTGTTTATCAGAAGTAGTTCTAAAGTTGGTTTAGCCAAATCAAGAAAGCAAAGGCACCATATTTCCTCCACTCATGGCCTTCCAGATGAAGAACACAGTGGACGCGCTGCAGTTCTTCTCAATAACGTTCATATGATATTGGTGGAACAATTTTCACTTTATATCTCATGAATTCTATAATCACAAAGAAACTGCATAATGCAATCTTCTTTTAGGCCTTTGTGAGTAAAGAAACTTAGTAACTTACCATTTCGGGAATAATTTGCTATCAGATTAGACTTGATGGAAAAAATATCAACATGAGTGATATTTGCATCTGAATACTGGCCCTGAAGCTTCTTGCAGAGGGCGTAAAGCTGCAGGTTCAAAAGTTTTGCAGCTTGATTATGTGCGCTAACACATCCTAGCTCATCCAACTTTGATACATCAGTTCCAAATTTGGCTATATTCTGACCTAAGCACCCCAATGGACCTGTATTATGAACCCAGAAATTCCTGGCCCCTAGGTCATACAATCTCTGTGATGTCAAAGAGGAAGCAGAAATGAGTTTACAACTTGCAATTGATGATCAGTACAGAAAAATCTTTTTAAATTTTCTGTTATAAGAATTGACCTTGACACCATCTTCAAATCCTGAGAGAATAGTTGGAATAGAAGCTAGAATTTGATCTAATGTCTTGGAGTAAAATCCACCAGCAAGATCATTCTGGCCTATGTCGAACATATAAAGTCCTTTCTGGAAAAAATCTTGAGCTGGAAGGTACTTATCATATTTCCTAGCTGCAAAGAAAATCAATAAAAACTCACAAGATATTATAGGATTCTGATATATACAAATGAGCCCTCATTATCAGAAACATGATCAAACTTACTCTTTGCCTGAATTTCAGAAACCCGATTCTTGAACCTTAAAAATTGAGCGACTTGAATCCCAAATGAAAAAGGGCTAACAGATGATGCAGTGGCAGGAAGTATAGTTGAACCAGCAGCTGCAAAGTTAGCTCCTTTTCTGAAACTCGGTGCAGCAACGGAGTCTAAATAGGAGTTCAAGAATGGCAGGTCCATTGCATCCACTGCAACAAAAATCCATTTAAAAAAAAAGGTTATATAAATATAACCTTCAAAGTGAATCAAAAAATGGTACTTTGAAGTGGGAATCTTACTCAAGAAATCGATGATTAGTCGGCCATCACAGAACCTCCCAGATGGATTCTTGAAATAAGTTTGTCCATTAGGTGGCTCAAGGCGATCACCAACGCCTGCAACAAGACCTCCTGTATCAGAATTTGAATCACCAAAGTTGAAGACTGCAGGGTAATTGAAATCTATGGTATTAGCCAAGGGCAAGCAGACGAAGAAAAGGACAAGAATGTGGAGGACACAAGTGGTTGAAGAAGCCATGTTTTTTTGCCCTTTTGACAAAAAGTTTGCATTTTTATCCTCTTAAAATAAGATGTGTTGGGCTTTTTTGCTTCAATTTCAAGTTGTCTTTGAAATGTGGGAAAGGCTAAAAGATTGTGAATTGGTTGTTGTTCAATTACTTTCATATCCTTCAATGAATGGATGCTATGATTAGAAGTGTTTCCATTAATGAGAAAACAGATTTAATAAGGATAGTTTCCTTGTCATCAAACAGGTAAAAGTTGTCCTTTTTCTAATATTTTTTTTCTCCAACCACTGATAATATAACTCAACTGAGAAAAATTATGCAATATGGTTCTGTGACATAGAATTTTTATTTCCGATATCATATTTAACTCAATCTTGGTCAGACTTGTACATGTGAAAGTTGCTTGTCTTCAACGTGTATATATACTCCAGATGTCCCAAAAATTTTGGAATATGAGGATCAAACTGACTAATGTACGGTGTGAATTTGTATATAAAATCTCAAAAATAAAAAATTGAAATAAAATTTACATATTTTAAAATATATATATAAAGTATGAAATTTATAAGTTACAATCGTTAACAATTTAAAATATTTAGAAAGTATTTTTAAAAATGAAATCAAAGATATTTTTTTTTTGACTGTCTTGGACTTCAAAAATGTAATATTTCTTTCTTTCTTTTAAAGGTACCTTTAGTAGGTGGATCTAAATTGAGAAAGTAATGAAAAAATAAGAACATTAGGTGGAGGTCAGACATGTTTTAGTAAGCAATTCAAATTAGTCTACTCATGGAATCGATGCTTATTTAATTAGAGATTAGCTCGAATAATTGTCATCCCTAACGGCCATGCATACAGTATATTTGTCTAAGCATTAGTGATATTCTATATTTCTTTTTCAAGTTGGTTTACATTTATAATTGTTATACCTCATTGTTAATCTCTTTACTAGATTAGCCGACTGCTTCCGTATTAGTCGAGCTAAGGGATGAGGGATACCGGCTGGTTCAATTGGAAAAAGAATACATTTAACTAACAAAAAAATCATAGTAAAAGAAAAACTTCGAAAATAAAAGATTGTATAGTCTTAAAACACCCTGGTGATTTACAAATCTAATGATTCCTAATGCGTTGAACAGTGGTAATTTCAATACCTTGCATAATTAATCTCAGTGGCAACATCACAAAAGAGAACAAAGGGTATTTTTGGCTCAAAGGAAATATTGCTTGAAAAAATAAACTTGAGTACTGTGAAAATTAGAAATCTCAGAAAGCAAAGGCAAATGGGCCCAAAAAACTTCAATCCTCCCTGCAAGCAAAACGGGAACTTGCTTCCACGAATTGCTAACTTTTAAGGCTTCCTTTACATGTCCAAAAAATGAAAGTGTCATGAGATGATAAGTAACCTATTATCGAATCCAATATTCATGTCTTAAATGCAGTCTTTAAAATGAAGTTCCATAATTACAATCAGAGAATGAAGCAGAGCGACCTTCTTTCGAGTTGATGTTGATAAAACTCTTCAGAAACTTTCAAGCTGGCCTTAAGAGCGACATTCTCTCTTTGCATCTGTAAAATGATTGACACGACAACACAATCAAAGTGAAGCTCCATACCATTAGGATAACTCATATAGTAAAGAAATTGTGATCAAGTGAAAAAGCTTTTGGATGGTTTTGACTCTGCACTCAGTCCATAATCTAAGTAGAATTCCAATCATATTTCTAACCTTCGTTGGTTATTTGATCTACTATACATTAGTTCTATCCAATTGATAATGTTAGCTAAGACCATATGTGGATCGTAAACTATAACATCAATCTTTTGCTGGAATTTTCAAAAAGCATGAAAGGTTAAAAATGCGAAGGACATTATATAGTCTATACAAGGTAATCGTATATATGTTTTCTAATTTTCTCAATTTCACTTTCTTTAGGTATAGCTGGAGAGCTTTCATTCTTTTCTAAAATCCAGCAGAAGAATCCTCTCCCGGAAAGTATTGGAACTCAAAAGATATAAAGCAGAATTCCTTCCTAACCTACTTCATGAAGCCTTTGCAGAGTACATAATCTCTCTGGAGAAATCCTTCCTAGGTGTGTTCCAGCAAACACACTTTAGTATTCATATCAAGCCCGACAGAAGAACTTGTCAACTATTCACTAATTTATCAAACAAAAGAGCAAATGAAAGGAAAGCAGTGAAATCAAATTGAATAGAACCCTAGTTATACCAGTGAACTCAGATGTATGTATCTCTTACCTTCTCTACACCAGTACTCAGCTCTTCCACGGCTTTATGCAATGATGAAATTGTCCTTGATGTAACATCTTCATATGCGGCTTCTATCTCGTCAATTGAATTGGGATCAAAGAAAATTCCCTCCAGTACAAATAATTTCTCAAGCAATTGAACATCATCAGCAGTCATTCTCTCGCTCAGCTATGTAAATCAGACTATTAGCTTATAGTACAGTGACCAAGGATAGCTTAAATTACATGAACCGAGCAAATCATACCTTAGCCAATATCCTCTCCCTGGACTCGTCTACATACGTATAGACTGTGGCATCCTTGGTATTGTCTAGATCTTCCTTGCAACTAACATGTACTGATGCCTTCACATGCTTCGCTCTGCTTGAAAGGACAGAAACTAGAACTTAAAATCCTTACTTTACATGTATTGACCAGTACCAAATATTGATTGACATGGTAAGCTTTTCAAAAGCAAAGGCTTTGACTTACAAGTAAAACTAGGTTATACCCAATGGAATGTTAATTGAAGGGAGACCAAAACATGAGAAGAAACTATAATGCTAACAAAGGAAATAAAAGAATACTAAAATGAAATCCATAAATTCCAAGATGTATAGTACTAATAGGGGTCTTACAAAATTTCTCTTTTTCCTTTGTGTATTATGTTCCTCATTGTTCCCTTCTTGACTCTATGACAAGAAGTTCAAATAAAACTGAGTTTCATACCTAGCACCAAATCGTAGGGTAGAGAGGCTCTCTGAAGAATTGGAAGGGCTTGGAGAGCAACAGCAAAGTAATGCAGTCTGAGAGCAACCACCCTGCAAATCATAGTGTAGATGGTCATCACTCATCAACGTAGGCTGGAAGTATGGAGAAAGTGGAGTTCAGGAAGTGGAACTAACAAGAGCATCTTGTAGGATCCGAGTGAGCTTAGAATCACGATAAGGAATATGAGTTGGTTTTCCTGGAGTGCTGCTAGTCATAGCATTTATCACTTTCCCAAGTGCTGTGAGGGACTGATTGATGGTCTTTGCTTCTTCAAGAATTTTACCTTCAGCTCCAGTCTTGTCAACTTTTTCTGACCCCGCCAAGTCTACGAGTATCAGCTTTCCAAATTTGGTCCTGCTTTGAAATTCAAATATTTAGGATAGGTTTTTCAAGTTTCAAACCTATTGACAGATAATACCTTTTATCCTTGGTAAGATCTTGGTGGATGGTAAATATGTAGAGGCAATGGCTTCTGCTGCTCGACATATTCATTTCTGGACTTGTTAAAATATTTTAACAAAGAATAATTATGTAAAAGGAGGAAATTTTGTTTGCAAGATGCACAGAATGAGGCTACGGATACGTGTTTCTCCGACTGCTCTATTAGCTATCCCACTCTGCAACATGAACAGCCATATCAGAACCGAAATGTAATGCTTCATATGGAAACACATCATCTCATTTTCCCTTACAGACAAGCTTTGCAATGCTTCTGCAGAGTTGGATATAGCTACCTGAAAAACAATTTAAGATTCTGCAGGATTTAGAAATTTCCAAGGAAAACTAAAATAAAAAACAAAATCGATATAGAATTTTAGTTATAAATCAAGGACAGGTAGATTTTTTCGCATAAATTTTGTTGTTTCTGAAAGTCAAAAGGTTTAGCACTTATGCAGGCTTCCAACATATCAATCCAGCCAACTGTTTTGGTTGGTAGTTTGTGAGTACTTAAATTTATGCAGGAAGCCAGAGGACTACTGAGGATAATCCAGCATAAATCCAAATAGACAAATACCAGGTTATGTTGAGCATATTGCATGCTTGAAAACTAAAACAGTACAACAATTTGAGGGAAAAAATGAAAGAAAGGTTCTGATGAGTCTTACTTCTGTTGCTCCATTTAGAACAATTCCATGAACTTTACTCTCTTTTATTTGTATATTGTCCTTCGATAAATCAAAGAGATCTCTGAGAGAAAATGATATAACTTAAAAGGCATGCTTATGGATAAAGCCATATTGAGTCAAAGCAATAGATATGGATCAATAAAATCTCCTCAGGTACAAGTACTGGTCAGTGACACAAACCTTACTTTCTCCATGTAGATCTCCACCTGTAAGAGTAAGAAATTTCCTTAAAAGAGCTTAAAGAAACATAGCATTTGCCATACAAGAGGTTGAAATCAATAACAATAACATCCTAATCATCAAATTGTCACCATTGATAATTTGATTGTGTATTTGCTAGGTTTCTCTGAATTCGTTATGGCCTCAAAAAGCCCATCCACCACTCTCTGCAATAGGCCTTTCTTCTTGCTTTCACAATCTACAATGCTTGGTCCCTAAAGCCAACTGAGTCGACAATGAACTAATACTTCCATAAAAAGCAGATTTATGAATGTTGTAAAATCATTTTACCTCCATGCTATACGTCTTTCCTGCTCCTGTCTGAGAAAACATCAAAATAATAAAGAACAGTCAACGAAAAGGAAAAGAAGAACTTTCTCCTCCTGTAATCATAAACAATTCTGCACTAGGAACTGGGTAATGTCTTTGTTCTCATATTTCTGCAGTTGACCCTTCACTAATCGGACTCAGTATTTGTACTGAAAATCTCCAATTCACATATTAAAATTGCAGGCATGCTTACATAAAAGCTGTAATCAAGCATTTACCTGTCCATAAGTGATAATTGTACCGTTTATTGCATCTAGGGCACCTATTTTCACCATCATCAGGACAACGAAAATTCTAAGTGAGAAGATCAACTGAATTTTAAACTCTTTCAGTTTCTATAATAACTCTCACGAAATTCAATAGTACCTTGGACTATAGGCAGAGCTAGAAATTCATATATATCAGCTTGTTGAGATCCTTGATAGAAAACTCTGTCGAAGGTAAAATCAAATTCCTGTTCCTTTTCATCCTGTAATGATGTTACAAAATCAACTAAGTAGTAAAACCTCATTCTGAATAGCTAATACGAAGATTAAGTAGTGCACTTCCACGTATTCGCAGTACATACACAGACTTCACATCTGATTTGAAATTACCAGCAAAATCAATACAGGAAACAGAGATTTGAGTTTTAAAACCTTGACTATGAAGGACTCAGAGTTAATTCCTTGAACAGAGACAGCATCGCCAAACTCAGATAGTTCCTTCGGATTCAGAGGCCTGAATAGCACACAAACTTTCATAGTAGACATTTTAAAGCTGATCAACAATCAATCAATTAAAAAAAAAAGGATCTATGTATACACGTATTTGATCAACGAGCTATGAAGATTTTCCCGCCAAAAGAGCTTCGAGAACAGAAGGGAAATGGCCGAGAAACACTTTTTGGTGTTTATTTTTTATTTTGTAGTAGAAGAAGTAAAGGTAAAAGATTTTGGAACTTGCGGTTATTTCTTTCTTTACATGACAATTTTGTCAATTTCAATTTAAGACTAACCCAAATTACTCCATTCATTTCATCTCAAATATAATTAATTTGATTATAATCTTTTGATATTTAAATATTTTCTTTATTTCAATTTATGTAATATCATTTCTTTTTTAGTATAATTCAAAAAGAACATCATTTTTTCATATTTAAAAGCAATTTAATTTAAAAAATTTCGTTTTAGCTTTAATGAAATGATTTATATAGTCATATAAATATCTAGTATACTCTATGTGAAGACGAGAGTATAAGTGTCGATTTATTTACAAAAACGTCGCATAAAACTCGAGTCGATTTTCTCTATAATAAGTTGGGATCAATATATATGCTTCAACTTGAAGGAAAGTGTTACAGAATGTATATAAACTTGCTTCCTAAATCCTAATATATACAAAGTTATAGATACAAAAAAAATTATAATTTTAAATAAAATGACAAAAATGGATAGAAAAATTCATTCAGGCCTAAGACTTGGATAGCTCAATCTCCTTAAGGAGATTCAAGTCCACTGCTGCATAATTTTACATGGATTCAACATTATATCTCTTGACTTATCCTCTATAGGATACAATGATCCAACAACGATATACAAATCAAGCAACCTTGATTAGTTGAAGAGTCCAAAGATCCACCAAAAAAATAGATTTCTCCAACGTATAATTACTCTCTTTTGTATAGTGAATTAGCTGAAAACTTAGAATATTTTTCTTTGTCTCAATTCTCTTTTCACTACACTAACCTTTATATAAAAATATTTCTCATTCTTTTTTACATTATTTCTCTTTGTCTATAAAAAAATTAAAGTAAGATCATCATGAAAAATTCTTTGTTGCGATGAATAGGAAGATTACGAATAGTAAATAAGATAAGTGAATGACCTAAAAGTTAGAGGAATAATTATGTATGAATAATGAGTTAATTAGTGGTTAGGGGAGTTAATAAGGAAAAGTATAGCCACTAACTATTGATATATATATAGTTAATATACATGCCCAATAGTGCCCAACGCACTGATGAAAATGCTGCACTAGATGGCAGCTTTTAAATTGTCAGATTAAGAATTTTAATTATGCACTTTAATATAATATTAAAATACTCAATATTTTATATAGACGCACCAATATTTAGATAAAAAAAAACAAATTGCATTTTTTCGTGTGTTAAATCAAAACTCAGAATCAAATATGAAATGCCAATGTCACGTGCATAATACATAAATATATTTCATACATTTCATATTATATCCTCTAATTTTGAATATGCACAAATAACACTTAATATTATATAAAATTGAATAAATAGACATAAACATTCTACCTGACATTTTACATGACAATTTGCATCCTATGACGTGGTGTCTTATGTGTATTATGTCACATAGAACTCACATGTCCATTTATCCAACTTTATACAAATTTAAATATTTAGTTGTGCATTCAAAATTAAAGAGCATAAATATAAAATAAAATTAAGTTAAAAAACACATTTATATATTATCCCTAATACAAACTAAGGATGCTGTTCAAATAACAATGCTGGGGTTTTACACGGCTTATGATTATTTTTTTCTCACGTGTTTAGTTTGTTAATAAAAATATTTGTATCACGTTGCACCAGAAAGAAGATCAAACTTTTTTTAAAAAATGATGGGAATACAAATTTCTCAGTATATAGATAAATTCACATGTCAACTAATCAAACAAAATTAAGCAACATCCCGTGTAAAACCCTTTATTAGTCCTCGGAAGCATGTAGGTCACTGTCTATCTCACACACATGTAAGCATATTTGAAATAATATTCCTTCCGTTTTAAAATAAGTGACGCTTTTAGTATGCGAACCTATTCATTCCTAGGAAATGAATATTTAAACTAGCTTACCCCTAATCAAAGAAAAGCTAATAAGTGGTTATTGATTATGTAAAGAAAAGATAATTCTTGGAAGAACAAGATTGTTTTGGAAGTATGAACTAATCATCTTGTTACTCGTGTTTGGTTGGCGCCACTATATCTTAAAATAAGCAAATAATTTATGTGTAACGCAAAGGATAATATAAAAGCAGCTAACATCGACAAATGAATCCCATTGTACGAGTATTTTGCTATTTTTATACGTTTCAGACCTGCCAGGAACTTCAAGTCTCTTTTTCTGTTAACAGTCCAAATGAGAAGTGAAATGTTCTCCCAGCTTTTTTTCATCCTACTACTCTCCATCTGCTGTAAAATGAGTGATGTAGTGGCAGCTAATTCCAGTAAATGTCTTGAGGATCAGAAGATGTTACTGCTGCAGCTGAGAAATAACCTTACTTATGATTCTGAAATATCCACCAAGCTAGTGAAGTGGAACCACCAGATTGACTGCTGTCAATGGGAGGGTGTCACTTGCAACGGTGAAGACCAAGTTATCGGTCTTGACCTTAGCGCTGAATCATTCTCCGGCAGTATCAATCTGTTAGCTAATCTTAAATTTCTCTCTATTGTCCTTCTTGATGGGAACGATTTATCTGTACCAATTCCAGAGTTCTTTGCGGAACTCACTAATTTAACTGTCTTGAGTCTAAGTTCCTGCAACTTGATAGGAGAAGTACCTCAGAAGATATTTCAGGTACCAACTCTGCAAACAATTGACTTATCAGAAAATGAGATGCTTGGGGGTTCTTTACCTGAATTTTCTTCAAAAGGATCTCTCCAAAACATGGTGCTTAGTGATACCAAACATTCAGGAAGTTTACCCGAGTCAATAGGGAACCTTAGGAAGTTGTCACGTATTGAACTTAGAGCTTGTAATTTTACAGGTCCAATTCCATCTTCTATGGAAAATCTAACCCAGCTTGTTCTTCTGGATTTCGAGTGAATAGCTTCACGGGTTCATTTCCATCTTTTAAGCCGTCCAAAAATCTCACTCGTATATACTCTGCTAGAAATAGATTGACAGGTATATCATCCAACTGGCAAGGCTTTGAGAATCTTGAGTATCTTGACTTGAGTAGCAATTCAATTTCTGGGCTCATTCCAGAATCATTGTTTTACCTACCCTCACTTTCAGATTTAATTCTGTCCAACAAGAAGTTTTCTGGCCAAATAACTGAATTACAAAATGTGATTTCTCCACAAACAACTCTTGAGTTGAGTTCCAACAATTTGGAAGGGCCAATACCTGAGTTTATTTTTGAGCTACATGATCTTTATGGTCTTTCACTTTCATTCAACAAGTTTAATGGTACTGTGCAGTTGAAGAAGTTCACAAAGATCAATAAACTTGTAGATCTTGATCTGTCCCACAACAGTTTATCAGTTGACACAAATATAAGTGAATCGGACCTTGCCTTGCTACCCAGCTGAATAGTTTCATGTTAGCGTCATGCAATCTGCAGAATATTTCTTTCCTCAAGAACCAATCAAAGTTGTCGATGTTAGATCTCTCAAACAACCAGCTTACAGGTGCAATACCAAACTGGTTGGTGGAAATCAATGATGGACTTCTCCGTTTTCTGAATCTTTCTTTCAATCAATTTACGCGTCTTCAAGAACCTTATACAATTGGCTTTCTCATGAATTTCCTTGATCTGCATTCAAATCTGCTCACTGGGGTTATTCCACTACCACCACGTGCAGCGGCTTATATTGACTTCTCAGACAATAACTTTTCTACTTTTCCGCCTGACTTTGGCAATTATCTAGCAACTGCTCGGTTCCTCTCAATTGCAGACAACAATGTTATCGGTAGTATCCCTTCTTCAATATGCAACTCCAGCTATCTTGAAGTACTTGACTTGTCAAACAACAGTTTGAATGGCATAATACCACCATGTTTAGCAGAAAAGAGTAGCACTCTGAAAGTACTGAACCTGGGAAACAACAATCTCATAGGAAATATACCTGAAAAGTTTTCTTATAATTGTGAGTTACAGAGCCTAGACCTCAGTCAGAATCACTTAACAGGTGTGCTTCCTCGTTCTTTGTCCAACTGCACAAAGTTAAAGGTATTAAATATTGGAAACAACAAGATCAAGGATACTTTCCCCTGCTGGTTGAGGAACATGTCAGATCTTCGTGTACTTGTATTACGCTTCAATGGTTTCCATGGGAACATTGATTGCTCACGAATGAGTTCCAACTGGACCGCTCTTCAAATCATGGACCTAGCTTCCAACAATTTAGGGGGTGTTCTTCCACGAGGTTCATTCTTGGAGCTAAAAGGAATGATGGCTGACCCATCTTTAACACATTCACGGTCTGATATCTTGCATTTTGAGTCTGACTCTGTTAGGTCAGTATACTATCAGGACAGAGTCACTCTTTCTCTTAAAGGACAAGAAGTTACACAGACAAAGATCTTTCTCTTCTTCACCTCCATTGACTTTTCAAGCAACAATTTTGTGGGGAACATACCAGAGAGAGTTGGAGATCTCAGATCACTTAATCTTCTCAATATTTCACACAACAATCTCACGGGTCAAATCCCTCCGGCAATTGGAAATTTGAAGCAATTGGAATCACTGGACCTCTCATTCAACAAGTTAGGTGGCAATATCCCAGAAAAGCTTGCTAGCCTCACATTTCTTTCCTTCTTAAATTTATCATCTAATGAATTGGTCGGAATGATTCCACGAGGCAACCAAATTCAAACATTTGGAGGAAATTCTTTTGAAGGAAACAAGGGGTTATGTGGGTTTCATAATTTAGCAGATGCACCTTCAGAGCCAGAAGTTGAAGAGGAAGAATTCATTTCAAGGACGGAGATTTATGTAAGTGCTATATTGGGATTTGTTGTTGGCATTGGGATCATCTTCCTACCACTTCTGTTCTCAAAAAGATGGAACCAGTCGTACAACAGAATAATGGACAGATTAATTTTAAGGATATTTCAGCAGCAAGATCAAGAAAGGAAAAGTAGTAGCAGTAGTGTAGCATCTAGGAAAAAGGCAGCAGGGAAATCAAGAGGCAGCCATTAATTTCACAGGATGTAACACTTCCTTGCAGCATGCTGCTCACTATTAGTACTTCTAATTGTTTCCACTATGAGTTATCAGTGTTTATTTACCTTTCATGAATCATTTTAGTGGCTTCTTATTAGATAGAAAAACACAATGCAATCTTGCATTCTGTTTTAGGTAACGGTCAGTGAATAGCCATAACAAACCTCATAGCAACCTCTCTCTTTTTTTTTTTAAAGAAGCAGAAGCCAACTTTGCCATTTTCTAAGTAAAAAATAGTTTATACAAGTTCTCCCTTATTCTTGGTAGTCAGATTCGTTCTGCGCAGACAATAAGACTTCTTCAAGTTCCTTACTGAAGTCCTTATCGACATCCTGCTCTTCATCCACTTCTTGTTGGGAGAAATTATCCTGCTCTTCTCGGACAACATCAACTGTCTTTGACAGGCTGATGACAAATACCAGTTTTCTGATAAAATAATTCCTTCTGAGTTTTCCAGTCCTCAGCTTGTCTTCTCGACCACGTCTCCTATCAATGTGTGGTTCTCTGTTATGTGCTTTATGTTTTCTACATCCACCATGTCACTAGCCCCGATATTTGGCCCGTGCATATGCTGCCGGCTTTTGCTTGAGCAAATCCACCTCAAGCTCCGACCTCATATCCATGTGGGTGAAGTGCTCAATCTGGCTATTTGCAAATAACTTGTTGCACGCTATTCGGATACTTGCATTTTGTATTTCTTCCAGTTCATCATCTCCCCACTGCCGAGCTTTCATTTACATCCACAAAGCCAAAAAGAAACATGTTCCTATCTAGCATATGTTTGAGCAGAGCTGGGACTAGTTTAACATCTTTTGGCCTTTGCCTCAGGGACAAGATTCCTAAGATTCAACTCTCCCAGAGATAGATAAATCTTGAAAGGAGGGTCTGAATGGCTGTGTTTCATAAAGGCAATATAATCCACCTAGTCTCCTTAAAAGGGAATGAGTAGAGACCATGTAACCACTGTAATATGCATAAAAAGAATGTATATAGCATGTCTGATATTTAGATGGACTAACCTCGAAAATATAGGAGAACTTTTCAGAAATCCACACTCTCTTCTGTAAAAGTGGGAGATCCGCCCTTGGCAAATTCATTTATAAGCTCTTCAATGTCTAATTTGAATGGCTCACGGTCCTTGTTGACTTCTCTTAATGGCCTTGACATCAAATTTTCAAAGGCATTCCACAGATTGTTGAACCTTTAAGCTTCCTGCTTAACCCTAATTCTCTCCTTGCAAATCCTTTGTCCATTGTCCAAGTTAAATGGCTCCTGCACAATTTTTGCCTGAAAGTGTATGATTGGTCAAAAGTTCATCTACTATACAGTAGATAATGAAGGTATTATTGCATATTCATGTAACTTTCGCGAAACTAAACCAAAGTATATTCGATCAGACTTCACATTTGATCTGAAATTAACAGAAAAATCAATACACAAAACAGAGTTTTGAGCTTTAAAAGCTTGATTATGAAGGATTCAGAGTTAGTTCCATGAACAAAGACAGCATCCGAACTCAGATAGTTCCTTCGAATTCAGAGGTCTGCATATTAAATTAGGTCTTTTAACCCTGACTGACGCCCCCAAAAAGCTAGCTTTAATATCGATGTCGGGGTGGCTCAACGTAATTTGAAGTTCAAAGAAAAATTTTAATTCGCAGCTTAAAATATAAATACACTTCATATACGTATTTATTAAAATAAAAAAATTACTCAATTTAGATGAAAATTATTAGTATTTAATATTATTTTTTCAATTACTAGTTTTAGATAAGATTTTATCAACTCAACCTAGAAAAACATCTCTTAATTGAGACAATTATTATATGTATTGTTGACATAATGATATAAGTACCATAGAATTTGACTAAAAAAAGTGATGACTTGGTATATCTCATTTTAATATACTTAGAGTAATGCTTGAAACTAAAATTAAAAGAAATAAAAAAAATCTGTAATTCACTTTGTTTAACATTTTCACTGCTATTTCTTATTTTTAACAAAGTAAAAATTAAAGTGAATAAAATAATTTATTTTTAAAAAATTTATACTTTTTATTATAAATAATTAATTTTTTTATAAAATTTTAACACATAATTTATTCTTCTCAAGAATTTGAGGCCCCCGAAATTTGGGGCATCAGATGTATGCCTTATTTTTGAAAGGGTAGAGCCGCACTGTCCGATGCTTAGCATTTGATGCCTAGACAATTTATTAGGTGCATGGGGCACTTTTGACAATTTTTAACCTCACTCCCAGCCCTGATGTCATGTTGAATTAGATCTTAGCCTAACTTACACCTCAAAAGTTAAATCTAAGAGATTAGTATTGCTTATTCATTTTATTAACCAGCAATATATGACTTTTTGCTTTTTAAACTGAATAGCACACAAACTTTCATGTTAAACATACTTAAGCGGATCAACGATCAATCTGTCCAAAATAAAACATCTATGTATACATGTATTTGATCAACGAGCAATGAAGGTTTTCCTGCCAAAAAAGCTTCGAGAAAGAGGGAAAATACCCGAGAAACGCCTTTGGTGTGTGTTTATGAAAGATTTGAAACCTACTATTAATAAGTACTACAAATAATTTTGTCAATTTAAATTGAAGATTAACCCAGATTACTCCATTCATCTAAAAAAATAATTGAATTGTTTCACCTCATTTGATACTCAAGTTTCAACTATATTTTCACTCCAACTGTCCCCTTTTTTTTGTTCAGAGTGACATATTTTATTTCTTAGTTTATCAAAAAATATTAATTAGAAAACTAAGAAAACATTGTCAATCTCAGTTTCTCAATCAAATGAGGGAGTACAGTATTTATAAAGCTAGATATGAGATGTTAATTTCATATGGTACAAACTAAGGAATAAGGATGCTGTTCAAATAACAACTGGGGTTTTACACCGCTTTTATTTATTTTATCAGATGTTTTGTTTGTCAATAAATATATTTGTGGCGCGTTTCCAACAAAAAGAAGAACTAGTGATGGGAAAATGACTTTCTTACAATATACTATAATTTCACATGTAAATATAGTCAAATAAAATCAACATCCTGTGGAAAACCGTGTAGGTCCACACTCCAGTTTCCACTGTCTATCAATTACAAAAATAAATTGATATTATAAGTAGACACACGGACCACGGTGTCAGCGTATACATAAAATAATCATCTTGCTTTACTCATGTTTGGTTGGCGCTAATATTTAAAATAGATAAAACATTGATCTGTTAGCCAAAATAAAATTATTCAAACAAATCCTGTTGTTTATTTGCTATTTTATACGTTTCAGATCTGCAGAAACTTGCGAGTTTGTTTTTCTGTTGACAGTCCAAATGTTTTCCCAGCTTTTATTGATCCTACTACTCTCCATCTGCTGTAAAATGAGTGATGTAGTGGCAGCTAATTCCAGTAAATGTCTTGAGGATCAGAAGATGTTACTGCTGCAGCTGAGAAATAACCTTACTTATGATTCTGAAATATCTACCAAGCTAGTGAAGTGGAACCACCAGATTGACTGCTGTCAGTGGGAGGGTGTCACTTGCAACGGTGAAGGCCAAGTTATTGGTCTTGACCTTAGCGCTGAATCATTCTCGGGCAGTATCACTCCGTTAGCTGATCTTAAGTTTCTCTCTATTGTCCGTCTTGATGGGAACAATTTATCTGCACCAATTCCAGAGTTCTTTGCGGAATTCACCAATTTAACTTTCTTGAGTCTAAGGTCCTGCAACTTGATAGGAGAGGCACCTCAGAAAATATTCCAGGTACCAACTCTGCAAACAATTGACTTATCAGTAAATGAGATGCTTGGGGGCTCTTTACCTGAATTTCCGTCAAAAGGATCTCTACAAAACCTGGTTCTTAGTGATACCAAATATTCAGGAAGTTTACCTGAGTCCATAGGGAACCTTAGGAAGTTGTCGCGTATTGAACTTAGAGCTTGTAATTTTTCAGGTCCAATTCCATCTTCTATGGAAAATCTAACTCAGCTTGTTCTTCTGGATTTCAATTTGAATAGCTTCATAGGTTCATTTCCTTCTTTTAAGCTGTCCAAAAATCTCACTGATATATACTCGGCTAGAAATCGATTGACAGGAATTTCATCAGACTGGGAAGGCTTTGAGAATCTTAAGTATCTTGACTTGAGTAACAATTCAATTTCTGGGCTCATTCCAGAATCATTGTTTTACCTACCCTCACTTTCAGATTTAGATCTGTCCAACAACAAGTTTTCTGGCCAAATAACAGAATTACAAAATGTTATTTCTCCACTAGAAAGTCTTGAGTTGAGTTCCAACAAATTGGAAGGGCCAATACCTGAGTTTTTATTTGAGCTGCATGGTCTTTAGAGTCTTTCACTTTCCTTCAACAAGTTTAACGGTACTGTGCAGTTGAAAAAGTTCACCAACCTCAGTAAACTTGTAAATCTTGATCTGTCCCACAACAATATATCAGTTGACACAAATATAAGTGAATCAGAACTTGCTTTGCTACCCCAGCTAAATAGCTTCATGTTAGCATCATGCAATCTGCAGAATATTTCCTTCCTTAAAAACCAATCAATCTTGTCAATGTTAGATCTCTCAAAGAACCAACTTACTGGTGAAATACCAAACTGGTTGGTGGAAATCAATGATGGACTTCTCCGTTTTCTGAATCTTTCTTTCAATCAATTTACACATCTTCAAGAACCTTACACAATTGGCTTTCTCATGAATTTCCTAGATCTGCACTCAAATCTGCTCACTGGGGTTATTCCATTACCACCACGTGCAGCTGCTTATATTGACTTCTCAGACAATAACTTTTCTACCTTTCCACCTGACTTTGGCAATTATCTAGTAACTGCTCGTTTCCTCTCAATTGCAAACAACAAAGTTATCAGTAGTATCCCTTCTTCGATATGCAACTCCAGCTATCTTGAAGTACTTGATTTGTCTAACAACAGTTTGAATGGCATAATACCACCATGTTTAGCAGAAAAGAGTAGCACACTGAAAGTACTGAACCTGGGAAACAACAATCTCACAGGAAATATACCTGAAAAGTTTTCTTATAATTGTGAGTTACAGAGCCTTGACCTCAGTCAGAATCATTTAACAGGTGTGCTTCCTCATTCTTTGTCTAACTGCACAAAGTTAAAGGTATTAAATATTGGAAACAACAAGATCAAGGATACTTTCCCCTGCTGGTTGAGGAACATGTCAGATCTTCGCATACTTATATTGCGCTTCAATGGTTTCCATGGGAACATTGATTGCTCACGAGTGAGTTCGAACTGGACCGCTCTTCAAATCATGGACCTAGCTTCCAACAATTTAGGGGGTGTTCTTCCACGAGGTTCATTCTTGGAGCTAAAAGGAATGATGGCTGACCCATCTTTAACACATTCACGGTCTGATATCTTGCATTTTGAGTCTCAATCTGTTAGGTCTGTATACTATCAGGACAGAGTCACTCTTTCTCTTAAAGGACAAGAAGTTACACAGACAAAGATCTTTCTCTTCTTCACCTCCATTGACTTTTCAAGCAACAATTTTGTGGGGAACATACCAGAGATAGTTGGAGATCTCAGATCACTTAATCTTCTCCATATTTCACACAACAATCTCACGGGTCAAATCCCTTCGGCAATTGGGAATTTGAAGCAATTGGAATCACTGGACCTCTCATTCAACAGGTTAGGCGGTAGTATCCCAGAAAAGCTTGCTAGCCTCACATTTCTTTCCTTCTTAAATTTATCATCTAATGAATTGGTCGGAATGATTCCACGAGGCAACCAAATTCAAACATTTGGAGAAATTTCTTTTGAAGGAAACGAGGGGCTATGTGGGTTACCGCTGAACAGAAGTTGCAAGAATAATTCATCAGATGCACCAGAAGTTGAAGAGGACGAATTCATTTCAAGGACGGAGATTTATGTAAGCGCTATACTGGGATTTGTTGTTGGTACTGGGATCATCTTTCTACCACTTGTGTTGTCAAAAAGATGGAACCAGTTGTACAACAGAATAATGGACAGATTAATTTTAAGGATATTTCAGCAGCAAGTTGAAGAAAGGAAAAGTAGTAGCAGTAGTGTAGCATCTTGGAAAAAGGCAGCAAGGAAATCAAGAGGCAGACATTAATTTCACAGGATGTAACACTCCCTTGCAGCATGCTGCTCACTATTAGTACTTCTGATTGTTTCCACTATGAGTTATATCAGTGTTTGTTTACCTTTCATGATCATTTTAGTGACTTCTTATTATATTAGATACAAGAAAACAGTGAGAGTTCAGATGCATAGAGTTGATTGTATAAAACATTCCTGATCTTCATCAAATTCTCAAAGGCATTTGACAAAAATTCATCTAAATATACAGTTTAATAAGTAGATAATGAATGTACTAATGCATATTCATGTAATAAAGTAAACCAAATAATAGCATTATAAGAAGCAAAGTTATGCTTCAATTTCGAAGAAACATTTCAACAAGCACCTGCTGAGCACTAGACACTGGTCACTGGTTTAGTATAACTTTTTGAATACAATAAAATAATAATAATAGCTCTTGTAAAATGAACATGCAATTAAATACAAATTTTAAAAGATCTATCCAATCAAATTAAATCCCCTCTATCAAGAAAATGAAATACCTACTTCCTGACTCAAATAATTCTAAGTGTAATTTACTAATAAAACGTCTTATCTTACGATAATACTTATTAATCATACATGAGTCATGACAGTATTTTATATTATCTTATTATCAGCTGTCTATAATTATAAATTATAAATAAGTAATAAAGCAATCTAGCGTGAAACAAAAGCAATTAATTGAGATAATTGGATTTATATGGAATACTTAACGAGCTAAGCAACTTTCTGAGTTACGTCAGTCCATAGGATGTTTTTATATTTCTGTTTCGGTATTCAAATTCTTAATGTGATAACCAATATTTTATTAAATAAAAATCTACCATGATTTAATTTTTCTCCTTTTAATTTGATGATTCAATTTGGATAGAGAATTATAAATAAAAAAATTCCTTTGGAAAGTGAAAAACTAAACCAATAGAAGTGTTTTATAAAAATTTCGAATATAAGTTAAAGAGGAAAATCATGTGCGATCATTTATGAACTTCTAAGTTATATTATTTTATTTATATGTTCTGAAATAAATTAATTAGGAAACTATACCAAAAAAATGTAATTGAATTGAATAAAATTATCTAAATTTGACTGATCATTTACATTGAGGAAAAGAAATTAAAGACAATTTAAAGATTTAATTTCTCATTATCATAACATTTTATTGGTATTCATAAAGCAACGAGATATGAGAAAAATATTTGTACTTATTTGATAGTGATATCTCTAATTGATTTAATAAATTGGTGTTAATGTTAATGAGATAGGCTAATTTTTTTAATGTCGATGTCAAATATGATATGCTTATAATCTTAATATATGTTGTATAAGCCATTTATATATTTCAGTATTGAATTTCTTAAAACACTTAAAATATAAGATAGTATTGTACTAAAAATAAAAAAATCAGTTCTTTTTAATTTAAATCCGATAATTTCGTATATACCAATTTCCAAATTCACGTTCCACTAATTAATTTATCCTATTCATTAGTTACATTCGGATAATAGAAAAAGCACCTTTATTGTTTCTATTTAATTTATATTTATTACAATACGTCTCAAACTTTCTCTTTTCTTACATCATTACACTAGTAATGTTATTTTATTACTACAAATTTTTAAAATCATACTAAGAGATAGGAGATAGGAAAAAGAGAACGATGACTAAATTATTTGAAATTATTATATTAAAAAATTAATGATGCTTCAATAGGATATAGGAGTGCGGATATGTCGAAAACTTATTGGGCAGAACTTATTAGATAATAAGGAGAGAAAATTATTTATTAAGATAGAAGATCAGTAAAGATAAAATGTTATTTAGTTTATGTATTGATCTTCGTGAGATAGTAATAAGTCAATATCTATTTTATTGTTCCTAAATCGATTTAACTAACTGTGTTATAGTAGTATAAGTGCAAAATTTATATCTTTGGATTAATGAGACGACATCTTTCCCTTCAATATTTTGAAACTTTAAAGGAAGAATGTATCCCTTAAATAAATCAAGAATCTAAAATATATATTTTATTACTATAAAAGAACCTCCACAGCTGGCGTGTTCATATTTAATTAAAGCAGATAAAACTAATAACTCGAGACGTTTAAAGTTTTTGTTTATTAGAGTATTTTTGTGTAAGGACATACTACAAATTGTCGTTATCCTTTCTTGTCCTCTTCACCAACTAGTCTACTTACGTTGTTGCTGCTAACTTCAAGAAACATAACATTTAGGCGATACACTCTTGACTCTCTCAAACTCACAAAACCAAGTTGTGCAATTCTTGAATCTTGAATAATGGGAGAAGAAATTGAAGTGATACATTCTTGGTCTGCACCCAGGTCCCTAAGCACCAGCCTCATGTACTCTTTTGCCCAGGTGAGGAGTCCATCATTCTTGATGAATCTGAGGGTAAAAAGATTCTATTTTTTTTCTTTGTGTGAGATGGGGTTCTTGAATAAATGTTGGTTTCTTGAAAAATCATGAAATTCTTGGATTTCTTGATTTGGCTGACTTAATCTTACACTATGATGATTTATGTTAATGAATCTTGATATAATGATGCTTTTCAAATCCCCATTCCCTTCAATAAGAGGATGATGGAAGTGGGGTTTGGAAAGTTTCTCTTGCATGTCACATAACACTGCAATAGTAAATAATTGCTCTTTGCAATGCCTGTTTGATAATCCTGATTTCCTGTGAATATATATGATGCCTCTTTCCAGCTAAAATAATGCTCCTAAGTAATTTCTATTTGCTTGATTAGATGGTTAAGAATACTAAGCAGTCTCGACACTTATATCTTTGTTTGATTAACTAGTGTATACAGTGTTATTTTGATGGATTTATTATACCGTGATACATGCCCTTTGGCATAAGAGTATTTTCTTGTGTTACAGAGAAATGATATCGAAGTTCTTGATGAACCACTGTATGCAAATTTTTTGCGAGTCACTGGAGTGGATAGACCTTACAAGGAAGAACTTCGATCCGAACTGGTATGTAAGATGAGTACATCATTCATGAATCACATCCTTTTCCAGTTTTTTCATTCGTGCTGAGTTGCAATTTTGATACCTAGTATAGCAATCTTCATTCTCTTCAATATGGTTACCTAATGTATGGCAATGTGCTCTCTGTATCTTGGATTAGAGTAACTTTTATATGAAATAAGCAGGAGAATGATGGAAATAAGGTGGTGAAAGAGGTCATCTTTGGTGCAGGAGTAAAGAAGTATCGCTACTGTAAGGTAATCAAGCAAGCATCATAGCTGTATTTATGAATAAAGTTATGAATGCTCTAGAAGTTATGATTTGTTCTTTACCAGCCTAATTGGATTTTATCGTTCTTACGTTTCTAAGAGAGATAGATTCATATTCAGAGTCTTCTAACTCTATATCAGAGGACAAGGAACATCAAGATGGATTTTATTTTCTTGTAGAAAAATGTTAGAAATGTGTCTTCTTGCTGCTAAAACTCAGATAAGTTGTGACAACTTAGGCACCATACAATTTGTATTATTGAGAGTTAGCAACTGAGTGTTACGTCTGAAGGGTATTCAAGATAATTTTGACTATGTATTCTCCTCTCAGTACTGGTTTCTCCCAAAGCTCCATCATTTTGTGATTGTTCATCAAAGAGTAGTTGGAAGGAGCATGAACTAACACTGTTTCTAGGTAGCGGTGCTGTCTAGTGCTAGCAAATTGTAGACTTTGTGTAAGACTTGAGTTCTTTACTATGATTATGATTTTTTTTTAAAATGGTAAAACACACCTTATGCCAGAAATTTTATATTAAGTAAATTAATAGTTATATAGGAATGCTTGCTATTGCTTGACAACTTTGGCTTGCGTTTTCTGACGAATAAGATGAAGACCCAATAAGTTGTCTAGACAGCTGCAAGCCTGCAACCAAGCATTTAATATTGTATGTCAATCACTGAGTTTCAAGGGTCTGGTCTTTGATAGGTTTCGAGCACTACATAGTGCTGTAGACAGTTTTTGGTAATAGAGATCTGTAATTAGAACATTAATTCAAATTTTCTCACTATTCCTTCTTCCTTCTCGCAGCATATAGCCAAACAACGTGTGCCAGGTTTGACAAATGAATTGATGAAAAGAGGAAAGCACTTCATACTGATAAGGAATCCCCTTGATATCTTGGTAAATTTAAGTTCAAGTCTTGACTCTTATTACTGATGGTTGGTTATAAGTTTCTAATTTATTCAGTCTATTTTTTTTAAAAAGAAAGAAAATTATGTTCTTTTGTCACAGTACTAAGTAGGCAAATTAATGGAAAATCTCAATACCGATGCATCACTAGCAGCAGTTTCATTAACTATGGAAAATCTCAATACCGATGCATCACTAGCAGCAGTTTCATTAACTATGTGACATTGCTCATCTTATATTTCTCTGTTTATTTCATATTTGATTATTTTTCATTTTCTATTTGATGTAAAAATGTTATTTCTGCTTCTAACAAATTTAACTTACATATGCTATGTTGGTAGCCATCCTTTGAGAAGATTGTACCTCCATCATTTCTTGAGCTGGGGTTGGCAGAGCTGGTCTCCGTATACAGTGAGTTATCTGAATCAGGAAGACCCCCACCAGTTATTGATGCTGCAGATCTTCGTGAAAATCCCGAGGTTCGTTTCCAGTAGCATTATTCAGTTTGAAGCATAATCCCCTTTCATTACTGGTTTATGAAAGTATGGTTCTTGTTTATGCTCATCCTAGTTGGGAATGTCGACAAACTTAGATACTAGAAAGATATGGCCCTTTGTCCAATGATGCCCAAATTACTGAAATTATGGTTTCAATCACAGCTATTCTTGTCATACAGTAACATATAATAACTGACTATTGCTTTGCACCGACTTACGGAGTTGCCAGTGTGAACATTTTCATAGATGGTTTAAGAATTATAGATATGGCTGCTCATTAGGATCTAGTCACAAATTCATTGTGTCTGCTTAGTCATTTTACCACTGTATTCAGTGGTATTCTTCTCTGTGTAGATATATAGATATTTATGAATAAGAACACTATTGGAGTAACACAAAAACCTTAATTTGTAGAAAAGAGGAAACTGAACTGTTATGAATGTGAAATTTTAAGCTATTGTGCTTATATGGTAACACAATTTATCATGTGTTTTCATTATAATAAGCTTAGGCCTAATTTGTGTTTATGCTATCAGTTGGTTTGCTGTGAGAGCCTTCTATGTGCAACTTGATTCATATGAACTAAAGTGTAGGGTCAGGCTTAGTGTCCCACCAACTATGACTAGTAGGGTCAGCTTCTATTGAATAAATGTTAAGACTCATTTATAAAAGTATGTATAGCACTAGTTCTAGTGCAGTTAGTGCAACGTCCAGTCTCCTTTATCTGGTTCAACTTTTTTCCCCTCAATTTCCTGTTTCATCTTGTTTTAAACATGAAAGTCTGTTATACCAACTGAAGAGAAATGAAAAAAGATAGTTAAACTACCTTCCCCCAACTCTTACATGAGGAATGATCGCAGGATTGAGTGTCTTGATTACTTGTCTAGTTGCTTATAAAGTTTGACAACTTAATATTTTTAAGAATTCTCTGCTAATTGTCTTTCTGCAGGCGACCCTGCGTGGACTTTGTGAAGACCTCGACATTCCATTTCAAGATTCAATGCTCAGGTAAGCTAAATTCGTGCTAGAACTTTTAACAAGTTGTTGACAATAATCTATCTGGAGTCACCAGTCTTTAAGATTTTCTATACTTTGTAGAGAGCCATATTTTTGTGTAGACTCTACTTTTTGGTATACTTTTTTGTAGGCGGAAAATTTACCGTATTAATGAGATTATGTTACCTTATCAGAAGAAAATCATCTCTCTGGAGTTAAACAACTGCAACTATACCTAAATCTCAAGCTTGTTCGAGTTTTCAGGTGGGAAGCTGGACCGAAACCATTTGATGGCATCTGGGCACCATGGTGGTATAAAAGTGTGCATAAATCAACAGGTTTTGCTCCAGCAAAGAAATACCCTACGGTATACGGTTCACAGATCCTTGATCTATTTTGTTATGCAAAAACTTTAATGACTAAACATAGTATTATAGTGGCATTTAAGAAACTCATCTTTAGTGCCATCAGGTTACAAAATAAAGAAGAGGGACACTCTTTACTTCAGTTTATATTACCAAGTATGATTGCATATGAATTCTTTTTCCGGGGATTATCCACAGCTCACATATTATCCTTATTGGCGGAGATATATTGTGCCGAGTGAATTTGAAATGGAAGAAACTGTTTTTAACGAAGTCTCTTACATGTCCCACCCTTACCAGTCACCTGTTGTTTTTGCATGTGCAGCGCAATGTGTTTTTGTTCAAAATTAATCCCATGAAAGTTGAACCTGTTTGTTGTTACTCAGTCTTGAATTGTTTTGATTTTGCTGGCAGCTCGTTTCTTTCCTTGAACATTCTAAATAATCATGTATAAAGCTAAATGTCACGTGAAAGACATTTGCTCATAGTTCTTCCTTCTAAAAATTTTCAGCCATTTCCAACATCATTGTATGATTTGTTGGAGCAAAGCCTACCCTTTTACAACATGCTTAAACGTCATGCTAGACGATCTTCTTCTAATTACTTGAACTCAACTTTACCTCATCCTAGTCTTCCTGTTCCTGCTAATGAGAAGCTGCTTGCATGGGTTGGTGATGAGATTGTGCCTCGTGAGACTGCGAAGGTAAAATGGTAACGTAGTTTACCAAGAATGATATTTGAATAATTTCTGTTGTTTCTGCTCTCCTGCTCAACTAGCTCTCAATTTTTTATCACTGCAAGACATTTTCTAGGTTTCAGTATTTGACTCAATTGTCCAAGGTGGTGATGGAGTTTGGGAGGGGCTTCGAGTGTACGGCGGAAAGGTATTTAAGCTTGAGGAGCATTTAGATAGGTAAGTGACAACAACTAGTGCTAAATTAGTCCCCATTCAGATATAAGACGTGGATTGTATGAGGTGTGACCATTGTCTATAAAATGCTTTTTCTTGCTCTAAATTTACATTTAAGTTTCCTCTTCTCAGGATGTTCGACTCTGCGAAAGCACTAGCTTTCAGCAATGTACCAACTCGCGAAGAGGTAAAATGCTGTGGCAATTCCCTGTTTGGGTCTAAGTCCTCTAAGCTTTTGATTTCTACATTACAGTATGTAGTATAATTTGTAGAACTTGTGACTTGATACAAGAATGTGCAGGTTAAAAAAGCTATTTTCAGGACTCTTTTAAGAAATGGAATGTTTGATAATGCACATATCCGACTAACTTTGACACGTGGTAAAAAGGTAATCTATAATTGCTATTACTCTATCTATTCTCATATTCAGTCGTTGTTTTGGAATCTGATATAAACGCATGCCTGGACATTAGGTCATATTATGTTTTTAATAATAGTTCTCGTTCACTATGGCCTTAGAATTTCTCATGTTCTTATCATTAGGTAACCTCAGGAATGAGCCCGGCATTCAATCGTTATGGATGTACTTTAATAGGTAAGATGCCTTCTATCTTTTTTGTTGTCTGAATGCCTACTTCATATACTCTTTCATTGTTATATCAGGGTTCAGCCTACATTGTCATCTTGTAAGCATGAAAATTGTTTTAGTATGAACTACTCTTAAGAGTTCTTATATCTAAGTTACAGTTGCCTGAATTTGTCTGAATTAAGAATGTTTGAACTAGTCAGCAAACCTTTTTCCTGGACTGCATTTCTCTCTCTCTCTCTCTCTCTCTCTCTCTCTCTCTCTGTACTTGGTGAGGAATAGTCTGGAAAAGAGATATACCAAAGAAATAGATTAACACCATCCTTGAATTTTCAATGTCAATAAAAAGTAAAAGAAAATACATTAAAATACTAAATGTCCACTTTCTGTACTTTACTGGTGTAGCTATAACTCTTATTTGCTGTCTCCTTTCTCATATATTTATAATACCCTTTTTTGAAGTTCTTGCTGAATGGAAACCTCCAGTCTATGACAATGAAAATGGCTTAATGTTAGTGACGGCAACCACTCGTCGTAATTCACCAAATGTAAGATATTTCTTCTAGTTGAACCTAGTAATTTCATGAGATTCTATGCCTTTTCCTTGCCCCCTCTTTTGGCTTAAAAAATCATTTCATTTTTATCTTTATTGCTAAAACAATTTCCATTCATCTAAAGATTCTTATTCAAGTGGTCAGATCATCTTTGAGGGAAGTTGTGGTTTGTTGATAACTCAGCATTCCCCTGATCCTTTGTTTGTTTTACTGCAGGGAGGGGGAGATTTTTACCCTGAAACTTTAAGAAAGGCCTCAAAAATATTATAAAAATCATATAGTTGCAAATTGATTATATGATGTATACTACACCAAAAAAAAATTCCAACATTTCGTCGTCTATGCTTAATTATTTGTAGTAGTTGGTTCTTTGAGCAATAAGCCAGAAACAGATTTCTACTCAGTAGCATCTTCAAGTGCAAATATCAGGGCTCCATATCTGGTGAAACAATTTCTCTCTTGGTTGTTTATCTCTTATAATTTGGAAAAGATGGTTTTTTGTGCTTCTTGTTTTCTCTACTGGAGTTGGTTGCTCATCCTCTCATTGGTCTTTAACTTGATTTAACGGTACAGTGCTTGTTAATAGCGATGATTTATTAAAATGGTGAGTGACAACTTGACATTTTGTCAGTTACAGTCGAGATAGCTATCATAAAGCATGATTATGTTGAGGTATCCTGAGGAACTTCCGTTTGCCTGAAATTGAGGGAAAATAAAAGAAGGATAGAAAATCTGACATTGTGTTACTCTCCGCTGTTTTCAGTTAATTTAAACTTTAACACCATAATGTGGATCCTGTACTTCCAAATCCTTCATCAGGCTCTTCCATCAAGACTTGAGCCAATTTTTAAAAAATCACTCTCTATTAGTTTTATCAATTCCCTGTTCTAGAGAGAACAAACTTGATACTGAGTCCAAGTAAGGATGGTGATGTGTTGCTGAGAATAAAACCATGAATTAAAATGTTTTTCCTTCCCAACCATGTCCATAACCCACAAGATGATGTTGGCCAAAGATTGTAATTTCTTCTCATGATTTATATTTAATCCTTGGTTAAGGTATCTAAGTGATTAATACTTCCTAGTTAATGATGTGGAATAACTTGCTTTTCTGTTGCTGCTACTATCTTAAAACCAAAGATTGAGGAAAGCAATACATAATCCCTTGAACTATCTTTAAGTGAAAAACCAATGAAGTTCATGTTACTCTGAGCTTTTGATCACTGTTAATAAAATCTGTGTTGGGGGTACCTCTTGTCTTAAAGTGACAACTTGTTGTTTCCTTTGCAGAATTTGGATTCAAAGATTCACCATAACAACCTTCTCAACAATATTCTTGCAAAGGTATTTTTCTCTATGCAAATCAATACAATGAGTATTTACATAATCTTCTTTTGTGAGGAAGTCGTAACTGGGATCCTGAAATTCATATTGACAGTTCTTCATTTTTATGTCTGCTTGCAGATTCTTATCTCACCTTCTGCCTTTTAAATACTTCATATTAAGAAATTATAGCAATTTCACATTTGTAGTCAAATTGATTGGTTATGCAGCTAAAAATTTTGTTGGATCAGCTGGAAAGCTGGAAGTGCATAAAATGTTTATCCCACTCCCTAACTAAGATTATGAAATGTTTAAATGTCGATCTAATATATCAATGTAAGTTAAAAAGTTGGACATCAACAGTGAACTGGGATGATGGAAGAATTGTTTTATGGTTTCGTAGCTGGACAATTGCTTCTTGACAATGTAACATTGTGATAATTATACTATGTGGAAATACAAAGGCAACTCCGGTTTGGTGAAGGCGGGGTATTCCTTAGAAATTGCAGTTGTTTCTTGTCTTCATCGCACCACCACAATGCATGATTTGTGTGCATCCACCTGGCTGTAATTGACAGAAATTTCTCCTCTGGTGCAGATAGAAGGTAATAATGCTGGGGCTGATGATGCAATCATGCTCGATAAAGATGGCTATGTGTCAGAAACTAATGCTACAAATATAGTAAGCTCATTTACCTCCTATAGTTCCCCTCTTTGAGGTTCCGAATCTCTATCCCTCAGGAGGCAAGCCACACTTTAGAGAAGGCCATTGCATGTCCTTTCCAACTGATTCCCCTTTTATTCTGTAATATCTGCCTGTGTTTGGTGGTATAACCACAAAACTCAAAAGCACATTCTCACACAGTTCTGTGGTCATTTAGTTCATTGCAATGGTTTGAGCATTTTTTTTCTTTTACTTTATTACCAACCATCAGATCTTGTGTTTCTCCTATCTTTGATAAAATTTATGATTTTATTCTTTGTAGTTCTTGGTGAAGAAAGGGCGTGTGGTGACACCTCATGCTGATTATTGCCTTCCTGGCATAACTAGAGCAACAGTAAGTTTTAGAAGATCTCTTCTTGTCTCTCTCCTTCTCTCCCCCTTTGGTCTTCTTGATGAAGTGATAAATTCGTAGAGTTATCTGCATGATGATCAACAATCTATTTTGCAGGTCATGGAGCTTGTGCTGAAGGAAAGTTTAGCTTTAGAGGAGCGACGAATTAGCTTATCAGAATTTCACACTGCTGATGAGGTGTATACTCTTAACTATGCATTTGTTCTTTGAAAACCTAGAAAATTTGTTTCAAGCATTACCTAAGATGTGCTTCCAGACATTGTCAATTATCGTTGCTTGTAAATGTGTCTAAGGAAGCTGCTTGAGAAATTATGAAATGAAGTATTCCACCTTTCTTGAATATGGTTTTCGGAGCATTTATTGCATGCATCCTTCTTATCACACAACTCAACCTACTCCATCATCTGGAGAAACCATGCCTGACAAACTTTACTTTAGCTTGAATGCCTTTTTTAAGCATCTACTGCATCTCTAAAATTGAATAGAGCAGCAGTAATGCAATAATGTTTCACTACAACAAAAATAACTTTTAGCGGCATTTAATATTGACATTAATAAAGAGTGATAAAGTCTTTACTGGCATTAGTTAAGTGCCATTAGAACCAATGTCGCTAAAGGCTTTAGGGACATATACAAAGAGTGTCAATTGCCGCTAAAAATACATATTTAGCGGCAATTGAGAATTAATTGCCGCTAATGATCATTTTTGTTGTAGTGTTTGGGGTAGCACCGATAATCTATCATTGTGCCTACTGTCACAACAACCCCCACCCCCATATTGAGGAATCATGCGGCTGTTTTTTGAATGTAAAAATCAGATGAAAACCTCTTTATTGTGCATACCTGTGCCAAAACTAGTGTAACTACAAATACAAATAGTTAAAAAGAGGTTATATCTCTTTTGAGGTAAATTCACTTTCAATATTTATTCTTCATATCAACAGCTTTTACAAACTCCTTATGCCCAGTGTTTTGATCCAACCTTATCTTATCCAAGTCAATGATTTTGTTTTTTATCAAGACAATATCATTGACCTGGAAAAAAAGGTCGAAAGTAAATATTTATTATTCGTTAAATGAGGTTTCTATATTTGTTTTAGATTCAACTTTTAAAAATTGTGTATATTGTTTTGATGGACTAGGTAATCCCTGCACTAAATGTATGATTCATAAATCATGAGGGGATTAACCATTCCATATCAACTACTATTATGACTCTCATCTCATTTGGTTTCAATGTGGATTCCTTTTTTTGAATTCATTGAAATACAGAATACGAGCTTCGTGATTCCTACGCTTGACATTAATGAATTAAAGATGTTCTAAGCATTTTCAGGAAAGTTTAGTTTTCCCAATCTTTGGTCCACGCGATCATTATGCAAGAAAGATGCCCACTTTCTTGCTTCTCACTGACCCGAAGTAACAAGGTTATTCTTGCAGTCCAACTCTTTAAGTCTGTAATTTAAGGGAATATATTGTGTGCTTCTTAGAACACCTTTTGCATAGTTAATTCCAGCACAATTATGCTTCTTCTGTTCCATTATCTGTGATGCTACTTGTTTTAGATATGCCTTGTTCTTTGGTTTTAGTTGTTTCTTGCTATCTAGTGTTGAAAAATGTTTGTGTTAAGACGAAGCTTCTCATTTTCATTTTTACCGTCACTAGTGAAGTACGACTCGACCATCACCACCACCATTGGTTGTCTCGCCAATTTTCTGTTTTTGCTTCCTCTAATATGGATCTTTCACTTCCTGTAGGTGTGGACAACAGGAACTATGGGGGAGCTGAGCCCGGTAGGTTAAACGTCTTGAATTGAATTAAAACATAAGTGTCATGTGGCTGACTCAGTCATACAGAACTGCAACTGTTTCCTTTAACCATTGAATTGATATGTTTACTTGAGGATCCTTGGCTTGTTTTCAATCGGTGTCAATCCTAATTCACACAATTTTGGCATGCCAAAGTAGATTATTTTCAGTCTGCAGGTCATAAATAAATCTATCATCACTCAAAAGTGTGTTCAATTCTCTGAGCTGGAAATTTGAATCTTACCGAGTATTCTGGCGTTTAACTTATTCGTGCTGATTTACTATCATTCTGTGGGACTATCTTGTTCCTTGCATGGACAGGTTGTCAAAATTGATGGACGTATAGTTGGTGATGGTCGAGTAGGACCTATAACTCTGAGATTGCAAAATGCTTACAAGAATCTCTCAAAAGATTCAGGAGTGCCCATACCAACTTATGAGAAGAGCTAAATACATAGTTTCCAGGTTCTTCTCACCTTCAACTTTACCTTCTTTCATTTTCATGATTTTTCGTTATCAAGGTCTTTTTTTGTGGTTGTGCATTACCTGAGTTTTCTTTTGCACCAATTTAGGCTGTGAAAAAAGAAGTCCTCTTGCTACTTTTGACCAATTAATATGTATGCAGTTTTCAGGTGTATCAAAACAACAGAGCTGGAGGAGGGTTGTTCTTCCATCTATAAAAAAAAAATCGTGTAATATAGTGTGGGGGTGGGGTGGGTGGGGTGGGGTGGGGCTTGTTTTCATATCTCCTAGAGGAATATCATTGTCCGCGATTTATCAACGTACAATTTCATGGTGTTAGCTTATTTGTTTAGTCTCAAATTACCTAAGGGTTAATGTATTTTCATTAGGACAGCATCTTTGGTCCATTTAATAAAATCTCTCTTCTTATGAAAAATAAAAAAGAATGAATCTTCTTGCACTAATAATTTTTCGATTTAATCAACAGTCAAAATTTCACATCTCATTTTCACATATAGCTGTAGCTAACTTTAGTTGTAACTTGTAACTGCCATATTTATAATAAGCGAGTTCATAAAGATTGCTTACTAAATTCTTACCACAACAGCAGCATTCACTGAAATCCTACTAGTCTGAGGAGAGTAAAGTGTACATAGATGAAGTTGTTATCGGCTCAAGTAATTTACTAGATTCTTACATTTGTATGGAATGTCTACACTCTACTCCACCTCGAAAGACATAATTAAAATACGAAAAGCATGAATTACAACTCTCTATTACCCTTGCTGCTGTTAACTTGGATTTCTAGTTCTTCTCCAATCCTAGTTCAGTATAAAAATAAAATAAAATAGAAGATTAGATTCTTTCTAAGTTTTCATATATAAAGTTACTTTGGTATTTATGCAGGTAAATAATATAGGTACCTGCTAGAAAAATGAATGTGTGCATAAACTGTCATGAAATACACCACAATCAGAAGAGAAAGAAAAAAACATCATACGATGTGGTAGTGGTATGAAGAACAAAAATACAGATTTAACTTATCCTAACCCGATATATGTGTTAGTTTTTTTTACTGAAGTACAAATAATAGATAGCAAACCCAATAAACCATATGGGTTGGGGTAGAATTTCGAACTCGAACCCATAAAATTCAAATCATGAATCTGTCTCTATAAGAGATCAACACTTCCACTTCAAAATTTCCTTTTAACCATGAACCATCCTTTGGCAAGTAATTCCCTTTCATTTAAGCGGCTGTAGTTCTTGCTCGCGAGTAACAGTCTCAACACTTCCAACCTGTTCATAAAGAAGAGCCTGTTCTTGCCTTCGCCTCCAAATTAACCATCCAATAGGAGCTGATAGTCCAACTATCAAAACAACTAAAAATGGTACTACTAGGGCCAAGTAATTTCGCGGCCAATGCTTCCTACAAAATTAAAATCATGTTAAATCAAGGATGTGATATCATATTATTAACACAGCACACGGGGCACGGAAAAGATGAAACTACCATGGAAAAGGAATGGTGGAGAAAGAGAAAGAGAAAGAGAGAATAAAGAACTGTGAGGGGTAGACAAATGAAGGAATTAGCAAAAGAGACAGCAGTAATTGCCTGTATACCTTTTTGGTGGAGATTCAATGCCCCAGTCGAACAATTTATAGCTTCCAAAGGAATCCTTTAGATGAGGATGATGTTCAGCCAACCTAGCTATTATTTCCTGCATATTATATCATGAATAAATAAATACACATTCTTCAACTGAAAGGATTGCTATACATATTTTAGAATGCTAAGTCACCATTGCAGTGGCATTTGGCATACGGTCTGTAGATCCTGCTGGAAAGATGCCCCATTTAGTGAGGGAATCATTTCCCTTCGCTGAAAAGTTCATTAAGCGAACCTGCAAGGTAAGTGACATCATCATGTGAAAGAAAGTTGAATCAACCTACTTGAAAGCATAGTCAGTAAAGTCCAGATAGAAGAGTTGAGTTGCCATAGGTTAAGGATCATCATAAAAATAGTCGATCCTTGATGAGAATTCGTATAGCTGCCAACCTTGCTTCAGGTTAAGACATAGATGATTCACATATCACGCGTAACAAAGTTAAAACTCAAGATCAGTGGAGATGGAGTAACATAAAAGAAATCAGACGTTCAAATATTCTATTGAAATGCTGCAAGATAAGGTAGGCTTTCTGAAGCTCGAGTTTTGAAGTTTTTCTGAACTAAGCTACATCATACTAATAAAAGACTTCTTAAAACTAAGTTCACAAACCCCTAGTACTGCATAGCCATTTCCTGTGTTATTATGTCGTAGGTTGCCAAAACTTGCTTCTAAATGCTCAACAAGAAAAGAAACTACCTATTCAAACCCTCCCCCAACCACCTCCACCCCCACAACAACAACAAACTTCAATTACAAGCTCGCTCTTCTCAGTTTAATTTGGATTAGTACTGTAGCAGGGCAACTTTAGACCCCCTTGGAAAGAATAAATCTCAGACATTCTGTCTAATGCCAAAATATATGCAGCTTGGCAATGCTGTTTTGATTAAATAAAGGTGTAACTTATCAAAAGAGAAAAAAAAAGCGGTTCTGCCAAAATTACCACAATAAACCAAACTACCTGTGAAACATTAACATCCAACTCTTTGGCAATGGAATGGGCAAGTTCTGGAATCCGTAGCTTCAACTCTGAGTAGTTGACACTTAGTGACAAGTAAAATGTAACGAGCCCAATTTCAATCTCCCCTGCAAGTTGACATCAAAGATGAATTTGCTAACAATGATAAGTATTTCTAATGGAATTATGAATTATCCAACTTCAGTAGCCATCATATCTGCAGCGGAACCTTGCTTAAGTTTGTGAAAATATGTTACTGAAGTAGGAAAAAGTGACTAACACTAACAAAACTAAATGAAATCTTGAGAATTTTTTCGGAAGATAAAAGTCAGCTCATTTGAAATTACGCAAACATAGAAGAGGTACATCAAACTGAAATTAGGTAAAAAGACATGCCTATGTTTCAACAGTGAAAACAGGAAACTATTATGCATGATACTTTTGGAGATTGTCATTCCTTCCCTCAAGGAAGTTACCACAAAATTCTCATGCTTGTCACCGTACAGAGTATTCCTGTCACAAAATTCACCAGAAATTTGGCAATTATTACTGTAACTTAGTGGAGTGAATTTCAGACAGTCAGCATATGGTCAGTGCATGTTCCATTAACTATTCAACTTTACACATTAAACCTTCAATTTATCAAACTTTGCAGAAGTCCAATAATAAACAAAACTAGCTAACCAACAACCTATTTGTATTTCAATTGTCATCTTTTAAGAAAAGCAAATTTCAAAATGACCATTTATGTAGTAAAATACTGCTGTCCACTAATATATCCCAAAAAGACGAACACATTGCTTTGGTAATTGGCACTTACCAACCACATGAGTTGTGAATTAATAGAACAATTAAGGTTATCTAGCCTATATAGGATCTGAGTAAATCTGTTGTCAAACTCAGACAATCGGACAAAAAGTGGAAAGGGAATTAAAGGGGACCAAGGGTTTTCAGTATTCCTTATAATCGTTAATAAAAAATTCCAGTTTAATTAAACCTTTCTTCAGCTAAAAGAAGGTTGAGAATGTCATGACATCAGAACAATTTTAAACAGGCGGTTGCTTCTTAGGAAGTTTGGCATGCCAGGGAAACTAGATGATTTACTACCTGAATGGAAGGTCATATGTCAAAATGAATGGGAATATAAAGACAGCAGCATTCCTGGACTCACGTGTAAGAGGCAGAATTTTAATTGTCAAAAATGATTTGATCAAAGGCAATACATCGTAACATCAGCAAGATGCAAACCTAAACTTGATCCTCACTTTCATAAGATTGAAAATTGAAAAGTAAACAACAGTATTAATCTATTATTTTTTTGAAGAAGACCAATTATATTAATATATACAGATTCAGAACTTCCTAGTAGAAATGCTTTTAAAAAAACAGTTTTAGTTATGACAGCACCCTAATGGGCAGAGTATGAGAGTAACCTTCCAGTAGAAATACTATGTGGAGAAAAGTTGTCTCTTCATACCAGGTATATTGTACCCAGGAGGTCCACTAGGAGCTGGTGAAGGAGACATATGTGCAGTGGAGTTTGGGTTATCCAAGCCTGAAAACACTGGTGTTGATGGAGATGGAGATGGAGGTGGAGGAGGAGATAAATTCAGTCTGTCCCATAACTCGGAACAATTAGTTTTCCAAAAACCAATTCTTTCATTTTCACGGTCATAAGTTACAAGAGTGTTGCGAACAACGATTCCTGTTGCAATTAAGAGCATGCATATTTCAGCACAGAAGAGTTAGGAAGATGAACTTTGTCAAGTACTGAGAACTGAGAAGTACCTCCAAGAAGACTAGTTGGATTCTTTCCATTCGGGAAAATTCCTAGGCAATAAGCACCACGTACTTTGAAATGCTAAAGCATACAAGTTACATTGGAAAAGGGGGAAAATAATCAATACAAAATAGTAAAAAGGAAAAGAAGACAGTGGATCTGAAGCCAAAATAGCATCGGGCAAGATAAATAACAAAGTGCTAAAGAAGAATAAGAGGCCTACCTGGAACAAGTAGTTTTCAGGAGAGAGAGTTAGTTTATTTCCATCACTGAAAACCATATCAACAGGCGGAAAGTTCTTTGCGAGCTGTGACACGTCGCTGGAATATATAAGATAATTAATAATATGGGTAGTACCAACAATAGGAAGAAAACAAATTTAAACAAGAAAATCATAAACACCAAATTCATTTCAGAACTCTTCGTTTAATACCTTCCAGCCCCTGAAAAGCAGATATCATTAAAACTAGGATCAGGCCCTTTGATCTGTTTTAGAGAACGAAGCTCTTTCATTACCTGAAAAGTAAAGTTGAGAGGTTCATTCCAGAAAGGAATAGACTAAGTTGCATTTAAAGATATTACTCACTAGTGATCCACTTATCCCTTCACTAAATATCACACAGCAAAAGCAATGCAAGACAACATCAAAGATGTCTAGAAGCTTACAAAGAACTCTGAATATAAAAAAACTTACTACCGGCTAACATCAACAACAACATACCCAGTGTGTTTCCACAAGTGAAGGGTGGGATGTACGCAGACCTTTCCCCTACCTTTGAGGGGTAAGGAGGTTGTTTCTGATGGAAAAAATAAAAACTAAAATTTAGAGAGAAAAAATACTTGGACTTTATTCAATAGGCCCAAATTCTCATTCTCTCAATTGCAGCAATTGAACTCTTTTAACTAGAGTTTTACTAATGAAAAACAATAGCACTAACTCCTCGACTAAAAAAACATTCTACAAATCAGGTTTGAAAGTGTTGTATTACCAAATTGAGAAATTTAAAACATGAAACAACTATAATAAGTGGTTATGCAATGAAAATTATGTCCTTTGATAGCAGAAAAAATGGCGGCAAAAGAAGGAACAATATTTGACTGTGGAGTTACAGGATCAAGAGATATTTGGGTCATTCCTTTTCAGAAAATACTGGATCTTCACCTACACAAGCAAATTGTTGATAATTTTTAATTTCTTCAGGAAAATCTTCTCACCAATAGCGTGTTCTTTTGCTACTACTCGTTTTCTCAGGCAGATTTGAATCAAACAAATGACAGAAACATTGGCAAATATGTAGATAACAATATCTTACAGCACTCTTGAAAGCTACAAATACTGCTTCTGGAAGGTAAGCATAGGTGGTACCACTATCAAGAATAGTCCCATGTTTTCCACCAAAAACCTGAGGATTTATTTTCAGCGGCTTCCCAGCTACATGTATCTCCTTCAGCTCAATATTGTAGTACGGGCTGTTGCCATCCGAGACTAGAGTAAATGCGTAAGATTTATCAAGTGTATTTGTTAGGAGGACCTAACATTCCTATGTATATATTCAATTATTTCCAATACATATCTGCGACCAAAATATGATTTGGTAAAGACCATGTGAGCAGGGGGTTTTATTCCACCAAGAACCATCGCCCCACCACCAAAATCCATCCCTCCATAGCACAAGGAGAAAGAATCACTGATTACATGTTTTCCAACAAGTTGATCAACTATACTGATATCCCCTCGGCCCAATCCCATTATTCCATCAGCACGTTGGCTGTAAAGATCACCAGTTTCCGCAATTTCACATCCAAAAACAGCTCGTTGTGGTCCAAGCTCACTTAGATTTCCAAAAGATATGACGTCCTCTCCAAGCAACCCGGAACTTGAACTCATCTCGGCGTACCGTCTCTCATAAATACATTGCTGCCTCTTAAGGTCACAGGGACAAGTCTTATCACATTTCACAGATTGATAAGTGCTTGACATTTCCGGCTGAAACTTAGGATCCTAAGTAAGAAAACATACAAGCACCACAGATCAAAAGAAAGAAATCAAAACGCCACACAATTCTAAGTGAAAAACATAGATAGTTAGAGGCGGACAACTTCGAAAAAAATTGTGTGTATAGATGTATTTGTATCTTGAGAAATTAACAGAAACTACGATATAATTAACAATGCACTCATGAGGAGCATATGAGTTCCCTTGTGACGTAAGTACAAGCCAGAGGAATCACCTGTGAGACTAACGTTCGAATCCAGCTAAATCCATTTTCATTGTTTTTATTTTAAGTTTAGCCTAAGGTAATATTGGTGCACCCGAAGCCCTTCAAATCCTGGGTTTGCCTAACATAGTGCCTCTCTTTAATAATCGTTTATGAAATTACTGAGCTATCAAATCACATAAAATTAAGATAAATCTGTAACTTTTACTACTATTTATCCAGAAAAAGGAAATAGAAAACAAAAGGACAAAGAGATATTGAGAGATGAACCAACCTGATGGTTGCCACACTTTTTACATGAAGAGCAAGGAACATAAGTAACAGTACTCCCTGTATCAACAATAAGAGCAAACTTCTGCGGTGGTGTTCCAATCCAAATATGAGTTGTGTAGTATCTGCATCAAAAGTTGAGAAATCAGCAGCCAAAGCAGTTAGTAACAGTTCCTAATTTAAATTCTGAGCAATAGCTACGAATTCGAACCCGTTGATAAGGAGATCATCATGGAGAGACATGCGAGCACAGGCAGGGATTTTCTGGAGGTGCCGACGGGAGATTTCAGCACGGCGAGAAGTGTCGTTTGGAGGAAAGAGCGGAAGTAACATGGTTGTGTGAAGGCTGACGTCGGCCGGCGATGGGAGGAAACCGGAGCTGACATTGGAAATATGAGAAATTCGGAAAGCGGAAACGACGAACAGAGAGATAAACGAGAGGATGAGGAGAGTAATGGTGAACTGTTGCCATGCCATTTGAGGTCAGACTAATCGGTGCAAATGGACAGTGTAAACAGTTCACCTGCCAAAAAAAAGTGATGTTGTTATCACAATTCACATAGAAGAAATTAAGCTTAAGCAAAGGCGCGAAGGAGAAGGGATTTGATCAAACGTTGACTTCACGATTCCTTTTTTTTTTTTCCGTAGTAATTACTCCCACTGTTTTGGGTTGGGTATCATTTTCATTTTTTCTTTTTTAGTTTTTCGGAGTTTATTTTAGAATTTTGATTAAAATATAATAGCATATTATAGAGTTTACTTAGAATAATATTTTCAATATGATTTTGTGCATATTCGAATTTAAATTCAACACATATAATAAAAGATGAAAGCAAATTTATTGTTATACCACAAATTATATTGATAGGGTATCATTTTCTATATTTGTGAAATATTCTTTTTGCATTAATATCAATATGAAAATTCAATCATATTCATTAATGTATTGTTTTAGATTTTGAGAAAGAACTTGAAAATATTTAATCAATATTAAAAAAAAAGTCTCTTAACATATAAAAAGGTTAAAATATATCTTTTAATATAATTGACAAATAAAAATGAACGATGGATTAAAATAGTTACACAAGTTTTTAATTCCAATTTATTAAATACATATATTTTGCTCAAAATTTTGTCTCTTATATATAAAAAGTGTAAAAATATATTTTTCATACAATTAACAAATAAAAATAAACAATGAATTAAATTGTTACACAATTTTTTTATTCCGATTTATTGTTTAATGCATATATTTGCTCATTTTATGGGCTCTATTCCTTTTAAAATTTTCATCTTACTAGGCACATTCTTTATTTTAAATTCATTTTTTAAACCTTGTAATAAAAGCAAAGGGATGCACATGACACTCAATTTTAAATAGTGAAATTAAATATTATTTCCTTAAATCTGAGGCTACACGTATTAATCATTTTAACATAAATGATCACTGCTGACCGTTGATTACATATAATCCCACGGTAGGTTAAACTTTTCAGTCCTAATTAATTTTCATAGCTACGATCCATTTTTTGAGGTATTGATTGTTTTTATTGACCCGGATCTTATCAGAAATTTCAAAGTCTATTGACAATTTGAATAGTTTTGTTTGAGAAATTTGAAAAGTGATTTTCGTTTATAATAGTATTCCTTTTATTTTGTTCGTATTAGTTTTCAATATTACTATGCAGTTAACTCTGATGATAATAAGATATAACCAAAATTAACTGCACTATGATAAACAATTTATTTATCATCATATAGAAAAATCTGAAGTATAAGTGGCATTTACTTGATCGGAAGGGAGTAGTAGAGAAGCTTTCGTGATCGTTCATTCTAAGCATTTAATTACACAATTTGTCATTAAATTTTAATCTTTCTTCCCTTTAAAGAATAAATCTTTATTTTTTGTCTTTTAACAATTAAACTTGTGTCTATTGGAACATAAACTCTTTAAAGACTTAAAACATAACCTGTGAATATTGTAATGGAAACATATAAAGGGATAATTTCATAAATATACAATAAAGTAGTTTTTACTTTCACCAAATTAATGTAACCAAGTTTTCATTTACATTAAATATAGCCTCAAATTAGCAATATATATATATATACTGACAACAAAAATTATGTTCAAACAAAATAACCATATATATAAAATGTATCAATATTGTATAAATAATGTATAGTTGGGTATAAATAATACATCATTATATATCAAATATATGTATACATTTATATATATTGTTGATGCAATAAAGTTTACATCGCGGGTCAACTTTTTCAATCCAACCAACTTAAATCTCCTCTAAACAAATCAAAATTTTAGGTATGAACTCCTCTTATGTATCGATTCTTTTGATATATATATATTATTCACTCAAAACGAATCACATTACGTTTATGGCAAGTTAATTATAAAAATGATTCACATTTTCCTCCTCTGTTTTTCTTCAATGCCGAAAATAGTAGAATAATAGACTAGTAGTGATGCCAAAATAGGAATAGCATAAGAAGGGAAAATTATTGAAGGAGTTGGAACAAAGCAAATCATGTTTTACCTCCTAGTTCTTTTTTTTTTTTTTTCTGTGTATGACGAAAGGAAGGTTCCAACAAAGTAACTAGAAGGGAGTTGGAAATTTCCTACGATGGCTAATGTGTTAAAATTAATATAGTTGATTGACTAATTGAAATGTGTTTTCGTTTAATTATATTTCACATCTAATATTTTTTTTATTTTTTTTGCCATTCAACTGGGACTTATATATTTGTATACATATATAATCGACAAATCTTACATAAAGAACATATACATATAACATAATAACTAATAATTGTTTTTACTTTTATACATATATATACATACACAATTGACAAGTCTAACACAGAGAACATACACATACATAATTTACCGCTAATACAAAATTTTATTTATATATAAATTTTACATATAAATAAGTATACATACGCATAGTTGGGAATGTCCAGTATGCATGAGATACTGTTTTGTATTGTTCATTTGGTAACGAAAGTTTTTTATTTTACCAAAAAAAAAAAAAATTATACTACAATTGAGAAGCCTAACATATATAACATATACATATATACAAATTACAACTAGTAAAGGTTTGTATTTGTCCAAAGATTCCACATATACAGTTGACAAGCCTAATACAAAGAATATATACATATACATATTGGAGTAAATATACAAACGTAATTTTCATAGACACAGATAAATTGGCGTCACAATTTATACAAATCAAAGGCTCCATAACAAACAAATATAGCTATGCAATGTAAATAGCAGAACTTTAGGCCTAGAGCACTAATATAATTATTATCTAAAATTTTCTCAGAAATAATCTCGGCCACACAAGAATTAAAAACCAAATAGGGGCGAAGTCGAAATAACCCCACACTCGAGAACTAAACTGGTCCAATTAACTCCGGGTTGAAGACTAAATCGGCCTGTTCAGCAGCCCAATGATTCAAACAAACATCATAATAGGGGGAGTTTTCATAAATAGCACTATATGGTGATATCATTAAGTTATTAAATAGTTTTTTAAAAAAATTAAAAGGCCACCTCAAAAATAATTATAAATTATTTATACTTTATCAACATTAGTAAGTAGACATATTATAAAACAAGGTTTTAATTATTCACCCTTAATTAAGGTATTAATCTTGATTATTTAGATCTCAATTATTGAATCGATCTATTTTGTATGTCTAAATTTTAATCATTTAGATCGTAAATACGATAATTGTACTACTATAAACTACTGAAAATGACAAAATAGTACGTTCAAATCGTTTCAGCCATAAAAAATATAGTATTTAATAATTGAACAGTATAAATTTACAGGCATCAATCTACCTAATTATGTTTAGGGGATAAAAAAAAATTCACCACATTAAGTCTAGGGTATATAACCTTACCTCTTCAAAAGACTGTTTTCATAGCTTGAATCAATAACCTATTAGTCACAACGGACAATCTTATCGTAGCCCCGGTCCGAGACTTCCCTTCGAATAAAAACTTAATAATGGACCGTTAGTTCGATAATGTCCAAATTTCAAACTATATATAACCTTGACAACAAAATATATATTATTGACAAATTTGTGTTACCATCACTTCAAAAATGAACACATATTAAGAGAGACCAAATCCTTTAAAAAAATCTTTCTGTTAGATACAGTAAGCAATAATGAAGATTAAATTGTAAGAACCATGATCTTCATCAAGTATGATTAGGACTTATAGTCCACAATTAATTATTTTCCGTACCCGACCAGATTAATGTGAAAAAGAGTGATATGTTTTTGCAATTTAGTATGATTTTGTTCTTAAGATTGATCTATATAGGAGTCAGATTCAATGAAATTTGTTCTCAAAGTCAATTTAAATGTAATCATATTTATTTTCAGTGTTCCTCAAAAACTCATGGATACAGTAACACAAGATATATATAACAATATAATAAAGGGTAAAGAAAAGGTAAAGAATTTTAGACCCCACAACAACTTTACACATGAGAAAAGTGCATCTCAAAATATTTTAATCTTTTTAACTATGATTAAGTAGTTTTTTACAAATTTGTTTTTACTTATGTTAGGAAAAATCTTTATTTTTACTAAAGATGATATGAAAAAGTCATTTCTTCTTTTATTCATTAAATTGGCATTCCTTCTATTGAAAAGTATACTAAAGTTTTTTTTTTTTTTTGGGTAATAATAAATATATATAAACCCTACAAGGCTATTACATTCGGTATATTAGAGTTATCAAATTTAACTAGATTAGTACAAGATGCTAGGGACACTTGTTTAGTAGTAATGTGTCCTGCTAAATCCTTCGCTAGGCAACACGTCACCATAGTAGGAGGGGTTACAAAAACAACACAAATTTCATTAATATTACTAGTTCTTGCTTGGTTTGCCAAAACGTGGCTACTTTATTGCCCTCTCTTAAGTATACTAAAGTTTAGATGATGGAAAAACTATGTGTATATACTATATGTTGGATATTCATTGGATTTGTTTGTGTACTCCCTCTGTCCTAGTTTATATGACACTTTTCGTTTTTGAGAGTCAAACAATTTAAGTTTGATTGGAAATTTACGCATGAAATTATCATTTTTTTAAAAATGAAATTTATATATTTGTAAACTACATAAAAAGTACTATAACTCACAAAAGTTGATAATTTCAAAATGTTTAAAAGATCAATGAAAAAATTATAGTCAAAGTTAAACTTGTTTGAATCTCGAAATCCGAAAAGTGCCTCATAAAATGGAACAAAAAGAGTATATTTTTTAGGGAAAAAACATAAATTTCCTCTTGAACTTGTAGCGAAAAGTCAGTTACACGCTTAAACTATCATAGTGACCTATTACACACCTATACTATTCAAAAATAAATTTATTATCACTCTGCAACGTGTAACACCACTCTCACATTATGTGGTGTATTACACTCGCTGCCACATCAGCGCTACGTCAGTGCCATGTCATAAATTATATTATTTTATTTTATTTTTTGTATTAATTATTTTCTTTTATTAACTATATTTTACTCTAATTAATCCCAATTGATTATTTTAATTCTTTAATAATTATATTTTCTTCATCACTAAATCTCACCATTTTCAATTCTCATTTTATCGGTAAATCATATCCGAACCTCGAATCCAACTTCACTATTTATTATGTTCTTCACCATTACTATGCCTTCAATTCTTCTTCTTCCTTGTCACCCAACACCAAATATCACACCACCTTTATCTATATCGATTTTTTCTTCTTCACCACCTTCAATTACCTATTTAATTTTTGCCACCCGCCACCCATCACCACCAAACCCAAATATTGATTAACAACCAAAATTTCTCTAACAAAGTAAAAAAAAATAAAAAAGATAAAAACAATCAATCGAAACTTTTTTAGATAAAGTACAATTATTCACTAACAAATCTATGGAAATTAACCTAATTGCGAATAAAAAAATTATGCTTTTAGATTGTGATAAAAAAATTAAAGAAGTGTGATAAAATAAAGAATGAAGAAGAAGACAATGGGTGGAGTGTGAAGAAGAAGAGGTGTGGGGGTGGGGTAAAAAAGAGGATTATAACTTTCTTTTTTTTTACTTCTTTTCCAAACTGACGTGCCTATTTTTTATTTTTATTTTATTTTTTTGCCACGTCAGTTTTAGGGGGTTAGAAAATTCACTTTTGAATAGTATGGATGTGTAATTTGTGGCCGCACCAGGATTTAAATAAGGGGGTTCAAAATTCGTAGAAATAGACACACGAAGTAGTCGAAGAGGATTCAACATCTACTATATATACATAAAATATTATTTTAACCAGGTATAAATAGTATAATTTTCTGTCGAAGGGGGTTCGGATGAACCTTTTGTATCAAGATGGCTTCGCCCCTGTGTAATAGGTCACTATGATAGTCTAAGCGTGTAACTGACTTTTCGGAACAAATTTAAGAGGGAATTTATGTTTTTCCCTATTTTTTATATTTTGAGCGCTCTTTAGTAACTTCGTCACTGTTAATGATATTACTGATAAAATAACATAAATTCAAAACATAAACAAATTCTCCGACGATATCAAAATATCTTGATGTCTGCTATATAGTCTTTAATTATCACTGGAAGTCTCAAACTTAACAATCATTTGCTTCATAAATTATTTCGTTAAGCAATACAAGAATGATTAACATGCATGAATATATTCATTGAATGAAGATGACAAATTAATAAAGAGTCAAAAAATAATATATATTACCTCTGTACACTTACCGATCGAGTAGGAATTTCTTTGAAATTCACCTATTAAAGGCAGACAGGAATTTGAAACTTTGTTCAACGACTGGGGTCCGTTGCAATAAAAAATATTTAGCGGTATTGAGTTAAGGAATAATTGTATAGAATGACAAACTAATTATATAAAATAAATATAGTAGCTATCCTTTGATTTATTTGTGTTCCATATCAAACTGTTTGTCAGTCTCCCTCATATTCTCGCTCGCCACTCTCCCTCTCTCGCTCGCTTATTCCTGTTGCTCGCCTCTCTCGCTTTATACAATAGAATTGTATAAATTATGTTTCTAATTGTATAAAGTGAGAGAAAATTGTATAAACGCATTCAATTACATATATATTCGTCCTATACACTTATAATTATACAATATAAATATTTCTCTGCCCAAGTCTTTTTTTCCTTTCTCGTTTTGTACAATTCAAATTGTATATAATTTCTCTCTTTCTCGTTTTATACAATTCGATTCAATTGTATATTCCCTGACCAAGTCTCTTTTGCCTTTCTCATTTTGTACAAATTCAAATTGTATATAATTTCTCTCTTTCTCGTTTTATACAATTCAATTCTGTCTTTCTCGCTTTCTCATTTTATACAATGAAATTGTAAATAATTTCTCTTTCTCGTTTATAAAATTCAAATTGTATATAATTTCTCTCTCGTTTTATACAATTCAAATTGTATATAATTTTTCTTTCTCATTTTATACAATTCGCTTCAATTGTATATGTATGTATAGCGAATTATACATATATAAGTTTGCCATGAAACGCAATTATGCAAACTTTGCTATAACATATAAATATAAATTTTATATTTGCTATATATGAAAAGTTGCCCTTGAGTTAAACTCATACATTCATAGTCGCTAAGTCTTTAACAATACATTCATATAAAATATTGACTATAAATATATTCATATTAGATTATTTTGACTAAATATAATACAACAACAATGGTTATATTATTACCGATAAAAGATAGCTGGCTACTTGATTCGTAAAGTAAACCAATTAGAGCTAGCCAGTCACATCCACTTAAACTCAAACCTTAACATTCATCTTGGTCCACAAATCTTGGTAGGTGAGAGACCAAATATTAACAAAAAACTACATCATTTATTAATTTGTCACTAAAATATCTCTAAACTATGGGCATGTTAATGAAACCACTGGTATCAATAAGTTTAGGAAACTATAATATTTATATTGGATAAATATTCATAAAGCAGAAATATTGGGGCAAAGACGAAAATAGTACAACAATCTAAAGTGAAGTTGGTATAAAAGTGAAGATAAATAATGGATAATTATAAAAGTTTACTCTAATGCAACTAAATTAGAAGTAGTATTATAATTCAGAAGTCACAAGAAGTAAGAAGAGAAAGTTAAGTGGACAAACTATGGAGAAAATTTGGAAAAGAAAATTAAATATTAGATATCTTTTTGCAACATGGAGTAAGAAAAATAATCTTCAAAAAGGCAAATTTTGGTTTAGTTGAGCTATTATTTGCCGTTGATTACACGTTAATTTTCGAGAAGAAATGCACGAATAAATTGGTGTCATCAACTCTTTTATGACAAAGGGTTTGACTGAGTACAAAATTAAAAGAAAAAATTAGTGTAATTATAAAAAGTATCTCACTTATACAGTAAAATGAGAATTTTAAGTTACATTATTCTTGAGTATAAATATATTGTTATTCTCTTTAGAATATACCATAAAAAATGTACACATGGATTAAGACGAAAAATAATAATTATTAATAGTATTTAAAAACTGTTAATGATAGATACATAGTAGTAACAAATTATTTGGACTCTATATTTTGTCGTTTTTACGTTGGAGAAAAGTCTAGGAGTGAATCAAAGTCAAAAATTAACTTTTTAATTCAAATTAGCACCTAGTTCATGAATCATGATTTCATGATTTGATATATGTATCTTTCAAGAATTACACTTAAATTAATTTCTCCCAAAAATGGTACTCTGATAGTCCTATTGATCTTTTGATATGTTTCTTATTTGTCTTCTTATTTATGGTCTTTTGAGATTTTCTTTGCCAAATTTTGCATGACACCCGAATTATTATGATCCTAACAATTAGTAGTCAGGTTCAATGGTTCAATGATGGAGCCAGGTTAAACGCGTGTTCATCTTGATGGGCTTAGATCAAGTTGCAACCTATTTGACAACAAAGGCGAAGCTCAAGTGGGATTCATGGTTTAGACAAACCCAAGCTTTTTCGTAAACCTTATATTTGTATATTAACATGTGAAACCCAAAACAAAATTAATTTAGAACCCCCAAACTCCTAGCCTTGTTTCCGTCTCTATTTGACAGTAATGAAATTTTTTGTTGAAACAATATTATCAGAGATATTTTGTGTGATGAAACATAAATTTTGCAGATAAGATTATAAAGAGGAAAGGCAAATCGCTGAAAATCTCGTAAAGAAAATGAAACAAATTTATTTGTCAGAAATTCCAGACAATAGAACGATTTAATTAGTACTATGAATTATCCTGAATTTCTTGTCGTAATATCAAATAATACTCCGAGCAATTAATACCTAACATAAGTAAAGTTAGAGCGACTTTCTGACATTGGAGGCATTCGTGAGGAGTCATTTCGACAATGGATCATTCATTAGTACGTCAAGATGAAATTTGTTCATTGAACATATCATAGTTGCATGCAATATATAAAAGTGGACAAATTGGTGCACGTTATATAGTCAGTTTTAGTTATCCCCCACAAGTCAAGTGGACTTGATCTGTGTGAAATTTACACCATCCACGTCACAATAACACCACAAAAAAAATGTAGGTATATTAATAACTTGAATATAATAGGGTAAAATGAATATAGACAAATTAAATAGTATGTCATGTATAGTATCCCTGTGGAGGAGGCAATTCAAACTCCCCGTTGAACAGGTTATCTTTTAAGGGTACGTACGTAACTATTACTTTCGTTCATTTTTAATTGTCATACTACATTTTTTTAAAAGTCAATTTAATCAATTTTCAATGTGAAATTAGATTACACTAATTTAAGATTTTAAACAAAAAAATTAAATATTCAAAAATTATACGAAAATTAATAACTACAAATTATAATTTTTTACATATCAATATGATAAAAAAAAATACATGTAAAATGTAGGTCAAGGTCAAAATACTTATCATTTGACTCTAAAAATGAAAATCATGACAATTAAAATGGACTGAGTAGTTGGCTTGACCCGCTTTTAACACCAATAACAAACAAATGAACAATAATCTCACATCCATGGTGAAAATTAATTTTAATTTGCCACCCATTGAAATTTAATTAAAGTGTCTGTTCTTTTATTTTTGTTTAACTAGCTGTTTGCAATAAATTTTAAAGAGACAAAAAATAATTGTGATCACAATAAAATAAGTAGAAACATGACTTTATTGATTAAGATAGATTGCGGATACAATTCTGTTGATACCTTGATTCTATTCTCCTAATATTTATCCATGATTCGAGAATCGTTAGTGGCATATTTCTCGAACTAGGATGATTTAGATTTGACCTCTCTATATGAATAATCCATCAATTTGAAGAGTATTCAAGATCTTGATCTCTTTATGGAATTTCTGAGATGCCTTTTAAGATAATTTAGTATCTTTATGAAATTTCTGAGATAACTTTTAAGATAATTTAGTATCCTTTATATAGACATAAACTAGGGTTTACGGTTGATCGAGTAGCCTCCAAGAATCCTAATTTGAGTTGAACACAATTTGTAGAGTCTCAACTCGAATTAAATGCATCTTGTAGAGTTTCACAAAATTTTAATGTCTACAATAGCAATTACCACCTTAGGAATGTAGGAGTTATTTAAACGTTACTATTTCTAAACATGCATGGCATGCATAGTGATACTTTTCCCTTGTTGATATAATGGAATGGATTAAAATAAAAACTTAGCTAAGGGATACGTATATTATATATCCTTATCATATACTATATGGAGCTGGTGTAAATTTTTTTAAGAGTTTGTTATATATATAAGTTTATTACGTATCAGAGCCATGAATTCAATTGAACCTACTGCTGTAGTCTTTGATTTATGCTCATTCTAAGTAATCCACACTGATGCCATATCTTAAATTGGCCTCTAGAGTGTCTCTTCATAAGTTGTTAAAAGGATATATAGACGTGTTTTTTTTTTGAAAAATATTGGGAGAAACAATATTTTAATAAGGCTATTATCCTATGGCTGTTAATTAATTAACCGGCCTAATAGAGATTTTAAAAATAATTAGTAGCTTTAGCTCTAACAACTCCGATCCAACCATGTCGGAAATAATTTCAAAGCTCTAATCCAGTTTAATGTCCAGAATCATTGTTTCTTCGCTGTCTAATTAATTTGATTCGCAAATTTTCTACTCATCATGTCAATTTTTTTCTAGTAACTAATCACATCGTCAATTAACTGAGCTAAATTTCAACTATCGTGGTTAAATATCGCATAATTTTTTGTATTTTCCAATTCACTAAAATAGCTAGCTCTTGTTTTTTTTTAGCTAATATTCAAGAATGTAACTTTCATTTTTTCTTTTTTTGGACTGTTTCTGGATGAAAATGTTTCCGTATTAGTTATAAGAATCCAAGAAATGCGTACCTAACGTATGTATAAATGGGGGCCATATTTAACGCGTTGTTAAATTTAGTAAATGACAGAGATAATATCGTTGAAAATAATGCATACTAAATTCTTACGTTAATTTGACATGCAAATTTTGGATTTGTTTGAAGACTTGGTCCTTTCTGGTAATTCCAAAATAATTTTCAAAGAAAAAGTGCACTTTGACAGCTGAAGGATCTAATAATTATTTTATACAGTTTAATTCTCAACTGGAAAACCCGATGAAAGTGAATCCTTAAATAATACATTATTTGGTACTAATAATCTGAGAATAAAATTTAAAATTAATTTTATCTTATATTTTGATTTCATGTATAAATTAATCTCAAAGTTAATATATAATTCTTTTTTTTATCTAAGTAATAAAATAAAATAATTCTTAAAATATTTCAACTTAGATCAAATATCTTTGTTTATCCTAACTCGACCGTCAAAATTACGGTCCCTTATTAGGTGTATGAAGTAGTTGATGCCTATATTTGCATGGAGACTTATAGAGAGCTAGGGTTTAGCCATGTGGCATAGGTGTGATCCCCACCTTGTTCCTTGTCACTCTACGTTTTCTAATTAATTAGATATATACTATGCTGTTATGCACACATTATGGAGTACTTAATTACTCGTCCTCCAGCTAATGTTCATACATACTTTGATAATTAGGAATAGACATGCAGTTTAAGTAATGTTTATCTCTTTCAATTTGTTCAAATGTAAATTGACAAAAAATGGAAGGTATATATCATAGACTAGTTAAATTAAATGTTACTCACTCTGTTTAAAAAAGAATAATTTAGTTTAATTTGAAACGGAGTTTAAGAAAAGAAAGAAGACTTATTAATCTTATGGTTCTAAATTAAAGTTATGTCAAATGTATCAAAATGCCCTTTGATCTTGTGGTTCTAAATTAAAGTTATGTCAAATTTATCAAAATGCCCTTTAATCTTGTAGTCTTAAACATGTCACGTGGAAAGTTAAAGTTAAAGTGTTGCCAAAAAAGGAAAGGGGTCATTCTTTTTAAAACAGATAAAAAAAGAAATAGAGTCATTCTTTTTATGTTCGAAATATACTTCCGTACTTTGTTGATCGAGTTTGTTGCATGAGATTTGTCCTATGCGATTTGTGGGCTATTATATTGTAGTGGGATTTATTTTGCAAGCACTCGAAAGATCGATGGTAATACATATGACCCTTAACTTGACGTTAGTTGACAACTATGACCTTTAACTTTGAGTGTGCACAAGTAGGCACTTAAACTTGTATAAAATTGATCAACAAATAAACACATTCGTCCTATATGACAATTTTGTGTCCTACATGACGTCCTACTGTATTATGTCATGTAGGACATGTATGTCCACTTATTTAATTTTATAGAAGTTTAAGTGTCTCTTTATGCACACTTAAAGTTATATATCAAGAGTTGTAAATAGTCTCAATTTATATATCAAGAGTTGAGACAAATTCTATTTTTTTTATAAAAAAAAAAGGTACAATATTGTTTGGCTTTCCGATGTTTGGCCCATCTTAGTTAATACTTAATTCATTAATTTGCTGGTTGTTAAACTGAGTTTAACTTCCGTTTCGTACAACATTAATATTTTTGAGTTCAACTTACTAAGTTAAAACGTGGCTACGCATCCATAAGTATCTAATTGAAATACAGTTTGGGCTAGCTCATAAATTTTTCCAAATTTTAACTCTCATCCAACAATAGGTTGTGACTTGTGAGTAGTGTTTTCCAAATTAGTTGGTGACTAATTACTTTAAGTACAACTTTAGAATCAACATATAGTCTTTATGAACCTAGCTAGGGCAGTTCAAAAAGTATAGTCAAATCTTTGAATATAAATGTACATTTTCGGTTTCAAATTCATGAGAATGAAAAAAAATCATGTTAAAGGGCCACAAATTCAAGTTAAATTAAATTTCTCCCAATTCAAATGCAAATAAAGCTATATTTTATAGCATTAACATAGGATATAAGTTTAAAAAAATTTGAACGGGTTTCCATATTTGCAGTTAATTTTGCATATATATTAGGAGTAGAACTGTCATAGAATGGCTATTTAGATTAATTTGCAATTGTCATAGGAACAAGTCCTTCGACCATCTAATAGGTTCGTTTAAACTATCTGAAATGTATTAGTTCGGCTAATTCATATTCACATTGTATATGGTTCATTTACAAGTAAAAAATTTTCTATTAAAAATTCATTTCTCCACGTGACCACGATGTTCAAACTCGAGACTGTTAGTCAATCCACCACAATCCACATATATCCTTCAGTGATATACATAATTTCAATGGTATCTGCTCACAATCTTATATCCATTATCCGATATATTAATAGTTTGACATAAAAAGAAGAATAGATAGAACTTAAAAGGACGAATTTTATTACTATATTTCTCATTTTGTTTTGTATCGTAAAAAATGTGAATATGTTCAAAAGAATTTCACGTGCAATATTCTGTGCATGTGTGTGTTCTATATCCCTTCGAACGCCTTTAAAAGGTGAAATAATTCACCCCAAAAGAACCAAAACCCGTATAGTAACATTTCTGTCTAATACCTTTTTTCCCTTTTAGTCCGTTTCAAAATAAAACTTCTCAGGCTATATTCTTAGACTTTATCAATCGATAATGGCTCTAGAAGCTATAACGCAACAACAACAATATCTTTATGCGTTACTTGGAACTACAAATTGGAACATCGGCTCTGGTTCTGGTTCTGGTTCTGATTATTACAACAATGATGCATTTGATGAATTTGTTCCGAATAATCAAAATGTAACAGCACCTCAAGAGTACGAGGACTACTCAAATTGGAATTTGCCAGCTCCATTATTAGTAGATTCCCAAAATGAATTTCATCAATGGGGTCAAAATTCTTCCTCTGTTTTAGATCATAATTTTACAATTATGGATCAACAGGAACAGTTGGAGTCTCCAATTGAAATGTCTAGTAGTACAACTAGAGCACGAAGAAGAAGAACAAGAACAAAGAAGAATGACGAAGAGATTGAGAATCAACGAATTACACACATTGCTGTTGAACGAAATCGTCGAAAACAGATGAATGAGTACCTCTCTGTTCTCCGTACTCTCATGCCTGAATCTTATGTCCAAAGGGTCAGATTCCTTCTCTCAATTTCATTTTATATATGAGTTTGAGATGTGAAATTTCTTTTTAATCGAAAAGTTTAAGCTGTTAGACAGATCGAGTACAATTTTATTCTAAACTATTGTTTTTTCTTGTTACATTTTTAAGGGTGATCAAGCATCAATTGTTAGTGGTGCAATTAATTATGTGAAAGAGCTAGAGCAACAGCATCAATTCCTTAGTGGTAAGAAGCATTTGACAAGTCAAAATCAAGAAGCAAATGGTGAAACTTCTCCATTTTCTGAATTCTTTAGCATTCCACAGTACTCCACAACCATGACTGCTGCTGTTACTACTACTAGTGAAAATGTATGTTGTGAGAATGAATATTACAGGAACCAGCAGCTACCAGCAACAGCTGATATAGAAGTTACAATGGTGGAAAATCATGCAAATCTGAAAATCAGGTCAAAAAAGAGGCCAAGATTGCTTCCTACAATTATTTCAGGGCTTGAAAGTCTTAGGCTAAGTGTTCTTCATCTCAATGTTTCAAAAGTTGACCAGTTTGTCCTCTGTTCTCTCAGTTTGAAGGTGAGGCTACATCTTAATTTATGTGTCACAGTTAGAATTTCGAGAGTCAATCAAACTTTTAAAGCTTTTATGTCTGAATTCACGGTGAAAGTTTACAAATTTGAATCTTGAAATAACTATGCCATGTAAATTGAAACAGAGGAAAAAAAAATTATATACCAGTATCGTAGACAATATTTTACACAGTTAGATCATACAAGTAAGCCTGAAATCATGAAATTAAGATGTGTGATCTACATTGATATATAAATACAGATGATCTGAAATATTTTTATTTATATTGACGGTGCATATAACATAAAGCTAAAATCTTTTGAATTTAATTAAATGTACTTGATTTTGTTTATAAATGTGAAGGTAGAGGAAGATTGCAAGATGAATTCAGTGGAAGACATAGCAGCTGTTGTGAATCAGATTTTAAGTAGGATCCATGAAGAGGCTAATTAATTAGCTTGATGTGAGACTATATTTAAGCGTCTTAATTAATTTTCGAAGATATATTTGCTTATATTTATGTAGAATTAGGAATATTTGACAATAAATCAGAGTTTAATTTTGAGGTCACAAATTCTAATTGTATTGCCTAGCGTGTTAAAATATTTCACTTAACATGTTGTTGAAGACATTTTTATTTACTTATTTATCTATCCGTCTTCATATACGTGTATCGATGGCTTCTAGCACATGGAATAAACATGTCAAAGATTCATTTAAATAAAATAATACCACTAACTACTTTACTAACTAGTTACATTTCTTTAGAGGGAAGAGAACAAAATTTTGTTTAACAATTCCTTTTGCTGACTGTTTGACACAGTTGCTGTTGACTACTACATCCATGCAGGAGCTGTAATCAATCAATAATTAATTATTCTATAATTCAATTAATTATCCTAAACTAATCATGATTAATTGTTTGCATGATGATATTAGTCTATAACTCTACTAGAGCCATGTTTATTTTGCACTTTAAAGGGGTTGTTAATTAGATTTATAGTTCACCTAGAAGTTACTAGCACCTGAATAAATTAAAGCCTTTGTTTTTTCTTCTTTCTTTTTTTTTTTGAATATGTGATGGTGCTACTATACTAATACTGCTATTATTGACAAAAACCATAGCATAAAAAGGGACACATGTCATCCAAAATTGAACCAACCATATTGCACAAAAGTATGGACCTTCTAAATTATTCTATGGCTTGTTATTGAGAAATCAACTATATAACCAGAATTTTCAATAAGAAAAGACAGATATAAATCTAGAAAAGATAACATATACGCATATCTTATCTCTATTTTGTAGGATAGATATGTTATATTTCATAGACCCCTCAACTCAAAAAAAATATTAATCAAAATAGGGTATCAAGAAAATAACTTACTTGTATGAAAATATTTACTCCTAATCAATAAACAAATATCATATGGTTTCTTCAAAGTGGACAGTTAATTATATCATAGTTTCCGTCTAGAAATTTTTTTAAAAAAATTCTATGATCAATGCAAGAATATCACATCTTATTTTATTGCAAGGAAAGTGGATACACATTCTTATATGGATCCACCTGACCCACATAGGAAAAAAAGCAGAAAATAATGAAACCCTTATTGCCATTGCTGTTGCTAAAAAAATGAGAAATGATTATGCCTTTTTTGTTTAGAAAGAATAAAGGATTCAAAAGAAAAATCAATTGCAGGTACTGAAAACAATCATGCAATTGGTTATCTCCATGAAAATGTACGTACGACGTTGTGTTGGCTCGAAAACCCAAAAAGTTGAAAGGTGAAATGTTTTTGGTTTAGTGGGAATTATATATATTCCTTTGCCTTTATGTCAACAGAGTAAAGGAACATTAAAAAGGTGGAGAATTTTGTGATTACAAATATGTTCTAACACACAATTAACACTAATAATTAGGAGCGTCAAAATAAACCTAAACATAGATAATCTGTTTAATTCGCTTAGAATTTTAAGGGTTGGATTTAATTTTAACTCATTCAAGCGTAACTTATTTGAAGAGAATTCTCAATTGAGCCCAAATTCAATCTTTAATTTCAACCTGTTTTAAAACTTTTTATTAAGATATGTTGCTATACTGAAGGTATGAATTATTATCTATTTAACATCTATTAGGATTTACCTATCAATTTATTGCTTTTTGTAACAAACATTCTTGGGCTGAAATTTAAATAGTGATTATAAAAGTTAAACATCAATATGTTAAATTATTGAGATTAATCGGGTCAAATTGGGCGGATCAAGACCGAACCCATTCTTTAGCCCAACCCGTTTGAGCTCAAAGTAAACTTGGACGGGTCAAGACCCAATCAGATTTCTATTTTAACCCATTTTAATATCTCTAATTTCAATCCAAACTGCCCATTTGACACCCCTACTAATAATCATTCGTTCACACAAGAAATTCTCAACTCTAGCTTGTATCAAGAACGTGTTCTCAACAGATACACGTACACTCCTTTTAAAAGGTGTGTGAGTTGTGTATTCTATTAATCATTAATTAATCACTCGATGCCAGGCAAAAACTAGCATACAACTGGTAACAATATAATGTGATACAAATTAAAGCACGCAATTTCAATTTTCAAATCTTAATTTAATCTCGATTATCGAAATAGATGATATTGTAGCCACCTTTTTGACCATAGAATTAACAATATTTCATTTACTTTTAAAAAGTAATGCCTCCCTCCCATATTATTTATCCTAATTCTCTTTCACACCTTAAAGAAACATACATTATTAGGAGGGCATTTGATGATAAAAAAACTATATCCCTTAATTTGAACTATCATTATGTGTTAAAATCGTGAAGTTCCTGGAAATTATTTTTATTCGACAAATTTCTACAGCTCAATTGATTAGTTATTTGAACTTTCATCTGAACGATAAGAGTTCGACTCCTCATCCAATAATTTCCTTCCCGTTACCTCTTTTTCAACCCCAATTTAAGAAAACGAAAAAAAAGATGTTCTTACCCTCGAAATAATTATGATTCAAGAGTAACATGATCAAGTACATAATTATTTGATAGAATGAAATTAAATACCCAAGACAAATATTTTTAGGTCAAATCGAGAATCGTTGTTTATCCATGTGGTTACGTAATTAGAATACTTTTTCACACGACATTTATTAATAATTAAATTATACTTAAAAAACAATCTTTTTTTTTAAATAAAACAATCATAATCACATAGTTCCACAAATATATATAGCCGTAAAACAAAGAATTAGCATGGTCTAAATTAATAATGTTATTATTAAAGTGCTTTTGGTGGACAACCAAATAAATAATTGAGACAAAAATATCACTGTAATTGAAAAGAATGGAAAATGGCCCAAAGAGGATGCTTTCTCCATGTAGAGCTTGACGCAGGGACCTATCTGTTTGTCTTAGATTAATTTATTTAAGCATATTAACAACCATAAAGTAATATTGTTTATCGTGTTTCCCAAGGGATATGTTTTGCATGATATATGAATTTTTGGGGCAGGGCTAGAGTATTACTTATATAGACTAGGATGAACACATTAACTTTTACTTAAATTTTATATTTATATTATTAGAAAGTTTATTAAATATGTATAGTGATATTGCACCTAATATGTGGCCCAGTAATCGATGAAGTGGTTGATCAGAATCATGAGGTCTCATAAGGTTCATTTTTCAGTTGAGACAAAAAATTCACTTAAAATTATTATCATAAAATTTTATAAAGGGAAAAAGGACAAATATATTTTGAATTAATGTAAATGGTATTCAGATACTCTTGTCATACTTTTGGGACATTGGTGCCACTGTCGTTCAAAAATTAGAGCATATATGTACTTTATTCTAACAGAAGACTAAATAGGGTTCGTCGATCCGATATTTAATAAATAGTGAGTCGGTGGATAAGATTATAACACTTGTATGTCCGTTAGTATAAAGGGTAAATATGCTCTAGCTTTTGGACGGGAGAGGCTCCGATGTCCCAAAAGTATAACAGATGATATATGCATAAATATCATTTACGATAGTTCGAAGATATATTCATATAAAATTGAAATTCTAGATTCGCCTCCGTCTGTCCGGTAAGAAATGTGTTAAAATTCAAAGGTCTTTTTGAGTACTTGTGTTTGAACTTTTCTAGTGAAACTCTCTGTAGAGCTCACATGCAAAGTTTATGGAGAAGCTACAAGAAAGGTTGTGTAGGTACTTATTCATACGTAAAGATAGCCTATAGTTTTATAAATAGAAGATTCCAATTTATCTTTCTGTTTTTATCTACTTGTTCTGTTGTGAGATCAGGAATGTAATAGAAAGATTTCAATTTTTTATTTTTTATTTTTTATTTTTATCAATTGCTATCTGTATCATAATATTTGAGTAGCATAATACAACCAAATCAAATATATCTAGATTTGGATTAACTGATTATACATATAGTTGAATGATACAACTTTTGTCCACCTAATTGAGGTTTCTTAAACAAATTGTAAGTAGTAATAAAAAAATGAAGACACCTTGGGCTTGTAGTGATAGGGATTTTTTTGCTTGTGGTATTCTATTTCTGCCATTTATACTTCCAATAAACAAATAACAATAACAAGGAAAGAAATAATCGTTGTACAAAGTATTTTGCAGTATACACCATTACTAGAAATAAAAAATTTTTTCATAGCGGAATCAATGAAAAATTGTGTTATAAATTAAAACATGATGTTTCCATTCATTTTCCACTGCATTAGCTACGTGGCAAACACATGATGAAAAACAGATTCTTACTAAATAATGAAAGCTTCCTAATATTTCTGCGAGAAAATGAGTACTATTTTATGTTTTTGTAAGAATATATAGCCATTGAACATTCTTCAATGAAAGAATTTCAATAGGAATATAGTGATTTTCTATTAACGTTTTCACGATTTAAATTTGTGATCTAAAAATACTAGAAAAACAATTTTATTATTGTCTGAAGACTCTCCTGAGATGATGTAAAGGAAAAAGGCATCAAAATGTATGATTTTTTTCCTATTTCCATAAGATAAGATTCAACCATCGATATTATTATGCTATATGGGAAATATTTCACCTATTTACATATTATATAATTTTCTAAAAATGAGGGATTTAATTACCCTTGATCAGCATGTGACTCCGTGAATGATTATGACTGTCAACAAATAAAAAAGAGATCAGTCCATTTGCAATCATATCTTAAGAGAAATAAAAAATACATTTTCTTAAGTATAGTCCAAATCCAGACAAGCTGGAAATCTGGAGATGCAGCATATATATAACAACTTCTGCATACAATAAAATAATGATTAATTGTGTTTGCTCATACCCTCCAAATATAAAAAGACCAAAATAGGCTAGTTAAAAAAAATTGAGGGATAATGAGAAGAAAAAGGTGAGATAATGACTTTGTTTTAATCAGACAAAGTTCATACACCATACACCCTACAGGCTACAAGCAAGATATATGGTGTCAATTAAACATAATATTAATTGGACCCATAAATATTAAGCAAAGTGATTAATTTAGAGTTTAAGTTATATATCTACTACTCCCTTTTATCTCTATTTATGTGATACATTTTGGATTTTCGGATTTCAAACAAGTTTATATCTTTGACCGTAATTTTTTTCTATATATTTTAAATATTTTGAATTATCAATTATTGAGACTTATAGTACTTTTTATGTAGTTAAAAAAATATAAATTTCATTTAAAAAATTTAAAGATTACATGAGCAAATTCTCGATCAAACTTAAACCGTTTGACTTTTGAAAAGCGAAATATGTCACATAAATTGGGACAAAGGGAGTAACAATATAATTTTTGTTTAAAAATGTTATTAAGTTTCCTAAAAGAAATCTTAGTAATTTAGTTGATTGACTACCTGAACTCTCGCTAGTGAAAGTTCCGTTTCCCATGTTGTATTTCTCTCCATTTTTCCCTTTCCCATCCCAAATTATTATTATTCATTTACAAAAAAAAAAAAGAAAAGAGAGAGAGATATTTATATACAAATTTTCATAAAAATGAGATTTAGAAATTTTATAAATAATAATATGTATATGTACCTGTTGTACCAAGTAAATATGACTTGATAGTGTTGATAAAACTTCGGTGTAGGTTAAACTCTCACTCCTCTTAGCTCTAAGCTTTCCACTATAACAATTAAAGGATTTTACAATAATTATTTATGGCAATAATATAATATTGTTATTTTATATTCATTAACAATAATATAATATGAGTGTGTTGTAATCAACAATTCATATAAATACCGTCATAAAGGTTTTTACAACGGTAAATGAACAATTCATTATTCAATAATAAAATGATTACAAGTACTATTTGACAAGTCTCACAAACACTTCCATATCCATATATCAATTTAATATGTAATCCTATAGATAGAAGAAATATTGGTGAAAAGAATATGCTAATTCTATATAAACTCTTTGTGCACGATCGATCGTCACGGGGATTTTTGTCAGTGGTTGGTGAATATATATTTCGTCTTCAACGATGTTTAGTTTTTAATTTTTAGTAGACATTAGAATGTGATCATTTTACAAGTTCAATCATCTTTAGACCTGCCAAAAAAAACACAATCATAAATCATTTATGGGACAAAAACATGAGGTATGAAATTTATTTAAAACATTTTAGAAAAAAGTTCCTCAATTCATGATATATTGATAATATATAAATGATGGATAGTTTTATATTTTTTAAGGTAAAGATATGATACTTACGATCAACTAAATCTCAAAAATTATCTCAACGGTAGGTTGCCTAAGGGCTATAGCTTTTAGTTTATTTTCTGTTATCTATGGCGTTTCGAGAAAATGTGAAGCTATTGTCTAAAATTTTTGTAAGACTTCAGAATACATCCTAGTATATTTCTCAATCCCATGGAATATATTTGTCCAATTTATAAAAATAATAACAAAATTTCAAATAAAAATAATATCCTATACACATTTAAGGCTATATATAATTAAAAATAAACTATAAGTAATTATTTAAATACTAATTAATATGTTTAAATATTTATTTTTATTTTTACATTTACCTTTTTTAAAATAAACTCTTTAAATTTTTAAACAGATTATAAGTATTAATAATTTACATTTACCTTTTTTAAAATAAATAATAAATTAATATTAATAGTACAATTACCTGTTTGAAATCAAAAACTAAATTTTAGAGATTTGATTTTAATCAACTTCATATTTTACCGTTGCCCAATACTAACCCACCCCCATCACAGCCTATACATGATCACTATTCATTTTCCCCAACACGCCTCACGGATCACCCATCACGCCTCACATATCACTTTCTTCCCAAACCCACAACTCAAAGATCCATACTTACTCTTCCACAATATGATTTAACAATATCGTACATTTTTAGAACCTTCATAAAGTATTTTCTGTTAAGTTCGTATATAATGTTGAAGAAAATTAGTGGAACACCCCGTAAAAATCAAAGATTGGTTGAGGAGTCATCATCTGATGATTTTCATGTTCCTTCGTTTAATATTTTGACTCAAACTCAATCGCACAAATCCACTGAAAAAGAGACGGATAGTTCTATTAAATCGAAACTTCAAAAAAAAAAAAAAAGGCAAAGGAAAGAGGGTCTCCAAAGAAAGGAAAGAAGAGGAAGGGAAAAGCTATTCGAACATCTTCAGAATCTGATTCTGACATTGTTGATGAAATAAAAAATTAAAAAAATTAACAAATGTTGAACTTGGTCGATCAACAAGAACATCATAAAAAAAGGAGTCAGAGATACAAACTACAAAGAAAGCCAAAAAAGTTGTTAATGCTAGTAAAACGATTAATTTAAAATTTGGTTAAAATGTTATATATAGGTGAGTTTAATTTTTGATTTTGTTTGACAATCGTATACTGTATGAAATTTGTATGAGCTATGTATGAATTGATTTTTTAGTATTGTATATGAATTTAATTTTTTATTTTGTTTGACAATTGTATTTTGTATGAATTTTGTATGAGTTATGTATGAATTGATTTTTTAGTTTTGTATGCGAACACTTTATGAGTTTCATAGTCACATTGTAGAATTTTGACAATAATATATGTATTACCATTATATGATTTATGTATGATTTTGATGTATGAATTGATGCGTTAGTCCTATATGAGTATTATTTTGTAGTTTGGAAGTCAGAGATTAGTTTTTTAACAATTGTAATATGTATTAATATTGTATGAATTCTGGTGGATTGATGTATTAGTTTGTATGACTTGTGTATAAATATTGTATGAATTGATATATACATTGATGTATTACGGTTGTATGAATTGATTTGGTCGTCCATTTATATGAAAGTGTTTAAATGATGTTTGAATTGATATATAAATTGATGTATTAGTGTTGTATGATTTGTGTATGAAAGTACCTTAGAATTTCATTTCATATTTTTTGTATGAATTGATTTGTTTGTCCATTCATATGGCAGTGTATGAATGATGTTTCTATGAAATTATATATTCCGTTAAACGTCATAATTTAGTATTACCAATTTTATAGGAGAAGAAGGTGTACATACATTGATCTTCATGTACCAACATGAACGTGTTCGCTGATCTGTTGACCTTCCTCGATCAAGATAGGTTCCAACAATTTCTGCAAGTCAATTGTTGTGTCATATTTTTCTTCTTGAATCTGAAAACGACAGAGATGACATGTTTGTTATCAACGTAAATGGTACAGAGTTACACATTTAATACAAATGTCATACAATAATGATCCACAACGTTATAATTAATTCTTTACTGATAGTTACTAAACATATTCTAAAATGAATTTCATTTTTTCTATTTTTACATAAAACACGTATTAATTGAATCTTCAATTTTAATAAAACTAAAACGTCTGTTCCGTGCCGTTGCAAGTATGGTATATACAAAACACGATGTGAAACAAAAAAACGCAATAATCTGTATATTGAATAAAATTATCAAAAACAAACCAAAAAATTATAATAAATACCAACCTGACGGATTTCACCTTCCACCATGTTTAATTAATATAGATACAAGTTGTCCATCACAACAAATCACATTTTTTAAACAGCAAAATATCTTCATTACTAAAAAAAACGAATATGCAATCTGCAAACAAGAGAGAGAAACACGATAGCTGGAAAAAAAATAACAGATTTTAATGTGATTTCGTTTTATTAGAGCGTTTTAAGGAATCATTTCAACTAAATTGAGCTTTTTAAGGTAACTAATTAATCTGATTTTTTTTAAATTCCTTAATAGGCGCTAATCAGTTATTATATTTATTAAATGTAATTATTTTAAATAATGAAATATGATATTTTCCATTTAAAAACTGATCCGTTATTTTTCTTTATTTTATTTTTAAAAAAAAACAAATGTTTTAAATTATTTAAAATCATCCTTTAATTTATAATAATATGCTATAACTTGATATATTAAATGTTATATATTGAAAGACAAATTCTAATGTTATTGCTTGAGAATATTACTATAAAATATGTTATATATCTAATTTTCACACATTTAATTTGTCCTAAATAGATCAATTGCGTAAATTACCCGGGCAAATGTGACGCTAAACGTAAATATTCTAGTTGGGCTTTAATGTTAGCTGGATCAGCCCATTAAAAGGGTAAGCCAGAAAGGCCCAATATGGGTGATCCGGCCCGCTCCCCTTCTTACAAAAACTGTGATGACCTTAACATTTTTCAAATGTGCAGTGGATGAGACTCCTTCTTCCTTAATTAGAGGTTTCAGAGATTTGAATATGATTTTTTTTTTTATAGGGAATGCTTTCCCTAAGACCCTTTAGCGTACAAATTCAAAGTAGTCCGATTCCAATGTCAATATGAACACCGGATGAGAACAAGAAAATGTATCCTTTTGTGATATAAAGCATAAAAACATACTTCGAGGTACATAACCGGGTTGGTTTGGATTTTTCAAATTTCAAATCAAATTTTTGTGTCAAAATTTTAAATTTATAAACTAAACCAACTAATTAACCTCAGATTTTTTTAGGTTTTTTGGGATTTTTCGGAGTATAGTATTCATACGAACATATAATTAACTTGTGCTCCAAATATTTCTTTATTTCAATCAAAATACTACTATCTATTGTGTTTCGTAAGTCTTAAAAAAATTTGAAAAAGTATGTTAAAAGATAAAAATTATGAAAAGGTATAAGTAATATTTAGAAATAATATCAAAATAAAACACTTTTATGTATAACATAAATTTCAAAAATTATATATATACTGTTGGGTTGATCTTCAAACCAAATTATTACTAGGATATTTTTTCAATTTGCAATTTGATTTGGTATTCGGTTAGGTTTTTAACCCCCCTTGGAACTCACAGCTTTGGGCCCATATTCGAAACCTTATTCCTATTTTTTTCATGGGCCAATATACACAGTCGCTATATTCAGTATTGGGCTTTTTTCATTTATTCCGCTGCAGATTTACTATAAAATACATCATATTCATTATTATTCAAGTAAATTATGATCACAAATATCTTTAAACTATTCGAAATAGCTTAAATGTACCCTTTAAATCGTTTTTAAATTCTAAGGGAAATGGAGAAAATTGGGGGAAATTAGGGGTAAGGATATTAGTCCACGTGGCATGAGTGGAATACTATTGGCTTATGTGGCATGCCATGTGGAAGTGGCGTGTAACACATTCTGTTAACGGAAGGGTATTTTTGACCCTATAGTTTGACGGGATATATTTGAGCCGAAATATAGTTCAAGGATATATTTAAGCTATTTCGGATAGTTTAAATGTATTTTTAATCCTTTTCTGCATTCTTTATTTTCAAAACTTCCATTGACTCTCAAATCGAAAAAAAATAATATAGAATTAATTTTCCCATCCACAATCAAGACCGTAATTGAGGAGAGATACTCTCCAAATAAAGGCCCGGACAGAATTAATTTATACTAAATAAGCAAATTATTCAGACTGAGGAGAGATATTCAACATTATTTTCATTCTGAAAACTTAAAAAAGATTTGACTTCTCCATACAAGAAAAAAACACTCAAGTATATAAGAGTGGAAAGCTGAAAATTATTCGATAAAACTTTTGGTTAAAAACGCGTTGAAAGGTCAAAGATTGAAATTGGACCCAAAATAAATTGATCTTAATATTGCATAATTAAAGCAAAAAATCTGATTTTAACCAACTTCATTATGTACTTTAATTTTCATTAGAGAAATAAAATTAAATGCAGAGATACCAAAGAGGGAGGTCAACATATTCAACTTTCTAGAAAATCTAGTTGAGATTCCAATTACTTTAGTGATTGACTTGGAATAGTATAACACTCAGGCTTGTCTCAAATTATTTATTATTTTTTCTGCAAGAACTTATTTATAAGTAAGAATTAAATTAAATCAACTCAATATTTTGTATATAAAATATGTACATATATTTAAATATTATACAACAAATTTTATAAATTATAACTTTTTTCATGTTAATTTGAAAAAAATAAATTTTAAAATATTAATTAAAATTGATATTAATTTATTATAAAGATATGATACATGACAGACAACCAATATAATATAAAGAGAATATTTCATTCATTACCTCCACTATAAATTATGAAGCAATCTATTGACTTTTTGTTTTGAAGACCAAAAGTTAGATAGATGTTATTTTTCTTCTTAGTATTTCTATTTAAGGTTTTAATTTAGAGTTTGACGGTAAGAATAAAAAAATTTCATCGAAAAAGTGAAAGTTGATCAATTTTTTTTAGATATCTACTAAATATATATAAAAAATTAATTTTAATTATATATGAATAATCGTAAAATGTTTTGTTGTGGTCAACATATGGCGCACAACTTGCAACCAAATTTTGCTTGAGGGTTGGCGGCTACCTATTGTCATAGCGGTGTATATATCATTAAAGACAAATTATTCCCCATAAGTAAATAGACCATTCAACCACTTATCTTATTTATATGAATAAGTTTTTCTCATGTTGATGTACTATCATATCAAGTACATCAAATAAAATGTTTCTATTTTAAAATTATTTTCTAGAAGATAAGTATCTTTTTAATTAATTAATTGGTGTTTGATAAGTAAGCAAATTAATAAAGGATAATTATAGAGAATGTCAAATTAATAAAGGTAATTAAATAGAATAACTTATCTTTTATTTATCCCTTTAATAAGTAAACTCTCCGTTAATTTGCTATGTTAAGGCTCACAAAATTGTATAAAATATCTCCCCAAAATTAAAATCGTCATTTTTCTCTTTCCCCTTCATATAATATAATCTCTTCTCCTTTCCTTCAATTTCTCCTTAATATTCTCCACAAATTCAATTCCAAAATTTGTCCAATTAATAATATGATTTGAAAAGTATTTTGCTTGCATATATATATATATATATATATATATATATATATATGTATAAAATCTAAGTGATCGTTGGAGAGTCGTGAGAGCATAGAAGTGGGGCTCAATGGGAGGGTTGTTTGGGATGAGAAGGACATAATAAGCATACAATGTTATTTATGGAAAATTTTGAATTAAATCATGCATTTTAAGACAATTATAAAATTTCAAAGGCATTGATCTCGAAAAATAAAAGCAAGAGAACGAGCAATGACATGAAATACATGTCATGGTGGAAATATGTATACCGAATTTTGAGTCAAATCTAATTCTATTTTCGTTTATCATAAATTTTTCATTTGTCACTCAACACGAAAAAATGAAACTGACTTAAAATCTTTTTATTCCAAAAGTGTCACTTTAGACGGTGTTGAAAATTGAAGTCACATCCATCTTGAAAATGTATGCTATACAAATAAAAATGTCAAAAAAGAATCGTTATCCGTTTATATATTCCTAAGCAAACTTGGAGAATAATATATAGGAAGATCTTGGTGTATAAGTAATGACCATCAGATAATTGGGTTTTAACATCCAATAATATTAGACTTTAAGTAATTTAATGTAGTCTTTTTTGAGGTGTTTTTGAATAAGCCAGTCAATCTATAATCATTTTAAATTTATTTAGACCTATAAATTATAATTAGTAAAAGAGGTGTTCTCTTTTTGCGCCTCTTTGCCCAATCTATATTAGATAGAATATATCATATTTTAAACAGAATAAAAGAGACCTCTATAAACATCAATCATAAAAATAAAAATAAAGCGTTAATTTTTATCAACTTAATCATTTTAGCTCCTCGCAACATTCAAGCATGAAGCATTTCATGACGTAGGTATCCGCGTAGTCTGAAGTATGTATCCGAATAATCCAAAGTATCGATAGTTAGTTCTTGACCTTTTGATCAGAAAACAATGTTAATAAAGACGTATAGATATACTATTTTGTTGTAGAAAGTATTGTAAGTTTCCAAGTAAGTCTATTATATGTAAACACATTTTAATTTTATTCATACAGGTTACTTTTATATAGTGGACCATCGTAGTTATAAAGTCAAAAAATAATGAATGGAAAGTCCAAGTCTGAACGTGTTTATATTCCAAAATAAATATAGCGGTAATTTGTACATATTCTTCAACGACTTTAGCTTATACGCCACTTAAATTTATATCATGAATTATGATGATTATTCTAGTGACTTCTCACCAGGATGCTTTTGCTTTTCTTCCTTTTTCTTGGACAAATTTATAATTAACTGAAGAATTGTTATAATTGCTTACGTATTTCATGAAGTAGATCTAGATTAATTTAAATTTTGTTCTAAATTACGTGTTGACTACGTGAGCTGACACGATACATAATAATTTGCTTTGAACATAATTACAATTTAGCAAATAGTCAAATTTAGAGAAACGTCAAAGGGTAATATTTTACTATATTTCATAATCCTTGTCAGTTGATTAGAAGTATTTCTTACTAAGATGTTTGAAATCGATTGATAACCATTTATAAATAATGGTTCTTTTAATATATGGCCTAAATTAAATTAGTTTTACAAGGAAAAAATTGATTCAAAATCATATATACTGAGATACGTGACTGGTCATAAAAATTTGGTGGCGTAAAATTACACAACATGCAGTAATTTATATGGTGTGACGTTTTGTAATTGTAGTTTCTAGATGTCATAGAGTCATGACTTTTGCTCTAAAGGAAGGAACAAAAATTACTCTAGGAAAATTTAATATATATTGTTGAAATGCTATTTATTATCTAAATTCTTTTTAGTTCATAAAAATTGGGATAGTATCTAGCTAATTAAACTGACATATGATAAATTATGTTAAAATTATTTTCTTTTAAAGAAATAGCTTTTATTTGATATATTTTGTTGTCATAAAAAACTAAATAGAATAATCGAAATTTAGTAAGACTTGAGTGATTTGAATTATAACAACATTTCAGTATAACTCATTTTAACCTCAATAACTCTTAAGCAAATTGATATAGCGCGGATGAAATTGAGGTTCACATTTTGAAGTTTTGTGTGATAAGGTGTTACTGCCTTAAAAGCAAGTATTGTAGAGTAGTAGTTAGATTAACTATGCTATATAGGATATATTGTTGGTCAATCAAGAACTCTCATGTTCAGAAATTAAAAGTTGCATAAATAAGGATGTGGCGATGGGTGTGTGGGTATACTAGGAGACATATTATTGAAAACGAAGGTATTCGGAAAACAAAAATTAAGTTTCTTTGGTGGAGGACAAGATGCGAAAAGCGAGATTGAGATGATTCAGACATGTGAAGAGAAAAATATGGATGCCCTAGTCCAAAACTACAGGGGTTGGCTATGAATGGTTAGAAAGAGGTAGAGGAAAACAACGGAACTTTTGTGGAGATGATTAAACAGGACATAGTTTTAGATAAGAGATCGTGAAAGACACGTATATAGTTATAATATTTCTCAGATAGTTATCCGTCCTTTGATTTCAATTACTATATATCTTTTGTGTTTTGCAATTCAATTATTCTTTATTTTGCTATAGTTCGTGCCCTATGTCTACCGAATATTTTGTAGGGAAGATTTTCAAAATGTCAATATTTTGATATTTAATAGGACTCATTGTCAATATTTTCAATATTTAGTAAAAATGTCAAAAAAGAAACAATTGTTAAAAACAGAAAGGAGAAATTAAGGGAAGAAAAAAATATTTAAAAGAGACAATTGCTTAAAAGTCTTATCAGTTACAAAAATTCAAAAACAAAGAACTAATTGACAATTTATCAAAATACACCAACTTCCATCTCTTTCTTATTCTTTCACCATATTCTAAAAAACACGCCTATCACCATTGTTCTAAAAATTCAATATTCAATTTTCTTAATTTTTTTTTGTTTGTAAACACGTTTATTTACCATACATTATCATATTTGAAGCAGTTTATTCTACTAAGGCATCATTTTGACGTTATGAAATTATAATTTATCTTTAAAAATGTCTAAATTTTATGAAGTTATTTGGCTATCCTGTTAAGGTTATGAAGTTTATGTATCTCCTTTAAGAAATTTTCCGGTATTGAGAATACAATACTCATGTATAGTCATGGTATAGGTATTCATCCATCTTACATATGTATTTTATTTTGCTTATTTCCAATATCACTTTATATACCAAATAATTTGTATTTAGATTAGATTTTGTATTCATCCTAATGTATACCATAAAGTTTGTATGATTTGATTTTGTATTCGTCCTAATGTATACCATAAAGTTTTGTATTTATATTTTGATTTTGTATTCATTCTCAACTATAAATAGCCAAAATACAGTTTATTTATGTATTCATTATATGTGTTTTCATCCTAATTGCATCAGTCAAACAGTTTTGTATTTCATTTTGCTCATTATATGTTTATACCAACTAGTTTATCTTTGATTTCGTATTCATTCACAATTTTAAATAATCAAACTACAGATTTGTATTTGGATTATCACTTTGTAAAAAACAAATTTGACTACAAACTACAGAACATTCAAAATATTTTCAAATACTTTTGCGAAACAACTCAATACCTAAATGCTAATGTAGATTTTACTAAATCTGAAATATAAAAACAAATCATAAAAAAGATCAAAATTTTTTATTTAAAATACTAAAAATCTGAAATACATAAATATTTGATGAGTATGTTAACAAACTCACATAAAAATTAAAAAAAAATTTACGAAAAATCCTCAATACATACAATCCAAAAATTCAACATAATGTGTTTTGAAAACAAAATCTCGCAAAATAAATGATGACTTCAAAAATACCTTTATCAATTGAGAGATTTCTTGATTAATTGATAGATCTGAACAAATTGTTATGAACTTGAATAATTAGTTCTTCTTTAATAATGAGAAAAAATAATGGTGAAGTTTTGATGAAAGAAAAAAGAAGAAGAGACAAGTGAATGGTGGGGATGGTGAAAAAACTGAAAAGTTGATGGAAGAGGGAAAAAAATTAAAAAGCGAAACATGAAAAATAAATTTAATGGTATTAAAGCATAGAAAGAAGTTTAAATGAATAATAGATGTAGAATTTGATTCAATGTTGGACTGTTTTGAGAAATAAATTTGCAAACAAATTACTTTCTAAAGTATTGACATTTTGATATTTTCAATAATTATTTTAAATTGTAGATGTTTTTACTAATTAAGTTAGGGATTGTGACTAGTTTGCTAATTTCCCCTATTTTGTAACTATCTAATATGTTGTGTTCTTTAGTTACTTTTTTTCTTCAGTCGAGGTCTACTGAAAATTATTATTTTTAATTATTTTTTAAAATAGAAATAAGGTGTGTGTATATTCTTTTCTTTCCAAACTCTACTATATAAAATTATAGTGAATATGCTATTGTTATTATAACATTTAAGCGAATCAACAATTTAACTACTTACAATTTAATTTAATTTATATTAAGTCATTCAAATTCCGTTCAACTAATTTATTCAATAGGTAAAATGTACTAAAATGTCTTTTAATCTTACAATTTTAAATATAACATATGAAATTAAATCTAAAAATGAATATTCTCTAAAAATAAAGAAAAAAAGTGTTGGATTCGAAAGTAATTAGACGTTAATTTATAGAGTTCCAAACTTTTTCCTTTAAGAAAAAACTAAATCAAATATAGAAAATAGTTATATTTATCTTTGAAAGAAAGTTGAAATATTTATAGTAATACTTTAAAAGAAAAAAAATAAGATATTAAAAATATAATAAAAATAAATATCAAGAGAAAATACGGAGAGAGAACAAATATAGTATACCAATTAAGAAATTTATTAATGAGCTCCCTTTTTTCAATTCTGTCTGCCAAGTAGGATCCTTCTGCACCATCCACCCCCACCCACTATTTTTATTTTAATACCCCAAACGAATCGAACAACACTTCATTTCAATTTCTTTTGATATTCAAAATTATAAAGCACAACACATATTTACTTCCCCAGATTAGTATGAGATATGGGCAATTCTATGAAGCAAGAATTTAGTTATCTTCTCTTTGTGTTTCTCTTCACATGTTCTTCTTTAATTGACGAATCAGTTGCACAGCCACCAACTACTGGAAATGAGTTTCAATATGCAAGGCTCAGTCCCCCTTTGGCAATTATCATAATTGTTCTTATTGCTGCGCTTTTTTTCATGGCTGCTTTTTCTATTTACATTCGACACTGCACTCAGGCTTCTGGCATGAGCGGCAGCGTCCGACGAGCTCTATCCATGCGCCGCCGTGCTGCGGCGGCTCGTGGATTAGATGCAACGGTTATTGAGACTTTTCCGACTTTTACTTATGCTGAAGTGAAGGATCATCAAATTGGTAAAGGAGCTTTGGAGTGTGCTGTTTGTTTGAATGAATTTGAAGATGATGAAACGCTGCGTTTAATTCCAATGTGTGATCACGTTTTTCATCCCGAGTGTATTGATGCTTGGTTGGAATCACATGATACTTGCCCTGTTTGCCGTGCTGATCTCAACCCTCAACCGGATGAACCGCCGGTTCAAGTTCCTCAGTTGATCCCAGAAGATGAACCGGGAACTGAACAGCAACAGCAACAGCAAAACGATGAAGTTTCAATTCGCATAGTGAGCGACGACGAACAAAGTGAACAAGTACAGCAACAGCAACAAGAAGAAGGTTCTGTTAAATCGACGGTGAAGCGGAATTTGAGCTTCAACGTGCCGAACCGGGTTTCAAAGCAAGAAGAAGGCGGTTCAGTTAAATCAGGAGTAAAGAGAAACTTGAGTTTCAACGTGCCGATTCAACCGCCGAGATCAATTTCCATGAGGCCAAGGATATTCAGCAAATTCAGATCACATTCAACCGGTCATTCACTAGTACTACCAGGTGAGAATTTAGACCGGTACACTCTCAGATTACCGGAGGGCGTTCGGAAAGAGGTAATGAACCGTGCACTATTGAACCGGGCTAAAAGCTTTGGAGGCACCTTACCAAGAGATACAAGCTCCAGAAAAGGATACAGAACCGGCACCGGAGATGGAAGCAACAGGGGTTCTAGATCTAACAAAAGGATGGAGTGGTCTGAACCGGAACCGAAATCGGACCGGTGGATTTTCACGATGGCACCACCATTCTTTTCAAGAGGCTCATCAATGAAATCTCCCAGAGTTGGAACTGAAGCCGGCGAGGGTTCCACCTCAGGGAGTATGAGAACCGCCGTCAAATTGCCGTCGTTTAAATGCTTGGAACCAAAAGGCGATGAAGCCTCATTGATGCCAACTGACTCGGCTCGACCGCCGGTTTAGCAATCCGGTTCGAAGTAAAATTGTAATGATTCGAAGTCGGCAAGCAAATTAAAGACTTTTCACGGGCTATCGAAAGAGGAACGTGTTTTTTCATGATAGATTGGGCCCCCGCTTTGAACTAACAAGCCCAAACTTGACTCTAAATTTATTTTTGCTAGAAAAACATTTTTGTTTTTATTTTTTTTTGTTATATAAATGATAAATCTTTAAGTTTTTTTTTCTTTTCTGGTTTTAAAGATATTGTGCATATCAATAGTCGATGGAAGTGTAACCAAAAAATCACTTGTAATTTTATTTATTTTTCCTTATTGGATAATGTCCTATGATGATGTAAGTATGTGTATTTCTTTTTCTTTTTTAATGTCAATTGTCTAATGCAATTTTGGTAAAACAGATATCTAAAGGAAAAAGTAGAGGTTCCTGATTTGATTAACTAATTTTTAGCTAATTTTTTTTCAAATACTTTTCAATTTTTGAAACGTTTGAAAAAGTTAAGAAATAATAATTAACCATTTACTTTTAGATCAAAAAAGTTTTAATACAAGTCTAAAGTCAAAAAATAAGGTATATCTATTTATGACTTTTAACTTTTCACTTCTATGTTAATTTTTTATAAACTCATCCAAAAATCTTGAAATTGCTTCCCTTTTTCTTTATGTTTGTTTTTCAAGATGAAGATGATAGATTTTGGTAATGATTTGTTATTGTGTTGTGGTTAGCTAAGACTGGTTCAAATTCAAATTATGATTATGATTAGATACAAATTAAGTCTTGCTCGATGATTGTGATCTATTAAATTAATATTAGTGGTCTTAAACATTATTTTACAAGTAGAATTTAGACTAAAACTTCCCTTGACTTTATAAAAATGGTATAGTCAAGGTTAGGGTTGTTCAAAATCGAACCGAAATCGATAAGCCGAACCGATAAAAAAGTTATTGATTTATAGTATTGGGTTATTGGTTTAGTGGTTTTGATTTTTTTTTTGTTATCGGGTTATCGGTTCTTAACGGTTTAAAGTTTTTTCTTAACGGGTTAACCGATAACCCGATAGTAAATTAAATAATTATATTAATACAATCTTGTATATAAAGTCCTGACTTAGAGTTTAATTTTCTACTTTTATTTTTGGTTGTCTCAAACACTTGATTATTCTACAATGTAAAAGTGTTTGCTTTTGAGCAAGATGTAACTTGTGAACTCAAGTGAATGGTTTATTTGGTTTGTCTCCTTGTTTCTAAGTGATTTTCAATGTTTTCTTTTGTGTCAAATCTTAACGGTTAAACCGATAACCGAACCGATAACGATCAAAAACCGATAAACCAATATCCGATAAGCCAATATCTTAATGGTTCTATAACGGTTTAGCATCTCTACAAATCGATAACCAATAAGCCAACCCGATAAACTTCAAAACCGAACCAAACCGGCCGATACACAGCCCTAGTCAAGGTCTCGTGCCCCACAGATTTGAGAGAAGACTTGAGACATTGATTTCGTAATTAAATATTTACAACTAAGTTTGGCATATTAATAAATGCAATTTAAATATTAATTTATAAAGCACATAAGAATTTAGTTGAGATTTTATATTCATAGATTCTAGAAAATGAGAATAAAATATTTATAACTATGAAATGAACTTTTAAAAACAAATATTGAGACATGTAATCTGAATATTAGCTCTGTCCTCATGAACACAGCATATCAAGTTTTTTGAGTAAATAACAGCTATATTTTTTTATTTATTCTTTTATGAGTGAGAACAAGAGAATATAAACTATTCGCATAAGTAGCCTTTTATCACGTCTCGCCATTTCACAATAAAATTTTGTTGGGATGATTATTTATAAAAACAAATTATTAATTCAAATTAAATATTATAGCCATAGTTTGATTTAATTATACCCTGTAGTAAAGAGTTGCTATTTTGTGTCTCTCCTTAGTGAATCTCGCTCGCTACTCTCGTTCTCGATGGACAGTTTCGCTCGTCTCTCTCGCTTTTATACAAACACAAATGTATAACATGTGCTTGTGTTTGTATAAAGCGAGAGAAAATTGAATATATGCATATATTTTTGTTTCCCTCTTCCAGATCTCGCTCGCCGCTGTCACTCGACTCTCTCACTTTATACAAACACAAGTGTATACATTGCGTTTGTTTTTGTATAAATTGTGAGAAAATTGTATACACAAATACAAATGCATATATTTTCGACCTATACACTAATGATACAAATGCGATATTTTCCTGCCCAATTTTCTTTTGTCTTTTCTCTTTCTCGCGTTATACAAACACATATTATACAATTGATTCTTTCGTATATGTATATCGAAACAAATTATATAATTGCTTGTTTTGTATATATGTACAGTGAAATAGCCATAGCAAACATAATATTCGCTATGGAGCGCAATTATACTAATTATAGCTACAACATACAAATATAATTTATATGTTTGCTACATGTGAAAGTTGTTCAATTTTATATTCGAATAGGGGAGAAGAGTTTAGAGTTGTGGAGAGGTTTATTGAAAATTCTAGAAGCCTTAGACATTTCAAGAAGCCTATATAATTCCTTAGAATTCTCTAGAATGTCATAGAAAATATCTTGGAAGACTTTGAAATTTCCTAGAACATGTAGATAGTTCTAGAGAGGGACGAAAATGTAATTATTAGAGGGACTTGTCAAGTAATTTTTATTCACTTTAGCTCCTAGATTGTAGTATAAATTGATGGGACATTCATTTGTAAATCATCGAACAAAGTTGTAACCAATCTTTCAAATAATACAAGTCTTCTTTCAAACTTCTCAAATCTTTGTAAGTCTTTCTTTGCAACGTAATTTCAAAAGGCTTACTTGAGCTTACAAGATCGTAAAAGAATTATGAGTAAGTTGTCAAGTATCGCACGGGACTCTAAGTCTATGACACTTTGCTTTTAATAACAATTGATTAAAAGTTAAAGAGAATCAATTTTTAAGTTTCATTAAAAACAAGGAGACACTCATTTAATTTGAAGCAGCTTTTAAATTAAATAACATTAATACCTAAATGGATTTTTAATGAATTTTAAGTCTGAATTCAATCTGAAAAACTAGCTTAAAAGTGTCACTATTAAAAATTGGATCAAAATCAACGGAATTGGTTGGAACTTTAAGGAAAACTGATAGACCGTACATGGTCTGTCAAAAAAAAATCGTAAATAGCCATTAAAAGAAATTTAATTAGGCTCCATAATTATAGTTTGTTAATTACGATTTGTAGATATATGTTAGACGAAGGGAGAGTAGATCGAGATTGAGAGAGGAAGTAGAGTTGAAAGCAAGAAAAAATCGAAAATGGAGAGAAGTGAATTGTATTTGTATATCTATTAAATTGTATATGTATATCTTTTAGATAATTATATATATATATATGTAACTGATATACAAAATGCATTTGTATACCTTGTGAGCGAGATTGACAAAGATAAGAGAGAACGAGCGAGAATGTGAGAGGGGGGAGAGAGGCGAGTAAGGGTAGAGAATGGATGTAGACAAATTGTATCAATATATCTGTATATAATTATATATGTATATTTATAACTTGTATTTGTATATGCTTAAGAGCAGAGAGAGAGATATGAGAGAGAAGAGAAGAAAGAGACGCATAATTATAGCTAAAAAACGGTTGCGAGTGATAATTAATCAAACTATAGCTATATGAACTAGTTAACTAATATATGTTTGTTTATCCGCATAATTTGACCTTGTCAATTTGATTTGAATTGATTAAAATTGAGAGACAACTAAACAATTCATCGTTTTCAATCAATCAAAAACCAACATAGAATTGTTAAATTCAGAATTAAGTATTGAATTCTCCATTGATTTCATAAAGTGTTAAATTTCTATTGATTTCATAAAATTGACAAATATTATTAAATATTCTAAAATAGTACTTATATTAAACAATTATTATTAGACAGTGGGAGTAACTATTTAGAATCAAACTCAAACACTAACTATTGAATAATTCTACCACTCAATTTCACATGCTCTTTGATAAAATATTTTTTATTATTTTATTATTTTATTAATTATACTTTTCAACAACAATTTTATACTTCAAAAATCAACAATATTCCTATATTTTTATTAAAAAATAAAATAAAAATGAGTGTCAATTTTCCCTCAATTCTTTGGATCGACTCTACACGTTGGTTTTACTTTATCTATTTTTAGTAGTTTGAGGATTGTCGAAGGCCCCAAACCATATGAAGAATTTTAGAAACTTATTCATCTCCTATGAACAACTTCATTTCAACATTAATTTCACTAATCTTTTTGTCGTAATTATTATAGTAGGAAATAATAAAAAGGTGTAAATATATCCTTTTTCCACAATTGATTTTACAGGTGATGGCTACACCAAAATACCCTTATTTGTCAAAACTCTATAGCAAGCCACCAAAGCAATAATTCATGCATTTATGGTCCCCAAAAGGCAAAAGCTATCATATTCTATCAAACAATTAGAGGTTCTTGCGTGCAACTAGCTCATACTCCTACGATTTTTTTTTAAAAAAAAATTTAAATCATATATTTTAATATTATTTTTTATAAAATCATAAATATATCTTTATAAGTCGTGTAAGTTATCTCCTAAAAAATATCAAACTTCATTAAATGAAAGAGTAAATATGAAAAAAATTTCAAACATCCATCTTAAATTTTGAATAATTCAATTGTTTTTTGAACAATACACCCCCTCCCCCCTCCCTCGAAAAAAAATAAAAAAATCAGTTAATATGAAATAGATGGAGTAACGTTTCCTTTGTTCAACAGTAGTTGTCCACTATTGACTTAACAGACCTCTAAGGAAACAATAAAAATAGGGGTATATTACTATATTATTCTTTGATTTATTAAATTTAATGCTTTAAGAAATGTGTTAGATGATACATAGTAATTTAATAACAAGGATAAAATAGACACTAATAATAAATTATCTCTTGATTTTTCTAAATTATATAAATATTATTAAATAACTATTTTTAATATAATTAACAAATATTATTGGAGAGAGGGAGTAAGTATCTTATGAATAATCAGTTAGGTACCTTTCGTTATTTGTCCTTTCTACTCTTATTAATTATGCCTACTAAATACTGTGTTTGTCCTAATGGAATAGTGTATTAATGTTTATTAATTATGATTAAGACAGGTAAAATGGGTCTATATTTTGGTGATCTGCCTAAATCGTTAATATTTTAATGAGTTGGATGAGTGATTTTTTATATGGGTAAAATGTGGGTTGATATTTATATTTGATTCATCAAAATATATGTAAAATATGGGTAAATTATGAATTAGTCAAATGAGTTAAGTTTCTAATTTTTATTTATTCAAAATTCATGATATTATTAAAAATAGTGTAACTTCTCTTCCTTTTAATGTTATTCTATAAAACTAACTATTCTTTTCTCTAATTGAAAGGTGAAGTTTTGACCTCCAAAAATATATAATTTAAGTGTACATTTCTTTTGTTAATTATACTATATTTTATTTATTTATTTAATTTTATATTGGATAATCAATAATAGTGTAAAATAAGCAAATCATGTATTAGTATTGACATTGCTTAAAGTGAATTAAATAGTCCTAAAATGCAAATATTCACTTACTTTGAAGTTAAAAATATTTTCATCTTGTTATTACATAAATTTATTTTATATATTGAAAAGTTATAGGATTTTTTTATGATATAATGAAACTAAATGAAGCATGTTTAATATTTTCATCTAAAAGCCTAAAATATTTTCACCATATTGAATTCTTAAGTAAAGTACTATTTATTCATTAAAATATGGGTAAACTAGTATTTTACCCAATCCATTTATTACCCTAACCCAGTTTTACCCACATCAAATATGGGCGGGTTGAATGATTATTATGTTTAACCATTTTCAATTCGTCCATATTTAATCTAACTCGCCAATTTATCACCACTAATTACGATGAACCAACACTAAAGCTCCGTTAGGTTTACAACTAATTGGACTTTGATGAGCTACAAAAAAGAAAAATTATGGTTCACAAGTTTCTTGTTTGTTTAATTTTTAAGTTTTTATTTGAATATTACTCCTATAAGATTTTATTAGGAGAGAGAAAAATGAATTTGTTTTTTTGAAGGGCAATTTGAAAAATATTTCAAAATCTCTATTATTTTTTAAATTTTGTGTCAATTTAAATGTTGTCATGTAAAATGAGACGGGGGAATAATAATTTTTACTAATATACTAATATAATGACGTTGAATATTTCTCAACAAATATTATCTTCTTTTTATCTCTTAGCCTAGAAAAGTACAGCTAAATTTCGGTACATATGATGTCATGTCAGCTTTTTTCTAACCAACGTTATTTTGTTCAATCAGTTTACGTTAAGCAGGTTGTTTAATTCGTTAAAAAAAAGGTTTATGGTTAAGCCACTTATTAGTGCTTTATATAGTGAGATTACACTCTTTTCATCATGCACTTTTCTCGTGAGAGATAAAAATAAATATTTTTCATTGATTCGCGATGCAGTGATAGATAAAACCTCTATCTCTTTCAAATAGTGACATAACACTCATGAATCTTCCCATAGGAAACAACACTTGTATATTAAATTTGAATCCACAATCCATGATACAATTCAATTAATTTCTCTATTACAATATAGGAGATGCATGTACAAATAGAGAATATTTTGAAGGAGATAAAATTATACAAAAATACTTTTCTAGCAAAAGCATCTCTTCATTTGAGCAATGAATGAATTGAAGACGACATAAATATCTTTTTGCTTTGAAATTGGAAGATGCCAAAATCATATTGTTTTTAAAAAAGTTATATCAGTATCTTTATGAGAAAAGAACAAATTTAATGCATTGTCCATGCGATACCCAATAATGATACACAAGTGGCTGCTAATAGTCAAGCATGAAATTCACATAAGTATGATGACCCATATAATTGGCCTATAGTTTCAAAATCAAAAAGCTCACTTTTCCAATGATAAAGGAGACAGAGCACTAATAACAAATCTAGAAGGCTATATTAGACGTGTATTTTATTAAAAATAATTATCTCATATTGATTATTTACTAAATTAGGATATAATTAATTAATTTTTTATTATTTTACCTCTATTATTTATATGGTCTGTGGAACGTGAACAACTCCAATACTAGCTATTATTATACAGTATACTCTCTCTATATTTTTTCTAACTTATTTTTAAGTGCATTGATATGAAAAAATAGTAAACTTGATAAGCTTATTACTGATAATTAATGTGTAAAATAAAAAATGTTCACATCGATATGAAACATACAAGAGGAAGTACTTTACATGTCAGGTGTTCAAAGTTTGTTGAAATTATTTACTATAAGTTCAAGCAATTAAAGACAATTTTTTATTTAATTATATATTTAAAAGGGAAACTTTCATATATAGCTACTTAAAAATAATTAATTACTCTCCATAGATATAGTTTGATAATTATAATTTGTAGCTACATGTTATATAGAGGAGAGAGGCAAGCGAGACTGGGAGAGAGAGGAGAGAGGGGGAAAAGAGTGGGAGAAAGGTGAATTGTATATTTATATTGGTTAGATAATTATATTATACATATGTAATTGTATATATGGCAAGAGAGATTGGGAGAGGAGGAGAGAGGCGAGCGAGAATGGGAGAGATAGGAGATTGGAGAGCGAGAGAGGGCAGAGAGGTGAATTGTATATGTATATAATTGTATAAAACTGTATATTATATATATACATTTGTATAAATGGCAAGCGAGATTGGGAGAGGGAGGAGAGAGGTGAGCGAGATTGAGAGAGGGAGGAGAGAGGCGAGCGAGAGAGGGCAGAGAGTGTGAGAGAGGTGAATTCTATATGTATATAGGCTAAAAAATTGTATACTATACATATTTATTCGTATATCCTGGCGAATTATACATATACAAACATGACTAATTATACAAACTCGAAGTCAGCTCATATAATTATGTATAATGTTAATCGTGAGTGATAATTATAGCAAACTATAGCTATGATGAGTAATTAAATAGTATAAATTTGCTTATTCGCGTAATTTTTCCTATTTAAAACTAGATAATCACCATCCACACTCCACAGTACTTTTGTGTAGTTTCTGGTATCTAAATTTTATAATTGTAACAAAATCAACAAGGTAGTCTGACATAATTTTAGAATATAATCACATTAGGAATATGGACAAGGAGCTAGCTGACATAATAATAAGTATAGTATATATCTTATCTTCTAATATTCTCCTTGCCTGTGCTATAAGGGGTAAATCCAGTTGTACCTTGCACAAAATTCAACAAAAGTTCCCTTAGTAGTACTAAAGAATAAATCCAGTTAGTTTCTTATACTTCTTCCGACAGTCAATTTCACTAATTTTCAAAGTTAAATAAGATTATATTAATTTGATATTTTAAATAAAAAAAATTAATATTCAAAAACTATACAAAAAGTACTATACATTATAATTTTTTTTTGTATATTAATATGATAAAAAAATATATTATAAAATGCTATTCAAAATTCTTACGATTTGATTAGAAAAAAGGAAATCATGACAAAGAAAATTCGACAAAATGAGTACTGTTTAACAACACTATGATAATTGTCACAATATGTGCTATCTATTAACCATAATTAACTTTTTCCATTTTCATATTGTCTGGCCTGTTTGTCTAATGTATTTTTTTGTTATGAATATCTACTCTTGTATCATTAGTTAGCGTCATGTTTGATCGATTCGGATCATCTCAGCCTATCATTTGTTTCTCAGGATGTTGGCGTTACCCAACAATAATGTCATATGGCATTGAAGCTGTCCCTCCTAATTTTAAAAAAAAAAATCCTACTTGATCATACACTTGACATAGTTAAAAAATCTTATTCTATTAAAACAAAGCTGAATTATATTATAATTATCGTGTTTATTATCATTACTAGACGATGAAGCATTACTAAAATGGTTTATTTAGAGTTGAAGGTGCTACTATTTGAATACTATAATACATAAGCCTTATTGCTTTAACCAGATATTTGTTACAGGTTGTCTGTCATTCTCCAACATTTGATCAAATAACTTTTATGGAAATCATGAATAATGTTGGAAATGTCTTCAGATTCCGATTTAATGGCTTCTAAGACCTTGGACTCACGGTCTGGTTATATGATCTAAAGGAATTGGCAGAGCATGAAGAAGAGTATGTCTTAACAAGAGGTACTAAGGATTGCACAACATCTGTCATTAACGGACGATAATCTGCTTCTGTTTGAACACACATTGCTGCTATAGCAGCTACCTGTTTTAGCAAAAAACACATTAGATTTGGTTTCATATGTAGTATTACAAGAATGACTATTAAAAAGTACTATACTGTTATGACATTTACCTGGATTAGATCCTTCTTCGTGTACTGTCCTTGTAATGTTGGATCAACCATTTCAACTACTTTTTCTCTGTTTGTCAACCTTGGAAGAGCCTAATATAACAGAGAAAACGGATTCAGGCATTGTTTTTATTAAACACCTGAATCTTCTATGGGGTAGTAGTTTTGTTATTGTTATTAATTTATATATACTGACAATATTATAAATAATTGTTATACTATCGGGTCATGAAGTAAGAGACGTAACGTGCTACAACTTGTTAAAATACATTATTAGTTACTGACCCATGAGACAAGCACATGTTCTCCAGGAGGTCTCTTTGTATCAATTGGTACACGGCCTGTCAATAGCTCCAGAAGAACCACACCGTAACTGTATACGTCTGATTTTGTTGTAAGTTTACCAGTTGAAGCATACCTGTTTTGAGAAATTGAGTTGGTTAATGGTCACAAAATCGAAAGACGTTACCTGTAGGTTAGAATAACTGAGGTGTGGAGGACCACATTTGGTGGATTTTTATTTTAGGGAAGTATGTTAAGTGTCAGCTGCAAGTCTTGAAGAAATAACAGAAAGTGACAATGTGCTAAGATAGAAACTGAAGCCTCTCCATGTGCAATATTGTCTTATTTTACTCATTGATTGATCTTGCATGGAGATGTTATACTCACTCTGGGGCCAAATATCCCGTGGTCCCTAATACTCGCGTTGAGATCAGACCGTTCAATTTGTCTGAGCCAATTTTTGCTAGCCCAAAATCAGACACCTTAGCTCTGAAATTTTGATCAAGTAGAACATTACTGCACTTCAAATCTCTGTGGATAACTGATGGAGTTGTGTGCTCATGTAGATATTCCAAAGCTCTAGCACAATCAAGGGCTATTCGTAACCTAATTCCCCAGTTCAATGAGTTTGTGGATTGTTTATGCGCGCTGTGGAGATGCTGCAGGAGTGAACCATTAGGCATATAGTCAAAAATTAGGAGCCTGTGGTGTTGGTCTGCGCAGTAGCCAAGTAGTTCAACCAAGTAAGGAGAGTGTAAGCGACTTAATAAATCCACCTGCCAAAACAGAGAAACAACAATTACCCCTCAATAACGAACAAGTTAGGGTCAGTTATATGAATCCTTACTTTCCATGTTTGCTAAAATTAAAATACATTCATGTGTATTTTTTGCTACAGTTTTTCAATCATATGATTTACTGTTTACATTGTGATATTTTATTTAGATAATGGCTCTGAGAAACATGGTTCTGATAGCTTTGACAATTTGACATTCCTGATATGCTTTAATTACTAAAGAAACTGCCAAAGTACCATCACATGTCTGTATATAATATATTGCTTTGCATGTTATCCTAGGGCCTTTTTCTATTGTCTTTTCCGAGAATAAATGGTTTTAATATAATAAAAAAGGAGAAAAAAGTCAACACCTTTTGGAATAAAAAAATTTCACCGTTGAGTTATCCTTAAATTAAAGACAACTTTAAAATCTACACCTTTTGTATATAGCATACAAACCACTTAAATCAGCAATTTTCTCAAGTAACTATTCTGTCCCCCCACCCCACCCCCATACACAGTACACAATGAATGAATAAAAAGTTAGTTTCTTTTTTAAGCCGTTAAAGAAAAACATATTTTTACTTATTTTTTAAATTTGTATGAAGTTAGACTACTGACTACGTTACATAAATTGAGATAACGAAATTAGTAATAATGGGTGAATTGGAAACAATGTAAGTGGATGAAGAAAGTGAAAGAAGAGGCAATAAATGAAGTGATGACAGACCTCTAATCTAAAAGAACGTTCCCATTGCTTGCCTTCCCTTTGCAGAACTTTAATTGCAGCCACAGTTCCATCAATGAGGACTCCTCTGTACACAACCCCATAACCTCCATTGCCAATCACATTTGCCTCACTAAATTTGTCTGTAGACATCTCCAGTTGTTTGTATGTAAATACTTGAACTCCTCTCAATTTTGTTTCTGGCATCCTCCCTGAACTTCCTCCATGTCCAGGTAGACATCCACCCTTTACATCTGCCCATCACATTGTCACATAAACACAAAAAATAAATAAATTGAGTGGTTCCATATTTGAACAATAGTTCTAGCACGTACACGAATTCAGGATTTAAATTTAAACGAGCTCAACTTTTACTTTCTCGGAACTAAATAGTGATTTATTCATCATCCATGCTCCATTTAAAAAAACTCTAAATGAATGATATGAAGTATAAATTCGTGTTACCTGGACTTAAATGGATGTCGATGTTGGTATGTGGAACGAACATACAGTTGTTTTTGTTGATGACACTTTTTGAACTATTATTAGTCCCATTGTGTTTGGCGGATTGTATGCGCTTAAGCATGACTATGAGAAGAGATATTGCAATAAGCAGGATTATAATTATGATTGGAACGATAATCAAGAGAACGGATGTCGAAGGGAGTATGTCATTGTGCTGGTGGTTTTTATGACTTTGAGATTCAGAGTGATGATGGTTTTGACTATAGTTATCCTCCATGATCACAGAGAGAACAAAAACAAGGAAAACAGAAAATGGAGTTTTTTTTTAATGTGTGTGAGTGAGAAAATTTTTTATGAGGTTTCAATATGAGAATATGGAATTTGTTTTTTTTAGGATTTGTAGATTGAAGTTAGAGCCACATGATGAAGATGATTGCTTGAAATTTAGCCTTGATAGGAGGTAATATTGCCCTACATACATACAATTGCCATATGATGACTCATTCACTCACACATATAAATGGTTTCTCTGTACTTCATTCTGTCCCTTCTTTTGTTATTATATTGAGGTCTAGTCTCTGTCTTGCTTTCACAAAAACAACTTTTTTGGAACGTCTAGCACCCGATTTCAATTCACTTTTAGCTCTCAAATTATTATTAGCTCATAAATCAACTTGCTCTCTGCCCATATTTTATCATCGAGAACCGTGGTAAAAATGATTGTAATCTATCCACCCTTTTATCTCTATTAGTCAAATCTAAATTGATCGAGTCAGTAAATTCTGGACTTGAGAAAAAGAAAATTAAATGGATAAATTGACATGTACTAGAATTGCATGTTGACTGGGGAATACTTAAAAAGTTATGAAAAACTATGGGATCCGCAATTAGTGTTCATTTCGAGGTCAAAATATGCCCTGAATTTCAGGGCAAACTTATTAGGGACCTATATTTCATATTTAGTGAATTAGCTGCAATTCTATAACCTAATGTTTACTCCCATTTGTGTACTTGCATGTGACATCTCAACAGGAAGAGTTACTCTATAATTTAAGCAAGAGGGAAATATTAATTGGCATACTAATGTTTACATCGAACTATATAATTTAAGCGTCATGACACTTAACCATCATGACAATGAAAGTTTCTAACAATGACGCAACTTGATTTCATATTTATATTTATTTGAAATAACCATTTCATACGGCTAATTTTTTTTTTGTCACAAATCAGTCAACTTCGATTAGACTCGAATAGGTTAGGTTCTATATCCAAACTTAAATAATAGGAATGAAATGGAACGACATGAGAAATAATCTCGTGACATTTCTTCACTATGCTAGATACATATATATTATGTAACCATGTGGTTGTACATATCCCATTTGGAATATCTTTTCACTAATTAAACCAACCCTTAAACAGTGTTGTAGGAATATGGAAATCCAAAAGCTGATATGTACAATAATGGTAGTAGCACTTTTACAACTTTCTGGTACAAAGTTGGACATAGGTAGGCCTAAATCTTAGCTAATTCCTTCTTTTAATCAAACATTTTAATTTTCCAAATTCCTATGGACTCCATATATTTTTTAAATTACTCATAATTTGAATTTTGATGACCCTAAATCAGTAGTTAATGATTAAGGATGGGGTTGGCTATCTATTGGAATATTCTTGTAAATTAGATAGCAATTGCGAGTTCCCGTTTTTAACAAAATATTCTCTAAAGCACAAGCTAAACCAGATAATAAATAGTATAATAGCCTGGTATGAAATGGGCCTAGAAGACATGTAATATAAGATGGGTTGAATTATTCTTTGGGGATAACTCATTATTCTGAGAAGATGGAACTAAAAGCTGGCTCTAAGAAAAACTTTGCCATAAATGAAATTATTTGTCTAAAATGATCATGTAAGCCATTACTATCAACATTGTCCAAACTTCAATTTCAAATGCTTCTTTTCTAATTACAATCAAATGTCAAGTAGAACTCAAATCCATAGGAGTAAAAGGTGTGTACGTCTTATTCTCTTTCATAACAATTGTTATTGTGTCATATATTATCATAATGTCAATATTTTTTTGATATTTTAATAAATTCAAAATTTATACAATAAAATGATAAAGTCACTCGATAATATAATTATTAATATAAGAAATTACTAAAATCTAGTGAGAAGTAAACGATGTGTTTATTTTGGTCCATGACCAAATTAAAGACTTCGACACTCTCAATTTGCTATCAAACTATTTTATTTGATATTGATCAAGATGGTATTGTGACGATATTAATTTAATAATAAACAATGAGCAATATCATTGTTAGAAAAATTATAAGATAATATATATCTTTGACGGAATGCTTCTACTTTTTTGAATAAGCTAAATGCTTATTTTTCTGTTTTGTTCAGGGAAAAGTCTTTTATCATTTTTATTAATTAAACTGTATCTTAATCATTTTTATCAATAAAATAGTAAAATATCTTATAAACAAATATACTTCTAGACTTTGAACTTTCAATAAAAAATGAATTACAACTATAACGTTTATTCTAGTTGTGGAATCAAAGTAACATAAAATAAACTCAATAACTATACAGAGGTTTCTTAACATAAAAGTAATGATTTTTTGACATCATAATTCATAATCATGGGGAAATTAAAAAGGGCTTTGGAAATATCAAAATTACTTCTGACGTCTTAATTTTAACTTGGTGCCTTCCATAGCCAAACAAATTAACCTTTTGTTTGGTTGTGTTTGTACTTTGAACCAACAAAAGGAAGGTTCGTTGAGTTTGAAAAATCAAATTCTTATGTCATAAAAACCAGCAAAACAAACAATAACTTGTAGATAAATTTTGATAGATGATAGTGAATACACAATCTTATGTGATAGAAAGATAATTTGATATACTTTTTTTATTTATTTTTATTTGTTTAGGTTAAATCTTTACTGTGTTTCGAAAAAATATGATTGTAATGAGAATTTTATGATAATAATTAATTGTTTTGGTAAAAAATTTAACTTAACTTCCTAATCACTTTCCCTTAACCGCGTGGGTCCCACATTCTTCTGCTGATTTCTTCAAAATTCATCTTCTACTGTTCATTTGCTTCTCCAAAGGAAGAAAAAAAAAATGGGAATTTCATGGAGTAAAAGGCATCAAAATCATCACCTCCACCACCCTCCTCCGCCGCCGCTTCTGCCGCCGCCGTCTTCTTCTATTGCTCCGCCCTTTCCTTCTCTGTCTCCACCACCACTGCCACAACCCCACCCAACCTACTCAGTTCCTACAACTTCTACAACACCTCCCCCTTCCCGAAACCCTTATCCTTTACTAACCCCTCCTCCCCCACCCAACTACCCTCCTCCTTCCAATTCAAACTACCATTTTAGTTTCAGTCAGTCCAGTTATGGTACTAGACCTGTAGTCTATCAAAATCAGTATCCTCCTTATTATCATCATCCTCACAATAATAACGGATGGGGTGGATTTCGGCCTCCGCCGCCTCCTCCACCGCCGTTGCCGGCGGTGCCGTATGTGGATCATCAAAATGCGAAGAAGATTAAGAATGATGTTAATGTTCATAAGGATACTATCAGGGTTCATGTTGACGAATTCAATAAGGATTTTCATTTGGTTTCGTTTACTTTTGATGCTCTTGTTGATGGAAGGTACTTGATCATGTCTATCCTTGTACCTTTTTATAGCTTTTGATTTGATTCCATCTTTCATTTTTGTTTTAGTTAATTATTATTCCCTGAAGAACCTGCAATTGAGGATTAAAAGTATAATAAATTGAAAACGAGTGAGTAATCTGTAATTGATCTTATGAACTGAGCTGGAAAAATGTTGGAAGCTTATGATTATGTTTGTAAATTTGCTGTTGTTAACTTGTTTAGATGGATTATTGTGTTATCGGTTAGAATTATGATCCCTTTCATAGTAATAGCTTTTGGTTCTATTATGTGAACTTAAACTCAGTGATAGAAGGATTGTATCGTGTTGATGATGCTGTGTAAGCCTGATAGTTTTGGATTGTCGGGAAAAAGTCAACTGTTAAGTATTGTTCTATTTGTTTGAAAAGAATCACATAGAACTAAATGCTAAATCTCGCAAACTAGAATTGATTGGGTATATCAACAATTACCATGCAAATACTTGATCACTTGTAGTGTTAGAGTTAACTATTGACTTCCTTAATGTTGTATGGAAACTTGCAGTATATGCACTTTTGGGGCTTCTTTGTATGATTGGTTTATATCCAACTGTTTTAATAAGATTTTAACTGAGGCATTAAGATGCTAATTCTTCTGTTTCTTCAATCATTGAAATGATATTGAAGTAGTTGTGGAGAGAATCCCAATTCTAAGGCATGACAAAAGTTTAATGGAAGGTATTATGAGTTATTTGTGAGGTAACCTTTTTCATTGCTTTGTCTTATATGGAAAAAACTACATTAGAATGCTTTGAAGATTTGCCTAACTTTGGAAGATAAAACTTCTTAGGTCATGGTCTCCAAACTAATAACTTATCTAATTTGATGAGCCTCATTGAGCTGAACTGTTGGTCAATAATGTGTTAACTGGTAAGGTGTTTTATTTCCCCTTTTTCTTTTACAATCTTGGGCTAAATTCCTTTGTAAATAATCCTATGCTGACATTGACTATATTATGCCTCTTATTAATATGTATCTCGTTACTCAATACTGGGAATAGTGAATACAGATTATCAAGCTTTCAAATTTAAGGATGGTTTTGGTGAAACATATTGGAATCTATTACCTTACTGTGCTAGCAGGGAATAATGTCATGTTAAATGGCTAATCCAGCTTACTAACCTTGTTAGCAACACCTGGGAATGAATTAGTACATCCATATTGCTAATTGTACATTGAAATGGATTTCTGGGCGATAGCATGTATCCCCTGAGTCTCTAGCTCCAAATAATGTTGATTGGATTGGAACAAATCAAATGTAACATAGAAAATATTTTTGCCCTTTGAAATTTCTCTTGAACTTTAGACTATCTGAGGATATTTTGACTAGTTGGAATTCTATGCCTTATCTCAATGTGAAGTCAACAAATACCTAATAAGTAAAATTGTTATGAAGAAATTTAACAAGAAAAAGACAACAATTATTAGATACCAATGAGTGTGGACTGGTCTTTGATTAGTAAAACGTTAACTGTTTTTTGTTGTCAAGTTGAAATTCCGAAGTTAAAATGGTCAGTGGGAAAACATCGGACCTGTATTGCATCTTGTTGGTGGCATTTAGTGCTTTCTCTCAGGGTATTTTAAGGTCTCTTCACAACCAGCTATTCTTTACTCGAATTTCATGAAGTTCAGCAAAAATATTCCTTGATGAAGACTAGATTTAATATAATACAAAAGACAATCCAATGAGAAACTAATTTAATTAGGAATCATGGCATTTGCAATACACTTCTTTTCTTTTTGATGACCATGGTGTTTGGGACAGCTTTCGCGCACCTCCACTACTTCTAGTCAATACCTCCCACCTCCCACTAGCAACAGGTACCAAGAAAGAATCACCTAATGCTTTTTTTTGTCTCTACTGTGTTTTGAACCTGAGACCTTGAAGGTTCTTAACCATTTCATTTACCACTTAGGCCCACCCATGGGTGCATTTGCAATATACTTCTTGACCAACTGAGATTATATCAACTCATTTCTTTTCCTTATTTTCTTTGTTTAGGACCTATTTATTTGCTTGGCCATTATATCTGTGGGTTGAGATGATGACTGAAGCAAGTTACACTACCGAAATGCTTAATATGGTTGCTGTGTATGTAGTCTAAAGATATTATGTGTAGCTCAATCTCTCCACCAGATGTACCATATAGCCAAGTTCCAAGAGAAACCATGAACCAAAAAATAAGACCTTGCCCTACCCATGAGTAAATATTTTGTAGTAGTCTCATCAGGCCATATACCTTTCTTGGTATATCTAGATAATAGGGAGGAGCATAAACTGAAACATTTGGGGCTACAAAAATAGTTATTAATCGTTAGCACCACATAAAACATCTGGTTCAATTTTGCTAGATGCACCTTCATAAAAAAAATGTTAGATGTTCTGCTTTATTGTTCAAAAAAACCACATTGTTTCCTTCAAAGCCCTTGTTTCAATGATAAAACCCACAAAAGATGGATATCACCAGTAGGCAGTTCTTCTGGATCAAGCCACTTCCTTAAAGATCAGATACCTGGATGGCAACATGATCTTTGTATTTTAATTAATTATAAACTGTATATATCTATCGGAAACAACCTCTCTATCCCACAAAAGCAGAGATAAGGTTTATGTACATCCAAGGTGGGGTCACACCCGGTTTTTTATTGTTTGTTGTTTATATCTCAAAGAGGTCGTATTTGTTTTGCTTAGTAGTAACATAATCCATTCATTATCTAAATAAAGAGCATCTCTCACTAAAAGATGAATCTGATAAGTTTTTTGTGTTTCTATGAGAAGCTCAATGGAATGTAGTAAGTTGTCAATATATCACACGAAAAAAATCCTTAATCAGTACTCCCTCTATCCTAATTTATTGAGCACACTATTCTTTTTAGTCTGTTCCAATAAGAATATCACCTTTCTACAATTAGAAACAATTTAACCTTAAAATTCCCTAATGATTTATAGTCACACAAATGTCACAAATTTCAAGAGTCTTTTCTTTTAAAATTTTGTGCCTAGTAAAATGGTGTCACATTAAATAGGACGGATGGAGTAATATTTAAGGGCTGGGCCTCGCTGACCTTTTAGTTGACTACTTTTTTGGAGTCACGAGTAGCATTTCAATAGAAAAGTAGCCTTATGGCTATCTCTTGAAGGTTTATATGGTCCTAAGTTTCTCTTTTTTTTTTTGTTTTCCACTGTTCTTGATGGAATTTTTGCAATAGAAATGAATATATTTTTCTGTGATAAATTTATACTGTGTGTATACACACACACATAGTTATATCCGAACCCGAGCTGAGTAACCTAGGTTTCTCGGTTCCAATGATTGCTACCTCTTACTTTCGTTAGTGGTGCTGGTGCTATGCTTTCCTAGGTTGGCACTCATTTGATGTTTCCTGGACTAACACTTATTATTTTGACAAAATGAAAGAATAAAATTCATGTATGTTCTTTTGTTTTTTGACTGCAGTATCACCATTTTCTACTTTGCTAAGGAGGGACCCAACTGCAAATTCAATCCAGTATATCCTGAAATCAAGCCTGTTCAAATACCATTTGTAAAAGGACTGGGCCAAAAGTTTTGCCAGCGTTCTGGAACTGGAATTGACCTGGGCTTTTTTGATGTCAATGACCTATCAAAGCCTCTCCAAGGAGAAGAAATTTTCCCGCTTGTTATATCAGCTGAGTCAGGTCTGCCATCTACACCACTGGATGAGAAGTATGTTGGGCAGTCACTGGATAACTCTTCCCATTCACAGATAACTGAAGCTGTGCTAGTCAAGAATAATGAGGATCATTTTCAAGTGAAAGTGATCAAGCAGATTTTATGGATTGAAGGAGTTCGCTATGAGCTGAGAGAGATTTATGGGATCAACAATTCAGAGGAAACTAATGTCAATGATGAGGAGTCAGGAAAAGAATGTGTAATTTGCATGACTGAGCCGAAAGACACGGCAGTTTTGCCATGTAGACATATGGTATGATCATTAACTTTGACAGTTGGTTTATTTCTTCAATATCTCAAGGTTAAAATATATGATAAGTATAGATAATTTGGTACATATTATTCTTGGCCCGTACTTTTGTGTGTACTGTTGGAAAAATGCCATTGGATTTTACATTCGTGTAAAACTGTTCCTCTTTAAAACAAAAAGATTAGGAAAAACTGAAGGCTCTTCTCCAGATAGAGTTTACAGGTGCATAACACGAGCTATAAGTTTTAGTGGATATTTATAACACAGAAGACTTCGAGAATGCGTGGTCATTTCTGATGTCTCTGCTATTCACCAAGGCACATCCACTGATTGTTGTCTTGCACCTAGTATTAAAACTTTTGTATGTATCTGTTATGTTATAGATGTTTTTTGGATACTAAATAACTGCAAACCGATAATGTGGTTGCAATTTAGCAGACTTGGTACTCCCAGTAACATACTGGAATCCAGACTTTGTTGGAGGTTGATATTGTGGAATATATTGACCTCTAGAGCTGGACTTGGGGATAAGGGCCTGAAATTTTTAGAGGGGTCCAAATGTTTTTATCATGTTTGACAAAGTGTTACCTCTACATTTATTTCTCACTGAAAAAGCTTTAAAAGAATTTTACTACTAATATGCTAATATTAAAATGGTAAATAGTTCAAGGATAATAATTTGTTAAAACTTTCTTCTTTGATGTATTATGTGGCATAAGTGGCAGGAAAGGAGTGATAAACATTGTCCCCCCTCTTCCCTCTCAATAGAAGTAAGAGAAATTGACTTCATGTTTTATGACCATTAGATATTTTCACAAGAAGTGGAAAGATATTTCGTGTTTTTAGAACCCAGAGGGACTGAAAGCTAACAAATGATTGAGTGTCCCCTGAAGTATGTATGTGGTGTTTGAGAATGCTTTATTTTATCATTTGATCTCTCCTTTGATCAATGAAAAAGAAGAAACATAGGAAAGCAAGAGAATGAAGTGTCAAGTGTACTATCCTAGCAGGAAGTTCTCTTGTTTTATAGTTGTTGACCTCTTAAATTCTCATTTTTTTTCCTCTTTGATGTCCATTGACTGTGGTGTTTCAATTTTATAGTGTTTGTGTGGTGAGTGTGCCAAAGAACTGAGGCATCAATCAAATAAGTGCCCCATATGCCGCCAACCCATTGAGGAACTTCTGGAGATTAAGGTCAACGAAGGTAAAACTTAGATGATAAGAGTCCATTGTTTGATGATATCGAAACTAATCTAAACATTTCTTAAGAAGACAGAAATTTGATGCAGTATCTAATGAGTGATGTAAGAGGCTCTATTTCTTCTGTTTTCAACCTTGACCTATATTTTCCCTTTCTGCTTTGTAGCTGCATCATAAGCTGGGATATTGCGACAGTCGAAGGTTTGTGTTTTTGGTGTACTATTCAGCGTGTGATTGTATAGCACAGATATTGTATATAATACGGTGAATAATACAAAGTTTTTGTCAAGATTTTCATCTTTTTCTTAAAGGAAATTTATGGACTAATAATCTCATCCCTTTATTTGTCGAGTTAAATGGGTTAGGACCCCATTGTCTTTCCTCTTTTGCATTTCCCGTTTTCATATGTGATGGAGAAAAAGTAAATGGGAATATTTGTACTGCAAGTAAAGCAGAGAAAAAGAGCACATGAAGAATCTAGGCTTTGGCTCTAGTAGGATTTTGAGAAGACAAAAGGCTGAATGTTGTCTGATAGTATATTTGAATGGGAATAAGTAGATTGGAAGAGGAGACAATTTTGAATGACGAGAAAGCAAAAGTGACTATGCTGATCCCAAGGTTTGAACTTTGATGCATCACTGGATCATGTTTCTCATTTTCTTGACACCAACAGGACGAAAAAGTGTGCTTTAAACATAGTAGTAGCAAGTTTAATTCCTGCTTACAGAATTCCTTTCCTTTTTCACTTCCTTTTTTTGGGGTTTTCAACTGCAGAGTCAAAGTTGGGAAAGAAAGAATATAACTAGTGTGGGAAAACATTGAGAAGAACCAAAATGTAAGTTTCCTAAAGCTTTTTCTTTTTTTTTTTTGAATGGAAAACAACATTTTCAGAAAAAGTTTTTGCTCTCTGTGATTCCCAGAATATAGCTAGTATTGCAGTACACTATAGACTTAGAGAAATTTTTGTTACAAGGGTGAGTGAGGAGAAAAAAAAAAATTAAAGTGGTGACAACGGCAACAGCTATGGCCTAATGGGACACCTAGCGTGCCGTAGTGTAACCTTACAGTAAAACATACAATCCTTCTGTCCAACAATAGTTGTTCACAATTAATTTGACATACTTCTTAAGAAATTAAGGAATCGTAAATAGAAGGATAATTTTATTATATAACCCTTAAAATATAATAAATACAATATCTTAAAAAAGGTAATAAGGAGATGACTATAATTAATTATAAGGGTAAATTAAAATAAGTGTAAAATTATTCATTGATTTTATAAAGTAAACAAGTATTATTGAACGAGAGAGCATTTATCTTTTCTATAGATTGTTTTAGAAAAGGAAGAGGAAATTAACTATTTAAATACAAACATGTAGGAAGTTTAATCGAAAGAGAACATATTCATAAGTGAAAACAAACATGTAGTGTCTTAATTGTTTTTGCGTATATAAATTGCTCAAATTCTTATTTTGGCTAATCCAAAGAGTATGAATATATATAAGGAAAACACTCAAACTTGCCCGATACTAAATCCTCTTTTATAGTTTTGGCTATTCATTCTTATATCGTTGAAAAATCATCTCATTGTTTAAGCTCTAACGTATGACGAGTGGATTTTGTCAAAATGATTCCACGAAAATATGCCTAAATTTATCCTCGAATTTTTACTATATATGCCTTCAACTTCGAGTTCAGTCTGGGGTGTCAAAATGAACTTTTTCCTAGCATAGGTAAAATTAGAGCTTAAAGTATATAATCAATAATGGAAACTAAAGTTGCTCAACAGGAGAATTGATAAAGGGAACAGAGATCATATTGAGAAACAAAAGAATTCTGTACTGTGAACGAAGTGAAAAGATTGAAGAAAGGACATGAAAAATTATACTTTTCCCATATATATTTTAGTTAATTGCAGAGAATTTTCTTTGATTTTTTAAATTTTGTATTGGGCAAAATTAGATACTATTAAATGAAACTATTATGGTTAAACAATATAGCGTAATAATAAAATAATATAAAATAGATTCCAGATTGATGGTGATAGAAAACCTAATCCAAAAAGGATTGGCGTGAAGTAGGAACTGGCAACAGTGAGGCAAACAGGGAGGTCTGTCCCCCGACAACAGTAGATGCATCTTCGCCACATTGCGAGTTCATTCGAATTTAATATTTCTTATTTGAAATAAATGAATTAACAAAATTAATTATTTTAATTCGAGTTCATCAGTATTTTAATTTCAAAATATTTCAAACTCAATTAAAAAGCGGATCCCACAAAACAAACAATCAACAGGACACGGAGCTTTCAAGTACCAAAAGTACCATCAATATTTGACGTAAAATATTATTTTCTTGCACATGGCTACTGTGTGAATTATTGATAGAGGGATAGCTGGCTTTTCTATTTTTAATAATAATAATAATAGTTTTTGTGTGATTTGTTTTTAATTGTAAATCCAAAGGAAAGAATTGGACAGTTGGTAGTTGTCTAGTCTCTTCATTGGGGTCCTCCCTTCTTCACTTTCTTATCTGCTATAATAATGAAATGCAATTGAACATGATTAGTACCCATACTAGCAGCTACAATAACACTCACATTATTGTGATAACAACAATATACTAATTAATAGTGTTTCCATTAAATATGGGTCAAAGAAAAGTCAAATTTGGTGGCATAATGCTATATTGAGTAATAATTGAAAACTGAAAAACAATAATATAAAGTTAAAAGTTCAATGGCATGGTATGGTATTTATAAAAAATTCATACCATATCAAAAACTTTATTATGATATTTGGTATGGTATATTATATACATTCTTAATATTTTTTGGTATTCGGTATGGTATTTGATGTTTAGATAACATATTGAAATACCAAATATCATACCGAAATATATAGTTACTTATAAATGACATAAATATTAAGCATTAAAATAGTAATAAATATGCAAACTAGTATTAGTATAAACTAAATCTTTAGATGTTAAAATTGTGACTACTCTATTTTGATTTAAATGTATTAAATTGTAATTATTAACAAAAAGAGTTAATTGTATTTTAGTTTGCAAATATATTTCTACATATCTAATATGTTGGTTTGACATAATTGAGATTTTTTTTAATTGTTGAAGTCATAATACTCTATTATACGAGTACATATTACTCAAAGTCGAACAAATTTTGGTTACTTATTTATCTTACCGTAAAATACTTAAATCGAACTTTAGTAAATCGGATCAGATCGAATTCAATTGATATAGTAATTATGATATAATGTCTTAAAAATCAAATATCAAAATTATAATATCAAAATTTTCAAATATGTATCGTACAATATCATGTCCACTCCTAATTAAGATCGATCGTGCTACTAATTCATTACCTGTATATCATTTCCTTTATTTTCATGGCTCAAATTAAAAGGATTGTCTAAAAATGGTCGATTTAATTGTAAGTAGTTATCTCTGCAATTAATAGGAGTTTGTGTATGATTGGGGTTTTTACTATATTTATATTTGCGGTTTAAACAAAAATAATTTTATTTTCGAAAAAACTCAAATTCAAAATATCTCATTAACAATTTAATGGTTGGTACATTTTGTTTTTTTGCTAGCAAGGGAATCGATTCCAGATATTTTCTCTGTGCTGTTGATGTAAAGTGAAACAAACACATTTGCCCTTCAGGAAACATGATGCTGAAACCACACGAAGATCTTTTCGTCCTTATATCTTGTCATTGATTGGACAAATTAATTTTAATCTAATTTTATTGGATTTTAGATTTTAAAATAATAGCTTATAATATTCCATGAATTTTAAAATATATACATATTGATACTTTAGCTCAACACTCGAATATTGATTGTGCACAGAATTTAGAAAAAACACTAAAAGAAAAATTAACATGAAAGTCAACCAGCATTAGCAAACTAATAAAAAAAATCTTTTTTTCTTTTACTAATAAGTAGTGATAAAAAATTACACCTATTTCTTCGTTTTAAATAATGATCTGGTTTAGCTAATATAGCTCTACTATCTTTTACCAAAAATGAAAAATATAAGTAAAAATAATGGTGACTGTCCTAACAAACTGTCTTTATTTTTATTTTTTTATATTAATAAAGATAAATTAGAATATTAAGCTAACAAGTTTAGTACTCTTTTATCTTTTTTCAGCACTTGGACAATAAATCACCTTTCTCTAAATATATATACATAGTAAATTATCAGTCATGCAGTACTATATTATTTTGACATTCCCCTTTTGGAACCATTGCAATAAATTTAAACTTTTTCCTAACATGGAAAACTTTATTCCTTACTAATATTCAAACCAAATTATTTTAATGTTTCATGGGTCCTAAGAAAAATGATGAAACTTGACTATGAAAGTTAATGCACGTAAATTTGTTTGATTGAATCTGCATATTGATTTTCTTAAAAAATATTAACTTTCTACTGAGAAGTAAAAGCGCACGGAGAAAATAATTTCAAATGAAAAAATCCTTAGGCCAGAAAATATAGTTAAAACTGTATTTTGTTATTTTAAATATTTTTACTCTTTTAATTTTAATATTTTTTAATTAAAAATGAAAAAAAAATTAATTTATTTTAAAATAAAAAAAATATTATAATTTTTTTTTAAATTTCTAATTAAATTCTATCAAATTTTCTGATCATTTAGCATTACACGTTTCAAATTACTAATTTAGCCCCACTACACCTAATTCTTCGCTTGATCGGACAACCTGTGGGTGCTGCTTTTAATAATTTTATGAAAATAATTGATCAAACTCTATTGACTACTTTGAGTAGTTGATGGCATAATATTCTTGAGTGCTAATATTTGGTAAATTCTACGGCAGAATTTATTACCAAGTTTACTTTTTAGTCAAATCATTCATTAACATTTAAAGTTGATAGATACTAAATTTTTTATTATTTTTTGATACTCACTTTAAATTCAATTACATCAAATTTGTGGCAACAAATCTAAATTTAGAGATAAAATATTATCTATCAAAAACAATTCTATATATTAATAATAGGTACCTAATAACCTAAACCATTTTCTTATCATGCTTTAAGTTGTCCTCTAAAACCACGGCAATGGCATGTTTAAGTTGTTGGACGTTAAATTTTGATATGATTTTTTAAAAAAATAGTTAGTTGTTTAATTGTAAAAGTAATTTAATATTTGATTTCAGAAAATAATTAGTTTCTTAATTTTAGGGATAGTCTATCATTTTATTTATGCAGCAACTTAAAATCGTATGATTAATAAAATTAATGAGACAAATTTCATTGATATTTTCTAATTTATGCTTGAATCTTTCAAAAGGATTTACTGTTATTCTATCATTTTTTATTTTTTTTATGTGTTTTTTTTTAAAAAAATATCTCTTACCAATTACCGGCCTACGATATTTAATGACAACTTTTTGTTGTTCAAAATTTAAAGGAGGTTTCAACTATAAAGATAATTTTTTAATATATTTAATTATGTAAAAGAAAAGTCAAAGAGTTAAATTAAATTAGTTAACAAATAATTCTTAATTAATACTTAATAAGAAGTTAATAAGTAAAAAAAAATTCAAAAAAAATAAATAATGTGCTAGTAGTTTACAAAAGAAACGTTGTTTGTGGTTAAATAAAAATTGAAACAAAAAAAGGCTGCTGGAATTGATCCCTTTGAACTAGGGGTTGTTAGCTTGCTGGTCTACCATTGCGCCAGAGAACAATTTTGTTTTCTGGGTGGAACGGGTATAATTTATACAGAGGCTGTATAGAAATATTTATATATAAACAGAGTTTGTCAAAGTTCATGTATGGTGTGGCATCCCTACGGGCGTGAATAGATCCGCTCCTGATCTGTATCACACGAAAACAAATGACAACTTGATCTGCGGCGCATATTTGTATTTCGTTGTTGCCGATGTCTAACATATTTTGTAACGTTTGGTGATATACGATGATATATTTTTTTAGTCGTCTAATTTTGATTTATTCAACGTATTAAGCAAAGATAGGTTCATTTTGAACAAAATTATCGGCGATGAAAGTATCTTTGAGTAAAATTAATGACAAAAAGGTATTTCAATACCAAACTATTAAATGATGATATTTTATTTAATTGCATTGTTTAAAGATAATTTTAAATACAGATGGGTAGTTAGAATTTAAAGTTTGAGACTTTTATGATTAAATTAAGCGTAGACAAAAGTTGATATAAATAACACATGTTCTTGAAAATTTAATTTTGGGGATCGAATTCGTAAAAGAAACGATAGTCTTTTTTTATTATTATTATTAACGGAAATCATTTTAAAAAATCAAACCTGTGTATCAAAGGAAGTATCTGACAATCGATACTCATAGGTCTATGTGATCTCATCTCATGTCTCAACCCCACACTAGCCAAAGATCTTTTTCCAAGTGTCAAATGTCCTTGGGATTGATGATTTATCCTAGGATTTCTCGCCCTAAGCCTAGTAAAGGAGTAAAATAATTGATACAAATTGTGCAGTACTCTTTATTTTTAATTAAAAGGTCTCGAATTCGAATCCATTTAAGTACGGAATAATCTTTACTACAAAGCAATTCACATCCAATATGTGACTTTCAACGTAAATTTAAATTTAACTAAGCTTTAATATGAATATTAAATATTGTTCGAATGAAAAAAAAAAAAAAGTAAAATAACGGCAATGTTTCAAATTCATCATAATTCAGTCCACAGGAAGTTGTTCCCACTCACTTGTTCACCCATATAAAGCTTACCTTTAACACATAATTATCTACTAATAAGTCCTTCTTTTCTTATGCTTATTTTGCTTTATTTAAATTAAAAATATAGAACTATCATGCTCTTCATTATGGTGTACAGATACACAAGTGACTTAGTTATAACCAAATTGGAAATATAATGATGCCTCAAAATATTGGTTATGAATCCATCCTTTCTGTCAATCTTCTTTTGTTTGTCTATATATAATTAAGGCATAAGCTAATATTCCATGTATAAAATATTACAAATTGCCTTAATAAATAATATATTTTTGAAAGAGAAGTTAATTAGTTGAATACATAGTGCTAACGCTTTTGAGTTTTGTCACAACGCATATTTAATCCACTTTTTACTTTCCAATTGGTAATATTTTTGGGAATATGTTAGCGCTGTGAATCAATATTTTAGCAAATTTAAAATTAAAAAAATAAAAAGAAGAGAGAAAATGAAAATAAGGAATGAGAAAGGATAATTTACCGGTATGTTTTTTTAGTTCATAATTAGCTTTTTGATTTAGGATATTCCAATAATGCTACTTTAAAATGAAGTAATATTTGTTCTTGCATGACCAACATGAAAATTCATTATTTCTAACATTGTAAATTATAACTATTTTAAGTTGCATGTTTAATTTACATACACACAAACATATAAAAAATATTGAGTTTATATGAATTGATGTTTGCAACGCCGCATTCGATATGTTCCTACGTACTTCCTAGGTCAAGGAGTTTGATTTTATGTAAAAGAATGAACAAAAAGTAAAAATAAATTAGAAGGTCGATTATATCAAAGAAATCTCAAGTTAACGGATAATTCAAACTAAAGGTGTAAACAATAAATTTTTATAATAACAACAAAACGACAAACTAAACTACTCTTTTCATGATTGTAAGATCCATTAACCGTTCAAGACTTATTAACATCGTGTTATTCTCTTCCTTGCAATTTAAGTATTTTAATTAATTTAATTAAACACAATTTTTAAAAAATAAATAAAACCTTTAGAAAATAAAAATTTATGTGAATTTTTTTAACTTTGTCGCATAGAATATTGAAATTAAATAACCATATATACCTCAATACAAGAAAGATTTCCTAAATCACGATTTTTGGTATAGCAAATTAAAAACCGTTTTACAAAACCAGCCAATAGTTTGAAAAAGCACAAATTCAAAAAAGAAAGATTTTAATGGTTTTTGGGTTAAGTGTCCAAGTGAGTGGGTAGTTCTTTTTTGGCACCATTCATTATATTCAAACTTTCTTTAATTTTTGACAGAAAAAAGTGGTGCTTTCAAAGGGGGGGGGGCAATTAGGCAAAAGGAAACCAAAATTTCTTCACGGGGTTAGGCTTTCAAGGAAACAAGAACAACAATTATTTTGGTAAATTAAGAAAGTAGGTCCAAAACCAAGGCCAAGGGTATGATTTAATCGCCAAAAATCATGAGATCTCAAATATAATTTTTTTATTTGAATTATTATATATTTATGCTGACAAAAGATAATATATATATATTTTTAAAATTAATCAAGATATTTATAAGTTGATTCGAACAATACATAAAAAACAAATTCAAACATAGAGAAAGAACTTATCATTATCGAAACCAAACTCTAAAAATTCTATTTTATGTCTCGATTCATAGTGGTTGTCTATATCAGACAAGGTATGAAGATTGGTTTTTGGATTTGGTGCCCCATTTTAATTTACGTCTCTTTAAATTTAACAAGATATATTTCTATAATAATGCTCTATCGTCCTTTTTTTGTTTTTCCTATTTTTAAAATTTATCTTCCACTCAACTTATAATATGAAATTTTCATAGTACAACAGTTAACTACTGTCTCTCTGCCTTTTCTGGTATGTGCTTACTTTATTCTATTTGTATACAAAAAAAATACATTTTAAAACTTTAGCTGTAAATTATAACCCCATTATATTAATTGTGAACCATTTATACCACACTTGTCAAGACTATTTATTAATATTGGAATAAGATGTACTGGCACTGACACAAGTAATAAGGGACAAAAAATTAATTTTTGTATAGCTATTTCTGTGGACAAAATTCATTTCATTTATCCTACAACCTTATCTCTTTCTACCTACGTAAGGTCCTCTAGCATTCTATCAAAAAATCACTAGGGACAAAATTTTGTCAATAATTTAATGACAATATACTTATTAGAGAGACATGACCTTCATCTGATTATTAATAACAAGAAAAGCATGTTACAATTTATTTTTCCATGTCAAATGAACATCTTTTTTTGTGATTTGCAGTAGTAAATAGAAGGATAACAAAAAATGAACTATGTTTAATTGGAACATAAAGTGTTACTCTTCAATGCTGGTGGAAGAAAGGAAAGAATTCTCTAACGCGCAAATTCAATCTATTTAGGTAGGTTGTACATGAAGTTAGTTCATTTCTTTTAAATGTGATGGTTGAAAAAAAAAAACTCATTGCTATAAAAAATGAATAAAGAAGATTGACTAAGTACCTTCTTTATCGAGCATTTTTATTTACTGAAGCAACTTGAACAAAATAAAGAAATTTATTGACCTACTAACAAGTTGATCACCATATATTTGTTATACTTGGTCCATTAAAGTTAGGTTACATGTCAATAAAATACAATACAATGCATATGATAGAAAATGGTTCTATCGTTTTAAACTTTTAATTTCATTTTTGAAAATATGAACACAATTATAATTATGATTTATGAGAGTTGAATATATTGTATCATGTAGGTCAAAGTGTAACACTTTGAGGATGACAAAAAGATAAAAAGTGTAACATGTCCATTGGTTCCAAGGTCCCGTTCAACCTAAAGATTATGTAATTTAATAATTTAAATTACCATATATATATATTTAATGGGAACAAGAGACTTTTTATTTGAAACTTATGCTTTACGAGTAAAATGGCAATATTGATCTCATTAGATAACTATTAAATATTAGAATATATATAAGGAGCATTTTCAAGTAGTGCAAGCCAAGCAATAATACTTTACTTTCTTATGTGTAAGTTAAATGTATGCAATTGAGTTGGATGTCAAAATCACTATATTTCTTTGTCAAACTAGTCTAATATATTAGGTATTTAACTTAGCCATTTGATAGTAAACAAGTGCACACAATTATTTTTGATGTATTGAGGTACTCATTATTATTTAAGTTAGTCAATTGGGCCAATTATATCTGAATAGATGGAAAAAGAAAAATCAGTAGTCAAATTCTCATAGTCAATGATAATTAAAATTAAAATGATTTGTAATAATATCAAAAGAAATATAACTTCAACCTTCACAAATTACAATAAATGATGTCTGATAATTAAAAAATAGAATAACTTTTAAAATATCAAATTACTTTAAAGACAATCATTCGTAGTAAGTAAAAAAATAATTAGTTACTTGGAGAACAAAAAAAACATATGTATTAAATCTTGAATATTTAATTATTTAAGCTAGACGTGGGAGCTAATTACAAAGAAATTGACACAAATGATAACTTATCTTTAGTTGTAGGTTTAAAATACTTCCTTTTAAGTATCAATTTTGCAGTTTTAATCTTTTAAGTTTGTTAAAAGTAAACGTTTTTTCGCCTTTTGTTAATTTTTAAAACAATTGCAATATGAAAATTACATCTGATATAAATAACAGACAAAATTTGACAGAAAAATTGCAAAATTTGATGAACACTGAGAAGAGTACATAATAGTAACGAATTTTTTTAGTGGAATAAATAGCCAACCCAACCACCAAAAAAATAAAAATGAACACAGAGTTTCAAAGCCTTACATACCAATGGGGCAGTGCAGTAGCTAGATTATTTTTCTTTTTAACCAAATATTTTAATGTTATTAATTTACTTTTTCAAAATTAAAATTACAATATAAATTTAAAATAATCAAACTTTATTAACGAATACTATCGAGTGAGAAGCCAGAAAAATAAGAATTTCAAAGCCCCATGTTATAATCCATGCTTTATACTGGGTCAAATCTTCTATGTCAGTTCACATGAAAGAAAAAGCAAAACTAAACTAAAACTCATTAAAAAAACATGCTAACCCCAAAAGATCCTGTAATCTTACACCGTCCTATTTTACGTGATTTTATTTATCTGAACACAAATTAGAAAAATATATAACATATAAAATTTTATAATTTAAAAGTATATCTTGACTTAATTTTTTTTTGGGAACACATTAACAAAAAAACAGTATCATCACTGATGAGTAATGACCAATTTATAAAAATGTTCCTTTTCGGACATATAAATAATATCCTCAGAAAGGTATTATATTGAATAAACTTAAATTAGAGTCTAACATCGAATTATATAGTAATCAATCTACAGATAAATTATTAAATTATCACTTAACATTCATAATTAGTTATAAGATCTTAGATAATGATTTAAATTTTTCTTGTACTTTTTTTAATCTACTTAAAAATCATGATCTATTATTTTACTTTTTTATAAATTATAGTAAGAGATTTTTTTAAGCTTTTAAAAAAGAATAAGAAAATTAAAAAAAAGTTGGTCCAGCAGTAGGAGTAATAGAAAGGGCAAGTAAGAAGAAACAATGCACTCTTAATCTTATAAAGCAGAGAGGGCCAAGTTGTAATATGAACAGTAGTTATGACCAAAGAGGACCGTGGTGCCTCAATTCTCGTTTGTTGGTGAGAGATAAAAATAAATTATGCTGAGATAAGAAAATAGTAATAGATAAAAATTTTATATCTTATTTGATTATCATATTTGAGTTAACTTATTTCATCATTTCTATCACAATGATGAAATAAATTATCTCATGTATAATTATATATTATGGAATAAGTTATCTAGGTTAGCTAAGTTCAGGATAACTAATTTTGATATAATTTTTTCCGACCAAATAATGAGTTATCATATATATGGTGGGATAAGTTATCTAAAGATAGCTAACTTCTGGTTAACTGATTCTCAAATAACTTGTTTTCAACCAAACAACGTATGAAAAAAATTCTATTAAAAGTTGTTAAGCTCATAGGCCTGCAAAGCTAACTCAAAGAAAAGAAGATTTTCCAAGCTTTATAAAATTTCACGCATCTCATTAATCACTAATTTTAAATATTTTTACTTAAGAATACCGTGTTAAATTATGACCTGTGTGTAACCTAAATTCAAGAGCTAGATCATAAGGAGAGAATAATAAAATTCTATACAAAGAGACCACCAACTCATTCTCCAACTAATTAAGGCCGTTTGGCCATAGATTTCCCAAATAATATTTTAAAAAAAAATTTGGCAAATGGTGTTTGATTATACACTTTGTCATTACTTGACAAATATTCCAAATTTTTAAATACTAGTTTTTTCTAGTATTTGGGTCAAATCTCATTATTTGAGATTTTTTACAAATTGAAATTTTACCCAAACTTTTATCTTTTACAAAAACACTCTCTAAAGTTTTTGTTTGCGTTATATTACATAATTTTTTACGTTAACACCAAAGTAGTAATGAAATATTTAGTGATGTTACCTAATGATATGATTTTTGATGAAAATGATAAATAATCGGCTCAGGATAACAAAGTCATGTGCTTTGTGTACTTCACGATGTATGGAATGATGCTTGTTGCACTCACTCCAAATTACCACATTGCTCTAGTGTCATAAACACTAATTGTTATTGTTATAACGAAATTCAATTGACTTATAATACAAACATATGGTTAGTTTTGATAGTTTTTAAAATTTATGGGTATAAATCATATTTTTTTAAAAAAGTGAAATATATTTTTCAAATATTATGGTCAAACACATGGTGAAATTTTGCTCAAATAATATTTGCCAAAAATATTTAAAAATATATAGCCAAACATTAACTTAATATGAAACTTTTAGTCATTCTAATACCCCTTCATGCCTGATTAATACACATTGGTTAAAAAATAGACTTGTGATCTCCTTGCGTAAAATTTGATCAATCATACGATTTCTTTCTTTATAAATGCAACGACTACCTTTTTTTTATAATGCGTAATTTAAATTTTTTAGAATTATCACATGAGATCCGATATCGAGCTATAGGTGTCTTCTCTTTCTTCTTTGAGATGAAGCCGACATTGGTCTTTACTGTGACAGCTCACTCAGTTGGCTTTTATTTTGTTTTCCTTCAAATACCCCCATCAACCTAAACCGACTTGTTTTAAGTTTTAACAATATTTTACTCTTCACAATTACACCACACCGCCTTCCTTCCCTCTTCCTCTTCCTCTTCAAATCTCAGCTACTCCTTTTAAGTGCCTAACCAACATTCGAACCTCATATTTTCAACTACTACTCTCCCTTTTCTACTACTATACTACAATAACAACAACTCCCCTCATTCTTTCTTGTTATTTTGCATCTGCTGACAGAATGAATAAACAAGAAATGCTCAAGTCTCAGGTATGATGACTAATTTCTTGCACACTCTGTTCTACTACTGTTTGTTTGGATTTACTTAATGTCAGTGTTCATATGCAAGTTGTAGTAGTTTCATACTGTCACTAATACAAGTTTTGAACTCAATTTCTCTCTGTTTTCCTATGGACTTGGTCAAGACTCAATTTTGATGCTTGTTGTACACTTATATTTTGGATTTTTGGCATCTCAAGTGGAATTTGTTTAGTTTTGGGGGGTTAGGTAGGCTTGTAGGATGTAACTAGCTTAACTATGTAGTCATTTCTTGAACATTTTTTCTGTACTAAAATGATATCTTTTTTCTTGTAGACTTGTGTTCTTAAAGTGAATATACACTGTGATGGCTGTAAACAGAAGGTGAAAAAGAAATTGCAGAAGATTGAAGGTAATTTACTTCCCCATTTGTTAAATTAGAGTTCTTTAGTATATATGGCATATTCACATGCTTTGGCGCCCTAGATTAGATGTATATGTTCTAAATTATTTTTTTAACAGGTGTTTACACAGTGAAGATAGATTCAGACCAAAGCAAAGTAACAGTGACAGGTAATGTTGATTCAGCAACGCTGATAAAGAAGCTAGTGAAATCAGGGAAACATGCAGAGCTATGGGGAGGAGGACAAAAGGGAGGTTCTAATTTCAATATGATGAATAATCAGTTCATGAACATGCAAATGGACAACTTTAAAGGTGGAAAAGACAACAAATCTCAAAAGAGTGGTGGTGGTGGTGGTGGAAATAAGGAACCACCAAAGGGGAATGCCCAACAGTTTCTTCAGATGATGCAGAATCTCAAAGGGTCAAAGGATAATTTCAAGATGCCTAATATTCCAAATCCCAAGGATCAAAAATCTGTGAAGTTCAATCTGCCTGAGGATGAATTTAATGATGAATCTGATGACTTCGATGATGAATCTGATGATTATGATGATGAATCTGATGAAGAATTTGGTGCCCCTCCACCTTCTAAAATGATGCCTTCTATGGGTGGTGGTGGTGGTCATGGACCTCATGGGCATAATGCTATGATGATGAAAGGTGGGCCTATGGGTAATCATGGTGGAAATGGCAAGAAAGGTGGAGTTGAAATCCCTGTACATATGAAGGGTATGGCTGGAAATCATCATGATGGTGGCAAAAACAATAATAATGGAGGAGGAAAACAGGGGAAAGGAGGGAACCAGAATCAAAATGTTGGTAAAAATGGTGGTAAAGGTAACAATAATGGTGGTTTTGGTGCAGCAGTACCTCAGAAAGGAGGAGGGGGAGGGAAGATGGATGGAGGTCTAATGATGAACAGTCTGCAACAAGGAGGGCCACATGGTATGATGAGTATGGGTCAAAAAAGTGGAGGTCCAATTACCATGGGCCCAATGGGTAATCATCCAATGGGTCATATGTCGGCAGCTCAAGGACTACCCGCAGGTGGTCCTGCCGGATACCCCGGGATGGGTCAAGGAGGCAACAACCCTTATAGCCAACAACAACAACAACAACAGTATATGGCACAAATGATGATGAACCAACAGCGGCCTGCCGGATATGACATGTACGGAGCCCATCCAAACATGTACGGTGCCCATCCGATGATGTATGCCCGGCAACATCCATCCGTGAATTACGGGCCACCGCCACCTATTGGTGCTCCGGTGCATGATAATTTTACTCATATGTTCAGTGATGAGAATACAGGCAGCTGTAGTATTATGTAAATTGTTTTTTTTTTATATAAAAGGTGTGTACTTTGTTTTGGTCTTTAGCTTATTATGAAGTAATGAGAGACTATGCTTTTGTCTTCAGAAAAGCAAATTGTAAGAATTTTGCTCTAGCTATTACTACTACTTGTTAACAAGTCATTCTGGTTCTTCACATCAAGAAACCCAATTTTGTTGAAGTAATTCATATCTAGTAGCTTTAATTTTAGATCCTAATTAAAGGTTATATGAAATTGACTATGTTCAAGTTTATTTGGACCCAAAAACAGTTTTGGAAGTCATAAAAGTAAGTCGTATTTTAGTCTTGAAAATTGGGAAGGAATCACTTGGAAAGCAATATTGTTGTTTTGATTCAAACACTGGCTGAACTTGAAGCTTAGGCAATGGATCTTCTTCTGCTTTTTGGTAAAGTTTCACTATGTTGGTACAGTACCTAAGAAGTTTTAATTAAATCTTCTCTTAGAAACCACTTCATTATAATGAAAGACACAGTTCCCTAGAAAGGAGAAGAAACAAAAAAAGACTACATGAGGGATGAAAAAAAACAATTCCAATTTTTAATATTATTTTTTAAATAGGTAGTGGTAAGATATTTTTAAAGGTAGTAGTGGTAGTGTTGACTAATTGGATAAATATCACATTGATATTTTTGGGGCAGGAGGGTGAATATATGATAGATCTGGCAAAAGCTTTAATTACATTCATGTGCACTTATATAAAACTATATTGGTGTCATATTTCTTGAGTTAGGTCAAAACTAATTAATCAAATTTACGACATACTAGTACATAAGTTTTGACCAAACACGTGAGTTCTGGAATCCTGTGTTATGAATATTTAAAAAAGGAAGATTTGCATATATTTACTCTGTGAAAATCAGAATTCATCAATCCAAGAAGTAATGTCTACGTCTTTGTAATAAATTACAGAAAGGAAAATTGCAATTTGGTTGTTAAAATATTGAAAAATTCTGCTTTGTCTTTGTGCTAATTAATGAAAACACATGCTATCTTTGTTATTATATTGATCAATATCTGCCGTTTTGGTATGTGAAATATTTATGGGAAACTTTCACATATAGCCACTTAAAAATAATTAATTACTTTTCATAGCTATAGTTTGATAATTATAATTTGTAGCTACATGTTATTTGGAGGAGAGAGGCGAGCGAGACTGGGAGAGAGGAGAGAGGCGAGAGAGAGGGGGAAAAGAGTGGGAGAAAGGTGAATTGTATATGTATATTGGTTAGATAATTGTATATTATACATATATATGGCAAGAGAGATTGGGAGAGGGAGGAGAGAGGAGAGAGGCGAGCGAGACTGGGGGAGAGAGGAGAGAGGCGAGCGAGATCGAGAGAGGGGAGAGAGAGAGGGCAGAGAGTGGGAGAGAGGTGAATTGTATATGTATATAGTTGTATATAACTGTATATTATACATATACATTTGTATAAATGGCAAGCGAGATTGGGAGAGGGAGGAGAGAGGTGAGCGAAATTGAGAGAGGGAGGAGAGAGGAGAGAGAGAGAGGGTAGAGAGTGGAAGAGAGGTGAATTGTATATGTATATAGGCTAAAAAATTGTATATTATACATATCTATTTATATATCCTTGCGAATTATACATATACAAACATGACTAATTATACAAACTCAAAGTCAGCCCACGTTATTAATGTATAAAGTCAGTCGCAGGTGATAATATAACAAACTATAGCTATGATGAGTAATTAAGTAGTATAAGTTTGCTTATCCGTGTAATTTTCCCAATATTTAATTGTATAGTTCGCTCTCTCCGTTTAATATTACTTGATTATCTTACTAATATGAAAATTTTCCAAATTACCTTTACAGCTAATATTTTTTTTGAAACTGTTCACATTTGTTTGTAAAATTTTGAAGAATTTTTTTAACAAAGGAATTAGTAAGATTTTTAGGAAAAATAGCAAACTAGTCACAATCCCTAATTTAATTAGTAAAAACATCTACACTTTAAAATAATTATTAAAAATGTCAAAATGTAAATATTTTAGAAAGTAATTTGTATTCAAATATTATTTTTCAAAACAGTCCAACTTTGAATCAAATTCTACATCCATTATCCATTTACACTTCTTCTTATGCTTTAGTACCATTTATTTTTCATCTTTCACTTTTCTCTTTCATCAATTTTTCAATTTTCACCATCCTCATCATTCATTTTCTTTTTCTTAGATCAAAATTTCACCATTATTCTCTCTCATTGTCGAAGAAGAACTAATTATTCAAGTTTGTAACAATATTTATTTTTCTTTCATCAAAATTTCACAATTATTCTCTCTCATTGTCGAAGAAGAACTAATTAATCAAGTTCGTACAATTTGTTCAGATCTATCAATTAATCAAGAAATTTCTCAATTCATAAAGGTATTTTTGAATTCATCATTTATTTTGCGAAATTTTATTTTCAAAATCACACATTATGTTAAATTTTTGGATTGTATGTATTGAGGATTTTCCGTCATTTTTTTTATATTTTTTATGTGAGTTGTTATCATACTCATCAAATATTTATGTATTTCAGTTTTTTAGTATTTAAAATATTTTTTATCGATCTTTTTTTATGATTTGTTTTTATATTTTAAATTTAGTAGAATCCACATTAGCATTTAGGTATTGAGTTGTTGCGCAAAAGTATTTGAAAGTATTTTGAATGTTCTGTAGTTTGTAGTCAAATTTGTTTTTACAAAATGATAATCTAAATACAAACCTGTATTTTGATTATTTAAAATTGTGAATGAATACGAAATCAAAGATAAACTAGTTGGTATAAACATATAATGAGCAAAATAAAATATAAAATTATTTGACTGATGCAATTAGGATGAATACATAAACAAATTGTATTTTGACTATTTATAGTTGAGAATGAATACGAAATCAAAATATAAATACAAAACTTTATGGTAAACATTCAGACGAATACAAAATCAAATCTAAATACAAACTTTATGGTATACATTAGGACGAATACGAAATCAAATCTAAATACAACCTATTTGGTATACAAAGTGATATTGGAAATAAGCAAAATAAAATACACATGTAAGATGGATGAATACCTATATCATGAATACAGGAATATTGTATTCTGAATACTGAAAATTTTCTTAAAAGAAGATACATAAATTTCATAACCTTAACATGATAGCCAAATAACTTCATAAAATTTCAGACATTTTTAAAGATAAATTATAATTTCATAACATCAATATGATGCCTTAGTAGAATAAACTGCTTCAAATATGATAATGTAGGTAAATAAACGTGTTTAGAAACAAAAAAAAAATTAAGAAAATTGAATATTCAATTTTTAGAGCAATGGTGATAGGCGTGTTTTTTAGAACATGGTGAAAGAAGAAGAAAGAGATGAAAGTTGGTGTATTTCGATAATTTTTCAATTAGTTCTTTGTTTTTTGAATTTTTGTAATTGATAACACTTTTAAGCAATTATTTCTTTTTAATATTTTTCTCTCCTCTTAATTTCTCCTTTCTGTTTTTAACAATTATTTCTTTTTTTGACATTTTTACTAAATATTAAAATTATTGACAATGAGTCATATTAAATGTCAAAATATTGACATTTGAAATTTTTCCCTATTTTTTATTTATAATTTTTCAATATCTCATGTAAAGAGGAAAATGATCAAACTAAAATGGGACGCATTACAAATGTGCTCTTCTAAATTTCAACAAATGGAGGAATTAAAGGTTGTTTGTGGCTGTGTTGGGTAATGGGTCCATTTTCATTGTTATTGGGCCTAAAATGCGCTTGAAATTACATAAGCCCATTACCATACTTTTCTCTATCCATTATTCTTGTGTTTTTTTTCATCCCAAAATAACCGTCAGACTAATAAATTTTCTTCTTCAAATTGATTGCGCTCGAGATCTGTGACTTCATTTGTTTGTTCTATTGATTTTTCCTTTTTCACATCCCACAAAGATGATATTACCCTTATAAGTCAAAATTTGTAAGTATTTTTATAGTGTTGGTTATAATAATATTTTTAATTTTTAAGCTATTAACAATTAATTTATGACGGTAAAAAAATATAATTACGAAGCTAATAGGACTAAAACATACAAGATCAAGGAATTTTCACAAACATTTGATTTGTGTCGAGAGATCAATATTTGTTACTTGTATATATATATTTATTAAATCAAAATTTAACATTTATAAACAATGTAATTTTTTAATGAAGGATTGTCTCCCGACACCCCTTACTCAAGATCGGTCCACCAGGCAAACGTATACTAGTCACAAAGTCCAATGTTACTAACCATTCCATTGAACAATTAGAATTTGAAATAAATATATAATGAGAGATATTTATAACACATAATATAATATATAGAAATATAGAATATAAAATAGAACTGTAATGAAAAAAGAATACTTATCGTTCAATCCAAAATTCCAAATTGAAATTTAAAGAATGCTAAAAATATTTACAATCAATATTTAATAATATTAGTGATGTAATTGTGATAAACTGAAATTCTATATCGTTATATTCAAAAAATTTATGCAAAGTGTTGTTCATGAATCGTTATGTTGAGAATTCTCAAAGAACTATATATTATGAAATAATATTTTATAATATAAAGAGTCTGAAAACCATTTAAGCTATTAGAAGTACAAAAATAACGTTTCGCAAAAACTATCACACAAGAAATAAAAAACATATTTGAAAAATTAGGTATATATCACCAGGTGAAAGACGAACAAATGCCACGAAAAGGTATATATTATCAAATAACATCATGACGTAATTTATACTTAACCATTCTAAATAAAAGAGGCAAGCTAAAATTCAAACTATTGATTTAAAGCAAAATTTTAGTTAGTAGTTCAAATTTATACAATAAAATTTGTATATGATTTTGTTTGAATTTATTTATAAAGGTGATATTTGATCCACCCTGCACACATCTCTATCGTTTATATATAACAAAACTTATATATCCTAATATATTTGAAAAATTCAAAGTTAATGTAATATTTTATAATAAATAGTATTCAACACATTTTGGAGCTACATATCATTCCTTCCAATTATAACAAATCAAAACACTAATATAGTGCTAGAGTATAAAACATTGCACCTTTCAAATTCTAGTTTTGGATGCAAATGAACTTCATTCCCCTAGAAATCATAATGCTACTGTTGATATTCAAATTGAAACTGATTCTATCGAAACCATGGAACTCTTGGAGAATATACATCTAACTTACAGTTCTACTATTTTGTCCTGCAAGTCAACTTTGAAGAAGTCGGGGAATTCAGTGGTCCGCAACAACTTCCATCCAGGGAACAAGGTAGCTAACATTTTGTCCAGGTTAGGTTCCGAGCTAACACAGACCACTAATCCACTTATCATACCAACTCCTCCAGATGTAGCAAAGAAGAAACTAAAGGCTGATCAAGATGGAGTATCATCAAGTAAAATAGTAGTATGATATACATGTAATAAGTTAGCTTGTTTTGTAATGTATCTGTAATTGCAAGTATTAATAGTGATAATGTAAATTTAAGTATGTAACAATATATAAAATATCTCCTTTTGGCAAAAAACAAAAAACAAAAACAACTTCATATACTACAAGAGAAAAGGGTTTTTTTAAGTCCAAAGAGTAAGTTGCATATATTAGCACAACGCCATGATTAAGCGCTTAATTAGATACTAATACACAAGTAATAATTCTTTAGGTTTGATAGTTAAACAATAATATCCATACTACCAATTGATTGACACAAAAAATAGACTCAAACAAAAATATTTATTATCGCTATCTAATCTACATATATTATACATGTGTTAAAACTAGCTAGAGAAACAAAAAGAGATATTTGTGTGTGTGTTTATATATGTCACATAAAATTGAAATCAACAACACTAGTGCTTACTCAAAACTAGTACACTTGCATCTTAAGACGAAAAAACAAACAAAAGAAACTTAAACTAAAATTACATAGACCTTAAACTATATCACAAGAACATAGATAGAGTCATACTTAAGGAAATTAAACTATTCTTCAATTTTCACTCCATTTAATCAATCGAAAGACGATTTGGAGGTGAAATTGAAGTTAGAACAACTAGTGTTACGTGACAATAACGAAGAGCTTACATCCAATCTCGACCTGACCAAATCAAACTCAACAAAATTATCTTCCAATTGATGCACCCCAATTACAATGGGAGCCTTTGGATTTTGTCCTCCATCAACAAACGCCAAGCAAGACACACCTGGTCGTGCTTCAACTACTGAATTTGTTCCAACAATGGTCCATGTAACATTTTTGTTCTGCATCACAAAATCAATGTTTGGAACATTTGTGATCGAAGAGACATTGGAATTGAAAATAATCCGAATGGTGATATTGGATTCACTTGAGATATCCCAGAGGATTGGTTTGCGAAAAACTGAGTGAAAGTTGTGAAAATGTTGTGTTCAAGAGCTGTGTAAGGTGCTGTAGTACTAATCATTGCGCCACCAAAGTTTCTAGTCCTAGTTGAGATTAAAGATGAATGGTTCAATGGGACAGGCTTGTTGTTTACGCGAATTGACCTCACTGGGATGAAATATTCACCTTGTGAACCGATGATTATTGGCGTGTAGGTTAAGTTACCTGTTTGTGTACCATTCAATCCACTAGTCCCGAAAAAGATTGCACCATTTTTTTGTGAGGAAGAGGACAAGCACAAGGAGAATTGACGAGGGAATCCGAAATGAGAGGCGAATTGAATTGGCAGAGAGACTGAACCATGAGCTAATCCAGCTACTCCTTGGACATTATTAGGAAAAGGATCTTGTAACAAAGATGAAGGTGAACAGGCAAAAAGGAAGTGGCGAATAGTAACTAAAGGACCAAAATTTGAACCAGATTGAGTAATGGATTGAATTGAGAGAGAATCCTGAGCAACTTCACTGGTTGCAGTTTGGCTAGTTAAAGGATTTGTTGTTGTAACAGCACAAGTGTTGTTATGGCAACCAGGCCTAGGAGTAGTGGAAAAGCATTTGTTGCACGAATGAGAACCAAAGCGAGAACATTGAGCTGAGTGACAAAAGGGGGCTAAATAGGTTGATGAGAGGTAATTTTTTTCGCAATTTAACCATAAGAACTTGCCATTCAAATCAATCAGCAATGGGATTGATTGCTGGGGGGTTCTTTTTGTGATGTTGGTTATGTGAAGACCAGTGGCAGAATCCTTAAAGACAGGCAAAGCAAGGCCGTCAGGTTTGAAGGGAGCACTAGTAACTTGTGATTGTGATAGGTATACAAGATTTGAGAGTGCTAAGAAAGTAAGAAGAAAGTTAAAGATTGATGATGCCATATTAAGAGAGACTGATGAGAAAACAGAGAAGTTGTTATTTACCTTCTATGGTGCTGAAGTAACACATTTATTATAGTGCTGTAGTTTATCTTCAGTTATGGATAGAGACAATATTTGAGCTATTTTGTCATTTTTAATCGATGTCAGGCTTGCTTTTGTCTCTCGTTAAATCAATGACGTTAAACAGGGGATTCTGTAAACAAGCACAGTTTAGAATGTTACAAGACAATTCCTGTGTATTCGAGGTTTTAAGACATGGTATTTTGATGATAAACTTCACTCTTTGAGTTGCTTTACAAGTGTTACCGCAAAACCCGTATAGTTTTGTCATTGTTATTTTGTTTCATCCTTCTCAATGACCTCCAACTGATTCATCATAACCTTATCACATCTTCCTTTACAGTAAAAGGTTTCCTTTTCACTTATTACACTTTGTGCTGCTGAGACATCCACACAATATTGGCCTGCTGCTGGAAACTTCACTATTAGCTATCTCGTTCCACAAGCTTTTTTCGGTTTCAACTTCAAACACTTCGTTCCAATATTGTTCAAATGCCTACTATAGATCTCCTACCGGGAGAAGAAAGGAAATAATGGTGTGGTTTTAATCACACAAAACGATCATAAAAGAACGGCTGATATCAAAGGTCTAAAGTACCAATATTATAATTTGAGGCTGATAAACAGCAATTCTGACATTATCCGGGACAAAATTGTCCTATTCATCTCATCATCTCATTTAAGCACATTTTCCCCTACCTATCAGTGGAGGCTAAAGTTACAGATAAATTGCACCGAGGAAAAAATTCATCATCTGTATGTCTCTGGCAAGCGGTAACCAGTCATCACAAGTTTGTTCGCGGACATTTTCCCTGTCTTTGGCATAACGTGCCAATGCAATGTTAGGTTAAAAGCTTTACCACGGAGGTTGCTTCCCTACAACAAGGAATAAGGTACTTGTGAAAATCATGAGATAAAGAAGAAAGCAGAATAAAACAAAATGCTTCAGAAACTAACCTGATCAACAAACCGATACTTGTTTGTGGTGTGAATCAAAAATTTAGCATGTTCCTTGGTGGGAATAATACCATCCCACAAAGATATCTGTTAGTGAAACAATCAGGTCAGTAGAAGGAATAAAACCAAACTCTTATCGGGTAGGAAAACAAAATACAAAACAAATTTTCAAGCAGGTCCTAAAAAATTAACGAGTTGACACATCCTTGGAGCTTCTACAGCATGCTCCTCAAATTAGGAGAAGACAGCCTCACGGGGCTTCACTAAGCATATACTCATACTTACAGGAAAATCCTATCACTGACAACAAAGTACAGGACAGTTAATTTTCAAGGAGAAGCAAAGGGCAGATATGTCGATACACTGCTAAGCCTTACTTTCAGTTGCAATACATTTATCAGACAACGACACGAGCCTCAAATAAGATCTAACTAATAAATGAAATACAAGGAAGATATTAATTATATGCAGTTCTCAACCAATGGAAGATAGACCTGATTTAGAGCGTTTTTTGGAGTTTCATACTCAGCTGCCAAAAATACAAACACCTGCAAAATTTTAACATAATTAGAATTGCACAGTTGCTAGAAGTAACTGTAAAGGTAATCCAACCAACAGAGATCTGACCGATCAATCCCAACATATCTCTTAAAGAGTTCGAAGTTAAAACTACAAAACTTTGGATTCAGAAATCTAGGAAACTTATTGCACGTAGTCTTGTTCTTTTTGAACTATTCTAGTCTCTTGTTACACATGTTAGGTGGCAGAATTTCAATATATGGTATATTGAAGCTGTAAGACACTCTAAATCCCGTCCTTATTGAAGCTGTAAGACACTCTAAGTCCCGTCCTCCAAATTCTCAAGCAAAATAAAAAGGGAGGGAACTAAATAGAACCAGCTTTCTCACAAGCACTGCAACAGGAATATTTTAAGTTCATTTTAATTTTTACTAAAAAGAAAAGGTGAAAGAGGAAATACTGCACCAAGTCATTGGACTTACTGGGTAAACTTCAACAAATTGTACAAGAAGGCATAGATTTAACTATCTAACACTGCTTTATATAGTCACTAATAGCCTGGTAAATTTGTGTATTACATTCTATTTTCCAACTTCCACATCCTGTAATCCAGAGTCTTGACCGTGGCATCAACATCTAATATGACCAACTCTCCTCTTCACTCTAGTGAACTCCAGTGTTTTAGAACAGGGATAAAAATTATACATATATTATGTCCTAGAGATTAGCTTAATTGAGCATAAGATGTATACACATTGATACATCCACACTTTCATACTTTACATAGAAAATCAGACCCAAGTAACAGGGTTAAAAGAGTGAAATCCAAACTATGGTGCAAATAAAGTAGACAGTAAACCTGCTTCGTATTCCACGTGAACAATGACTGTAAATCTGCCGATATGTTCAAGGTCAAACTGACCTGCATAAAAGGAAAAGTATACATGATATAGTCAAACTTCTTTCAAAAATTAAGCTCATATAACCACTTAACCAACAATTGTAACTACATTGCTTAACAAAGAGCAGCTACCAAGTTCATGTAGATCAACAAGATAAAGAAAATAAACTGACACCTTAGACAACATAATGTGCTAGCATATTTTTTGATGATATTTCAATGATTAAGAGATCTAAAAAAACATAAGATTGTTTTTTTATGCACATAGATCACATAGATTCATGAAAATACTAATAGTAGATTGTTTCTCCTCCAGAATTTTACTCAAAAGTTGCCTGCGGTCCTTTCACTCTAAACCGAGCCGAAAGAAGTGGTTTGACGTATTAGATGTTGGTTTAACGTATTTAAAAACCGATACAGTACAAACCAAACCGACCCGACCAGTGCACACCCTAGTAAGCTTAGTTAGCACACTATTATTGAAGTTATTATTGGAAACTTACAGGCAACTCTAACATGTAGGATAGACTAAAAAGCCAATAGATACTCTTAAGAAATTGGGAAATTGTTAATAGTATTACATATGATAGCTTTATCTTTACAATCTGGAACTGCTTGTTAGTTGAATGCCTCAAGGCACTCAAACAATGCAGAAGAAGAGGATCTCTAAGGAGTTAGCCGACTTAGTTACTTTTTCTGTACAGTAGGACTGTTTTATTTGGTTGTCTTTATCTAATGAATTATGTCCAATTTACTTGTGATTTCATCGAGGAATTCGTTGATTCTTTTCTGTTTGATCCCTGTGAGTTTGAGTGGTGAAGAAAGTCATAACTCATAACTTTTATTAGTATTTTCAAGAACAATGTGATATCATGGGGGTTTAGAGAAAATTAGTTCAAATTCATGATTATTCAGGTAAATAATCATGCGGATCTCCAAAATTTGAAATTGAAAAAAAGAAAAGAGATAGAGAGGGTATATAATGTAGAGAATACAATTGATAGTACAAAAGAATGTTCATACATATATGCATCAAAACTAGTTATTGAAATTGAACAGTTTTATAGTTATATTACCTCAAAACAGAAAATCTCAAGATTTTTCCATCGTAAAATGAGAAAGCAGACAAATTTAACCAAGAATGCACATAGATCATATAGATTCCTGATTCCTCAAAGAATCCAGCAACACCCATATTCAAGAATTTGAAAATATAAACTATTTGAAACAAGAAAGGTCAACCCATCATACTTCAACCGGTGTTTGCCCCAATTCTCAATCGCAAATACCAAATTCAACAAAACTTAATCCGAAACTAAAAACCCAGAAAAACCCTTCATCAAAATCGACAGATACAAATCTTTCGTCAAAGAAAATACCTCATCGTCACCATCAGGTTTCTTCTGGAACCAATTGATATTCAACACCTGCAGAAAATAAATCAATCAAACACATGGGTCATTTACAAAATCAACAGATCTAATTACAATCAACAAAGTTAACAAAAGGAAAACATGAATTCAAGTAGGGTTTTTAAGGAGGTGGGTATACTTGAACTTCAGTTGTAGGAATCGGAGTATTGAAATTGTCAGAGAAAGAAGCTATTCCACACATAAACGCAAGAATGGTGATGGCCAATGTTAACAAAGCATTAGCTCTATACCCAAATGAATGCATCTTTGCTCCCGATTTTCTTCAAATTTTGGTCTTCTCAGAATATGGAATATGGAAAAAGGGGCTTTTAACGCTTAAGAGTTCAGACTTCAGTCAAATCTTGTTTTCATCCTCTTTTTTATTTTTGGTCTGAAATTTAATGGTTTTACATATTTGTGCTGAGTTGTCAATTTACTATTTGATAGAACATGTCAATACTCATCATCTTATATTGGAGTATTATTGACAGAAATGACAAATATACGTAAATTGTATATAAATATCTCCGTTATATTTTTAGACATGAGTGATTTTGTCATTTAAAATTAAGTATATAAGTCCTTCACTCTAACGGAAGGTTAAATAAGAATACATGGTGTAATTTTATCTGTCAATTCGATATTTAAGAAATGTTCAATTGGTAAATAAGATTGTGACATGTATATATCTGTTAGTATAATATATACTCTAGTTTTTAACGACAAGAACAACGATGTCCCAATAATTGGGGATATCTGTTAAGGGTGGACATAAATATCGAAAAATCAGAAAAATGATTCGATTATTCTATTTTTTGGTTCAGTGTTATTTTTTCGAAAGTTCAATTCTTCGCTTCAGTGTTTGATGTAAGGCTTTCAAAACGTCGGTGCAACGAAGAAGCAAAATTTGAGTTTAAAAAAAATTTAACTAACAATTTAATCATTCATGAACAAATAAATGTAACAATAAATATACAGTTCATTAGTTAACTTCAAATATTAATTTTCAAGAGAAATTCAAACATATTTCTACCAATGTACATTATGTAAAGAAACCATCTTCCTACTTGTTTTTATCGAGAAATAGATGGAGACACAATATTCTTGATAAAGATAAATATAGTGTTTTAGTTAACACAATAAGTATTACATGGTGATACGCATCATTCCTTAACATAGTTTTAAATTTCTTAAGTATTTATACTTTATCCTTATTTTTATTTTTCAGTCATACCGTGAATCGATTTAAAAATACTAAATTAAATCAAACTGAAGTAGAAAAAACCAAATTAGACTAAATTAATTTAATTTACTATGTACATTTTTTTAAAATAAAAAATCGAAGAAGCGAATCGAAGTTTGATCGAAGAATAAAACGCTATTTACAGTAAAAGAAAAAACAATTCTTGTATAATATTATTTACCAATTATATTGCATAACCAAATAAAGGACGCGTGGCAGTGATTGGGATGACTGATTTCTGAAAAAACTCGTTGCTTTCTTTGTGGCACTAGCAAATAGATATAGCAGTTCAACTTACTCTCTGGAGAAGGAGAATTCATTGTGGTATGCTTTCTACACTTCACCTATTGATTTCTCATTTTGGGAAAATACATAGAGTTGTATTTTACATTTTGTATATCCTAATTTTACACTTCAATTGATGTCTTTTTTTTTTTGTCAATTTTTCTCTGATTCTGGATTTGTACTATCATGTTTTTAGTGTTCTTGCATGTAAGAATAATCAATGAGTTGTTGCATGTGGATGTCACTTGCCAATTTATTGATCTAGTGTCGAAATTGCTCTTAATTTGTGTTTGTACCTGCTTAAATCCAGTCTAGTGAAGCAATTTTAAGTTATCTATGTCAAAACAGATAGGCAGCCTAAACTATACTTTTGGAAAATGCTCTGTTGCATTTACTTAAAAGGCTCCCCTTTTATGTACAAAAATATCCTCATGGATAACTTACAGAATCTCAATTACTAATGACATATCATCAATCTTGGGGTAAACAGGCCTCTATTGCTTATGTTTACATTTTTTTTTTTCACTACTTACTGTCTTCATTGTACATGTTTCAACCGTGTTTTTAACTCAAGTCTAGAGTGCAATATTTTTATCTGTTTCATTACATCTGAAACAGATTAATCACAGAGTTCTTACTCTTTCCATCGAGCATGGACAACAACTTCACTGGATTGGTTCCAACGGATGATCAGTTTTTCCTCCTTTACTTTATCATTGGAACCTATTTTGGACCAGATCTCCTGCTAGAATATCCCAAAAGGTCAGTTTTGCAAAGAAAAGGTCTATGCCTACCTCCATACAGTTCCAATCAACTAGCTGGTTCATGCCTAAGAACCATAGAAGTAGAAAGGGTTTACTATTATGCATTGAGAAAGGCAGATCGGTCTGTTGTCCTGGCACAACCGTGGCTGCACCAGTACTTTCATGGAAAGCTTCCTACTCTTTACCGTAAACAACCAGCAGCTTATCCTCGGTTTTGTGATCTGTTTCCTCCCAGCCTGCATCCCCATTTATGCTGTGATGTGTATAATGTTATTGCAAACATTGTGTTCATCAATGACCCTGATACCAGTTATATTGAACCAGATAGTGTTAAGAGGTTCAAGAAGCTCACTGGTTTAGAACATCTGGTCATGCACAAACATTGCACAAAATCACAAGCCGATGTTGATTACGAAGCTCTAAGTACTATTCGAAACACGGAGATGTCCAATCCCGATGATATCCTCCAATATGCATCATTAGCTGCTAGTAGCCTACCATATAAGGAGACGCCTTCTTGTACTGAGCCATTTAATGATTTACCACTTGACAGTCAACAATTTGACTATATGTATTTTACTAGTCTTTTGAAGGATGCTTCTGATGAACCATTTAATGGTGTGCCACCTGATAGCAATGGACAATCTTACACTAGACCTTTTAGTAGTCTCTTCAATGATGGCTCATGTAGTAAAATGCCACCTCATCGCGATGGACAATTTGACACTTCACTTTGTAGAAGTCTCTTGAAGAATGGTGTCGGCCAGTTTACTGATGCGCCACCAGATAGCTCTACAAAATCTGATGGTACTCCTTTTAGTAGCCTCTTTAAGGATGTCAGTCCTCTGGCGGAAGAGTCTATGGGTCCATCATCAAAGCACACCAACTCTGACGACTCAGAGCTTAGCATTGTCTTCCTTCCTTCTTGCCCTTCTACGGAGGAGCTAAGTAACATTGTTGCTGCTACTAAAAGTGGATTTGCAGTGGCTGGGAGTGCAGCGAAGGGTAAGATAGGACCAGTTCTCGGGCTCTTGGATGTAGGAGAAAGTGAGGACGCTTACTTGTTCCGTGTATCACTCCCTGGAGTACAGAGAGATGAAAGTAAGTTACACTCGTGATATAAAATACTTTCCACATCTGAATTTGCAATAAGTCCCAGTTACTAATTCTTCGACATATTTGATCTGCAAAATCCTTTTACAATATGGCGGACTGCATTCATCTGATGATTTTGGATTCGACCAGGACTAATTTGTTCAAATTTATGGTTAACGCAGGAGAATTTACTTGTGAAGTGGAGATTGATGGTAAAGTATTGATCAAGGGAATGACAACTGGTGATAGGACAGTCCACAAGTACTCTCAAGTATTCGAGATGCAAACTCAGAACCTATGTCCAACAGGAGATTTCACCATCTCTTTCAAGCTGCCAGGCCCAGTTGACCCTCAAGCATTTTCTGGTATTTTTGGCACTGATGGAATTCTCGAGGGAATCGTATTGAAAGCAGATACGTAATCTCAATAGAATAGGGTAAATTAGTGTCTTGTTAATTAGGTTGTTAGTACCTATACAAATTGCAACCTAGCTTATGTCTATGATAATAGTAATTTGGTGTGAATGCAACCACCTTACCTGTTCATTTACAAGTAAGGTAAGGTGTAAAAAGCTTAAACAGGCTGACCCAGATTTAAAGATCAATCTGGGTGTAAAATCTACATTACTTAGTCTTCCTTAATTATGACAATTAATCACGTAACACAATATCAACAATAACAACGTTTATCCAGAGAGCTAAGCAGTACTCTATTTTTTTTAAAAAAAATTATATGATTTGAGTAGTTGAGCATAAATACGAAGTCAAGCATTTTTCTCTAAAATTCTGTTCAATTTCACAAAAAAAAAAGTACTGGCTTACATGAAACTTCTTGTTGACCAGAAATTTTCTATACAACTAGTGGATTATGCTTTCCAGCTCACTTTACTCACTCCACAATGAACTGTAAGACACGAATTATTATGTTCTTGAATGAAAGCCAATAGGATCTCTAACTGATTAGTGAATGAAGGCTATCAACATAACCATTTCCTAGATATTGTGGACTGCCACCTACTTCATCTTCAAGAGTTTAGCAGCCCCCACATGGTTCCAGACCAGTGATGGATGAATCAATTGTGGCGATCTGTCTCTCCAAAACTCAGGCAGAGAACGTGGCAATGATGAGGCTTATTACCATGAAAACAACATAGAGTCCTACTAGGCAAAATCCCCAGAATCTTGGCACCCGGAACCTATTCCAAGTCACTAAAAGCAAAGATCCCATCAAGCTCAATAGCAAGAAAACAAAAGCAACCACGATACTCACGTGGAGATGAAGCTCATAAGCTTCTGGATATACATTTGCTGTCTGCATAACCAAAGCAGTTCCAAGCCCAAAAAGCATGTTAAACATTGGCCCAGCAAAACATCCAGCCATGGCCATGGCCGGTTGGCCAGCCTTTGCAACAGCGACGTCTGCAACAAGATCACCAACTGAGTTTCCCCATGCAAGCACCGTTAAACCAAGAAAGGCAGCAGGCAGTTTCAGGAGCTCTCCTAGGACGGCAAGACAGTTAAGAAGTTCCCCAGCAACTGTGGAGATCCAAAACACACTCATCACAAATGCTATAACAACTGCAGGCATTTGCTCAGTTTTAGGGGCCTCCTTTTCAACAATGAAATGTACAATAGCCAAAGAACAAGTAGCACAAAGTACGATGAACCAAAGAGGCAAATGGGTGTCTGAGAGAAGGAAAGAGATTGGATGATTTAATGGCACGAAAGATTTGCAGGAAAACAGAAGGAGGAGGGGGCAGAGAGCAATGTTGGCAGATAAATAGAATATATTCCATTCAGAAGGTGCAGTCTGTGGTATAGTGAGCCTAAGGAGCATCGAGACAGGAAGTTTCCAGATTAGAGAGACCTGTCAAAAAAGATATATTAAAATGTCAAAATGAAAATGTTAAAATAGCTACAGACTAAACTCAGATGCTGTGAACAACCATCAAAATCCATAAAATAGAAGCATGGATTTTGTGAGCGCCTGATGGATTCTTCATGAGTGATCTAGTCAATAATATGGATTGCAGAAAGAAGCAGAAGCAACTAGCTTCGATAAGAACATTTCTTTAAAAATATTGCTGAAATACAGAAGTTAACTCAGACAACCAAGCACAATGCAAGATACGTCCAAACCAATAGGGAAAAGAATATCCTTGACTAGAACTGCCCATGATAAACAAACCAGCTAGAACCCAGATGATAAAATATCTGTACCTAAATAGGCATGTTTGCAGATAAATGGTCAGTATGCAGGGGATCTCAAGAAGCACCTAAAGACTTCAAAAGCACACAATACTAGAGATCCATCGTGTACGTAGAAGGCTGAGAACATATTCCCACATAAAACACACTCACTTATCAAAAGATACTTGGTATGTTGGATGTTACATTTATCATCAATTTAGAGTTTTGAGCCATGAGAAATGTTATGGTCATCATAATTCTTATGGCTTAATATAAAAATAACTTCCAGGAGTGCAATCCAACTTCTTAGGCATGCTCTACTGTTTGTCAGTTGCTTGCCCATATCATTTCCTTCCTTGCACTTGAAAAGCATGGACATGCAGTTCATTCCACATTTTGACATCCATAATGGTCAGTGTCACGTTGAGGACTGCACCATTTAAGGTGTGCTCAGGCTACATTATTGTTACGAAGAGCTCCCTCATAATCCCCCTTCCCAATGATTGTATTGAGATTTAATTTCCTCTTTGTAATAAATTCTCCTTGCTTCTCTAATTTTCTCTCAATGAAGTTTTCCACTTTTATTACTAGATCTCGCCGTCCCTCGTTATCTGGAATAATAATTACTGATCTACTCCCTTCAGTGTGATAACAGAATCAACGGTACTTATTGAACTTCAGGGAGCAATAAACATATGTCAAAATGTCTCAGCATCTCCGTGATTTGAAGTTTTCCCCCCTGCTTTCAAAAGCTTCCTTTTAATCTTTTGCATAACCAAAGTAATGCTCTCCTGCTCAATATCATATGCCTGATAGACATCATGGTACTCACCACCAACTCAAAGCCATACCTCTGAAGCAGATACTGATTCTGTAAGATCATAAGATTCCGTCTGAAATATAACCACTCCATGTTCTAAGTAAATGCTACCTGAAAGAAAAGGCAAGAAAAGAAAGAAATTCCAATGGCAGAGAACCACCAGAGAAGGGGATCTAGAAACCAAAGAAGGGATCTTTAGAAGCCACCTAGGAAAAGATGCTTGGGAGCATTTTTTATCTGTTACAGAGTCTTGAGCTTTGTACTAAAAGGATATTTAAGCACTAGATGTCCAACTCTTCACAGCATATGTTGTTGTTTGCATCAACAAGAAAAATCACTTCACATATATTCTGAAATTACTAAAAGGGAAAGATTTAGACCCCAAAATCCTCCAACTTACCATCCAAGTATCTAGGACTCCCTCTGTTCCCTTTTACTTGTCCAATATACTAAAAATAAATTTTCCCTTTTACTTGTCCTTTTAGGCATAAGCAAGAGAGAATCAATTAGTATCCTTTTCCATTATTACTCTCATCATTAAGTAACCGTTTCCCAAACTAATTGAAGTATTAATAGACATTTAAATTTTCGAAGTACCATATATAAGGATAATTTAGTTAAATAAACACTTAATTAATGATTTCTTAAAGGAAATGCAAAATGCAAAATGGACAAGTAACAGGGAATGGAGGGAGTAAAAGTTTGCTTCTCTGCATGAATAATGGATGTTCGAGGAACACACAAGGAAGGAAAATCATCTATACTTGTCATCATAAGATGCAGGATAAGACTAACCAGAATGCTAGATGATTGTTTCTAGTCAACGACGAATAGCTCTGCCTTAACGGCTTAACCCTATCCATCATGGCTCTATTTAGTTATCTTACTTAATCGCTGGTTACATCCTGGCTTGGTACACTCCAAGCTTGAAAAATAATACAGAAGTACAGAACTGAAGCAAAAGCTGTTTTGTTGCATAATTCAACACTAACATTCAAATATTATTTAGATAGTTTCCCTAGTTCCAAAATTTGCGACCACCTGCTACAGTCATTGCAGAGTTTCCCCACCAAATCATTCTGAACCTTGAAAAAGCTGCCATCTCAGATAGTTTACTTCTGAGGGTGCTAGAAGCACCTAGCCAGTTAGCTTTGCACCATCGTTTGTCAAGACCATTATGGTCAACACAACTAACATTCAGCATTGTCAATTCCCAAAGAGAATACTTCAAGGAGAAGATATAACTTATGGCACAGAATGTGGGGGCAGTTTTCAGCAATCATCCGCACTGTTGTCAGATGTGCTTCAAAAATTCTAGAGGGCAGCATATACCACGAAGTTTGTGAAGTAACATAAATCAACACAATAGGGTGATTGTTTATGTGATTATGTCATGTTGATAATACAAGACACTAACCCACCAAACATCTCATCTGTCAAGACTTTAGAGCTAGTTAAAGGTTGCAGTTTGATCTTGATAATTCAATGGGGTTACAAATATTTCACAGCAATGCACAACAGAAACAAATAGTTCCTACACAGGAAGAATGACAACAAACCTAGTAGCCCTTTATCTCTGGCATCAATTTCTCATTTTATTCTTTTGTCTTTTTGGTCCATCACATGTTCAATCTTTTTCTCCTTAGAATTTCATACCAATTGGTTTATTGATAGTTAGAGCACAACAGGCACACAGACAAGGTCACAAACCACAAAAGTAAGAAATTTTAATCTCCTAACTTGGTTACAAGATGCTGAATAAATCATCTTTCAAATGTCAATACAATTTCCAGCTAAGCTGAATAATTCACTGAACTTGCATTTCCATATATGTGTTTAGTTTAATGAAGAAAAAGAGAAAACCAAGAACTATAAGCAAAATTTAGGACATACCTTTCCAAAAAGGTGTGATGAACCTGTAGTATGCCTCTTTCCATCTTCTAGAGTACCCATAACTTTGCCTTTTTCAGAATCGAACTCAACAATCCCTATATGAACTTCATCACTTCTAACCAAAGCCACCTCACCTCCAAACTTAACCCCCCTCTCTTTGGCACCACCCATCCCCAAGTCCATCCAAAATACAAATCCAACAAAGAAGAGATAAAATGCAACAAACCCAATAGCTTGCCAGAGGAAAATCTCAGCACTTAAGTAGACATAAAAAAGAAACAAAGCAGCAGTCAAATAAAACATCACATCCCTCACAAATGGAGCAGGATCAACAGCAAAAGGTGCCGCGTAAATCGCCACGAACCCAACCACAAAAGCAGAGACAAAAGTCCCTGCTGAAAGAATCGCGCCAAACCCAGTCCTGGCTTGACCTCCCCTAACTGCAGCCACAGATGCAAAAACATCAGGCGCACCATTACCTAAAGCCAAAAGGGTCACTGCACCCATAGAAGGCGACAACCTAAGATGCGTAGAAAGCTTAGTAACCACAACAGAAAAGTAATCTTGGGCAGTCTTGATAAGGATGTAGAACTGTAGAAATACACAGAGGGCGAAAAATGGGATGGAAAGAAATGGGTTTTCTTGGAAGAGACAATAGTGCAAGGAAAAGTAGTTAAAGATTCCATTGGAGTCAGTGAAATTGCTGGTCGAACACACAAAATGGTCGGATTTTTCTTCAAAAATGGTGGCATTCAAAAGGAACCTGTGGGGAATTAGTGAAGATTTGTGAACTGGATTTGATGAATATTGGGGAAGTGGAAGGACGATGAAGAAGAAGAGGACAGTGATGATGAGAATCAGTGAGATTACAGTGGTGTTGAAGCATGAGAAATTGAAGGCCATGCCATTCCAGAATATTGAAGTTGAAGATCGCGCTTTTTCAACACTCGCTTTGTTTTTGTGTACCTTTTTAACGCGTTTTCGTGTTTACAATAATGGAGTATATAATTTCTCTGCCCTGTGGGATCACTAGATCCGTTTAGGGATTAAATTAAAATACTGTAAACTAAAATTAAAAATAATACAGTTGAATTTATATGAAGTTAAATTTTAAAAATTATTTTACAAGCAATTTGAATGTTAATAAATAATATGCAAAATAAATGTAGTAGTCGAGATCAAATATATTCATTGAACATATCCGAAAACTTCAACAGAGTTTTTGAATTTATATATTAGGTAGCCAAAAGCTTAAGTAAGTGTACCTTACTAATGTGTGAATTTGAAGTAAATAAACTATTTGCAAGTTATAATTGTAAGCCCTAGTCAATAGAAAAGCTCTAATTAAGCCCAGAAGTATAAGAATTAGTGAGATAATGTTCATTCGAATTTGTTTGTGCACCTAACTCTTCTATTATTTCATCTCTTATTGCTTTTTAATCTATGTCATCGAGTCATCATTTTTCTTTAATTCTTTAACTTGATTCCTCTTTCTTTCTCAAGGATGTGTTCGCAAAGATTTGATACTCTCTGACCTTTGTGTTCACTTTGTGAATATTATGTGCGTTTGTACGATTTTTCTCATACAATATGAAAACAAGTTATATTTTAATTTGTCTCAATTTATGTGAAGATACTAGTATGATGATCAGAACACTTAACTCTATGATTATATATATATATATAAATACTTCAAACATTTTTAAATAACATTCTGTTATAAATCAATTAAATGAGTGGATAGTCCATAAAGTTAGTACATGAATAACTATCCATATTCACTAGGTTTCATGAACCTTTTTGGATAAGGATGTATCTATTTATTATGATACTTAATATGGTGACTTTTGGAGTGATTTCTCAACCTATGAATAGGGTTGTTCATTCACTATTGTATGATATATATATGAGACTTACATACACTTGAATAAGAAGAAAAGTTCTCTCTTCCATCTTACTTCTCTTGGATCTTCTTCTCTTTCTATTATATTATGAACTTGATTTTATAACTCGTTATCAGCACGAATATGCTCTAAGTTGTAGCACTTCGCAAAAGTGTTGTAGTTGAAACACTTGTGAGCAGGAACAAGTTCTATTTATTTTTTCTTGTTACACATTTATATTTTCAAAAGTTCCTCTTATACTAATAATTTATTTTAGTATATATGTGTTATATGAAAAGGTAGAACATATTGGTTTGTTTTACTTTAACAATTTTATATATTGGTTTATGATTATACTAACAGTTCTTCGTTTCATAAAAGAATTGAAGGATAAAGAAGTAAATTTTCATGTTGATTTTCTAAGTGTTAATTATGAGGAACTTATTAATATTTATAATTGCTAGAGGTGAGAAAACTCTCAATCTTATTTTGACTAAATTTGCTTCTATAATTCTTGATTTCATTTAAAGGCTCATGGTTGAGTTCTATTGGTATTAACTTATATGACATTGATTGAAGGGTAAGATGATGGATTCAAATCTCATCGCACCAAAAGGATAAGATATCTGGTTAAAGTTCAGATGCACATAATGAAAAATATTTGAGGATAAGACGATAGATTCAAGTTTTATCGCACCAAGGGGGTAAGACATCAATTTGAGTTCTGATGCACCATGATGATAAGGATTGGGTTCAAGTCCCATAGAATTTGGCTTAACACGCCTTATATGGATAAGACATTGAGTTTGAGTCAATGCACCATAGTGATGATATAATGATGACTAAATCTTTGATAAAAAGCCTTGAAATTCGTTCTATTGAATTTGCTCCATTTCTTGAAAAGAATATGATAGAAACATATGATAACTTTGAAATCTGATGTTGACTTGCTCCATTCTATCGTATGAATGAGGTAGCAGTAAATAATTAGTCTGAAAGATGACAAATGATTAACGATATGAAAAAGGGCGTGAAATGACGGAATAATAATAGTCATCGTTGTGGTAATTATAAAAGAAAGAACATTATGGGTTCTTCAAATAGTCCTTCAAAATGGTATGAAAGGTCATTGGACTTGTGAATGTTGTCACATCAATAATTTGACAAGTTTATAAATCCTCCATGAAGATAAAGTGATGGTACACTTGATCTTTCAAAGTGATGTTGAGGTGTGTCATGGAAATACGATGAATTTTAAAACCATGACAATATACTTATAATGCAAATTTATGAAGTACATATAAATGATTAGTCCATTCCTTGAAGAGAATGTGACATGTGATGAGTATCGTGAATGCTCGACCATTCTATAAGAGAATGGGTCAAGATGTGATAAAATCATTATGAGTTGAATATATGCCACAACTTACCTCTATGAGAGGTTTGAGAAAAAATTATATATACCAAAACTCACCTCTACGGGAGGTTTGAGAGGAAATACTTTTTTTTGCCAGAAATGGTTCATGGTATTGTACGTTTATACGTCACTATGATATGTTTATTGTGAACTATCGAAAGGGCAAAAGAAAGAAATAGTTCTTGCCTATAAGGTTTATGGTCATTATTGTGTGGCAATACAAATTTGTCATTGGTTGTGTACCTATGGTACAACAAAAGTAAAGCAAGTAACATGTCTTGCTCATAATATTTTGACCATGACAATAATAATATAATTTTCTCCTTGAAAGAGATGCTCACCATAGGGATGATGTCATGCAATATGTGATAGTACATAAAATTAATAGCAAGATCTAACGAGTTGTGTTATTACCAGATGAATAATAATGGGGCTATAGTAAGTCTCAAAAGAAATTTTTTAAGTTTTGGATGAATTAAAAAGAATTATTGATACTATAAATTATGAAAAGATTTAATATCTTTAAATTACTACAACCGAAGCGGGTTATAAATATTTATGTAAAAGATTACCCTTTTTTCCTCTTGTTTGGTGCTTACAAACATGGACATGCTGATGAAATCACATGTAAAAGTAATTTATAAGCGTATTGAAATAAAGATCAGTTGGCATGATCGATTGGCCATTTCGATTAAATGTGATGCAAATGTAATTGAGAATTCAGGTGACTTATATGATGAAGAAATAAAAGATTCTTCAAGAATTTTTTGTGTTGCTTGTTCTCTTGATCTTTGATAAAACGATCATTGTACCAGCTAAGGTTGGGATTGTAATTTCCTAAAATTTTTGAAACATATAAATAGGTGAATATCTGTCCATTCACCCGTCATGCAGATCATTTGCAACTATATAATAGATGCATCTATGTGATGGTCACATGTACTTTGTTCAACTTACAAATTGGTGTTTGTAAGGTTGTTTGCTCGATTGTTAAATTAAGAGCACAATTCCAACTGTGAAATCATACTGATAATGCTTGTTGATTTAGCAGAAATTGTATGCCTCAATTATAGCTAAACCATGGGTATGAGAGCAAAACTCCCAAATAAGATTTGGTATGAGATAAATTTATTTAACATGTAGCAACATATGTATGCATCAAGCCAACAAGGTTTCCCCATTAAAATTGGTTCAGGGTCAGGGTCAGGAATCATATAATTTTCATCTAAAATATTGAATGTGCGGATATGATTTAAATTGCTCCACCACGCACAAAGATGAATTCTCAAATAAGGTTGGGATGAATGTTAGATTTTCTAACATTAGGTGGAGAGATGATTGACAGCTGAAAATTATTTATGAGGTTAATTATGAATTATCTGGGTCCTCGTTAAATAAATATGTGAACTTAAAGTTCAAGTGATAATTCATTTGCATAATGTTGCAAATCAATTGCCAGATAAATATACTGACCCTATGATATAATTCAGCTGCAAATACTCCAATGTGAAGTCCTTGAAAAACGAAGTCTATGATACGCCGGAAGCATTATAGACCAATCGGTTCCAAATATAAAAAATTCCTTTAAGAAGGAAGGAACAAATGATCAATATGGTCATGATAATGAGGCAAGTGCTATAAAAGAGCACATTGACATAACACTTCATAAAATCTCGAAAAAGATTCAGGTACCTGAAAATGATGAAAAATGAAGAGATCTCGATAAGTTATGTCTTGTTGGAATCAATATCAAATAACCGTCGACGGTATCTTTGATATGAGGTAGCGCTCAATGAAATAAATTGTGACGAGGATCTTGAATTCAAATCTGTCATATAGTATGGACAGATAAATGATTGGCCAAGTAAAATGCATAATTCAAGTGTATTGTTTCACTTAGAAAAGTGACGTTTTGAACTGATAGTCCATAATTCAAGGTATAATGTCAGTGGGGTACAAAAAATTATTATGCGATGGTATAATCGTAATATATTAAGTACAACTTGTGCCTTGAGGCATAAAGCTTTGTCGCAAAATTTCTGACATTATTGGAGATGTTTTCTCCTTTGGTGGATGCAATGAGGTTTGTTTTGATCTGGTAACACATGAAAAACTTGAATGCATATAATGAATAATTATCATGTCTAGCTAGACAATAATGAAGGTTATATAAAAATCCTTGAAGTAATCGAGGTGTTTGAAGCATATAAGAGTTTAAAAAAAACTTTTTCAATAAAGTTTCAAGAATCCTTATATTGATTGAAATAGTCAAGGAAGAAAAGGGTACAAAAGAATGACCCTAATTGTCCTTATATTTTTATGAAAAGGTCTTGGTAAGACAGAATTGTGTCTTGACCTACAGATTGATAATTTAACAAATAAAATATTTGTCTATCAGTGCACATACATAAAAAAGTGTTGATGCGATTTTAAATGGATTATTCATATTCATTGATTATCCCAATGATTATGAGATCGTTTGAGATTCACTTTGATCTTAAAAAAAGGGATGAAGAGCTTCTTGGTGATGAAACTCCATATCTTAGTGCAATCAGGGCACTAATACATTTTGCTAACAATACTCGACCAGATATCTGTTTTGCAGTAAATTTATTGGCAAGATTCGGTTCCTCCCCAACAAAAAGACATTGAAATAGTGTTATGTATATACTTGAATATCTTTGAAGAACCATAGACATGGGTTCATCTATTCCGAAGATTTCAAGTCAGAGCTGATTGGTTATGCAGATGCAGAATATTTTTCTGATCCGCATAAAGCACGATCTCAAACACGCTATTTGTTTTCATGCGGAGGCACAATAATATCCTGGCGATCAATAAAGCAAACGTTGCTATGCAGAAATAAAAGCCCTTCATGATAAGTCGAGAGTGCGTCTAGTTGAGATAAATGACATACCATATTCAGCAAATGTGTGGTTTTTCTTTGAAAAAGAATATATCAACCACAATGTACGAAGATTAGAGACATCATCGCAAGAAATTAAGTGATGTTTTAATCAGGGGGTATAATACGCGTTGCACTCTTTTTCCCTTGACCGAGGTTTTTTCCCACTGGATTTTCCTGGCAAGGTTTTTAATGAGCCAACAAATAGTGCATATCAAAAGATATGTGTACTCTTTTTCCTTCACTAGAATTTTTTTCCCACGGGGTTTTTCCTAGTAAGATTTTAACGAGGTACATTATCTATGGACATCCAAGGGGGAGTGTTATAAATCCATTGAATGAGTGGATAGTCCATAAAGTTAGTACATAACTATCCATATTCACTAGGTTTCATGAACCTTTTTGGATAAGAATGTATATATTTATTATGATACTTAATATGGTAACTTTTAAAGTGATTTCTCAACCTATAAATAGGGTTGTTCATTCACTATTGTATGATATGCATATGAGACTTACATACAATTGAATAAGAAGAAAAGTTCTCTCTTCCATCTTACTTCTCTTGTTTTCTTCTCTTTCTATTATATTATGAACTTGATTTTATAACACATTCATATATTTAAAAATTATACAATAAATTAACAATTTAAAATACTTTTAACCTTTGAGAAAACTATAATTAAAGATTATTATTTTTTGTTTCCTCCTTGTAGACTCCTAAACTTTATTCTCTTTGTTGACTCAAACTTATGATCTCAAGATTGGAGATAAAGATATTAACCACTTGATCAATAATAACATTTTCACATAAATCTAACAAGCAAATTGTGTATAATTATCTAAATTCCCCAAATTTATGGTAGATAAGGAAAAAATATTTAAGTTATGCTAATAAATATATATGTTATATTTATAAAAAAAATAATTTATCCACCAAAATATAAATGAATGACAAAAACTTATTATTAGAGAAAACCTTAAGAAGTCATTATTTTTCCTTGTGAATGGTTGAAATCTACGTATTCTATTATCATGTTAGATTTAAAAAATAAATGAATTTGAGAAATATTAAGAAGCTATGCTTCAAAAGATGTTTTAATTAATTAAGAAACCACATAGAGAGTCATTTTGGATTATGAACGGAATATATATAAGTTGAAGTCTCAAAAATTTAAAAGTTAATCCTAGCCAATATTTGACAACTTGAAAAGGTTAAAAGGTCATAATTTTAAATTATCTAATAATCTTTTGAAAATAAGTCCGAATGTCCAAACGTCCTTTCTAGTATATCCATCCGAAAAGTCAAAAGCCATCAATCAGTGGCCGACTTTAAAGCAATCATACGAGTATGCTATCTCACTACCCTTCAATCTGAATTCTCGAAAACGACTGAATCAGCCATCCAGATGAGACTCCCGCAGAAAAATATTTTTTTTCCTACAAAAATTATCATCAAACTTTGACAAGTCACTAACTTGCTCATTTTATGATAAGGCCCAATCCCCCCCCCCCCCCCCCCCCCCCCCCCCCCCCCTCCTCTTTCCGATCTTTGACAACCAAAGCTATAAGGAGACATGCTTCGATCTTTTTTCAAAATTTGAATAAAAAATTATCTAATTAGAATTTAAATTTAATTTATGATTGAACGTCTACCTATATATTAGATTTTATAAAAAAAAAGCATTAACCTTAATAATAGGGACTAGTTACATTTTTTTTCAAATTGTTTGATAGATTCTATTAGAAAATATTTATAAACAAAGCTAATGCATTCATTAATTTTGTATTATATAGTCCACCAAACCACACAGTACAAAAGTCAGCAAGGGCTTTCAACACTCTATAAATACAGAATCCCTAAAACATAAAGTACAGAACAGCTCTTAAGGAAAAGAAATTCAAATAAATTTCCATCTTTGGGTTTTTGCCGCTCGCTGAATTTTTACCAGCTATCCCTAGGTCTCCATCAGAGTTGGACGCTTGTCTGCATCTGGGTATCGCCGGAATCTACCTCACTGTTGAATTTCTCAAAATTTTTCTTCCAACAACTTTCTGATGGAATCTCCTTGGAGGTATCAGTAGTCTACCCTTTTCATTCATATCTTACATAGCTGTTTAGTTTAGTTTTCATTTCACACAATATGGTGAGAGTAGAAACCCTAAAATAGCATATTCCTAAGGAAGATGTTGATTTTCATTAATTTTTTTTGAGTGATTTTGGCCACTTTCGTAATGCTGAAAGAAACTATTTTTCTGGTCAAAATCTTTTAAATACAGTTATCCAGTTGTTTATTCAAAAGCTAATTTTTAGTAAGTTCAGTTAAGGGTATGCTGGGAAGATGAAATCTTGTCAATAGTTGTGTGCTATTAAGGTGTATAGAAGAGTTTTCTTGAGACAATATTTCATTTGTGAAAACTGTTGAAGAATGTATGGCTGATTCATTGTTTGTTGGTCCTTTTTTGGGGGTTTGTTTTGTGTATTTTGCTGCTTTGGGAAAAGGTACTGCTGAGTCACATATCATGGTTTAAGAGCCAGAAGCATCTCAATCATTATTCACCAATGTTGAGTGCCCATCTTTTTTAGTCTGCGTTCCAGATGTCCAGTCTTGGGTGTGCGGGGTGTTGAGTTCCACATCAGCTGTCTTAGGGATTGAGGGATTGGAGGTCTCTTTATATGGTCCTAGGCAGTCCTTTTCTGATGAACTAGCTTTTGGGGTTGAGTGAGACCATGGGTTTGTAACAGGTACCAAAATGAACTGTCTGTTTGTAGAACTAATTGAACGCAGCGAATTGCCTAGGACAGAAGGTACATTTTCTTAATCCTACGTGGAACTGGAATGAGAAGATGCATTTTGTTAAATAGAACAAGATCTGACACTGGATAGTGCATTAGCCATTTACTACATATAAAATCTAACAAAGTCAAAATAATAGTAACAATATACTTTTAATAATTCTGACATACACAAACTCGTTATTGATAAGGGAAGAAAGACCATGTGAAAATATAACAAGTGAAAACCAGTCAAACCATGAGCCTAAACTAGTGCTAATGGCGAATCTTCAAGTGAAAACCAGTCAAACCATGAGCCTAAACTAGTGCTAATGGCGAATCTTTGTCCTTGTGGCATGACCATCAAGGTAATTACCTCACTTGGACTATCAGGTGGGAACCACCTAAGCAGCACACCAAGGTGAATTACAGCAGGTATAAGCTTGAAAAGCAATGACATGGTCACCTGCCAAAAGATTTGTCATAATTCAACTAGAAAAACAGAACTAAGGACAGACTGTGAATAGGTGAATAGAATGTTATTCTTCATATGCAATCATGGAGATGCTTTCATTTAAGAGGGTACTTCTATTTTGATCTCTCTATCTCTTGCCTGCTCGTGCTTCCACTGGCACACAAAACGAAATGAAACTTTTTCTTAAATCGTAAAGAAACCATTTTGTACTTTTGCATCATAGGAACTGTATTTGCTTACTCCAGTGAGGCTCTTATTACATTGGTTTTAGGTCCTGTGGAGAGCAAACTTTTTATATGTCAAGTTAGGATTATTTTTTTATTCTAGCGATTATCATAATGGAAACTAATGTTGCGTTTTTCATGTGCATTTCAGAGCTTCTCAGACTTCTTTGCCGAATTATGGTGAAAATAATGGTTCAACTCCGCTGCATTCTGAACCACTTAACGTGGCCCCCATAAGTTGTGTTCCTTATACAGGCCCTCCTCTACCATATGGTTATCATTCTTCAGTGTCATCAGACATTAATACTGGTTCAGTTCCAGTTGAAGCTAATTCCAAGCATATCAGCTCTCAGCAGCATGCTGGGGGTCAGCCTGCAATGATTTTTTTCACTGCTTGTCCAGCCAGAGAGGAGTGGGATAATCTCATAAATTATGCTAATGGTGGGGTTGCACTGACTGGATCTGCTTTATTGGGAAAGGTTGGACCACTTGTTGGATCAGTTGATATTGCTGAATCCGAGGATGACTATGTATTTCGTGTTTCACTCCCCGGCGTCACAAGGGATGAAAGTAAGTTCTACATATGAGTAAGATTTTCTTAAGTAGAATATTATCAAATATTTATATAACTCTTAGGGTTTGTTTGGTGTGACGGATTAAAAATAATAGCGATCGGATAAGGAAATAGTGATGGGATAAATTTTTTTTAATCTTGTTTGGTTGTCATGTTTGGGATAATTTATATCATAGCGATGGGATAAGTTATCCCAGGATAGCTAACCCAAGGATAAGTTATCCTTGAATAACTTGTTTCCAACCAAACGACCCCTTAGGAATTGTTTGGTGTGAGGTATAGGGTATAATAGTTCTAGGATAAATTATAGGATTATTTTATCCTATGTTTGGTTGGAGGTATTAGGTAGTCCTTGGATTATTTACCCCACCATTTTTGCCATAGTGATGGGATAGGTTACCCATATACTACATGGTCAGATAACTTGCTGATAAACATGCTGCATACTCCACCTTACTCGGATAAAATCTGTGGTTTACTTTTTCTCAATATGTCCCTTCATTTCATGCTGAAACTTGAATATGAAATCAATTCATAAAGAACAAATGATATTCAAAAAAACCAGGAGGTTTGGACGTAAAGACCTCATCTCCAATAAATGCTTGCTTTTTTAGCTTAATGTGGACGTGTTATATTTCAAATATGGAACTTTACTATAAAACATCAATAAGTCCTTGGTTTTTTTAATGCATGTTTTTGTTTATAACTTTGGGCTGCTCTTGTTTTGATTCCACAGAAGGGCTCTCTATGTTTCCTCAAACTGATTGTAATCCATCATTTAATCTGTTCTTTTTATGCGATCAATGAATTTCAAACTGCATCCTTATGAATCCAATCGATGATTAAGAGATCCTCCCGTTCATGTGGTTACAGGAGTGTTTCGCTGTGATGTTGGACCTAATGGGGCAATCGTCATAAAAGGAGTGAGCGAGACCGGAGAGAACATGGTTCGCAGGGACAACATGGTTTTTAAGATGCAAACTCAAAACCTATGCCCACCGGGAGAATTTTCTGTTTCATTCCAGCTACCAGGTCCAATTGATCATCAAAACTTGAATTGTGTTTTTGGATCTGACGGGATTTTCGAAGGAGTTGTGAAAAAAAGAACAGGTCCCTCAAGGGGTATTTAGATCAGAATCTTTCAGCTTGGTAAGTACCTCTTCAGTCCAAAGTACTTAGTGTGGAATTGCATGTAATAGTTTTACGTACCTATGCTCTTCCCCACTTTCTTATGCTAACCATATTGGCTATTATAGCACTACTGATTATGTCATTTAACCATATTGCTTCTTGATCTATGAACAATCACTCTGCTTAGTTTTGGACTATGAATGAGCTTTGTATTGTTTTGTTTTTTGTACGTTGAAATAGTTATCATTGATAGTCAGCATTAAAGAGATGTCTCTCCCTGAAACTTATTCTCTTTTTTGCTTGTAGATGGTAGGAGAGAGAGGCCAAATTTGAGAAGACTAGGAGCAATGCTGCTGTTGATTTCAGGACCTCTGTGCAGCTTTAGGCCTTATTTTGCATCATACTTTAGTTCTTTTGTGTGTATGTCATTTTGTTCTTTCCATTGTTAAGACTTACTAAGGGCATAGCTTACCAAACTGGGCCACTTTTACTGAATGGGAAGTTTGGGTTTCACGTCTCCGGAATCAGCTTATCCACGCGATTTCACTTTTGTGTCAGCATTCTATCCCCATTGCCTGTCCAGACTAAAGGATTTTGTTTTTTGTATTTGAAGACCAAGTATTTGGTCCTTGCTTTTTAATTTGTTTTCCATGCTACTGTTATATCCTGTAGTTTGCACCAAATTGGAGACTTGCTCACCGGGAGCAACCTTTTTGGAAAATTGTCATGAAAATTTATCACGTAGTGGTTTTAGTACAGAAGAAAATGTTTTACCTATTTTATATTTAGAAATATTTTCTTCTATTGTATTATAATGCGTCTTGGTAATGCTAAAATATCTATTAAATGTTAGTCCGTAAATAGTAATGTAGCAAGACATATTTTGTTATAATTAAAATGAAAGTAAGACATTCAAATTGAAAATGGAACTAGTACCAAACGACTAATCTAATGTCAGGTAAACATTCCAATAGAGAAGAGTGTACTTACTACCTTTGAGCATGAATATGACACATAATGCTCATGACAAAAATATCAAAAACCTCATTAATGAAGGGAATGTAAAGAAATATCAGTAAATAGAAATATTCCTGTATCATAAATACCACATTTCAATTTCTATCATATACTGTGTTTTGAGATGTAGTCATAATTGCAGTGTCCTGCACTCTTTTTTTGTGGTTGGTTATTCTTTTGGGGACTAATAGTAGTTGAGCCATTAATAGGAGTAGTTGTGTAGTTGAGCCATGAAAGATTCAATTCAAGATCGTCCACTTGGGTACGTAGCACTGTGTATACTTCACCACCTGTCTGCATCTCTGCCACTCATTTACACACACACACATATATATATCGAGCCAGTTTGCTCGCATCTCGACTAATTTTAGGGGTTATTTGTTACCTTCCACTACCACATATATCGGGTAGCTATATTCACCTAAGCTTGAACAGATGAAAAGAAATCACCTAATATTTTGTCATTGAAATTTAAACTGAGAACTCATGATTCTTGTCATGACTGTTGGAACAAAGTGTTGTGGAATATTATGTTCATGGACCTTTAAATTTAAGAACTTGAAATTTACCTCTTATCAATCTTGGCAGGTTGATTTAATTTCTTGACGAAGTCCAGTAGATGGAAGTTCAGTTTAGGTGAAAAAAGATCATTAGAGAAATAGAAAACGACATCGATAAGTACTGTTGATAGTATATTTGTGTAAATACTATGTCTGTTTTGCAAATTTTGTGCTTCGTGTCAGTTGTATTACACATCCCTTTAGAAAGAAAATGATTGTTGTCTGAAGGACTAAAAGAAAGACTGGTTCCTAAAATTCCTAAATTAATTAGCACTCTTAAAAATTCAATGCATGAAAGGGACACTATGGTGATGGAATTATATAATATTGCAAAGAAAGAATATAGTGTATAGTTTAGAATAGAGGAAACTAAAGGGATAATATACCTGCTGAAGATATGGTGAAAGAAAATTCAGTAACTGGTGAATCTATATTTGTCGAAAAGAGAAATCACTGTGTGATTTATCCAGCCAGTGGCAGTATGGTGGCAGAGTCTGTGGAAAGAAGAAACAAGAACTGGTAGAGTATATCTGATTTATGTTTTTGTTTAAGTGATAGTGATTTAAGTTTTCATCCTCTGCAGTGGCTAATGAATGTGACAACACTGGTGCAGGTATGTCCAAACAAAAATACCAAGTGATTTGATAGTAGAAATTAGAGACCAAAGCTTCCACTTGCATAAGGTACACACACAGCTACACTGTCCATTTCTCTAATAGAAAGGAAAATCCCAAATATATAATGTTCAAAACCGCACCATGTTTTAGCTTTCTGCTTTTTATGTGACTGATCTTTCCAATTTTTCGACTAATATTTGGTAAAATAGATGGGATGGGCATTCTTAGAGTTATATTTTTTGTGTTATGAAGTTTATAAACTATGCTTTCTATGGAACTTCTTTAAGTTATTCTTGTCAACTTTCAGCTTTCCGTGGTTTCAAGAAGTGGATACCTTAACAGATTGGTATTCGAAAGGAATGGGAACAACTATACTAGAGTTCAGATTGACACAATTCCTGGTGGGGCTAAAATCTTTGAGTTAGTAGTGAAATTTTGCTATGGACTGAAGATCAAAGCTACAGCTTCAAATGTTGCCCCACTGTATTGTGCTGCTCATTTCTTGGAAATGAATGATGAACTTCACCAAGGAAATCTAATTTCTAAAGCAGAGGCATTCCTTAGCTATGTAATTCTTTCTTCGTGGAAAGACACATTTAGGATCTTGAAAAGCTGTGAATCAGTTTCGTCGTGGTCTAAAGACTTGCACATTGTCAAACGTTGCACGGAAGCCATTTCTTGGAAAGCTTGCTCTGAGACTGGAGTGAGTAGTATAGGAGACGATGAAGTGTTAGTGAATGTTACAGAAGATGATACAACCAAGTTGGTGAAGTTGTGTGGCAATTGGTTTTTCAATGATTTTTCATCCCTCCGGATAGATCATTTTATCGAAGTAATTTCATTGATCAAAAAGAGAAAGATTAAACCAGAGCTTGTGGGGTCATGTATAGCTCACTGGACAAAGAAGTGGATTTCTCAAATCACAGTTTCACAAGATAAATCGAAAGATCAAGAATTGTCCATCCAGCTTCAAAGAGTGACAACTGAATGTTTGATAAGGGTGCTTCCTGCTGAAGAAGACTCAGTTTCCAGCAATTTTCTGCTTCATCTGTACAAGATTGGGCTAATTATGAATATCAATCCCAAATTAAAAGATCAGCTCAAGACAAGAATAGCTCTCATGCTGGAAAAATGCAATGCTAAAGACCTTCTAGTCAGGAACAGTACAACTCTTTTCGACGTGGATATTGTTTTTCAAGTGGTAGAAGCTTATTTTTCTCTTGCATCAAATAATCCCAAGTCAAGAATGTGTGTTGTCGGGAGGCTAGTGAACGACTACCTCGCCCTCATAGCGAGGGACGAGAACCTTGTAGCAAGAACCTTTGACTCTCTTGTAAATGCATTGCCAAAAGAAGCAAGATCTTGTGATGACAACCTATATCGGTCGATAGACATGTACCTCAAGGTACGAATAACACGTTTTCTCTTTTCCTCCAATCTCAAAAAAATGATGTAGCATTTTCTTGGAAATTGAAATGAAATGGCTTATTGCAGGAACATCCTGACCTAACAGAAGAAGATAGAAGAAGCATATGCAGAAAAATGGAGTACCATAAGTTATCACAGGAAGCGCAAATACATGCCTTGAAGAATGATAGGCTGCCAGATAACATCAGGACACAATTTATACTTCTTGAGCAAGTCAATATGATGAGGTTACTAACTTCAGATGGTTCAAGTTACCAGAGAGCTAAATCACAGAATATAATGGAAGTCAGCAGCGGTTTACGCAAGAATTGGATTAATTCCTACCTGAAGGAAGTGAAAGCGATAAAACAAGAGCTTGAGATGTTAAAGGCTCAAGTTGGTGAACTGCAACAGCGTAGGATGGTACTTCAGCGGCGAACAAAGAAAGCTGTCTGTTGTTAGTTTGTTATGCTTCATGTCTGTTTAGTGAAGTGAAAGTTTGGACAATGTAGTTTCAGTTTGCTAAATTCAAGCTGGTGTGGTTGATGAGATTTTCCCTTATTAGTGTGGTAGTAGGAATAGTTGTTTAACATTGAACTGGTACCAGAGTACTCTATGTTTTTTAAAGGCATGTTGTTTGAATGATATGTCAATGGACCTACGAGAATGATTTTAGAGACGAGTGATTCTTGAACTTTGCATAATTTAAAAGTTTAATAACTTTTGGAATATTAACGGATCGAACTAGTAGAGTGAAAAAATTAAGATGATAATATGTGATAATAAGTATGATAAAATAATTTATTATCATTCATATTAATAGAATGATGACATATATCATATTTAAATTTCCGAATCCAAAATTATAATTTCATTTTTAACCTCACATAAAATGAAATGGATCTTTTTAAGTTATTAATTTTGTTTCTTTCCAACAAGTGATGCGATATTTATTGGAACACTTGTGACCTAAAAGAATATTCAACAAAACTTCTTGGGGCTAATTTAGAAAAAGGGGGAAATTGCGGGAGTTCTTTCACAACGTTTCTGATTGATTTTTGGCAGTTGTCGATGGCTGAAGACGGCGGAAACGCGGCGGAGCTACCGGCCTCCGACCCAAACCCGTGCCCGATTTGTCTTGCACCAGTTACCGAAGAGTCCTACTTGAATCAATGTTTCCGTACGTTTCTTTTCTTTTTAGTTTTACACATATCTTCTTGTAGTTTTATAAACAGTCAATTGTTTAGATGCAATTTCATAAGTTTTAAGCCCTAATTCAGTTGCTTTTCTTTTATATCTTTTTGCTATTTATGGATTGTTTTTTGTAAATAAATCAGTTAGTAAGTGCTTAATCCAATCATGTTTTTCTGCAGACAAATTTTGCTACAGCTGCATTCTGCGTTGGATAAAAGTGGTTTCGAGTAAGCACTCTCGTGCACCTGCTTCGGTGAAGTGTCCTTTATGTAAGGTTCGAAACCTGTTTTAATTCTTGTTGGTTCCTATTTCGTCTAAGTGTATTGGCAAAAGTAGATACCTATCAGGAATGTTAGCACTTCGGTATAACTAAATTTTTAGGGCATTGATTGATGAACTATTATTAACAGTGATATGATTCCTTCTAGATGCCACACTTTTGCGTAAGAGTGTTTTACTATGCAGGAGCCTTGAGAAAAATGAAACATTTTCTGTTAAGATGAATTTGAGAGGATTCTAGTACTAACATCCATATAATTGTGTGTCACACAGTCTTGTGTGGTCAAGACCATGTGATTAGATATTTGGTCTTACAAACTTTTTGCTTGATCAGAAGAGTTGTTGTGGAGCCTTGAACACAGCGTTGAAATACCAAAGTGGATAGATTAGAGATGTGCATAAATATATGCAATTTATTTGTATATGTTTTACTGAACTTAATCAGATTTTGGTCCCCTTAGAAACTTTTTCTGACTTTTGTTTGCCTATTGAATGTTTTGGAGTTGTTTGTCTAAATTTTGTTGGTGGGGACATTTGTATCTGGGAACAGAAATGAAAGAAACGTGGATTTTTTTTACATATTATCTTTGACGTATTGTATGACATTGGGTATGTTGTTTTTGTTGTTTGATGGTATCAACATTTTCTCCAAAACAAAAAGGAGGCTCAAAAAGACAGGAAATATTCCATTACAGGCAGTAATTTTGTTTATAGCTTGATAAAGCTCGAGTTATGTGCCTCGTGTCGCTCTGAGTTGATGTGCTAAGGCATGCACCTCTTCAACCTAGGACTTTCTCATTAAGAGGCAAGCACTAGACAACAGATACATGTGCAAAGTGATACATTATTTTTTTTTTAAAAACATATGAATGAATTTTTATTCAGAATAACTTTTAAAATTCGAAAGCTGACACCTTTTGTTTTTCATTTTGCTTTTCTGGAGGATTCTATATTTATTATACTTTGTACTTCTGAAATCAGTATATTTCTGACTCTTCTTATAACTGACAAAGTTTCTGAACTCTTCTATTATTATTATAAAATATTTTCTGCTGGATTTCTTTTGCAAATCAACATTCTTCTTTATCTATTTTGCAGACAGAGAATTTTTCTATTATACGGAGCTATAGTGGAGGGATTTTTCAACAACATTCTGTAAATGAAAACTTGGACAATAAGTAGTAAAGTCCTCTATACTTGTCTGCTTTGTTTGTTACTATTCTAGGTTAACGTATTGAGCTCCTTTATATGACATTTGTGTACCAGTGTGTTCTTCACAAAATCTCACCAGTATAGATTGCAGTGCTACTATACCGATGAAGGTAAAGTGTTTTCCATCATTGGCTTACATTTTAGCCATTTCTACCGGATATCTTTTATGAGATATCACTTTGCTTCCAAGAACTTGAAGTTTGGTAGTTCTGCAGGGGGCTTATTTGACAAATTCAATGTGCTACGTTATTGGAAGTTACAGAAGTACCTTCAGCCCAATCCTTGGCTTTTAAGTTGGTTGAGAAGAGAAATCCAGTCTTTGACTCAGGTCCTTCAGTCTCATCTTTTTCGTTGATTAAATGTTTTAATCTTCAATATAGAGTGCACTTCTAACTCGATCTCTAAAGAACTTTTGATTATGATGGTCAATAAAGACGATGCCTTGAATCACAAAAAATAAGAAGCATATTTAATGTTCCACAGAGAAGACAAATTCTGATTATTCCTGTACTGATAACCTGTTTCTTTCATTGCTTGTCTTCTGTTCTTATAGCTGAAGTATGGAGATGAAAACCCTTTTTATTTCCAGACTGAACAAGTTCCTTGGGTCTCTGTAAGGTAGAGGTGAACCCTAATTTGTAACCAATAGGAAACTACCTATAGAACCAGCATATCCATGGGTATTTCTTAGTCAATCTTTAATTAGTCTTCAGTTGAAGTAAATATGGTGTAACTGGCCAGTTTTCCATTCAGAATAAGGTTGAGTCGCTGAGATATAATCTCTGCAGTGTAAAGGTAAAACTGTCTATACTCCTCTGATCCGTGAAAAAGCTTCCTGTGACTTGTTATCATCAACAAGCCATTTCTCATCTTTGGCAAGTAGGCAACTGGCTTCCGATATGCCTATTTCCCTCCCCCAACTAGTAGAACTTGGAACTATAAAGAGCTTATATTAAAAATATTCAACATGAATTGATGTCATTTTGATCCCAATTTCTCACAAAATGATTTGTTGAAAACACATCATAGTTGTCTAGAACATTAGAAAATAGCCTGAATATGGCGACCTATTCAAAGTTTCTTTCCTTGATTGTTGTGACTGAAAGTCGTAAAATGGCACCCATAGAGAACTTTGGTGATTATCGATCATGTCATTCTTATTGCAAGAGTTCATCAAAGTACGCTTAAGTACTAACATTAAACTGATATGTCATAATTCAATCATCTTTGTAACATCTGATTGAACTTTATTGTAAGATAGTTTTGCTAAGTTTGATTCTTTTATGAATCCTGCAGGAAGAAGATGTAGATATTATTGTACATCATATACTTGGTGTGATTGATTCATTTAGAAGGTACTGCTTGCTGTAAATAGTTGATTTTGCATACATTGAACTTGCCACCATCAAGCTAACCTCTTTTTACCAAAAAGAAAAAAGAAGGCTAACTGCTCTATGAGAAAATTAAATGGCATTTTCTTGAAAATTTGTTACCTCAAAGTTATTGTTCTCATGTTCGCTTAAATGGTCATCATTATGCATTTATAATATAAGATGAATGATCTCTCTGCTGGATAATCTGCAGAAATGAGCAAAAGCATATAAAAGTTGCTCCTCAAGCAAAGCAAGAAGAGTTCAAGATCATGGTATCTGAAGCAACAAGACCTTTCCTAACAGGTCGAACTGATCGATTTGTGAACGAGTTAGAACTATTTCTGGCTTCTTCTTTGACTGTTGATGCTTTTGATAGAGTTTATATCCAGCATTTGGGTTGGAAAATTCCTGAAATGATGGGGGAGAGTGAGGTAGGAGAACCAGTTGAACATGCCCCTTTTGTTCCCTATTTGTACTTGTTTGATGAGGTTTCTGATGGCAATGAATAGATTTTTTTTCCTTGAATCTTAAGTTCACCTCACTTGACATATTTTAGCTGGTGCAGGCACAGTATGTTAATCTTTGATTATATGTTTGCTATTTCTCACATCCACGGTCTTGTCCCTTTAAGGCTCTTTACAACTCGCAAATATAATGTTTGAGGTTAGCTTGCTTTGCGTCGTACTAAAATTGTAAGTTCCAAATCTTGCCTCTTATTGTACAGCTACTTGCCAATTTTTTATCTGGAGTTGTAGGCATGTACAACTCATATGCTGTTCTTGTCGACTAGTTTGAGTTCACTACAACGATTTTCCAATTGACTGTGGATATGTTTACATCACATCTTGTGACTAAACATTCAATCTCCATGCTATAGCAAGAAGCATAGAAAAGATTAAACAAACATGGTTGGCAGGTTTCAGTAATGTATATGAATATAACAGGCTGCAAAAGTTCAGAATGGGACAATATTCTCTATTTAGCCGGCCAATTGACCAAGTTTGACAACTAATCAGTTATCAGAAGTCCAATTTTTACTTAGAAGATAAAATTATCCCTATCAAATGTTTTTTATTCTCATGCCTTAGAAACCATCTTGTGAACTGTGTATCATGAATTCATAGTTAAATGAAAAAACAAAATAAATACAAAACTCTTACGGTGCTAAAATGAAAGTCAATTAGGCACTAATTGACGGTTCCCCAGTAAGTGGTCTAAAAGTAGTAAAGTTTAGCAAGAAAGATGCAAATTAAGCAAGAACAAGTAGTGATGTGATTTGCAACTTTTATAAATAATTCGACCTAAAAACAACAATGAAATAGATTTATCGCATATAACTAAAGATTTACGTTTAAAATACTGTAGTTAGGTTTCCAAATTGACAAGTTGGATACTGATTTGGTCAAAGTTGGTGGGCGGACCTCCAAGTCTGAAAAAACATATTTAACATGTCGTACCTGAAGTTTAATTTACTTTATTTTTAATGTTATATATTTAAAAATTATATAGAAAATATTATAAATTATAATAATTATTTGGGATACATAATTAAATTAACAGAAAGAACGTAACTCATATATCATCTGAATTCGATTTCTCTTTATTTTTTGTCTTTATTTTTCATAAGTTTCTATTTAAATGGATGACGCATTACATACTTTTAAATATCCTTAATCACTTGTTCACTTTTAAATTGACACACTAATTAAGAAAATAATTAATGAGATAGTAAATTTATCATTTTATCCCATTTAATTATGAAGTGGATGAAAAGTTTTACATTGTTCAAAGTAACTAGTCATTTAATTGAGGATATAATAGGAAAAATAAATTGTACTTTCTTGATTTGTCAATATGATAAGTAATTAAGAACAATTATAAAAGAAAATGTGGACAAGTAATTAAGGACAGAGAAAATATTATTTAATTTGGTGGCAAAAGTTTAATTATTTGAACAAAATCCTAACCATGATTAGAATAACTAAATACTTCTATATATTTTATCTCAAATAATTTTACAATCCCACAATTCTAAATCCATATTATATTTTTTCTAAATATATACTTTTAAAAAATGTACTTGGCTCGAGTAAGTTTCCTAATTATCTAGTCGCTTTATCTAACTTATTCACTATAGTATAATAAATCAAGTCAACTCTCCTTCTAAAATATATATTCGGCAACTTATTACGAATAATTCTTTTACTCAACTTTACTACTTCTAATGAATATAAATTATCTACATATTCTTATATGATATCTGCTCAAAAATAATAGTTTAACCGGTAAGAAAAAATATCAATCTTTAAGGTAAACAACATTTTCTGTAGGAAAATATTTCTTCAACGCTTCTATTTTTTATACTCTCGGATCAAAATTCAAATTTAAAAAGAATATTTGGAGGGAAAATAATTCGATAATATAATTATTTATATATTAAGAAAATTTACTTCTTCTGTTTTTAATTATTTGTCTATTTTTTCTTTCTGAGTTATCCCTAATTACTTGTCTATTTTGAATTTTTGACAAATCAAGAAAGAACAATTTATTTTTCTTACCTATTATACCCTTAATTAATTATTTTGAAAAATATAATTTTTTTTGAAAACTTTAAGTTTTTAATTAATCCACATCTTAATTAATAGGGGTAAAGATAAATTTACTATGTTAGTAATTGTTTTGTTAATAGATGTGTGAATTCAAAAGTGGATAAGTAATTAAGAACAAATGGACTATAAAGATAATGAATTATTCTAATTGGAAAAATCCTTTGGCCGTAAAAATTGGCTAGAATAGTAGAAAGACATGTTCACACTAAAAAAAATTATTAAATACTTTCTTTCACACAATTAATAATAATTATAACTCACTAAACATAATACTTGTTCTTCACACATATTTTTAAAAGTTAAGGAAATAATAGTAATAAACACTTGACTTTACTTTAAAAAGGAAAAAAAGGTTAAATTGGTTTTTTTTACAATTCTGGCCAAATTATGATCACATAATTCTGATTATTTAGCACTTCCTTATTCTAATTATGCTAAAGAATGTGTCTTAATTAGCATAAACTTGAAAATGAGTAATGGAGATGAGCCGAAATCGTATTTAATGAAAATTGAAAAGAAGGGACAAGCGATTGAAAATCAGGTCTAACTCACTAAACATTGTTCACATGTATTTTTAGAAGTTTAGGAAATAAAGTAGCAATAACAAAGACTTGACTTTAATTTAAAAGGAAAAAAGGTTAAATTAGTTTTTTTTCTACGATTCTGGCCACAGAATTCTGATCATTTAACATTTTCATTCTAATTATGCTAACAATTGTGTCTTAATAAGCATAAACTTGAAAATGAACAATGGTGATGAGGCGAAATAGTATTTAATAAAAATTGAAAAGAAGGGTTAAGAGATTGAGAATCACATTTTAACTCATTAAACATAATAATTGTTGTTCACATGTATTTTTAAAAGTTTAGAAATTAGTAATGATAATGACTTATTTTATTTTTTTATTTAAAAAGGTTAAATTAGTCTTTTTACAATTTCGATCACATAATTCAAGCCATTTATCACTTCCCTTATTCTAATTACGCTAAATATTTGACTCGTAATTAGCATAAGCTTGAAAATGAGTAATATAGCATATTTAATAAAAACGGAAAAGAAGGGTTAAGAGATTGTTCTAACGACAACGGTGGTTGGTAAGAGAAGGTCAAAAACAACAAAAAGGATAAAATTCTCCGCCATATTCAACGAACAAGGTAGGCCAAACTCCATCAGTACAGCAGCCATACTTAACCAACGGCAGTCTCCTTCGGACTCTCTACTATCCGATCTCTGTATAAATAGGTACAGGATTTGTATCTCAGGACTAACAGAAAACGGGAACTGAGAGGAAAAAAATGGAGGTGAGAGCTAGAGCCCCAGGGAAAATCATATTGGCTGGTGAACATGCTGTGGTTCACGGATCAGCTGCCGTCGCTGCCTCTATCGATCTCTATACTTACGTCTCCCTTCGCTTTCCTACTCCTGCTGGTATACATTCTACTCCCAATTAGTTGTAAATATAATTTCTGAATCTAATTGAGGTTGTTGAATACGTAATTCACATATATATATATATATATATCGAGCGTTAGAGGCTTTTATTGAGTTCGATTGTGGAATTTTTTGAACTTTAGGAGAATTCCTGTCTGGTTTCTAGTTGACAAATGATTTTCAGTTTTATGCCTTTTCAACTCTCTTCTCATTTATCAGGAGGAGAAGTATGTTAAAATATAGTCCTTGCACTTTATTTTTCATCATGTATGTTTGTCTTTGTTGCCAACCTTGATAACCGATCAAACACTGAGAAATGATCGGATTTTTTCTCCATAGCGAGAGGCAACTATGAGACATTGAGTTTCCTCAAAAAATGTATAATTATATGATCAAGTGTAGAGAATGTTATTCTGATGGTTGAGTTTTAGGCTTTTAGTTGTTAATGGGACTGAATGATTGGTTACTGTTACTGTGTTATGGTCATTGTTCTCTGTCACTACTGTGATATTGAGATGAGATACTGGAGTTCATACTGACCTCTAGGATTTGTCACATATGCTAGGTCTATCTAAGATAGAAACATGATAAACTTGCTTAAATTCAACTTTTACTTGTCTAAAGAAGGGTATTTTTCTTTGAAAGAACAAAACAAAGAAAAATCATGTTTACCCAAACCGTAGTTTCCTTTTTCATTTAACCCTAATATGTTTACTGGTTTCTTCATTTAGTTTTTCTCAAATTATGTTTCTTTTCTTCTGAATTTCTTCGGGAAATAGATAATGACGAAACACTAAGCCTCCAGCTTAAGGATGTGTCCTTAGATTTTTCCTGGCCAGTTGCAAGAATTAGAGAGGCTTTTCCAAACTTGGAAAATCCGATTCCTCCTTCCTCATGCTCGCTGGAGACTCTTAAACTAATTGCTTCTCTAGTCGATGAGCAGAACATTCCTGAGGCAAATATAGGTCTCGCTGCAGGTGTCACAGCTTTTCTTTGGATATTCACCTCAATCCATGGGTATTAACTTTCATTCCTTTACTTGACCACTTGACATTCATAAAACAGATTTCATGATATCACATTGACTTTCTCTTTGATCGCCTTAATAGATGCAAACCAGCTAAAGCAGTTGTTAATTCTGAGCTTCCATTGGGATCAGGCTTGGGTTCTTCTGCAGCTTTTTGTGTTGCACTCTCCGCAGCGATTCTTGCATTGTCAGATTCAGTCACTATGGATTTCAGCCACCAAGGTTGGCAAGTATTTGGAGAGAATGAACTGGAATTGGTGAATAAATGGGCTTTCGAAGGAGAGAAAATAATTCATGGGAAGCCATCTGGTATTGACAACACAGTGAGCACATATGGTATGTGACAATAACCATTGTTACTATATCTGCTTTCCTTTTATGATATGTTAAGGGATCACAGAACAAAGAGAAAACATCCTAGTCAAGCTGACAAGGGGCATTAAAGCATATAGTTTTGCTTAAGCGGGTAAAAAGCAAATATGCTAATTTGTGACTGAGAAGTAAGAAATTGGTAGGACTGTGGGAATTAATAAGCATCTATTAAGATAAAAAAAAGATATCTTAAAGAACTTGTGGCCTGTGGGTGCAAGAAAAAACATGTGATTAACTTGAAAACCTCCCATAACTAAACATTATACTTGAGATTCTAAAATGTAACACCATAGTCACGAAAAGACATTTTTGTTTATATGTCTTGCTGCCTTAAAATGACTCTACAATAACAGCTTAATCTAAGGGGAATCATGTTATAAAAGAATTTCACTAGAGGAATTCATTAGGCTTGTTAAAAATATTCCTATCTCTGACCAGCCGTTGGTATGCTGTGTTCTCCTACTTTTGTGTAAAATCTGCTTGTTGAATTCATCTAGAAAACCCACTTCAAACAGTTGCAGTTTTTTTATTTTTGGTAATTATGCTTTTGGAACAATGATATGAAAAAGAGGTATCCTTAGTGATCTATGAAGAACTATTGAGATTCAATTATGGGTTTTAACAATGTTAGCAACACTTATTTTATCTTCTATACAAGTCTTTAAATCTCCCTAGGTATCTCAAATATTTGTCTTATGATAAAAGACATCTTGTTGTTTGTTTGAGAGCTATATCTTCTATATTTCCAGAAATGAGGATGTGTGTCCTCATCAGACCAGAATCAAACAAGAACTGGAGACAATGTAAACATAAAGCTCCTTGTAATATTAACAGATCTTTTACTTCTGTGGTAATTTAGGCAAACAAGTTAACCTCTTCATGTCCACACCCCAAAAGTAAAGTTTTAGAGGAAGTAATTTTGAAACAAAGACTGATGTTCACTGGAAACAAAGACAGATAATCAAGACTCATATTCCATGGTGGCTGGCGCAATATAAAAAAGAAACCTTGCGTCACAAGTTAAATTATGTTGGTTTTTCACTTTTTGAGTCTACGGCTATTTAGACATATGATGTAAAGCGCTGGAGACAGAAAAAAATCATTTTAGGGTAAATGGGCACAGTCAACATGGATAAGATTCTACCAGTCACAATCTAAACATGTCATTACTTACTCACAAAGAGAAATGCAAATTATTTCTTTTCACTTTGCATGTTCTATGTTGCTCAATTATAACTTTTTGTTTGCAGGGAGAAGAGAATGGTTCTCTTCTTCTTTTGCAGCTCTGCCGATTAGACTTCACATATATGTCCTGTTTATATTTGGTCTCACAAAACATACAATGAGGTCTTAGATCCATTAGAGAATCTGAATTTGCTATTCATGAAGGTAATGAACTGTTACAGAAGGTTATCTAATTAGAACAGATGAGCTGTTTTAAAATTGATGTTTGCTTGTTAAAGATTTATGCATAGGGAAGCTCCTGAATTACAATGTTGATTTCTCTGATGTGCATTGGCAGTGTTTTGACAATCTCCTTTTATGTGGCATTTTTTTTGGGACACGGGGTTTGTATAGTCACTTGCCCTTCTGTTCCTCCTACTATCATCAAGGTATCATGTACATGATTTTGCCTGAAACATTTTCCATGGTAGATTTTTCTTATATGGTTAGGAAACATAGGATACTTCTAATTTTCAGATACTCAATGGAAGGATGTGTCAGGATTTTAATGACTTCACAACCTACAACTTTACATACAGGAAACATGATCAAGTTTAAGTCAGGCGATTTGACACGCCTCAAAACAAACATGCCACTTAAAATGCTGATCACTAACACAAAGATTGGGAGAAATACAAAGGCATTGGTGGCTAGCGTCTCCGAGAGGACCTTGAGGCATCCGACTGCAATGGCTTCTGTGTTTACTGCAGTGGATTCTATCAGTAATGAAGTGTCTGCAATTATTCAATCACCTGTCCCTGATGATCTTGCCATAACTGAAAAAGAAGAAAAACTGGCAGAGTTGATGGAGATGAACCAAGGATTGCTTCAGTGCATGGGTGTTAGCCATGCTTCCATAGAAACTGTTCTTCGAACAACTCTAAAGTACAAACTGTCTACCAAGTTAACTGGAGCTGGTGGTGGAGGCTGTGTTTTGACATTACTACCAACCCGTATCCTTTAATCTATTTTCCTTCTGATAAATGCTTTCTAATCACAACGTGCTATTTATATGATATCTCTATTCACTATTGACATTTTTGGAGTTAAGTCTGTTTCTCCAGGATATTATACTTCGAAACTCTAATCAGCTTTACCTGGGGTTTCATAAATGGTATGCATTAGCCATCCCCGTGCACATTAAGCTTAGGTTCTTGAACATTACTCTAAAAGGGTAAAAAGAGAAGTTATTCACTAGGTCACAGTTCTATATGCCTAGAAAATTGACTTCGTCTTTAGTGGGCTTCAACTTTTGATACTATTGAGTATTGAGTGAACTTTGCTTGTACTGATACAGAGATGGACAATATTCTTATCACTAACATTTTATGCATAGTGACATTTGTTTTTTGCTTGTGGAATCTACATCATCTTATTTAGAAGTATGAACTGCAATTGTTGCCTTAACCTAGCGTGTGTGGAATATGTTATATTTGCTTTCTTCTGCTCACCATTTCACATTCCTTTGTCAAGTTTCTCATTTCATTTTTCTTGGAACGAAAAACATATGCACATCAATGCATTTTGTCAAGTTCTTCATTTCGTTTTTCTTGGAACAAAGAGCATATGCGCATGAAAGCATTCGTTTTAATTGATTGAAATTACATGGTTCTTTTAACTTCCCTTGACAACAATTTCCAGTTCTGTCAGGAACAGTCGTTGATAAAGTGATAGCTGACTTAGAAACATGCGGATTCCAGTGCCTGCTTGCTGGAATTGGTGGAAATGGCGTAGAATTTTCATATAGCGGCATTCCTGATATTGGAGCCAACGGAGGCAATTTGTCATGAGATCTATCTCTTCACTCTTGAATGTGGACTTTGGAGGTGCGCTTCGCAATCTGAAGAAACTCAGATCCCCGCCGTCAACTTGTTTTATAGTTCGGGTCTTAGTTAAGAACTTCCAATAATTATAGACAAATTTCATTTAGTCTTCTTTGACAAAAATATAAACGGCAATGAGAAAATTCCCCGTTTTGATGATTGGAAGCACACGCTTAACTAATTTTTTTTAATTCGGCAGTTCTCTTCTTGGTTCCTCCTGTTTACTTGTCCTTCAATTTGTTAATTTTGTTATCCAGTTGCTATTGGCTTCTTCCAACCATATCTAAGAGCAGCGAAACCTTGTTTCAGGGGAAACCAAAGCGCGGACACAGATTAAGAGACAAAAGAGAGTATTTCATTGCAACTTTATAAACATAGAGTGGATTATTATTCTATTGACACCACTTCACTGTGGAGACCATAGTGCAAAACACAGATATTACATCAAAACTAACACAAAACAGATCATAGCTTCCACTGAAAGCTGACAAAAGCTCCGGAAGAAACTTTTAAGCATTGACTATAGTCCCACCTGCAAACCAACAATATTCAACATTCAGATCATATGCTCAATATGAGGATAACATATTGGTTTAATTTTAGCAACTTGGCTATGTAAAGGCTCAGCATACCATTAGGGTGGATGACTTGGCCAGTTATATAGGAGGATTCCGGGCAAGAAGCCAGGAAAACATACGATGGGGCCACCTCTATAGGCTGAGCAGCCCTCTTCATTGGCACTTGTTTACCAAAATTTGCACATTCCTCTTCAGAAAACGAAGCTGGAATCAGTGGTGTCCAAACTGGGCCAGGGGCAACACCATTAACGCGTATGCCCCTCTCCACAAGCTGAAGGGCAAGTCCTCTAGTAAATGCAACAATTGCACCCTTTGTGGCTGTGTAATCAAGAAGTTTCGCATTCCCCTTGTATGCAGTCACGGATGTTGTGTTTATTATGCTGCTACCTTCCTTCATATGTTTCAAAGCATGCCTGCACGTACAAAAGTACTGTAAACCTTATCTTGCACTACAATTGTGTAAATCTTCTTAAAATAGGACCAACCTAGTGACAAAGAAGTAAGAGAAGATGTTAGTTCTAAAAACTCTCTCAAGCCTTTCCTCATTAATCTCCTCAACCGAACTAGCCTCGTACTGCTCTGCGGCATTGTTCACCAGAATATCAATCCGGCCATAGGAATTCACAACCTCATCAACCACTCTCTTGCAGTTGTCATCGAATCCCAAGTCTGTTGGCACCGCCATTGGGTCCTTTGCATCTGCTGCCTTGGCTTGCATTAGCAATTTAAGTGTGTCTTGCGCATCTTTTTCTTCTTGAGACTTGACGTAAGTGAAGGCCACAGTTGCACCCTCCAGTGCAAAGCAATGGCACACTGCTCGTCCAATCCCGGAATCGCCTCCTGTCACCAGCGCTATTTTCCCCTTCACATTAACAAAATAAAGAGCTTATTAAACTACTCTCTGCCACTTCCACTTTCCTTTTGTCTGTCTTTTTCGTCTCATCTATCCCAAAAAAGAATATCTATCTTCTCATGATTAAATATAATTTAATTTTGAAATTTCATTATTTATAGCATAAAAATATATTGAACATATATACACGACCTTTTTTCCTTAAGTTTATGTGAAGATCAAAGTTAAAGATGCTAGATAAGCTGGAACAGAATAATACTACACAAAGGCGTATTCTCCTAGCATGCACAGTACACTTCACACTTCCCTTCGTACGTGAGCCTAATTAAGAACTAAATGCAATTTATAAAAGTGCAGTAGAAGGTAAGAAATAAAGAAAATATTGAAGGGGATTAAGAAAAGAGGATTAAATACTCGCAGCTTATTAGCAGGCTTGTAATCCTGACTAGAATAGTGAGGAGTAGGGTCCATGGCGTGTTCCTTTCCAGGCTGAGTTTCTTGTTTCTGGGGTGGGAATGTTTGTCCACCTGAAGCCATCGATCTCACGATAATATTAATCGAAGGATATGATCTTCTTCTCTTAGAGTTGTTAGTAATTAAGAAGCTGCGTGGAGAAATGAGGTGAGTAGTGAAAGAGAAAGCTCTAGCTGAACAAGGCAGAAAACGAGAGCACATTACCCTTATATATACACACGTAGAAAAGTAGCGGTGAGTGATGAATGGATAAGTACTTGGCAAATTAAGGAGGTGTCTTATTATATGTATACGGAGTAGGAAGAGGCCGGAAACGGTGGAATAGTAGCAGTACGTGTCTTGTTAAGCCGCATGCAGTGGACACGTCTATAGAAACGCACGTCATAATTAAGGTGTGTTCGGCGGACCATCTTCAGCTGATCATCTTGAAACAAGAACAATGTAGCAAGGTGGATACTATATAATTATATAATAAAAACAATAAGGTTAAGAATACTTTACAGGTGCCAATAAGAGGTATATTTAGAGTGGTGTAAGAGGTTAACTTAATGCGTCACCTACTTTGCATGTCCGCAACGTGTTATTTTCATGCAAATTTCCATACGGCGCTGCGCTCAATTTCTCTGGGGAGTTTGAGAAAACTTAGCTTATATCCAGATAAAAACTCTCCATGATCTACTACTTACAGCAAGAAAGTTTCATATTCCACTGGTAACAAATTTAATAAAGTGGTTTACTGATCAGAAACGTAAAATGGCGTCACTTCGAGTTTCTCCTGCTACTATTTTATTTCTACTTGCACCGCTCCTTATCTTGGCTACGGTGAACTGCGATGGTGCGCTCTCTCTCTCTCTCTTTTACTTCTTTTATTCATTAATTCATTGTACATATTACCACAGCTTCTTTCCATGGTTGAAACATTTCTAATTATAATCAGACAAACAAATTTTGAAATGAAGGGAGTGTGTAATATATATATTGTGTTGTATTTTATTGTAGGATGAGATTATAAGAAAAGTAGAGGTTTATATCTACGGGTAGAACTATTATACAAAGACAAATAGGATATATAAGGTAGAGATGACAAAATACAATTATCAGATATATATTGACCAAAGAAAAACTGAGGATAAAGAAGGGTAAGGATTTGATCATTGCCAAATCGATTGTTGGATAAAATAAGGATTTTTTTCTGTTGCACAATTATAGATCTAATGATACAATATAATTAAATCGAATTTAAATTTAAGTATCAATCAAAATAAAAATAGTAGTAGTATTTTGAACTAAAGGATACAGTAAGAAAATTTTCAAACAAGCGTAAGATTTGAATTTGTTTTTCACCAAGAGTGTTATAAACTTTCAGCATATATAGTTAACCCTACTTGTTTTACTTATTACGTTGGAGTATAAGTTTCACTTATTATGAATATATAGTGCTTAAAATTACCTTAAGCCGATATCATAGCGGTTTACAATATATTGTATATATACTAGTACAAAGGAGTAATATATACCACAATAAAATTAATGAAAACCAATAAGCTGCTTTTCGTAGATCTAATTACTAGTTTCTAAGAACTTGGATACGGAACCGGATATAATATAAGCAAATTTTGATTTTTGCCACGATTTTAGTGCCTGTATAGTGTTGCCACAATTGAACAATTCAGAAATTGATTTAATTAGTTATATATTATGAGATGTTTAGTATTAACTCTTTAAGTAATGACGGCCATATTATCAAAAGATCTTTTAGTCTTTCAACTTGTCCTTGGGATGTTATCAGGATAATATCCGATGTATAATTCAGGCATAATATATGTATGATCATCAAAAATCAATGTATAACAGCTAGCTAGAAAAAGGAGATATATAAAAAATATAGTTAATCTGACGGGCTGTTTGTGTGAAGATTCGATTAAAACATTGACATGATATATTATGGCAGATGAAGAAGGTCACGTCCTTTCCGGTATCAACAGTTACCGGCAATCCCACAGCTTGCCAGCCCTAACGAAGCAGGACAAGGCAGAATGTCTAGCCGATGAAATCGCAGATGAGTTGGAAAATCAACCATGCCCCAGTGGCGGCATTACTCCCACTCCAGCATCTCAATTTGCTCAGTACCCTAAACTGTTAGACAAGTGCAACATAAACATTAACACAACAGCTGAAGGCGTTGTCCTCCCGGTTTGCGTCCACGATCGTGTCGCGACCCTAGTGCTAACAAACTATACTCAGTCTCGGCATGCGGGGTACCTTAGCAATTCTAAGTATACTGGAGCTGGAATTGGCACTGAGAAAGACTGGACTGTGGTGGTCTTGACGACGAACACTATCGGTGGAAGCTTTACAAGTGGAGTAACTGGTTTGATTAATAGTAGTGTGTTTGGTATGAGTACTATTCATTATTATTTGATGTTAGTGTTGTTAGGTCTCTTCCTAGCTATTAATTGATGACAATGGTAGTTACGTTGTTCCTTAATCATCTGTATCGAGCCCCTGTTTTACTTCTACTGTACATGTATGTATTCCAAGAATATTTTGGACTAAGAGTATGTGTGACTACTATAAATGGAGTTAATAACTGTGATAGTTATTCAACTATTAAATTTTTTCAGGAAGTAGTTCAATATTTATTTCACTTAATCATAATTTCTTTGTACAGAAAGTCACTCAATTTTCATTTTTAACTCAAAAGTTATTCAACTATGATTTTTTTGCGTCACTCAATTTAATTGTTTTATTCATATAAGAATTGAATATATTTAATTATTTTTTTATAAAAATTTAGTAATATAGAATTTTAATTATTAATTAAAATTATAAGAATTGAATATATATTTATTTAATGACCTGATCATATTTTTTTATCGAATCAATGGTAAAATAAAATATTCAATGTTCAATGAGAATCAATAGTAAAATAAAATATTCGGTGTTCAATTGGAAATGATTCAGAGAATTAATGGTAAAATAAAATATTTAATATTATATTTTAATAGGTTAAATTTAATGGATGAATCATTAAATGATTTAAATGAATATATATTTTATTCTTAAAATTTTGAGTAATAATTAAAATTGCATCTTACTAAATCTTAATAAAAAAATAATTAAATATATTGAATGACTCTATACAAAGAGTAAATTTCAATAAAAATAAAATAGTTTAGTGACTATCAAAATTATTAAGTCACTATAAATGCGTTTAAATTTAGGAAATGAATGGAACACATGGTGGAGTAATGGGTGAATATTACGTCTAAACGCACTAAAGGGGTACACACTGGAAATTTCGGCCGCCAATGCCGTTGTAATGACATTGTAGTTGGACGATATATTTTCTTTTATTCGATGATATATTCTTTCTCTTGTTTTAAAGAGCTGTGGACGTTTCGTTAAAAACTAAAATGAAAATATATAAATAAATTGATATTGATAAACTTTTACATTGCGAAGCAACTTTATGTAACTAAATAAGTAATATATCATTAAAAAAAATTGATTTTCTTCCAAAAAGAATAAATAAACAGTACCTTTCATTTACGCAAAAACTCTTGCATAATTTTATATTTGCAATATTTAAAAAATAAGTTAGAAAATTATTTAATGTGTGATTTTCTCGATTGATTAATTGATCACATTTTATTCTTTAAAATATTAGTTTAATTTGTTATTTACAAATAGTTCCGGTGTTGATATGTAAATTTTTATTAAAAGTCGAGTAAGTAAAACTAGTCGGAGTTTAGGCGGTTGAGACCGCAAAATGAAACACGACGGGATCGCCGCGGGAATAAAGTGACACAAAACCGCCGCGCAGCACCGCCGCTTTGGACTCTGTCAACTATGGCGGAGGATGACGATGATAGCTTTGGCGATTTCACCTTTGCATCTTTTCCCACCAATTCCCTGAATACCCAATTCACCCCACCCAAATCGATCACCCCCCCTGAAGATGATGAATGGGGTGATTTTGTCGAATACCCTAGTGGATCTGAACCTTCCACTGCATCCTCCCTCTCCCAATCGAAACCCTTCGACCCTTTTGGTTTCTCCCCTAATAGTGCTTCCGTTTCTGAATCTCCGTCCAAATCTGAACAAGCCAAGAAGACAACTGGGTGGGTGAAACCTTCTGGAGCTCTTCCACTATCATTATTCGGTGAAGAAGAAAATGCTGAGGAAGAAGAGAAAGAAGAGCCTGCTAAAGAGGATACGAATACGAAAGTAAGAAACGGATCTAATGCTAATTTGGGATATGGATTTGATTCAACTATTTCTAACTTATACAATCAGAAGTTGAAACCTGAAAATGGGCCACTTTCGAATACCGGTTATTTGGTAGGCCTGGATAGTGTTAATTCGAATTCCAAAATGTCTGCATTACAGTCGAATGGATTGGGGTTTGATACGAATATGGGTTCTCCCTGTGTTAGTAGAGTGCAGAGCTTGAACTACCTGGCGAGCTTGATTGGTGAGGATCAACAGATCAGGGCACAAAGTATGGGTCTTGTGTTGGATTCGAATAATTTTAGTTCTTCTGCTAATGTATCAAGTTCAATTTTTAATATGTCGAATCCAGATTTTGATATGTCCAAATCTACTCTGAATGGATTGAATAGAACTTTGAGTGCAGATGCTGTAACAAGTTTGAATGATCATGGTCTGCCGATCAAGACTGGAAGTACTGGGCTTGTTTCCGAGTCAAATGCGATGAGTTCTTCAGCAAATTTTACAAGTTCAAGTTTTGGTGTGTGGAATCCGGATTTCCATATGTCCAAATCCAATCAGAATGGATTGAGTAGAACTTCGAGCCTGGATGTTATATCAAACTTGAATGATCAAGGTAAGAATGTGGGAATTGGTCTTAATTTAACTGGTGTAAGTTCTTCTTCAGCTGCCTCCGGTTCAAGTGTGTGGAATTCGGATAGTAATAGGTCCAAATCCAATCAGACTGGATTGAACAGAGCACTGAGTCTGGATGCTCTAACAAACTTGAATGATCAGGCTCAGCAGATCAAGACTGAAAATAGTGGGCTTGTTCCCAATTCAAATGGTTCTAGTTCTTCTGCAAATGCATCAAGTTCAACTTTTGGTGGATGGAATTTTGATTTTGGAGGATTTGGATCTGCTGTTGAAATGTCAAATTCTAGTTCCAATGTTGGTGGATTGAATTCAAACATCAATGCTGTTGGCTCAAGTGCAGATGTGGATGATCATCACAACAACAATGATGACGATGAGGATGGATGGGAGTTCAAGGATGCTTACTCAATTTCTAAAGTTGGAGATTGTAATAGTAAGGTAAAGCTTGACAGTTCTAAGGTCAATACTAGTTATGGTGTGCACTAGTGCAACAAAATAAAGTTATGTTGTGTACTAGTGTAAAACCTTCTGTGCACTACTTTTAAGCTCATATTATGAACATGTGATATTGGAGTCATCTGCATCAATTTTGACGGTAGGACGGGAATTCCACGCGGTTATTGTTTATTTTCAGGTTTCCCATTCAATTACTGCAGAGCAAGATGTAACTTTTTTGGTGGTCAGTTCAGTTACAGAACTGTTTGCTATGTCTTATACTGTTCAACTGTTACTTTTTTGGTAATTTTTTTGTCTATTCACAATTCATGCAATATTGTTGTTTTGGTTACTCTTTTTTGTCGAGCATGACTCGGTTACGGGACCCCCCCCCCCACTCTAATTAGAGATTATATTGGGGATAGACAGCTTACCTTTAAAGATACATTATTTAGTGTTTGGATGAAATGTGATCGAATTGAGTAGAGTGGACATAGAGGATTCCTAATCTAGTTTGAGATTGAGGAAGAGCTGGTTGATTTCTTGGTTGGTTGCCTTATTTGTTCTTATTTAACTTATTTTGGCTAGTTTGTATGCATGAATGTGTTTATGGTTCTCTTATCTTGTTCCTTGTGTGTGAAGGCTACATCAGAGGCAAAAAAAGAGCATGAAAGTAATGCATTCTCTTTCGATTTTCACAATGGATTGAATGGCTCAGTTGACTTGTTTGCAACATCTAAAGGATCAGCAACATCTGATTCAGAGGCAGATCATGCTGGTCACATGCAGGCAGATTCATCTGGCTTCGGCAATAGTTCTATGGATTTATTCACCATGTCAAGTCAACCAATTGATCTATTCGCGACATGTAAAGAAATTTTTGCTGTTCACCTGACAATGTATATGGATTTAATTCTGAACCATTTATGGCATCTAAACCTGTGTATATTTCAGCATCAGATGGTCGACATGAGCAAAAAGAGAGTAATGATGCACTGGACCCTCATCCAGTTGTTGGGAGTGCTGAATCCGATGAGGATTTTGGGGAATTTACCACGGCATCTTCAGATTCTGGATTGAAATTAGAGGTAATTTCATATTGATGTATTTCTGATTAGATGCTATTACTGGAGTTTTCGCTTTACAGGCCATTCTTCTAATCTTTTTGTGCAGGAAGAATGGAAGGTGGGTGATGTTGCTCATTCTGAACTCCAAGCTTCCGAATCTGACAATAAAGACCAGGTAAACGGTTGATTTAATGGCACTTCCCCTGGTTAAGAAACTACCATCTTTTTGTTGGAAAAAAATTAATCCCTTCCCTCACTTTTTTTTCCTTTTATTTTCATATATTTTGTCAGTTTAGTTAGCAATCTAGATTTTGTTGGAGATAGTCTGTGTGTAGTATTTACTTGTTTCTTTTGGCTCTTCTTCCCATATTTTTCTTTCTTTCATTTTGCTTAATATTTGAACATTTTTAGAGATAAGTCTTCGTTCAGCAGTTAGGATGTTCCTTTTGCATATTCTTCTCTTTTTTGTTCCTTTTCAAAATAGGTTAACAATTTGGACCTTGTTATAATTTGTTCCTTCTGCATTACATTCTGGTGATGGTGAATTCTTTGCATCTGTCAATTATAGTATTTCTGTTTTAGGTGTAATGTACAAGTAATGTGCTGAGATTTTGATATGTAAGACCCAATCGCCCTCATATTTTTCATGCCTACAACCATGGTGCCTACCTGTATCTCTTGCAAATATCTCCCTTCCTTGTTCCATTGATGCTGGATTTGTGCAGGGTATTCTTTTTGTAGATTATTTGGCCATTTGGAGCTTTGAATTCCTTTAGAAAAGAACGATGTTTCCTTGCAGACATTATAATATATCTCTAAGCTTACCACTCTTGGTGGGATGTGCGGATGTGTGAGTTGGTATAATGGTTGGCCTATTCTACACTCATAGGGTGTGACCTAGTGGTCAATGAAGTGGGTTGAGAACCATGAGGTCTCAGGTTCCAATCCCTTTAATGGTTGGGCTATTCTACACCCAAAGGGTGTGGTCCAGTGGTCGATGAAGTGGTTTGAGAACTCAGGTTCAATCCCAGCAGAGACAAAAACATTAGGGTGATTTCTTCTCATCTGTCCTAGCCTTGGTGGACAGAATTATCTAGTACCTGTTGGTGGTGGGAGGTGGTACCTGTGAATTCAATCGAGGTGTGCATAAGCTGGTCTGGATATCACTTTTTTTTAAAAAAAATTGTTGGGCTATTCTTCTACTTCTTAATTTTCTTAATGAGTGTTAGGTTATTTTAATAGGTAGGAACTCATAATTAAATGAGATACATGTACAGTGACTACCATATCTAGTGTCTTTATCTTTCATGAATTGATAAGGTTAGACTAGAGAACTGCATCATCTACCAAGATTGGTAGAGCATTTTTTCTTTTATGTTTTGAACTTCAGAAATCTAGATTTAGGCAATTTATTTGCAGCTTTACCTTTTCTTGATTTTCTATCCAGGTGAAGGAGTCAAAGTTAGAGAATCATAAAGGGGCTCTTCCCTTATCTATATTTGGGGATGAAGAGCTGGAGGTTGATGAGTCTTCTAATACTGAAGATATCATTGTTCCCCATAATGATTCTTATTCGAAGAATGACAGAAGTCCAGATTCAAACATTTCCATTAATGATCTGATTTCAAATTTATATAGCAAAGCTGAACAGATCTCACCTGTTGAAGTGCCAAATAGTGGTAGTTTTAATCCACAAGATTCAGTCTCAAATTCAAATTTGTTGAATGGTGATGATGACCTGGATGATGGTGAATGGGAATTTAAGGACGGCTCTTCTCAAATGAGAATATATAATGACATTTCTCTTCTGACTTCTGAGGATCCACCACAGAGAAGCTTTTCCAATCTCAATCTAGATAATTATTTGGAGTTGTACTCTAAATTAAGGAATAAGTTGTGCTTTCATGCTAAGTGCCATCTCGATGACCTTAAGGTCTGTGTGGTTGCTTAATATTTTTTTAATTTTCATCTGTAGTTTCACAGACAGAACCAGCTGAATTTATGTACTGGTGCATTAACTTGTTTATATTCTATCCTCTCCAGGGAGCTCAAAGCATTGATGGACTTCCAGTGGAGGAAGCAAAAATTTCGACTCTTAATAAGGAAATTGAGGTTTGTGTTCTTATATTTATGTCCATATTATACTGAATATAATGATCATTTGTTCATGGTTTTTTGCGCCCCTTCCCATTTGTGAGCTGATCAATGTTTGAGAAGTGTAGAAATTCTACTGCCAATGCTCTAGGATTTAACAAGGTTCTGGGATATTTGCGCCCCTTCCAATTTGTGAGCTGATCAATGTTTGAGAACTGTAGAAATTCTACCGCCAATGCTCTTGGATTTGACAAGGTTCTGGGATAATGTAGAACATGTTACTACTATGGAACTTCCTATAATTAGCGGAGAAAGTTGTCTGTTGATGAATTCTAGAATCTACATGCAATATTCTTTCTCCCCAAAAAAAAAAATCCCTCTCAAAAAAGAATTTATATGCAATATACATTGTATTTTTTTTAGATTTAATGGTACCTTAATGGAACTGACCCTATATATTCTATCAAACTATTAGTAGTTGCCTTCCATTTAGCTAAGTTGGTGCTACTGTTTTCCATAAATTTATTAAATACTCTTCTGCCTTGTTTACCAATTATGTTTTTCAGTTGGTGGAGAAAAAACATAGTAAATGATAATTAGTCACATTATGGTGTACTAATATAGTACTAGAGCCTAGGTATTCAATCTTGGAAAGAGGACATTTGTTTAGTACAGGCCCAAAATGAAAACATGCATCCAACTTGAAATAAAGAGTGTTTTCTGCTCTCGCAACTTCTCTCCCTCTTTTGAGTTCTTTTTATTCATTCTCTGCTTTATTAAGCTCTCAACTTTATGCTCAAGGGGTTGAAAAAGGTGCTTTTCAATATTTCCAGTAGACCTGGTAATGGAAATCCTATAAAAAAGGAGTGCTTTTCAACTCAGGAACTCAATGATGGGACTTCTGGGCTCTGGCTACTGATACTGCTTGTAGAACTGTTCAGTTTTCAAGAAATTATTGTAGGTTCAGGGCCTTCAGAGATTGTTTTCATCACCATCACATGTTTTCATGTGCCTCCTTGATTAACTAGGTTTCAGTGGCTCTCTGTTTCTAATAGTTTTGAAATAAAATCTGTCCATAGGTGTGAATGTGCCGTTCTCAACTTAATTTTTTTTTTTTGAAATTGGTAACTTTGTCTATTCCTCAAAAGTCAGTACTAAAACTGTACTGGTCAGTATTTACTACATGTACTTCAAATCCTACTGTCTTTTACTAAATTGAGTCTAGTACATCAATTATGGAGATAGTTTAATTGATTACAGCAATGCTACTACAATTTAGTTTGAATTTTTGCATACTGTTCTCAATACTATCAAAAGCTCTAGAGTTCCTTTCCTTCCATATCGCGCATCATATATTAGCTGGGACAATTCTCCATCTGTTTCTATTCTTGGATTGCTCCTGATTTCTCCCAACTCTGAATTGCTTCTGGGATCTTGGCAAGCATGGTCTATGACATACCCTTAAGATTCAGGAATAACCTCCTTATTTCCTCAATATGATGTGCGAAGAGATCTTTTTCCGTATGACGTTATGTGTGATTTTTCTTTTTCCTTTTATAGGAGGCTTGCAAGGATTTTGACCAGGATAATGTTATGTGCAAAGGTGACCACTTGGAAGGACATTTATCTCAGAATGCTTGTATGAGTGCATTTATTGAGATTTTGCAGGAATCAAAATTTCAAGTACTTGAATCAGAGTACCACTTATCGAGGAGACTATCATTGGTTTGTCATTTTCTCTATTTCATTATGCTTAGAGAGAATCTTTTTGTTTGATAGCCTTCTCCCTCCCCGCACCCTACAATCCCAAAAAGTCAACTTTCTAACTGCTACAAGTTACTAATCAACTAAGTAATTGTGACGTTACTTATTTCTCCCTTCATCCCCTTTTATGTGATAGCATTTGACTTAGAATGGAGTTCAAGAAAGAAAGTCTTTTGAAATTTGTGGTATGAGAATGGAGTTCAAGAAAGAAAGTCTTTTGAAATTTGTGGTATAAAACAATCCTAGACATTTATGAAGTGGTAAATCATCTCACTAAGGTTAAACCGGAAAGTCTAAAGTTAAATTATTCCTAAATAAAGAAATGTGTCATTCTCTTTGTGACTAAAAAAGCATAGAGTATCATGAAATGGGTCAGTGGGAGTTATAAAAGAAGAAAGTCTTCATATTTTCTAAATTACACAAGCTTTTTAAATTAAAATTCTCTAGATATATTAAAAAAGTTTCCAAATATAAAATACATTGAAACTTGTAACTTTATTGAAATTGTCTTCTTAACTTTTTGAATAAAAATTAGCAAGTCCTTGTTAAGATACCATAAACTTGGACTCCCAATTTATCACATTTTGAACTTGGAAAGTTTTTTCCATTGTCGGTGAGAAAAAAAGTTTGAGTTGTCTTGAGCTTGGGCTCAATTGCATTGTAACAAAGCTTTGACTTGGCAGCTATGCTCAATCAAGGAAATAATGAATGGCTCATTTCGGGTTTGCATTTCAAATCAATACAATTTTTTAAAAATCAAATCCACTAATCAAAGAAGAATGTTTTGTATAAAATCCGAAAATCTTAAGCATCCTTTTGGGCGTTGTGCTTGTATATTCATGTGTACAAATAAGCTTTGGTTTATTGTACTTACATGTGATTTTCTGGTAAATAGGTGGAAAATGATTTGGAAACAACAGTGGATCTTATACGACATGCTACAATGATGCTAAAAATTTTGAGATCAGGATCTTTGGAGGAGCAATCAATGTATGTTTCAGTATGGTATAAAATGATCTCCGCTTGTGCACAAGAGTTGCAACATGGCTCCTCTATCTGGAAGAAGATATTGGAAATGAATGCTCAGAGTCATGTGTTATCTCACCCCAGAGGTACATTATCTCTATCTTGTACATGGCCCCTTGAAAAATGGTGCAATGAAAATCTTATATTCCCTAAGTAGGGAAGATTATATTTCTTAGTTCCAGCATCTTATTGCAATCAATATGATAAATGCAGGAAGGGCATTCATCCGAGCCCTGGGTGAGATTTATAGGGTTGCTGTTGTGCTTGAAGCATCTGTAAAACTATGCAAACCCTGGACTTGGTTGGATTCTGTTCAGTGTGGAAGTATTCATTCTATGCTAGATGAATGTCACATTATCTGGTCCTCTTTGGGTCTTGGAGAAGCTCTGTCGAGTATGTTAGATTCTGCTTCTGGAGATGGGAGTTCTGTTGCTTCATTGCTGGACTCTATCAAGTTAATTCATGGTCTTGATGGACTTACCCTTCAAAAGCATCTTTATGCTCAGAAGGAAGCGTGTAGGCTATCACTCCTAACTTTGGAAGTATTGCCAGGTACAAAAATTCTACGAGTTCATAATTTTCGAAGTGACAAATCATTGCGCTTCTTACCATTCTTTAAAAAGGAAAAAAAGGTTAAATTTTCGAAGTGACTTGACTTTACTTTAAAAAGGAAAAAAAGGTTAAATTAGTTTTTTTACAATTCTGGCAAAATTATGACCACATAATTCTGATCATTTAGCACTTCCCTATTCTAATTATGCTAAGGAATGTGTCTTAATTAGCATAAACTTGAAAATGAGTAATGGAGATGAGCCAAAATCGTATTTAGTGAAAATCGAAAAGAAGGGTCAAGGGATTGAAAATCAGGTCCTAACTCACTAAACATTGTTCACATGTATTTTTATTTCTTAGAAGTTTAGGAAATAAAGTAGCAATAATAAAGACTTGACTTTAATTTAAAAGGGAAAAAGGTTAAATTAGTTTTTTCTTTATGCTCAGAAGGAAGTGTGTAGGCTATCACTCCTAACTTTGGAAGTATTGCCAGGTACAAAAATTCCACGAGTTCATAATTTTCGAAGTGACAAATCATTGCGCTTCTTACCATTCTTTTGACAAGGCCATGTTAGTATCAGGAGCCACAGAAATGATGTGAGTAGTAGTCATAACAACATAATGGTTAGTTGGAGATACATTACAGGATCTTGAAACTTAAAAAGGAATTTGTGAAAAAATGAAGAGCGAATCATAGCAACTGGTGCATTTAGAAGTGCATTCTGTAGTGCTTTACCCATGGAACTTATGGTTTAGAGGCATATAATTGTTGTATATTTCCTCTATTTAACTGGTATAAATTGTGAAAGAATATTTTTGCTGACATTTTGGACTCCCTGCAATTATAAGGGAACCCCATTTTTTTACCCTTCTTTGAAGAGCAATTTGCAAATTTTTCCTAAGTTGGTTAAGAGAATGGAACTGGGCAAAAATATTTTGCGTACATTTTGGTACCTCCCTGGTATAATAAGATCTTACTTATCAGAAGAACAAACAGATAAACAAACCATGAAAGTAACAATTTTTGGGAAATCTCTCGAACAATTGAAGTGAATCTGATTGAAGAATTAGGTGTTAGGATCCTAGGCTGAAACTTGCACAAGACTTGTTGCTAATTGTTCTTTTGTTGTTACTTTGTTGCTGAAACTTATTGATCTGCTTGGTTCTGTTAATTCCTTGGGAATCAACCTCCACTTACTGTGTAATACTTTTTGAGAGTTTGCTAATTTCACTTTACATTATTACCCTTGCAATGCCAAAATCAGGTATGGAACTTATTGACTGGAATGGAGACCATTACCTCCTCACAGTTGCAAATCTGTGGGCAAATCTTATAAGCAGTGACCCTCCAGAGTTGCCGCAATTAATCATTGGATGGTGAGAAATATCAAAGGTTGGTATCAAATTTGCGAAGTGTCAAATCTGAGATAAGTACCTTGGATTAGCACCGCGTCAACTGGAGATTGCTATGCAAAGGCTGATGTGAAGAATATAGGCTGCTGCTCTCCAGGGCTCTGGCCTTTGGCTTATTTGGAAGAGTTTTTTTCGCACAAAAGTATACTTTGGGACAAAAAGTTGCAGATCTGAACATCAAGATACTTATTGCAGAGGCACAGCTTGAGGTTCTTTATAGACGGCAGTACAGAGATGGTGTGAGATACAGATTACTTGATTTTTGTTTAGCAGTCTTTTCTTGCAAGTCATCGGTCCCGATTTTTCCTTTCTTTTCTCCCCAATAAGGGAAAGAAGAAGGTATGTGACCAGGTCACATTGTACTATTTAGTTGCTTGTGTATAAGTTGTATGTATTGGTGAAATCTTATGCTACATTCATAAAGATAGAAGTAGGGTTGTCAGGAAACAGAAGAGAGATTGTTGATTCTTTGTAGTGCCTTTTTTTTTTAATTTCTTAATCGAGAAGTGCACAATGTTCAAATATTGTTACTTGAAATTCACACTCATTTGCACCTCTCCAAATCTACTGAATATAACCTGGGAAAACAGTAAGTTCAATTATAACTTGGCTAAATAAAGTAGAGCCATACTGTGTATACATATAAATTGACATACAAAAGTAACATGTATATAATCTCATAGTCAATTCAATAATAGTAACTTGCCTGCGAGTGAAATTTGTTATGGATATCAGTGAAACCAGGGTCTAATTAGGATGGAAAAGAAGAAGCATGGAGTTTTAAGGGGTAGTTCTCGTTTGTTTGGTTGGACAAGCATATATAATTTAGGACAAATTTATTATCATCATATTTCTTGTTTGGTTATTAGTCCTGTTGTAAGTTATATCAGAATTAGTAATCAGTATTGGAATTATCCATGTCAGATGATAGACTAATAATATAGGAATGAATTAGCCAATGAAGATGATAAAATACATCGACGTCTTCCAAATCCTTTCTATTAATAAGTATCAACGATTTCTTAGAAATTATATAATAGATATTATTCTTGAGATAAAAAAAATCAAATGGTCAATAAATAATTACTTACTATCACAATATCTACTCTTATATAAAAATATAATTAAATCTCAACTCAACACACCTTTATGGTGAAGGCACACTAGTTCAACAAATATTATGGATATATTAAAGTTACAGGATCATTTTTATTTAACCTAAGTTAAAATATCATAAACTATTTTAGGTTTTTTTCTCTCTAAAAACGTTTGTACATACGGTTTTTGGGATACAGGCTTTGGAAGGTTAACACATAAACCCTGCGCCGCCGCCTTCGACTAGCACATCTCTGGTAATTCTGGGTTCATCTCCATTTTTAAGTTCAACTTTTTTATAAACATCGATTTTGTTTTCCTTTTGCCAATTGATTTGGTTTTGTTTCAGTTGTGTAAGTTTCAGAGAAGATGTTGGACATAAATCTCTTCAGAGAAGACAAGGGACACAATCCCGAAATCATTCGTGAATCCCAGCGTCGTCGGTTTGCTGATGTTGATCTTGTCGATCAGGTCATCCAACTTGACAAAGAATGGCGTCAGCGTAAGTCATCTCTATCTTCTTCAATTTACATTTCACTGTAAAATTTCGGTAAATATGCTCTATCTTGTATGTCATTCTGCTTCAAATATATACTGAAGATTAATAACAATATTAGCAAATAGGAAAATGTTTAATAGTTTTGATAGGTCAATTTTAATTGTTTTTAGGCTTTTGTTTGTTGTGGAGAACTCTCTTCTGTAAATATGGCTTCAGTACTGGCCTACTACTTTCAATAGCAATGTTGCTTTGATGAAATTTTTTTAGTGTTAAAGACTGATGATTAATTAGTGTCTAAATGTTAGTGGAGGAAATTATATGTTTTGATCTATGAAGATTCGTGTATAATTCAGGCCAGTTTGAGGTTGATAACTTGCGGAAAGATTTCAACAAGATCAACAAAGAAGTTGCCAAGCTCAAAATTGTGAGTGTGAATTCATCTGTCAATTGTTCTTTTTACATTGTTTGATATCTTGCAATAAGAGCTCATAATTCAGCACATCGACCAGCCTGATTCATGCCTACCCGGCATCGTTATGATTACAGTATACCACATCATTTATTTTGAACCCTAATTGAAAGGAGAACCCTAATTAATGTTTATATGTCATTGATGACCCTAAATTCCAGTTCCAATGTTAGGCTTGGTCCTTCTCTATTGTTATAGTCTGAAAGTAAAAGCCAATGTTTGAACCTTATTTCTTGTTATGAAAAGAATTATGGAGGTTAAAAGCTTTGTTTCTGTACTGAAATAGGATGATTCTTTTTTGATTCCATAGTCAGAAGCAGAAATGTTTTCCTTCTTTTGACAAAGAGACTGTCCCTCATGCTGGTGAGGAATGATGGATTATAAGAGATAATATTACAATGATCTCTATGTTGTTAAGACTATTTTTATGCTGGCTATCAACCTACCACAATTATCCTCCTTTATTAGAACTTATGGCTCTATGAAACTCAAATAGGTCGGATGCTAATATTGGAATATTTTAGTTCTTGATTTTTGAGCAACTAAAGTTAATTCTACTTATTTCATTGGCTAATGACTTTGTTTTCTTTTTAATATTACCAAGCATGTATGTTTTTCTAAAGTTCAATGTTGGAGTTGATGCTGTTATTTTCCTTTGATAAAGTCTGGTGAGGATGCAAGTCAAAAAATTAAGGACACTGCAGATAACAAGCAACTAACTGCAAAGAAAGAGGCAGAAGTACAAGAGGCTCGAGCCGCTTTATATTCAAAGCTGGAAATCATTGGTAACCTTGTGCATGATTCAGTGCCAGTCAGTAATGATGAGGTATGTGGATTTTGTTGCTTTTTTAGTGACATGTGAGCTTAAAATAAGAACTTCATTTTTAATCAAAGATTATTTTGTAGGCAAATAATGCTGTAGTTCGAACATGGGGAGAGAGGCGGACTGAGAAGGGTCTTAAAAACCATGTTGATCTCGTGGAAGCTCTTGGAATTGCAGACATAACCAAGGGTAAGGACTATGTTGAGCTATGGGATTAGACATCTTGCATTTATTAAGTGTGCTTGCTTAAAAACACCATATGAGAGTTTTTCATGTGGGTATTAGAAAACATGACATATCTCTCTCTCTCTCTCTCTCTCTCTCTCTCCCTCCCTCCCTCCCTCCCTCCTCCCCTCCCTCCCCTGCTCTCTCTCTCTCTCCCTCCCTCCTTCTCCCTCTCTGGCCTTTTTTTTTGTATTTCTTCATTCTATGCTTGCTTTGTTCAAAGTTATTGGTCATATGTTGTATTCTGGAATTGTTTTTCCATCCGTTATTTTACTGTCAACCCGCTACGTTCGGGATAAATTGTTCCTCTTACCCTTTTCCTTCCTGAAAAATTGTTGTTCAATTTGTATTCTTTTGTTAACTGGTATATGAGTTGCAAGTTAATGCAAAGTATTTAATATATGTAGGTGCAAATGTTGCTGGAGGAAGAGGTTACTATCTGAAAGGGGATGGTGTACGTCTTAACCAAGCATTAATTAATTTTGCTCTTGATTTCCTGGAGAAGAGGAAATATACTCCATTGCAGACTCCGTTCTTCATGAGGAAAGATATCATGGCAAAGTGTGCTCAGTTAGCTCAGTTTGATGAAGAACTCTACAAGGTAATATCCCGTATGTTTTGATACATGGTGCTGAATGGAATTAATAGAGACTCATAGTGCAGCCCATTCCATGAATTAGTTGCTGTAACTGCAACAAAAGTCCTTTTGAAAACAATGTCGGTTTATTTTGGAGGATCCTTTTGAGTTGTGTCAGAATGAAAAATCACCAATATACTGTTCATTAGTAACAGTAACTCTGCATTTTTTTAAAGAAAAAGATATTTCATTTAATGGACAAGAAAGTACCTAAAATGTGTACATCAGAATAGAATTTCCCTATGCCCGATGATTTAAGGTTTACATTAAATTCTACATTCTTAGCGTTATTTGCTTTCCTGTTTGAAATTATTGATGGCTTGGTGGTGAGAGATACCTCAATTATCTTTTATTTTGATAGGTCACTGGTGAAGGTGATGACAAATATCTGATTGCCACTGCTGAACAACCTCTGTGTGCTTATCATTTGGATGACTGGATTCATCCTTCACAGCTTCCATTAAGGTATTGTAACACAACCTGGCACCAACAGCGTCCTCTATTGCTTCTATTGCCAGTTGGCTTTTATGGACTAACATCCATGCCATTCACCAGGTATGCTGGATACTCGTCATGCTTCCGCAAGGAAGCTGGTTCACATGGCCGCGACACACTTGGAATTTTTAGAGTCCATCAGTTTGAGAAAGTGGAACAGTTTTGTTTAACCAGTCCAAATGGCAATGACTCGTGGGACATGCATGAGGAGATGATTAAGAACTCAGAGGAATTCTTTCAGCAGGTACGTCTGATTTTCTCTTCCTTTTTCTGGGATATTGTTCTGTGAGAAGAAGTATATTTAAATCTGCTTAAGAAATAATGATAGGACAAAGGTCTATTTATATTTCTAACTCAATGAGTCACCAAAGTCCCTCATTTATTTACTGGGTAGGAACGTGACAAATTGTTACTCCGTTGCTGCAGCAGTACCTTCCATAATTATGCTACACCCCTTCAGACTAAAATACACCAATTTGTATATAGCAAGTACTCATTGGAATCCGAATGTCACTTTGTCTGGGTTTGCACCTCTTGAACACACCGAATGAAAACCATCAGGAGTTCTTTTCTTGAAATAATCTTTCTTTTGTCCAATAGCCCGTATTCAGATATATGTGCAATTAGCTACTTTTGAAATCAAAGTTGTTTGTTTAAGCAATTCATTCTGTTAAATCCTGAAATTTTGTGCTTTATGATATAGTGGTAATGAATAAATGAATTGCTACAAATTGATTGGCCATTTGCAGAATGAAGTTCTTTTGAAAATAGTCCCGGAAACTGTTTTCCTTAGTTTTTATTAGTCAGGACCTACTTGTTCACAACTGACTAATCCTACCAGGTCCGACCTCCCAGTAGCACATGTATAGGGTGAATTTGTACGTTAAGCTTTAGGTAGAGATAAGAATTCACCTTTTGTTGCCTTACGGATTGGTTCCTAAGGTTGCTATTCCAACTCTCTGATCCATAGGCCACCTCTTTAAGGGCTTTGATCTAGTGGTAAGACTGCATCTTGTGATGTGTGGGTTAGGTGCAAGTAACAGATCAAGACTTGCCGCAGACAAAAACCTAGTATTTAAGTCGAGAAGGTTATAGAAGGGTGGGCCTGTTAGCCACTGAGCTTTTAACCATCTCCTTGGTGTTTCTCGGTTTTTGAAAAAAGATTATTAATGGACCACTATCTGATTAAAGTATGGAATTAGCACATTGTATAAGTGTAGGTGGAAATGACTTTGCAGCTCAGGAATGGATTCTGTTTCACTATGTCAAGTATTAGCCATTTACTATTGTTTAGTCATATTATTTATCATTAGGCTGATTTCAAGGAAATCTAAACCGCTTTTCTTTTTCACAGCTAAACATTCCTTACCAAATTGTGGCTATTGTTTCTGGCGCACTGAATGATGCAGCAGCAAAGAAGTATGATCTGGAAGGGTGGTACCCTGCATCATCGGCTTATAGAGAGCTTGTGTCCTGCTCAAACTGCACAGACTATCAGTCGAGGAAATTGGAAATTCGGTTTGGACAGAAGAAGGTATTTCACTAGTGTATATTCAGAGTGTTATCGAACAGTGCAAGTCAACTTAAGTTTCCAATGTTCATATTTTGTTTCACACAAATTTGAACTACTTTGACATTTATTGTTTCCTTAGGGTAATGAGCAAGCAAAGCAGTATGTGCATTTATTGAACTCCACCCTTACAGCGACAGAGAGGACTATGTGCTGTATACTTGAGAACAACCAGAGGGAGGATGGAGTTGAAATTCCTGAGGTTCTACGACCATACATGGGTGGGAAGACATTCATGCCTTTCCAGGCCTCTCCAGCAAAAGAAGCTAAAGGAAAGAAGTCAAAGGCATGATAATCTATCCAATCTTATACACTTAGGGGTCGTTTGGTAGAAAGAGTGATAATGCAGGGATTAGTAATGCAGGGATTAACAATGCAGGGATTAACAATACATGGATTAGTAATGCAGGTATTATTTTTTATCAAGTGTTTGGTTCATTATTTCCAATCTAATCTTGTGTGTGGCTTAAGACTCTACAAAAGGCTTATTTCCAATTATACCCTTGAATTATTATGTGATTTTTATTTTATGTATAACATTATGACATATTAATTGTGAAAAAGATGTGAAATAAAATGGTTATTGAATAATTAATTTGCAGTATATATTCAATTTCCATTAACCATCAAAAAAAGAATATGACATCGAAGTAAAAATAGTAAAAGGATCAATGTGGCAAATTATCACTTAGTTAATTTAATTAGTAGGTTAATTATCATTTTTACAAGATTGTCAATTAATGATTATAAGAGTTTAAGATCTATGAATTAATAATATACAAATTATTCACACAATTAAATTACCTAAATGATAATTATATGTAACTCTATTTATCAACATGCAGTGTTAAATTATAACAACAAATTAATAGCCATAGTTTTTAGTTTATTATGTCCACATCGGCAACGTTTATTTGCAACATTTTTTATGTATTTTTGAAAAAGTTAACCGAATTCTCTTGGGCAGTTGAGTACTGTATACAGAAATTGAGGGGCAGTTCAGTCATTTGTTGCTTTATCCAAGGCTTATGAAACATGGTATTAGTAATCCCTAGGTATCCTTGGTATTAGATAAGACCACATATGGTGTATTAAGTTATCCATGTATTAGGTGGGTTTCAGTTGAAATGTGCTACCAAACATTGTATTGGATGGATTAAATTTTAATCGAAGGACTATTTTAATTAATACATCCTACCAAACGACTCCTTAAACTTCCATTGTGAAAAGAGCTAAATCATGTATTCTCTTGAACTTTGGACCCTCCTTTTAAGGAGTCCTAAGGAAGAACAAGGGAATGAAGGCAAGGGCAGATAGTTTTGAATTTGGTAGTGTAACAAACGAATTAGAAAACAGTTTATTTAAGTGGGTCATCGACATAGAAAAGCAGATTGCTATCTCCCACTTGATGTCATTTTTTGTTTAAGTTGATTGATTGCTTTCAACTCCTATTACTGTATTGGCAGATGTTAATTGCATGATTATTTAAGCCTTTTTTGAACCTATATTTTGTTGTTATCCCTACTGTAGATGGAATTGTCACTAATAATTGAGGGGTTTTACAGTAATGGACTGGTTAATAATATGAGACATTAAATCTCACGACTACATTACCATTATGGTGGAATGACAATAGGTGGTTGAAGTGGATACATATTTCACTTGGTAAAACATCAGTTCATAACTCATTAAGCTGGCATTGTAATAGATTGACCTTGATTTATACATATAAAGTTTAAAATCCTACAAATTGTTGCATATTGTGGTAGCTTTACATTTACTTCTCATTATCAAATCTCTGGCTCTACCAGTTTTCAGAAGGCATATTGATATACGCAAAAGGGAGCATAAAGTTGAATATTAAAAATTAAATAAGAGGAAATTGAAGTGAACTCAAAGTTGCTTTTTGAAGTAACTCAATGTAGGACCTAATTAGTCCTTAATCCATGTGATAAAAGGGTCCTACAATGAGGTTAATTTTCAACGCGTATGCATAATGTTATCGTTTTCTACAAGTTTATTAGTCACATCCCCAGGAAAATCACGACTACAATTATTAATCAAAGTAATGAGGAAAAAGGCAATTATTTAATTCTCCTACTAATTGAAGTCAATAATTAAAAGATGTTTTTGACTTATTCTCCAAGCTTCAAGCCACTCTATACACTCCACAAATGACCCTACATAAATTACATAATATAATATGAATTCTACTTGAGAAAAGGAAGAACATTCACATGAGTGGGAAATAGGTAAATGAAAGCAAGTTTCACAATTTAACTAATGAAAGAATAGAACAACTCATTCTGAAATTTCAAGGGGTTTCCAAAGCTGTTGATTACATAAAAATCAAAGAAAAGGCAGTAATTTCTCCTTAATTGAAAAAAAAAGGAACTCCTAAGTGTTTTGACCATTATTATAAAAATGACAATGTTTCACAACCCCTTACAAAGTAATTTTCATGTTTCTAATCTTTCATGCAAGGGGTTGTGAAGCATCTCTGATCATACAAATTCTTTTTCCTAACATACAAAATATAAGAGTATTACTCGCACCCAAAGGTATGGTTTAGTGGTCCTATAAATGATCTGATGAGCTCTATGGAAGCAGGACTTAAATCCTAGCATAAACAAAAAAGGACAAATGGTTATATAATTTCTTGAGTTACCCGTGTCATCTATGCTGGTAGGAGATAACAAGTACCTAGTGCACTGATCTATCTATATATATACAAACTATATATTATATCTTCTTTAATTTGCTCATCTATTGTGCAAGGGATCAGGAGATGAAGGCACTTCTCTATTGACATATGCAACAAAACCGCCTTCATCATCTCCAATAATGTGGCTGATGCTCCTTGTAGTAGCTACAGGACTTTGTGCATTATCTTCCATATTGATGTTGTTGTTATCTTGCTCCATTAGGTACCCGCGACCTCCCAAAACATCTTGTTGTATCGTCACAAAGATCATTAAAAAAAGTATGATACTTGTTCTGGCAAGCATGGCCCTTTAATGAACTTCTTCTCACTGTCTCTCTTTGCTTGATAAATTTTGTATGAGAATGTGTTTGTATTGAGAGTTAAAAAAATGAAAGATATGGCTAATGAATCAAGTGAGAAAAAATTAGATTGTGTGTATGAGTATATATATTTGAGGGAGCTGCATGGTAGTAGCTTTATATTTAAACAATGTGTGTGTGTGTGAAAAGTGTGAAGTAATTAGTCAATATATACAATGGGCTTTTTGGGTGGGATTTGGTTGAATAATTTTTTGGTTAGTATTTAAAAAAAGTTATAATTCTTGGAGAAGTATGGATGATGACAAAATGTAATGTCAGCACAAACAGTGATTGCTAAAATTCTTAGAAATTTCTACCAATAGACTTTTTCTATAAGCTTTTAGGTAAAAATCCACATACCTTAAATTCAGGATCTAACTTGACTCTAGCTTAGTATCTTTCCATAAAGTCTAAAAGGCCAAAACCTAATGTTTGTGCAAATATCTATGTATAGTACAACTTAATTTAGCTCTTTTGTGTTTGACTGTGACCTACTCTCACCGTTTCAATTTATGTGACATCGTTAGACTTATCACAAAGTTAAAAAATAAAGAATTTCAAAAAATTTGTCATTTAAAACAGATCTTCCATATTTGTATGAATATAAATCATGTCATTAAGACTAAGAAGAAAAGTGTATCACGAGAATCGAACAGAGAAAAATATGTTAAAGTACTTTATAGCTTTGATTTGATAATCAAAAGGGTTCTTGCCTTTGAAGAAACAACACATTTTTCACAAAAGGCATCTTTAGCGTTTTGTTTTGTTTTAGGCTTCTTCCTTGATTTAATACCATCTTTTGTTTCTTCTTTTGTTCTAACCACTCTTAAAAGTAGAGATTTGTACTATTAAATTATCATCTCTCTCTATCTCTTCCGACCATAAAATCTTGTGACATTTTGTTTAAATTTTAATTTATATACTATAGTTAAATGAGTTATTGGTGCTCTTTCTTTTGCATCAAGTTGATTATGCTTTTTTTCTCTAAAGTTTAACTCTTTCTTCAATAGGTTAATTGATTATACTATATATGAGTACTAATTTCTTGAAATTTTCTGACTTATATATGTTTTGGTACTTTGGGATTTTTTTTTATATTAACAAGTTAACAGACAGCATTCTTGATTTATTAAATCTACTCCTTCCCAATTCATATGACGAGTTTTTGTGTTTGGGCAACTTGTTTTTTCCCCTTTTACTAATGCCTAGTTTTCTTACTTTAGCTAATATCTCTACTGCCCTAAACTTATTGGAAAATGAGCACTTTAGAGTTAGAGGAGTAGCATCTAGATGAGCCATTTGAGGTTGGGGTAGTGTGTAGCCGCCCTCTTTATTTTTGAAAATTCTTTAAATATGCTCGGAGATTGTCAGCTCTTCAAACGATTATAACGTACATGAATATAACATGTTTTTGAGGTGTGAGAAAATCATCTCTATATTTGTTCGAAGATTTGAAACTGCTAGGTAAGTTGCTAATTGAGCTTTAGCTTAGTGTGATTAAACTATATTCCTACTCTCACTATTTTATTCGTCCATAAAAAGAAGAAAAAAAAAACCTTTGTTTTTTTAATATGTACTGAAGATATCAAGACATATTCAAGTCTAAACATGGAAATTAGAAAGTACTACTTTAATGACATATTGGTTGAACTTGAAGATCCGATCCGATCTGATCACTACACGTGTTGTATAATGTATAAGCTTAAACTTTGAGATTATGATCATCCTGTATGCTAACTGCTGACAAAAATAGCTTGCAGTAGTTGTCTTAGCCAACGTGGTGACGTTTTTCTAAATTCTAAATATATACTCCATTGACTTATGAAAAAGTTTATACATCAATTTACATGTATGAAGAAAAAGAATCCCTCTTTATATTAACAAAAATGAGTATATTAAGGAGTGCAGCAGCAAGAGTTGAGAAAATAGTAACTAATCATCACAATCTAATGTTGACCGCAAAAGGAGCAACCAAGACAAAAAATTGAAAATTTGGTCATTCAAAGGTCATCATTGCAAGCAAAAGTATTTCCGCATGCTTTGAATGGACTTTGCTTAGCAAATCTCGACACTAAACACAAATGCTTGACCAGATCATCGATCACGGAACATCAAGACTACTATTAAAGCTCAAAAGTGTAACATTCTCAAACATACTTATGAGAACACACCCTAAGATTAAGGGGGAGCTGAGAACGAACCCTTCTGGTGAAAGTGAAACTATATTATTGTATATTGTCAAAAATGAATGAATACAGTTCCGTTTCAATGACCAAGCCACACTTCCAGACAAGTTGATACGAAGAACAGTGTGCTCTCTGTGATTATATGACATATTCAAACCGATCCTAGATACATTTCAATAGTTCCGTAGCTATACTGTAACGTTGAATAAGTAAACCCTCAGTACCAAAGCAAGAGCAAGTTGCAACAGGAAGATAGCAGCCACAATGAAGAACCACCTTTCGCCAGCTGATGCTATGTGGTGTTTCAGATTAAGAGCAACAAATGTGGCAGACATGAAGCCAGCTACACCAGCAACCACCCATCTCACTATCTCCCAGGGAACAAGAGACAGACACTGTAAACAGAGTAGCCATAGATCTTAGTATGGATCCTAATGCCAAACTTAAAATGAGTGTGTAAATGATTAATCAAGCAACAGGATTCCAAAAGCTCAACAAAGTATCCGGCAATTACATAAACGTACCAATGCTGGAATGAAGACAAAAAGGGAATAGCCATAAAGGCACAGCAGCTGAACGAGGCCAGATGGGGCAGAGAAGTACTTGAGGACCAGAAACAAGCAAAGAGGAACAATAGTGGAATAACCATAGAATAAACCCGCGGACCAAGTGATAAGGTTGATGTCATAGTTCCACTCCTTGTTCTGTAGTTTGTGTGCTATATAGGTAATAAATGTACCAATGGAAGCCGCAACAAAAACCAAGGTACTGCATATCCAGAACGGGCCATACCTAAAATGAAAAAATTGTATAGTTATGGTAGAGAAATTCGCAAATATTGACACAATTGATAAATGCACTGATGATATCTTAAAGGACACAATCAAGTGCAGATAATGGCTGCATAAGCATCTAGCAGAGTTTAGGCTGGTTTAGAACATTAGACGCAAATTTTGCAAACATCGTTTCTCTTCCTACATTGCACCCTTTAGCAAAACTTACCCACAGGCAAGTTCCGAACAAGCTTCTTCTTACTCACAGAACAGGTAAAACTGGGGCTAAAGCCGTACAGAGGGCTGTAGTGGCAAAACTTCACTTGCTAATCACTGTTCTTTCTTACTTTAATTTCTTTAAGTAGGTTGCTTTATTGTTGTTACTTGTTTGTCCAGGAAGGTATTAAAATTCCATATGCGCACTACCAATTCCCACAAAGCAAACAAAATGGAAACCAAGTACAAAGGAAGCAAAGGTATGAAACCAGTCATAATGTATCACTTGGCCAACAACTGAAATAACTTTTCTTCAAACAAATTCGGCAATCATCACATAGTTGGTTCCATCATTCTAAGCAGTGTCCAAGCAAGGTACCAGAATCCAGAATGACCATTATTAGCTTGCCAATAAACAACCATGTGTTTTTATATCCGAGTCAGAAGTGATGGAGGAACATGCATAAATAAGATGAAACAGGACACAATGAGTAGCTGAATGATTCAAACCCACCCAAACATACAAACAAAAACCACTAAGCAACCCAAAAATAAAGAAAAGTAAAAGTAAAATTTATGAAAAGAAACCGAGTAAATAAAAGGTCTGAATAATAAATAGACAATCTTAAGCAATCTTAATAAAATAGTAGAAGACGTGTAGAAATAAGAGATAGAAGAAGAAAGCAAAACAAATGCATGTAACTACTAGAAGGAAAACTGATTATTTGCACAAAATACAGTAGCAACAGTACAAAGCACAGCACAAATTCCAACTTGAAATTGAAAAAGATAACAGCCAAAAAATTTCTTGTTGCTTTTTCTCTAATGGTAATTTTCAAAATATACCACCAGAATTTGAGACTAAACTCCCTTTGGTTAATGTAATAAATTTTAACAGAGGATCAAAGGAAAATTCACAGGATTTCCCTTTCAGTTCTCCTTTCTTAAGTTTTTCAAGCAGGAATTTCACTTGACACAAACATTAGACGAACAAGCAATACAACAGCCAGTTCATAAAAGAACAAGCAACGACAACTAACAAATCTTTACAGCAACAAGAATTATAAAGAACTGTTCGGTATCCACTAGCCTGAATTTACACTAAACAATCCCCTTACAACCTGCATTTGATTGGAACTTCACACCAAAATAAATCACTATTCAGATCGAACAAGTCTTTCCCATATTGTGTCAGGCTCATAGACAACCTCCCAGCCAACACCGTCCACCGGTAAATGCTTCTTAGTCATTTTATGTTTCAAAGGGAGGTAAAAAAACAAGGTCTAAATAGCTGATCAATGAGAATATTATTGGAAGGAAATGTCAGAAAGGGATACTTGTTAAGGGGAATCGCCCCCTAAAATAAAAAAAATAGAACAATAATATTCAAGAAGAGAAGTGTCAACAGGGGGGGAAGACACATTCTTGTTCTCTTAGAAACGGGAAATACCAAGGGCAGAGTGATGGAACTAAATGGGATAAAAAATATAAATGTCATTTAATAATGGTCAAACCTCACCTTATCAAAAAAAGGGTAAAAGCCCAAAAATCTATATTTCTAGGAAACAACTAGTAGTGATAAGTTTTCACAAGAGCTATAATTCAGAATAATATACAAGGATAGTAAATGCTAATTCAATAAACAATAGAAAATGAAAGAACGGGGAGCATACAAATCAGGCCTATCGGCAGTCTTCTCCGAAAAGGACCCAGTGAAAGGAAGTAGAGAATCTTTTATCCTCTCTAGAACATCAGAGGTATCAACATCAAAATAGGGCTTATAAGCAGCAATAGTGAAAGCGCGAAACCAACCACTCTGCTGGGGCTCATCAGAACCAGATACTGGCTTAGAGAATGAATCTACAACAACAAATTATAATTATTAAACAAAAAGTGAATAGAAGTAAATTCAACTTGAGCCAAGAAAAATAAATATGCTAAAAGTACTAATAACATAACGAGGACAGAAAAGCATGAATTGCAGCTTCCTTCCGTTAAAGCTTTGAGAGTTTTATCTTTTTGTAGATAATAAATAACTCAATAGTCAATATGAAGGAGCACCAGATGATAAAACATGTACGGAATTAAGTATACCTAGAGTAAATGTGACCACATCAACCCCTCGAGACCCATTCTGGAACTTCCTTATTTTCCTATATTAATTCTGGAAAAACGATTTTTTCCTCAGTCATTTTGACTTATAGTTCACATCAAATTGTATTTCTGTTTCCTATTTCGTATAAGCAAAACAAGTTCTTTCCTATGATTCTAATGTATCATATAGTACTAGACTACAAGCATAACATTCAAAGCATCATCACTTCCCCAAAACTAATCTGATTTTGACTCCCATACTGATGAAAAATCTCCCCACTATTGTAGCGTCTTGCCCACTATCAAGATCTTCCACAACAAGACTTCTTTAAAAATGTCATTAGCTAATAAACCAATTTCCCTTCTTTACAACTTTTAATCTCCCCAAAGCAACATCGGGACTGAATTTCTCACTGTTCCAGACAAACTTCCAAAAAATTGATTTGGACCAGCGCTACTAAAAACAGATTGAAGCAGGAACTAGTGCTACCCTAACTTGTTGTTCAAGAAATTTACTTTCCTAATTTAACCTAGCAGTTGCTTGGAAAATTCACAGATCTTCCTCATTTTGTCTCTTCTAAGCAGTAGTATGCCAACATCTCTCCAGCTCTTCTATTCTAATTACATCCCTTTGGGTAGGATAATTGTGTTTTTTTGTAAACACTTATGCGTCGGTTGGTCAACCCAAAGTTGTTCAACCAAGATTGTTCCGTTTTAGGTGGAACATCTCCAGATCAAAACCTCCAAGAACAATTAAAGCACCACTTTCCACCCTGTATATCTATGGGCATATGAAAGTGCACCAAGTAAAAGATGTGAGTCGAGAATATTTTTTCGCCAGTTAATTTGAAACATTTGTTGACATATATGATAATGTCCATTATCTTTTGGTGATTAAAACATATCAGCTGTCAAGTTAACAATCCAAATCATATCATTGTCAAAGATGTTGTCAATGTCAGTGTTATTACGATTCTGATTCTATTGATGACATCTTAAATACGTAAGGTTAGGTAAATAATGTATCACCACTGATGCAAGAACTGTATCATAGAAAACCTCAATGTTAATCCAAGCATGACATGATGAAGCAACCAATGATATAATACAAACACCGAACGGTAAATCCACCCCTGCTAACACCCTTGGATGCGGAAATGAATATACTTAACAACAGGAAATGTTTGCAAACTCAACTTTAGCATCAGAACTTGCCTCGACCCTTACCAGATACTAGTGTCATATCACCAACTTCAGAGATCTAGAATCAAACCTACTAGCTGCACTAGCTCTAATACGTGCATGTCTCAATTCTAATGAATCCTGCTTCTTTTTCCTTTTAACCCTTTATTCTTTCTTTGCAGAAAACTCAGTTGAATTCAGCTGAAAACTACATACTACTTATAATATTTTTTTATTTCATATAAAAAAAAAATAGTAGTATATCAGTAAATTAGGAACAGATACCGTCAGCATCACGTGGAGGTCCAGAAGCACCAGAGATTTTCCCCTGGGAACTGGAAGGTGGAAATGTCTGCAAATTCGACTCTGCAATCACAAATTAAGTCCAAAATTTCAAAACTGATTCAATATGATCCCAAAAAAAGCTATGATTTTGTTGAAAATGTGAAGACATTACCAGTGAATTTGACGGCAACTTGACCAGGTGGACCTGCAGCTGCCTGCAATATTCAAGAAAAAACACAATTAGATCTGCACAACGGCTAGAAGAATAATTCAATGAAACCGAAAAAAATTAGAAAAATTGAGAAAAAACCTTACAGGAACAGATCCTGAAACATTCTGACTATCAATTGCGGTGTAATTGCTGGACATCATCTTCGTTTCCTTTCAATATAGAAGGAAGAAATGGGATTTTATGTGTGTATATGCAAATTTGTTCTTTCAGCTCAGTCTCAGACACAGATCTGTGATCTTCCCCAAACTCTTTTCTATTTGTTTCCTTTTTTATTTTTGGGGTTTCTGTTTGGTTGTTTTTTTCAGGTAAGAGGTAGTGGTGGATCTTGGAATATTTGGGCTTTGGGTTATGGGCCCCAATTTTCCAAAGTGAAATTTGTGCCCATTATTCCTTCTTGGCATAACTATTCAGTAAATGATTTATTATTCATATTTTATTTCTACGATTTATAAATTGTTTTTAGATCACAATTAGAAGACTATTTTTGAGTTGGATATTTAAATTTTTGTAAATATCAGACAATAATCTATTTTTTTCTTTAAAGTTGAACTACAAATAAATATTTAACTCGAGTCTAAAATTATTCAGAAGAGTAATTTCTCATGAATTGTATTTGCTCTATTTTTATGAATATAAACATATCTGGTCAGTAACCTAAAAAGGGAATACAGTGGTAAATTAAGGATAAATTTGTGAGAATTTTGGTAGAAAATATGCATAAGCTAAAAATACAAAACCTAGTTGTGGTTTATATCGATGGACTATGTATATACATTTAAATGAAGTTGTAAAAAATTGAGTGAGACGATAAGAGTCTAAGCATTGTGTTTAAACATAGTCACTCTGTACTATCGAACAAAGAAAAACACATAGTATGTGTAAATAATAGATATCGCCCAGATGCACTGTCTTTAAACAAATCCAATTATATAAGTTTGAATATACGTAAATGCTAACGAGAAGATATCACAATGAGCTTTCAAAGTAGGTGCAAGCATGTTGCCGCCAGAAGTAAAACCCCAATATTTCTTCCAATGAATTGTTCCAGAGTAACTAAAAAGAGATTCTTTAACCAGATTATTCTGAAGTTGTTAAAAATAAATAAATTTTTCTTGTCAAATTATTCTCTTCTAAGATGACCAAAAACTATCATATTGTTCTCTTAAATTCATCATTCTGCTAGAGCACCTTGCAGACTGTAATTGGAACTAACTACTTAGACTGCAACCTTGCAATGAACTCTCTTTTCTTCTGATTTCTCATATAAACCTTTTTTTCACACAGACTCAGCTTAAATGATCACAATTTAAGCACTTTTTAGCTTTCTCTGCCTGAGCAGCAAAATTCTCCTAAGTGAGAGTATGAGGACCCAAGTTGTGGCAGAGATCTTTTCCTTGATCATTAGAAGCAATGCAGAGCTTAACACTGTTTTGAGGATTTGAGCATGTAATCCCTTGAAGAAACCCAAGAATCCTTCCTTCTTCCAGATAGAGCATATGACACCACTGATTGTCTTACTTAATTTAGGTTCAGCCTTCTTATCGTCATCATCGTCTGCTGCTTGAATCATGACCTTGCACCTGATTTCAGGTTAATGTTAAAAGGCTAATATTTGATCTGAAATAACGTCAATACGTGATGAAAGTTAAAAGAGATCCAACCTGATCGCTGGATAGGTTAGAACAGTGGCTATGCTCTTTGACAGTGCACCTAATACAAAAGCAGAGAATGCAGAAAGTACAACAGGCGATGTGACTTTCTCTGTTGTCTTCTCTTTATCTTTCAGCAATCGTTGTTTAAGTTGATCAAAAACTGTATACTGCATCAAATAAACATCGATTTTAGCATATAGTATACTCTATCATCAATCAGAAGAAATTTGTGGTTTCACATATAATAACACTACTTGAATTCACAAGGCTCCATTTAATTAAATCAAATCTGTATACTAGTGCAACTATAGACACTTCCTTCAATTTTACAAGAAAATACTTAAGTACCTGAATGGCAGGGTTGGATGTCAATAGTAAAGAAATCCCAAGGCCATCAAATGCTTCACTCCAACTACCTTCTGTAAGTGTTTTCCAAAGGCTTTTCGATTTCCCAAATGCACTTGTCTGCATCCTCGAGGAAGCAGTATCCAGTGGCTAAAGAAAGTCAAATAACTAAGCATCAGATTCCAATTGAGGTTTTGGCGTAAATATCAGTAGAATTTGATGTCAAACAATTGGAGTAAGAAGCATGGACATTTGACAATGAGTTTTTGGCTCATGTGCCTACATTTTCAATTCTTAGCACAGAAAACCCTTATATCATACATAAGTCATGACCTTATCACACACCATGATTAGACATTTGCGAAATTTAGTGTTTAAATTGAGAGAGTTGCACTACACCTTTTGCAAAGGGCAGCTATGAACAACCTGGAAAGTCACTCCATTAATTTTTTACTGGTCTATGTTGCAGGATCGAGATTAGGAGTGTTGCTTCTAAGACGCAACTAAAATTTTGCAATTTTTCCTTGGGGAAATTTGAGGACACGTACTATTTGAAAGATGCATAAAACTAGTTTCAATGTCTCAACAATTCTTTTCTTAGTTCCTTCCCCAGTTGAAAACAAACAAACAACATGCTTGATTGTTCCTCAAGAAGCATTTGCTGTTGATCAAATAGTAAGTCTTCAAAACACACTCCTAGGCTGTATTTCCTCACAACATGCAAGTGAGATAAAAACAGGAAGATCTTCTCTTTCTAGCAAGTCACTTAACAAGATACTAAGCAAATGCAAGTACATGAACTTCTTACCTGAGTTGTTATGGCTGTACAAGCGCCAGCTGCTGCTGCAATTAGCAAATTGGCTGTTGTTCCAATGGATTTGGAACCACTTCTCTCCAAATAGAGTCTCTTAAAGTAGCTATATCCATAGAAATACACAAACTGCGCAATGAAAGATTGCAAGTTCTTGGTTCCCAGACCTTGGTACAGTGACAGTATCTTACCTTTTGATATTGCCTCCACCAGAACATCAGAGAGATTACTGCAGAAAGGCAAAAGTGAATCAGTGACAAAACTAGCAATGTCGGGAAAAGCATAATACTCTATGTTCTAACAGACGCAGTGGAAGAGATACCAAAAAACATGTGTATTCAAATATAATTATTAGCACATTATCTGAATGGATGTGCAATGTACAAATTCCAGATGTGTTATGTCACTTCAATGAGATAAACAATTGGAAAAAGAGACACAGTAAAAGAACCTAAAAGAATCTCAGTTCCAGACTTCATTATAAAGTCCAAACTTTGAAGGAGCGGTCAGTCATATTCAAATCAATTGTCTCTTCTTCACTACCACGAGAATGAAACATCAGTTGTTGATAACTGAGTAGTAAGTTATGCGATTTAAACTTGGCATGTAGGCAGGACTCATTACAGTACACAAGGTTATTAACTCAATCAGCCATCTTGGTAAACAAAAAACAGATAATTTCTAACCGAAAAAATTTATGATTTAAAAAGGAATAATGATGAGACACCCTGAAGAGCACTGTTATCACATGAAGCAAAGAGTCTGCACAAAAAACCTCCAAGTCCATGAATCATGCACTCCATTTGCATGAGAATACAAGGGAAATTTCATTCCTCATACTAAAGATGTAAAATAGAGGAGAGGACGTCTTCAATCAAGAAACCGTGTGCTTTTCAAATGCCCCTTTTAAATGGAACTGCCTAAACTAAAGATCTGCAATCAATAATAGCCTCTCTAATGACCCTGAACCAGAGGAGGTAAAGATACTTTTTAGACCTTCTAATATAAGCCAAAAATGCAATAGAAAGATCATGCACCCCATCGGTTTGGTCTATCGAGAATGAATTTTCTTAATCGACTAAGCAAGATTTCTTTGGATTGGACATCTGCAAATTTGATGACCAAGCATCGTAGTCACATTGCTTTTTGCAGAATAATGACGAAACCTTCTTGCCTGGAAACTCTAAAGGCTGGACATTTATATGAAAGACAATACCTGAATTCTCAGCCATGCCAATCAAGTTTCAATAGATAATACAAAGTCAAAAAAAATAGTGATATCTTTTGCAGATCCTGGGATCAACAAAAGATGCAACATACATAATTATGACTTATGAGGTTAACACAAATAATTTCCAACCACACAGCTACTCTCACACATTATGGACGTTTAAGAATCTCTGCAGACGAAAATTCATATCTGTATTTGAAAACCTCTCTTAGCTAACAAGGTTTACTGAATCTCTGCAATGGACTTTTCCTTTGACTTATATGGCCAAAGTTGTTGGGAGTTCTGGGATAACTCAGTTTCCACAGACACTTTTTTTTCTAAAGTCGATTATTACAGAAATTACCAGACTATTCCACCCTCCCTTAGTGCTTGTACATTTTCTTACAAACTTTAAAGAACAAATGATTGATATACATCAACCCTGATAACTTGGGAAATTTTGGGGCATCCCTTTCTTTCCCTGTTGATCTCAAACACTAGAAACTTTTACATAAACAATTGAAATTTAAAGGCTAGAACTTTGAAAGGTCTACCGACAAAATCACTACGAAAAGTTTCACTACAAAATAAGTATTCTGTAGAAAGAATGCCTTTTTAGCCTAAAAGGCAAGGGAATAATGCGATGATTTGCAGAAGAAACATTTTTAAAAGGTGAATATCTAAATTAAGCCATGGAACCTTTTCCAAAGACAAAATTCACTTTTATTCTTGAACAAAAAGCCACATTGAATTTCAGTTGATCAATCTGAAGCACAAGTCCCTTTTCAAGATCCAAATTTTGATTATCAATCAAGGGTTCTTGGTTGATCCAGTCCCACCCCTTTATAGAAAATTCATGTTTTCTTTTTCTCCACAAAAAACAATCGTACAAAAAGAAACAATCAATTGCCCATCTATACAAAACAACCAAAAATCTGATTAAACATCAAAAACAAGAAATCCCATGATCAGAGAAAAGTAGGTAAAAAAAATCAAAAAACCTGTATTTACGGAGACCATGAGCTTGAACCTCTGCTTGGTACTTAGCTTTGCAGGTATCAAGGGGGTACAAGATAGTAGTGCTAACTAGAGCTCCAATGGCTCCAGAAGTCGCTTCTGATATAGATTCCAGATCAGCTGACATCTCCTCTCTCTCTTTTTTTTCTCTCTCTAAAACTATACAAATTATAATCAAGAATTGTATTTACCACAACAAAGATATCAAAATTGAAGACTCTAATGTACAAATTTGAAAATAATTGATCTTTTAACAAACACGCCTGGGAGAAAAATAAAGTAGGCGGCTTTGAACGCGACTATAACTCTTATGCTATGAAAATATATACTGATACGGTGGTGTGGGGTCCTATGATGGGTCTTCTCGGGACGTGTGATACGTGATTACATGCCAAACGATGTTTTTAAATTATTTTACAATCTATTGTTATTATTTTTAAGTTATTAATTTTTGTAATTTATAAGTTTATTTTTTTTAGATTTTGAGCTTAATTGTTAAATATATGTATATTATGTTTAAAAGAATTTAAAGCTTCTCTATCTAAATAAATTTTTAAATTTTAGAACTTTAATTGTGTTATATATATAGTCATCGAGAGTATAATATAAAACTTAAATAATAAACAAATTATTTAGTGAATATGTTTTATTGGATTTTAAATGTGATATGTACAAGATATATGTTATTTAATTTTGATATTCTCTTTCCTGAAGAAACAAATATGGGACAAAATAAAAGATTTGAAGGAAGACCAAAAAAAAAAAAAAAGTTGTTATAGTGAAGATTGAAGAAATTAAACGTGATTGCAAATATGATTTTTTGTTGTTGTTGTTGCATTTTCCACGTGCCATATCCTAAGGTGGACTGATTTGCTTTACACGACTCCTTTGACCTTCCTACTTATCCTCTCCGTGCCCGTTTAAGAAACTTCTTTTTATTTATTTATTTATTAAGCACGTCTTTTTATTTGCTCCATTTTATGAAAAATAAACATTAATTGCCTTATATAACATAAAGAAGATTATCAACGTTCAAAATTCTTCTTTTATTTTGTTAATGGTGATATGATTTTTGTTTCTAAACATTAACGTTTTAATCTATAATTTGAGGATCTTTGTTATTACTCTATTAAAGAGAGATTTCAAACTCATTTATGATAGTACTATAAAATAGGGAAGCTTTTTAAGGAAATTCTAACAAAATCAATCCAATTTTGATTAAACGTTTGAAAGCTCAATGGTAAGTATATTTTCTAATAATTATGGTGTAGGAAAGATATTTTTTTAATTATTAGAAAATATACTTTCCTACACCATAATTATTAAAAAATATTCCATGAAAATGTTAGTAATAGAAAATAGATTTCTATAACATGATAAGACAATATAAGAATACTCTTTTACATACTAAAAAGGTAAAAGGGATAAATATATCGTGCAATATTATAAATGGTATGTAAATATCATTTATCATATTTTAGAGATATTGATACTTTTGTTGTTCATAAACTAGAGCATATATACCATTTATACTAACGGATATGCACGTATCATAATATTATCCACCGATCCAACATTTATCGATGGATAAGATTGTGTCACGTGTCCCTGATTAATCTTTCGTTGGAATAAAGGCATATATGCTCTAGTTTTTAGACGACATGTGCAACAATGTCCCAAAAGTATGATAGTGGATATTTGAATACCATTATGATAGTTCAAAAGTATATTTATCATTTTAAAACTATATTTTCTCATTATTTTCTTAAAAAGATAATTTCTTTACCTCATGCAAAAGTTCACGATGTTAAAAAAGAAAGGAAAATGTTGGTAAGTAGTGGACAAAATAAACATTTCATTTATAATTAATTCTTGCAATAATTTAGTCATTCTTAGACTAAAATTACTATAATATAACCTAATCACATGAGAATTGACTTCGTAGAGCACTAAGGAAAAATACTATTATTATTTTGCCTTTTAATAAGATTTTTTAAATTTTTTACATATTAGAAATTTAAAAAAAAATCATGTTTTCCTATTCAATTTGTAATTAGTCTAACACTTTGTTTGGATCATTGTTATCAATTGTTTCATAATGTATTGTATTGTACTGTATTGTACGGTAGATACAATGTTTGGCTAGATTGTATTGTTTGTTGTTTTTTAGTAACATTTTAATTGTTTGGTTTGATTGTATCGAACTGTATTGTAATTTATAAATTTACTAAAATATCCTTAATTATTCTAGGGTAAGAGTTTTGACTAGGTTTAAATAATTAAGGTAAAGGATAAAATAGTGTTTTGAAATATTATGTAAAGATATAATTGGAAAAAGAAATTAAGTAATAATGGAAACACACCAAATTGGTTGTTCCATAAAATAGGGGTTTCCATTGTAACGTAACAATAAAATTTAACAACACAGTACAATATATTTTAAGTAACTATCAAAATAAACATTATATGTATAGTAACGATACAATACAATACAACAAACATTATACGTATAGTAATGATAAATACAATACAATGGATAACAATGATCCAAACATAGAGAGATTTTTTTTCCTCCTATCTACCAATAACCACTGAAATGGTGTCGGAATCCTAGAATTTCATACTTCACAAAATTGTACATCCATAGAAAAATAATTAAGAGAATTCGTTGTCTCCCTAGTCTTTTTTATATGATAAAAATAAATAAATGTAATGATGTAAATGAAATACTTCATAATTCTTTTTTTTTTAAAAGTGTAGGATCACATACGTTTATAATCTTAAAGGATATTAATTGATAATATAGAGAGAGAGAGTCCGAAGCGTAAAGGCAAAAAAAGTTGACAAAAATTCTAAAAGGGTACATTAAAAAAATTTCTAATCAAAACGGTAAAATCGCTACGTTATGTAGCGATTTACTTTAACGTCGTTAATCAAAATAGCTGCTCGTAGAGCAATTTTTTTTCTTGAAATTTTTTATTATTTTTTTAAAATTGGAAATCGCTGTCAAGGCAGCGTTTTTTTAACAAATTGTTTTTCCTTTTTACGTTTTTTTTAACAAATCGCTGCCAAGGCAGCGATTTTAGTGCTTTTTTCTTTTCCTTTTAATTGTGACAACTTACAATTGCTGTCTTGGAAGCGATTCATTAAATTTTTATTTATTTTTGAGATAAGTGTCAAAAACACACCTAAACTATACCTTTTTTTTTAGTTTCATACCTAAACTATTGAAAGTTTGAGTTTCATACATAAACTATCACTTTTTAGTTTGAGAAACACACATCTCTCTTTTATACCACTCTCATCTTGGTATGTGTAATACACTCTCTCTTTTATTTTAAAGAATTTTCACATCACACTCCACATAGACAAAATATTCAACCTTGACAATAAATAAATAAATTATTAGATTAGTTAAAATTAAAAATTAAAAAACTATTATAAAAAAAATAATATTTTCTTTATAAAATAAAATGTAAAATATTTTTCTTACCCCACACCATTTTTAAATTTTTTTTATTTTTTTTAAAATTCTTTTATAAAAGTATTTCATTTTTTACTTAGCTCCTCCCCTCATCAAATACTAATTTAGATATTATTTTATTTCCTTAAAAATATAATCCTACCCATCCCACTAAATCCTCCGCTTTCAATTTTTTTCCCTTAGATATACATATAGATAATATTTTTTACTTGCCGCCACAAGACTTTTTATATTTTTTAGTTGTTTATGTTATATTCGGTACAGTAGTAGAATTTTTTTTCTAAAAATATATGTACATGCATATATAACACAAATTAAGAAAAACGTAAAAATAAAATAAAAATTAGGAGCAAAAAATTAAATAGGATAGGATAGATTTTTTTAAGTAAAATAATATCAATTTCTATCGGGGGGAGGGGGAGAGGGAGGGGGAGGATGAAATATGAAATTTTTAAAAATATTTTATAAATGATTTTTTTTTAAAAAAGGATGAGGTTGTCGCAGGGGAGGGGGGTACGTGGAGGAGGTGGTGGAGTGAGATAAGAAAAATAATTTAATATTTTATATGGATAGTAATTTTTAATTTTTAATTAATATTAATTTTTTATTATTTAATTTTATCTAGATAAAATATTTTATCTATGTGGAATGCCATGTGTCAAAGTTTTTTCATATAAAAGAGAGAGTGCACTACACACACCACTGAGGTGTGTTTTTCAAACTAAAAAGTGATAGTTTACATATGAAACTCACACTTTTAATAGTTTAGGTATGAAACTAAAAAAAAGTGAATAGTTTAGGTGTGTTTTTGACACTTATCTCTTTATTTTTTTTTGAAATTTTGTCAAAATAAAAAGAAAAGAATTCAATAAATCGCTGCCAACAATGCAAGTTATGATTTTTTTTTTTTGATATTTTGTTAAAAAAAATAAAAGGATTCAATAAATCGTGCCTTATTGAATCTTTTTTTTTGTTTAGAAAAAAAGAAAAGGGTTCAATAAATCGCTGCCTTACAATGCAAGTTACGAATTCAATAATCGCTGTCAAGACAATGATTTAGAATGCAAAAGGAAAAGAAAAAAGAACTAAAATCGTTGTCTTGGCAGCGATTTGTTAAAAAAAACATAAAATGAATTCTTAAAAAAACGCTGCCTTGGCAGCGATTTCAGAAAACAAAGTCAAGAAAAAAAAATCGCTCCACGAGCAGCGATTTTGATTAACGGCATTTAAGTAAATCGCTACGTCAGTAGCGATTTTACTGTTTTGGTTAGAAACTTTTTGATGTACCATTTTGAAATTTTTGTCAAATTTTTTTGCCCTTTAGGCTCCGGACTCTCTCTCTATATATATATAGAGAGATTTCTAATTATTAATGTGTTTAAACAATTTATAAAATTGTATATATATCAAAACTATAACTTGCAATTTTTATGTGTAAATGTTGATGATTTATTATATTTTACTATTATTTAACGTCTTTTCGATTTTAAAATAGATGATCTATCTTTTTTAAAATTGAATTTGATCTTTATGAGTGATCAATTTATTAAGATGACAAATATTTATCCTAAAATAATCCAAATTAGAAAATAGCAAACATGACAATAAAAATTTTCTTTTACTATAGTTAGTTAGAAAACCATAAAAATTAATATTGTCTGACATTATCTATTTTGACCAGATTATACAAAATAAAATTTTTCATAATAATTTGAGAATATAGTTGGATTTTTTTTTTATAAATTTTTAAACCAAATACGAGATTAGATAGAAAATAATGAATCAAATATTTAATAAAAAATAATTCATATATTACTAATTCATACAATACTAATTTTATGTTATAAATCTTTATATTATTACTTTTTATAACAAACGACCCCTTTAGGTATAACATGGACATGACTTTCCTTCCTCATTGTAGATAATTGACTTTGGTTATATTTATTTTCACACATTCTTTCTTAGCACGCCACCTCCTATGATTTCTCTAGTAATGTCATCTTCGATGAATCGCTCCACCATTAGCCTATCAACAAATGCACACGTTCATAAGACGTGATATTAAAATTAAAGTCATAATTTTAATTATTCCCACAAATATTATGTCGTATGTTGTCATTCTTTTATCTTGAGCATCCAAACAAATCGTGAATTCTCAAAATTTTGTAAAAGATATTTAGAAATATATATCTATATCATTGTTAATAAAAACAAATGAATTTAGATTACATCATGTTAACTTCATATATTGAAACATTACATATTAAGCAAAATGATAATTATTATATCATCAAAATTATTTTCCTCAAATACTCGAGGTATACCCTTTTAGGATAGAACGACTTACTTCATCAGAATAATGGTACCTTTCCGCTAAACTTTGAACTCACTCAAATCACACACAAAAAAATTAAAATGCAAGAAGAAGAAGAGTAGAAGATTAAAAAAATTGTGGTTGAAAAATAACAGGAAAATCCCTCTATTTATAGTCAACAAATGATAGTATGAACAAATGTTTTTTTGTCTTATCTAAAAAATCATGATTTTTTCGAGTAGTCACAACCCTTTGAAAAGTCACAACTGATTGAAAAAGTTACAACTCTTTGAAAAAGTCACAACTCGTCGAAAAGTCGTAATCGTTTGAAAAAATCACAACTCATCAAAAAAATCACAACCTAAATTAGAAATATTATAGCTATTTAGCATTTAAGTTAAAAGTTCAATACTTTTAAGGTAATATATAATATAGATGAGAGGTGTTCGTTAATATTTTGCATAAACGAATCATATAATGATAATTAAACATGAAGTTTGATTGACAAATTTTGTTCAAAAAAATAAAAAGGTATGCCCTTAACATTAACTATAACTTTGATGTGATGATTAACATTTGATTTAACATATTATACAAAAGGGTGAATTTGATTTCTTAACAACAAGATTGAAATTTAATACAAAATTTGATTTATTTAATAACAAAATTAAACAAACAATAAAAATTATTATGAACAATAAAATAATTGAATTTATTTAGAGCGTGTTTATGTCATTTTTCTAATAACAGGGTTGATTTTTTCTTACTTAATTTTGGAGCGACAAATAATATAATTATCGAATCAAAATATATATAATCACTCTAACAAAAGATTTTTAATAACATATTCGCAATGACAATAGAAAATGCTAAATCACACATAATATTATAATATCATAATAATAATAGTCAAATAAGTATAAACCTATTGCTGTTTGTCCTTATTATTATAATTTAATATATTAAACAATAATTGGCACAAATATTTGCTTTGTCATCTACTAATGGGCTTGTTGATGGGTCTCAACTTTCTCATACTGTTTTATAATTGAACGGGAAGCTCGTTGTTTCTTTTGATGTTGATGTTGTGTTACTCATTATAATTTGATAATGTGTGATATATTTGTTATATAAAGTCTTTGAAAAAACCTTTTTTAAAAGCATTACGATAATACTAATTGTTTGTGTTTATTGTATCATTCTTATTTATTCAATGCCTTCAAAATTCACTTTTGATCATTCCACCCCAAAACACTCCCGTGGCCTCGCTGGCCGCTGCGGCGCTGCCCATCTCCTTTCACTCCGATGGTATTTAGATAAGTTATATATAAATATTTTTAAAATAATATTTTTTTTAAAAAATATTTATAATTTAACGACTAATAAAATTTACTCCATCACAATCAACTATCTCTATTAATGGGATTATACAGAAAGATGGAGGCATGAAGCTTGTACACTTAATATGGGCATCAATAGCTCAATCAAGGCACAAAATAATAATACAATTAGCAGTGCTAGGAAAATTGCTAATTACCAAAGAAGAAATTATCAACCTAAATATAGGGTGAATAATTCCTTTTGTTGTCTTAGTGATATCATTTAAATATTGAATGCACATAGATTATTGTCATTATGGACGAACACTCACATTCAAGTAGATGACTTTAAGCAAGTGTCAATGCTCTTTTGAAGGAAGCACCGTAAGAAATTCTAATGATATCTATATGCGGTGTAATTTTATACCTATTCTTGGAGAAGTTGAAATTGAAAGATCTTCTAACAAATAATTACACAAGGTACAAAAATAATTACACATCAAAGAAAAATTTATATATAAACTTAAGACGTTAAATAAATCAAACATAACATATAGAAGTAGGAAGTTTATGCGGATAATACTTTGCATGACAAGAATATTTTTTCAAATTTCAAATATAAGTTTGAACTGTATCTGAAATTTTCATTATCAAATGACTAAAATTTAAATTAAAGTAAAAAATTCATAGCCAAACTTGGTCCTAACTTGCCAAATAGTAGTAGTAAAAAGAAGCATCATATTTTTAAGTCATTACGCAATGTTATGTTGTGGTACGATATATAAATACTAATTACTTGTTTATTTTTTTTATTTTAGTTATTTTTAATTACTTGTTTATTTTGATAAATTAAGAAAAAATATTTTTTTTATCCATTATATTCTCAAATAATTACTTTGAAAAAATATAACTTTTTAAAAATCTTAAATTTTAATTAATTTATTTCATAATTAATAAAAATAAATTGATGAATTTACTATGTCAATAATTATTACGGAGGAGTTATGTCGTAACGGACATCCAAACAGCTATTCGAACCTATTAGCATGGCCGCCCTGTTGGGACATTTTTGGTAAAAAAAGTTAAAAATAAAAATAAAAATAAAAATGTATAGTAACAGTTCTCAAACCCTTCATCGACACCCAAAAACCCTTTTAAGCCTAGAAAAAATATCCCTATACGCCTTCAAATTCTTGTCAAAAATCTTTTTCTCCAAGCTTCCTCGTCCATCAGCCTATTTTAACATCCCCTCGGCCCTTCAAGAATTTACAGATCTCACACTAAAGGTACATCTTGGTACCCAAATACTTATATTCTTTCTTTGGGGTTTAGCATTTGAAATCCATACCTCTTTCTTGTTTGATTTCTTCATAGACTCGGTTGGGATATTGATTCCTAAATACTTGTAGGTGAAGATAGAACAATCTTGATTTCTTTATTTTGTTTCGTGTTTCGTGTTCTTGGTGAATGAATACCCAGTTGGGATTTTTGGTCTCTAAGTACTTTTTTATGTAACTACATGTGACTGATTTTCTTTTGTTTTGGTTTTAGGGTTTTATCTTTCAAATCTTGACATGACTATTGTTTTAGTGACCACCCTCTTGGTGGTATTGATTGTTTTTGTTTGTGTTTGTACAGAAGGAGAGAAAGATTAGTGAGTGAATGGCAGGAGGTGGTTCAGCTGCTGGAAAGGGTGATGCCCCAACGGTTAGGATAGTGGTTGCAGGTGATGCTAAAACTGGAAAGTCTAGCTTGATCTTGACAGCCGCCACTGATACTTATCCACCCAATGTCCCTCCGGTGTTGCCGCCTACAAGGCTACCTGATGATATCTATCCTGATAAAGTACCTGTAACTATTATTGATACGTCTTCTAGGTGCTTATCATATTCCTTTCTCTACCTTCTTATTGTTGGTTTCTTGGCTACTTTTTGTTAAATTTCTTGGCTACTGATTATGTCTAAGATACTTATTTAGTTTCTTGGCTAGTGATGGTGTCTATGATACTTGTTAAGTTGCATATACCTTGTGTCTATTTTATTTTTTGGGCAAGTATCTCCCCGCACCATGTTCCAGCGGTCTCTCTTCTGGAAAGATCGAAGATGATTTTTTTTCCTTTTCATGGTTTTATGTACCTGGCCCTTTGTTTTAATCCAGTTGTCTTATATCAGACATGCCTATAAATCTTTACTTACAGAAAGTTTGTGCATAGAGCTGAAATGTCTTCTGTATGTGCTAGATTAATGTATATGCATGTCTGGGTATGTCTTGTGGCTTATCTGGGATATTTTTCACTCCTCTAAAAGTAGATAGTTGTAATATGTGAAATAACATATGAAATCTTTTGGTTTAGTTCTGATGTCTATCCATGTTACACAGTCCTGAAAATAGAGGTAAACTTGTGGAAGAGCTGAAGAAAGCTGATGCAGTTGTATTAACTTATGCTTGTGATAAGCCTGCAACTCTTGATCGGCTGAGTACTTTCTGGCTTCCTGAACTCCGCAGATTGGAGGTTTGTGCCAAGAATATGTGTATTCAGTAAACTCATCTTGTAAATTGTCAGGAATGTTGCACAACATATCCTTGGGAGGACTGCTTTAGAACTGTGGTAGTTAACTCATTAATTTTTTCTCTGACAAACTTGTTTTTGCATTTTCCTAATGTGTTGTGGACTACATTTTTGTGCAGGTTAGGGTTCCTGTTGTTGTCGTGGGTTGCATGCTAGATAAGAGGGATGAACAGTACCCTGTCAGTTTGGAGCAGGTGATGTCACCAATTATGCAACAATTTCGAGAGATCGAAACTTGCATTGAATGTTCAGCATTTAGACATATACAGGTAAGTCAATTTACTTGTCTTGGCTCATCACCTTGTCAAGCTAAAATGACTACAGAATCTTTTCATTGTCAGACAATTTGGTCTTTCTCCTGGTCTGAATTTTGATGGTGTACCTTTTTCCTCCTTTTGAGTAAAGGAGGTTTATTTGTAAGTTGTCCAGATGAATTATTTCTCTCCTTTTGCTCATAAATGGTATGCGTGCAGATTCCTGAGGTTTTCTACTATGCCCAAAAAGCCGTGCTTCATCCAACTGCTCCACTATTCGATCAGGAGGCCCAAACTTTGAAACCTCGATGTGTCAGGGCTTTAAAGCGGATATTTATTCTTTGTGATCTTGATAGAGATGGTGCCCTAAGTGATGCAGAGTTGAATGATTTTCAGGTAATATACTTCATAGATTTAGCGTAGCTTATTCTAGTCAGTAGACTAGTCACTGACTTGTGCTATCTGAGGACTAACTTTTGAATTTGTGTGTTTTTTATCATTCAATGATCGTGTAGGTCAAATGCTTCAATGCTCCACTACAGCCTTCTGAAATAGTTGGTGTTAAGAGAGTTGTTCAAGAAAAATTACAGGAAGGTGTCAATGAACAGGGTCTTACATTGACAGGTTTCCTCTTTCTTCATGCACTGTTTATTGAAAAAGGGCGTCTGGAGACAACCTGGACTGTCCTGCGAAAATTTGGCTACAATAACGAGATCAGGCTGAGTGAGGATCAGCTTCCTCCCCCCATCAAGAGACATCCTGACCAGGCAAGTTGTCCCTGAACTGGACGTGAAGTTTGAACTTCCTATGCTTTTTCTTACTCGAGATTCCATTTTTTCCCTCTCCATCTTCCTTTGTCTCCTTCCATTCTTACCGGCCAACGGGAGTCAAAAACTTCTGCACTATCCTCCACAGTTATTGCTCCCATTATGCTCTTGGCCTTATACTTTTTTTGGGTGGGTGGTAGGTCTCCTGCTTCAGATTTTGCCTTCACCTTTTTTTTCATGTTTGCTCATTTGTATGGCATGTATTCTCTATTTAGCATCTAGTTGGCATTGCCTCTTCCCCAGGAACAGAAGATCTATTAACTCCTTGGTTCATGGGGGAAAGAATCAAAGAATTCTCAATAAATTTATCATATTTATCTTTGAAACAATACAAGAACATAGCATGTGTATTTCCACAGGTGGGGTCTACAGAGGATAGAGTGTACACAGACCTTACCCCTACCTCGTGGAGATAGAGAAACTGTTTCGGGATGACCCTCTGCTCAAGTAACACCTTTTAAACAATAATACTCCCTCCGTTCACTTTTACTTGTCTCCTATACTAAAATAGATGTCCACTTTTACTTGTCAAGTTTAGAAAACCAAGAAATAATTTATTTAGTTAGTTCCCAATTTACCTTTATTATTAACTATAGTCATTTCCCCAATGTATTTCCAAAACATTGAATACATTATATTCATAGGGTGATATAGTAAATTCTCATTCTATTAATGCCTCTTAAGGGATGTGCTAAGTCAATACTGGACAAATAAAGATGGATGGCGGGAATATCATTGAAACAATAAAGGAGATATATTCAAATTTTAATCTTTTGTTTTCTTTTTATAATTGCATTGAGTATTGCCCAACAAATTATTTATGAATGACCAAAGCATATGAACTTTCTACTTATGTTCTTCACAAATTGAATTATATCAAATAACTTTGGGTTTTCCTACCAGTGTCAGCAATTGATGGTTACACAATTTGAACAATTTCACGTTTACCTCGAATAAAAAATGAATAAGACCTTGATTGTACCCCTTTCATATGGGAGTTCAGCATATTGGGCGTTGCTGTTTCTACGCACCATTCATGGAGCTACCGTAGAAATTAATGTACTTGAAGAAGGTGATGGTGAAAATACATTCCGTGCTTTTAAACCAGCTCAAGCCGAAGGAACTTATTCAATGATCACCGCTAGATTGGGATTTGGCTTTTGAGCCTTTTAACCATTAACTAATTTTACCTTTCAAATATGTATTCCGTAATCAAATTCGTTTGAAAGGTTCTTTATAACTTATGCCTCTTCACCAGTTCCCTCCTCTTTTATACATAGACACACACACACACTATCTGTTGATCTGCTTGTTCATTTCTAATTGCTGTGCTGTTTTGCCAGCTTAAGATTTCAATGATTCGTCTTTCTACGTAATAACTGTGAGCATTCACTTTGAAATACTGAAGTATCCTTGCCCTCCTGTAGAGTGTTGAGCTGACCAATGATGCATTGGACTTCCTCAGAAGAATCTTCTTCACATTTGACATCGATGGTGTACGTACATTTTCTCTCTGAAATTATTGAAGTTTTGATAAACAATCTCATCTATGAGTCTTGTTGAGACTGCTTGTCCTATGTAGGTTTGAAGTTTCTTTCTTATAGAGTCTGTTTAGTATAATTGAGTTGTTTCCATTGGAGTTTTTTTCACGCAAAATATTGGATGCTAATTTCACTATCTTTCATGGCCTTGGTTGGACATCAAATTAGGTAACATGGAAATAGGTTGAGGAATGGGAATGTAAGATGTGTTATAACGATAATTTTGAGTGTTGAAGGTTTTGAGTATTTGTGTGGTGGCTAAAACAAATGACATGGAGCAAGAATTGAGATAGTAGTAGGGGAAAATGATATATGTTCTCTTGAGGAGAAATTACATTAGGCAACCAAACATCTCGTCATGGAAAATGGTTCATATGGCATACCAAATACACTTTTATTTTTTGAAAAGGGAGCTTTTGGTATTTTGGATTTGGGGTGGGGGAGTAGATTCCATTGAAGGGGCAATAGCTAATGAATTTTGCAGGTTATGTTGTTTCCTTCATCTGCTCTTATAGGTTGCCCATGCCATAATTGTTTTTTTTATGTTGCCCGGACTCTCCAAAATTGGTGCCGCACATGTGTCAGATCCTCTTAAAATGCACTACTTTTGGAGGATCCGATACACACCTATTGCTATTTTTAAAGTAGTCGGAGCAACAGTTTTTTTAAGAAAATTTATAGAAAAGATTCTTGCTACTTACTCAGCTCTTTGCCAGGTATTTGTTTTTATGTTGATTCTGGTTGCTTATAGGTTAAACTGTTATGTGAAATATCGCTCTGATGATGTTATTTGTCATCTCACTACTTTGACAACTTTTTTTTATTTTAATCTTAATCAGGATGGTGCTCTTCGATCCAATGAGCTTGATGACTTGTTTTCCACTGCTCCAGAGAAGTAATCTGTCTTTCCTAATATCTTATACTACTTGGTTATTTTCTTTTTGATTGTGCTACTGAAGATGAGGAAAAATGATTTGATATTATGATAGGCTTTTATTTTGGTTTGCATATTGAGTTGTGATGTATTTGTGGCTTCTAGTGGACAAAGGGGAAAATGCCTAAAATTCATGAGCTATGTTCTTGATTCTGCAGCTGTTAAGAAGTTATAGTGAGAAGTGATAGTGCTGGTTCACTTGGAGTAGCTACTATTGTTTAGGTTATTTTTTGATGTAATAAGAAGAATATCACTAACAAAAAGCTCAAGAAGATGCAAGCATTACAAAGAGGTTACCACTCCCAGGAAGGCAAAAAAAGCTATCACAAGTTCACAACTATCAATCATGGATCTATGGAACTGACAATTGATAATTCTAGGAAAGATTCAAAAATGATTACAGAGTGGCCTTTTTAGGTTATTGAAATAATTTATAGGGAATAACCTTATATTAAGAAAACACTATGGTGGGTAAAACAAAGTTTCAATAGACTATGATCATGTTGTTTTTACCAATCAGGAAAGCTAATTGTGACCATGTTTTTCTGTTGGTTGCCCATTATCATAAATGCACGGGTTAGGAGTAAAAAAAGGTGAATTGGTGGATTTGAAGCCTCATATCATACTAACTGATTGTTGTTTTTGATCATCTTCTTATATCAGCCCCTGGAGTGATGCTCCGTATAAGGATGCTGCAGAGAAGGATGCCTTGGGAGGACTCTCTGTTGATGGTTTTCTTTCAGAGGTGCATATTTAACTTGCACTGTATATTTTGTCTGTTTTAAAATGATATACTATGACATGCTATAACTGTATTCTTGTGGGCAGTGGAAACATCGGTGAAGGATGTAGTTTCTATGGATTGATATACTTGCCATACTCTTCCTTTAGGGGTCTGTTTAGGTTGGCTCAATATTTTTTGTCCATTACAAATGTGAGGTACACATGGTTGGCCCCAAGATTGAAAAAAAAGTTTAGGGTTGCGGTAGGTGCATGACCAGTGCTAAAATAGTTATGTTGGATCCTATAAGTATTGAATACTGTATAAGATATGTATAGCTGGCCTTAATTGGTTTGGGATTGATTGATTCGTTATGGTGTAACTTCAAAAAGCCAATATATTGGCTGTGTAGAATTTGATGAACATGCCAATGTCTAAACCTGTCACTGTTATTGGATCTTGTGCCAGGGATCAGAATTTTAATATTTAAGCTGTCTTGTATGATTCTGTTTATTTTGGAGTGTTTTCTTTGCTTAAGTGTTTCCATATGCTATTGTTTTGATGTTTCTTTGTATCCCGTGGGTGCAGTGGGCATTGATGACACTTCTTGATCCCATTTATAGTGTGGAGAATCTTATATATATTGGATATGCTGGTGATCCTTCGTCTTCTATTCGTGTAACTCGAAGAAGACGTTTAGATCGCAAGAAGCAGCAATCAGATAGAAATGTCTATCAGTGTTTTGTTTTTGGGCCAAAAGAGGCTGGAAAATCAGCCATTCTGAATTCGTTTATTGGAAGGTTTGTCTTCTGAAGCTGTTGCACATCAACTCGTTTTCCTTAATTTTAATTGAGACACATTTTGATTTGATGAGCCATTTTCTGTTGTGCCTATCTGATCTGCGTTTCCTGTAATTTGTGATGCAGGCCGTTCCCAGAAGAGTACCAATCAACTACAGGCGATCAATATGCAGTAAATGTTGTCGATCTAGGGGTAAGAGATCTTATTATTTGGTTCTTCCTCAATTTTTTTTAAAAAGCTTTCTCAAAAAGATCTTATTATTTTGGTTGGTTTAAAGACAAAGTTACAGATAGATATTGTGACTAGTTAAAAGAATGGGAAAAGAGAAGATTGAGTTACTGATTGAAAGAGCATAACAATCCTTTAATTTTATATTATGTATATTCAGATATCTGGTACATACCTGCGTGGTACTTCTCTTCTTGGCTAATGTTGAAAATGAAAAACTGATTGTAAGAATAACATTCCTGCTCTATGGTTACTCCAGTGCTATGAAGTATGAACACGGTATTACGCCATACTGCTGTGTCTTTTGATTATGGTTCCATTGGTCGTAATCATGTGCATGACTAACTATGGAAAAGTAAAAGAATGAGAAGTTAAATGAAACATGTCAAGAAGTTAACGTTTACAATTTGTCAACAATGAGTTGCCTATAACTGGTGACTGGTCCAAGAGATGGTTGTTCATATAGATTTGGCATAAGAAATTCTCAGCTTCACTGATATTCTTGGAGCATTAAGTCATTGAGTGTTTAGAGCTCTGAGAATGATAGGTTGTGTAAGTGCACAAGATCGCTCGGACAATACTGTTCTCAAAAAAAGTGATAGGTAGTGCAAATACAATGTGCTATGAACATAGTATTACACAATAATGTTGCATCTTTTGATAATAGTTCTATTGGTTCTAATCATGTGCATGGCTGAGTATGGATAAGTAAAAGAATGTGAAGTTAAATGAAACATGGTGAGAAGTTACCTTTTGCGATTCGTCAACGTGAGTTGCCTAGAACTGACGATTGGTTCAAGAGATAGTTGTTCAAATAGATTTGTCATAAGAAATTCTCAGCTTCACTGATCTTCGTGGAGCATTAAGTCATTGTGTTTAGAGCTCTGATAATGATAGGTTGTGTAAATGCGCAAGCTGGCTTTGACAACACTGTTATTAAAAAAAGTGATAGGTAGTGTAAATCTGGAAAGTCTTGCAAGACAGTGGGCTAAAATAACCTCTTGACCGGTGAAAGATTGCTGAAACTGAGTTGTTCTAAGATGTCATAAATTTTTACTAATCATATATGGTGGTTGGGAAACATGTTTCTATGTAATTATATCCACTAGGCTGTTTGTTGTTGAGAAATATAAGTTGTAATTGTTACTAGATATATGCTTTCTGACTATCGAGGTAGTGCCGGAATGCACAGGTAAATAGACAAAAAATGGTTATAGAGGATAAGGACATTGAAGCCAAAAAGTAAAATTTGTTTGGGACCAAAGGAGCTCGTTTGGCAATTGGGAGGCAAAATATTTTTATTGGAGTGCACCAGGAGTTTTGACCTTGTCTTTCTTTCAAGTGTTGGGGCTGTCGCGAGTGCTGAAACGGATATTGGTAAAGCCTACTGATTTGAGGATTAGAGGGGATTGGCCACAATTTCTCAAATAAACTATATGATTTCATTAAATTGGAGGAATTAATCAAACACACCTGTGTAGGATAACGAAAAAAAATTCAATATATCTTGCAGGTAAAAATACATTGACCTCCCTCCAATTTGATGTAATTATACTCCTTTCCGTTCATGATTACATCAATCCTACCCTAGTAAGGAGGAAAGTTTGAACACAATTAAGATAAATATTGTAAATATAGATGAACTTCTACATATGTTTACAGTACCTATTGTTACCAATAACACGTTCCTTAGGTTCTTAATTTACAAGGTAGTTTTGGGATATATTCTTGAGCATGCAATCATCAGTTTTAACACTGTATAAAATGCGTATGCTATTGTAGTGGAGGCTTGTTCTATGGTTTTTCGAAACGTAGGTAGAGTGCAGATCTTTAGAAACAAGGAGTGTTTTTATCAACACCTTAAGTTGCATTTGTTTGTGATTTCCCACATATAAGTTCCCTAAAATATTGTATATTATGCAAGTTTTTCTTTCCTTTAAACACCAAATCCTGTCTTACAGTTTGCGATATCTTCATAAACCTAACCTCCCTATAGAAGAACTTATAGTAAAGAGCACCCTGGCTACTGAAAATGCTTTTTATGTACTTTATGATCCTAGGTTTATTTTACTGAAAAGGTACATAAAATTTTGATCATTTAGGTGGAAATTTCCATGTATACAAGCAATACCTCAAATAATTTCTTTTATGATCCTAATGTTGTTTTGATGTAATGGTCTCTCTTCAGGTTACTTATTACCGTGTCTGGTAGTAGTTGGACTTTCTCTTTTCTGCAATTTAATCAGATTCTTAAAATTGTTGTTAGCGTAAGAACAGTTTTTCTGTACATTGGCAGGGGGCTAAAAAATCTCTTGTGCTACGAGAGATACCAGAAGATGAAGTGAAGAAGCTTCTATCTAGCAAGGATGCTTTAGCAGATTGCGATATGGCAATTTTTGTCCATGACAGGTGACTTAAATGCATCCTTGTTGAATTGATTCAAGTTGATTTTTGTGGTTTTCCTGAAATTTCTATATTTTACCCAGTCCTCTGATGACAAATCATTCTGTTTATTTTGTTCTTGACTTGGAAACATAATATTGCGTGCATTACTAGTTATTCTTCTTCATTGATTGATTTCTGGTACACACTTTCAGCTGTATTAGAATTCAGTTAACTACAACAGCGACATACCCAGTGTAATCCAGAGAGAAGTTGTTTCTGATAGACCCTAGGCTAAAAGCAAAGTAGCCAACTCGGGATTATAAGAAAATAAGACAGTAAAATAGCAAGATACAAAATGGGGTTGGGTGTGGGGTGAATGAAATTGATTACAGAAAGATGCAGGTGACAGACACATTTACAATTTTGCATATATATGATAAGCTATAAGGGTCCGGAGCAGTGGTGGTGGCAGTATGTTAGTTGGTTGTAGTTATTGTTACCTTTTGGAGGACTTCTAGGTAATATGTAAAGTAGTATGAGATTCTTTAAATGTTTCAAAACAGACACGTCAGAAGGGTAAAAAAGCTTGGACTCATTAGAAATGTTGCCGCACCCGTGTCGGATCCTTAAAATACACTGTTTTTGGAGGATCCGACACATCCGTCGACATTTTTGAAGAGTCCGAGCAACATAGGTAAAAAGGAAAGATGTGACAGATAGTTGACTAGTTTGATTTTTGATCAGGTAAAATATTTCATTGATAATGAGTAATGACAAGGCCATCTTGGCCATATACAAGGATACCAAGAGAAGAGAGAGATAGTTGACTAGTAAATGATGAAAGTCCATTCAGCATGTTTTGGAGGTAGATTTACAGGCGCTATGTTGTCTTAACTTTTCATCCAGATAACTGAATGCAACCACTCTATGCACAGCACATGTTGTATTCTACTCAACTGCCTAACTACTTCTACCTTAGAAAGGAAATAGAGATGAGGAGAGGGAAGAGCATACCATTATAATTCCGCCATATATTCTATGCTTACTTTTTATTTCCTTTCCACTGTTGTTCCTTGCATTTGCGTAGTAGCTCATCTTAATACCTTTTCTGTCCAGTTCTCGTGAAGCTTCTTGGAAGAGAGCAGCAGATTTACTGGTGGATGTTGCCAGCCACGGAGAAGCCACTGGGTATGAGATGCCTTGTCTCATTGTAGCAGCTAAAGATGATCTGGAGCCGTATTTGACTGAAATTCAAGATTCTACCAGGGTATCTATCCTACATACCATCAAGAATTGAGCATATTTTTTGTCAAAGTAGTAATTTTACATTCAGGTTCATTTTATTTATCTCCTGACATTTTAAGTGAAATGCCTTTTACCTGCGTGGCGTTTACTTTAGTGATTGCTGCACCACATCAAAACAATTTTCTTGAAGAGTTAAGCTCAGCTAGTACTGCTGCATGTGATTGAGTATATCCATGTTCCTGGTGTAATTTATCTTCTGTAGAGCTAAACCTACATGATGCATTATCTAAGTTGTTAGGCAGTACACATGTTTAGTATAATTTGATATTTGCTAAATACGTGATGAATTTTTTTTGATAGGTTAGCCAGGATTTAGGGATAGAAGCTCCTATACCCATCAGCACGAAGCTTGGGGATTTCAGTAATTTGTTCCGAAGGATAGTTAATGCAGCGGAACATCCACATTTGAGCATCCCTGAAACAGAAGCGGGAAGAAGCCGTAAGCAATATCATCGGCTCGTCAATCGATCTCTTATGTTTGTATCAGGTAATAATTTGTTTTGATTTCTTTTTGAACCTTTAAGAACTTTTTACGGCTATCAAGTTACAGAAAACAAATAACTAGAACTAAGTTATTATGGGTTTCACAATGTATATTTCCTTGTCCTTGTAAAAAAAAAAAAAAGATGTCCTTATCCTTGGAAGTTAACAGTTGATGATACATCGGTTTCTTTTGGTTTTAGTAGGGCTGAAATTTATGTTCAAGACGGTTCAAGCGTCTTGATCATTTAGAACCTATTCTTTGCTGCCGTCATGTCAAACATTTCCATTGGAAGAACACTCGAGAGCTATTGACTTTGACCCCCTGCTATTATTTGGACTTCAATGACCTGGAACGTAGTTCTAGATAAAGAAAATCACTGGGATGTATTGTAACCTAAATTAGTGGCCACTACTTGGTTATCCAAGTCAGTAAATATTTCCTTAGAATATTTGACGATTTTTTCTTACAGCAAGTGTTGTGTTACAAACAACCTTCCAGAGTTTAAAAGCATCAAGTTTATAGTTCGAACTCTCTTCGTATTAGCAAATTACCAACTGGCTGGGGTTAGAGGTCATTAGAGGATTTTGCTAGTAGTAGATTGGAATGAGCTCGAACTCTCTTCGTATTAACAAATTACCAACTGGCTGGGGTTAGAGGTCATTAGAGGATTTCGCTAGTAGTAGATTGGAATGAGCACCCGTAGAAGAAATATCATGTCTGTTTGGTTTGGCACCCAGCTAGGATGGTTTCCTTGAGTTTGTCGTAGTTTATGGTTGAAGATGGTATGGGTCACATGTGAAGGGTACACATTCTCTTTATATCCAGGCATTCTTCTATATTTTATCATATGTCCAGATGCTTTGTTATCTTTCATTGTTTGACATGCAATTCTAACTCTATTGCTGTAACAGTTGGGGCTGCTGTAGCTGTTGTGGGCCTGGCAGCTTACCGTGTTTATGCTGCGCGGAAGAATGCATCGAGCTGAGAATTGAGATTGTGTGATCATAATGCCAGTCATGGTTTCAAATATCAAGTTTCTGTTGTCTGATCTCTTGTGCCATGGTTTATTGCTTGGTTATCTGCTAGTCTGCATATCTCCGAATTCCAACATGGAGATAAAATGCAAATATTTTTGTGATCGCTGATTTAGATCTGTTACATATTAGCGGCTTTTCTTTTGTAGCATCTCAGTTAGAAAGTACCGAACATGCCTTTTCTTTCGAAGTGGAGAAGCCCCATTGCTGGCAGGGTTGATTTGCTGCGAAATAAAAAGTTCAAAATAAAATTTGTTTAAGAAACTTGGAAGTAAACCTGAAGCAACCTTTTAGGTTATATCGTATTTTAAGGAAAATTTTATTGAATTGTTGTAGGACTTCGTATTTTTGAAAAGTTGTCAGCATTTCCCATAAAGCTTGAAGAAGTAATATCATCCAATATCCTAATCTGCATTATTCCTTGATAACATCAATTATAACCGCAATATAATCAGCCTTTACTAATTTTATTATTTGATTCTTCAGCGTCTCATCTTGGGGAAGTTTTAGGTAATCCTGCGTTGATTAATTTCCAAATTTTCTAGGAACTTAACATATGTTCTATGTTCGACTTGTAAAATGAAGCATTATGTCACGTCCCGCCACTTCACAGGCAAATTTTGCGTCCGGGTAGCGGTGGAACAATCTGGAGTTGTGGAGACGTTTATAGAAAATTTTAGAAGCCTTTAGATATTTCAATAAAGCTATAGAATTCCTTAGATCTTTAATTCCTTAGATCTTTAGTGTAATTATTAGAGGGATACATATGTTCGATTTGTAAAACAAAGCATTATGTTACGTCTTGCCACTTCACCGTCAAATTTTACGTCCGAAATGGGGCAAAAGAGTCTAGAGTGTGAAGAGGTTTATAGAAGTTTAGTAGTTTAGATATTTCAATAAGGCTATAGAATTCCTTAGATCTTTAGTGTAATTATTAGAGAGAATATTATTTACGCTTAGATCCTTAGGAAGTAGTACAGTATAAATAGAAGGGTTTCTCATTTGTATATCATCACTAAATCATTCCAAGTAATACAAAAAGCCTTCTTCAAAGCTCTCTTGTTCTTTCTAACTCTGTTCTTTCATTTTCTTAGCGATCTTAGTATTTTAAGTCTTTCCTTTTATTCTCTTCGCGATCTTACCATAAAGGACTTGCTTGAGCTTATCAGAGCTTGCAAAAATAGTGAGTAAGTTGTCAAGCGCCGCACGGAGCTTTAATAAAAATTCTAAGTTCGTGACAATTATCTATATACTGCTTACTTGCAAGAATAGTGAGTAAGTTGTCAAGCGCCGAGCGAAGCTTTAACAAAAATTCTAAGTCCGTGACAATTATCTATATACTGCTTTTTGTACATGAAATCACTTTTTTTTCCTTCTGTTTTGGGACTTGTATTTCCAAGTGGTAAGTAGTGAAATGTCATCAAGTTCATAAATTATATTGGACTATATTAAATTCAAGACAATATCCAAGTAAGTATTGTGCCTAATAAAACTATTTAATTACACAAGTATTTTCATGATATGGAGTATTAATGTTTTCTATAGATTGAAGTGACTACATATTGTTTCACTAATTAATATTTTCATACTAGATTTCAAGTTAGCGAGAAAAGAGGTAATGCAGACAAATCGATCCGTTTATAATATATGGATATCGAGTATCAAACAACAAACTTGTTACTTTTCATTATCATATTTTTTACGGTCATTGAGTTTCTAACAGAAGAGGAACAAAGTGAAGGAGGATGTTTGGACCCAAGAGACGAGGCATCTTGGATATCAATACCGGGCTAGTTATATATATTACAAGAAGAGTTTAGTAGCAATTATCATAATGTACTAATTAAGGTTGGGATATTGCAAATGGAATAATGTCAAATTCCTAGTAGCTTGTTTTGCACAACATATTGCTATATTTGTTATTTGACGACTTGCTTTATTGAATTAGATCGTTGTATGAGTGATTTGTTCATGGATTCAGTAATGGAATTGCATTATATATTTACATATATATATATATATATATATCGGCCAGTGTCTAATTCAAAGTGCATTTGACATAATATCAAATTCCTAAATTAATACATAAAGCATTAATTCAATCAGTTTACTACCGCTAATCACTGCCAATTCACTGGTTTTCTCAATAAAATATAATTTATTTTTTCTTCTCCTTTGTATGTTTTTTTTTTTTTTTTTTAATCAAAATCTAGCACACATGTATAAGAAAGGTTAGTTGTGAAACCGTTGTTGCGATTGAAATGCACGAGCAAGAATTGGTACATTCTTATTAGTAGCCATATATTTATTGGTAAACAATTGAATAATCGTGTTTGAATTAGACTCTTTTACAGTTAACTACAAGGTGATTTGGGTTTGCCAGTTTTGCGATGAAAACTATGAGACTATGTTTCATCGAGCAGTTTATTCCTCCTCTAAAGGCTCTTGGAGATTTATTGGAACATAAAAATCACAGATTCAAGTGGTTACCTTAATGGAGCTTATTACTGGATGATCAGGTTGGAAGAAGACTCATACGGGGCCTTGTTTCATTTGATTTTCACAATGAGGAGATTTCAGGGCCACATATTCAACCTAATGATGATACTAGTTAACTTTTTGACCCAACATTACAACACAGACTCTGATTTGGAACAAACTTGTTACCTTTCAATACTTTAAAACTGGTTGGCCCAATTTTAAGGTGTTTTGGGGTTCTAACTCTATAAGTCTAACCCTCTGCTCCCATGATCATTTTCGAGGTTAGCTGCACCAAAAGATACAATTTTTTACACAATGAAATATATGACTTGATGATTTTAGGTGGGAATAAAGGATTGTTATTTTTTCCTTTTTATTTGGTTTTCGTTTTTGCAATAGAGATTTATTCCTTTTTTGCATCTTGGCGTTGCTTCTACATTGGACAATATTTTCTAAAGAATATAAACATGGGGGGCAAAATGATACAGCAGATGCACTAAGTACTATAATTAAATTTTCCTAATACTTTAACAAAATAAAGTTAATTACAATTCAAAAAAATAAAATGATGAGTAAGTGAGTAGGTAAATCATCTTCTTTCTTCTTCTTTTTTTTTAATAAAAAGAGAAGACTGAATCTAACATTAGTCAAAAAGAATTCATCCACAAGGAAAATGACTACTCATGAAAGCAGGGGGTGGCCCAAGGTAAATCTGGTGAAAGAGTTTGCTTTAGGCCTCAAAATATTGAGACCCAAAACAATTTTAATATTGAATTTTATGATTTTAATTTTCCTTCAAACAATATTGAACATTGTAAAAATAATAAGAATATCTATTTACTTTTTTATTAAGAATAATATTTTAGAACTTTAAATTAAACAACTCAAATATTCATGTTAATAAATAAAGTTTCCACATCAAAATTCAACCTGACGTATGATACTTTGCTAAGTTGTCAGGCATCCCCATATATCATCTCCAAGGCTTAAAGAGTTAACTATACTCTTTACTCAGCTTCCTAGTTTGTATTATTGCTTGATGGACAATTTTTTTGGCATTATAAGCCGCTAGAGAACTTAAAAATCATTTCAAAAAAAATTAATTTTATGTTTATTCTATTGTCTAATCGTAACGCTAGTACTGTTGGAAAACTATATTTACAGCGGAAGCATATCAAGGATCTTTAATGCTTACATTAATAATAGACAACAAATACCGTTTATGCTAGAACACATTAATCATGCTAGAACACATAAACAAACTAAAAGTTAATTCGATAAATACCTCTTGAAGCGTGAGCGAATACCTTCAAGCGAATCTCCAAGTTAAACAGATCTTCAAGCGAATCTACAAGATAGCTATGGTCTTCTACAGTGATCCCAAGTCACATCTGAACTCTAACTCTATCAATACTTAGGTGGGCAAGCATTGAATAGAATACTAATCATCGCTTTTCTAGGTTAGGAGACTCCCTATTTATAGAGATGTCTTCCTAATCCAAAAAGGACTAGAAAACCTAGTTTTTCTAGAATACTAGAAAAACCCATATTATTCTTCCTTTTTGCATAGAAATAGGATTCTGAGTTCTAGTTAAATATGGGCACTATAGGGACCACAGAATTAATTACCGAGGCTTCCTATTATGGAAATAATTCCAAATAATTAAATTGAATTTATTCTTACCATAATAAATTACAAATTATTCCACTAGAAATTCGTAATTGCACTCCTCTATTTCGTAATTCCCCATTAAACACTTATGTAATTCCCCATGTTAAGATTTCAGATACTAATCAATAAATTAAATTACTGACGAATTTAACTTAATGATTAATTTCCTTTAGAGCACTACTTAACTTTTTTCATGTGTCGGATTCATAAATCCACTTGCAAGATTTGACACAATGAAAACTTATAAGTTTCTCAAAAAGGCATATCAATCAATCTCTATAACGAGACATGGATTCCATCAACTAACTTATTATTTCACCAATATATATTATTATCATCCAACTTACCAGGCATATTGACCCATCTCAGAATCTCACCTTTTAATAAATCAAAACGATAATTAATATATACAGATCATAATAGTTATATCAGGATTAAGAATATAAGTACATTTAATAGTTTAGAGAATATGTTATTGTCAGTCAGTCTAAAACAACTATCTCTACTCGGTCCCGTTCAATACATACAAAATGTACTAGCACAAGAAGTTGGAACTATACCGTTCCCATAATCAGGACAAATTACATATAATCTTGTGCTACAATCGTACCCGATGGCATGTCCAATTTCCATCCTAGATTGTGAACCAAAACTTTATACTTATAAGAACCGATGATTTAATCCTCTGTGTATAAGCTAAAACTCTACACACTAAATTATCTACTATATAAGTAAATAGACAACATAAACGAATATATGATCTATTGAAATTGAGCAAATATTTATTCTCTAATAAATATTATTTCTTAACACATGGTTAATAGTATATATCCCAACAATTACTTGATTAATATGTGAAGATTGCTTTTTAAATGATGAAAAAAATAACAAAAATTTAACATCTATTAAATGAGGGAGAATATATTCTTTGTCAAATATATTTCCTAATAACAATTTTGTTTCATTTCTATTACACATCTAATGAAGTTGATCCTTTAATCTGCAATTAGGGGCGGATTTTAGAATAGTTATGAGGCGTCACGTGACACTGCTTACTCGAAAAAATTTACTAAATATGTATACGTGATTAAAAGGGAAAAGCATAGAAAGTGACACTCCGGCTTAGCTTTTTTAAAATTAACGTCGCCGTAATATCTCATAATATGAAATAACAGTAATAACGACATAATCATACCTTGCTAGAACATCACTCTAAAAACAACTTCACCGTTTTAGTTTTTTTTTTATTTCTTCTTATTTAGTAAGAAGAATCACCATTTATTATATTCTACTCTACCTCAATTTGTACCATCAAAGTTTAAGAATAAATACTAAATTTTATCGTCAAAGCCTGATACTGGGTGATGGCTCCATTAACCTCTTGGACTGTGATTCCAACACAGACTTTGTTTAGAGGGTTATGATCCAACCTGGCGTTTGGAACAAACTTCATAAATGAGAGTTCTGGGATGATCTTAAGAGACCCATGAGAGACAAGGCATCTTGGATATCGCCATCAGGGCGATATTTGGTTGTATGATTTATTTTTATAAAGAGAGCTTAGTAACAATTAGTCGAGCAAACAGGGAGCTAGACAGACAATTGTAGCTTACCTGACGTACTTGCCTCCTCCATAAACAACTGAAATATTGATGCTTTACACAATGGCTGCATCTATTGTTTTGAGTGTTGCATTGTTGGCTTTAGTTTTTTGTTCCAAATGGGATTGCGTTACTATGCCAATACTAGACACTACTGGTTTAGATATAGACAATTAACATAGAGAAGAGTATAGTTTAGTCTTGCCAGGTCTCTTAAGGCTGTGCATTGAATTAAAGCTCAAAAAGTGACTGTTGGTGAACAATTTGATAACAAACCTTCTCCCCATGAGAAAATTTGAACAGATCTATCAATCTGTAATTTCACATTGGCTAGCACTGTCATTTTCTTAACTAAAAGTTCTCGGGTGGTCTCCTCTGATGTTAACACTGGGGAGATGAGGCATTTTAGAATTCGATATCTGAGCCAGAGAAGTAGCTCTAGAGTTTACTATTGCAAGGAACAATTGGACGAGTAACAAGAGTTTTTGTTTGAGGGTTAACAATTTGGTCGACTTGCTTTTTTGTTAATTCTTTATGGCTTCAGTTTTAATTCCTAATAATGGGATTGCATTGTACATGAAACATAGAGAAAAGTTGCAGTTCAGGCATAAACCAGCATTTCAGAAGATTCATGATTCTCACAAGACAGGTATACAATTCAGAAGATTTATCTTCATTGGATTTGGATCCCTACACCCTAGAAAGCTCTACAAGTGTATCCTCCAACTGTAGGTGAACCATTTGATAGGTTCTTGTTTACCAAACCCTTTCCCCATGCAAAAATTCGGATAGGTCGATCAATCTGTAATTTCTCATTGGTATCTTTCTCTAGCTGCAAGCAGTACTTATCAAAGCTCTCAACACTTACGTGCAGTCGGAAATCAAGAGCTGCCAAGAATTTCACCTCCAGCTTGTTCAGTTCTGTTGTCGTTATTCCTCCTACTTTTGCATAATAAGCATTGTTGTAGCAGCTGCAAAAAAAAATAATGTGAATTGAAAATCTCAATTGAATTCAAAGACACAAAAACTTAGATAAAATACAATACTTACTCATCATCTACAAACTTGACAGCCAACATGATGCTAGTGATGAGAAGCCGGTGAACATTAAGAGAGGTAAGTAAACAATCAGTCAGATTGAGAAATCTCTCCAAATATATATACGCAACCACGAAACACGAAGGACTGCAGTTGGAGTACTTAAAAATGCGCTCAATGTACTGCTGAACAGTCAAAACAGGGGCTCTTGTCCCATGGAAGACAGTCACAACACCTCTCTTATTCGATCCCTTCAATCCCTTCTCATTCTTTTGAACGGACCTCTCAATAACTGAAGCTACAATCCATAGAATCTTCGGATTTCCTTTATCTCCTCTAGCATATTCATTCAACCCCATATTTGTATAAGTTTTCGAAATCCCAGATTTTGTACCAAAACCCTCTGCTCCCATGATCATTTTTGTGGTTAGACAATTTTTTTTTTCACACAATGAAAATCACAACTAGTGAGCAAGATATATATATAATATATAAATGAGTTGTGATTTTAGATGAGAATAAAGGATTGTTATCAGAATTATTTTTTCCTTTTTGTTTGGTTTTCCTTTTTGCCTTAGAAATTTATTCCCTTTAAGCATCTTGGCGTTGCTTCTACGTTGGTCAGTATTTCTAAAGAACATCAACAAGGGGGGCAAAATGATACTACTAGTACAGCAGATGCACTATCAACATAAAAAGGTAACTACTATAATTAACTTTTCAATTACTTTAACAAAATAAAGTTACAATTCAAAAAAATAAAATGATAGGTAGATCATCTTTTACAAAAAGAAAAAGGTGCATTTTTACTTGGATAGATATCTGAATTATCAAGAAAATCAACGCGATTCTTTTACTTTTATTTTTATTCTTTTAGGTAATACATAATGCCGAAAGAGATCTGAACAGAATAATTTAATTATGATATAATGTGTACATCAATGAATGACGAAAAAACAAGCCGATTACGTATAAAAAAAACCTAAATAGTACAAATTAGAGATAACCTTCTTTGTTTTTGTTCAAGAGGATAATATTCTAACTTATCTCAAGAATCGAACACTAAATTCTACATGAGTATATATGCTAATGTTTTATTCTATTATATTTATGATACGAGATCCAAAATAAAAATGATGGCAAAGGCACCAAGGAAAATCCACTAACAAAATATCTCATGCTTTAATGAAGTTCCAATTATTTTGCATTTTATTCCTGCACCATCCAACTGATAGTTTTTACAATATATACTATAGTACTTTTTATGCATTATTTCCTTTTCTTTATGATATGCTTTCTTTTCATTTGTCTCATTGTCTGGTACGTTTCCACCTTTTGATCCAAAAAAGTCCATGAAGGCGGGCCAACAGCTATACAGTGTGATTTTTCAGCTGAAGAGATATCAATTGACACCTCTTGACAAGGGTGCTCTGCCATTGTTTCTTGGTAATTTTCTGAGATCATTGAATATGTGGACTTGAGCATATACGAATACATTTCCTAGCTTATTTAGTAGAACGGATGTAAAATAACATGATGTAGAAACATTTCTACGTCATGTTATAAAGAGTAGAAAAAGTTACATCAATTCCTTTAGAGCAGAAGTGATCAGTGATACTCTGTGTACTTATAGCTAGCATCTTCTTAGCACTAAGTTAATGAATAAATTTGAAGAAAAGAATGTGACAGAAGTAGACAAAACTATCTGATTTATACAGATTTAGCTACAGTCCTTGAGAAAAAGGAACATTTGTGTAAGGCAACCAAGTATCTCCCATAGTGAAATTATAGACAGTAAAGTTCATTGCTTGTGAAGCATTCATTAAGCTATAACCAGGCCATTGTACTCTCATTGTAGTATTAGCCCCTGGTCCATAATTCTCAAACTCCCCATAATAAAGGGTGTCTAGTCCATACGTTCCGTTCCACTCTAACCATCCAACAGGCGTGATCACGTCTCCTATATAGGACTGCATGATAACAGTCCTTGAGTAATTGTGCCAAGGCCGGCCAAGAAAACTCAACGTGAGATTCGGGTCCTGTGCCAAATCAGGGGCAGCTTGAATTGTGCAGTTCTGGATAGAAATGCCAGTGTTCTGGTTGGGATCACTCCGGCCTTGTGCTGTAAAGATGTTCTTTTGGTCTGGCATTGGCTTCCTAGCAAAAAGATTGCAATTTTGGAAAATTGCAGCTGCATTGCCAAATATGAAGTCAACAGTACCATAAATATCGCAGTCTCTATAGAATTGTCTTAAAGAGTGAACGTATAACGTGTCTTGATAGCCCTCAAAACGACATCTGTAGAACGTGGAAAGGTCTGCATTGTTCCTTAGAGCTACAGCTTGGTGTTTCCAAGGACCAGCTACATTCTTGAATGTTATGTTCACAGCTACAAACCGCTCCCCTGAAACAGCTGCTCATGAAAAAAAGAGTTTAGATACCTTTTGCTTAAACGTAGTAGTAACACTTGAATATAGAGTTTCACCTGTAGAATTGTTTGCGACTATTTGTGAATTTTATTTGAAAATGACCGGGAGGCATAGTTTACTTACCAAAGGTTGCTGAATTGTAGGTTGTCCAGCCATCTATGACACTTCGATTTCCAGCAATTACAGTGCGATCAACTCCTTCTCCAATCAACATAATGTTCTTCTTGTTCTTGGCCACGACAACATTCTCCTCGTAGTATCCTTCCTTTGCGTAGATGAGAAAATAGCCATCGTCAATCATTGTGTTATTAGGTGCAAATGCAATGGCTTCTCCTATAGATGTAAAGTTGCATCCACCATAAGGGCTAACTGTTACAGTTTCCTTAATGTGAACTCCATTTTCTACTAACTCGTCAAGAATTCTTCCACCCCTGTGATGATGAGACCTCTCCAGTCCTTGTTTAACCTGTTTACTTAGAACAGATAAATGATTAAAATGAAAATTCATAAGGTAGATGAAACTATATGTAATTTGCAACAATTTATAGTACCATAATTTACCTTAATAATATTTTTGAGTTGGTACTTTGATCTCTTATGTCATGACTTTGAATTACTAGCATTAATTGTGATAGGGCTGATTTAATCATTTTTGTGTAATTTTTCTTACAGCAATAAATATATTGACATGCAAAATTATATTTTATTTTTTTTGAAAAAGAAATGCCCATAGAAGAGATCTTGTAAGCCACAAGAATAAACAAGTCATGTGGAAACACAATAAGCACACTTGATCTAATAAAATTCCAAAATTTGAGTAATAGATATTTGTTTTAATGATCACAATAGGTGGCACATCAAAATCTAATAATCACTCACCTCTTTTCTTGCATCCTCTGGCCTTTCACTAGTGAAGGGGCTTAATCCTTGTTTTTTTTTGTTTGTCAAAGGGACCATAATTTTAAAGATGCCAAGTTTTTTTTTTTTGTTTCAATTTTTATTTTACAATTTAATTGTGTAAAAATTAAATCTTATAGGATTTTTACATATTAAATATATTTTGAATAATAATAAAAATATTTGTATAGCATGTGGGAAGGAAGATGATTATGTCAGAGTTCAAAGTTGCTCTTGACTTTACCAATTGTTTTCCCCACATGCAGATTTATAAGTACCAAATTCTGAAGAAAAAAAGAAAAGAAAAGAGGAAGATGTACTGATGTAGGGACTATAGTGGGAGAGATGATTATTTGTTTGGGATGCAATAGAATGAAGCTAAGGTAGGGACAACTGTATATATTGACTTTGAAGCCATAACATACGGCCCAAAACTCAAATTTATTTGCACTCACACAAATACAAATTTCCATCAAATGTTCATTTTTTCTTTTGCCAGCATTTTAATTTCTAACAACTCTAAAGTAAAGAATTAGGCGCAATTTTTTCGTTTCTCTAGCTAGAACTAGAATTCGGCAACTTAAACATGTCAGTAATATAAGGGAAATAAATAAGCCAGACACTATTTGTTTTTTAAAACGTTATTTTAAACCTATTTTCCTCATCTTTAAATTTCATATATATATTTTTACAATCCTACTTGTTCTAATATGGTAACATGTAATTTTCATTTTTAACTAGGGTATCACGCCAATCAATAGAAAAAGAGAAAGATACAAAATCTACCAGCTCTTATTTCCATCTAGTTGTTAGTAGAAAACAAAAGAGAGTGATCACTTACCATTTGCACTATTTTCTCTACCAAACAATTTCTTTTTTACAATAGAGAAAATAGGGGTATATATAGCATCTATATTAGTACTTGTAATTAGTCTATAAATTTTCTATTCTAATTTCATATAAAAAATTTTAAAATTAATTAATCAAATATAAATTATATTATTTACTATACTTAAATGCAAAATTTTAAAAATTCGAACAAACGAACTCTGTACTAGTGATCACAAAGGAGAGAGACCTTCTAGTTGTGAGTAGAAGACAAAAGAGAGTCAGTTTGTACAGTATTGTTCTCCCCTAACAAGATCTACCAAGAAGCATATTCGATTACTAAGCATAATTTTTAATGTGTTCAACATGTCCTTCCTCTTATGGCTAAGGTAAAAATTTTGGGTAATAAAGCAATTTTAATTTATGAGCACTAGATCTTGAAATGGGAGAAGTAGAGGCAGCAGTAGTACTTCTTAATAAGGGTGCACTTTTAATTCGCACAGCGGACGTAAAGATCTATGTATAGTTGCTTCAATAATAGCGAGCGGTGGAACAATCAATGCAAAGGTAGTCAACTTGCAGCAGTAATGCAGAAAAATTCTTTTTCATTTTGGATATATATTACTTGCTCCGTTTCACAAAAAATGACCTAGTTTGACTTGGTACTGAGTTTAAGAATATAAAGAAAACTTTTAAATCTTGTGGTCCTAAATTAAAAGTAGGTCAAATGTACAAAATTGCCCTTTGATCCTGTGGTCTTAAACATGCCACGTGGAAAGTTGTTACCAGAAAAACGAAAGAGGTCATTCTTTTTTAAACATACTAAAGAAAACGAGATCATTCTTTTTGAAACAGAGGGAATAGATTAAATTAATTATACACACCACAACGGTTGACACAGAGCTAGGTGAGATTTATGAATTTGGACAAACTTACTAATTTTTTTGATAACACTATATCTATATTAAAAAATTAAATAATATATATCAATATGTAAACTTTCGAATAAAATTAATTAGAATTCTAAACTCTTAATTTTGGCTTAATATGGAGCAAAGTTGACATAATTTTAATGGAGGAAGTAAAAATATCTCGTAAATTAAGATGTTGAAGATGTTCGAAATGGGATAATTACCTTGGAAGCCATGAATCTCGAACGTCGTGCCCACTCTTCCTCCATCAGTCCTCCCTGTTCCGCCAACAATCTACCGCTTTTTCTGGATTTCCGAACGCGCTCCAATGCATGCGTCACCAATCCAAGAGACACACTATAGATTTCTCCGGCATCGCTCAGCGGCGCCAATAGTTCAGCCACCATACTGCTACCAGCTTCTTTCAGTCCCTCATAACACGTCTGCTGATTCGTCACCACAGCACTAAGAAATGTATGGATTTTCCCAATTAAATCCTCTGAAGTAGTGGAGACATCAGCTTTTTTCAGCTCGGCGGAAATTGAATTTAAGTAATCGACTGTGAGTTGAGAGAGCTGCTGACAATCGGTCAATGCGCTAATCTCTTTAGTATTGACGAATAATGATCTCTGTTTCTGTGTTGAGAGGAAATGCGCGATTAAATTGAATAATTTGTTGGCTTTTTTCTGGCATTGCTTGACGGAGAATTTGCTGTAGTCGTCGTCGCCATTTGGGTTAGAAGGAGAATGCTGAAATGCGGAGAGAAGGGAGCGGCAGAGTTTTGGGTAAAGTGAGGATTTGCATGCGAGGGAAGCTGATTGATTTAATTGGCTGAAAATCGGAAGAGCTAAAGAAAAAAGAATGAGAGAAATTGTGAGGAAATGCTTCCGCATTTTTGTTTGCTATCACGTGGAAACAAGGAAAGGTTAATGTGTTTTCGGTGAGTGTGATTGATAATGGAATTTATAGCACAATATAGCTAGGTTGGTTCATTAAGTGGACTCATAGCTATTTTTACCTTATAGATATTCTATCCCTTCTATATAAACTATATCTATATATTTGAGAACTTAAAAGTTGAGATCATAAGATTCAACAGATATTTTGGTGTATTACATACATTTTTAGTTAAAAAAATTAAAATTTAAAAATCTTTTTAGTTATTATTAATGTAATATTATTTATTTTAGAAGAATTAGAAGAAAAAAAAGGTGTTGGAGAGAGATGGATAGTAAAAGTATAAAATGAGAGAAATGATGGTAAATAGTAAATGCCTAACAATGAAAGTGATTAGCAAGCGGACGGCTGGAGCAGACGGTAGTAACTACTCTTGTAACCACCGTCGGGTTTGTTCACACTCATTTGCACAAAAATAAAACTTCTACGTTGTTTCATGTTAGGGGAAAGTGGTTGACTAAATACAAAATTTAGGTCTATTTGGATATTATTTTAATTATTTTTTTTGTAATTACATTGATTTGAAGTTTAATTTTTTTAAGAGTACATTTTCATTTAAATATAAAATTCTCATATTTTCTGAAAATTATAAATAAAAAAAATCCAACTTTATGCGATTTTATTAAATGAGCAAATCATAGTTCATAAATAAAGTATTGAAATATCCTTCTAAATTCTAGATTTTTTTTAAAAAAATCCTACAATGCCAAATAATAAATAAAATATTTTCATGTTTTTTTATAGATAAATATTTTCTTTACATGATTTTATAAAAATCCAATGAACAATAAATTAATAATAGGAGTGACCAATTATTCTTTGAAAAAATTCTCTACATTGTACGAACAATCTCTACACGTTGAGAAATAGCTAATTTGCAAAATTAAATTATGAATTTTATTTTTATATAATATAGACTTATAGGATCAGATTTTATATTAAAAGTAATTGAAATCACAATTTAAAATTTAAATCCAACGTTTTGGTGTGTGTCGCAAGCATTTGTTGTAAATAGTCAAAATTAAATGAGAACTAATTAGAGTTTTTTTTATGCGTGTCATCTTTGCGCAGGTGCCATGCTAATCTTTTCTGTATCGTTTCAATTTTATCGAATATCCCCGAAGGAACAGAACTAATTAGAGTGATAATTGACTGATAACTATTTTGAAAATATGAAATGGGCTAATATAATTTTGCTTTAATTAACTAGCTAGATTCAATCCTAGAGAAATCTTATTCAGAAAAAAAAACGCTTTTCACATGATGTTTTCTCAAGACGGTGCACAGTTTGCATGTTCATCAAATATTTCATGTTATTTATTCTTCTAATTTCGTTTTAACATAAATGAGCGAAAAGTATTTTGAGACAGAGGAGTAGATGGAGGGAGTCTTTGATTAATTAGGAACATAAATGAACATCCAGATTATAGTACTATTGAAAATGAAAGAAAAGATATAGGAATAGTAACAAGAAAGAAAATCGGTCGGAGAAGAAAAAAAGAGATATGTAGCAGAAACGAGTTAGGTGGGATTTAATGGGTTCAGATAAATTTAATATCTTTTCTATAAATCCTTAATTTATACTAGAAAATTATTAAATATTTATGTATATTAATTTATGAAATTCTAACAAAATTAATTGACGATTATTAACAAAAAAATTTAAACCTCCCAAACTCTTAATCTACACTTCGCCTCTACTTATAACATAACGGTGATGGGACGTACGTTAAAAATAGTCAATAAATGCATGCATGTGCAAAGGATATGGAAGGGTTGACAGAAGAACATGTGAAGCAGCCTAGATTATGTACCAGACACGCCACATGAACCAACAAAACCATCTAAATTTCAGCACCCAAACATGCATGGCTTTCTGTATTTCTTCCTTCACATCTTGAGGACACACCACTCAAAGGCACCTAATTTACTATTTATTTGCCGGTAACTCCATTGTCACATTACTCTCCTTATCCAACTATTCTCAATATATATATATGAAAAAACAAAAGTGTTGACTCTATGAGAAAATAAATATGTGCTACTATAACATATATTTTTATTCTTATCGAACTAACTCACTGCAAAAACGCATGAAAAAAAAAACAGATTTTCATTCAAATATTGAAATTGCCACTAAATATTTTTTGTTTTTCTCACTGATTTAATCTAGATATCTGTGCAAATAACATTTAACATTTTCCGGCGAGAATTTTCACTGGAAAAATAATAATTTTTTTAGTATTGTAGTACGTATATATTGTCTTGGTTTGTTATGTCGTACTACAAGATTAGAGAGAGAAACTAATCAATATATTCATTCACTTTCCTTTCCCTCATACTGTTGACTTTCATTTTGAAAGTTCAGAGAAGAATAAGAATTCCATAAACTCTTCGAATTTTGACAAGGAACTAATTACTCGAGAGCAAAACAAACAAAGGAGTAATATAATTTGCTTGTTGAATATTAGGAGAATATATTTTCATTTAGCCAGTTATAAACTCTGGAGTTGTTAATATGGGTCAGCCTCATTCCTTTGGGAATTATACGAGTCATCAGGTCAGGTTAGCCCATTATTTTGATGGGCCAAAAAACAATCAGTCCAATTCGTTAATAAACAGATTGTGGGTCATGTAGGGCCAACTCATTCTTTAGAAAAAAATATATTCTATATGATTTAAATTTAAATTTTAAAATGTTAACATAAATATTTTAGAGATAACTACAGTTCACTGATAATGGATATGAAAGTTAAATTTTCAATTCAGTTTTAGAAATGCTTATTTCTCTTAATATATTCATATATTATTGATATTTAAATAAAAATAATAAAAAGAATATTAGATGATAACTTAAAATTTGAATTAATTATAGAAGTTTGTTTAGGAATCTTATTTGACTTACCTTTATAAGGATTCTTTCATGGCTTTCTTTGTCCTCATTATTTTCACCAGACTTCTTCGTAAACATCATTGAAGCAGTTTGAAACATTCATCAATTGTAAATTTTACTCATATTTATTTTTTAGAATTTAGAGTAATAACTATCCCTTCTAATTAAAAAAGAATGATCTCTTTTCCTTTTTAGTTTGTTTAAAAAAGAGTCATCTTTTTTTTTTGGTAACAACTTTCCATATGTCATGTTTAAGCCATAAGATTATGAGACAATTTTATACATTTGACATAACTTTAATTTAGGATTACATGATCAAAAATCTTTTTTATTTTTATTAAACTCCATGTCGAGTTAATAGATTATTCTTTGTGAAACGAAGAAAGTATTACTTATTAAGTCTTCTTCGCAGCATGAAAAAGTGTTTGAATGCGTGTTTCTAATATTTCAGACAACATTTTCTCTTCTTAGTTCATTATATCAACATTACCAATTAATTAAAAGCAAACTTTGGTCCCTATACCAGCATATATACTCAAATTTAAATAATACTTAAAGTAGATAGTATCCAAAATATTTGAATGTTATTTTTAGAGAAATAAACTTTAGAATTTTAAAATGTGTTTACTATAATAAAAAGGAAAAGAGAAGATGGAAATATTATTATAAAATTGCAAAAATATCAGTACTTCTAAAAATAAGTTTGACGGTGTAATTTTCCTATACACTATGAATATAATTAATCTCAATATGAGATTATTTTTTATGGCCGGTTGGAAGTTGTCAGCTTGCTCGTCTATTTCCAGATCAAGGTAAAGTTTTTTTTTATTTCTATTTTTGGATAGTTATCAATATATATCATTCAATCATCTAATTTGCTCGTCCATTTCCAAATCAAGGTAAAATTATTTTTATCTTTATTTTTAGATAGTTATCATTCATCAATATATATCATTTAACCATCAAGTTTCATATGATTCGACCATTTAGTTTACCAAACATGGCAGAGGTATACAGTATATATACACCTGGTTGTATCATTTTCAGACTATTAGCCGCTGGAAACAATGGGTTCATTGAACCATAAAAATGCAAGCTAAATTTTCAGATGGGCATTGGAGGATTCAAGTGAAAGATTCAACAGGACTTTCCTATTGATGATTATTTAATTGATCTAACAAGAGATTAATTAAAATCAAAGTATACTAACAATTTACCTTTGTCTTGGTTGCTACATTTTCAACTAATTACAAGTAAAATTCCCAAATAATGTACAAAGAATAATTCTAATAAAGACTATATATATACATAACATATATGGTCACTCTGCTTTTGTCAATTTTAATTAAATCCCCTGTTGGCCAGAACAGAATCTACTAATTTTTATATATAATAAGACAAATATTTAGATATGAGAAATCCACTAATTTCACATTGTGAGAGTAACTTCTTATAAATTAGAGCTGGCCTAATTATTCCTATCTTTAATTGTTTAATTCAAGAAAAAATGATCTTAATAATAGGAGTGCTTACCCATAAAAGTGTTGTTAGAATAGATATTCAATTTTAGCGGTGATTTAGCAATAATTATCATCTAATAAATCATTTTATTAATAACCCACCTACTTATAAGATATGAGATTAAAGTAACTTTGGTCCTTGAATTATTTTATTATTCTTGTTTTAGTCTTTGTACTATTCAAATAAGAATTTTAACATTTAATTGGTCTCTCCAACTATTTAAGTACTCCCTCAGTCTTATTTTATGTGTAATCTATTCTATATATAACTAGAGCACAATACTTGTCATTTTATAAAATTTATGCATAAATTTTCATATTTTGGCTAATATATACTTAATAGAATAGTTAATCAATCTTGTCATTTATTAATAAAGTTGACTTGAGGAAACATTAAACAAGAATAGAAGGATAAAATTACATCATTTCTTAATGCAAGTCCAAAGTAAAAAGGTGATATAAAATGAGACGGAGGGACATAATCATTATTGCCAATAAATAGAAAAAAAATAGAGAAGAAATTAACTCGAGGTTCTTCACTAAGATTTTACTCGGTCTTTAAATCATACTAATTTATCATAATTAAGATTTAAGGGGTTTAGTGTTACTCCCAAATACACACGCAAGTATATGTGATCACAAAAAGAATAAATGATAGTCTAGAATCGAATTTTCGATAACAAAAAATTTATAATTAGTTTATATTAGTGTAGATCCTTGTATGGTAGGAAGCAATTATATTCTTGTTGTAGCATCCCACAGTTTGTGTTATGCAACGATCAATTTCAAATTTTTAAGTCAATTTTAATTAATCTTTTCTCCACTACTTGAAGGCTAGAGTTTCAAGATATTATAATTTGAAAAACATGATCATGAGAACCAATATTGAAACAACGTATTAACACAAAAGCCAAAATCACTAGTTTTTCATTAAAATATATTGAACCATAATTAAACTATAGTTCCCACCTAATAAATACCAACCAAAAAACTCTATCCAAAATTTAAAATTAAAAAAAATCCATACAATTCCCTTTATAAGAAATCAATGTACATTAATTTACAGGCCCCAAACAATGATGACAATTAAAAAGGATCATACAATATTTGACTATGAACGTGCGTCCATGCACTTCTTACCAAATGCTAAACTCTTCCATTAATCTTGAATTTGTCTATAAAAACTAAAAGTTAGACGTCATAATATAAATTTAGTAAAGATCAAAAACCACAAAGACTTGGTATAGCCTTCCAAAAACACACACACACACACACGCAATGGCACTCACAAAGTCAAAATCATACACACTTTCTCTCATATTTCTCTCCATATTCCTTCTCTACCTAACTCTAACTTGCAAATTAAGACCAAAAAATCATGATTTTCCAATCTCAAACCTAGAAAAACCAACTTTTAGACAAAATATTGTTATGCCCATGGAACATTTCACTAGTAAACCTCAATGGTTTCAACTAATACAAGACGAAATCAAGGACAAATCAACACTAAAAATAGGCCTAGTCAACCTTGATGATGTCTCGTTTTTCGACTATGTTGGATTGCACGGGGCAAAAAATATGGAGACGTTCGATGTAAAATTCCCTAAGGTTTCAAATAAAATTAAGTGGAAAGACTTATTTCCAGAATGGATCGATGAAAAAGAGGTATCAGCCAAGCCTACTTGCCCAGAAATCCCAATGCCAGTGTTCGAGGAGTACGATGAATTGGATGTGATCATTGCAAAGATTCCATGTAAGCATGTAGGGATTGATGGTTCTAGGGATGTTTTTAGGTTACAAGTTAATTTCGTGGTAGCTAACTTGTTGGTAAAAATTGGTGGTTGGAAAAAAAATCGACCTGTTTACGCGGTTTTCATCGGTGATTGTGGGCCCATGTGGGAGATTTTCCGATGTGAAGACATGTTGTTGCATGAAGAGAATTTATGGGTTTATAAACCCGAGTTAAAAAGGCTAAAGCAGAAAATTCTTATGCCTGTTGGTAGTTGTCAGCTTGCTCCGCCATTTTCAGAACAAGGTAAATTTGTACTCTATTTTTATTTTGTTATCTAATTTTCGAAATTAAATTTTACTAGATTAACAAATATTAAATGTACCTTACATGACACATTTTTGTCAAAATCAATGCGTACTAACAACTAACCAAAGGGAAAAACAAACAGATAGAGCTTTTGTCATATTTTAAATACTGTCAGTACATAGAAATTAAACTTTTGTCGAAATTCCATACAGAACAAGAATCTTGGAAGAGTTACCCGGTATCAGCACTGTACAAAACGTTCCACAAACCAAGAGAGGCTTATGTGACAGTTATACATTCCTCAGAAGCTTATGTTTGTGGAGCAATAGCTTTAGCACAAAGCATTATTCTAACTAACTCAACAAGAGACCTTGTTCTACTAGCAGATGACTCAATTTCACCAAAATCACTTCATGGTCTCAGAGCAGCAGGCTGGAAAATCAAGAAAATCAAAAGAATAAGAAGTCCACATGCCCCAAAAAACGCGTACAACGAATGGAATTACAGCAAGCTAAGGATATGGCAACTCATAGAATATGACAAAGTCATATTCATTGATTCAGATTTCGTGGTTTTCAGAAACATTGATCAATTCTTTTCGTATCCAGAACTATCAGCCGCTGGAAACGATGGTTACATTTTCAATTCAGGTGTTATGATCATTGAACCATCAAAATGCAAGTTTCAAACTTTAATGAACAAAAGGTTTGAAGTAGATTCTTATAATGGGGGCGATCAAGGTTTTCTAAATGAAATGTTCGTGTGGTGGCATAGATGGCCTACTAAGCTGAATACACTCAAGATATTTGTGAATTCAAATCATCGCGATCTTCCTGATGATTCATACACCGTACATTATTTGGGATTAAAGCCATGGTTGTGTTACGAGGATTATGATTGCAATTGGGATAAAATGGAATCGCAAATATTTGCGAGTGATTCAGCTCATGAGAGATGGTGGAAGGTGTACAAGAAAATGTCAATGGAACTTAGGGAATATTGTGCATTGACACCACAAATGGATGCAAGGATAGTAAAATGGAGGAGAAAAGCTAAAAAAGCTAATTTTTCAGATGGACATTGGAGGATTCAAGTCAAAGATCCAAGAAAACTTTCCAATTGATGATTATTTGATTAATAATAATCTAACAAGAGATAAATTCAAATCATGTATACTAACAAGTAACAATTTCTCTTTTTTTCTGGTGGTAAAAATTTATTCGCACCCATTATTTATATCAAATTATATTAATTTACAATAATTAAGTAATTTAATAAGATGAAAATACATGTTAATGAATCATGATTAAGTACGGAAACTCTATGCGCAAACACATGCTAAACATCTATTGGCTTGGTGTAAGTAATTAAACACCTATATCGTCACTCTGTTTTAGTAAATTTTAAGGAAATCCCCTGCTTGCAAGAGGTCTTACTAGGCTAGAAAACGCTCTAGAAATTTCTAGAAAGTGTGCCAAATTTAACTCATAAAATTATAATTAATCAAAATATTGATTTGACTATTTTGATAGTGTTAGCGGAAACGTGAAATTAAAGAACAAGTAAGAACAATAATATTTATCGTGGTTCGGATCAAAATGATCCTACGTCCACCAAAGAACAACTGCACCAATATTTATTTCACTCTACAAAGAATACAAGTGAAATACTACAAGAGAGAGAACACAAATGCCTTAGAAGATGAGAAGGCAAGTGAGAGGATGATTTGAAAATGAATTAAGAGCTACCTATTTATAGGAATAAATTCATCCTATTGATGTCATCCATGACATCACTATGTGTCAAAATTGTCAAGGTTAAGATAGCAAACCATTTTATGGTTTGCCTAACTTTCACCTACCAAGATACAATCTTTGACTTGAATTTTGTACTAATTATCTTCCTACCAAATATTCATATTAATTCATCTTCCATTTAGTTTGATTCCACAAGAACCAAAACCAACTCTTTCAATCTCCACCTTGGTTTGTGTTCCAAGCATGCGTATAAACAATTCCGGCCAAAACTTCTAAGCTTACTCGGCAATCCCATTGTAAGAAACAAGAAGAATCAAACCTTTGTTGAACATACCAGCTCCACCTAGCAGTTGTTCTTTTAGAGTTGCATCAATTGATGCATACTTCCGCCAAGTCCTTGCAGTGTGCAAACTTGGCAAGCGGGACTATTTTGGTCAACATGTCTGCAGCATTATCGTCTGTGATAACCTTCTCAACCTTGATAGCTCCCTTTTCTACGACATCTCGAATAAAATAAAATCTGACATCAATGTGTTTGGTGCGCTCATGAAATCTTTGATTTTTAATCAAATGAATAGCACTTTGACTATCACATTTTAGAATTGATTCTAGCTGAACCGAACTCAATTCTGCCACCAAACCTTTCAACCAGATAGCTTCTTTCACTGCCTCCGTTGCTGCCATATATTCTGCCTCTGTTGTAGACAAAGCGACAATCGACTGTAAAGTCGATTTCCAACAAACGGCACTGCCAACGAGAGTAAAGATGTATCCAGTTGTGGACCTCCTTTGATCAAGATCCCCTGCATAGTCAGAATCTACATAACCGAGAATTGAAATACCTTCACTTTTCCGGAAGGTTAGGCCAACATCAGGAGCTCCTTTGAGATATCTCAATATCCACTTGACAGCTTCCCAGTGCCTTTTTCCTGGATTTGCCATGTACTTGCTTACCACACTTACAGATTGGGCAATATCTGGACGTGTGCATACCATAGCATACATAATGCTACCAACTGCACTCGCATAAGGAACCTTTGACATATGCTCCACCTCATCCATAGATTGAGGCATTTGTAACTCTGAAAGCTTGAAATGAGAAGCTAACGGTGTACTTACAGGCTTGCTCATATGCATATTGAATCTTTCAAGAACTTTTCCAATGTACCTCTTCTGAGAAAGATGTACAACACCATTTTCTCTTGAAATTTCCATTCCAAGGATTTTCTTTGCAACTCCTAGATCCTTCATGTCAAATTCCTTGCTCAACAGTTTCTTCAAAATATTTATCTCTGTGATGTTGTTAGCAGCAATAAGCATATCATCAACATACAACAATAGATAAATCATAGAGTTACCAGACATCTTCTTGTGATACACACAACTATCAAATGCACTCCTCGAAAATCCATGTGTAGTCATGAATGCATCAAACCTCTTGTACCACTGTCTAGGGGATTGCTTCAAACCATACAAAGACTTCTTCAGTTGGCATACATGGTCTTCTTTTCCTTCAGCTAGGAAACCTTCAGGCTGATCCATATAGATTGTCTCTTCTAGATCACCATGTAAGAAAGCAGTTTTGACATCAAGCTGTTGAAGCTCTAAATCAAATTGTGCAACCAATGCTAGTAGCACGCGAATTGAGCTATGTTTCACAACTGGAGAAAAGATCTCATTGTAGTCAATTCCCTCCTTCTGACTGAAACCCTTTGCAACCAATCTCGCCTTGAACCTAGCAGCTTCCACTTCTGGAATACCTTCTTTCTTTCTGTAAACCCATTTGCATCCAACTGTCCTCATCCCCTTTGGCCTTTTAACTAAGACCCATGTCTCATTTTTGTGAAGAGACTCCATCTCTTCCATCATGGCTAACTGCCATTGTGCAGCATCTTTGCAAGAAGTTGATTCAACATACGAAGAGGGCTCGAGATCCTTAATCTCTTCTTCTGCAGCTACGAACGCATGTGCAATCAAATTTTCTTGCTCTATAAGACGTTCCGGTTTCCGTATCTGCCTTTTGTCCCTTTCCTTCGCAATTGTGTATGGTTCATTGGAAGCAAGTTCTTCAAGATCTGCATCTTTTGACTCATCAATTTGAGTCTCTTGATCCCGTTCCTTGGTAAGCTCCACCGGTAGCTCCACCTGCTCGTTGTTCTCGTTTCTAGATAACTCCACAGAAACTTTACGAGGATCAAGTATAGAGGATTCATCAAAGGTAACATCTCTACTAACTACAAATTTGAGTAAAGACAAACACCTAGTTTGTACCCTTTTACTCCATCTACATACCCTACGAATATGGCCTTTTTAGCCCTTGGTTCAAGCTTTCCTTCATTAACATGATAATAAGCTGGACACCCAAATATTCGCAAGTATGAATAATTAGAGGGTTCACCTGACCAGACCTCATTCGGAGTCTTAAAGTCAATCGTTGATGCTGGAGACCGATTGACAATATGAGAAGCAGTATGAACTGCTTCAGCCCAAAATACTTTGGACATCTTAGCTTGTAAGAGCATACAACGAGCCTTCTCAAGAAGAGTTCTGTTCATTCTCTCGGCAACTCCATTCTGCTGTGGTGTGTGCCTGACCGTCTTATGCCTTGCGATCCCATGAACCTTGCAGAAATCATTGAACTCTTCACTGCAAAACTCCAAGCCATTGTCCGTGCGAAGATACTTGATTTTCCTCTCCATTTGATTTTCAACCAAAATCTTCCACTCTTTAAATGCTTCAAAAGCATCACCTTTTGTCTTCAGGAAACGCACCCAAACCTTTCGTGAAAAATCATCAATGAATGTGAGAAGATACCTCTTTCCTCCCTTCGATGGAAGCTTAGAGGGACCCCATAAATCTGAATGGATGTAGTCTAGCACCTCTCCCGTCTTGTGCTTGCCAGTGCTGAAGCTGACCTTTTTCTGCTTCCCTAAGACGCAGTGCTCACAAAATTCAAGTGTGCTGATCTTCTCACCATTCAAAAGGTTGCGGTTGCTCAACATCTCCAATCCTCGTGCGCTCATATGGCCTAGTCTCATGTGCCATAATTTTGCCTTGTCATCATTAGATAACTGCACTGTAGATGCATTTACAGAGCCAATAATGGTGCTTCCCGCAAGTGTGTAGAGGCCATCCTCCAGCTTGGCCTTCAACATGACTAAAGACCCTTTAGTCACTTTCATAGTTCCTCCTTCACTCATGTACTTATAGCCTTGTTTATCTAAAGTACCCAGGGAGATCAAATTCTTCTTTAGATCAGGAACATGACGGACTTCTGTAATAGTCCTCACGATTCCATCATGGCAGCGAACATGAACTGAACCAATGCCAACTATTTTACAAGTTGCATTATTGCCCATTAATACAGTTCCTCTGCTTGTTTCATAGCTGCTGAACCAATCTTTTCGGAATGTCATATGCAGAGTACAACCAGAGTCTAAGACCCATTTGTTGTCATAGACTCCACTATTGCATGATGTTGTTAGTACATAATCATCATCATTATCATGTACTTGCTCAACAATGGATGCGCTCGCCTTTTCTTTGGACTTCGACATAGGGCAATCTCGTTCAAAGTGCCCCTTCTTGTGACAGCCCCAACATTCCGCATTCTTTTTGTTCACACGAGACTTTGATCTGTACTTCGATTTGCTCCTTCCCTGTTGGCTAGTACGACCTCTTACAAAGAGTCCACTAGCTTCGTCACTTTTGTCTCCTTCAAAATGCATCCGCACATCACAAGAGTTTAGTGCTTGCCGCACTTGCTCAAGTTTAATAGGTTGTTTGCTATACATCATTGAATTCTCAATATCACGATATTTTGAAGTCAATGAAAATAGCAAAGAACATGCAAGCGTCTCCTCGTCCTTTTTAATTCCAGCAGTTTGTAAGTCCATCACAAGTTTATTGAACGCATCTAGATGGTCTTGCAACAAAGTACCTGAATCCATCTTAAATGTATGAAGACGCCGTTGTAACAACATCCTTGTTGTCACTGACTGGTCCTGGTAAAGCCCTTCCAGCTTTTCCCATAACTCTTTGGCCGTCTCTTCGGTACTTGTACTCACTTCACAAAGTACGTTAGGTGCAAGGGACAGTTGGATTGCACTCAATGCATCTCCTTCAATCTTTTCCTTGTCGGAATCCGATATCTTATCGGGGTACTTTCCGTCAATAGCATGGATTGAACCTTCCCTCCGCAGTAACGCTATCATCTGGATTTTCCAGATATTGAAGTTGTTGCGCCCACTAAATCTATCAATTTCAAACTTCATGGAACTCATTTTTTTTTACTTGTTCTTCCTTTTCTACTACAATGTATTTGGAACTACAAAAAATCAAAGTATTCCTTTTCTGATGTGGAAGTTCAGACTGTGCTGCAACCACAGAGCATACTCAGACAGAACCTTGGCTCTGATACCAATTATTAGCGAAAACGTGAAATTAAAGAACAAGGAAGAACAACAATATTTATCGTGGTTCGGATCAAAATGATCCTACGTCCACCAAAGAACAACTGCACCAATATTTATTTCACTCTACAAAGAATACAAGTGAAATACTACAAGAGAGAGAACACAAATGCCTTAGAAGATGAGAAGGCAAGTGAGAGGATGATTTGAAAATGAATTAAGAGCTACCTATTTATAGGAATAAGTTCATCCTATTGATGTCATCCATGACATCACTATGTGTCAAAATTGTCAAGGTTAAGATAGCAAACCATTTTATGGTTTGCCTAACTTTCACCTACCAAGATACAATCTTTGACTTGAATTTTGTACTAATTATCTTCCTACCAAATATTCATATTAATTCATCTTCCATTTAATTTGATTCCACAAGAATCAAAACCAACTCTTTCAGATAGCAACTTATAGTTTTTATTTGTTTCACCAATAGATTCGAATCGATTGGATTTATGCAATTAATCTGGATGATTTTAGTCATTTCATCTCTTTTGAGTTTACTTAAAGAACATTTTTAGTTTTTTGATTTGGTAACTAAACAAAACAGATGATTTTTTTTTTGTTTTATTATAAAATAAAGACTATAAAGTTAATATATTATAGAGACTAATTCATTATTCAAATTCGAATGTACTTGCATATTCTAACTTGATTGCGAGCTTATTCAAATGTAAGTTTATCTGATTTCAAGCTTATTCAATTATAGATTTATATTAAAAAAAATAAGTAAAAATATGTAATGGACATTCGGTGTATGGTGTAACTATAACAGATTTAGATAACTTAGATTATCATACATTGTTAAAATTTGAAATTAACCAACCTACTTAAACTGAAAAATATTGGACGGATCATAATTCTACTTATTTATTGATTCTAAATATAATTCAATATCCACCTATCTAACAACCTTAATTTAGAGTCAACACAAATGAGCAAGTGATACTGATAATCCTAGTATGGTTTGGAAAGTCGAACAAACAAAGTTCGCTGCATTTTACCATAATTTTATTGAGTGTAAATAAATATTTCTTTTCATTAAATTTATTTCCTTTTTAAGAGAAGATATTCAATTATAAATACCCTTCACATCTTCAAAACCAAATCAAAAAACTTTTTTTTATAAAAAAAAAAAAATGGGTTCCAAGCCTTCTCACACCAAACTAAAGCTTGTCACCATTTCAATAATCTCATTTTTCATAGTTTTCATTTACCTTAGTATATCACATAGCCCTAAACGCCATGAAACCTTAATATTCCACACCTTAAAAGATCACAAACAACCAACACAAATCTTCCCTAGGCATGTTATCAAACCTAAGTGGTACAAATATCTCAAAAACAAAACAAAAAATTCAAAATTCAAAATTGGATTAGTCAACGTGCACGAATCACCTATTGAAGTCAAAGATCTACACGACGATGAAGTTGACCTAGTCAACGTTCATTTTCGTCAGGTTAACAAAAGTGTTATGTGGAAAGACTTATTCCCTGAGTGGATCAATGAGAATGTGCCTCAAAAATCATCCCAATGTCCTGAAATTCCAATGCCTGAGCTTGAAGATTATGTGAATTTGGACGTTGTTTTGGCTAGGGTTCCTTGTGAAAATGCTACTAATGTGTTTAGGTTACAAGTGAACCTAGTTGTGGCTAATCTTTTGGTGAAAAATGGATTGGATAGTAACGATATTTATCGCGAAATTTACGTTGTTTTCATCGGACCTTGTAGCCCTATGCTTGAGATTTTCAGGTGTGATGATCAAATATGGCATGAAGGAAATGTATGGATTTACAAACCTGATTTGAGAAGACTCAAACAGAAAATTCTTATGCCTGTTGGATCTTGCCAACTTGCCAGTCCATTTGCTGTACAAGGTATTTTTTTTTTTTTGAGTTTAGATAACAGGTTCATCTAAACATCCTTCGATTATATTTATACGTAGATATGATATAAAAACAAAATTATTTATATGTAGATATGATATATGTTGAATTATCTCGGCATCTCCATGTGTTTGCGTTAATATATTGAAGATTCTTAGTAAAATCCTGATTCCGCCACTATATGCACGATGAGCATAAATGACAGGGATGGAAATAAAGGCTACTCAGAACTCACGACTTAAGAACTAAGTTAGCGTTTGGCCATTTTGCATATGATTTTCAAAATTTATTTTTAAATGTTTGTTTGACTATATATTTTAGATCAAATTATGAAAATCTGTCTTTATAATTTTTCAAGTTCCAAAAATTGGTTCAGACTAGTTTTTGAAATTCTGGGATTTCTACTTCAAAACTTCAATTTTTTATGAGCAAAATGCTTGTCAAAACACAACTTCAGAAACTTAAGTTTTCAAGTTTGAACTTTAAAATTTATAGCCAAACAGAAGCCAAGTAACCTTAGAATAGGGATTTTACGTGTTATACCAAACAAACGTGATCTGATAGTGTAAGACAAAAACAAAATTACACATTGGTGAATATTAGTTTAAAACAAACTAAAATCAAGTACTGTATAGTTTAAAATATTCATTTTCTAGAATGCTTATATGTTACGTGTAACGAGTTATAACTTCTATTTTTGGATAAATTAGGACCAAATATAGCAACTTCTAGATCTCATGAAAAGGGAAATTATTGAAGCAATCAATTTTTTGTACTTTGAATTTCTTTTTGTTATGTATATATATGGAGTCATAGTTAATATATTTATTCTGAAATAATTGACCACATGAATTGTTTGAGGATATGTTGGCTAAGCATTGAACAAATCCACTAGCTAACTTGAGAAGAAAAAATTGCTAGATTTAGAAAATGAATTTTCTATGATTAATCCTGCATTTAGAAGACAATATTAAATGGAACATGGAGTATTTTTCAAGGGATAAATTTTGATAACTAGGTAAAGTACATTATTATTGTAATTGGGCACCCACCCAATTGTCTCTTTATAGCAATCTGAACATAGGTGCTTCGAATCTATAATAAGATGGAAATGAATCAATGATAGTAAACCAACTTACCAAAGGGCTAAATTAAATAAAATCATTCAAAATTTAATTTAATTATTCTCCAAATAATAATAATTAAGTAATACATTTCCCAATCTTTGTGAAAAGTGTAATCCAATAAATTACCATATTTTAGAAAAGAAAGGTAAAAATATGTAGGCAAGTGGGGTCAAACTTTCAAGATACTCCATTAGTTCCTATTTATGTGATATAATTTTATTTTTTAATTACCAAAAGAATGTGTAATTTCTTATTTATAAATAATTTTCACTTAAAACTTTTTATTGTGCCTTTAGTGAGATGATTTATAATCACACAAATGTTTATGACTTGTTTAAGATTATAAATTTCAAAAGTATTTCTTTCTTTCTTAAATTCTGTTGTCAGTCAAATACCGTCATATAAATTGGTACGCATAGAATATTTCATTTACCTTTTCTCTTTTATATGTTTTTCGTCTAGTGTCCGATATCTACATTGTAAATCCAACTAATTTGAATTTGTGTCCCGTAAAACCCATTTAAGAGTGGAGGAGTCCTATCTATCCCACCACAATCCCCGTTGGTTATTTTCTTTCATACCTAAGACTTGAACCCAAAACTTGCTTTTTCTCTTTTGCTATGTTCATTTTAAGGGTTACAACTTACATCTCATTCATTATGTTTACCTTGATTGAAACTACTAGGTCGAGAAGTATGGAGAAAATATGGTTCATCATCCACAAGCAACAAAAGTGCACACAAGCGAAGAGAGGCTTATGTTACTGTTCTTCACTCCTCAGAATCATATGTCTGTGGAGCAATATCTCTAGCACAAAGCATCATCTTATCCAAATCCACCAAAGACCTAATTCTTCTTGTCGACAACTCAATATCACAAGAAACTCTACATAGTCTCAAACTAGCAGGATGGAAGATCAAAATAATAGAAAGAATAAGAAATCCTCATGCAAAAAGAGGCACTTACAATGAATGGAACTACAGCAAGCTCCGGATATGGCAGCTAACAGAATATGACAAGCTCATATTTGTAGACGCGGACTTCCTCTTCTTCAAGAATCTTGATCATTTCTTTGTGTTCCCACAGTTATCAGCTGCTGGTAACTGTAGGCATGTGTTCAACTCAGGGATCATGATAATCGAGCCATCAGAGTGTACTTTCAAAACCCTAATGGAGAAAACCCTAACTGTTGTTTCGTACAATGGAGGTGATCAAGGGTTTTTGAATGAGGTATTTTCTTGGTGGCATAGGTGGCCTGCTAAACTGAATTTTTTGAAGAATTTCCAGACAGATGAAAGTCGAAAATATGAATATCCTGAGGATGCATATGCAATGCATTACTTAGGTCTAAAGCCATGGATGTGTTACAAAGATTATGACTGCAATTGGGATGTTTTGGAATATAGGGATTTTCCAAATGATTTAATTCATGCAAAGTGGTGGCAAGTTTATGATTTAATGCCAAAGGAGCTTCAGAAATATTGTGATTTGACTCCAGAAATGGATACAAGGATAAGATTGGAGAGACAAAAGGCTAAAATTGCTAATTTTTCTGATGGCCATTGGAAAATTCAAGTGAAGGATCCAAGAAGACTTTCCGATTCTGACATTTGATTAAAATTATTATTTAGGAGGGTAAAGGTGTTCAATAGGTCAAAGTCCTAATTGAGGTGTCTAACTGAATTATATGAACAATTTCAAGAGGCCGCAGATCACTTGAGCCTTCATTTTTCTATCTCCAAAAGAACTTCTTTGCTGCTTCTTGTATTATTTTTTACTGGCACGATCTATAAATTATGAAATACTAGAAAATGAAAAACTTATACACCACTCATATGTCAAGATGAACTTGGAAATTTTAATGGAAACCATAAAATTCTCGAAAACTCGGGCTAATGTATTGCAATACTGTATTTTGTTTCACTATGGAACTTGCTACTAAACGTACTTCAATATAATTAAACAACAATAGACTAAAGGAAAATAAAAAAAGTATCACTTTACAAATTATATTACGTGCACATAATATGTTGAGCATATGTAGAAGTCCTCTTTAGACTATCAACGTCCAGACCAGTTCCACTTTTTGGTATTAAGCATATGTAGTGCTTTAACCAAGTATCCATATACACACTGAACATATTATGCTTAACCTAAAATATTAATATAAAAAAGAAAATGATCAAAAGGTATTGAATTGTTTACTTTGATTTTCATTTTGGTGTCGAGGCTCAAAGAATCCTTACAAGAGTTTGGATATTTTTTGTTTATAGCTCTATAAACATTCATAACACCTTCTTAGTGTGAGATAAGTATACTTTATATTCAAAAGAAAAGATCACATAAATGCACTCGCAACAACCATCATTTTTGTCAAGCAAATTACATCTGCACTTCAAAATGAATCATAAAACCGGAAACAAATGCTTGCAGTGAAGTGGAACAGGACAATATTGGTGGCTACAATCTGCCATACCTATGCTGATTGTCCTACATGAAGTAATTTTACAATTCAAGAAGATACAGTAACTCAATTCTCACTTTCTTGAGAAGGGAGAAAAAAGAAAAATATTGGAAGGAGGATCAATCATGATCATTTTGTTGCCGGCTTGTGAGGTAGAAGCAAAACAACAGCACATGGATCAACCCTGTGACTATTTTGTTGCATATCTTTTTGTCGCGCAAGTGTGGTTAACATATACAGTAAAGATGCTTCATATAGAAGAGGGAAAAAAATAACCTCTTCCTTGAGCAATGCATGCTGATACAGAAATATACAATTACTTTCCTGGAGATGCAAACCTTGAACGCTCTCTCTGCCGATTCAAAGCTCGATCTTTGGGAGAAGATGTTTTCCCTGCCACACCTGCTTGACGCATCATCTCTACAACCAATAATGCACCCGGTTGGTAATTAGAATCTTTTGTAATTCAGAACCAGAAAAGTGACTCAAAACATTTCTCTCCAACTAGTGGTATTGGATTCAAAGGTATTCACTTGACAAAAGAAGTGTGAAGCTAAACATTGAACAGGTTCACATGGATATTATACTAGGTCAAAGTTTCACTATGGAAACTAAACCAAATGCCTTACAGTATGTAGCAGCAGCCATTCTGAGTGACCTAATCTGCAAGTTTTCTAGTCAGATGCAGCAGCACAGTTCCTAGGGGCAGAATTTTCCACATTGATCATTCATAACTAGGCAAATATATTAGGTATAAAATATAAAAAGGTTTGGGTAAACCAAAAGTGCCCAACTTATGCCTTTGGACTGATTTCGCCTTATAGGCACTTTTGGTGCATATCAAACACATAAGTAAATGAAAAAGTTCTTACAAGCTAACTTGAACACGTCTAAATATCACAAAAGGAGATGAGATGAGAGAAAGATAGAAGTAGAAAGAAAGGTGTTCAAGTTGTGAATTGATGGTGTTGGCAGTTTCAAGTAAAGAACTCATTGGAGTTGTGTTTCAGCACCCACATTTCAAGCCTCGCATCTTCCTTTTCTTATGGCACAATCAAGTCGACGATATCTTTCTAGTGGCTGTACTATTAAATGACTATCCACATCGCAAATGGATCCCAGGATCTTCTGTGTTTCCTATGATCCACCATAGAGCACTTTCCTAAATGTATGAGGAAAAACTTTCCCGAAAGAAGACAAAAGAGATATAGTGCAAGCATTTTGCAGATAAATTCATTCCCTGATATGATGTCCAAGAAAATTTTCCAGACCTTTTAGGCATATATTATTCTACATATAAATAGATCCCTCAAGAATTTTTTTTTAGCATAAGCTGTTCTACAGAAACTAGCATCAATATTTTCAAAAGCAAGAAATAGAGTGTATTACTCGAGAAAACACAAACCTTCCATATTCATTATTGAATACTAACCAGTGCAATATTTGTTACACACTTGAAACTTGAGATACAAAACATTTCATCCACCCATTTTTTGTTAGCATGATGTGACTAGGGATTCACTTTAAAAGTAAAAACAAACTTATACCATTTTAATGGACGTGGAGAACAACAATAGAGCAAAAGTTTAGCCCACGATAATATAACGTTTCCAACAATCGAAAAAGAGGAATGGTGCAGGGAACGGTTACACATGCTAGTTGACAGCTCTCTGAGAACACTATTCTAGTTTAATGAAAAATGAACAATATTGAAACTGGGGCTACTGTAAAAAGTCAAGCACAAAACATAATAGGTGCATCACGTGAATACTGAACGGCCGATGCACAACTACCCATGCATGAGTTCATGCACAGGAGCTGAGTGAGAAAAGAGCATCAATCAGATAAATTAACAAATTGAAAACAAGAATCATGTGAATAGGATATCAAGAGTTTATTTAAACAAATAAAGAAGCAAGATTTACCTCGCTTTCTTTCAAGTTCTTGGTCAAGCTCTTCCTTCCATTTCCTTTGAATCTCACTAAAACTTGCACTATAAAAAAGATTACCTTATCTTCACATTACAAGGAAAATAAAGAAGACAAACAAAGTTGATTCATACACTTACATGGGACTATTTGATTGCGTCCGCTCAGTAGACTGGGGTGAACCATCATCATAGTCTTGATTGCTTCCGCTGCCAATGCATGACGTTCGCCTGTTGCTACTTCCAGGGCTTGGACTAGTGATGGTATCAATTCCTGTAGACGGGCTTCCAATAGGGCCCCGACTTGGTGACCTACTTTTCGGAGGTAACCTTAAGTAATTTGGTGTAGTTTCATCAATTGTAGCCTCAACTAACTGAGGAGAGGAGTATGAAGGATTCAAACTGTTGTAGAACTCTTCATACAGAGGTGTCTGCAGTTTCTTTAGTTCAAGAGCCTAAAATACAGAGACAAAACAACCATGTTAAACGCAAAGCTAGAAATATGTCATAACGGATCTTCACAGAGAGATGTCAAGCAGCATGAGAAGTTGGTACCTTTTCGTCCAAGAAGGCTCTGATTTTTGACTCAGTAAGCTCATCATCATCTTCTGAGATGGAAGGACCACATAAAACTGCAGAATTGTTGTTAGGTGAGGCTGAGCTCCCAGCACCTAAGGCACCTTCCTGATTGTTAACTAAATCTGTATTTCCTTGTCGCGATTGAGGAGTCATGCCATAATCACAGTTCCAATCATCAGAGGGCTCGGCAATGGGATTGAAACTCTACTTAACATGACGATATAGAAGAAATCAACTCTAGTGGAGGGTATATACTTATATACTTTTAGTAACAAAAGCAGTAATCTGGAGACGCTTAATACCTTATTGAAGTCATCCACCATCTTAACAGAGCTAAACGTTGTTCCTCCATCCAAGCGCAAATTTTCATTATCATCAATCTGACACATGTCATCATCACTACTGTTTCCTCTCCACATATTTCTAGCCTCCGACAAGTTATCAGTATTTTCCGTTGAGATATTCAAGGTACCCAAGTTGCAGATGTCTACTGAACCAGCGCTGGTTGTCATTCCATCAATATGATATTAGATATAGTTGTTGAATAGTCCATATTATCAACAGAGAAACGTATAATCCATATTGTCCATTTGAAATGCAACCAAAAGCTATTTCAAAAGAAGATGCATAAAGGTTTCAAAATTTCAAGTTCAAAATCTACAAGATTTCTTCATTGCACTTTTTCAATGTGTTGCTTATTTTGTTGATTTAGTCATCATTTCATATCCTTAGTATCAAACGAATATAGCACAATGGAAGAAAAGGATCTATATAGGGTCATTGCATCTATTACTTGTAACTTTTTCACTATTTTTTCCTTTATTCAGAACAATAAAATCTAGTGGAGGTGGTTCCATATTCATGAAAAGTCAGGTCTGACTTTTTTTTTTTTTTTTAATGTGGTATCCATGCCAGCTTGCTATACTAAAATGAGCTTAAATGGAGTGAGATAGTAAGAATTCATATATAGCCAACACGCCAACTTGCTTGTTCAGATTTAGGCATAGCTATTGTTATATTATAGATCAAAGAATTTCAAACTTTTTCTATATCTGTTGACATTAGCATTTACTTAGTGAAACTGTAAGCTTTAGTTCCTGTTGAGAATTTGAGATTACACGATGCTAATACTATCAGTCTGCGCTAAAAGAGAGCCTTTGGAGCACTTACACACTTTTCGCATTATGCCCACTTGAATAAGAGTGACCTTGAGATTTGCCCTATCAGTAAATGAAGTTCAGAATGTAAGTGCCTGAGCAATATCAATTACATTGCCAATTGATGTAGAAACTGACCATCATAGAACTAGAACCATCAGGAAGAGACAGTTGTGCTTCACCGGTGACAAATGGATGCTACATGCAAAGATAAGAATTAACTCATTGTTGCGTAATACAGGAGACAAAACAATAACAGATTGCCTTAAGAAATCAAATCACCTGTAATAACTCACTAGCAGATGGCCTTACCTCTGGTTCCCTGCGTGAAATATCTTAGTTTCATTAATGGTGTAAGGAGGAAAAATTATACCAGATACAATAACCAAACAAAGGTAAAGAAAACAGCATTATATCTACTGGTTACACTAATCCAGAAAGCATCACTTTTTTCAAGGTCAATTCTGAACAATTAAACATCAGAAACTTGGTAAGACTTATATAAGAAGGAAATCATATAAAACTATAATCCTTCCAATTGAGTAATATTTTCGACTCTATATGTTGTCATATCTTTGTCTACTACGAATATCAAACCACACAATGGTTTGAAAATTAAAGCTTTAGGACAACTGTTTATTGTGCTATTATGGACTTCTTTAAGAGCAGCTAAGTGTTGACTACATACTTCTGTAAGCACTTCAGCAGAAAGTCTTTTGCTTCAACAGACACGTGTTCAGGGATTGGGGGATGAGCTTTTGTTGTCCCAATATAGAAGAGTGCAGCAACCTAAAGCGAACAAGAGATCAGTGCAAAGCATGAGTGGATCCGTGTATACTGTATAGTAACCAGTTTATATATGCCAAAGGGAATACAAAGAAAAGTTTAACAAGACCTGCATCAAGTGTATACCTCTTGATACTGTTGGCTCCAGGGAGGCTTGCCAGTAGTCATCTCTATTACAGTACATCCTACACTCCATATATCAGCAGAGCTGAAATTCATATACAAAGACATTATCATTACCAGCAGAACCTATACTGAAGAGATCGATTCAAGGAATATGTTGCAAAGGCAAATAGAACCAGACACATACGTCAAGTCAGAAACAAGAAATGTCATTTCTCCAATGACTTTTACTGAATCAATTCAAAGTAAAAAACAAGATTTGCTATTTCACCAGAAAACTCCTCTTCCATCAGAAAGTTCTGTTCTACTATAAAGCGACAAAGTTTTGACTTTTGATTCAAAAACTGGAATACTAACTTCAATAGTTTACTATTTGCTTTGACCAATAAATACATTAAAGTTATTCAAAGTATCACAAGAATTAAAGGTGACACAAAATCTGAAAGCATGTTCATAACTCAGGAGGATGGCAAGGTGAACTGTAAGAAAAGCCAGCATTTTAACTAGATAAGGAATGAAAATATAAGGCAGTACACATAAATACATACACCAGAGAATTTTGACCAACGTGGACCATTATACGAAAGGCTAGCATCAATTCCAAATAAAATTAAAAACAATGGACGATTCCTCTAAAACTAAAGAAGAGGCAGAAATGTTTATGAAAATGAACTATGGAAGTAGAATAGCATAAATAAGCTATAAGTTCTTTTATCATAGAGAAGAAACTGTTAGGCTCATCATAAAAAGAAAAGTAAGAAACGGCGGGGTACATTTATGCACAAGAAAACACTAACTCAAGTTCACAAACCATGATCAAGTTTGCAGCAATGAGACATGGTCAAGTATGAACAGATGATTTATTCTTTTAGTATCTAAGTAAATCAAGAGCTAAGACCCATTTGTGAAACCAAAAGTGCACTTCCCAAGTCATCAGAAAAACAAACAAAACGTAAGCTCAGTATAGAAATGAGATCCAACTAAGTGATGCATAAAGGCTATATTATTGCAATCTAGATCAAACAAGAACATATCAACAAAACGCTGTAATTATTCTTACAAGCTATGACCAGTTTGGCGAATGACCTCAGGAGCCATCCAATATGGTGTGCCCTTCATGGACTTGGCACCTGATATAGTAGCCTAATATAAACATGTTTCATCAATATCCTCTTCATTATATTCAAATTAAACCAAACAAATATAGATTGAGAATGGATGGTGATGGTGAACATACCAGTTCGACAACCTTCTTTGATGCCCCAAAGTCAGCCAGTTTTATGCAACCTTTGTTATCAACAAGGATATTTGCCCCCTGAACCAAATTAGTAAACAAGATTATTGTTGTTCATACTTTTACAGAAAGGAAAGAAAGGAAACGAGATACCTTTATATCTCTATGCATTATTCCATTCTTGTGAAGATAATCCAGTCCTAGGAGCAATTGCTTGGTGTACGTTCTTATAACCTACTACCGAAGATAGTATTAGATAGAGTCATTCCATAAAATGAATAATACATCAAAAGAGGGTGGAAAAATAAGACCGCCAATGAACTTACGGGCTCTGGGAAAGATCCAAATTTTCCTAAAAGGGATGATATTGATCCACCAGGTACAAATTCCAGCAAAATATTCAATGTGTCTTCTTCTCTCACAATTCCAAGATATCTCTGACAACACAATATAGCAATTGAGTATTTCATGGACAAACAATTCCCAGATAGGAGATCAAGGATTTACTTACAACAATATGCGGATGGGAGAGATTCTTGAGAAGCTTGACTTCCTCCTCAAGCTCCTTAACGTGGGACTAATCAGGACACAAAGAAACCAGAAGAATGTATCAGACAGTAGCTTTATATCTACTTACATCTCAAAAAAGAAGATAGACGGCAGTCTGTCTTAAGCCCTTAGATTCAATAAAACAACCTTCCATCTTAACATAGTTATCATATAAACATTTCCCTCAACACAATGTCGGTCAGTACAAGTAAACCAAAAAATTGCTAAGAGCAGAAAACTCATTCATCAACAGAAGGGGAAGAAAAAAACAGTTAAAAGGCAGAAGGAAACTACGACGAGAAGGCAATGTCATTGTATCATAAATGCAACTACTCTAGCAAACTTCTAACATCATGATGTATGATTTCCAACTTGACAGAACTTAGCAGCCAAGATTGGAAGTACAACTAACAAACATTTGTATAATCAAACAGGCCAATGATCTAACCAATTAAACTTATCTCTTAAAAAGGAGTGATTTATATCATTGTAAGTTCCAGACAAAACAAAAAGTATCTCAATATCAATTCCAACCTGCGCTTTCTCCTTTGAAGCACTGTTTGCAGCTATCATAACCTGAAGAAAAAATATAACAAATCAAACACATTTTCAGGATCACTCTTCAGAAAAAGCAAAGTACGTAACAATTCCACTACAATCAACAAAGTTAGAAGTCCAAAACCAAAAATAACAAATACAACTATAAAAAACCTGCTTGACGGCGAGAAGTTCTCCAGAATCGAGATTCATTCCCATATAAACCTGTCCAAAAGCACCACATCCTATCATCTCTCCTTTTCTCCACCTGATAGGAAGTGTAGCCGCATCACCGTCATCTTTAACGGCGGTTGTCGGTGATGGCAACGCTCGCGGAGGAGGCGACAGCTTGGAGAAAACTCTAGAGTTCCGGATGCAGGAATTTATCTTCTCAACTAGATTACCGTCATCTGCACCGTCGGCATTCGGCGTTCGGAACACCAGTGATCGCCTAACTGATCCGAAGATATCTTGCATCTGATTTTCCAGTGAAGGAATTCAAAGTTTTAGGGTTTAAAGGAAGTGAAAATGAAGAGTCACTTCATCTATTTGAATTTGCTCAGTTTTTTATTGTTGCTTTCGCAGTGCGAAACGGAGAAGAGGAATATAGAAAGAGAAACAGAATGATTTTGTGGGACTTTTTTTGTTTCAGTCGATCGTTACTGTTGAGAAAGGAAGAGAGAGAGAGGAGGGAAAAGGTGATAGGCAATTTCTTTTTGAAAAAAAGATGGAATGAGAATTATAATTACAAAATAGCCCCCCTTTAATTTAATTTATATTTCAAAATCTCTGACTTTAGTGTTACCTATATTTAACAATTTCATACTAAACAATAATAAATATGTCCTCATCTCAAATAAGTTGGAATTGACTTGTAAATTTCTCTTTCTTTATTTAAGTTCATATTTATATCACAGTCGAAACCTGACTCTTACAAAATGAGCTCTTGCATAGAAAGAACATGTAACGCAAACACCCAATTTTTTAATAAAAAACACACCCTACCCTCCAACATAAATTTACTAGTATCATAATTAACAATGTTTATTTTATGGAATTGATTATCAATTGAAGAATAATCCACAAGTATTTATTTCCATAGTTAAGCAACCTGTTCCATCTAAGCTAAGATATGCTTTGCCTTAAAATCTTATTCGAGACGAGTTAAGCAGATAGTAAGCCCAGTAAATTTTGAAGTACAAAAAATCAACATAGAATACTACAAATGGGAGCAGGATATCTTATAAATGCACAGATCAATTAACACAATGATCAATCAGTAAGCTGTGTACCCTTAAGGGGTGGGGGGGGATTGATAAGCAAGATAGCTCATAACAGTAGGCAAGATGCATACGCTCTGTATAATCGAGGGGAAAGAACAGAAGAAATCTATACCAAGGAGCATACTCATGGAATTTTATGAGCTCTCTTAACATCATTAAGAAGAGTACAAGGACTTCCTATTGCTACTTCTCGCGACCTTCTTCAGAGGACTCCACACCAATTGCTTCTTTAATGCAACAACTGTTGGATGCTTGGGCCTCCATGAACCTGGTGCTTGTGAAGGAGGACTTCCCATGAATTTACTGCTTCGTGAACCAATGGGGGTTGCCCCTACTGGTGTTGCAATAGATGATTCCTTTGCCTGTGCTATTGGAGAAAGCATTCTCGATGTACGCCACATTCTTTGTGGATCCCAGACAAATGATTGCCGACCAATGAACCGGTCATTTCTTGGTCGAGCAGCAGAGTTATTGAAAGTTGAAATGCTAGACTCAGGGCGAAGGGTTGCAATAGAAGCCCGTCTTTTTGGCTGCAAAACCTGGTTTGTTCCTTGAGGTGGTGGTCTAACTGCAATAATAGATCCTCGCCTAGGTTTCAAAACTGCCTTTGTCATTGATGTTCTCTCTATATTTTCTTTGTCATGTGATGCCACTGGAACAAAAGACTTCCTAGTTTTTGCAGGAGGACGAGCAAGAGGGGATGGAGGGGGCACAAAATTGCTGATTTTTCTCAAAGGCATTCTCAGTGCTTTTGAAGGAGCCAGTGGTGGTTTCTTCTCAGTTGTGATCTTCTGTGATTGGCTTAAATATGACGAGGTTGTGACATCACGAGAAGCTCCAGCTAAAGCCTTGCTTTCCTGCTTTAAACGTATTTTCCTCTCCTCTGCCAATTGGTTTTCCAAATCACGAACCTGTTGCGAAAATTGAAAAGTCTTAGGTCTAACAGAATCAAGACGTGGAAATCACAGCATAAATGTGGAACTATCAGAAATTCTTAAGAAATGCCATTGGAAGAAGGAAGCTGCTTTTTTCCTACCTTATCCTGAAGACTTCTGCACGTCTGTTCTCTCGTAGCAAGTCTCAGCTGTAGAGACTGCAAATTGTCCTGCAATTTTTTGGTTTCCTTCTCATCATGCTTCGCTTTTTCTGCCTGTTGATGAACATCACAGCATTTATTAGCTGGACAAGATTTTTAACGGACACTACATTCAAAGAGGTGTTTGTTTATAGGTACCAGTAGTTTATGCTTCATGATCTCTGCAAGGTCTGTCTGTTTGCGTGCAGGGCCGTGCTCAACTCCTCGAACTCGACTAGCAAAATTCAGCGAGCATAGAGTTTCTCCCAAATCTGTGTTATTAGGGCTGATTTGGACAAACATGACTGCTTTGCAATCTCCCCCTGCATTTCAAGTTGGAAAAGTTGTACACATCAGAGAATGGGGAGAAAATGTAGATCTTATGAACTGAGAAGATATAGTTTGAGATATTTCGGTTGATCAAAGAAAATGATGAGCAATCATGTTGAAAGGATTAACTTGCTGTTCTCATCAAGTCAATTTGGAATTTAAACTGAAGGTTTAATATTTTGAAGGGACTTTTATCACAAAATCCAGCATTATCTTATAATACAGATGCTGCTTAAAGAGTCTTACCTAGAGAGCTCTGCAGCATATGTGTGAGCTTTGAATTCCTGTTGTACAGACGGACCAATGTTATTTAATGGAAACATAGTACTAAATGAGGTTATCACATGCACAAATGGAAGGGGAGAAATACCTGTATGGGATATGAGATGTCTTAGAGGCTAGTGCAGAAATGACATCCCCAAGTGCAGATAGTGACTTGTTTATGAATTGTGACTCTTTCAACCTCTCGCCTTCAACTGCTATCCGCCCCACACGTTCACTGCCAGCAAGGTCAACAAGCCAAAGGTGGCTCCTAGTCCTCTGGCCGTTAATCAAATTGTCTCCCACAACAGTCACCCGCAGTAAGCTAAGGTAAAAGAGACAAAGAAAGTGTGATTCTTCATTGATGAGACCTAATGGCGGATTGTAATACTAAATTCTTTGAAATTTGTCTAACCTAGGGGTGAAGATAGGAAAGGCAAATGTGAAATCCAGAGTAAGTTTTAAAAATCTTACCAGTGAGAGCGGCTGCTAAGTTCATTAGCACTAGTTGATCCAACAGATCTAGCCCGACTTCCGGACTTGAGCAGTTCCCATACTTCATCTGTACCATATACACGAGCCTCAACAAGTCCTGGAACTTCCTGAGTTCCTTCTGCAGATTGTTTTATCTCCAACCTGTTTCATATTCAAATATAAGATCATTTCGTTGAAATACACACACAGACAAGTGTAAATATTTTCTTTGGTAAAAAAACAACAACAAAATCTCTAGTTTCTGGTTCACTAAACTTTAAAACACTTTTCTCACCAGTACTGCAAACCAATTTATACTATTTTCTTCAAACGGGACTTATGATCACTTAACCAATATACTGTTTCTTATTCAATTTTGCAGAGTGCCTTTTCTGAATTACGAAAACTGTTTTGATTACATAGAAATACTTAAACATAGTTAGTTGAGTTTGCAGAGGGCCCTTATGATCATTTAACCAAAGCACTGTTTCTAATTCCAATTTATTTATTTTTTTGAAGAAGGTAACTTGTTTCTAATTCCATTTTGCATATGGCCTTTTCTGAATTATGAAAGATATTATTTACTACTTCTTCAAACGGGACTTATGATCACTTAACCAATATACTGTTTCTTATTCAATTTTGCAGAGTGCCTTTTCTGAATTACGAAAACTGTTTTGATTACATAGAAATACTTAAACATAGTTAGTTGAGTTTGCAGAGGGCCCTTATGATCATTTAACCAAAGCACTGTTTCTAATTCCAATTTATTTATTTTTTTGAAGAAGGTAACTTGTTTCTAATTCCATTTTGCATATGGCCTTTTCTGAATTATGAAAGATATTTTTTATTATATTTACTTAACAACATAATTAGCTGAGAATGTATCCAGTTTTTAGGAAAACGCTTTTCTTCATGAGATACTATTCACCTGCCCTTTAGCTACTGTAAAAATTATATACATAAAGATCGACTTTCAGAGTCATTATATGAATTAAACTAATTAATATATTACCTTAGTCAATTGTGTTTAATCCTTCATATAAAACCAAAACAATTTCTATAATTCAAAATATGTCCATTGTGATCTCCAAAGTCCAGCACATTTACTTCTAAATTCTGGTGAGAGAATGTGTGCCAACCCGGAATGATGTTCTTACCTAGCCATTAATCAGTCTTATGGTCTTAACTAGCAAAGCTTGAAAGCAGAACCAAGCCAGTAAAATAAAGAGATAAAGAACTTACTTCTTAGCCGGTTGATTTGAGTTCTCTACAAGGAGATCTTTTATCTTCTCATTATAAACCTCTAACATGCTGACAAACAACTCATATTTCATGATACTGCTTCTCTCACTTGATAAGCTAAATAGCTTCTCTAAAGTTCTGTAGTTGACTCCCCTATTTTCTGGTGTCCCTTCCATGGTAAATGTCTTCCCTGTTCCAGTTTGTCCATAGGCAAATATGCAGACATTATACCCATCCAAAACAGAGGTCACAATGGGCATTGTTTGAGAAAAAACGGCATCTGCATAAGAAAATTAAAGGATTTGGATGTCAAATTACAATAAGCAATAGAAAATTCCCTACAGGAAATCTTGAATACACATCAAATCACAGATATCAACTTACCTTGGCTGTCCTCAGGTTTAAACACGTAATCAAACTTAAACTGCTTTTTAGAGGAACCTGCACAACTGATCTGCAGTTCATTTTCATGAGATGGATCAAATTCGACAACCGATGTTGATCCATCTACAATTTCACCTACATTTAAAGGTCTACATCTACAGAAGACCCTGATATTTCCTTTGAGTTCGATCACTTCATTGTATAGACGCTTTCTTTCAGTACACTCCTCCAGATACTTCTTTTTCAGTTGTTCACACTCTTGATCGTACTTCTTTTTTAGAACTTCATGTTGAACACCTGAAATAGCCAAAGAGACCACAAATAGATCATAATCAATAGCATACAACTGTATAAAAAGACCAGATATGAGATGTTGTTCATACACTCCTCCGTATACTTCTGCTTCAGTAGTTCGCACTCTTCATCATACTTCTTTTTTAGAATTTCATGTTGAACACCTGATATAGACGAAGGACCAGAAATAGATCAGAATTACTAGCATACAACTGTATAAGAAAACAGATATGAGAATTATGTTCATACTCATATGCTGAAGAGCATTAAAAGTTTCAGAACCAGAAAAAGAGTCCACACTCGTGCTCTCCTTGACTTCATTACAAAATGCTGCCTGTTCTTTCGTCAAGTCCTAAAAGAAGAATGGACGTTCAAATGAGTAATCATTCGTTCTCCATTGAAACATAACATTTTAGAAGGAAGTGGTTAACATCTTACGAGCACTTCGTTGCTATCTTCGATCTTCTCCAGAATTGGAAGAGTCTGCTCTTGATATGATGAACATACTTCTGCGGTACATTGTGAAGCATTACTCTCCTCCGCTGAATCAGAAGCTCTGTCAACTTTCACTGAACCAATTCAAAAGGCAACAATCCAACAACGGTAAGAAGCAAAGCCTATTCATTGAGAATGTTTACACCACAAACCAGCTCCCTTTATTGAGAATGTTTACACCACAAACCAGCTCCCTTTATAGCTTTAGGTGGGAATCAGGGGCTCAGAGCTTTTGAAATTGTCTTGGTGAAAGATAGTGTAATTCAAAAGCAAAGTCCATTTTGTAACTCACAATCCAGGACGGCAAAACAGGCATTACAAAATTCCACCCCAATTCCATCACCCTAACTGTTTCTACATTCATCAAATAACAAGGCGATAAACTAATAGCAGTTTCAACCAGTTTCTTGAGTATATAACAAAGAAGAATGAAGCAGCTCTTTAAATGTTGAAACACCAAAGAACCTAACAGAGTTTACACAACTGCTAATCGAAATCTTTAAGCTATTCTCATCACACACACAACATAATTAAATATGTCCAAACTATTGACTTAGTCATGTAGAAACAATTACTGGACAAGGACAGAAATCTGAAGTTCCATTCTTTTTATACAATTTCTTGGCACTATCAGTTCACCCATTCATAAAAAGTAGGTTTAAATAAAATACAAAACATTCCATTCTCAAATAAAGAAACCCATTTGACCTTTCTTGATAGAATGTTAAACAAGAGACCAACCTCCATCAAGAGTAGGATAAGATTCCAGGGTTTTACCTGAAACAAGATCCACAAAGAATCAACCAAATATTCATTACCATTCAACATAAAACAAAAAATCGGAATAAAAAAAAATCCAAGAAAGATGGTAAACAAACCTCCATTTAGAATGGGTTCAGCCTTGATCAAATTATCCCCAGAGATGGTAACTGCTTGATCAAAATTATCGCATAGCTTTTCTAGGGTTCGATCTGGAAAAAAAACACCAAAATTTGAAGTTCATATATATAAAACACATCGAAATTATATATACATATACAAATTAGGGAGATAGAAAGATTACCGTCCATCGAGTGAGTGTGAAATCAGTGAAGAGGAAGATGAAGAAGATGAGCGAGAGTGAGAATTTGAGGAGAGAAGAGGATGAGAGATTTGGGAATTTCTTAAACGGTCACAATTGGGTTTGAATTTATGGTGGGATACCCAAGTTTTTGAATTTTCATTAATCTAACCGTTAAAAGTAGAATGACAAAACAATCTGTGCCGTCCGATTTACGCGAGCTATCTTTAAAGGCTGCATCTCTTCTAGGAGCGTCTTATTTCCCTTTTAATTTAATCTTTTTTTACAAAAAAAAATAAAAAAAATGCCTATTACAATTTTGAGATTATAATTGAATACGAATTAAAGTTTTATTTACTGGCATAAAAAAAAAAAAAGGATTTCACCCGTCCAATTTAAATGGATGTATTGATCATCTTTTGTGTTTAATTTACAGTTATAAAGATCGACTTGATTAACTTCCGTTAGATTTAAATAAAATATTAGAAAAAAATAATTGAAAAGGCGATTAAAAGAAGTTGAAGTTGTCCTCAAGCTTTTCTAAATGATCCGACTATGTTACTTAGTTGTAGTACGTAAAACGATAAAATTGAGTCACTTTAATAATTGATAAAAGCATTACACTTACCATAGTGTAGAGGCATTTTTAGATCTTTTATCTTAAGATAAAAATCGCGTATTAGGACAGTAGGTAAGTAGTGGTGGACTGTCGTCGTCTTCTTGTGTATATATTTAGGCTTGTTAGTATGTTTTGTAGCAATAATTGTACCCTTGTAATTCTTGTCACATTCATGTTGTTTATTGTGTTTCGATTATCAAACTATGTTGTTTATTTATTTCTCATTGTTAATGATATATTTCCTTTATTGTTTTCGTTTTTCCCTTTTACTTGGGTTTGATGCATTTGAGTCGAATGTCTATCGAAAGCATGTCTCACTATCTACATGAAGTAATAATAACATCTGCATATACTCTATCCTCCTCAAGCTCAACTTAATGAGATTTCATTGAATTAATTAATTTAATCAGTAGACATTGATATATATATCTTAACTTAAGATTTACTATTTTAGCTTAATTCAAATTGAATTTTTCCGGTATTTTCTGAATACTTATGTAAGGAATTACAAAAGAAATTCTTTCAACAAAGATGTGAATCAGGATTGGTCGACGAAATATGAACCGAAAACTGAACCTTGATATATCCCAGACAATACATTTTTCTCTGTCTCTCATATGGGTTTCATAATTATAGGAATTAGTTCTCTAATCGATACGGGACTAAATGGAGTCCTTTTACAAATAATCTCTCATGGATTTATTGGTGTTGCACTTTTTTCTAACTCTTAGTCGCGCATTCGCTGTGAATGGAAGAAGTTTATGTGGCATATAAGCTCTTCCTTTCGGTTCAGCCTTATTAGCGTTCACTGTGCGTTAGCCCGATATTTTGCCTTAGGTTGTATGTCTCACTGCTAGATTAGGTTAGGAATGGATTTTCCGTCTACTGCGTGTTGATTATACTTATTTAAGTACGACGTATTTGTATATTCTATTTTTTTTTCTTTTTTTATGGCATCATTCGAATTTTCAAGACCCGGTCAAGGAATTGTGTGACTATAAGAGAAAGTTCTAATGATCTCAAGGTAATTCAAAAATACAAGAAGTAACTAAGAACTTTGGATTGAAGTAATAAGATTATTGAATCATCAAAATAACTTAGTTAGTTTTTTTTTAATGTTGATTAAATGTATTAATAACACTCAGGATTAAAATAGAAAGAATAATATCATTTATAGTTAATTTTGTGAAATTTCATATATTAAGGACCATCTAGACGAATCCGAAAACACGAGACTAAAGTATCATTTTCATTAGTTTTGTCCTCCAATTTTCTTTATTTTTATTTCTTTGGACCAAACCGTCAAATTAAGACAAGTTTTGTGGCTCTCCACGGCCTTCATATTTAACTAACTTATCTCAAGTTTTTTTGGAAGCATTTGAAGCTCTATGTCTATGGCATCTGCTTCATATTCAAGCCTCTCATGGTGTTGTACTCCAATACCGAAACCATCCTTCAAAACTCCCCCCTCTTCATCTATTTTCCCCTTAAATACTCATGGGTTATCTGGAATTTCACTCCATAAATCCGTTCCCAGTTCAAGAACCCATGCCAAATTTGACAAATTTCAAGGCCAAGAAAATCTTGAACCAGACCCACAATTGCAAACAATGGAGGAGGAGGAGGAGTTTCAAGAAGAAGATGACAGGTGGGTTTGAAGTTTTTTTCTCTTTTAATAATCTTTCGTATTAATATTTGATTAATCTTGAGCCTTTTTTCCAATTCTTGAATTTGCTATTGATTCATTGTGGCTCAACTACCCGCTGGGACGAGGTCTCATATGGGTTAGTTGGAATGTTTGTCTTAAAGAAAATTTGTTGTCCTTAAGTGCATTGTTATGTGAATTTGTTTCATATGAGCTACATCACTTCACACTACATATTGTGTCTAGACGACAAATGGATTTAGTTTGAAATCACACATCTTATAAGGTAGTTTGTCTTGTATATTGTATTAGCAAGAGTCAAAAAGAATATAATGAAGTAACAGTTGGTGTCATGGGAGAGAGAGTAGTCAAATCACTACATAAAATTGAAGTTAACTTTGTATAAATCTTATCATTTGAAGAATAGTGTCATTTTGATTGGTGTTGGAGGGAGTCGTAACTTACTTAGAAGGTGATGTGAATTATGTGCAATATCTGTATTTTATATCTTTAAATGTTTGATTCATATTATGTGGATGATATGGTGAAGAAGATTCTGCAAGAGAGGATGTGACTCTAAAGTTACTTCATGATTTCAAATCATAAACTCGGACGTTGGAAAAGTTGGAAGGTGTCATTTTAGGACTTAGTCTCTACTCTTGTATTGTACCTCTGCAATTTGGAACATGCATTGCATTGATTAGCCTTTTCAATAGGCCAAAGTTGTGACAGCATTAAAAAGTAAAAAATTTAATGGCACTCTATTCTTCCTTTTGCTTTTTCATCCTTACAGCTGCCTGCCTTCTGACTTGGAGGGTGCTGTTCAGCAGTCGGGCCAAGCAGCTGCCTCTTTTGTATCTGCAGGAGGAATGAGAGCCATTGTATGTGTTACCAAGATTACATTATATACTAATGCAATTGGTTGTCACTAACAATGAGATAATGAAATTTAGGAAATGTGTTGTCCCATCTTAATCTGAGTCTCTTAATGAATCATGTTGCCCTTTCTTCATTTTTTACATTCTGCCTTTGACCTCTCAAGTCCTCCAAATTTAGTATATTATCAGATTCCTGCTGTCTTTCTAATCACGGCAAGATAAAATCCCAAGTATCTCATAAGAGAGATGAGTTATTATCAGAGTTAACATACATTTGGTCTTATTGGGTGGAGGAGGCACATCTTTTCTGATCCTTCTGCTGTATTATGGAAAAGTTATGCATTATGCTCTATGGATTCCTAGCACTATTTCTTGTTTCCCATTTATAGTACTGGTTTATGTATGATGGGCTAACCATGAGTCCCAAAACTAATCGGTGGAAGTTCAATGTGACTTTCTTCCTCAGGTTGAGCTCTTAATACCACAGCTTCAGTTTCTTGATGATGAGGGTGCACAAGCTGAATTATGGGAACTATCAAGAACATTTTTGGAAACACTTATTGAGGAGACGGGATGCGAGGTTAGCTTAAAAATTGTGACAATACTAGTAATCTAGTATCAAGATTTTGCAAAATACTATCCCTTTATATATGGAGGTACTTGACTGAACAAGAAGTTTGACACAAATATTATATTAGTAGCAATGGAAGTAAATATTAGTGTTTAGAAATAAGCATCATTCTTAAATTTAAAATTTAATTAATTAATTAGTTTATAATATCGAAAATCGTGAAAGCTGTAAAGAAAGGGATGGTATACACATTTTGGGATATTCCAGCAATGGAAGACTTTCATTTAATTAGGAACAGATGAATAATAAGAATCTGACCCTTAGACTTTATAACAAGATTTACGAAGAGTTCTTTCTGCACAGGGGTGAAGAAACAGTTGAGATTTATGATATCATAAAGGCATCCCTTTTATGTTTCAAAAATTGTGTATGATCACTTTATCAAAAAAAAAAAAAAAAAAATTGTATATGATCACACTGTTTGCAGTATTCACTATTCAGAAACATTTCTAATGTCAGCTGCATATAACTAAGACTGCTTCTAGGGTCCATCGTTCACGCTTTTCGATGGCGCCCAAAGTATTTCTCGGTCATCAATAAAGAAAAAACTCAAAACTGCATCTAGCTTTCTGACTCTGTTTTATCTTATTCCATACAGTATGCAAATATAGATTTAGCTCCTTATCCATGTTTGATTACTAAGGTTTAAAACTTTCACTGCTAGAGAGTTAAAGCCATTTTTCCAGATGCTGGAGCTGCCGCACTCCTGAAATATCGGTGGAAAGATGCTACATTTGGATTCGCCAGGTAGACTTTGTTACATGAGCATTCTCTGTCAATGATTTGATCAGATAGTGCTTCCTGAGTTATAAGAGTTCCTAAAATGGTTTCTCTTTCAGTGGAATACCTGAATACAGTTACTTTTAACCATATAATTGTAATATTATATGGATAGTCGACTAACATTTCGTTATTGTTCTTGATGTACTTACTAATCCAGTCTAGGGGATCGGAAGTCAGTCAGTAAGGAAGACGAAATTGTAGTCATGGTAGTTCCTGATTATCAGATGCTGGAATACGTAGGGAAAATTGCATCCGATCTCTCAGATGACCCGGTACCCATTTGATATTATTTCTCTTTATATTTGGATCTCTTATTCATTGAACAACTACTATCTCTCCTTCTCTGTCTGGCTCTTCCCATGAATAGTTAAAGTGCCAACTTAACCTCAAAGTACTTGCGCACCTCAACAGCAATTAGATGCTTATACTCGATTCATCACAAGCTGTTCACTAGAAGTCACTATAGTGCATTACTAGCTTTATTCTTGTCTGCCACAGTAGAAAAGACAACACATTACTTTTTGAAGCTAGTGCTATCTTTTGTCAGTATTCAGTAATCTATACACCGTCCTTCATCTAATTCCTTGTTTTGATATAAACAAAACCTAAAGATATCTGATTATAATAATAGGAACCATGACTACCCAAGTTCTCTGGCGTGCCACTAACTTTATCTTAGTTTCCTTTGAGTTCTGTACCTGGTTGCTGAAAGCAAACGTATATGGGCTACAAAGAAAGGTCAACCATATTATCAGAACAATCTTGTATTTTACTGAATTGACTGATATTGCTGGAAGGTTAGAAATCTGAAAAATCTTCAAATGTATATCTTGTGGTAGGAGCAAAGTTACCAACATATTTATTAAAATGAAAAAAGAAACCTTAGTTAGAACAGAGGGAATATGCTAGTTACTTGGGAAGAATTACATTGAGATGACTTTACACAGTTATTCTTGTTCATAGGTCTTTGAGAATTAGTTATAAAAAAACTTTAAAACAGAAGAATATTGTGTTCAACCTTCTTCCAAGATTGATGTGTTATCACTGAGTTTATACTCATTTTTCCATTTCTCTTTCGGAAAATGAATTTTGGAAAAAGCATTTAATTGAAAGGAAGGCAAAGGGTGAGGATCAAAGATCTTATCAGAAACTTGCTTCAGTCTTTTTCTCTTCAAACTTCTAAAAACAAACCTATTCACATTATAGACAGTAGTAACACCTACCAAGAGGAATGTGAGTCGAAGGCTATTTGATTGCACGCTAGCATCTGTTTTTCGTGATTCTCACATACATAAATTGGAACTCTGTTATTGTTTCAACCTTCTTGTCTATTTCTTCTGTTAATGATCTATGGTTATTTTGTTAGCCTAGGCCGCTTATCATGTGGAACCCGCGTCTAATTAGTGAGGATGTCGGAGTGGGGATCAATGTACGTAGGCTGCGGCGCAATTTTTTAAGGTAATTTTGGTTTCTGCAACCTGGCGCCATCTTTTCTTGTCAATGTGGATTTGCGAAACTGTATAGCTTTCCCATATTTTGACAAATTTATTTTATTTTTTTTCACTGCAGCACCTTCACTGTGGCTTACTCGATGAGACCTCTACCAGATGGCGCTGTATTTAGATGTTATCCCGGGTAAGGAATCATCTACTTGATCGTCACAAAACATTCCCAAATGAATAGAGTTCTAGTTGGAGGTTGAGATTCTGTGCAACTGTAAACGCATGTTGTGTTACATGGTTAGACAATAATATCATGAAAGACATTCAGTGTCTTGGCAAGCAAGCTTATCTCCCTTGCTTACAAGTTCTTCCACCAACCTGGTTCAGTTTCGCTAAATAAAAGACTAGATGCCGAATGATTGATGCTGTGAGCTATCAAAATTCCAACATAAAACTAAATTGAACTAGATTGGCTTATTATACTTGTAAGTTGTAATTTATCAAACATGATGTTGCATAACACCTTTTAGATTCTCTCTCTGTCTCTCTGTTGCATTTGATTTGCTGGCTTAAAGGATTAGTCTAAAATTGTTTATTTTCTGGTTTACTCCAGATTGTGGAAAGTGTTCTATGATGATAAGGACCGACCAAACAGATATCTTCTAGCCAAGGAACAGATCAGCCGTCCAACTATAGAAGATCTGGAGGTATGTTGCTCCACTACTACTATATATCTAAGTTAGGCTGTAATAAAGTAGTTGTTAAACATCCTCTAGAAGTCCATATAGTTCAGTTAAAAAGATGTACAATGGGTAAGTCTTGCGCTGGTGACTCCTATAGCACTGAAGTCTTGAAATTTCATGTTTTCTTGTTCATAAGTTTCCCATAGAAGAAATATGGCTAGAATGCAAGGTGGAGAAAACCAAGTTTTCCAGAGTCATTATGGATTATGACATCTCTCTCAAAAACTTGGTGTCGTTTTTTTTTGCAGATAATATATGGAGGTGTGGATGAGAAGGAAGATAAAGGCCCCTCACTGTTAAATCAAGCAGCTGGAATCTTCTCTTCCATAAACCGCTTCATGAAAGTCATTTCAAGATAGATCGTGCCTTCACTTTTTAACACAGAGGCGTAGTGCTGAGCATTCAACTAAATGACACAAACAATCAGCACCAGGATTTGCTTGTAATGCACTTTTCTATCTGTTATCAGTTTGCAGATCTTTCAGAATGGATTAGCAGAGTATATATCAATATACTTGGTGCATTCAGTTTCCTTGTTCAGAGAAGTTGTGGTATATTTTCAAGGAATTCTTTTGTAATTCTATTTTTGTTCAAACAGAAAGAGAATCTTCCACAATGGTAGCAAACAGTTCACTTTTCAGAAATCAGACAATTTAATTTGATCCCTTTATGTCCCAAAGGAGCATACTAGTTCTAGCTTTTCTTCACAAGTGGGTATTTTGGCATGCCAAATAAAACAAAACATATTCATGGTCACAATTTGCTACAATGAATCAAGATTCATAGATTACATAGCAATGATCAGCCACCAACCAGTTCAGAGATACAGGTATCTGGCAAATTGGCTGAAAAATCCGTCTCATCACCATCCATGTAGTATAGAATGAACCTATTATCTGGTACATACCCTTCATCTCTCATGTGTCTAAACAACTCCAGCAAGGTAGAATAAATGATCGTGGTTCTGGGATGCATTTGATCTGCAACTACGAAACAATGGATTTCCTTCTCAAGCTCTATCCAGCTTGTCCCCGTCTCCTTTGCCACTCCTGTCTCCTTCATTTTTCTTATGGTTCTAGCTCTCTCTTTCCACCTCCCCCTGGAAGAATATATATTAGCCAGTAGAACAAATGGCACGGGATTATCAGGTGAAGTCAAGAGCCATTGATCAACTGCATATTTCCCTATCTCAGCATCACCGTGAATACTACAGGCACCAAGTAATGCCTGCCAAATAAATATGTCTGGCTTTACTGGTAGCTCCTCAATGAAACTCTTGGCTTCACATAGCAGTCCAGCTCGACCAAGCAAGTCAACTACAGCAGCATAATGCTCCATTCTTGGAGTCATCCCATGGATAACCTGCATTGATTCAAAGAATTCCATACCCTTATTTACTAACCCTACATGACTACAAGCATGAAGCAGAGAGATGAATGTAACATCAGTTGGAACAACACCATGTGACCTCATTTCTTCGTATAACTGGAGTGCCCTATAGCCATTCCCATGACGAGCATAGGCTGCAATAATGGAATTCCAAGAGACTGAATTTCTTTGAGCTATACTGTTAAAGATTTTGACAGATTCTTCCAGTTCACCGCACTTGGAATACATGTTAATTAGCCCATTACGTACAAACGAGTTGGAAATGAAACCTTTCTTGATGATTAAAGAATGCACTTGCTTGCCAAGAGCCAAAGAAGTATCGCTACCAAAGACACCAAGAATGGCTGACACTACATCAGGGTCAATGTCAACCCCTGCTTTTACCATTTTTACAAAGATATGCAAAGCCTCTTCTTCATATCCATTTTTGGCAAACCCCACAAGCATAACTGTCATAGCAATTGTGTCAAGCACCTCCGCAGATTCAAACATCTGCCAAGCATCATGTACACTGCCACACTTGGAATACAAATCCATCAATGCACTTTCTATACACAAATCTGATTGAAACCCCAACTTCCAAACGATCCCATGAATTTGACGAGCCTCCCCGAGTGCCTTCATGCCAGAACATGCCAACAATGCACTTAAGTATGTCAAATAATTAGGCACAACAGCAGCACGTTGCATCTTCACAAGCAAATCCAAGCTTTCCTCACAAAACTCATTTTGAGCAAGACCAGAAATCACAGCTGTCCAAGAGATAACATTCCTCATATCCATCTCATCAAACACCTGCCTGCCAGAATCAGCACAGCCACATCGAAAATAAGAAGTAATCAATGCATTACTTACAGCTATTTCCCTCTCTAAGCCACTCAAAAGAACCAATCCATGCATCATCTTGTTAACCATGATGAAATCAAGCCCATCACAAGCTGATAAAATAGTAGTCACACTTGCATGATCAAACATAAAACTACCAGAACCCATCATTTCTTTGAAATACCTAAATCCCATTTTAAAGTTCCCATTACTTAAAAATCCTGAAACAATCGAGTTCCACGAAACAGTATCTTTCACAGGCATTTCATCAAACACTTTGGAAGCATCTTGTGTCCTACCACATCTAGCATACATTGTCAAAAGAGAATTCCAAACTACAACAACGTCCTGAGTACTGGATTGACTTCCTAAAAGAATAAATTCTGGGTCCTTGAGGATGGAAGCATGGATGGAAGAACCAAGTCGGACATTGCCTTCCCTTCCAGAAGTAGAAAGAAGGAGGCTTATTCCTCGTGCAGAATTCACCGGAAAACTTGTCGGGTTTACGGTGGAGAATGGTCGGAAGTGGAAGAAAAGACATGATAAGTATGAAGAAAAACCAGGCCTTGGATTCAAGAACATCCATCCAGCATTCATCCATATAACATTCAGGAAAACACCCGTAAGACTTATGCACAAACTCTCTAATTCCTTTGGTGGGATGATAATCTGGTTACTCAAAATGTAAATGGGTTAGTTTGAGCCCATAACCATATAGCTCTCTAACATTTTTGGTTCGAGATGTGTTTCAACAACATTTTATAAGACATTTGAACTATCACACTTTTGCGAGTTTCGTAACTCAACAAATAGTCCTATAAAATAGTTCATAACAAATACTATTACATTCAAGAGAGTAACATTAATGGACAAATCACTTGTTATTTCAATTTGTCATCAATTAGCCATCAATGACAATGGATTCATGCACTTTGGCAAGATATTAAGAGTAAAAGTTAAACTTGGCAGTTTAATTTAGGCAACATGTCATCAATTAGCCATCTTGCTAACCAACTGTGTGCATTTTGTGTAAAATGAATTCCATCCCAACTGATGTGAGTATTCGGGTCAACACACACTGGAACCATTGGATCACCGCAGCTTATATGTCCGTTGTAATTATATTCTCCGCCTATTCCACAACATGCTTTGTATAGAGAGTTGTTGTCGAATCCTGAAAATGTATTTCAATCAAGAAAGTTTATAGATGAATATGGTTTTCTTTGCCAAAAAGAAACTATGCTTTTAGCACTCACCAAGACTGACGGCATTTTCTAGAAGCCACATAAAGGCGTTGTAGTAGTCACCATAAATCAGTGTAATATTTGGGTAATCTTTCTTCAATTCATCAATGGCTTGTTGCAAATAGCGATTGTAGAATATTACAAAATTATTTAAGTCCTCCAAGCAATGGCGCTCATCATAGGCAGTTGAATTGTTGGTCATGAATTTCGTAAGAAAAAATGGAATACAACCTATAGGGAAGTTGCCTGGAACTATAATTCGAGTAGCCCAAAAACCGATAGTCCTCTGAAAAAAACAAAAAAGTAATTGATCATTAGGAAACAAATATCAACCAAATAGAAGTACTTAGCAATCAAGAAAGAAAAGGTAAATAAAAAGGAATAAACTCACTTTAACAGCATGAATGATGGTCTGAACAACTTCTGGTACAATTTTTCGCGATTCTTCAATGGTTTTACCTTGCAAGAAGCCAAAATTGAATTCATTCCCTCCTATTTCTCCAACTAGGAAAAGTGAGTTGTTCAGTTTTTCTGGACAATCTATCATAGCAAGCAAGAAGAAAATAAATGACTCTGCAGCAGAGAATTGAGTGATTATTTAACAAATTAGTCATTAAAATTACTTGGAGAACAGGATGTGTGGAAATGGGAAGACATCCAATCAAGTTGAACACTCAATGAACTATTTGTAGCTCCAATATTATCAATGTTGTTCTCTGCCAGGAATTCAGCTATATAGCAGTAGACCCAGCTACTGCAAAATTCACACCATGTCTAAATTCTGCATTTTCATCTTTGTACGGATTCAGCAGAGGAAGACCACATTCCACCGCTGTATATTATGAGAGATGAACACACAAAACATCATATCTATAATGTTGATTGATCAAAATATTGAATCAAATTTTATATCCTTGATGAACTTTTCCTCTCTATGGAGACTTGGATAAACTCAAAGTCCAAATATAAAGGTAGCAGCATATTAATTATTATCAACATGAGTTAGGCCTAAATAAATTTTATATAAGCTGGGGATTGCACCCCAAGTTTGATTTAAAAAATCAAATTATCCAAATCGGACTTTGAAAAATAGACATTCTTTCCTTCTTTATTATATGTCAAATATATTTTCTTTATCGTACGAGACTTTTTCTATATCTTTCTCTTACGAATTAAGTATGAAATCAAACATATATATCATTTCTTTGAGGGAAAAGGCATAACTATCATCAAATTTATGTCTGAAATTTCAGATACATTTTTATATTATACTTAAGATTTTATTATCTCGAATTTATTTTATAAATAATTTTCTACCTCATTTCGATCTATGTGACACTATCTTTTGGGCCTAACGTGTGTTGACTATTTTTTCAAACTATATGTTTGATAGTGTCACATAGGTCGAAAAGGGATGAAAATTATTTATAGTATAAGTGTGTCGTTGAAATTCGAATATATATTGAGATACTTATAATGTTGATTGATCAAAATATTGAACGAAATTTATGTCCTTAATGAACTTTTCCTCTATGGAGACTTGGATAAAATTAAAATTAAAATATAAAGGTAGCAACATATTATCAACATGAGTTAGACCTAAGTAAATTTTATATATATACCCGTGGGGATTAAATGTGCAACACACATTACACCCCAAGTTTGATTTACAAAAATCAAATTATCCTTCCGATTTTGAAAAATAAACATTTTTCCTTCTTTAATATATGTCAAGTCTGTTTTCTTCATCATTCTTATACGAGTATTTTTCTATATCTTTCTCTTACGAATTATGTATGAAATTTAGAATTGAATCTATAAGTAATTTAATAAGATGTTAAGTTTTGTGGTTTGAAAAAAGAAATGATGCACAGAAGAAGATGAAAAACAAAGGGGTGGGGTAGCGCGGGGTAAGGGGCTGGGTAGAAAATGCATTTGAAACATATTTTCTTTTTAATTTTAAGAAAATATTTTTTCTAGAATTTTTGGGATTCACTTGCCACATGTTATTTTCTCATTAATTATTTGTCATGTTATCGAGAGTGTATCCTACAGACTTTACATTTTTTGTTGATTACTAAAAAATGTCTAATAGGAACAAGTTTTGTATAAATAAAAGTGTTCAATAGTTATTAGTTTTAGCTGACATGTCTAAATGAAACATGTGGATAACTTTGAAGGTATGTCGTTTTTCTTATGCCTTTTTCTTTAAGATTTTGTATTTTATTGGCTTATATATAATAAACATGACGTAAAAAATATTATAGATTATAATAATTAATAACTTAAAATACATATAAAATATTTGGTTGGTTTTTAAAATTTTGTTATATCATAAAAATTGAAAAAAAAGAAGTAATAGTATATATTATGTGAAAAATAAAACAACATATATATATATATATATATAAAATGATGAATAACTTTAAATAGCTTCATATATATAGAAGTAGTAGGGTTTGGGATGCAAAGTAATAATTGATACCTATGAAATCAATGATGAGCATGCCATTAGAGCAACGTCCGGTTACATGTTTGTAAAAATCCATTCCATATGGAGGTCTCTTACACCAAGATTGAGCTTTACAAAGGCTCTCTCTCATGCAATTGCCGGTATCAGAAATTGAGTCACCAAATTGATATATTTTATCAAATCTGCAATTCATCAATCGTGGATTTTGAAGCTTTAATAATACTTGTTGTTCAGCATCGCCAATTAAAATGAACAAAGAAAGAAGCAATATTATTGTTGCTGCCATAACTCAATTTTAATTTGACAAAGAAAACTATTCAAGAGTTGTACATACAAACATATAAAAACATGCATCGACTATTCATGACTACTACAACTCCTTTCACCACTCACTAAATTATTATGAGAGAGCTAGGGCCACAAATTTATATATTCAATATCTTTGTCAAAATCAACATGAAACACATAATGTACATTGGCCCAAATCTCAGTCCAATTTTACACCTAGTTAAGATTAAAGGTATCTTGTTGCCCCTACAACCACAAGTTCCAAAATAAATACTATACATAATATTAAGGTATTTTGTGGAACCTAGATTGAACTTTTTATTTTTAAATGAAAAGTCAGAAAATGTCAACAGCAACATAAGCTGTTACTCCATATGGTATACACGTGATTCCGGGACATTGGGACCAGGCATAGTTACGTTGTACTAGCTCTATTAGTCAATTTTCATCCTAATTATTATTGGGTTTATGATTTTTTTTTGTTTTGTTCTTACGTAAATAAATAAAAATCTTATTTGGATCAATTTACTTTAGTTTATATGCTTTAATATTATGTGACATATATAAGATTTTTTTAGGTTTTATTTTCAGACACACAAGAGAAAATAAAGAGAGTTATTTTCGAGATTGAGAGAGATAATTTTTTTTATTTTTTTTTTAGGAAATTTCTGCTCGGGCAATTCGCTGTAAATTGAGTTTTTCTCTTCGTTACAGTTGGATCATTACTCAAATTTAAAATGGGAGTTCTCAGCATCTGATTCTTGCAATTCAACGGTGGAGATCAAATTTGGTTGTCTATAGATTTTAATGTTGGAGCGTGAATAGTAGTTTTTTTTTGTGGTGAATTCTCTCTAATTCTCTAGTTTTGGATTATCTTGTTTTATTGTTGCTCGTTGTTTGACACTTGTTTTATGGTCAATTTTGGAGAGAACAATATTGTAACTCTTAGTGATTATAGTTGAGGTTTTGGTCCTGTGATTTTTTACTCTTCACAGCGAAGAGTTTTACACGTAAAGCTTTGTACTTGTGTGATTGGTTTATTTTGTTTTATTTGATTTATATACTTCTTGTTCTTTTTTTTTTGTATTGCTTAATTTAATTTGTCTTTTCTTGGTTCAAATTAAAAGAAAAATTAAACTTAAATATTATTCCGCTATTATTCTATCGAACACTCCTTATTAATATCTTACCTTTCTAAACAGTAATCAGTTTAACTGATCCAGATTTTAGGCCTTCAACTTTGCTTAATCCATCCACTTGATCAATGAATTGTGAAGTTTATTATCAGAAGAAGATCCCTACAATTACAGTTAAGAGGCAGTGTAACTAAATTTCCATATTCGAATTAAACGGTATAAATTACTCCTTTTGTTCATTTTTTATTATTTATTGCGTTTTAAACGGTATAAGCACCCTTCACTTTCAACCTGAAGATTGCGAGTTCGAGTCACCAAGGAAACAAAAGGGGTGGAATCTCCTAGGAGAGGGTAACAAAAATAAAAGTAAAATTAAATTACAATAGTTCAATATTTAGAATAAAAAATTTAAATATTCAAAAACTATACAAAAAGTATTATATATTTTAACTTTTTGGCATATTAATATGATGAAAAATATATTGTAAAATATTAGTCAAAATTATTATCATTTGACTCTTAAAAAAATCTATGACAATTAAAAGTGAACGAAGATAATATTACCAACACAAAAAATTCAATTTACATATATAAATAAAACATTGACTTCATCACATGATTTCATTTCATATCGCGTGGCCAAAACCTCTGACAAAAAAATAAACCAAAAAAAAGATCCAGTGTCCAGTGTTATACCGAAAATACCATCCTATTTCTTTCAAAATCCAGTGAAAGGAAAATGAGAAAAAATAGGTATTTTCTTATTTCAAAAATGTTGATATCAATAATTTAATTAAATCAATTAAATAGATTAAGTGATTTAAAAGTAAAATCACCATACTCCTTGGAATACATACTTTTTTCATTTTTTTAAAATTTTGATTTTAGATAAAAATTTAGATTAACTTAATAGACTGAGTGATTTTTGTGAATAAAACATATACTGATTTGTCAATTAAAAATGAAAGTTGAACGATTATAAAAAAAAAGAGAGTCCATAATTGATTAATTTTTGGATTAAAAATCAAAATTGGATGATCGTGTGACCATATTATCTTGAGGAGAATTCTCTATTTTTTTTCCAGATAACACCTCCAGTTCAATTCTCTATTTTAGTCTCTAAAAAAAATCTTTTTCTCTCCTTAATATTATATTATTATTTATATTTCATTCTTATTTTATAATATAAATCAATTATTTCTTTTTTCCAATAATTACTTTATATAATTCTCATGTGATACAAAATTATTTTTTCAATTTACTTATTTAATATAAATTATATTTATTTTAAATTTTAAATACCATAAATATTGCACAAAAATATTATATGATATATAAATTAATAAACAAATTCAAATAAAAGTGAAATATGATTACATCAACACTTACTTTTCGAAATTATTATGTTGCTCCCATAAATGCTTTATTAATGCATTACGGAGTTCAAAATGAGTATTTTTGTCCTTAATTTTATTATGTCTAGCAAAAAAATCAAAGATTTTCATCTACCGCCATTTCTATCGTCGGAGTAGGAAGACATACGACATCTTGAATTAGTGCATTAAGAACACGTTCATCCTCAATTATCACGTTGTGCAGTATAATACATGAAGTCATTATATCATGTAGCACTTTCTTTCTCAAAAAAATGTGATGGTCTTGCAATAATTGCAAAACTCCGAATGCACGTTCCACATCTTTTTAATATGATTCTTGTTCATCGTGAATTAATTATTATGTTGTGTACTGTATTTTATCTTGTGTTTAAATCATTATGTTATGTGTTGCATTGTTATCTTGTATTTAAATTAAATTTTTAATCTTACCATTTTAATTTGTGTATTCTTTATAATGAAAATTAATAATAAAATAAAATTTTATTATTTATGAAAATTAAACAAAATATATTAATTTGAAATTAAAGTAGTATATATGAAATAATATATTTTTAAAAATATTATATTGCATTTAAAAAGAATCATGAATATTAGATATTTAATATATGAAACTAAATGTAAAATAATATGTTAATTGAAAAGTAATGGAAAAAATAATAAAATATTGAAAAAGTGAAGGGAAACTTTCACATATAGCCACTTAAAAATAATTAATTACTCTCCATAGCTATAGTTTGATAATTACAATTTATAGCTACATGTTATATGAAGGAGAGAGGCGAGCGAGACTGGGAGAGAGAGGAGAGAGGAGAGAGAGAGGGAAAAGAATGGGAGAAAGGTGAATTATATATGTATATTGGTTAGATAATTGTATATTATACACATATATTTGTATATATGGCAAGAGAGATTGGGAAAGGGAGGAGAGAGGCGAGCGAGGCTGGGAGAGAGAGGAGAGAGGCGAGCGAGATCAAGAGAGGCGAGAGAGAGAGGGCAGAGAGTGGGAGAGAGGTGAATTGTATATGTATATAATTGTATATAACTGTATATTATACATATACATATAGCAAGCGAGATTGGGAGAGGGAGGAGAGAGGCGAGCGAGATTGAGAGAGGGAGGAGAGAGGCGATCGAGATTGAGAGAGGGAGGAGAGAGGTGATCGAGATTGAGAGAGGGAGGAGAGAGGCGAGAGAGAGAGGGCAGAAAGTGGGAGAGAGGTGAATTGTATATGTATATAGGTTAAAAAATTGTATATTATACATATGTATTTGTATATCTTGGTGAATTATACATATACAAACATGACTAATTATACAAACTCAAAGTCAGCCCACGTAATTAATGTATAATGTTAGTCGCGAGTAGTAATTATAGCAAACTATAGCTATGATGAGTAATTAAATAGTATAACTTTGCTTAGCTGCGTAATTTTCCCAAAAGTGAAATAGAGAGTGTGAATAATAGTTCTCCAAACTATTGAACTCTCTAAATTTGAAGAATAGAGAGTGATTTGGAAGTAGGTCCAAATATAGAGAATCGAGGATAAAATAGAGATGGGTTGGAGATGGTGTGAGGCCAAAATTTAGTGAGGATACTAGACTGTACTATGCATGCTCATTTACATCAGTAATTTTATGATATGTAACAGCAACACAGAGGCTACAATTTTGATGATATTTTAGGATAAAATCGTTTAGAGTTAACGTCAATCATAGATACTTGATGTGAACTGAAAATTCAGTTCTGTTTTATTGTTACTTTTTAAGATAATATTGCCTCCGTCCGGAATTGTTTGTCATGTTGCGTTTATCGAAAGTCAATTTGACTAATTTTTAAAGGTAAATTAGATTAAATTAATTTAATATTTTAAACAAAAAATTAGATATTCTAAAACTATATGAAAAGTACTATAAATTATATTTTTTTGCATATTAATATGATGAAAAAATACATCTTAAAATGTTAGTCAAAATTTTTATAGTTTGACTCTAAAAATAGAAACCATGACAAATAATACCAGACGAAGAGAATAACTATTAGTTGAGTGAATCACGTTGTGATTATCTCGAGGACCTCAATTAACGGTAATCTTTGCCTTCCATTTTGGGCTAGTTAATTAGCACTATTATACCACAGGACTTGACTTGACCTATAAAATATTTGTCCTCATTTCAATTACGCAAACTACAAGTTACTTGTAAGACAGTAGTGAAGCTGAATCATAATATGGCATCTGTTATGGGTTGTCTTTCTATATAAACGGGCCCTAATACTAATACGAGCAATATAACTTTACCCATCTCTATTAGTATAAGATCAACTAAAATGGCGTGTTGGAAAATTTTAGTTGCTCTACTTGTTTTATTTCTTCTTTCCTTTCCTCTACCTATTCCAGTCAAAGCCATAAAAACTGTATCTTTACCTCTCACAAACACTACTGAAGCCAAAGAAAGATGCGTTAAAAGTGAGAGGAATGCTCTATTAAGATTCAAGCGAAGTTTCACTGATCCCTCTGACAGACTGGTTTGTTGGGTTGGCAAAGAATGCTGCATCTGGAAAGGCGTTTATTGTGACGCTGGTTATAATGTCATCGGGCTTGATCTCAATGATAGAACAAACAATTGCTATTGGAAGAAAGTGGGATACTTGATTCTAGGCAATTCAACATGCTTGGGTGGCAACATAAGTTTTGATTTACTCAACTTGCATCACTTGGAGTATTTAGACCTTGGTGGTAGGGGTGGCAAATGGTTGGATTGGATTGGATTTAGATGGATTGAAAAAAAATGGTTTAGATTACAATCCATCCAAATATAATATAGTCAAATATGGTTTAGGCAAAGTGATTCTAGCCCATTTAAATAAATTTATTTTTTTAAAAAAATTTTTTTACCCCTCTCTACCGGCACCCCGCCGACCTTCCACCAATCTATCCCTAAAAAAATTTTATTTTCGAAAAACAAGAAAAATCTATTTTTTTTAAAAAAAAATTTTTACCCCCTCTCCCGGGCATTCCCCCTCCCCCCCCCTCGACCCCGACCTTCCATCAACCTATCCTTAAAAAAATTGTTTTCGAAAAATAAAAAACAATTGTTTATTCAAAAAAAAAAACGTTTACTCCCTCCCGCGCCCCCCCCCTCCCGACCTTCCACCAACCTCCTCCCTAAAAAATTTTATTTTCGAAAACAAGAAAAAATATGTTTTTCCAAAAAAAAAAAAAATTACCCTCTCCCGCCCCCCCCCCCCCCCCCCCCCGCTCCCCGACCTTCCACCAATCTATCCCTAAAAAAATTTTGTTTTCGAAAAACAAGAAAAATCTATTTTTTCAAAAAAAAAAAAATTACTCCATCTCCCGGGCGACCCCCCCCCCCCCCCCCCCCCCCCCGACTTTCCCCAAAACCTACCCAAAAAAAAAAATCGGAAAACAAAAAAAACTGTTTTTCAAAAAAAAAAATTACCCCCGTACCCCCCTCCCACTCCCCGGCATCCCCCACCCTCCACCAACCGACTCCTAATTTTTTTCGTTTCTAAAAATTAAAAAAAAAATTGTTTCATTTCTCACTTATATGGGCTGAATATGAATTTTCATGTTAACCTATTTTGTTCATATTTGTATGAGCTTAAATAAGTTGAAGACCATATTAACCATTTAAGAAAATGAAAAAAAATATAAATAATTCATTTAATTTAATATGAACAATGATTTCATTTTCTAATATGTGCTCAAATTGCGACCCTATTTGATGGTAATGACTTCCAAGGACTTACCACTCCCAATTTCTTGTCTTCTCTAAAGAAATTACAGTACCTTAACCTTTCTTTTTCATCTCTTATTGTTCCTCCTTCACTTGGAAATCTATCAAATTTGCAGTATCTAAACCTCCGTGCTTATTCCTATCCTTTCGATACTGTTGAAAGAAGTTGGGTCAAAGATTTGAAATGGGTTTCCGGCCTGTCTTCTTTGAAGTATCTTGATCTTTCTTATGTGAACCTTTCTTTGGCAACACATTCGCTTCAGTCTTTTAATAAGCTGCCATCTTTAGTGACTCTCGGTTTGGAAAACTGAGATCTTCGCTATCTCCCTTACTCCTTTCCCAACTGGAATATGACTTCCCTTTCTTATCTCTACCTTTCACGCAATAACTTTGTTAATTCTGTGTTGCCTAAATGGTTGTCTAATGCCACTACCATTGAAACACTAAATATGGTATATAGCAACATCCAAGGCCCAATATCAAATGTTGAATGGGGTAAACTCTGTAATTTGCGGAAGTTGTATCTAGAGCAGAACAAACTTAATGGAGACATAAGTCGAGTGGTGGAAGGATTGTCCAACTGCAGCAACCCTACAATAGAGGTATTATCTCTAGGCGAAAATGTGTTAACGGGGGAATTGCCAAATTCATTAGCAGATCTGAAGAACATAAGGATTCTTAGTATTTCTTTTAATATGATCTCTGGCACTGTTCCACCATCTATTGAGCAGCTTTCACGGATGGAAATTTTGTACTTGGGAGAGAATCAACTGAAGGGAGCCTTGCCTGAGAGTATTTTTAATTTTTCAGAATTAACTGAGTTGCGGCTAACAACAAATGCTTTGGAAGGCAATCTTTCACAAAATCACTTTGAAAGACTCCATCAACTGAAAGTTTTGTCCCTATCTTGTGGAAGAAGTTTTTCAGTCAACTTGAGCAATGAATGGGTTCCTCCATTTAGCCTCTATGCTATCGAGCTCAGAAGTTGCAGTTTGGGTCCCGAGTTTCCAACATGGTTAAAGACTCAAAAGCAACTTCAGTGGGTCATCCTCACCAATGGCTCCATTTCAGAACCTATACCGCCGGCTTTGGATGATGTGCTCACAATTTCATTTGCTCGATCTATCAGATAATCAAATTGGTGTAAGTCTCCCGAGGATAGTAAATTTTGCATCGACATACCAAATGTGGACAGTGGGTTTCTATTTTAGTTACTGTTATGGTGTCGTGGTGGACTTGAGTTCCAATCACTTCCATGGTTGGTTACCTCTTTGGCAAAATGTGACACATTTGAATCTTGGTAACAACTTGTTTTCAGGATATATACCCTTAAACATTGGTCATGTGATGACAATCTTCAAGTGTTAGATCTTTCTGGAAATGCTTTTATAGGAAGTATACCATATTCCATAACAAGAGTGAAGCAGCTATTGGGATTGGACCTTTCAGACAATCATTTATCTGGGAAGATTCCTGATTGGTGGTATGATTTGCAACAACTTCAAGTCATAGATTTGTCAGGGAATAATCTTACAGGTACTATTCCTCCTTCAGTTTGTTCACCACTTTCACTTTTTTGGTTGAGATTATGCCGCAATGACCTTTCTGGAGAGCTTCCAAAATCATTGAGGAATTGCAATAGCTTGCTTGCCCTTGATATTGGAGAGAACAAAATCACTGGCACCATACCGGAGTGGTTCGGAGAAAGTCTCTTATCTCTGCAAAAGCTCAGAATGACGGGTAACATGATTCATGGACGCATTCCACCACAACTATGCCAACTTTCTAACCTCCAAATTCTATATCTTTCACATAACAATCTGACAGGTTCTATCCCTTCTTGCCTGGGAAGCTTGAGAGGTCTCAAGTTGGTGAAATTTTACAAGTGGTTTCCCAACTACCTTTATTTCAGTTATGTTTTTACACCCAAGATGGAGTTGGTTGAGAAAGGAACAAAGCAGACTTACACTTTTACCTTAGATCAAGTGAATCTTATTGATCTTTCCTGCAACAATCTTCAGGGTGAAATCCCGAATGAGATAACAGCTCTATCAGCCTTGAGCACTCTGAATTTATCTCGGAACCAATTATCAGGAAGAATTCCTGAGGACATAGGGAGCATGCTGCAATTGGAGACACTTGACCTTTCATCTAACCATCTCTCAGGTCCTATCCCATTAAGGATGGCAGCCATCACTTCATTGAGCTATCTTAACTTGTCCCATAACAACCTTTCATGGCCCTATCCCATCAACAAACCAATTTGGAACCTTTACTGATCCTTCGTGTTTCGAAGGTAATCCAGAACTTTGTGGGAAACCACTGACCACTAATTGCTCCTTGCCCACGAAAAGAGAAATAGAAGAAGAAGAAGATGATGATGAAATAAGGCTTTGTTTTTTTGTAAGCGCGGGAGTGGGATTCGTTGCCATGTTTTTGGCTACATTTATAAGCTTGATGATAAAGAAGTCGTGGGCATACTGCTGCTTCCATTTCATGGAGGAAGTTGGAGAAAGAATTATCAGGTGCTGTTTGGGTTTCATGGCTTGCTTGAATAGTATTTTCAGCGTCACAAGAAACTAATTAATTTCCATTGCATTAATATTGTTTTGATACTGTTGCAGGCAATCTTTGAAATTTGAATGAAAGTGGAAGTTTTTTTATTATAATCGTCTCGATATTTTACTTTAAGAAACAATAAATTATATTTCATCTAAATAAATCAAAGAGTAAAATCACTTTACGAGTAGCATATCTATGACTTGTTATAAAATCATATAGAGTAGATGAAACAACAATAATAGTAAGGCTGTTTTAGAAGAAATTTCCATCTTGAATGATTTGTTTGAATCACTACTTTAATATTAGCTATGCTTGTTATAATGGGCTAAGCAAGGTGGGTTTAAATAGGGCAGAGCGGGACAGGGCAAAACCTTAGCAAGGAAGACTTAACCCGCCCCGTCCTACCACACCCTACTCTATTGTCATCCCTAGATAAACTACATTAGCGCGATGAGCTCAGAATGTCAATCCCCTGCTATTGCAGGCATGGGTCCCTACTCATGAGGTCTCCAACTGCCCCACCTACCATTCCTAATTTTGACAAGGGCTACATAAAAATTTCGAAGATTAAAGGAATAAACTCACTTTAACGCCATGAATGATGATCTGAACAATTTCCGGCACCATTCTTCGCGATTTGTCCATGGTTTTACCTTGTGATAAGCCATAAATGAATTCATTTCCTCCAACTAGGAAAACTGAGTTGTTCAATTTTTCTGGGCAATCTAGCAAGCAAGCAAGAAAATTAATTAATTGGATATATAGTTACTGCAATTTACAGAAGCGAATAATCATATTTAACAAATTGAATTACCAGTGAAGCAGGAGGTCTGAAAATGGGAAGATATCCAATCATGAACTTTTTGGTATCTGGTTTAACAATATTCTTCTCTGCGAATGATTCAGTTGTTAAACCAGTAGGCCCTGCTACTGCAAAATTCACACCACGTCTAAATTCTGCATTCTCATCCGTACATCAAATCTGCAATACATCAAATAGTGAATTTGAAGCTTTGCTACCTGCGTTGAGTATCGCCAATTTTCACCATTAAAATGAGCAAAGAAAGAAGAAATGTTATTGTTGCTGCCATGCCCCAATTTTAATTTGCACACTTGTCTACATATATATGCAATCAACAATGAGTGAAAAAATACTTCAAATTCTCCCTTGATTTCCTATTCACACCATATGAATGGGCAAAACTTATTTACACCTTCAATTTCTATACTTCAAAAATCAAACTGTTCATATGGATTAACTGTTCATTTTTGATTTATAAATCAAAAAGTCATTAGTTAGAATAGTTCATTATAACTTATTTTTAGCATTTTAACTTTTTAAACTTGAGAATATTTAAGAATTATTATAACTTTAAAATAAGTCAATGTAAATGGATTCTTACTCATCATCACCTCCTAATTTATGCTTCCATATTTTTTAATATTATTTAACGCAAGCTTTTTTATTTTCTTCGAAATATTTAAAATTCATATTAAAACATCAATTAAATTTAAATAATTTATTATATAATTCATTAAAAAGTAATATTCTCAATAAAATTCTCGTTATTTTCATTACTCAAATTCAAAAAATTTAAATTAATAATAAAACAATTCTATCACTGTCACTCATCCACATGACATAAATATGTAGCCGCCACTCCTTTAATTTGACCACTCACATTACCATCAGGGCTGGCCGCATATTCAATATTTGGCCATCATCACAATTTCACAGACATAAATGTCGATTCTACGTGTCCCCTTCCTCTAAAAATAGTAGGTTCCAACAAATCCCTATTACTCCTCTATTCCTCTATCCCTATTTACTTATTCATATTTTCTTTATATTTGTCCCTATTTATTTATCCATTTTAACAAATTAAAAAAGGATAATAATTTTTTAAAATATGCCCTTATTTAATTCTAAAAAACTTTTAGTACTACTAAGTTGTTATGCATGATTTTTGAAACCAAAAAATACGTTTATTATACTTGAGGAGATGTACTATAAGGGTAAAATTGTAACTAACCTATGATAATTATTGTTGTCTTAATATGTGTGTCACTTGGACAACTAAATAAAGACAGAGAGAGTATTTTTCAATTGCTATCAAATACATCCTTCGTCCATAATTGTTTGACAGTTATACTAAAAATAGATATCTAAGATTAATGTTAATTTAAATAATAAAAAATAATTAATTGTCTTTTTTAATTGTTATCAATTATTCTCTCCGTCCACAATTATTTGACAGGTATACTAAAAATAGATGTTCAAGATTAATTGTCAATTTAAACAATTAAGAAATAATTAATTATTTTTTCGATATAATTAGTGAGCTCAAAATAAATTCAGATACATATAATTGAAACTCTTAAGGCAATTTTGTTTTATATAAATATTAAATGCAATTTTTTAACTTCTACTACGTACATTTGAAGTTAAAAATTAATCTAAGTTACAAAATATGCCTTGTATTGACCAAGAGCAACGTAGTTTAGAATAAGGATTTACAATTATCACATCAATATGTTTGCAATAGATTAATTTCGAATAGTTTATAATTAGAATGTTGAGTATTAATTAATACTAAAACATTATAAATAGGTCTATACTTTCTCCGTTCTTATTTACATCTATCATTTTAAATTTTATGTTTCGTATGAATCTTAGTTTATCATTATATTTTTATTTAGTGTTTTTCTGAAGTTGAGTTTTCAATAAGTGAGCATAAATAATATATTTAATTAATTAAATTGACCAATATATGACATGAATTAATTAATTAGTTTTTCTATATTGATTATAGTTATATTTTTAAATGTATAACTCTCAAAGATAAAATAGAAAAAAATAATATTATTTCTATTTTAATATTGTAAAATACCAAATATTAAGAAATATTTATTTTTAATATTTAACATATAAATAAAAACGGAAAGAATAACCCTCAGTATTATTCTATAATCTTTTATTATTCATACAAACCTAAATACTATATGCTTGGCCCATAAAAGTACTTGAATTCAGAAAAAAACAACAGTTTTGTTAGTTTCGAGCCGAAAGGAATTGCGCACACTGTCTATTAATCTATCTCAATTTATGTGTGTTATCTTTTCTTTTTAGTTTGTTTAAAAAAAAATATTATATTAAGTAATAATTTAATTATAATATATTTTTTTTTATTTCTAATTATTTGTTCACTTTGCCTTTTATAGTTGTCCATTTTAATAAATTAAGAAATGACAATTTTTTTTATTTATTATACCCTTAATTAAATGACTAATTACTTTAAAAAATGTAGAACTTTTCATGCACTTCATAATTAATAGATGTGTCAATTTAAAAGTGGACAAGTAAAAAGGAACGAAAGGACTATCTATTTTATCCTTAATAAAATAATTTGAAATCAGACAATATCATTCATTTTGAATCATAAGTTTTAAAAATTTTCACTTCTTTCTTTAATTTCGTACCGAATTAAATACCTCATATAAAATAACACAGAAGGAATAACTTATCGAGAGAGGGGTCTTTGTTGATGATTAAATTAACTTTTCTGACGATGAGATTTATCTTAAATATATTGATAACCTCATAATTAGCCTATATTTTACATAATTAAGGTAATTAACTTTGTCAGCCATCTACTTTACCAACATGGTTATCTATTCCTTCTTATGGTATATGTTGGTTAGTATAACTATGAAAAAAATAATTTTCTAAATCGCAATTTTTCATAAAAGTCTTTAACATTTTATTTTTCATTAACATTTTTTAAACGGCAAAGGGCCAAATATACCCCTCTACTATAAGAAATAGTTTAAATATATCCCTAGTTATACTTTTGAGTTAAATATATCCCTTCCGTTACACTTTTGGGCTAAATATACCCTTATGACTAACAGAGGACACGTGGACAACTGAAATTAAATAAACTATTCAATTTTAAATAAATCAAATTCAGATATAACCCGTCCCGCCCCGCCCCAATAATGTATCCCGCCTCTTGTGCTGCCACATATGGACGGAATTACTGCTAGTAGGTTGTCATTTTTTAGCCAAACTATAGCTACATTTTTTACCATTTGTTAATATATTTTGAGGTGAAATGTTGCTCCGTTAGTTAGTTAGCAGGTTCGACTGAGTAATCCTCTCCACTGGCCTCAGGGTTCCCTTGGTACTCCTTATCTATTTTGAATTTTTTGAGAACTCGTCTTGCCAAGAAGTCTGGTACGATATGTAGCACCACATATTTTAAGTTCAGATTTGTGGCCTAATCTGTGGCTTCAGGTTGTTGAAAATAGTTGATGCACGTTAGATACTAAGCAAATGTTGCCAACACAACTATATCGTGCACAAGTATTACAACAATGAACTATATGAATTCATATTCTCTTATAATGTTTTCAAAGAACACTTGGTGTTACAGCAAGCTAGTCAATGATAATCATAGTTTATTAATTTCAGTTGTCCACGTCTTTTCTGTTAGTCATAAAGATATATTTAGCTCAAAAGTATAACGGAAGGGATATATTTATCACGAAAATATAAATAGGGGTATATTTAAACTATTCCCTATAATAGAAGGGTATATATATATGACCCTTTGCCGTATTTTAAAACCCAACAACTTCTACAAAATCAAACTTCTAACATTTTAAATTGAAAAATAAAAAGCAAAAAAGTACCTATTTTTAACTTTTTCTAAGTAGTTTTAAAATATCCACACACACTCTAAACATATTTATTGACTTGGGCATTATCTTCTTGGCCCTCCTGATTAACATATTTGAGAAGGCTTCGTGTGTATATATGTTGTAGCGAGGGACTTAAAAATACGCCAAATTAGACCTCTACAAATTAATTAAATACAAGAACAAAAAAAAATCTGATACCCTTTAAGATCATTAAAAGTTTAATTCATGAAATTTAGATGAAAATTTTCTCCCAAATACCCATGCTATAGTATATTATTTTGATTAAATGTTTTAGAATCATAATGTGAGTTTGATTAGAGCGACTGAGCTCACAATATCCATAAGTATTAAGATTTACATGCTACTGTCCCATTCCATATTAGGTTAATTTTTTACGCATTTTTCATTTTTCAAATTAACTTAATTGTTCAGTTTTAAGACTATTTTTACAGTGTTCTTCCAAATTTACCATTAATTAGTTGATATTGGAATTAGCGATTAATTAATATTTAGTTATTTAAATCATAAATTTAATAATAAATAATAAGAATAAAAATGAAAAACTAGGTTCAATTTATATCTTAATTCTTAAAAGGTGTAAAACACCTCAAAAATTAACATAAAGTGGAATGGAGGGACCGAGGGAGTAATTAATAGTTTATGAAAGAAGTGTTCTTTTATGATTGTTCCCATGCTCACAATTCTAGCAAATAGTGAAAATATGAGAAGTTGTGTTTGAAAATATAGGCAGATCAAAAGAAAAACAAAAACAGAACTTTATTTTGTAATAGCGTCTGAACATTGAACATGGATATATGAATCCCTTAAATTACTATTAAGCAAAAAATATTTAATTAAAAGCATGAATTTAAGCATGACATTTCAATTGGGGTAAAATGTCATCAATTAGCCATTTTGTTATCCAACCGTATGCCTTTTGTGTCAAATGACTTCCATCCCAACTTAAGTAACTACTCGGGTCTGCACAAGCCTTTTCAACTCCTGGCTTACCACATCTCCTAGCTTCGGTGTAGTTATATTCTCCTCCTATTCCACAACATGATATTTGTAGCGTCTTTTTATTGAATCCTGAAACAGTAAATTACACATTATATTAAAATTGGAAAGCTCCTATTTATTCCTCAAAATTACTTATATACACTCACCAAGAGCGACAGCATTTCGCAGAAGCCAGTAATAGGCATTGTAGTAATCGCCGTAAATAATTGAAATGTTTGGATACTCTTTGTTCAGTTCATGGATGGCTTGTTGCAGAAGATTATTATAAGATATTGTAAAATTGTTCCATTCTTCCGCGCAATGGTACTCATCGTAGACAGTTGAGGAATCGTTCATATATAACGTAAGTATAATTGGGAAACAACCTGAAGGAAAATTGCCAGGAACTAAAATTCGAGTAGCTCCAAAACCAATAACTGTCTGCAAATAAAATCATAATTAGGAATCAAATTTGAAGCTATTAGATCTGAGAATCATGAAGAAATAACAAAAAAACACTTACTCTAACAGAATGAATGATGTTTTTCACAATATCAGGCACTATTCTTCGCACTTCCTCTATGGGTTTACCTTGCTTAAACCCATAAGTAACATCATCTCCTCCAATTTCTCCAATTAAGAAAAGTGAATTTTCCAAATATTTTGCGCAATCTAGCAAACAACAATAATTGTACTCCAATAATAACATCCAACTGTCATTAGTTTAGATTATAATTGTTATAAATAAGTAGAGAGTAATTTAATTACCATTGGAGCAAACAGATTTGAAATAAGAAGACATCCATTGAATCTGAACACTTAATGAACTGTTTGTGAAAGACATAGCGATGTCCCTCGATATGAGGTATTCCGCTGATAAAGCAGTAGCTCCTGATACAGCGAAATTCACGCCATGACTAAAATCTGCTTTTTCTTCTAAGGACGGATTTAGAAGAGGAAGACCACATTCCATCGCTGTATATATTACAATATGAGATACACAAATTAAATAAAGAAAAATCATCAATATTATATATCAGTATAGACTAGTAGTGTTGGAATATAAACCTATGTAATCAAGGATGATGAATCCATCAGAACAACGTCCCGTTGCGTTCTGATAAAAATTCATTCCATACGGAAGTTTTCCGGTTTTAGTTTGAGCTCCACAATAGCTCTCTCTCAAACAGTTTCCAGTATCGGAAAGTGAATCACCAAATTGATAAATTCTATCAATTCCGCATTTCTTCAATTTCGGTTCTTCAAGCTTTATTATATCATCATCTCCTTTGATCAGTTGAAGAAGCAACAAACTGGTTAAGAGATGAAGCACTAGTACCACTCTCATTCCAAATGCCATGATTTGATTTTGCAAATACAATATTCAGATTATATAGAAAGGGAGAAAACGCAATTAATTTCCATACGTCCTATTTTACAGCTAGATAACACATTCAAACAAAAGAAAAATTATAAGCCCACAAAATAATATTCTATTGATTTAACAATAATGATTTATTATTGACTTGTTGCCTTTGATAAATAATAACGTAACATTATAAAACTACCTCTTGAATATAATAAATTTACTTTAAAAATATACTTCTCCGTTTAAAAAAATTACCTCCTTCTTTTTTAGTCTATTTCAAAAAGAATAATTTATTTTTTCTGGTACTCCCCCGTTTCAAAAAGAATGACCTTATTTCCTTTTTAATATGTTTCAAAAAGAATAACCCCTTTCCTTTTTCGATAACACTCTAACTTTAACTTTTCACGTAGCATGTTTAAGACCACAAGATTATAGGACATTTTGGTACATTTGACATAACTTTAATTTAGAATCACAAGATTAAAAAGTCTTCTTTTTTTCTTAAACTTTGTTCCAAGTCAAACTAGGTCATCCTTTTTTAAACGGAGGGAGTAACATTTTAACTTCAGTTTTCCACGTGACAACGTTTAAGGTCACAAGATTAAAGAGTAATTTTATACATTTGACATAACTTTAATTTAGGATCACAAGATTAAAAAATCTTCTTTATTTACTTAAACTATGTGTCAAGTTAAATCGGGTTATTCTATGTAAAACGAAGAAGTATTAGATATCAAATAATATTTAATAATAACCATAAACTAGTGCAAAAATAAATTTATCCTTAATTTTTCAAATTAAATCAGTAAATATTATTAAATAACTTTTTTTAATATAGTAGGCATATAAAAATGGACGACAGGAGTATGTACCAATGAAATAATATTGGTAACTAAATAATTAGTACTTTACCTATATTATTCATTTCGGATCAAGTTTCTACACATTAAAAGGTAATTTCTTTTCTGATATTAATGTGGAATTTTGTTTACTGCTTACACTTAATTCACTAGACAAATTTTTAGTTTTTCATCGAACATAAGTTATGGACATACATTATGTTTTACATATTAAATAAAATTTAAAATATTTCAAAGAGTGAATCTGCTAAATTTTATTACAAATTTAGTTTTATCAGCAAACGTTAATCAGAAGTTTGTGTACGATGGACAAGAAAAGCTTGAGGTTATTGAACATGACTTTTTCTTTTTTAAAAAATTTGGTGCCCGAAATTTTCTTTGAAAATATAATTAGAAATTTTCTCTAATTATAATATATATAATCTTATCATCCAAAAAAAAAAAAAACCAAACAAAATATTATTATTCTATATAGGAGTGTACATGACCGGGTTGGTTCGGGTTTTTCAAATATCAAACCAAAATTTGTGTCGGACTTTTGAATTTATAAACCAAACCAAACCAAACCAATAAACTCGGATTTTTCAATTTTGGGTTTTTCGGTACAGTATTCATAAAAACATGTAATTTACTTGTACTTCAAATATTTCTTTAGTCCTACCAAAATACAACTATCTAAGTTATTTTTCAAGAAAATAACAAAAAATATGATATATTAATGACACTAAAATATCCAAATAATAATAATAATAAAATTGCGTAAAATAAATATTGTAAATTAATAAGTCATAATAAAATTAATCATAATTTAAAGTACTAAATCATGCTAAAATAAGTTTAGTAAGTATTAGTTACATGACTAAATATTAAAAGAAAGTAAAAATTAGATCGTGTATTTTAATTGTCTAAATCTATGTAAAACTAAAAAACAAATATTCATATTATTGTCATTCTTAGTGTTGAATTGATTTTCTTTTTGCATTACTATTAATTTGATTTTTATTTAAACTTTATTATAATTACCAACATGTATAGACTATAATCTTATTAGATCATTAAAAATTCTAACTTCCAAACATGAAATAATAATATTAAAAGATAAAAACTATGAAAAAGTATAAGATATATTTAAAAATTATATCAAAGTAAGTATTTATACGTGTAAAATAAAATTTTAAAAATATATATATAATGTCGGGTTGGTTTTTTTTAGTTGAAACCAAACCAACCTAAATATGATTGGGGTTTTTTTCAACACTAAACCAAGTCAAACCAAATCACTAGTTAAATTTTTTTCAATTTAACTTAATTTACAATTTAATTTGATTTTTGATTTGATTTTGTGCCTCCTAATTCTCTATATAGTCAGATCTTAAATTTTTTATTAAAAATATGAAGCAGTCCTACTATTCTACAACTGCAGTGCCACAGGCCCACAGCCCATATTTATACTAGTACTAGAGCGTTCCAATGCATATTAACCTTTTCTTTTAGGTGAAACGTTGCTTTTAGTAAGTTGCCATAATTGGTGACTGCCTTTTTTTTTTTTTTTGGATAAAACTAGACTTTACTATAATTTTCTCCATTTTATTTTATGTGATAATATTTAATTGAATAGAAAATTTAAGAAATAATAAAATTTTTGAATATTTATTAAATTATCCTTCAAAAAAGTATATACTTATTTTTTTCTTTCTCCTCATAAAGTATTAGAGTGTTATCTTTAAAATTAATTGGGACCAAAGAATAAAAGAGGAATTATACGTTTAAATACTTATCATATAAGGAGATGCGACATTTTCTTAGGGACCAAAAAGGAAATAATGTCACATAAAATGAGGCGAAGGAAAGTAGTAATATTTAATATGATCATAGGCGATGTCAAAATTAGGAGTTTGAGATTCAAAAATTAGTATGTTCACATATTAATATACATATATTTATTTAATTTTCTAATATATATAGAGAGAATCTGCAAAATAATTAGTGCGATTATTTGAATCTAAAACTCCCTCCTAGTTCACCTCGGAATATGGTTCTAGCATATCTTGAGAAGCTTTCACCATTACAATTTTGTACTTGAAAGGGACCCTTATTTGAGATTTTTTTTAATTTTTTTTCTAAATTAACATAAAATAATGAACCCCTTAAAATTATGAAACACAAAAATAATTATAAAAAATAAAAAGCCTGAAGTCACATGAATATGATTTTTGTATAGTATTTTTGTCAAATTTCAAAAAATATTTTTAATAGTGAAATTACACAGGTCTTTCTTTACTTTACCGAATATCATATGTTATACTCGAATTAAAGTTGGAATCTCGTACCATTAAAATTTGGAATATAATTCTGCCTTTGTTATAAATCAAAATGTAGTAAAATATTTATTTTGATTAAATATTGATTATATTATATTTTTAACTTTTATTTATCTCTTTCTTAATTATCACCTATATTATTTGAATACTTCAAAAATATCAAGAAGTAATGTCAGATCGTCAAAAGTAATATATTTTTTTTAAAAATCACAAGAAATTCTCTAAATTTATGTAGCATAAAAATTCACTAGAAACTTCGTCATCTCATAAAAAATCTTTTTTTGGTAGGTGGTTAAAAATGGTACACGTTTGGGGTCTCAATGAACACACAATTGGTTTCGTTATGTGAAGAACAATAATTAAAGTTGTTGTTGTCTTAAAAGCGCCCAATTGTTTTTTTTTCTTTCCATTTATGTCCTAATCCTAAAGATATTATCAAATCTGAAATAATGAAAAAGGTGAAAAATAATCTAATTTTTTTTGCTATTATATGTGACACGAAAAGTAATCTCTTACGTATCAAGTTATCTTTGTGCCTCTCCACGATAAAATATTTATTACTTCCTTTGATTTATTTCTCATTATATTGATATATAAAAAATTATAAATTTATAATACTTTTTATATAATTTTTAAATATTTATTTTTTTATTTAAAATTTTGAATTAATATAATTTAATTTAATTTTAAAAATTAATTAAATTAATTTTTAAAAAACATAATATAACAAATAAAAATAGATGGAGAAAATATTATTAAGTATCAGCTGATTTCTAATATTCTTTTTTTTCATGTGTGAGTTATTGCTACGCAAACTAATTCCTCAGTAATTATTGTTGAGCCTTGTATTGATTCAATTCAGGTTCTCTTTCATGTGATGAGCCTAAAAATTATAGATTTTAATATCTTCACCAAATTTAGAATAATTTTGCAGTGCTACTTTAATGAACGAGCCACCCCACATGACACAAGGCATCCAACTACCCTCCTACCCTCACTTAAATTTTGAAAATCGAGGGGTTTTGTTCGGTGTGAGTGGTAAAATAAATGAGATAAAAAAATAGTGATAGAAATTTTTTTTTTGGAAAAAAGATTTGAAATATATTGAACTTTAACTGAAGTTGTGTTACGATATTAAACTTTAGAAATGACCTTTTATCTCTACACTATTTAATAGTGTATCAATATTTTAAAGGCATAACACATATATTGGACCCTAAATTTGGTTTCAAATTTTAACTTTGATCTTCAACTTTTATAGTGCACAAATAGGCACTTTAACTATCCTACCTTTCAATAAATAAACAATTTTTCAGACCCTTTTTTCAAATAGGCACTTTTTGGTCAAAGTTGAAATTTTTCAGACCCTTTTTTCTAAAAATTTTATATCGATTGTCATATTTGGAATAATTTATCTCTATCATTTATTTAATTATATTATAGGATTGCAATAGTTCATATTTGTTACATTTTATATTGTCTTCTTTCTGATTGGTATTTGTATAATTGTATCTAGTTTTGATTTTGTTGCACTGAAACTATGTCAATCTCTATATATGAGTGAATGAAAAAGGTAATGTACTTTTTAGGCAGATCCATGTAGATTGAACACTGACTATGCAGCTATAAGTGAAATCAAGCTTTGAAAGAAAGAGATTGAAGGGCACTATTTAAATTTCTGAAATTGAGAGGATAGAATAAGAGAGAGAGAGAGAGAGAGTAACACTGATGCACTTTCACAATAAAGACAAATATCTTGCTATTTCAAATTGTGATCGATCTTTACAATAAAAAGAACAACAATTACTCTGCTTCTCCATGACAATGGATTAATGCACTTTGGCAAGAAATTAAGATTGAGAAGTTAAACTTGGCAGTTTAATTTAGGTAAGATATCATCAATTAGCCATCTTGCTATCCAACGGTAAGCATTTTGTGTCAAATGAACTCCATCCCAACTGATGTGAGTACTCGGATCAACACACACTGGAACTCTTGGAGCACCGCATCTTCTATGTACGTCATAACTATATTCTCCTCCTATTCCACAACATGCTTTTTGCAAGGACTTGTTGTCGAATCCTAAAAGTATAGTACAAGAAAGTTGGTAAATGCATATGGTTTTCTTCCCCTTTTCATTTATGCAAAGAGTATATAAAGTAATTCGACCTTAAAAATAGGATAAGGAAACGATATATTTTTAGCACTTTACCAAGACTGTCAGCATTTTGTAGAAGCCACAGAAATGCGTTGTAGTAGTCACCATAAATCAGTGTAATGTTTGGGTAATCTTTCTTCAACTCATCAATGGCTTGTTGCAAATTACGATTGAAGAATATCGCAAAGTTATTTAAGTCTTTTAAGCAATGGTACTCATCATAGGCAGTTGAGATGTTGGTCATGAATTTTGTTAGGAAAATTGGGTGACAACCTATTGGGAAGTTGCCTGGAACTAGAATTTGAGTTGCTCCAAAATCGATGATCCTCTGAAAAAAAGTAATTGATCACTAGAAAACAAATTTCAATCAAACAAAAGAAGTACTAATCAAGAAGGAAAAGGTAAATAGAAGCTTAAAATCAATCCCCCACCTCAAAATTGAAAAGTGTAATTCACTATTATAGCTTTCTTAGGGCCCGTTTGGCCATAGATTTTACAAGTAAAACTTGGAGAAAAACTTGGCAAATTTTGTTTGTCCATACACTTTCTCATTATTTGCCAAACTTTTTTGGCAAATTTTCCAAATTCTCAAATACTAGAAAAAACTAGTATTTGGGCCAAATTTTATTATTTGGAAAGTTTTAAAATTCAATTTTTACACCTAACTTTTATATTTTACAAAAACAATCTATTTATTGACACAAACCAATTCAATTAGCTCCCCATATGCCAACTAACTCAATTAATATACTTTTCTATTATACTATTAAAATATAACTCGTGATGTGCACGAGACCAATAATATTTGTGAAATATTTAATATATTTAACATGACTTAAATTTTTTCCTTTAAATTTATATATATTGACAATGAAATTAACTTAATTTAATTAAGCATTAAAGTAATTTGAGGAGTTTATTTACTTAATTAATGTTATTATAAAGTATTGAAGTAAGTAAAATAATTAATTGTAGAGGGGGTCGGTAAACATAATAAAATAAGTTAAAATTTAATAATTAATTATATTAGGGAATTAAAATAATCCATTAGTAAGTTTATTAGAAAATATTAAAGTAAGTAAAATGAAACATTGTCATTTGATAATAATAATAATAGTAATAATAATAGTAATAACAATTTTATACTTTAGTAAGTAATTAGTAAGTTTTATTAGAAAGTATTAAGTTAAGTAAAATAATAAATGGATGGGTAAACATATTAAAATAAGTAAAAAATTTAAAATTATTTCTGTTAAGAAACTAAAATAAGTCGTTATTAAGTTTTATTAGGAAATATTGAAGTAAGTAAAATGAAATATTATTATTTCATAATAATGACAATTTTCTATAAATATTTGCAACAGAAAGGATAGAAATTGGCATTATAAGTCAATAAGCAAGCACATTGTCGAAGAACTAAACGTCAGAGCTAAAAAGGATTCTATAATTGCGAAAAAATTGTATATGGGAAATGCAAGCTCATCGAGAAGGGATTGTTCATAAAATATGGGAAGATTATATTAAAGAATAGTTTGAACTCTTTCAGATTATTCAGGGATTGCAATATTTATTTCCTTCTTTTTTTTTCTTTTTTTTTTTGAATTTATATTAATTGTATTTTCATTATCATGATTTGTACCAAGACCTTTTCACTATACGAATGTTTACTGTAATGATGCTTGTTGATTTGTTGCGGAAGTCATGAATCTTGTTACGTGAGATTTCTATTTTGCTATGTAATATAAATTTATGGTTAGTTTTGATAGTTTTAAAAACTTATGGGTATAAATCATATTTCTTAAAAAAATGAAATATGTTTCCCAAATTCTATGGCCAAACACATGGTGAAATTTCACCTAAATTTTTATCCAAATAATATTTGCCAAAAATATTTGAATATCTATGGTCAAACGCTAGCTTAGTTATGGAAATGATCTAAAGAAAGACGATCTTTAAATTGCTTATATACTTGACCAAAATAACTAGTACTATTTCTAGCAAGTGTGACATCCTTGGTATTCATAATGATGGGGTTTGGATTTAATTAGTAGGATATTACAAAGACTATCAGATTGAGACAAGTGACAAGAGAAAGAGAGGGTTAAAACAAATATTCAAAACAAGCAAACCTATATATCCTTAATTATACTTTACTCTCTTTGGAAAGCCATTAAATAATAGAAATTAGTGTAACTATTATGGTACTAATTAACAACCTAAAATTACACAATCTAGTACTTACAACTGATATGTTTGTTTTTCTTAATTAAGACTAGTGTAATTACAAGTGTATTGTTTGGTTGTACAAGTGTAATCATTAGATTATATTGAATTTTAAAAATAAAAATTTATATTAGTCAAATAAGAGTCTTTATAATTGATATTAAACTAAATATTTAAGATATATTTTGTCTCTTGAAAATACATTAATTTATAAACATACATTCTTAACTAATATTTTGAAAAATAATTGAGTTATATTTTTCGATTTAATTAAATTAGTTATAAAAACTAAAAGTACATAATTTTCATGAACATCATGAAATGCATGTTTGACAAAAAGAATAATATTATAAATATAATATCATAAATTTATAAAAAATTTGACAAAAAGATAATCTATCAAGTTTAACTTTAAAAAAATAGCTTATAATGTAAAATATCGAGTCAATACTACTAAAATAAATAAAATTTTAAATATAACATAAGTTTTAAATTCAAAACAAAAAATTAACATAATACTCTTATGTCAAATTTCAACATAAATAAATAAATATGATTTAAAAGAAAAGAAAAACGTAAGTCTATAACTTTATTCAACAACGAATTCCACTTCAATTTAAAATTAGAATACTAAAAAAATTATAAATAAATACTCTTATGTCAAATTTCAACATAAATAAATAAATATGATTTAAAACAAAAGAAAAACGTAAGTCCATAACTTTATTCAACAACGAATTCCACTTCAATTTAAAATTAGAATACTAAAAAAGTTATACTAGTAATTTTTTTAAAAAATACAAAAAATTGCATGGAATCACATGAAGTAAAGATTGAAAACAAGAAGAAAATGAAATATAAATGACATAAAAAAAATAAATTATTAGAATAATAAAATCAAAACAAATTTTAAATAATAAAAATAGAAAATATATTAAAATAAAAAAATAAAACAAAATAAAAGAAATAAATTAAAACTTATAGCTTGTAATTACCTGCTAACCAGGTAATTACATGTCCAACCAAAGATAATAAAATTATCCAAATAAAATTATCAGGGTGTACTTTCTAAACATGCGCTAAAAATTTAAGTTATATCCTGTATTTGCCATAAAACGATATATTTACACAATTGGAAGCTGGAAGGGAAAAAGAAAAAAAAAAGTCTTTAACCCACAATTGCAATTTTTTTGGGTGCACACAAAGGTAAGCTTTTACAATAGCCTGCAAATCGCCATAAAAGAGATAATCTGTACAGTTCGAAACTTAAATAAGTCAAAAAAAAATTAAAAGTGATCAAAATAAGTTATTATTTTAGGAAGTAACTAAAATAGGTTTAGTGGAAGAAAAAATCTCACTTTATCCAATATTTCAAATGTTTTCCGTTAATCCATACCAAGGAATATTTTAAAATATAACGAAACTATTTCTTACACTTTATAAAATGTAAGTTTTCCCATTTTCTTAAACTTTGTTAAGTGAAATTTTTTCTTACACTTTATAAAGTGGAAGAAAAAGTTACATTTTAAAAAAAGGAATGTTTTCAAGTTTTGCTCTCCTTTTGATTCTTTTGTAGTGTTCGTCATACAATTATATTGATTTGATATATCATAAAAATTAAAAAATTATTACACTATGTATTTTTATTTTATTTTATATTCCGAAAGCTCATCCAAGCTCTATTTAAGGAAATTCAAACATAGCAAATTCAACATCTTTAGTCTTCTATTATTCTTCATTTCAATCACAAAATAATGTCTTCTAAACCAAAAGTTAGAGTTTTGATTTATTGGGATGACGAAATTATACATGATGGAAATACTGTTTATTATTATTGTCCTCTCAAACACAATGCTAAATATTCAATTAATATCCGATACCATATATTTCTTGCATCAATTTATAAAAAAAGGGAATAAATAGTATTATTATGACTATAGTCCAAAAATACATACTTTATTTTTATCACAAGGACAAGTAAATTTTGGAGAATGGATTATCTATAATGACAAATCGTTGACAAACTTTTTGTGGATTCCAAATGATTACATAGTTCAAATCAAGTTAACAATACTTGAAATCTATGTTTGAAAGGAGCCTAAGACTAGCTAAAAATGTTCTCCTTTATCAATCGATGTCTATATCCAATTAGAAAATCATAATAGCGTTGATGAATTTCTGATAACTCAATCTACTGATTTTTCTAACATGACTTGTTATCAAAATATTCTTACCGATCGATATGATTTTGATTTGAATGAAACTATCAATGAAAGTGATTGGTAATGCTCAATAATTATATTTCAATTATTATTTGTTCATTTTGTCCATTATTTATTAATTTATAAGAATATTATTATTATTATTAATATTATTATTATTTTGTAGCGGTTACTTCAACAAGATAGGAATATTGCTCCAAGTTATGGACTAGATAATTATTTTGGTCAGTCCTCATAGTTTGAAATAACGGAAAATGTTGGGACATTCTCAAATTTTCATGTCTCACCTATTTTTTATGCAAAGATTATCAGTATGTCCAACACTTGATTTTTTATTTAAGTAAGTTAATTTCATGTAATAAATATCTATATATATATTTTTACACATATAGGGAAAATATTTCAATTGTATGACAAACACAATAAAAACTTCATAAAGAAAGCAAAAGGTGAAAAATATTCTTTTTGTAAAGTGTAAGTTTTTCTTCCACTTTATAAAGTGTAAAAAAAAGTTTCAGTTTACAAAGTGTGAAAAAGTTCCACTTTATAAAGTGTAAGAAATACTTTTATCATATATTAAAATATAAACGTTATGAAACTAACGGCAGACGTTTGAAATATTGAATAAAGTGAATTTTTTTCTTTCATTAAGCCTATTTTAGTTACTTTCTAAAATAGTGAATTAGTTTGATCACTTTTTATTATTTTTTTTTTGCTTATTTAAGTTCCTAACTCTAAACTGTATTAGATAAATTTCGTGTGACGAGCTCGACCCTAAAGACCGTTATATACAAATGGTATGAAAATTGTAAGCCAAACCATTGAGCAAAAGGATTTTAAACTCAAGACCTCTCTTATGCGAGGGACAAAAAAGAGAAATTACTATTTCTTCTAACAAATTCAGATCTGTAGTGGACTCACGAGGCAACCAACTCCCCACCTACCATTCGCAATTGTGAGAAGGGCTATTTAAATTTTGAAGATTAAAGGAATAAACTCACTTTAACGCCATTGATGATAGTCTGAACAATTTCCGGCACCATTTTTCGCGATTCGTCCATGGTTTTACCTTGTGATAAGCCATAAATGAATTCATTTCCTCCAATTTCTCCAACTAAGAAAAGTGACTTGTTCAATTTTTCTGGGCAATCTACCAGCAAGAAGAAAAATAATTAATCGGATATATAGTCGTTAGTGCAATTTGCAGAAGCGAATAACAAATTAATTAGTGTAATGAATTACCAGGGGAGCATGTGGTCTGGAAATGAGAAGACATCCAATCAAGTTGCACACTCAATGAACTATTTGTAAGTGCTATATTAACAATGTTCTTCTCTGCCAGGGATTTGGCAGATAAAGCAGTACACCCAGCTACTGCAAAATTCATACCATGTCTAAAATCTGCATTTTCATTCTTGTACGGATTTAGCAGAGGAAGACCAGATTCCACAGCTGTATATTTTGAAAGAGAAATTAATCACAAAAATCATCAAAACACATATATATATATAGTAATTGGGGATTCAATTAATACCTATGAAATCAATGATGAGCATGCCATTAGAACAACGCCCAGTTGCATTCTGGTAAAAATCCATTCCATAAGGAAGTGTTCCACATGACAAATTAGCTCCACAAAGGGTCTCTCTGATGCAATTGCCGGTATCGGAAATTGAATCACCAAATTGATATATTTTATCAAATCTGCAATTCATCAATCGTGGGTTTTGAAGCTTTAATAATACTTGTTGAGCATCGACGACTTTCACCATTAAAATGAGCAAAGAAAGAAGCAAGGTTATTGTTGTTGCCATGGCACTATTTCAATTTGCAAAGAAAAACTATTCAGCTTATGCACCTACTCTACAGATGTTCAGCACTAATACCCCTCTTTTCAACTTTCCTTTTTAGTCGATATAAAAAAATAATAATTTTTTATATTAAGTAATAATTTAATTATAAAATTTTTATTTTATTTTTAATAAAATAATTTAACTTCACACAAATTTCTATTATTTACTTTCAATTACAAAATTTAAAAATATAACATAAAAGAAAAGAAAAGAAATGTTATTTTCCCTGCAGGAAGTATACGAGCCACGATAACATGTGATGAATTAATGAACATTGATTGTATATCAATGCCAGCTAAGCCAGTTTTATTAGAGTACTTTTTTTTTTAATAAACGGAAGGGTCAAATATACCCTCATATATTCTTACTCTCTCCATTTCAAAAAGGATATCTAGTTTGACTTAGAACGGAGTTTAATTAAAGAAAGAAGATTTTTTGATTTTATGATTCTAAATTAAAGTTATGTCAAATATACAAAAATGCCCTTTAATCTTGTGGTCTTAAACATGCCACGTGAAAAGTTAAAGTTAAAATGTTGCCAAAAAAGGAACGGGATCATTCTTTTTGAAACAGACTAAAAAAAATAGGAATTTTTTTTGAAACGGAGGGAGTATTATATTTTTCAATTCAATTATACCATTGGAGGAACGTAAGTCATTACTCATTTATGATCTTTTAAAAGTTTTCATATAATTCAATTAGACGTTTAAAATTAAATTTGTATCTACTGAATAGTGTTGCTTATTAAATGGATCAGATATATAATTATCTTTAAATATAAATAACAATAACAAATATATGAAAGTCTAAAAACAAATGGCGCATACATTTATTTATCAAATATACTTATAATAATAATGTAAGTACGATAATTTTTTATGCTTAATGATTTATTCAAGAAATTGAATAATTTCCCCTGGCACCAATAAATTGTCAACTATGAATATTGTTGTTGTTTTTACATGTTTGTGTGCAAGAAATTTATGAAAAAATGAATTCATATAGATTAATATCGGAAAAACATTTTATTTTATTTATAAGAAAATAGATTTTTTGGGGTAGGTGGTTTAAAATAGTACACCTTTGGAGTGTACCCAGGGGACACAACCCCTTTAATTAAACATGTGCCACCAATATTAATTTCCGCGTGATGGAGAAAGAAAGAGTAGAGAACAATATTCCTTCCGTTCTTAATTAATTATCTAATATATTTATTAGGAAAAATAATTATTAACGTAGCGAATTTATTAATTTATCTTTATTAATTATAAAGTGGATGAATAAAAAATTTAAAATTATAATTTTTTCAAAATAATTAATTGAGGTTATAATAAATAAAATATCTTGTCCTTTCTTGATTTGTCAAGATAAATAAGTAATTAGGGACCACTAAAAAGAAACAGTGAACAAGTAATTAAGAACAAGGGAGTACTTGTTATACTAATTATTATACATAATTATATTTTTAAAAAGTTATCTTTTATAACTATACTCCATTATAAAAAAATAAATTAATCTCGTTCATCTTTCTCATCTCGGTCTCTTCCCCTCCTTGCTACAACAGATATGAAACAGTTTGTTGGACAAGAGCTCTTCCATAGTTCCATACAATAAAACCAAAGTGCTTATTATCTTGACCCACATAAACTTGCATACATACATTTACCAGCCAAAATATTCACTTATTAACATTGACACTAGTATAACAACATTAACCTATTGAGTGAAACTTTACAAAGTAGAGTCTGAGGAGAATAGACTTGTTACGCCTCGTATTTTTTATACATAGTGCGCGTCATGAGCTAGTCGATGTAAGTCCGGGGAATGAGATTTTATTTTAAGTTCCAAGTGATTAAAGAAATATTAGGCAAGGATGTTAATTCCAAATGTGATATTAAGTATGATAGTGGCTGATGTAGTGTCATTAGCATTAGTGGGGAACATTAGTGGGGGAGTAATTAGTGGATGATTAGGATTAAATTAATCAAGTGGACCCCACCACTCAAGGCAAATGCACTCTCGGCCAGCCCATTTTTAAGCGAAAATAAATTTGCAAGCACTTGGTAGATGAAATGCTCTAGGAGTCTAGCAATTCCCTTGTGGTATAGATTAATTGTAGAAGACAACGCAGTCTTGAAACGAGACTTGAAGCTCTCGGCCAGCAACTACAAAAGAATTTGGTTAGTAATCTGTTTGCTTAGTGTGTTAATTTCTTAGAATGCTATTGTTAATTAACCATTAATGTTAAGAAGGGGGCGTGACCAGTAGCTTAGGAAATTTGTTTTAGTTATTAAATGTGCTAAGTATGAACGGAAACCATAATTGGATTATTAGTGGTGTCGTGTTAGGGATTGGGCTGTTTTGATTAAAGCAACATGTATTTGAGTAAGGAATGAATATCGGGCCCTACTGACGTTCAACCGACGACCGGGAAATTCTGTTTTGGCATTATGCATATGTTAATGTGATTATGGGTATATACTCCAAGGGATGAATACGATAAGGTAGATGTGTTGCGAAATTATAAAACGAGTTATCGCTCGGTGTGTCGTTGTTTCGTTAATACGGTTGCCGAGACGGAACTGTTTTGGGGAGGGGGCTGTTTAATATGATTCGTTGGATTATATGTATTATTGGTATTGCTGTGGATAATTTGAGTTGTTGTCGGATTGGGACGAAGTAAGGAAAATAGGGGAAGTGCTGCCGGATTTTCGTTAGATTATTAGCTAGCTTTCAATAAGTAGTAAAGCGCGACGTCTATCTAATTGCGGCACGATTGTTGCTTGTTATAGATTAATAGATTGGGCAGTAAATATTGGACGTGCGGCTCGACTATACGGTATGTAACGCTATCCTTTCTTTCTTTGTTTGGCATGACTCTTAAAAATGAGCGAATAACGGACAGGTTTGGTACTTACTTCTAGAGCGTCTAGGTGACGTATATTCTTGCTGACACAAACTATTTCTCTATATATCGGCTATGTCTAAGGCTATGGTGATTTATCATATCTATGGTAGTGCTTCTTAGAGTCATTGAGATTTTACGTTTTCATATCGTGTTAAAGGTTCATAATCTTGATAAAACGTTAATCTTTGGTAATACTCCTTGCTGGTTCACGTTGATTGTTCTATTGAGTTATAAGAAATGATTTCAATTGCATATGGTTGCTCATAATGTTCTGCTCGTGCATAGAGTCATTTATCATTTCACCGAGTCCCAGGCCGGGTAATGTTCGTGCGGAGTTTCTTGCATATGTCACTGAGTCCCTCACTAGAGGGCCGGGTATGTATATTATATATATGATTGGTGATGAGGATGGTTATAATGATGATGATGACGGAGATGATGTGATGACTATTTCACCGAGTCCCTCACTAGAGGGCCGGGTACGTATGATGTATATATATGATGATTATTTTGCCAAGTCCCTTACTAGGGAAGCTGGGCACCTTATATGTTAAAGATATGTATGATTTTCACTTATAAGGTTCATGTGTAGCGATATCTTGTTTCGACTTATCATGTTGGTATCCTGTCATCTTTACCTTATGCTTTACATACTCAGTACATTGTCCGTACTGACCCCCTTTCCTCGGGGGGGCTGCGTTTCATGCCCGCAGGTGTAGACGCACAGTTCGGTGATCCTCCCGCCTAGGATATCTACTCTGCCGATTGGGGGAGCTCCACTGTTCCGGAGCCCAGTCGTTTTGGTACATAACTTCCTATGTAATCTTTTGCTTATCTATGGGTACGACGGGGCCCTGTCCCATCGAGTTTCACTACTATACTCTTAGAGGTCTGCAGACATTATGTGGGTTGTATGTATGTTTTGGATAATGGTTTGGACATGGTTTGTTTGTGATGTCCGCGTGTACAGGGGCAGCCTTGTCGGCTTGTGTATGCTATTATGCTTTGGATAGTGCGGCCTTGTCGGCTCGCGTATGTTATTACGGTTAAATGGTTATGACTCCTTATGAGACAGATCCACTTTATATATATTGGCGTTGGGGTAGGTTTGATTTGATTAAATTCCTTATTGTCTTAGTTTCAGTTGGTTATACTTAGCAGGTTTGTTTATGAGTGTTCAAAACGGGCACTAGTCACGGCCCATCGGGTTGGGTCGTGACAAGACTATACACAAATCTTATCACTATCTCGTAGACGTAGAAAAATCCAAAATATTCACTGACTAACATTTACACAAGTATAACAACATTAACCTATTGAGTGAAACTTTACAAAGTAGAGTGTGAAGAGAATAGACTATACACAATTCATATCACTGTCTCGTAGACGTAGAAAAACCCAAAATATAACTAACTTGTGAATTTGATCGCGCTTCGCGCGATTATTAAATATATATTTAAAATATTTAGAGCTATTTTCTTACAGAGTGTTAAATTTAATTTATTTTTAGTATTTGAATTTTACGATTTATTTTTAGATGTTTAGTAGATAGAGCTTAAATGAATTAAAATATTTTTATCATTTGAAGTTTATTAAAATGAAAAGACTATTTGTATCTAAAAATTTATATTATGATGTTAATACAATATTTTTTATTTTAATATAGTTTAAATATATGTATTTAGGAAATAAATTATTGATTTCATCATAATGTAAATTTTTTATTAAATAATCTTTTCTGTTAGATTTTTTAAAATATATTTTATCCTTTATTTGTCCTTGTTATATGTATATATATATTTCTTTATTATTATTTTTCTTTATTCTACTTGCCAATAATTTTTTATAGTAAAAATATGCATCTTGCTTAAAACCTGAATGGTAAGAATTAGAATAAACAAAAAAGATACAAATTAATGCATAATTGATATTTATTATTGTTAATTTTTATAAAGTAGAATAAATGAACAAATTTGAAGAAAACATAAATGATACTACTTATTGCCATAAGAAACACCATAAAAAGAGATATATTTCAACATTTAATATATATTATTAAAATTATCAAAATATTGTTTGAACATAGGTGAGTAATTATCATATTCTAAACAAAATTACAATAACTAATTTGTATCTAACAATGGTACATATTTGTGACAATAAAAAATTCATAAAACTTCAAACATAATAAAATTCAAGAAAAAAAACACAATGCACACATCTTTTTATGAATTTAATCAAAAGAACATAGTGAAAAGAACAATATAAATTAATGCAGAAATTTAAAACTCTTATCGACACTATTTTCGACAAACTAATCATGACATTCAAGAGTTCTCTTCACCGAGTTAAGCATAAGAATTTGATAATAATAATAATAATAATAATAATAATAATAATAATAATAATAATAATAATAATAATAATATAAGCAAAACACTGCTTCAATATGAATTGAAAAGAAAAGTCGTGAGTAGAAATAATAAAAACTCAATCCAAAGAAGTTACATGAATAGAACACACATCTACCTTAGAACCTTAATCATAAGAAAATAAATGAAAAATAGAAATATAGATCAATGCATATTCTTTTTGAACTTTTGTCCACATCCTTTTTGACAAACTAATTAATCAACATTCAAAAGCCTTCTTTATAGAGTTACGCTAAAAGATGAATGTGATCCTATAATAATAATAATATTTATAAAGATTAACAATGAAATAAAAAGAATAATCTTGAATTACATGGAGAGAATAAACAACACATCTTCCTTAGTTCCTTAGGACCTTAATCATAAGAAAATACATAAAAATAATATACACAATCAATGCACAATTTTTGTTACTCTTATCCGACATCCCTTTTGACAAACTAATTGACATCTAAGAGCCTTCTTCGTTGAGTTATGCCACAAGATAAATTCGATCCTATAATAATATAAAGATTAACAATGAAATAAAAAAATAATCTTGATTTACATGGAGAGAACAAACAACACACATCTTCCTTAGGACCTTAATCATAAGAAAATACATGAAAAGAATAATACATAATCAATGCACAAATTTTGTTACTCTTATCCAACATCCTTTTTGACAAACTAATTAACATTCAAAAACCTTCTTCATCGAGTTATGCACAAGATAAATCCGATCCTATAATAATATAAAGATTAACAATGAAATTTAAAAAAATCTTAATTTACATGAAGACAACACACTTTAATCACAAGAGAATACATCAAAATAGAAATTCAGAATTAGTGCAAAATTTTAAAACTCTTATCAAAGAGTCTTCTTCATCAACTTATGTTGAATATGATCCTATAATAATAAGAAGGGATTCCCCATTCCCATAATAATATAAAGATTAAAATTGAAATAAAATGAATAATCTTGAATTGGGGTCCATGGTACAAAATATTATGAATTTATAGAGGTAAAATTTGAGAAATATCATAAAGTGTCTTAAATATTGTAATTAAATAATTGGGGTCATGAATATTAAAATCTAATATTAAAAGAGCTAATGATATTATTAAAAGTAGAAATTTAATAGGTATAAGTTATAGATATGAAATTGTAAAAACAAATAAAAGAGGAAAAAATAAAAATAAAAACGAATAAATCAAATAAAAGAAATAATTTTATATTATATATAACTATAACTTTTATGGATTGAATAAGTAATAAACATTTTTAACAAAATCATAATGTGTTTTTAAATTGAAATAACAATAAATATTGCCATAAAGATAACAATTCAGCAAATAATCTATTTAATTTGGGTAATTAATGTGATGTTAATGGGCTGAATTTTAAATGGCTTAGGCCGTATGTTTTGGGCTATAAATGAGCAAGTAATTAATTATAATAGTATTTAGTGTGATGTTTTTACTCATTTATATATTTGTTTTGAGTTAAAAATCAAAAATAAATCAAAAAAAGATAAAAATAGATAATGGCAAATGCTAGCCGTTGGAGGGTGCCACATCAGCGGATCAAAATTCTGATTTATATATATATATATAGATTTGAGAAACAAATACATGAACAGAATATAAAAGACTCACACACATGACATAAAAGATACATCTACCATAATCCAATACATTGTTTATGACAAATAGTGCCAGGTCCAACAAATTAAATCCCCATCATTTTTTAATTGCCACCCAACAATACAGTTTTTTTTCTCACAAAAATAAATTAAAAGATATAATTTAAACAGGGCAGTTTAATTGTGGTATTATGTCATCGATTAGCCATTTTGTTAACCAACTGTATGCCCTTTGTGTTAAATGAACTCCATCCCAACTTATGTAAATATTCGGGTCTGCACACACTTCTGACTCTTGGATCACCACATCTCATATCTTCTCTACAATTGTACTCTCCACCTATTCCACAACATGCTTTCAGTACAGAATTTTTGTCGAATCCTGAAAATTTTATTTTACTAAAAATAGTTAGTAAATTGCATGAAGTTCTTCACTTTATCTAATCATCCATAGAGCCATTAAAATAAGTTTGGTCATGTGGTCAACCCAATCCAACCCAACCCTAACTTCTAATTGAGGTAGAATTAGGATAAGATTTTTCAACCAAGCTCATCATTTGAAAGACTTATATGTTGACACAAGTAAATCATTGGCCCTTGATGCTTGATCGAGGTTGTGAGGTTCTAACACTTACCAAGAGCAACAACATTTTGTCGAAGCCAGAGATACGCATTGTAGTAGTCGCCGTAAATGATTGAAATGTTTGGATATTCTCTCTTCAGCATGTAAATTCCTCGTTTCAAATAATTGTTGTAATACATTATAAAATTGTTCCACTCTTTCAAGCAACCATACTCATCGTATGTGGTTGAGGGTCTGCTACTAAATATCGTCAGGATAACCGGGTTACAACCAGCTGGAATATTACCTGGAACTACAATTCGAGTAGCTCCAAAACTTATAACTCTCTGAAAAAAAAACTAAATGTCATAACTAGTAAACAAATTTCAAGCAAGGAAAGAGATCAGAACATAACAACGATACTTACTCTAACACCGCGAATAATGGCATGAACAATATCAGGTACCATTGTTCTCAACTCTTCTATAGTTTTACCTTGGTTAAACCCATACATAAGTTCATCTCCTCCTATTTCTCCAACTAGGAAAAGTGACTTTTCCAAATATTTTGGGCAATCTAGCAACAAAATTAAGTAGAAAAACATCAATGTAATAATATTAATGGAGTAGCTTATGATATACTCCCCTGTCCCATTTTATGTGACACTTTTCATTTTTCGAGAGTCAAACAATTTAAATTTGAACGGACATTTGCGTATGGAATCTTCAAATTTTTTAAAATGAAATTTATATATTTGTAAACTACGTAAAGAGTACTATAAGTCACAATAATTGATAATTCAAAATGTTAAAAGGATCTATGAAAAAACTTACGGTCAAAAATAGATTTGTTTGAATTTCGAAATGCGAAAAGTGTTACATAAAATGGGACGAAGGGAGTAGTACTATTATTCCTTATCCGCAGAGCAAACGGAATTGAAATGAGTAGACATCCCAATGAAGCTGCACACTTAATGTACTATTTGTAAAAGACATAGCAATCTTCTTCTGTGCAAGTGATTCAACTGATAAAGCAGTAGCCCCTGCTACTGCAAAATTCGCACCATGACTAAAATTTCCATTTTCTTCTAAGGACGGATTTAGGAGAGATAGACCACATTCCAGCGCTGTATATTATCAGAGACATATATATAGATACATAATTAGTATATATAATGTTGTGAATTCAACATATGTACGTACCCATGAAATCAATCATGAGCAATCCATTAGAACAACGCCCCGTTACTGCTTTCTGGTAAAAATTCATTCCATAAGGAGGGAATCTACACCGAGAATGAGATCCACAATAAGTCTCTCTCAGGCAATTTCCGGTATCCGAAAGTGAATCACCAAACTGATAAATTCTATTAATTCCGCATTTCGTCAATTTTGGTTCTTCAAGCTTTATTAATAATGGTTGTGCGTTAGCTTGAAGAAGCAACAAACTCATTATTATTATTATTACTATTATGAACAGATGAAACACTACAACTCTAATTGTGAATGCCATGATCCAACTTGAATGAATTGTTACAATTAGTAGAATATTGTGGTTGGTTTATATAGAGTATGGGTGTAAATAGTGATGTTTAGTGGGTTATTTTTACAAAAATTATATCATCCTAATTTTTGGGTGTTATATAATATATAATTAAAATTAATTTTTTTAAAACAATTCCAATTATATCGGTTTCTCTTCGATATCGATATGGTTCAGTTAATTTTTAATTTTTTTATTTTTAAAATATCACCTCAAAATATATTACTAGCTATTAAAATATTTTTTTCGTAAATATGTTTTTGAAGATACACTTTAATTCTTCACCAAGAAGACAATAAGATAAGACTTTATTGCCGTATTGTTTGATCTTAAATATTTAATAGGAGTGTTTGCATAGGGTTTGTTGTATTGTTTGATAGAGTATATATCTATGACAGTTTCTTGTAGTTTTAAACTTAATTAAGTAAAAGGTAAATTAAAAATCAAAGACTCAAAGTCGTCTAGTCTCCACATGCCTGGAACCTAGGTTATATTTATATTTAAAAAATGTTACAAAACATATTTATATATTAAATTCAACATATTGTAAATTTACAAAATATATTTACATACATGTAAGGTTATACTATTAAAAAAAGAATCATTTTTTTCATAAATTAAAATAATTATTACAATTGTTTAGGACGATTATACACTAAAATAAAAATCTATGATTTTATTATTCAATTAACATAAATCTATTCGATTCGATTAAGTTCGATCTAGGAAAATTCTAAGCTAAATATAGCAAGTTGATCGAACAATGGTTACCTTTTGTGTACCTCAGAAAATGACTCATGCATCACTAATTGGTTGAGACTGGTTGAGACGTACTTGCTGATAACTAGCTAGTTTAATGCCAGTATACCAGTAAGACCTGTTCTCTTTCAATTTATATTAACTAGTCAGGGGCGGATTTATGTTGGAGCAAGGGGTTTCATTTGAATTTTCATTGTCGAAAAATTACGCTATATATATACAGTTAAATTTTTAATTTATGTGTATATATATAATGTTGAACCCCCTTAACGTACACCAAAGGCGTAGCTCAGTGGTTTTGGGGTTCAAGATTTCGCATTGGAGATCGTGAGGTCTCGCGTGTTCGAGCCTCGATCAAGATAACTTTTTTTCAGCTTTATTTTTTTAGCGTTTTTTCAGTTTCTATTTTAGACGTTTTAATTTTATTTTGTTAAATAATAATACACTCAGAAAATTGACTTTTAGTTCCAAAAAAAAGAAATTTAGGATTTATTAGTTTAGTCCATAATTACAAAGTCAAATATTTAAAAACCCTTTTCTTCTTCTAGGATTTTTTCAGTTTTATTTTTTCATCTCTCTTTCCATTTTCCAGTTCCTTGCTACGGTGAACGCTGGTGGCTGCTACTTGTCGCCGCTCCTTGCTGCTTTTGTTGGATTGATCTTTATCAAAAACTTGAAGTCTATCGCAATCGTTTCTTTCATCTCCATTAATATCTATTTGTAAGTTTTTGGTTCCCTTTTTTTTTACTAGATTTCTATATACCTTTTTTCGTTTTCTGTTGATGTGCTTTCTTTTAGTTGGCTAATTTATTGATATTATTATAATTTCATTGTTTATCTAATTTTATATATTTTCTTAATCTAAAATTAGAGAGATAGAGAAATATAATTTAATAATCAAATAACTATTGCTTAAGTTTTTTGGTTTTGATCCTTATTGTGTGTGCACTTTTTCTTTGATTGTTCGTGTGTTTAACTCTCTTAAATTCTAACTTAACTTTTACTTTACAATTCAATTTTAATATTCGATGACTAGTATTTTACCCCAGTATCGAAACTAGGTTTAACCTCTCATAGTCAAAGTCAATCTAACCAAGAAGAAAATGTCAATCATTCAGAAGAACCGTCACATACTTCTCAAGAATTTGATTTGAGTACTTTAAAGTTTGACCTCGGTGAAAGAACTCTAATATTAAATTATCATCAAATCATCGTGATGTTATTAGAAGAGTATACCTTGTGATGTTATTGTTTGTGTTGACGTAGAGTTGAATTTTATGTAGTTGCTTAAATCAAATCTGACTTGTTTATATTTGACCCACCAGTCCCGTTTATACTTGACTCGACCTGACCCGCTTATTTGTAAATATTATTAATGTGTTTACTTATTTTTTGAACCCCTTAGCTCGATGAAAATTCTGCCTCCGCCACTATAACTAGTAATGTAAAATAATTATTTTACTTGTATGACTACATTAATACAAAAAAGTGGAAGTTGTAACATCAACATGAAAAGAGATAAAAGGGTCTAAAAATTATCGGGTAAATATGTATCCTCACGGATCAATGTAAGTCTATCTCTGTTAACCATATATTTTTCTTTAATTTTATATCTAAATTACTAAAGTTATGAGTTTCATATCTAAATTATCACATATTAGTTTGATAGCGCTTGACAAGAAATTTAGTAACTTCCTGTGGTTTTACCTTGCTTTAAACCATAAATGCAGTCATCTCCAAGTTTGAAATGTGACTTTTCTAACTATTTCGGGCAATCTAGGAACTGGCGTTAATTATTATAAATTATGAATTATCGTTATAAATATTGTTATTTTTATTTTTATTATTGTTATTATTATTGTTATTGTAATTGTTTTTATTATTAATATTGTTATTTTTTATTATTATTATTGTTATATTATTGCTCTTTTTTTAATTATTATTATTATTATTATTATTATTGATGTTCTTTTTTTTAGGAGAAATTACGCGGTTAAGCAAATTTATACTATTTAATTACTCATTATAGCTATAGTTTGCTATAATTACCACTCTCGACTAATATTATACATTAATTATGCGGGCTGACTTGGAGTTTGTATAATTAGTTACGTTTGTATATGTATAATCTTCAGGATATACAAATACATATGTATAATATACAATTATTTAACCTATATACATATACAATTCACCTCTCTCTCTCTTTGCCCTCTCTCGCTCGCATCTCTCCTCCCTCTCGCAATCTCGCTCTCCTCTCTCCTCACTCTCCAATATCGCTTGCCATATATACAAATGCATATGTATAATATACAATTATATAAATATATAATTCACCTCTCTCCCACTCTCTGCCCTCTCTCTATCTCGCCTCCCTCCTCCCTCTCCCAATCTCTCTTGCCATTATGTACAAATACATATGTATAATATATAATTATCTAACCTTATACATATACAATTCACTTTTCTCCCACTCTTTTCCCCTCTCTCTCCTCTCTCTCCCAGTCTTGCTCGCCTCTCTCCACCATACAACATGTAGCTACGAATTGTAATTATCAAACTGTGGCTATATGTGAAATTTTCCCTTGTTTTTATCGTGTTACTCATTCATTTTAATTTGGTAGGACTCATAATGTAATTTAAAGGTATTTGAGATTATTTTTTTTTAGGAAAGATAATTTGTGAGATATAAGTTTTATGCAAATCACTTGTATGAACCTCTCTTTACTCTGAGTGAATTGATGAGGTTATTTCTTTCGATATTTTGTACTTTCTTTTATATATAATAAAATTGTGGATTAGATCGACTAACAAAATCATGTCAAATGTTTGTATTCATTTTGATATGTTTCTCCTTAGTCTTCTTGCATGACTTGTTAAATGTTTGTTATCTATTTTGATATGTTTCTCCTTAGTCTTCTAGCATGACATTTGATTAAAACAAAACGTATTCCTAAAAATGAATGAAATAAAAACAATTAATTAATGTTGTTATTGTCTCGTACAGATTAGATGACACATACAAACAAAAGAAAGACTAAAAGCCACAATTGGTCTTCTTTTTCATTTCTAGACGCAAAAATATACTCAAATTAAGAAAAAAGAAAAATAATACTCTACTTGTTTGACATCGTTAAAAATTACGTAACTAAAACGAGCAATTGATTTTCTTTTCATTCCTAGCCGCAAAAATAATTTTTCCTTTTTCTAAAAAGAAAAAGAAGAAAAAGGCAAAAGTATAATATTCTTCGCAACTCTTTTATAGTTTTACCTTGCTTAAAGTCATAAGTGATTTCATAAGAGGAAGACCACATTCCAGCGTTGTGTATTACATTACAAATATAGAGTCGTTAATATGGACTATGCTCGTTGAATCAGGCTGGCTTGATTCGAGATTTAATAGGGTTGAGTTAAAATTTTTGCGGCTCATTTAAGAAAATAATTTTATAGTCCGGCCTGAATAAGTCTGCTGATTTGTGGGGCTTGATAAATATTGATAGAGCCGGCCCGTGGGCCAATAAAAATTAATTTAAAAATGTAATATAATATTAAAATTTAAATTAAAGATAGTCCAAACTCAAGACAATTAGATTAATATTTCTATTTAGATATTTATACTTTTACTTGGAAAAAAAACTTAATAAATATTATCAAATAATTTTTTTTGTTGATTTGATTTATAAGTACTTAAGTAGTAACATTAACATCATGTAATATTGTTTTGTCAATATTTATGATAATATTTTTATAATTTAATTTAATTTAGCAATTATAAAAATAAATATAATTTTTAAAAAAGCAGACTGGCCCGACAAACATGTAACCCACGTATTTGTGGGTTGGAACAACTATTTTCTGGCCCACACAAAAAATGAGCTAGCCCAGCCTGATTATAAAATATCAAAGCCTATATAAATTAGCTCGAATAAGGTGAGCTAACCCACATTGACGACTCAAATTACGAAAGACAATTTTTTAAAAAAAAACACTTCCACAACAATGAAATGTGCTAATATTTTTCCATTTTGATAAAGGGTAAGGACAATACAATAGACAACTAACTCTTGACTTTTCTAATAGAATTAACTAGATAATTCTTCTCTATTTCGATTACTTATACGAAATAAAAAAATAATTCTAAATACTCCTAAGGAAATATCAATTTTTCATTTTTTTTTTTAATTTTAACATCCTAAATAGTTAGAAAATATTTTACTTCGTACAAAAGTCCAAACGCGCCATTATTCAAAGCAACAATTAGCCATCATGTGCAGAAGAGTAATTGACCACGGATCGAAACAGAGCACAACAATAACGTATACATTGAATTAAAATTTGAACTTAAACGTGATAGTTTAAATCAACTCATTTTTTTAATTTTAAGAAAATGATTTATTTAAAAATTGAAAAGAAATTTTTCCCAATTCTACTTCATACTTGAATTACAATATGTTTTCTTTCTTACCTTATCCCGTACCCCTTGCCTTACCCTTCCCACCAAAAGAAATTTAAAATTTAAAATTTTCTTACTTTTTAGATTTCAAATATAGTTTGAACTCTGACCTCGAACCAACCCCCAAGCCACATCTACACCCCACCTACTGGCCGACCCCGTCAATTTTTTATTTTTTATTAAAAAAATCATTTTTTACGTTACTCCTTATTGGAGAAATGCGGACAAACACAAAAATATATATGGTAAAAGTAATGGAAATAAAATGAGAAAATAATGACACCAAAAATTTTACGTGGAACCCTTCTAAATAAAGGAAAAACCACGGGTCAAGAGGAGCAACTGATATCACTATAGTAAGGAATTTTACACTGTGTAGTCACAAATACAATACTCACAGTGACTACTACACACTCAAAAGAAACAAAACTCTTTTGGTTTTCACCTTACTAAAATATCGCTCATACTCTATTTTTCTTGACAGACTATTTTTCTTATATAGTCTATGGAATGCCTCACTTTGCTCTCAAAATAAATTTTTTCTCTCTAACTTGGTGTGTTCTACAAATGAGCAAAACGCTCTATTTATAGAAGGAGAAATTCATGCCTATGTGACTAATGACATAAGTAGATATAGCAAAGTCAAAAAAGGGTTGCAAATATACCAATTTGTCAACCATCAAATCTTTTCTTTTCAACTCTAATTACTATTCCTTTTTAAATTATTTGTAGCAATTGAATAGCAAAAGTTGACCAAAATATGGGATGGATTCAACACTCCTACCCTCAGCCCCCCGCCCCATCAATATTTTTTTTAAAATTGTGTTTGGGAAATATTTCAAGATTGAAAGTCTGTGTTGGGTTGGATTTAGGAATGGTCGTCGGGTTCATATCCTAGTTTAGGTGTCAAGGTCGGGTACTTGATCATTTTTCGAATAAAACATTATTTTCTTGAAGAGTATTTTCTAGTTTAAGCTAAAAATAAAAGTGTCAAAAACACACCTAAACTATATCTTTTTTTTGAGTTTCATACCTAAATTATTGAAAGTTTGTTTCATACCTAAACTATCACTTTTTAGTTTGAGAAACACACCTCTCTCTTTTATACCACTCTCATCATGGTATGTGTAATACACTCTCTCTCTTTTATTTTAAAAAATTTCCATATCACACTCCACATGGACAAAATATCCAACCTTGACAAAAAGTAAATAAATTATTAGTATTAGCTAAAATTAAAATTTAAAAACTATTATAAGAAAATAATATTTTCTTTATAAAATAAAATATAAATTTTTTTTTCTTACCCCACACTAGTTTTTATTGTTTTTTATTTTGCTTTAATTTCTTTTATAAAAGTATTTCGTTTTTTACTTCATCTCCTCCCCCTCATCAAATACTAATCTAAATATTATTTTATTTTCTTAAAAATATAACTCTACCATCCCACTTAACCCTCTGCTTTCAATTTTTTTTTCCAATGTTTAGATATAATAACGAAAATATTTTTTACTTGCCGCCACAAGACTTTTTATATTTTTTAGTTGTTTATGTTATATTCGGTACACTAGTAGAATTTTTTTTCTAAAAATATATGTAGGTACATATCTAACACAAAATAAGAAAAACGTAAAAAAAATAAAAATTAGGAGCGGAAAATTAAATAGGATGAGGTAGATTTTTAAATAAAATAATATCAATTTCTATCGGGGGGAGGGGGGGCAGGGGGAGGGGGGAGGATGAATATGATTTTTTTTACAAATATTTTATAAATGATTTTTTCTTGCGTTGTCGCGGGGGAGGGGGGTACATGGAGGAGGTGGTGCAGTGAGATAAGAAAAATAATTTAATTTTCATATGAATAATAATCTTTAATTTTTAATTAATATTAATATTTTATTATTTAATTATTATCTAGATAAAATATTTTATCTATGTGAATGTCATGTGTCAAAGTTTTTTCATATAAAAGAGAGAGTGCACTACACACACCACTGAGGTGTGTTTCTCAAATTAAAAAGTGATACTTTAGATACAAAACTCACACTTTCAATAGTTTAGGTATGAAACTCAAAAAAAGTGAATAGTTTAGATATATTTTTAAAAGATATTTTCTAGAAAATTTCACCTAACCATACATTAGAAATATTTTTCAGAAAATATTTTCTCTCTCCAATTAAACATGAAAAATAAGTTAGACATTCGCATATTTTCCAAAAAAATATTTTCCTTTGTACCAAACACCCCTTATATAAAGCAACAATTAGCCATCATGTGCAGAAGACTAATTGGCCACGGATCGAAACAAAGCACAACAATAACGTATTATTATGTATAAATCAAAAATTAAAATTTGAACTTAAACATGACAGTTCAACTGAGGTAACATGTCATCAATTAGCCATCTTGCTAAATATTTGTATGCTTCTTGTGTCATATGAATTCCATCCCAATTTATGTAAGTGCTTGGGTTAGCACACACTTCAACTCCTGGAAATCCACATCTTTTACGTATGTTATAATTATAATCTCCTCCTCCAGTTCCACAACATGCTTTCAGTAGAGAGTTTTTATCGAATCCTGAAAATACATTTCAATAAAAAAAAAAATCTTAATCACATATGACTTTTGACCTTAGAAAAAAGAACAACATATTTGTATAACTTACCAAATCTCACAGCATTTTGTAGTAACCACATATAGGCATTGTAGTAGTCACCATAAATCAGTGTAATGTTCGGATGCTTTTTCTTCATTTCATCAATAGCTTGTTGCAAATGATTGTTGAAAAATATCGAAAAATTATTCAAATCTTTCAAACAATGATACTCATCGTAAGCATTTGAGTCGTCTGTCATGAATTGCGTTAGAAAAATTGGGACACAACCAATAGGAAAATTGCCTGGAACTATAATTCGAGTAGCCCCAAAATCGATAATCCTCTGGAAACAACAATTGAATGATTAGAAAACAACTTTAGATAAATTAAAATTCAAAAATTTCATATCAAAACCTCACTTTAACACCATGGATGATAGTTTGAATAACAATTGGCACCATTTTTCGCAACTCTTCGATGGATTTACCTTGTAATAAGCCATAATTGAATTCATTTCCTCCTATTTCTCCAACTAGGAAAAGTGATCTCTTCAATTTTTTTCGACAATCTACCAGCAAAATCAATAAATCGTCATATCAATTTAAACTCGTTGTTAGTTAATCAGTTTATAATTATCTAGAGACCTAAATTAATCAAATTACCATTAGTGCAGGTAGTTTCAAAATGTGAAGACATCCAATCAAGTTGCACAGTTAATGAACTATTGGTAAATGCTTTATTAAAAATCTTGTTTTCTGCCATAATTTCAGCTGATATACCAGTACACCCTGCTACTGCGAAATTCACACCATGTCTGAAATTTGCAATTCCATCCTTGTACGGATTTAGAAGCGGAAGACCCGATTCCAGTGCTGTCACAATAATGAAAAAACGTTATTTGAATATTTGAAAAAATAACTTGTTATACATTTTTGACGAATGAATATGTCCATTTCGAAAATAGTACGGATAAAAACATACCTATGAAATCAATCATGAGCATTCCATCAGAACAACGTCCCGTTGCGTTCTGATAAAAATTCATTCCATAAGGATGCTTTCTACAATCAGAATGAGATTGACAAAGAGGCTCTCTGATGCAATTGCCAGTATCAGAAATTGAGTCACCAAACTGATATATTTTATCAAATCTGCAATTTCTTAATCTTGGTTTTTGAAGCTTGATTAATTCTTGTGCATCGCTTTTATGTTGAATAATTACCAAACTGATCACTAAAATAACTCGTATTGCAAACGCCATTCAATTTTTTTACTAATTATGAAAAATTGAAACACCAAAATAACTGCTTATAAGCAAGCAATGTAGATTAATAATAATCAAAACAACAATAGTAATAGTTGTACTAGTAATTATTATCCCTTATTATTATTATATAATTAGAGCCAGCTAGCAAGTTATCATTAAATTATCATTCTAATAATTTAAAAGTATTACATGATAATACACGCGATTAGTTCTATTATATTTTATAAGCAGTTAACTTGTCTGTATTTTTTCTTCTTTTTCTTCTTTTAAAATAGTTCCCTTTATTCATCATACTTTTTCTTTTAATTCTGTCAAAAACAATTTCAAATTTAATAATAGCAAATAACTTTAACTTTGACTCTCACATTTAGTTTTAATAAAATAATTTATAAATATCTGAACGGTAAAAGATATTTTATACGATAAATTTATGAAGTATTTCTCTTTTTGTTAATCTTTGTGATAAGTGAAAACAATATCAGAGAAGCAATATCAAATTTCTTAGTGTTACAAAATGATAAATTATCTCTTAATTTTTCAAACTGAACAAGTACTGTTGAACTGAAATATTCTAAATTATTATAATGAATTAGTAAAATGAACGAAGGGAGAAATATATAACCTATGAATATATCTATGTAGAAAAACTTAACCCCTTAAATCCAATTAACTATTTGTGATTATAATTTAATAATCATCACATAGCACATGAGACAGCGTTACATTACACGCCAGTCGCCACCATGTCTTTCTAAACATTATAATTAATTAATTAATTAAAATCTTAATTTATTCCCATGTGATGTGCAATATGGACATACCTGACAATAAAATAAAAGCAATTATTTTCCCAGTTGACTAAATGTTTGGTGTGAAAATCTGATACGGGTAAGTTTTATCCTTATTTATCCTAAAATAGTCTCAATTGAATTTTAACTTCATTATATATGAATTGAATTAACTAAAGATTAATCAGATACTTATGATGGAATGAATCAAGCTAAATAATATATCAATTTATCGAATATAAATAAAAATAGCTTGCTTAGCAGAATTTTGAATGTCCATAATTAAGATGATTTCAAATTGACTTCATCTTTGATGAACAACTCAAGACGGACAGAATTAAAGTAAATGAATGTATTGATAATTTGCTATGCAAATTGTAAAACATATATCAGATAATCATAAAGGCTTTTTGACCTTCAACGATTTCTCTATTGAATTATTTAATACCGTTTGAATTAGTTGAAAGTTCTATTTTGAATCTTAAAACAAATATAATGAAACAAAATTATAATTTTCTCGTAGTTTTTTCCTCATTTATCGTATCAAAAGAAAAATTACTTTAACTACTCAATTCCGTAACAACTAATAATCACAATCATGACAAATATTTTCTACTTCCTATCTGTTTCTTTTTGTGGGATTTTTCCTTTTATATCACTTTGTTTAATAGCTTACATTAATGTTTTATTCAATAATTTATATATTTTTATCTTTCATAAATTTGTATTGAATTACTTTTGGGTTTTTGGTTATGAGAGCTAATGAATCTAATTAAACTAGATTCGCCCAGGCCCGTGCTCAACATAGTTTATTTTAGTGTTGCCTATTTCACAATAACAATACAACCAAATCAATTTTATGTTGATTTTAGTATCGCCTCTTTCACCGCAACAATACAATTTAATCAATTTAACTATATGGATAGAACTGACATTGTCATATACATATACGAAAACATAAGTTCATATACCTTTAAATAATATTCATTTTGTTTCAAATAGGCTACGTATCACCAATACATGATTGGGTAAGTGATAATATACAAATACATGATTGGATAAGTGCATACGACCACTCCATGTGTATAAACATTATAGACGGAGACCAGTAAATACCTTGTAGGTAAATATATTGCTATCTTATTCATAAATAATCAATATTAGTGAATTTGAAAGAACACATACATATTTCTCAACAAAAGAAGATGACATACAAGTATCACTAAAATTATCCTTACAATGCTCATTTAACTCTAAGAGGTGCAAATATCAATTAAAAACTAATTCATACATCACCTCTTATTATATAAAAATTAACTGATAATATGAATGTTGATATGAATAAGATTTCAGAGAAACACATGATTATTGAAATACATTTTTATATATAGCTAAAGCTTATTCAAGCCATGGTCCCCCAAAATCTGAGGGATGATATTCAAATTTGATACATGTGTGAGAGTTAACACATGGATGACACAAACATACTTGTTCACTTTCTCCAACTGTGCCTGAATTTCTTTGGTTTTCATCAAATTCCTATTTGTAGCAGTACTTCATAATGGTCTCTTCCTTGGAGAATGTCATAAAAACCCCAACACCAACTACTACCATTAAGGGTGTTTCAATTATGCTGACCATCTCACATGTTTTTATCTTGTGGAGTCTTATAGTTCAATAAATAAGATGTCGAAATCAATATTTAGCTCTCCCCTTGGAGTGAAAGGTAGTAGGACAACGCTAGCAACCCCGAGCCTAAATAATAAATGTATGTTGAAACTGCGAATACAAAACTGTAATGTTATAAATAAAAGGGTGAATTTACTTGATACATGTTTTTTAACTTCTCTCACAATGTGGGCTATTCCAACCTTATAATCCAAGAAGGAAGTCAGCTTGCAAGGTTTGCTTGTATCATCCTTAGACACTGAAATAAATGAAAAGGCAAATGAAAAAAAGATGATGGATAAGAAAAGACTTGAAATATTTACTAAAATGTAGTAGGTGTTAATATTGTAGAGAAGCTAAATTGCTAGATAAAAAAGGAGGAGGCTGCAAATGGTAAAAATATATATATGTTAAAAAGTGATAGATTTGAGAACTGAATCATCTAATATCAGTACATTTTTTTCCTTTAAGGTATAAACAAGTAGCTATGTAGTCGGGTCTCTATATAAAATCATAACTGCACTGGTATTTCGTGCAAGATTATCTTGTTGCTAATTTTCTTTTCCATTCTGTTTTTTATCAGATTATAGGGATGGCAAGAAAAAGAATGAGATCTACAATATTTTTCAGAAGATTACAGATAAAGACAATCTTTATGTACCTGCTCACAACAATACAACTAATGTCCCACCTCACAACATCATCACGGGGTGAGATCACCACAACCTGAGATTTGGCAGAGTCAAGTACAATGTAAATATTTCGTCTTTCCTCCTCTTGAGCAGCTGATTGAGTAACCTCAGTAGGTATTTTAGAATCCAATGCAAACAATGTTGTGAAGTATAATATACAAATAAGATTATCAGCAGCCAATCAAGCAACAACAACTGATGGTATGTCTGCAGAGCTTTGAAAATAGCAACATTGATGACAGATGAAAGATAGTAGGCAATATTTACAGCCATTGTTAAACGAATTACGGAAATATCAAATTGTAGATAACTCACTATGTAGCATAGCTGTCTTGCAGAGCAAAATAATAATCATCACAATTACAGATGCAGACATCATTAAATGACATCAACTTTGCTATATTTCGACGGCTTCTTTATCAGTAATGTTCTCCATCAACTACGTCAACTAATATAGAAGGCTGTCAAAGAGTAACTATCATGATGAAATAGAATTTTTCTTCTATGCGGATACATTGTGTCTTTGTTGTTATACAAAGGCTAGCGTTGCCTTTAGTAGAAAAGATGAAAATTGAATGTGATATGCGCAATCAAAAATCTAAATAGACGAAAGCATATGCAACAATAAAATATACAAATGAAAAATCTTAACTCAAAGCAACAATACTAATTAGATAAGAAGCCATATTTTTGATAAATTTTTAGCTAAAAAGAAGCAAGAACAATTTCTCAGAGAAATAAGGGACACACCCTCACTTTTTGCTTTAAATAACTAAACCTAAAAATCTGTACAATTTTTCCTGCACAACGACTAATAAAATTAAGTAGTTGTTACAATTATGTTTGGCAGTTAGTATTTCAATAGAGTTAGTTAACACTGTTCACAGTAGTTAGTTATTTGAGGCCTCAGTTAGTGCAAAGATTGGCCAATTCAGCCGTTCATTCAGGTTGTGTATAAATACAAATCGTAATTGTACATTGATCTTTCTTCGCCCTTCTAAACTTTGTTATCTAAGACTCGGATTTTCCTGTGTTAGCTATCAACTTCTTCTAGTTTATCTCCTACATTAATTATCTTCTTGTATGTTTTGATTAAGAATAAATGAATCATAATCATTAAACATAACTACAGAAGACTATCTCACTATTCATTTAACTAAACTGTTAGTGTCAAAGCTTAGCCTCACTTACTGATAAAAAATTAAGGGAAAACAATATAATATGAAATTTTATCAAGTAGTTCCTTTAACATGTTTACACATAAAAGCTTTTATGAATATTAGCTCAAACACTTGGACCCATCATCACACCAAGTGTGTCAAGCATAAACGCACAAACATATGCTCATACAAGCTCTGTCCTAAAAGAGCACATTTACACCCCTATTTGTGTAGCACCAGGAAGTTGCAATCCAATTAATAGTTGTATAAAAAACTACAGTAGATGTTCAATATTGAACAAATTGCATTTTCTTGATTCCTTTATGTAAAATCTATTACTTCATCAAAAGAAGTATTGCAATAGATGTTCGATAAAGTCGATACCTAATTAATGTTCAGCTACGAAATCTACATCATCTCGAGTTCATACTTTTTCTCCCTGTGACTTGTGAGCATGCACAATATTTGTGTTGCATCTCAATGTTTGTACATTAACATTGAGAAATGCATATAATTGAATGTAACTTGACTAAATCAAGAGTGCAAATTAACCAAACAGATTCTAATCGATCAAGAATAAGGTAAATAATAAGCTGAGAATATATAAAAGACAGAAAATAATAAATCACAAAAGTGAAAGATGTTGTCTAATCTCTCATAAACTTATCAACGGGACAAAATTATGGAGAACGAAAGAGGCAAGAAAATCATCAAAATTGACTATCGACTAACATGCAGTACTAACCTTTAGGGATTTTACTCGTAGAACCTTTCTGTATTCTCATTGAATTCTTCCTAATACCATATACACCTATGAAATTGAGACAAAATAGTGAATTAGTACATGCATGTGCAAAATCAGTTAAAGGAAGAGGCCAAAAGCTCACAAGATTTCTGGTGAGTTTTACTTAATTCTCTCTCTTTTTTTGCCACACCCATTTCATAGTGATTCTTGTTAACTTTTTCTAATTCCACGTTTAAAACACATAAAAAGTAACATCAACAACTCAGAAAATAAAATAGTTAAACCCAAAAACTGGAAGGGAAACCCCAAAAAATTATGATTACAATGAAAAATCACCTCCAATTTCGATATTCAAATGTAAAATTTTATCACCAAATTGATGCACCAGCTCGAAACTCGTATCACTCTCCTCTAATTTCAATCAATTTGTTCTTCCTTTCCAAAAATGTAATACCTCCTTTTCAATGTCTCTTCTTCTCCTTCTCCACCAAGAGTGAGAATGGGAAGAATTAAAAAAGAAATTATGAAAAAATATAGAAGATGACAATAGGATGCAACAATGTGCACAATATTTTGTGAAAAATCATAATGTGCATGTCCTGGATGAAGCCAAAAGGGGGAACTCTAGTAAATAAAGATAAAAATACAAATATTTTAGGAAATCATGAAAACAAAGCTCCAATTGAAGTGCTTACCGGTGAACAGATGAATAAATAATAGAGCTTCCTAGTAAATGAACAAATATTGCTAATCTTCTCAACCTCCTTGGCTTCAAATAATTCATTTCAAGGTCTCACTTGTTGATATTTTCTACGCCCTTAAATAGCCACACCACAAGCACACAAGAAAATTATGAAGAGAAAAAAACATGAAAAGACAAAAGAATTGAGAGAAGCAGAGGAGAAATTTGAAAACCCGAGCAGTGCAATGTGAAACCAAATTTTTGGTCATTGGAAAGAAGATGAAGAGAATGGGGTACACGTTGCTTGCTTTGGATATCATAAAGATTCAAAGTAATAAATAATATGGATCTCACTCATACAGTACAAATTAAATTGCTTTTTGTACAACTAAAGAGTGCGGTGTTCGTCCTATCAAAGTCTCACTTCTAAATAAAGGGATATTTAGTCTGCGAGATCATTAAATTTATTTCACTAGTTAAAATGTATAATCACATACAGAGACGAAGTACACTATATAAAGCCACAATCTTTAATCACATATCTAATACAATTATTCGCTTTTCAGAGAAAAAACTTTCACAAAGAATTTTCGCTGGAACTTAACAGGAATTGGAGAAGAATTTCTGTTCTTTTGAACTTTTTTTAGAGAAAAAAGTTGATTTCTCCTGTGAGAAATGTACATACAAAAAATTGAGTATTTTATATTTTGTATGTACATATAAAAAAATAGAGAAATTGATATTTGACTAATTCATGAAAAATTAATTGATATTGAGAAGATAATTATATCGAAGAATAAATATTGAAAATATGAACAAGATAAAATTCATCAAATAATAAGAATCCAATAAATTTTTAAATTTTTGCTATATGTGACAATACCAAATTTTCAAATATACATATATTAAAAAATGATTATTCCTGATTTTAAGGAAGTTATTAAATATTAATTACCGAGCGAAGTGTGAATAAGTTACTCCATAAAAAAGATATATAAATAAAAATAATTATTTTGCAGTTGGCTGCATATCATAACAATTAAATGAAAAGCGCGCAAAAGGGATGTTCTTTTTTTCTTTCCTAGACGCAAAAAATATCCTCAAATGAACGTAAAATGGTAAATATAAAACTTTTGAAGGTTTTCAAAGTTCACATTTTAAATTAAACCACTAAATTTGAGATGAAAATATTAACAAAAGAAGCTTTAGGGAAGCATTTTTCAAAAAAAAATTTATGCGAATCGATGTCTGATATTCATATTTGTTTTATTTTAAAAATATATATATATCTATAATGTAAAAATGACTGACTTTCGAAAAATCGACTAATCTTATGATTTAAGAAAAATCGACTTTCCAAATTGACAGAGTCGCCACTTGATTTTTAGAAAAATCAAGAAAAAACTTATAATTTATTTTTCAAAAGATTTAAAACAGATAAAAATCAATTGAAAAGGGTTCGAAGTTCAATATACATTCCGAGAAGGTGTTAGGCCCTCAGAATGCCCGCTAACTCGCGGTTGACCGGCGATTTGACTAAAATGACTTTGACTTGAATTTACCAACTTGTCCAACTAAAGTTTATTCCTTATCATTTTTTTTTATTACTTAAAATTATTTTAAAAGGAATGACTAAAAGTGGTTGATTAGAATAATAAAATAAATGCCAAGTGACCGGTAAAAATACCTCCTTATATATATATATGTGTGTGTATATATATATATATATATATATATATATTACTTATTTATTATTTAAGTTAATTATATCTTTTTACGAAAAATAGCTAAGGGGATGACCTAGAGGGAATCATTCTTAAGGGTTGACAAAGACCAAGAAGGAGAAAAAATAAAAATATAAGTAAAATTATAGGTATAAATAAATATATGTAAAATAAGAGGAATGGCTATCATAGGAGAAAAATTAATTCAAACCAAAATCACATGAAATAATTGGTCAAATATCATGATAAATAAATAAGAAAGGGAGGAAACATCAAATTTGGGCCCCAGGCCCAAATTCTGCTGCTGCAATTTTAGGGCCATTGGGCCTGCTTTCTTTCCAAAGTCATGATATATTTTGAGTATATATTCGGTGTATACGCTATGTATATTGGCGATTGCTGCGCTCCCAAACCTGCAATTTCAAATAAAACTTTGTATTTTTGCGTTTTCGCCGCCTGACTGTTTTTTCCAACTATGTATGGTATATTTACTCTGTATACCAGTGTATACAGCTGGTATATCAACCTGTTTTTGACTTTTTGAGGCTAAAGAAAAATTTTCCAGCGATATATATCTGCTGCTCCCAACCTGTATTTTGGAATTGGCCTCATATGCATCTTTTGAGCTGTATATCGGTGTATAAAATGGGTATAACAGCTTGTTTTTAAACTTCGGGAGATCTGCAATTTAATTTTCAGCAGTGTATTTTGCTGTTTTCGACCTGTATACCAGGTTTTTCAGGGACTGGCCGACTCGTAGGGGATAGTTTGAGCCTTTGTGGCTCAACAAGAGAATGCAAGTAGAGGAGTTCATGGTGAACTCGGGTTGATTTCACATGCAACGAAAACGAGAATAAGAAATTAGAAAATCATTGAACAAATAAAAAAAAAAAAAACTGAACAAGAAGAACTATTGATTTTCATAAAACAACACAAGTACGGAACAAGCTTTTTAACAAAATGAAGATATAAGATCACAATAATCCTAAATAAATAAGAGTTGAGACAAAACAATCAATAAAGCTAAAGGGTCTTTTTTTCTTTTTTTTTTTTTGCGTAACTTTAAAGTGTAAATAGAGAAGTGATCATACTTTGTTCAAAGGCAAACCATTCAAGAAAAATATCAATGTATAAAACAACAAAAACAGGGGTTGTACGCGGATAAAATAAGCTAGATCCCTCTATGATAAGTAATAAGCAATCAACATAACTCAAAATATAAAGAGAGGAAAGCATGCTGCCTATTAGACAAATATCCCACTTTGAGCAATAACAAAAATTAAATTTTACCCATGGGAACCTAAAGATGACATCTTCTTATACTAGAGTGTCAAAATATTGGAGACAATAGCCAACTAGCTCATTTTAAGCAAAGGAAGAAAATAGCTGCATCCAAATAACTAATCATAGAAACATTATTTTTCATGTTAAACACCCACACAAAATGGGCCCAAAATAACCTCCACAGAGGAAAGCAGTGATGGAAGAACACCAAGTAAACAAATAAGTTAAACAATGAGTTATACTCATGACGGATGTTTTCTAAATTATGCAAGGACGAGAGAAATTTTTTTTTTTTTTAAAAGAAAATATAACCTTGGTTAAATTGACACATAGTGATAGCGGAGTTATAGACATAATACCATAAGTTGAAACCAAAATGATACCTACTTCAATCTGGCCGAACGGAAACAGAGACTATATACACAAACTAGTATTAACAAGAAACCATCACAATTAAAAAAAAAACACAAAGGCAGCAGCGTGACCATAGGTACGTTCTTATCACACTGATGAAAAGCTAAAGCAAACAACATCTCCACATTTCATACACATATATCCAAATCACATTCAGGTCAAGCGAGCAAAGAAAAATCGTGTATTATCATCGGAAGAAATCTCGACTATGCTAAGATTGGAAAACTGAAATTTAAAAAAAAAAAAAAAAAAAACAATAAGCCAAACTAGCCACTCTAATGGGCTGAAGATAAAACTGGCAAGAAGACTAATAAAGGAAGTGAGGAAGTGTACCTATTTCGGAGCAGCGAACAGAGACGACAAGCTGATAAACGGTAACTTCCCCACAAATGGAGTTTCACCGAATTCCGACAAGTTTCGACGAATTCGGAATGAGAAAACTACTAAGCTTCCGAGCTCTTAATGTATGTTTTCTGTAGCTATTTTATGGAGATTTTCTATCTCTAAATCTAATTATTTATTTTTTATGGAAATTCCCTCAATTTTTTTTTTAACAATGAATTAACGCCCCCTCCTCCCAAAAACCATTCCCCCTTTTTTAGTGAATAACTAACAATTATATAAAAGAAAGACTAGGATTTTCGGATTGGGGAGAGCGGAGGAAATCTTGGAAAAGCTTGGGGTAGAATCGGGAATCCAAAGCCTCATTCAAATTCAAAACCCTCCAGGATAACAGACAGCTGGTTGCACGAGAGATTCTCAATTTTTAGCCAAAATCAAAAGAAGAAAGGGACGCGGGCGGCCTCGATCAACCGATCGTCCTTGCACCTTGATGTGGAGTGATCTCGTTGTCCCAAGGACGATTCTCGCGTGTCTTTAGTACAGCTGTGACCGTACGAATGAAAGGAACGTTAAGGAGGCCGACGAAAAAGTCGTACCTCCCTTCTGCTGCTGCCTCTTTCACATGGAAGAGAAAGAGCACGATTGGGTCGGGTTGGAAACTGTTGGGCTGCTGTTGAAAGTGCTTTCTGGTGGGCTGGGATTATGCTGGAAATGAATGGGCTGGAGGTAAAGGCCCAAATTTGGTCTTAAGACTTAGCTAAATGAAATATTAAATTAGCCAAATAGAATTTAACTTGCAAAATTCACCTAAAATTAAAATAAGATGAGTTATTTATTAATTAATGAGCTTCTTAATCTTAACAAAATAAAATAATTGACTTAATCAAACTAATTAATTCACAAATATAAACTATAACTTTAATAAACTAATTAGTAAAATATTTAAATAACAAATATTTTTTGAGATGATTTTTGAATAATCATAAAATATACTAATTATATACACAATTATGTAATATATATATATTATCCAAAAACTTTAAGAAACGGCAAAAATTATTCAAAATAACGCAAACTTTATATTTTTTCGTAAATTTATAAAAAAAATTATTTTAAATTGTTTGAGAGTTTAAGAAGCTCATAAATTAATTCCTACTGGGGAGGGTCAAAATTGGGTGTCAACAACTGTCCCTCATTTTACTTGGATTGATGCAAAAAAATCGCGGAAAATGAAATTGACCAGACAAATTTTGACCGACCACATATTCATCTTTTAAGAAAAGGGATCTGGTACGGATTTTAGGAATTATGACCGAGCCCTGAAAATGGGTTTCATACATATCTCAGGCTATATGAGAATTCAGGCCACTTGTAGTTCAATACGCTTGATTTAACGCACGATTTTGAAAGAATTCCAAAGTCATCTTGATACCGAATTATGAAGGTATCAAAATGCTCGAGAATAAAATTCGAGAGCGAATGTTGGAATACAGCCGAGTTTTCAACATTGAGCTCGCCTACATATCCTTAAACCATAGGAATCGGGCTGTTTGTAGTTCGACTCAATCGATTGAAAAGGGAATCTATTATGTTAGATAACCTTTGGTTCTGGACAAGTGACAAAATTAAACGAGCATGAAAAGGAGGCTTGTAACCTCTTAGTCATGAATGTGGTGCACTTCACACCCATAATTAAGAACTCACATGGACATAATTTCCAAAGCCCTCGGCGCATTGTCACTCAGATTGGAAACTTGCTTCCGGTTGACCCAAATTTTTGGATGCGAGACCGAAACTGACAAAACCTAAAGAAAAAACTCACATGCCTTCTGATAGGGGTGTGGTTTGATTGTGGTGGAAGTCGCTCATTTGCTCGTGTCCTAAGAGTTTGACACTCCTCTTTGGACTATGTCCCAGTTCGCTGCTAAGAAAAAGTTCCACGATGTGCTGCATCCCTTTTGATGTCGTCCGCACCTGTGATTTGTTTTTGGAGAATTCATCCTTTCGGATGCTCTCGACAAAGACTGAGATAAAACTTGTCAGCGTAAAAACTCAATTAAAAAGGGAGACAGTGTCTTTTACCATGTCGACACTTAATTGTTCTCCTCGACTTTTGATGTCAACTCAATCAGTTTGATGTAAAGCAAATAAAGCTTATGTCTTATGTATGTAATGCAATCTTCAATGTATTCTTCATTTGATGTTGAAATAAATAAAAACAGATGCTGTGCTGATATTTATCTTGATGTCGTCTTTGATGTTTTTCTTGATGTTTAATAAAATGATGCAGTTGATGCCGATGAGTGAATATTTTCTTCAGATGCACGATTCCCTTTCTGGCATTGCATGATTCCTTACGGGGCATGTGTATCTTCTCTCGATGTATGAATATTAACTCGCGATGCATGATTTCCGCAATGTATGAATATTAACTCGCGATGCATGTTCTTCCGCAATGCATGAATATTGACTCTCGATGCATGATCTTCTACGGGGCATGAATATCTTCCCGCAATGCATAGATTCCGCAAGGTATGAAATCTTCTTGCGATGCATAAATTTCAGTGAGGAATGAAACCTTCTCACGATGTATAATTTTCTGCGAGGCATGAATATCTTCTCGCAATTAACTTGTGATGCGTAAATATTAACTCGCGATGCATGATTTTCCGCAATGCATGAATATTGACTTTCGATGCATGATTTTCTGTGATGCATGAATATTTGTTCTTGATGTATGATCTTCTGCGGGGCATGAATATCTTCCCGCAATGCATAGATTCCGCAAGGTATGAAATCTTCTTGCGATGCATAAATTTCAGTGAGGAATGAAACCTTCTCATGATGTATAATTTTCTGCGAGGCATGAATATCTTCTCGCAATTAACTTGTGATGCATAAATATTAACTCGCGATGCATGATCTTCCGCAATGCATGAATATTGACTTTCGATGCATGATTTTCCGCGATGCATGAATATTTGTTCTTGATGTATGATCTTCTGCGGGGCATGAATATCTTCCCGCAATGCATAGATTCCGCAAGGTATGAAATCTTCTTGCGATGCATAAATTTCAGTGAGGAATGAAACCTTCTCACGATGTATAATTTTCTGCGAGGCATGAATATCTTCTCGCAATTAACTTGTGATGCATAAATATTAACTCGCGATGCATGATCTTCCGCAATGCATGAATATTGACTTTCGATGCATGATTTTCCGCGATGCATGAATATTTGTTCTTGATGTATGATCTTCTGCGGGGCATGAATATCTTCCCGCAATGCATAGATTCCGCAAGGTATGAAATCTTCTTGCGATGCATAAATTTCAGTGAGGAATGAAACCTTCTCACGATGTATAATTTTCTGCGAGGCATGAATATCTTCTCGCAATTAACTTGTGATGCATAAATATTAACTCGCGATGCATGATCTTCCGCAATGCATGAATATTGACTTTCGATGCATGATTTTCCGCGATGCATGAATATTTGTTCTTGATGTATGATCTTCTGCGGGGCATGAATATCTTCCCGCAATGCATAGATTCCGCAAGGTATGAAATCTTCTTGCATGCATAAATTTCAGTGAGGAATGAAACCTTCTCACGATGTATAATTTTCTGCGAGGCATGAATATCTTCTCGCAATTAACTTGTGATGCATAAATATTAACTCGCGATGCATGATCTTCCGCAATGCATGAATATTGACTTTCGATGCATGATTTTCCGCGATGCATGAATATTTGTTCTTGATGTATGATCTTCTGCGGGGCATGAATATCTTCCCGCAATGCATAGATTCCGCAAGGTATGAAATCTTCTTGCGATGCATAAATTTCAGTGAGGAATGAAACCTTCCATTGAGCAACATAGCGATCTTCTGGGTGCTTTCTAGATAATCATATCGTCTCAATTGAAAATAACGATAAAATAATTCTTTCAGATAGTGTATTGTCCTGATCGACAATAAAATAAATGACCCCTCCGGGTAGTGTAGTGTCTTGATCGACAATAAAATAAATGAGCACTCCGGATAGTGTATTGTCTTGATCGACAATAAAATAAATAACCCCTCCGGGTAGCGTATTGTCTTGATCGACAATAAAATAAATGACCCCTCCGGGTAGTGTATTGTCTTGATCGACATTATGATGCAATTGACGTCCTTTACGAAAATCATAAACTCTTCCTTGAGATTTCGTTTGATTCAACTTCGAATCCAGCTGGACATTCCTTGCAAACTTCACGTTGTTGGGAATTGACTGAAATAAACAAATCATATTCCCAAGTTTCCGCCATAAGCGATATAACATGATTTCTTTATTTAGGAAAACTGTTGATTTTGGGAGAGTTTTCTCTTCTTTTGACTTTCCCATATTCATCCATCGGAAGAAATCTGCTGGTATCAAAGCAAAGCTATAAACCTGCATCCACAGAAAAATCGTTAGTTTTTAAAAGGACTGATCTGTGTCGATTCTTCAGTTGTCTGCTCCTTGTCCTGCTATCTCCGGTAGATCTTCCTGATCTCCCAACTCTTGATAGATAAGACAAAATATTTTATGCCAAAACAAATGAAACATAGAAGGACAAACTTTTAAAAAAAATAAATTTTCGAAAAGTAATTTTGAAAAAGGTCACTGCCAAGTGTCATGTCACGTCCGACTTAGTGAACTTATTCGAATCTGATGACTGGAAGTATATCTGATTATTCGCTGGGGAGTATTCAAAGTCAATCTGGACTTGTCGATAAATCCATGTTTGGAATTTTGAGGCCATCTTCAAAAATTTTGTCCCAGTTAATTGTCTTGGCTTATCTTCGACTATCGCTGAGTAAATTGCAGAATTTTTGAGACCCTCTCAAAATTCTGTCCCAGTTGAAAGTCTCGAAATATCTTTAGTCTTGACTTGTTGACGAAACATCTTATTCTCGAGAATTTTTGAGTCCCTCTCAAAAATTCTGTCCCAGTTTCTATTATAAGAGGAATAGAAATCTTTTGGGAGATATGACCGAACCCTTGTGGCGCCTACGTATCCCGTTGAGGCTGGAATCAGGTCAAACGTAGTTCCCCATCAAAGGTTAATAAAGATAAGAAAGTTACAAAGAAATCGATCGAGGCCGACATAGGCCTCCTACGTATCTCATTCTTGAGAATTCAGGTCGAACGTAGTTCAAATATACAGAAATATTAAAAGGGATAAATGGGTGACCGAGGCCGACATAGTCCGCCTACGTATCTCATTCTTGAGAATTCAGGTCAGACGTAGTTCATATAAGAGGGATAAGAATTCAAGCGAAACAAATACAAGCAAACAGAATGATTACAAGTAAATAACAGAAATGCAAAACGAAGCTTCACACGTAGTATCTTTTGACAGCATCTGAGTTGATAGGTTTAGGCCATACACTGCCATCCATCTCTGACAGGACCAAAGCACCACCAGATAATACTTTGCGAACCATGTAAGGTCCTTGACAGTTCGGTGCGAACTTTCCTTTGTACTCGTCTTGATGAGGAAAAATACGCTTAAGAACCAAATGACCAACCTCAAAATTTCTGGTTCTTACTCTCTTGTGAAAGGCACGGGTCATTCTCTGTCTATACAACTGGCCATGGCAGACTGCAACCATTCTTTTCTCATAAATCAAAGTTAGTTGGTCAATCCGTTTGCTAACCCATTCAGCGTTGCTTAACTCAGCTTCTTGGATGATTCTCAATGACTGTATCTCAACTTCAGCAGGTATGACCGCCTCTGTTCCATATACTAGCAAGTACGGAGTAGCACCAGTCGATGTTCTGACCGTCGTTCGATAACCCAGTAAAGCCTATGGCAACATTTCATGCCAACCTCGATGTTTGTCAATCATTTTCCTTAAAATCTTTTTGATATTCTTATTGGCGGCCTCTACAGCTCCATTCATTTGTGGGCGATAAGCAGTTGAATTCCGATGAGTGAACTTAAATCGCTCACATGTCTCTTTCATCAAGTGACTGTTGAGATTTGCGCCGTTATCAGTAATGATGGATTCTGGCACTCCAAATCTACATATCAGATTGTTGCGAACAAAATCAGCTACCACTTTCTTGGTTACCGACTTGTAAGAAGCTGCTTCCACCCACTTGGTGAAATAATCAATGGCAACCAAGATGAATCTGTGTCCATTAGAAGCGGCTGGCTCTATAGGACCGATGACATCCATTCCCCAAGCTACAAATGGCCAAGGTGAGCTTATAGCATTAAGCTCGTGAGGTGGTACTCTGATTAAATCGCCGTGCACTTGACATTTGTGGCATTTTTGCACGAATTTGCAACAGTCATTCTCCATAGTCATCCAGAAATACCCGGCTCGTAGAATCTTTCTTGCCAAAGTGAGCCCATTCATATGTGTACCACACTCTCCAGCATGTATTTGTTCAACAAGCCTTGCAGCTTCGGCGGCATCGACACATCTTAGAAGACGCAAATCTGGAGTCCTCTTATAAAGGACTTCCCCACTTAGAAAGAAATTGAGTGCCATACGGCGTATCGACTTCTTCTGATTAGATGTAGCGTTTTCGGGATAAGTCCTAGACTCTAAGTACCTCTTTATGTCAAAATACCAAGGCAAACCGTCTGGTTCTGCTTCAACATGGGAACAATGGACTGGATGTTCTTTCAACTCTATATCCAGAGAGTCAATGTAATCTGTATCCGGATGTTTAATCATTGAAGCGATGGTGGCCAGAGCATCAGCTAATTCATTCTGTATTCTGGGAGTATGTCTGAACTCGATCTTACGGAATCTTTTGCACAACTTCTGCACATGCTGTACGTAAGGTATAATCTTCGGGTTCTTCACAGCCCATTCTCCTTGAACTTGATGAATCAAGAGATCTGAGTCTCCAATGACCAATAACTCGTAAACATTCATGTCGATGGCCATTTTCAAACCAAGAATACAAGCTTCGTATTCGGCCATGTTGTTTGTGCAATTAAACCGGAGCTTAGCTGCGATGGGATAGTGTTGACCAGATTCTGACACTAAGACTGCTCCGATACCTTTACCTTGATAATTTGCCGCTCCATCAAAGAATAATCTCCAACCTGGATATGCTTCAGAAATATCTTCGCCCACAAATAACACTTCTTCATCGTGAAAATAAGTCTTGAGTGGTTCATACTCCTCATCAACGGGATTTTCTGCAAAATGATCAGCCAAAGCCTGTGCCTTTATTGCCTTCTGAGTCACATACACGATATCAAACTCACTCAACAGCATTTGCCATTTGGCCAACTTTCCGGTCGGCATCGCTTTCTGGAAAATATACTTCAATGGATCCATTCTGGAAATGAGATATGTAGTATACGAAGACAAATAGTGTCTCAGTTTCTGGGCAAGCCACGTCAAAGCACAACACGTTCTCTCCAACAAAGTATAGCGAGACTCGTACAGAGTAAACTTCTTGCTTATATAGTAGATAGCCTTTTCCTTCTTTCCTGTCTCGTTGTGTTGACCAAGTACGCATCCGAATGCGCTATCTGAAACAGACAAATATAGCAACAAAGGACTCCCTTCTCGCGGAGGAACCAATACCGGTGGGTTGGACAAGTAATTCTTGATAGCATCGAAAGCAGTTTGACACTCCTCGGTCCACTTAGTCAGGGCGTCTTTCTTTAGCAGCTTGAAAATAGGCTCACACACCACTGTTGATTGTGCTATAAACCGACTGATATAGTTTAACCTCCCTAAGAAACTCATCACCTCTTTTCTCGTTTTCGGCGGAGGTAACTCTTGAATTGCTTTAATCTTAGAAGGGTCGAGCTCGATACCTCTTCTGCTGACTATAAATCCCAACAACTTCCCGGCTGGAACTCTAAAAGCGCATTTGGTGGGATTTAACTTCAAGTTGTACCGATGCAAACGATCAAAGAACTTCCTTAGGTGCGTCAAGTGATCCGAACTCTCACGGGATTTGATTATGACGTCGTCCACGTATACTTCAATCTCCTTATGAATCATGTCATGGAAAATAGTCGTCATGGCTCTCATATAGGTGGCACCGGCGTTTTTGAGGCCGAACGGCATCACCCTATAGTGATATACACCCCAAGGTGTAATGAAAGCTATTTTTTCCGCGTCTTCTTCATCCATCAAAATTTGGTGATAACCTGCGTAACAGTCCACAAATAACTGCATCTCATGTTTGGCACAGTTGTCAATCAAAATATGAATATTTGGCAATGGAAAATTATCCTTCGGACTAGCTTTGTTGAGATCTCTATAGTCAACACAAATCCTGATTTTCCCGTCCTTCTTGGCGACTGGAACGACGTTGGCCAACCAGGTTGGATATTGTGTTACTTCCACCAATCGGGACTCTATTTGCTTGGTGATTTCTTCCTTAATCTTCAAACTCAGTTCAGGCTTGAATTTTCGAGTTTTTTGCTTCACCGGCTCGAACCCTGGGTTGATCGGTAGCTTATGAGATACGATATCAGTACTCAACCCTTACATATCATCGACTTCCCAAACAAACACATCACTATATTCGGCAAGCAAATAAACCAGGCTCTCCTTCTGATCCTCATTTAGATGGGTACTAATCTTAACCTCTTTAACACATTCCGAATCTCCCAAATTCACTGTTTCCGTTTCCTCTAGATTTGGTATATACTGATTCTCGAACTGTCGAAATTCCTCGGCGCCGTAATCTGGTTCCCCATATTCTTCTTCACAATCGTCAACCTTGTCGTCATTTGTCTCATTTTGTTTATTTAGCTCATGACATGACATGACATTGGCAGGTCTGTAACTTATGTTACTGAAATCATAAACAGATAAAATTAGGAAAGTAAAGTATAACAAACAACTAAATAAATAAAGTTAAAATAAAGAGGCTTTCATTTAAAATAATGCAAACTTTGGCCATGGCATGGGGGCCATGTTGCCTTTTTGAACATCACAACGGAAATTCGAAAATTGAACAGTTAAGAAAAATGCAGAAATGGTGGGTCTCGAGCCTCCTCCGGACAACCACCGATTTTAGTGTGCATAAAATAACTCCTTTCTACCGAAGAGTTCGGGACATCAGGATCGGCGTGGAAGTCCAGTTCTGCAGTACCTCCCCTGGTTCAGCATCACGAATACCAGCTAGCTCGGCCTCCTCCTCGACAACAGCATCGATCTCCTCGAAGAGGTCACAGATTCCTTCCCTAAAGTCTTCAGGTTCGGCAGACTCTTGGATCGGAAAGGATTGATACAGATGCGGGATCGGCTTATCCAACTCTTGATCTTTTTTCTTCTTCATCTTCACGTCGTCATTTGTGGGGGTGTACCCCAAACCATATCTGGATCCCTTAACGAGGACCGGAACAGGCTCAATAATTCCTTGGAAATCTCTTCCCAATCCGAAACCTGGCTCGAAACTATTCTGCAGCATCACAGTGGCTATCATTTTGTATACGACTGGCATGGGGGTCTGTGGGGCCAAGTCTTCACCAGTGGCATTCACCAGCTCCACCGTGTAAAAGTCTGTACCTCGCGGTATTTCATCAATGATCGACACCTGCCTGCCCGAGTGACTTCCCTCGCCGTGAATAACCAACTCTTCATTCTTCCACACAAGCTTCATCATTTGATGGAGAGTAGAGGGAACGACTCCCGCCATATGGATGAACGGCCTTCCCAAAAGAAGGTTGTAACTGGTATCTATATCCAATACTTGGAATTGCGCGCTGAACTCTGCGGGGCCCATTTGAAGGGTCGAATTCACTGCTCCTAACGTGTCTCTTTGAACCCCATCAAAAGCTTTCACGTTGACCTGGTTTTGCTCCAGTTTCCCAAGGTCAAACCTTAGTTGCCTCAACGTCAAGAAAGGGCAGATATTCAAACCAGATCCGTCATCTACTAAAATACAGTTGACAACCTTTTCACGGCATATCACAGTAATGTGCAGCGCTTTGTTGTGTGATCTTCCTTCAGCTGGCAGCTCATCGTCACAAAAGCTGATCAGGTGCCCTCGAATAACCTGATGAATCATGGCAGCCACGTTATCACTACTTGTACCTGAGGGTACATATGTATCATCGAGATCTTTCATTAAGGCCTGTCTGTGGGACTGAGAGCTCATCAGTAGGGCCCATACGGAGATCTGAGCCGGAGTCTTCTCTAAATGTTTGACGATGGAATAGTCCTTTGGTTGCATCCTTCTCCAGAACTCTTCTGCTTCTCCTTCGCTTATCGGCCTCTTAGCATGGTCCTTCTTTTGTCCTCCGAGAGCAAGCTCATCAGGAGTGTAGCACCTTCTGGACCTGGTCATGCCTTGGGCCACAGCAGTTTCAATGACAAATTTGGGCTTGACGAGAGTTTTTGAAGGCACCAAGGCAACAGCCTTTGTAGGTGTCAGAATAACAAACTCTCTCCTTTCCTTGACGCTTAAAGAAGCGACAGCCCTTTCCAAGTCCTCATGCACAATGGGAGTAATCATCTTTGTTCCACACTCGTCTTCATCCGTTTCAATCATATTAACATTACCACCTCCATGATTTGGCAACGGGTTTATATTGACATTTGGCGACGCCGGTTGGAGAGAAACTACCTCTTGATCGATCAGATCCTGGATTTTGTGCTTAAGGTTGATACAATCTTCCGTGTCATGTCCAACACTGTTGGAATGATAAGCACATCTTTGATCTGGCTTGTAGAACTTTGAATTGACATCCACGGGCTTGGGCCCCACAAGGTGGATGTATCCAGCCTGGGCTAGTCTCTCAAATAGTTTGGTCCGGCTTTCAGCAAGTGCAGTAAAGTTCCTTGAAGGCCTTTTTTCAAATCTGGGTCGGGAAGGGTCGTAACCGTTTTGCTGAGGGGGAGGCACCTGCTGATAATTTCGGGTATTCGGACGAGGAGCTTGGCTTCTAGGATAAGGGTTTGTTTGATAATTTGGCGATGGAGCTTGGTAATTCGGGAGGGTTTTTTGATATAATGGAGCTTGGACTTGATAAATGGGCGAAGGTGCTCGGTAGCTCGACTGTATATTGGCACAGTTGGGAGCAATATTCTGATGAGGGGATGGAATCTGGTAAGGTTGAGGGTAATTTGGGTATATGGGAGAAAAATTTTGGGGATTTGGGGGTGGACTCTGGTACGACGAAATTTGAGCATTTGGATAGGTGGGGGTAGTATTATTGGATTGCGGGTAGTAAGCTTGGTGAGACTCTGGGGAAGGCCTGGAACGGTCTTGGGAATGTGACGAGTTTTGGGGGGTTTTTCTTCCCCCATACGAGACAGCGGCAACTTCCTCTCTTTTCTTCCTCATCAATCCTGAAGATCCAGATGACGCGGATACCCGGGCTATCTTCCCCGACTTCAGACCGTCTTCGATAGTCTCGCCAACTTTGACTATTTTGGCGAATTTAGCTCCGACTAGCAACATGATTCTGTCGTAGTATTCTGGCTCCTGCACCCGCACAAACACTTCCACAATCTCTTTCTCGGTCATGGGCGGCCTTACTCTCGCCGCTTCCTTCCTCCATCTATAGGCAAACTCCCTATAACTTTCAGTTGGTTTCTGCTTCATCTTCTCTAGAGAATACCGATCGGGAACTATCTCGACATTGTATGCAAATCGATCAATGAAGTCTTTGGCCAGCGCGTTCCAACTGGGCCACTGCCTGGTTTCGTGTGAAGTAAACCACTCGAGGGCCTCCCCACATAGACTTCGGCTGAAAAGCCTCATCAACAAGGCCTCATCCCTGCCAACTCCCACGAGTTGGTCACAATATGCTCTAAGATGAGCCATGGGGTTGCCTACTCCTCCGAAGGTGTCAAACTTTGGAATTTTGAATCCTTCGGGAAGGTTCAAGTCTGGGTGGATGCACAACTCTTCGTAACTGAGTCCAGTGACGTCTGGCATGCACTGTAGCTCTTTCATAGCCCTTTTGATTTCATCTTTTATATCGATCTTCGCATCTTCCTTTGCCTTCCATTCTCTTTCCTGCTCTTCATAGTGATCCAACTCAGAACCGTGCACCTCGTGCTCGGCAGGAATGGGAACTTAGAAGGTGGCTCTTTTTGGGAGGGGTGGAGCTATAGAGGGACTTGGAACATTTTGGACGGTCTGGTAATTCTGTGGGTAGGCCTGAGGATTGGTGTTCTGATTTAAATGGGAATGAGGTGTTTGGGGACTGAAGGCAGTTTGATTTTGGTTTTGATTATGTGGCGGTGGGGCGGTTTGAGTATTCTGAGGATGGGGTGGCATTTGAGGGTGGTTATTCGGAAGAGGCGATGGAGTTTGGTAAGATACAGAAGCGTATTGGGGGGTTTGGGTTGTTAGATCTATCGCAGATGGATTATGCACAGGTGTGGAAAGCTGGTTCTGAGTTGGATCCGTGTCTGATGAAGGGAAGTAGATCGGAGGTCTTCTATCAGCAATATTAGGACCAAATCCAGGTGGAGGCATATCCTGTCTCTGTTGCATTTCAACTCTCATTTCGGCAACCTGTTGCATCAGCTGCATGATCAGTTCGTTCTGTTCCGCTCTGGTGGGCTGAGCCACCACAACGTCAGTAAGACTCACTTCGTCGTTGTTGTCTCCCATAACTATCTTTCCTTTGTCTGAATTTGTCTAGGGAAGGAATCAGTAGGACCTTTCGATCTGGTGAAGTAAGGATGATCTGCCAGCTTTGATCGACACAGATCAGTTAAAAAGTACCTGAGAAGTGAAACAACTCAAAGGCAGATTTGTCAGTGCAGATTCAGAGTACAAGATGCATAATATCACACAGAGAGCAGATAAACAGACAAGTATACAGACAAATATCGCGTCTTAACATGCTTGTGACCCTTTTATGCCAAGGGTAGGCCTACCGATTTGAAGGATGTATATGCTTTTTAAACCCGATTTATTATCCCTAAAATACTTCATTAATAACATCCAAAGTGTCTGATAAACATAAAACAGAGGAATAGTCCTGAAAATAAATTACAAAACAAAGTACAAATAAAACAGTCCCACGCAGGGGATGGTAAAATTCAGGCCTCCTCTGATCCTTCGCCAAATCTAGCCCTCTTGGCGATGTTGACCTCTTCCCACATGGCATATCTGTTCGCCCAGAGATGATCTCTCACCAATCGAGCTCCTTCTTGATGTCTGAACCCCTCTATCGACTGAATTTGTTGTTCCACGCTATCATCTAACTCTATCATGCACTGTCTGGCTCTTCGTAGTTCTTGTTTCAATCGAGCTATGACTTTGGCGTCTTCTGAGTGACGACGCTGATGCTCTAATTCATTCCTATCAAACTTCTCTTGAAGGCGGTGAAGTCGGACTTGATGTTTGGCTCCAACATCGGCAATAAAATGAGGAACGTTTAGACCAGGCTTTATAGTTCCAGCGAGACTCTTTTTTAACCATTCGAGATCTCCACATCCTACGCATGTCTTCAGCAAATGCAACTCGCCCATTCTCGTGGTCAGTTACGAATTTCCTCATATCTGCGATCTGGGGCAACTCTTGTTTCCCTCCTAGTTGTCTCAAAACTCGACCGGGAGCATATGGTCTAGTTCCTCTTAACCCAGCAAATACCAAATAAGGGACCTTTTCAGTTCGAACCACCATATTCTTAGTTACCACCAAACTATCTATTGACCATTGTACGTCTTCTTCTCTTAGCCCTCGAAGCCTCGGATACCAAAAACTCTCTCCTCCAGTCTTATTGCAACGATTGTGATACAACCACCAATCATGACCATGTAGCTCGTCGGACCGTCTTAGGGGATCTGGTTCTTTTGGGTTATGAGTCTTGATTAAATGTCGCATAATCCACCACTGTAGTATCAGATTACACCCTTGAAAGAAGCGTTCTCCGTTCTGACACTTGTCTAAAGCCCTGTAGATGTCGACCAGAATCATAGGCGTTAAAGTGTAGTACTTTGTTGATGTTTTGTAATCCACTCCATAGAAAATGGCATGAGTGACCATAAATACACTAGGATGAATAGTGTATTTTATCCCTTGAGGGAAAACCATTGTTCCGAGCAAACATATCGCAAATGCGAGGGGACGCGTTTCTTTCCATTTTTCTTTTGAGACGAACTCGTCTTTATGTTTTTCATAAGCCCTTGCACGCCCAAATCGATAATATAACTTTCTGAATGGTATATTTGGGCCAGGGAGCTTGTCCATCCACTCGGCTTTAACCAATGACAATTTCTCTTTAATTTTGGCGAAATCCCATATTATGGGATTTAGGAGATCTGTATCTGGATGTCGTTTCCTTTTGTTGCACATGGCGACACTTTCATAGCTGATAAGGATTTCTTCTATAGTCAGCGTCAACTCTACTTCCCCGAACCGAAAAACCATGTTCTCGCTATCCCAGAATTTCACCATCGTTCCAATTAAGCCAGGCCACACGTTCATCTCTAACAGCGACGGGAGATAACCTATGTGTTTCTGAACAATCATTTTATCATCGTTGTTCATGAACCTCCACCATACTTTGAGGAAAGGGTCGGAAATAGTAACCATTCTTGTTTTCAAAGGTTTGTGTGTCGAATTCATCCTACAAAACATAGCGAACAGAGATTAGTCAACCCCCCGCCCCGTAGACAATAAATTGTTTTTAAAATGCATATACATCCTTCAATTGACACATAAGCATGATTGTCTGTTTTTGGCAATTTGGGCCAAATAGACACAAGGTGGGCTTCTAATGGGCCCAACACGCCTTGGGCGTTGGGTCATCTTAGTTCAAATGCTCCTAAAATTGGGATTTTAGCTCGGCTCTACGCTAGTTGACTAGGAGTGGATTTTGAAAGGACCGGGAACCCAAACGGACAATTTGGGCTGAAACTCGCGACAACCATTGGACGCCTAACGAACCAATAAATTGCCGCTAATTTCGAAAAAGGGTGAGTATAAAAAAGTCCGGCTGCGGTTCCGCAAACCGTCCTTTAATATACTATACATATATATCGGAAATATGTCATGATATGCAATGCCAGTTTTTTATTAAAAAAAAAATTAAACACATTCGGCACAAATAATATTTTAACAATCAAGAACAAATAATCAAACAGTCAAATCTTATGGTTAGAACTTAATTAATCCCCAGCAGAGTCGCCATTTTTGTTTTATTTTAAAAATATATATATATCTATAATGTAAAAATGACTGACTTTCGAAAAATCGACTAATCTTATGATTTAAGAAAAATCGACTTTCCAAATTGACAGAGTCGCCACTTGATTTTTAGAAAAATCAAGAAAAAACTTATAATTTATTTTTCAAAAGATTTAAAACAGATAAAAATCAATTGAAAAGGGTTCGAAGTTCAATGTACATTCCGAGAAGGTGTTAGGCCCTCCGAATGCCCGCTAACTCGCGGTTGACCGGCGATTTGACTAAAATGACTTTGACTTGAATTTACCAACTTGTCCAACTAAAGTTTATTCCTTATCATTTTTTTTTATTACTTAAAATTATTTTAAAAGGAATGACTAAAAGTGGTTGATTAGAATAATAAAATAAATGCCAAGTGACCGGTAAAAATACCTCCTTATATATATATATGTGTGTGTGTGTATATATATATATATATATATATATATATATATTACTTATTTATTATTTAAGTTAATTATATCTTTTTACGAAAAATAGCTAAGGGGATGACCTAGAGGGAATCATTCTTAAGGGTTGACAAAGACCAAGAAGGAGAAAAAATAAAAATATAAGTAAAATTATAGGTATAAATAAATATATGTAAAATAAGAGGAATGGCTATCATAGGAGAAAAATTAATTCAAACCAAAATCACATGAAATAATTGGTCAAATATCATGATAAATAAATAAGAAAGGGAGGAAACATCAAATTTGGGCCCCAGGCCCAAATTCTGCTGCTGCAATTTTAGGGCCATTGGGCCTGCTTTCTTTCCAAAGTCATGATATATTTTGAGTATATATTCGGTGTACGCTATGTATATTGGCGATTGCTGCGCTCCCAAACCTGCAATTTCAAATAAAACTTTGTATTTTTGCGTTTTCGCCGCCTGACTGTTTTTTCCAACTATGTATGGTATATTTACTCTGTATACCAGTGTATACAGCTGGTATATCAACCTGTTTTTGACTTTTTGAGGCTAAAGAAAAATTTTCCAGCGATATATATCTGCTGCTCCCAACCTGTATTTTGGAATTGGCCTCATATGCATCTTTTGAGCTGTATATCGGTGTATAAAATGGGTATAACAGCCTGTTTTTAAACTTCGGGAGATCTGCAATTTAATTTTCAGCAGTGTATTTTGCTGTTTTCGACCTGTATACCAGGTTTTTCAGGGACTGGCCGACTCGTAGGGGATAGTTTGAGCCTTTGTGGCTCAACAAGAGAATGCAAGTAGAGGAGTTCATGGTGAACTCGGGTTGATTTCACATGCAACGAAAACGAGAATAAGAAATTAGAAAATCATTGAACAAATAAAAAAAAAAAAAACTGTACAAGAAGAACTATTGATTTTCATAAAACAACACAAGTACGGAACAAGCTTTTTAACAAAATGAAGATATAAGATCACAATAATCCTAAATAAATAAGAGTTGAGACAAAACAATCAATAAAGCTAAAGGGTCTTTTTTTTTTTTTTTTTTTTTGCGTAACTTTAAAGTGTAAATAGAGAAGTGATCATACTTTGTTCAAAGGCAAACCATTCAAGAAAAATATCAATGTATAAAACAACAAAAACAGGGGTTGTACGCGGATAAAATAAGCTAGATCCCTCTATGATAAGTAATAAGCAATCAACATAACTCAAAATATAAAGAGAGGAAAGCATGCTGCCTATTAGACAAATATCCCACTTTGAGCAATAACAAAAATTAAATTTTACCCATGGGAACCTAAAGATGACATCTTCTTATACTAGAGTGTCAAAATATTGGAGACAATAGCCAACTAGCTCATTTTAAGCAAAGGAAGAAAATAGCTGCATCCAAATAACTAATCATAGAAACATTATTTTTCATGTTAAACACCCACACAAAATGGGCCCAAAATAACCTCCACAGAGGAAAGCAGTGATGGAAGAACACCAAGTAAACAAATAAGTTAAACAATGAGTTATACTCATGACGGATGTTTTCTAAATTATGCAAGGACGAGAGAAATTTATTTTTTTTTTAAAAGAAAATATAACCTTGGTTAAATCGACACATAGTGATAGCGGAGTTATAGACATAATACCATAAGTTGAAACCAAAATGATACCTACTTCAATCTGGCCGAACGGAAACAGAGACTATATACACAAACTAGTATTAACAAGAAACCATCACAATTAAAAAAAAAACACAAAGGCAGCAGCGTGACCATAGGTACGTTCTTATCACACTGATGAAAAGCTAAAGCAAACAACATCTCCACATTTCATACACATATATCCAAATCACATTCAGGTCAAGCGAGCAAAGAAAAATCGTGTATTATCATCGGAAGAAATCTCGACTATGCTAAGATTGGAAAACTGAAATTTAAAAAAAAAAAAAAAAAAAACAATAAGCCAAACTAGCCACTCTAATGGGCTGAAGATAAAACTGGCAAGAAGACTAATAAAGGAAGTGAGGAAGTGTACCTATTTCGGAGCAGCGAACAGAGACGACAAGCTGATAAACGGTAACTTCCCCACAAATGGAGTTTCACCGAATTCCGACAAGTTTCGACGAATTCGGAATGAGAAAACTACTAAGCTTCCGAGCTCTTAATGTATGTTTTCTGTAGCTATTTTATGGAGATTTTCTATCTCTAAATCTAATTATTTATTTTTTATGGAAATTCCCTCAATTTTTTTTTTAACAATGAATTAACGCCCCCTCCTCCCAAAAACCATTCCCCCTTTTTTAGTGAATAACTAACAATTATATAGAAGAAAGACTAGGATTTTTGGATTGGGGAGAGCGGAGGAAATCTTGGAAAAGCTTGGGGTAGAATCGGGAATCCAAAGCCTCATTCAAATTCAAAACCCTCCAGGATAACAGACAGCTGGTTGCACGAGAGATTCTCAATTTTTAGCCAAAATCAAAAGAAGAAAGGGACGCGGGCGGCCTCGATCAACCGATCGTCCTTGCACCTTGATGTGGAGTGATCTCGTTGTCCCAAGGACGATTCTCGCGTGCCTTTAGTACAGCTGTGACCGTACGAATGAAAGGAACGTTAAGGAGGCCGACGAAAAAGTCGTACCTCCCTTCTGCTGCTGCCTCTTTCACATGGAAGAGAAAGAGCACGATTGGGTCGGGTTGGAAACTGTTGGGCTGCTATTGAAAGTGCTTTCTGGTGGGCTGGGATTATGCTGGAAATGAATGGGCTGGAGGTAAAGGCCCAAATTTGGTCTTAAGACTTAGCTAAATGAAATATTAAATTAGCCAAATAGAATTTAACTTGCAAAATTCACCTAAAATTAAAATAAGATGAGTTATTTATTAATTAATGAGCTTCTTAATCTTAACAAAATAAAATAATTGACTTAATCAAACTAATTAATTCACAAATATAAACTATAACTTTAATAAACTAATTAGTAAAATATTTAAATAACAAATATTTTTTGAGATGATTTTTGAATAATCATAAAATATACTAATTATATACACAATTATGTAATATATATATATTATCCAAAAACTTTAAGAAACGGCAAAAATTATTCAAAATAACGCAAACTTTATATTTTTTCGTAAATTTATAAAAATAATTATTTTAAATTGTTTGAGAGTTTAAGAAGCTCATGAATTAATTCCTACTGGGGAGGGTCAAAATTGGGTGTCAACAATATTAAAATTCGATTAATTTAAATTCGCACTGATATTTATATTGAAATTCGATTAATTTAAATTCGCACTATATTAAGCCTATTCGGGGGAAGCATTTAGGTCACCTGGACTTTGGAAAAAGTTAGTACTTGGCTCTTGAGGATGTTTTTGATAAAAAATAAAATTATTTTTGGTAAACTAATATATCTTAAATAAAGTGATTTATTTTTAAAATTTCACAAATTTGATAAGTAAACAAAAACACACCATCCCAAAAACATTAAGCATGCGGGCTTGGGTGGAGAGCAGGGGTATTTGGATGGAAGTTCTATCATGGAACAACTTTGACGTATAAACGTAAAAATATATTTGTATATTATAATTATAGTTTGCATAATTTTTCTCCATATCAAATTTGAGATAAATAATAAATTTATCATGTCAATTATTATTTTCTTAATAAATATATCTAATTAAAATTGAACATATAAATAGGGACAAAAATAGCGTAATTGCAGCAAGACAACATATTTGGAACATACGTGTCTAAAATTGAGTACTGTCAAGTTTAATTCAAACATAAATATCTTTAGGTTTTCTAGGCAAGTAAACTTCAATTGCCTATATATGAAATTTAGATGAAAAATTAATAACTTAAACTTGACAATTCAATTGAGGTAACATGTCATCAATTAGCCATCTTGCCAACCATTTATATGCTTCTTGTGTCAAATGAATTCCATCCCAACTAATATGAGTACTCGGATCAACACACACTGGCACTCCTGCTGCACCACATGTTCTACTTGGGTTGTAATTATATTTTCCTCCTGTTCCGCAACAAGCTTTCTGTAGCGAGTTTTTATCAAATCCTGAAAATAGATTTCAATCAAGAATGTAAATAAATTAGTTAATTCATGAAACTTAGGACAAGTAAACTGAAAAAATACGTAGAAACACCTATATTTACCAAGAGAGACTGCATTTCGTAGAAGCCACAAATAGGCATTGTAGTAATCACCATAAATCAATATAACGTTTGGATGCTTTTTCTTCATCTGGACAATGGCTTGTTGCAGATGATGATTGAAGAATCTTGCAAGGCTATTTATATCTTTCACGCAATGATACTCATCGTAGGCCGTTGTTTCGTTGGTCTTGAATTTTGTTAACATAGCCGTCATACAACCAAATGGGAAATTACCTGGAATAATAATTCGAGTAGCTCCAAAATCGGTAACCCTCTGAAAATGACAATTCATGATCATCATGAAACAAAATTTAGATAGATAACAGTGTTATTATTTAAAGTAAAAATCAAAACCTCACTTTAACACCATGAATGATAGTTTGAACAACTTCTGGCACCATCTTTCGAACCTCTTTGATGGATTTACCTTGTAATAAGCCATAATTGAAATCATTTCCTCCTATTTCTCCAACTAGGAATAGTGAATTTTTCAATTTTTCTTCTGAGAAATCATATCAAATTCAACTCATCATCAACGCGATGACTAAATTAATTGAATGTAGTTAATGAATTCCTTACCCGCAGAGCAAACGGAATTAAAATGAGAATACATCCAATGAAGTTGCACACTTAATGTACTGTTTGTAAAAGACGTAGCAATCTTCTTCTGTGCAAGTGATTTAACTGATAACGCAGTAGCCCCTGCTACTGCAAAATTCGCACCATGACTAAAATCTGCATTTTCATCCTTGAACGGATTTAGAAAAGGAAGACCAGATTCCCGAGCTGTCAAAAAAAAATAAATTAATACATACATTATATTCAATACAGGTGATTTATAAAGTAATTAGAGATCTAGATACCTATGAAATCAATGATGAGCATTCCATCAGAACATCTTCCTGTAACTTTATGGAAAAAATTCATTCCATAAGGAAATCTTCTACATGAAGAATGAGTTCCACAAAAGCTCTCTCTGAGACAATTTCCGGTATCAGAAATTGAGTCGCCTAATTGATATATTTTATTAAATCTGCAGTTCATCAATAATCCTTCAGTTTTTTTATGCTTTTGTGCATCTCCGTTCTGTTGAAGAACCACGAAACACATGATTATCAAAAGAATCAATACTCTAATTGACAATGCCATGGCTCGAGTCAATTATGAAAAATGGAACTTGAAATTTATTTATAACAACAGTAAACAGTAAGCGTAATCTACACTATATATATCTTGATTGATTAACAAAAAACAATAAAATATTACTCTATTTATATAATAATAAAGATGATGATTTTGTTTATCGAAAATGACAGCTAGCCAAATTTGCTTGACTATCACGTGACATACACATTTTTTAAAAAGAAACCGTTTTTATTTTTATTCTATTTTTTTGTAAGGCCGATTTGGAGAAAAAAAAAGAAGAAAAAACTTTGCCTTGAACTTTATCATTTAACCAAATAAAATAGTTTTGTTCAAAATACTAATAATGTACCAATAGTGTATTTCTTCTTTAAATGAAATGGTTATTTATTTGTAATAATGGAGTTGTGATTATGTAATTTTTTAATTGAATGCAATGACTATTTAGAAAAGATTAAGCATATGAGAGAGGGGTCGGGGTGGTTGGATTGGGCTCGAGGGTAAGGAGGAGATAATGAACTTTGGAGTTCAACTTATGAAATTTGTTTTCACGGCTTTACGTGCTACTAATCATTGAAAGAACAATATATGAGAATGAGATCTTGCAGTACTCTTGCTGTAACGTCATGACCAGATTTTTGGAAATGAAAATCTGTGCAGCTTTCTTGATAAATAATACTGTACTTTCTTTGTTTCAATTGATATGATGTTATTATTTGACTTGGCAAAGAAAGTTTTTTTAAGAAAATTGAAATTTGTGGTTCAAAATAAATCATATATTTTTGTGCTGATTATAAATTATTTTATTAACAATAAAATAAATATTTTAAAATTAAATTATTACTTATTTAAATATAGAAATATATCATCTTTTTTTAAACGGACTAAAAAATATATATATTATAATATGAATAGAACTAAAAAAAAATATTTTTTAATGACGCTAATTTTTATTTTATATTTTAGAAGTTCTATTGCCTAGTACACGTTTTAAAAGTCAAATATCATCTGCTTATAAACATGATAAATTACACGTTTAAACATGTTGCACGCCACCACGTTAAGATTAATGTTGCCCTCTCTATCCTGTTTACCTACGTTTATCTTTTTTAAAACACTGGGTTCTTAATTTCCATACTGGGTTCTTAATTTCCATGTGATCATCTGCTCCCTCTGTTTCATTTTATTTGACTTTTTATGTTAAAAATAAAACTTTTATTTTTTAAAATCTATTTTAGCAAATTAATTGAGTTTTATTACTGTTTGTTCATACCATCATTATATATAATAATAATGGATGATTTCTAAAGTGTCATTATAAAGTTTATTGGGTAAAATAAACGTTTTCTTAAGAATTGTATCAAGTTAACATGAGTCAGCTAAAATAAAACAAAGAGTACATCCTCTTTCTACTAAAAAAAAAAATGAAAATTCCTTGACCACTCCCTACATTGAATTTTGCAAAGTAGAAAAAATAAACCTTAAAGTGGGCATTTTAGTTTAGGTAACATGTCATCGATTAGCCATATTGCCAATAATTTATATGCTGCTTGTGTCAAATGAACTCCATCCCAATTTATGTAAGTAGTAGGGTTACCACATATTGGAACTCCTGGAGCTCCACATATTCTACTTTTATCATAATTATATTCTCCTCCTGTTCCGCAACATACTTTCCGTAGACCGTATTTGTCAAATCCTGCACATTTCAATCAAAACGACATGTGATTTTTCGATATATATATCCTGCAAAATATATAACGCATGTTCAAATATCATGTGTCACATTCTTACAGTTTCTTTTAATTTCTTTACTAGAATTTCTGGCTCCGCTAATAATAAAGTATGGTTATAATCATAAAATATAAAAAATTACATTTTGAGTACTTACCAAGACTTGTGGCATTTTGAAGAAGCCATAGATAAGCATTGTAGTAGTCACCATAAACGAGTGTAATGTTTGAATACTCTTTCTCCAGTTCTTGAATGGCTTTTTGCATATGATGATTGTAGAAGATTGCCAAGTTATTTAAATCTTTCAAGCAATGGTATTCATCGTACGCAGTTGAATTATTGGTAACAAATATTGTCAGCAAATTTGGTATACAACCAATTGGAAAATTCCCAGGAATAACAATTCGAACAGCCCCAAAACCAATGACTGTCTGAAAGAAGAAATAACAAATGAATTACCAAACGGAAAAAAGGACCATTGATCACAAAAAGTACTAAAATTTATGTAAAACACGAATATCATGCACTTATTGATCTAAATATTGATGAGTGGACATAAATTTTTAATGTTCGTGAATATAAATACCTTTAGTATGTTTCGCGTATTAAAAGCATAGGAAATGGAGAAGGAAAAAAAACATACTTTAACAGCATTGATAATGATCTGAACAACTTCAGGAACCATAGCTCTCAACTCCTCCAGTGGTTTACCTTGCAATAAACCATAATTAAACTCATTTCCTCCTATTTCTCCAATCAGGAAAAGTGCATTCTTTAGGTATTTTGAGCAATCTAGCATATAAAAGAAATGAGGAACGTAAATTAATAAGAAAACAACTTTATATTGTAGTTAATTATAATTCCTTTTAAATGTAATTACCAGTAGAGCAAGTGGATTTGAAATGAGTAAACATCCAATCAAGTTGCACATTTAATGAACTATTGGTAATCAGTGAATTAGAATTAATCTTCTTATCTATCAGGATTTCAGCTGGTAAAGCAGTAGCTCCAGCTACTGCAAAATTTGCTCCATGTGTAAAATTTCCATTTTGATCTATGTAGGGATTTAGCAGAGGAAGACCACATCCCAGTGCTGTATAATAATAACATATCATAAAGTTCAATGGCTTTAACGATATAAAATGTAGTTTTGTGACTTTATTGATAAAGACGAATTAGCAAACCATTAGAAAAGTTTGGAAAATCATAGAGAATGTTAAAGTTGTGTACCTATGAAATCGATCATGAGCAAACCATCAGAACATCGTCCAGTTGATTGATTCTGGGGAAAGTGTTGACCATAAGGAAGTTTTGCAAATGGAGAGAAAGCTCCAAGGAAGCTCTCTCTGATGAAGTTTCCAGTATCAGAAAGTGAGTCACCCAACTGATATATTTTGTCAAATTTGCATTTCATCAATGAAGGAACTTCAAGCATTACCTGAGCATCACTCTTCAGAAGAACCAAGAAACTGATGATGGAAAGAACTTGTAAGAGATCAAGCATCTTAATGGTCAATAACATAATCAATTAGCAAGGAATTATGTGTCTAATTATACCTGCTACATTATATTTATGTTAAGTTGAGTGAGATGAGCATACTGCTAAATTCTTGTTTAGGTGACCAACTCTTTTATTGTTCCATCCTTGTCTCTTTTTCTTGAGCCAAGACTTGAGGAATTTCTTTGTATTTTCAGTATTATTTGACCATGTTTGACAACCTGTATCGAAAATTTCAACAGTTCCACAGGTAGGGGTACTCATGCACATAGCATTAAATGGAAATTACAATGATTTTATTGATCAAAATGATATGAATGTCAGAACTCCTATGGAGCACAGCTGGGCTGTTACCAACAAGCATTAGAGCTCTTATTGCCAGACCCGTTCCCTCAGAGTCAACTACGTTTACAGTATTAAAGGATAAACTTCAGTACAAAGCACCAAAAGAGTGAACATTTTGACATCCAGAACTAACGATGACATGAACTACTACTATTGTACAACAACACCTGTAAACAAACTGGAGCAAGGAGATGACTGACTTAAAGTACGGTGTGTGCATCATGGTGGTTCCAGCCATGCAGTGTGACCCGAGGAGTGACACCAGGAGGTACTTCGAAGGAAATGGTTACCGTCATCACTTCACCTGGTACCAGTGAAAAATAGTTGTCGGAGTAATGAACAGGAAGGATGCGTGTGTCTTCTTCACCTTTCTTGTTTTCCTCCTTTGAAGCATGAACAGAGAAATGAAGAAAGAAAGCAACTCCTTTCCCCGTTCCATTAACTTCAGAAACCTTCGCCTTGTTGTGCGCCCTTGAAAAGTTCCTCCTAATCTTCTCGTATAAACTGATTTCATGTTTCTCCCCCTCCAAAAGGTCAAAAGATTCTGATGAATCCAATTCATCACAGCTGCCATTTCTTCTGATAAAGTTATTTCTATACAGTGGAGCGTTAGAATCTGGCTTCTTTGATGTGTTCTGAATATGCATGCGCATCTCATAGCTCGACCCTTTTATAAAGGTTAGAGAAGTTATCTTGAGGGGTGGTCTTCTCTCCCTGAATTGTTCCAAAAGCTTGTAATCACCACCAGTTAGGTGCAACCAGTAAAAATTCCTCGAGCATATGCGATTATCAGACACATCATAGAGTTTGAGAAGAAGAAAGTAAACTGGCTTTGGATTCTTTGACTTCGGATACTTCATCTCAAACGTAGATATAGTTTTTTTGGGTGGCACAGTAAGTTTTTCAGAGGTTTTGTAGTATGGACATTCGCCTTCCAAATCCCAAACTGAGGCTTCTATAGCAACGTTAGAAAGTTCCTCTGACGTAGTGTTCACTACCTGTAGACAGTAAACAAATCATGAAAACAGTAAAATTCCGCCAGATCTTATGCTAGTATCAATTTTTTGAATGCAAAAGTTGCACATTTTAAGTCTAGGTGATATGGAAGAAGTAATACCTACTACATTTATTTCCCTATCTGAAAAGGCAAGCAGAAGGAGAAGTTCCAAAAAATAAAATAAAAAGTCCAATGAATGCCATAGACTTCAGGTTCTGAATTCTAGCCTCCAATATTTATTATATAAGATCAAGTATACCTCTACAGAATATGTTGCCAGATTAAGCTGAACATGAATTGGTTCTGCCGCAGAGCGGCAGCCATAGAATCCTGCTGTTTGGTCGAGGAGATGATCATAAAACTGGCCTCTTAGACCAGTCCATGGGTTTTGAGTTTTCCATATCAAAACACCTGTATATTTGCTCCACATTTGGGAAGTGTAGCCTTCTAAAAGAGCTCTGTACTGAACATAGTTAACAAGCTGTGCCTGTATATGATTTATTTACAGAATAAGTCAAATGCAGAAACAATGAAAAATAGTTTGCACATCAATGAAACAATTAACTCACCTTCAGACAAAAATCATCCAGATCTTTTGGTGTCCCATATGATAATATCTGGTCATGAACCTTCTCTGGTTTGGAATAGGGAATGTATTTATGATAAGTCCATATGGGATTGGGGACTTCTTCAATGTAGCCATTTGATAGTTTTTTGAACAGAGGAATCTGCCACCCTTCTGGAGGCATAGTTGCTCTGATAGTAGCCGCTACTGGCATCCCCACGTTACCGACCTCTGGATTAAAGCCATACTGGTAGTAGTCATGCTTGAAGAAGTCCTCGGGGTTCTGAATTTCGTAAGGACCATCGGTGAAGTCCCCTTTCCCATCTGCAAACCCATCCCACATAGACCCTTGAACGTAAACTCTAGTACCATCTAGATATTGACTTGGATCCTTTATCGTGGGAGTAATTGTTGATGTGCCATTGTTATTTGAATTCATATAATATGGATGGAGTTGTAGATCATTCTTCAAAGCAGCATTGATGTCAGGTGGTGGAACTTGTTCATTTCCCCCAACCCACAAGACAAGACTAGGATGATTCCTCAAAAGCTTAATGGTATCTCTTGCACATAGCAAGAAAAGATCATGGTCAAGTGGGCCATCTGGGTTTGACAAAGGGTCACCTCGTCCATCACAGTCTCCGGTAATCCAGAACTCTTGCCAAACCTGCCAAAGAATGAGATATTCACATTGTGATCCTCTTCTATTCTATAGGGAGCTAATTTATAAATGCACTTCATCTCCAAGTAACTCTACTTATAACATTTTAAATTGTATTTGAAGCAGATGCCAATTTTATGCGTCTATCCATGGACTGTTGCATGGAACTCCACACACTGAATAGAAGTAGCAACTTTCTAAAGTAAAAGCAAATAATCAGTTCAAGATTCTGCAAGAACCAAATTATATATTCTCTGTACATGAAAGCAATGAACGCCTCTGCTCTAAAGAGTCCAACTAAGTATGTAGCTTCATCAGCCTAGCAAGATATATGGACATCCACAACCAATGTTGTAATAATCACCATCACCAAAAAAAAGAAGCCACAATAGTTGTCAACTAAACCTTCCAGATATTTTATCTGAGACAAGTTACTCTTTCGAAGCGATAAAGCAAGTTGGCTTCTGTTTTACTTTCAAGTTTCAACCCATATGATCTAGAAATTCAAAGGAACCTGGCATATAAAGCAGGGTAAGGAGGAGTTCTCTACAGCTTAAAATTTAGATAAACATAAACTCAAGAGAGGGCTTACTGAGGGATGCTCAGATTCAGTTGCCTTATAGGAGAGGTCTATTCAGGAGAACAATGAAAATATGAGAGAGTTCTATGGCATTTTAGTACACCTATGACATTCTAATTTTTAGTATAGATGATTGAATGCTATTTGTGAAAAATCCTATATCTTGTCTAGATCTTCTACCTTTTTTTTTTTTTAAATTTTGATAAGGAGGTTTTCTACCTTTTATATATTAATCATATATAGAGTGATTCACGTTCACATTAATAAAGTTATTCCTTAAGACATTGGCATCCGGTACTGCAATCAAGAGGTCACCTTTCCAACTACACAAATTAGAACATGCACACACAAGCCAGCACACATCAACACGTAATAACAAGTTAGAAACCACAAATGCAGAGAGGTGGGGTTAGAAGTGATTGTTCTCACCAGTAAACCATACAAGTCACAATAATGATAAAACTCAGGCCTCTCAGCCAGTCCTCCACCCCAACAACGCATCATGTTGAAGTTCATATCAGCATGGAATCTGATATCCGTCTTGTATCTTTCTTTTGAAAGCCGCAATAATCCATCTGAGAGGATCCAATTACCCCCACGAATGAATATTGGCTGACCATTTACCTTAAAGAGCCTGCCATGAAAACAAAGCCAATATAAACACCATTATGTTAACTAATGAAACAAATTTCTCTGGAGAAGATAAAGGGAGATCTCAAAGTTACAGTTACCTTCCACCTGTGGCGCTATCTATATGACTCTCAATTTTGCGAAAGCCAAAATGATGACTCCATGTATCCGATTCTCCATAACCTTTCACATTAACAGTTATCTCGACATTGTACAGATGTTGCTTTCCCATTCCATTAGGCCACCATAAACTGGGTTTATATAAATAAAGCTGCAATGGAAAGATTTAATCCACTTAGACTAAAAGCTTTTAATTTAGTTCTCCTTTTAACAGAAAACACCTGAGATTAATTGACGAGCAGTACAATGGAGAAGACTGATTTTCGAAGCGAAGACTTCACTAAAGCTCAATAAAAGAGACAGAATAGATGCACCCAGGAAAGAGAAACATCTAAAAACCAACAACAAAAATAAAGAACTTCATATAGAGAGGAGTACTTGATTTAGAGTATGTGCTAAGTCAGCACATGAACCGGATCAAACATCCCAAAAAGATTTCTTTTTCACGAGGCACTTTATTGGCCTGCTTCATTGCATCATTCTTCACCAACTTCAAAGAATGAATAAAAGACAACGTTCTAAGAACAGAAACGTGAGAAAAACTTGCAAAGTTTGGACAATCCTCAGTCAAACCAACATCCTCTTGGTAATTGGTATACTAAGATAAAACGTAACAAGTTATTGGATTACCATCTCAAGCATATTTTCTCAGTACTGTATAACTCTCTGATTTAATCAACTGGAAGAACTATTGGAGGTAACACCGAAACTCAGTAACAGAAACCTTCACAGCCCCTCCCACATGGATTATTATTCAGATCACCAAGGAAATCATCCAGTAGACAAAAGCCAGAGTGTGTGCAACCTTCACTAGGATTTTTTACAAATATGCCAACATAAACTTGTGTGTTGCATTCTTTTAAAATAGCACTCTAAGACCCTAACTAAGGAGTGCACTGTACCATGTCCTACTCATGACTTTCTCAACCATGGACCCAATTGGGCCATTAAAAAGTGAATTTGTATACAAGCTTGAGACACTACAAGATGTTTCTTAGGACTGGAATTAGAATTTAGATCTCCACAACATTTTTATACTAATTTTTTGAAAAGGATAAAGAAATACATACACCAATATTACTTTAGAATCAAAGAGAAAAAGAAAGTAACAAAACAAAAGAGAGAAAGAAGAAACTAACTTGAGGAAATGTATAATGAATGTTTGCACCCGCAGAAATAGACACATGCTGTGTCTCAAGATGCTCAACTAAGAAAGTACCATCTTCAAGTTCAGTTGACACTTGGATGTTCAGCGAACATTCAGCTACCAAGGCATTTTTGTTGACCAACTCTACCGTAGAATGCAGATATACCCTCTTGTAGCCGTCAAAAAAAGACGAGGCCAAGTGGGGATCTACTATTTTCACTGGCTGCACCAGAAATGGTATTCAATCTGAATCAGGAACTATATATTAACCACAACAGGACAAATTGTTAAGGACGCAAAGTAACATCACCCAGCAAAAAAAAAAAGGATAGGGAAAGTTGATCACTAACACCCAATATTGTAAAAACAAATAGTTGCCAACAGTTTTCTGGTTAAAAGTTCACAGGTATAAAAGGGTGAAGTTCACAACACAAACTATACGAATTTCCAATGATTATTCAAAGCAACAGACTAAAGATTCATGAGGCAGAACTAGATTTGATTTAAATCTTACCCCTGTAACAGTAATGGATACCTCATCCCAGATGCCAGTGTTCCTATCCCTGTAAATAATGTGAATATCACACAACATTAACATTTAAAGCGAAACAATCCTGCTTTATTTGTTTCAGAAGTACAGCACTTGGCAATAGTTATTGTGAATTTATTCAATCCAAGAAATTTGGAAGGACCATTATCAATGGAAATATTCAACTATGAGTTTTGGGCTTGATAGTTAATGAATTAAATTTGATGACAAAATCATTGCTTACTTTTAGAACAAATTTTCTCCAGCTTAACTTCTTTGGAGGCTTATAAAACGTTATTTGTTGGTGAGGCCTGAAAACTACAGCCTATGTGCAAGTTATTTATATGAATAGTTCATTGAAAATTGCTGAATAAAGTCCATCGACCCTAAACCTACAGAAATTTTAGAAAGACAAAAAGGTGAAACAGTGCACTATTTAATCGGTTAATATACTCTTAGAAAGAGAAGAAAGGAAAGTCTCAGCTTTATTTGACTCTGAGCTCAATACAAAGATTTGGCGATTCTTATGATTGAGATCAATTGATATGCATCAAGTTTACAGCACAATAACATACCAAGCCACAAATTTTTAAATCGATGACATTATATATGTAAAAACATCTTGGGTAGGTTTCTCTACTTTTTGGTATAATGCGGGTATACGGAAAGGAAGGTTTTTCCACATCAACCTACCGAATCCCTTCAACTTTTTTAGGAGCTGTGACCCGCTATGTTTAAAACTCACATATGCAAAGATGAGGTTAGATATGTAAAAATGCAGGCTAAAATCTCATAAATGATATGTTTCCGCAAAGTGAGATACCTCTATATATATTCATATGGTAATTCCAAATATCATAAGAGAAGTGTTACAGTGAAGAAACTGATTCAAAAACTAGCTCAGAAACAGTAAATCCGTCCACACCTTATTGGAGTCATCCAATCCCAACCTTCGACATATTGTGCAGCAACATCTTTCCCAATCTAAGATATGAAGAAGAGAAAATTAGGGTCCGTTCCACACATCATAGAGAAGCATACATTTTCACTACTGATCTTTTGCAAATGAGACAATGAAACAGGAACACTTTCTGGTTAAAACAAGTTCACTATAAAAAAACGCAATTATCGAGGAAACTCAACCAAACTGATTGTATAAGAGCCATATACCAAAAGAAGAGAACCTACACCAAATTTATTATGATTTCTAAGTGTCAGTTGGAGCAAGTAATATGAAGTTAAAAGTTAAGATAATTTAAAGAAAATAACTTCCCCATAGTGAGGGAAGTCATTTTACCCTTTTGGTGGACAATATATTCCTAACCAAACATCAGAAAATGACTTCGTAAAGGAAAACATTTTCCTGGAAAATGATATCCAGCACATATTTTGTGTGTGATTGTATTGATGTCTCCCATGAGAGAATTATCATAATGTGCCCCCTGAAAACAATAATAAAAACTTCCAAAATGATTTGGCTTAAGTTTTATTTGAAGAATACCTCATGATCACCACCTTGACCACCCTTAGGAGGAATACGCCCTGGATGATCAGGAGGATAGACAAGCACAGCCAGCAGATTCTGACCATCCGGATGCAAAATGTCAGTAATATCAATAGAATGCCTCCTAAACATTCCCTTTGGAAGCACCTCCTTGTGCCCATTCAGATAGACTTCAGCAGAATAGTTAATTGCCCGAAAATTAAGATCCACGTGTTGATTATTTGACTGAAAAAAATAATTAATCAATCACTTATTAGTGGCAACGAACACAGGGAATAGTTGCAAAATCACAAAGGAAATGAAGCAAGAGTTGTAACATTCACTCGGCAGACTAAATAATATGCTTGAGCTACTCAATGTGGAGAACATATTAGATAAGAAACAAACACCCATTACAGAAAATGAGTCAACGAATTAAAATAAGACAGATTAGGTACTATTTATACATACCAGCTTACATTCAAAGGTAGTGAAAAACCAGAAAGTGTAGTGTTCCCTCCCTGAATCCGCAATATCAATAATTGCTTCATTTTCCAACCCATAGAAAGGATCAGGAATAAGCTTGTTTTTTAGCAGAGTTCCTAAAACACTGCAAAAAGTTGAACTACAAAGTGTTACAAAGTGAAATATAACAAATATAACAACACAAAGCACCATCTCCACAATGCTTAAATTTAAACATCATATCAAGCCCTTCAAGATATGATGTTTAATTTTTTTGCAACTCACCCTCTTTCCCCACATTAAATTCAGACGCTAGCTACCTTACAAATGGGGGTTATGAAATTTATACTATAACACCATAACTCTTTCAAGTGGTGAATGTCAAGAAACCAAACAAGAATCAAGTCATATCATCAAAAAAGATTGTATATATCTTTAATAAACTACAAATGGCATAATCAATTGTTCAAAATCACCCTCTAACAATTATCATCAAGATTCCAGTCATTCCCCAAAAAGAAACAATTTTTAAGTGAATTTTCACATATTCAAGAAAACCCATGACTAAATTCCACTGATTTTGAGTAAAAAGAGAAACATTACGTTCCAGGAACAGCAGCTTCCATCCAGGGAGAATTAAGAGGTTGTGTTGGAGGTTGAGTAGTAGTGAGCTGTACTCCATTGATTTCAACTTCAGTGGATCGGGCAGCTAACCACCCTTTATCCAACACTGTCTTCACCATTCAAGAAACCCTAAAGAACAACCTTAATCTCCTCTTCTATCAACACACAACACTAAGAGAGATGATCATCAGGTTCTGCTACAACTTGTCCCATTGTTGACGACTCCACGTGATTGATCTTAAAGAAAATTGGGTCCCCCTTTTCTTGTTTGTGGTAGGACCCTTGTCTATTTCTTCTTTTGATTTTTTGGATAAATCTCAGTTTCTTTACTTATCATTACGAGAAAATGTTTTTAAAAGAAGCCTTGGGCGACGCATCACTTATCCTGTTTTCTTTCGACAAAACAACATAACTGACGTGGTAAATTATATGTAAATTTATTTTTATCTTCGTAAAGATTTTGAATTAAGTATTTTTTTATTTTAAAAAAAATGATTTAATTTGATTTGATGTGAAATTTAAGAAATTTAAAAAAAAAATTAGAGTTCTAACTTAAAGTTATATCAAATATATAAAATGGTTCTTTAATGTTACGATTTTAAACATGTCACGTGAAAACAGAACTTAAACTGTTATTAAAGGAAATATGTTATTTTTCTTAAACCGATTAAAAAAAATATGTCATTTCTTTTTAAATAAAGAGAGTACCACATATGATGATATGAAGTTAGTATTTATCAAATTTAGAAAGTAATTTTTTAAAATTAATTGACTTAACTATGATTATAATATTTGTTAATATAATATAATTTTGAATTTAAATATTTAATACAACACATGTCACTTATCTAAATGTACATTTAACGAAATGGAGGAAAGGAATAACGAAGAAGAGCAAATCCAAAGCAAGTATTAAGAGGAAATGATAATGAAAAACAAAGCAATTAAGAATGGAATGACGGTCAAAAAATAAGGGAAAATTCAATATAATGACAAACAAATAATTTAAATTGAATGTTATAACCACACTTGGATTTAATTGTGTCATGTAGCAAACTGTTTATCAGTCGCCTCTCTCCCTCAAACTCTCGCTCGCTCTCTCTCACTTTTATACAAACATAAATGTATAAAATGCGTTTGTATTTGTATAAAGCGAGAGAAAGCTGTATATATACATATATTTTTGTTCCCCTCTTTCCCCTCTCACAGATCTCGCTCGCCACCCTCGCTTATACAAACAGAAACGAAATGTATAAATTGTTTTTCTGTTTATATAAAGCGAGAGAAAATTGTATATACACATGCAACTACATATATCTTCGTCCTATACACTTATAATTATACAATATAAATATGCTCTTGCCCAATTTTCTTTTATCTTTCTCTCTTTCTCATTTTATACATACACAAATTATACAATTAATCATTTGTATACAACTATTTTTTTTGTATATGTATAGCGAATTATACATCTATTTTATTTTTTTATATATATTGATTACTAAACTATTATAATAGTTTAAAATAAGTCGATTATTCTATAATTGCATGTCATTTAATGAGATTCTTTATAAATCTACATTTTCAAGGAAATTAAATAATGAAAAGTATAATAATAAAAAATACTTTTTAATTTATATCCTTAAATATTTCTCTTAAAAATATGTCATATTTGAACAATCCACTCAATCTGTACTAGAGAGAGTAAAAGCCTTTACTATTTAGAAAATTAAATGAGTTCTTCAAATATTAAAATGTATACTGTCACATAATTGGATATAATTAATTATATCTATATATAACAAACGTTACAAATAATACACATAAAGAACAATTATTTTTTTAAAAAAAAAAGGGTCATATCCTAGGTAAAGTTAATGGGAATCATTCGAATGTACAATATTATTTAAAGAGTGAAAATAATTTTTAAAAATGATAAAATATACGTTAATACATATGAAGAAACAATGTTCACAAAAGGCTTATTATATCCTAGAATTAGTGGTGTACCTAATTAGTAATTATCTACTAGAATAGTTAAGCAATCTATTCATAATAAGTAAGCCTAATTCGGTAATCATGTTGTATCTATTAGCCCATTTAGGAAGCACGTTCGATCTAACCACTTTATAGTATCGTGATTATATATATATATATATATATATTATTGTTCTCATTTTAACAAAAAAAAAATTATCCACGAAATGCAGTGAAAGCAAATAAGACATGTTAGTGACACGAATTACCAAATCAAAAAGTAACTGATTATGTATCTCCAATTGTATTATATATATATATATATATATATATATATATAAACTTAAAAAAATAACTCTAAACTGCTCTTCAAGAACTGATCTTAATGAATATCAGCTCAAATCTTCATGTAAACTGCTTAAATTATGGGTATAAGTTCTTCTTTACATTTTGATTTTTTAAAGATATAATTCAATTGAAACAATTCACAATTACAACAGATCAAATTTTAAAATCAAAATCTCTTCAATGAAAAAACTTGAACTTTTATTTAACTTGTTCATTTTATTATTATTATTATTATTATTATTATTATTATTAAATAAAACCTAATGATATTCTATTTGATTCTTTCGATTTTGATGGAAGAATAACATGGAGAATAAAATAAAATCTATGCATAGCAAATTCTTTTGCAAACAGAGGAAGACGGCGGAGAAAAAAAAACAATAGAGGAAGACATGTAAAAAATAGGAAAACTTTCACATATAGCCACTTAAAAATAATTAATTACTCTCCATAGCTGTAGTTTGATAATTACAATTTGTAGCTACATGTTATTTGGAGGAGAGAGGCGAGCGAGACTGGGAGAGAGAGGAGAGAGGCGAGAGAGAGGGGGAAAAGTGGGAGAAAGGTGAATTGTAATGTATATTGGTTAGATAATTGTATATTATACATATGTAATTGTATATATGGCAAGAGAAATTGGGAGAGGGAGGAGAGAGGCGAGCGAGACTGGAAGAGAGAGGAGAGAGGCGAGCGAGATCGAGAGAGAGAGGAGAGAGGTGAGAGAGAGGACAGAGAATGGGAGAGAGGTGAATTGTATATGTATATAATTGTATATAACTATATATTATACATATACATTTGTATGAATGGCAAGCGAGATTGGGAGAGGGAGGAGAGAGGCGAACGAGATTGAGAGAGGGAGGAGAGAGGCGAGCGAGAGAGGGCAGAGAGTGGGAGAGAGATGGATTGTATATGTATATAGACTAAAAAATTGTATATTATACATATTTATTTGTATATTATAGCGAATTATACATATACAAACATGACTAATTATACAAACTCGAAGTCAGCCCACGTAATTAATGTATAATGTTAGTCGTGAGTGGTAATTATAGCAAACTATAGCTATGATAAGTAATTAAATAGTATAAGTTTGCTTATCCGCGTAATTTTCCCTAAAAAATAAGGTTACATGGCTATCTTTGTAGTAATAGAGTAATAATCGAAAAAACTTAATAGTTTAGCTGATATATAAACTTTCTTCTTATCGTTGAGAGTTTAATTTCCTACACTATAATTCACTTTTTTTTTTATTCGGTATAGAAAACACGTAATAGTCTAATAATTGCACTATTTTTAAGTAGCAAAGATAGTGCTTAATTGTCTCTGGTATAAATTCATTTTTGGTCCACGCTACTGGTTATGCTAGGACATTAGACTTTATGAATGTGAGCTAAAGATTTGGACCTAAAGAGGCCTATTATAGGTAACCTTTAGTAACAATAATTGCAAACAAAATAAAAGGAAAAGTTGACACAAGACCAATAATGATGGTAATAAAGTGGTAATTGATTTTGAGTTGACTGTTTTATTTCTAATGTGTAATTTTCTATTGCAAAATCAAATTTAATAGAATATATTTAATACGAGTAGTAAACACACAAAAAGAGAAGGTAATATGAGTACCATAATTGAGCATTTGCTCTTTTAAAATCCTATTATGAAAAACTAAAATCATCCTCTGTTTCTTACTCTCTGTCCCTATTTACTTGTCCATATTTCCTTTTATATCTGTTCATATTTACTTGTTCATTTTAATAAATAAAGAAAGGACAACAATTTTTTTCTAATATGCCCTCATTTAATTCTAGAAAATTTCTAGTACTACTAAGTTATAATGCATGCTTTTTGAAACCAGAAAATACATTTATTATACTTGGAGAGTTGCATAATCTGTTAAGTTAAAAGGGTAAAATTGTAACTAACATATGATAATCATTTATGCCTTAATATGTGTGTCACTTCTAAAGTGGACAACTAAATAGGGACAGAGAAAGTAACTTTTAGTAGTATGTGTTTAATGCAAAGCAATGAGAATTAAATTCCCGATCATTACATGTTTAAAATTAATATTGTATCAATTTATTTATGTGAATGTTTAAATTCAATATACGATAGCAAAAAAATAAACTATAATTAATTGAAAAGGTACATTGATCATCTAATAGTATTCGTTTCTTAGCAATTATTTATAAGAAACTAAAAAATCTCTTGAATAATTAAGTACACATATGAATTAAGAATATATTAGACTTATTTAATCAATTATCATAGTGAATAAAAGAAAAACCTATAACCAAGAGTAAAAGCACAAATTGTGCATACCACATAGTAAATTTAATTGATGTTATGTGTGACAATGACACACATAACATTGATGAAAGATTTTTAATTAGTCTAAATCCTTAATGAGACTTTTCATATGAATTTGTCCTTATACCTTTTCTTGTTGGTATTAAGCTTAAAGAAAATGCCACTCACACACCAAACAAAATATCACTATCAACTACTATCTATCACAATAATTACATTGTCATGATATTTTTAAATTTTACAGAACTTGTTAGTTTATTTTAAATGCATAAAATATATAATATTTTCGCCTTAATTTATGTGATACAATTAAAATTTGAGAGTAAAATAATTTTTTTGGATCTAAATTTCTTTATGTGTGTTTAATATTATTTTAAATTGTTAATTATTATTATTGATAGTAATTTTATAATTTATAAATATATAAATTTTATTTTATTAAAAAACTTAAAATTTCTATATCCTAATTCACTATCAAAATTTTAAAAATTAGAATCTTGAATTTCGTGTCACCATAAATCGGAAAAGATGAGTGATAATGAATGTGTATTTAACATTATTTGAGGCGTATAAAAATACGTTAGTTTGACAATTTATAATTACTCTATCTTTTGTAAACAGATATGTTCGATATTTGAATTTTTAATTCATGGGGTATTTCATATCTTGGTAGTTTGTATTTTCAAATTGTTACTAAGAAATTTAAATAAATAGATAAATACAACTTTGTAAATCATGAACAAGACTTTGAAGTTGTCAAAAATTTAAAATAAAATAATATTTAAAAGCCAGCTATTACATTTAGTATTATTAAACCAACTGTTTTTAGCAATTTAAATAGTTAATGATATCAGTTTTCGGACACTCATGTTCCATTTTTTTAAATATTAATAATGGCCTTAACTGCAGTCTCATAGTGTATCAATTATATTGATTTTCCTTTTTGAGTAATTTGAGTTCAGAACGTTTTGTTTATATATGACATTTAACATGATATGTAATTTTCAAGATATATATTTTAACTTTTTAAAGTTATATATATCGATGATAGTGAAATAAAATAGAAATATTTCTCAACATTCTTTCTTATATCAATATAGTAGAATTAAATGTAATTTCAGTAATAATTACTCAACCACTTATTTTTTTGCTGCGTAGTATTCATGCGGCTCACTTTAGCGCAAGTCAAATTTTCTTGGGCTGTACCAAGCCGGCGAACGTTAGCCATGACCTTTTCTTTAACCTCTTTCGGCAAATTATATTTCTCTATTAGCAAACAACGACCAACTATTTAACTCTGTTTGAATAATTCATATATATTATTTCATAACGTATTAAATAATATTATATTAATATGTATGATATTTAAATAGATTATATTGTTTTTATAATTATATAATATTAACAAATATTATAATAAAAATATCATAAAATATTAAAAAATTTTAAAATAATAATGTAATCATACGAACATATTGATAGACAAAATAAAACATTTCAAATATAATATGATAAAATTTACATACAATAAAAACGAATATGGTATTTAAATTAATATTTCCTCCATCCATAATTATTTGACATGTACATTAAAAATAGATATGGAAGATTAATTGTCAATTTAAACAATAAAAAAATAATTACTAAATTTTTTTTCAATTATGCCCTTAATAATTACTATATTTTGCTCAATTGAAAAGTTACGTAGATTTTTGATATTCTTATTATCATAGAGTTATATTAATTAAATTACACCTTGTATTATTTTTTTTTTAGAGAAATACATGACTTTACCCTGAAAACAAATTGAAATATTATATAATAATTTATGTATTAATAATTTTATAAAATGATAAATCTATTTATAGAAAGAGCTATTACATGTTAAATGGAACGGAGAGAATAATATAAGTATTGTCTTCTTCCTCCACGCGCTACCTCGTGTCATCTTCATCGAATAGCGTGCCAATCATGTCTAATCTATACGTATATATCTATATATAATATTTGACGTTTGAACGTTATCAAAATATGCTACAACTACCGTAAAATCCTAAAAACGGAGAAGTATAATATAGCAGTGGATTCAACTTGTTATTTCCTAAAAGAGAAAAAATTAAAGAAACGATTCTTTTTTGTTTTTTGAAAAAATGGAATCATCGGCAGAGCGACGCCTGAAAGCTATTCAAAGCCATCTTGTTCCGGCCACCGATGACGTGTCTCGGTCATTGATCCGTTCAAACCCAACTGCCGGCGAATTTTTACTAGGTACTTCACTTTCTGATTATTCAATTTTTTGTTTTTTACGTTTGTGTATGCATAGAATGTAGATGTGATATGTGGAGTTGTACGATTGTGGGAAAAAATGGAATTTTTGTAGATTTGTGAAGGTACAATGTTTAAAGAGGAATCCCCAGATCAGAATAGTGGATAGTGGGTTGGGTTATGATTTGTGGTTTCTGGGACCCTTTATTGGATATGAATATACTTAATGGGTGGAAGGTGTTGTCTTTTTAGACCACTGACTTGACTAAAGTCTTTCTCATTCCAAATTATTAAAAGGGTGTTGTTATAAAGTTGAGAATCTGTTAGAGCTTTACTTTTTGAAAATTTTGACTCCTGAGAATCTTGAGAATTGATAGATAATAACCTTCCCCCACCCCCCATCCCACCTTTTTTCTTTTGGGTGGGGTGGCAGATGGAGGAGAAATATGGAATCAGAGACGGAAAGGTCTTTGCTTGGTTAAAAAATCTGTGTTTGACCGTGGAGGTTTTGATCTTGTGGAAAATATGGTTGGGGGAATTATTTCTTTGCTGGCTGTTTGCTACTTGGTGTTTCTATTGGCCTGTAAGAAATTTTGTGGGATCACGGGGGTGTTCCATGCTAGTCGTTGCAGCCTGAGAAAATGCTTGTTTTTGTGAATTGTTCTGTAGAGGAAGAATTTTTGTAACTTTTCTAATATTTGGAAACAAATCCCATGGAATATAGCTAGTGTTTGACAATGCTTTATGAGGCATATTCTTCAAACTCAAACAGATAGGTGTAGTTAGACTTTAGTAACGCCCAGTTTGAGTTAGGGTGAGTAGATTTTGGCGTTCCGTTACAGCATATCCTTTAACAAGAATGTTTCTTTGCTCTAATATGGAGACATTGAGTAGAAAATAGTTTCCGAGACTCTAATACACTTCTCAGTGAGAGCCTTGAGTCACGGAGAGTCCATGAACTATCTTTCAGCTTTCAATTTAAGCTAAGAAAGTGAATCATGTAGATTCTCACGTAACCAAGCTTTTGAAGATAGTGTTAGTCATGAGGGTTTAGTGGTTAATGAGGTGGGAGGAGAACCTTGAGATCTCATGTTTAAATTTTAGCGTGGCAAAAAATATTTTGGTGACATATTTCCATATATCTTAGCCTTGGGGAGCAAAGTTACCGGGTATCTGATTTGGTGGGTGATACCGGGATAGTAGGTACATGATGGAATAGTCGCGGTGCACACTAGCTTACACCACCATCATCTTAAAAAAAAAGAAGCAAGACCGTGTTGCTCACGAAAGGCACCCCTGTGATGAAAAAGAAAACATACAAATATACGATGGTTGTATTTCCTTCCCTTTTTGAAGCATATTTGTCTATTAGTTTGAAAAGCATTGAAGTAGTCTCATGTACTTATGCCTTCATGTTAGTATATATGCAAAGGTATTTAGCTGTCTGGAACAGTAAGCATTCCATCTTTAGTATTCTAGCTGAATATTGATTATTACTGGAATATAATGCATATACAGTAACGTGAGTCCTGATGATCTCCTGTTGAACGTGTGTGGTCCTTATTCTGTACAAGGAGTATCCTGAAGTAATGCAAACAAACAAACTGTACAATATGTATAAAGGTAGGTAGGCATATTAATGGTGCTCTAGAAACTTGTGAGCTTCGGCTTAGAGATTGTATATTCTATCTTAATAGTTTTTCTGCACTCCTTTAAGCAGATTTATGATTCGATATACAAAAAATAGAAGAAAAATAGTTACAAGGTTGTCTGGTATTTTGTATCTGACATGATATGGCTTTGCATAGACTCCAGCATGTCTCGCTGCTTTTTATGTAGTGGTTTTCTGCTTTTCTTTTTTTGTTCATTCATTGCTGTGTTTACTCTTTCTCATTGTTTACCTAGTTAATCACACGTAAAAGTATGATCAGGTCAGGGGTTCAGCGTAGTTCTTCCTGAGAAATTGCAGACAGGAAAATGGAATGTATACAGGTACGTGTATTTTCTACTTCAGCCGCAAGATACACATGATTGTTTCTTATTTACATGTTCACAGGTGTGGATGCACATATAATCCACACATCACTTGCATATAATATCTCTATGGGTATACTGCATATGTAATTATTTATGTATAATTATAACTTTCGAAGTCATATGAGGAACTAAGTGATGATTATTGCAGATCTGCACGATCTCCTCTTAAGCTTGTTACTAGATTTCCCGATCATCCTGAAATTGGGACACTGCACGATAACTTTGAGTAAGAATCTCGTCTTTAGCTTTTTACTTTTGATTGCTTTAGATATAAAGAAGAATTAGGTCACCGTGCCATTTACTTGCACAAATTTGTTTTTCGATTTTCTTTTCTACACATGATGTGTGGTGTAGTCCACGATTACTGCAACAATAGTATCTCATCACCCCTTGTATACACTCTTATGTTAATTGTTCATATAGGAGATATGCTACTTACGTTTTAGTATTGTCTGCATTATTTTGTTGAGTATATTTCTGTTTTATCTGATAATATTTTGTGTTCAGACATGCGGTTCAAACCTTTCAGGATTACAAATATTTGGGTTCACGCATTCGGGTAGATGGAACTGTTGGAGAGTGAGCATTTTGCACCCATTTAACAATGTTTTGTTGGATGAGATAAATTGGAGAAGTTCCCTAATTACTCGTTTATTTTTTCATCTATGCCATAGGTACAAATGGATGACATATGGAGAGGCAGGGACTGCTCGGACTGCAATTGGTTCTGGACTTCACTATTATGGATTACAACCGGTATGTCATACTCGGATCAGTACATATTGGTAAATTACATACATTCATTTACTAATGTAAGAAAGAGATCTCCACATCACATTTTTCTGAACCTCCTTGTTCTGTTTCAACACCAAATAGGATATCTCTGCTTATTTGGGGTATGTTAGTGATAAACTCATCATCTTATTTGATTTCTGTCTGTTAACGTTTTCTGATTCACCCTTTTTTGCTCAGTCTATTTGACTCAGAAAAACGTGCCATTGTACTTCAATGACAATATAATTAATCATTGACCTTTTCCATTTTTGATGGACCAGGGTGCTCGTGTGGGACTTTACTTCATAAATAGGCCTGAGTGGATGATTGTAGACCATGCCTGCGCAGCATATTCATATACTTCAATTCCTCTATATGACACTCTTGGTGTGTAGGTGGCGTTTTCATGAAAGTTTTCCTTGGCTGGTAAATATATTAAACTTGTTATGTTTTTTGTCTGCAGGTCCTGACGCTGTTAAATATATTGTCAATCATGCTGATGTACAAGCCATTTTTTGTGTGCCAACTACCTTGAACACTGTGAGTGAAATTCCTCCCCTAAACAGAGTATACTCCTTTAATATGCTTCCAAATCACATCGGTATGAGGCATTAATCTTAACATTGTTCTGATCAACTTGAGTTCTTAGACACATCAACAACATGAAAAAACTTTTGAGGACTCTGTTAGAGTTGCTCATAGTCTTACTAATATCAGTTTGAGAAAAAATATATTCTAAAATACCTCTCAGTAGCATGTTTGTATTGAGTGATAATCTTTAGTATTGAAATGTTTCACAGTCAAAGAAACCTCTTCAGTTATTATTTAATGCAAAGCTTTAAAAGTCAAAAAAACTCCTCGAGTTACAGTTAATGACCTTTTAAGATGGTGATACTGATTGACGACTCAGTTTAATGCTTCACTCTAATCCTTGTTTCTACTTCATTTATCATGATTTAGCTACCTTGCCAATTCCATCCCGTCTGGTGATATTGTCATGTTTATCTGTTCCTCTGAATGCTGCTTTAAAACAGATGCTAGTTCCTTCCTTTTCCAAAAAGACAAAAAGAAGAAAGAATATCCTAAATCCTTGTTTTCAAGTTTCACATCTTTTCATGTGCTTGGTTCTCCCAATTTTAGCTGGATTTCATCTGTGAAAGATCCTTATAATTATGTTTGAAAGACTAGTGTAATGCTGGTACCTTGTACTCTTAGGTAATTTTTCCTTCTCTGAGACTACAATAGTTTATTTTATACCCACCTAATCTGATTTTCTTTTTTCTATAATCATGTTTATGTTAATGGTGAAACTTGTTGAAGTTCTCGGTTGTCTGACCTTCCTTTCATGGAATTTTCAGTTATTGACCTTTTTATCAGAGATTCCATCTGTACGTTTGATTGTGGTAAGAGCTACTAATTGTCCATTTTAGGTCCGATTATTATATAACATGTAACAGCAGTTTGTTATATTTTTGTTAGTTTAGCTACTGTCTTTGATGGTGTAGGTAGTGGGTGGGATAGATGAACATCTCCCATCTCTTCCATCTACAACGGGAATGAAGCTCTTATCATATACAAGGCTTCTGAGTCAGGTACATTAAATGATAATTCATAAATAATTATTACTTATACCATTGATGTTTTGCACTTGCTGGTGTTAGCCTGAATTCATTGGGATATATTTGGTAGCTGGTCCTCCCTCCCTGCCCTAATTGACCTCACCTTTCGAGCTAGATTTTGTCTTATGTTTGATAGTGAAGGAGCATCATTACACAGAAGGGGAGACCAGTTTTAAGATGCTATTTATGTTGTAGATCTTCTCTTTCTCTTTTTTCTTTTTGATCAAGTAAATGAATTTCAGTCATAAACATGGCCAAACTGGTCGTTTGCAGGTGGTATACCAAAAAGGTGAAAATCCTACTGAAGGGCATTCTCTACACACTCCGCTCTATCATCTATACAAAAAGGAACTTTTTTGTGTGCACCAAAAGAAAATAAGGGATCGAAGCTACTTCTCAATGGGAAGAGACTCGACTATATACTCCTTCAAGAACTCTCCTATTTCTCTCTCTCACATTAATGCAAGTGGAACCAAATTCCAGGCCCTTTGTCTTCTTCTCCTTCTCCCACTCTTCCAACTAAACAACAGATCTCTCACAGTTGTTGACATCACCCAAGGAGTGTGACCACCTAAACCACCATAACCTAATCGTTAGCCCACAACGAAGAAGAAGATGATCCACATTCTCGCCTGCCTCCTTACACATGTAACACCAACTGACCCAAACAGACTTTCGCTTTTTAATGGTTTTCCACTGGAAAAATCACGCCTCTAGCAGCTAGCTAAGAAAGCACACCTTCCTCGACACCTATGGATCCATGTTGCATCACATGGAATAGCACGTTCCTCCTTAACCCTTTTCATAAAATGAGTTCACAGTCAACACTCCATTATTCCCTGGGCCCTCTCACGAAACACCGGGGTTATGTGCTGGATTGTCTGCCTAAATAGTAAGGCTAACAATCTTCGAGACTCGGTCACTTCTCAATCAGTAAATTCCCTTCTAAACCTCAAGTCCTAAAAAGCCCCTCCACCATGATTCCCCTCTAATATGCTGAATTGTCAAGTCCTTTTACCAAGATAACCTGTACAATCTCTGAAAATTGTCTTTCAAAAATTTGTCTCCACACCACCTATGTCTCCAAAAATCAATTCTCTTTCCGTCTCTGACCATGAATGCGGGTTTTTCTAAGAATCCTTTACTTTATTATTAAACTTAAACAAAGAATCCTTTGACTTTTAATGCCGAAACCTTGAAAGCAAGGAAGGGCATCTTTCCATCCATAGAATCTTTTCCTTATGCTAGCACTTTCATATATCTTTCTTAACCTGCTTCTATCCAAGCAACTTGTAAACTCCGACCATAGTCTCAGTGAAGTAGCCCATAGGTATGGGATACGAACGATTAAGAGTTCTTGCTTAAAAAAAAAGGTACGTACTAACTGTGAGTGGAATCTATCCCGTCTTTCAAGTAGCGCTTGATTGAGGGATGAACCCCGAATCCGTACTTTCCGGTACCTATGTCTCCAAAAATCAATTCTCTTTCCATCTCTGGCCTTGAATCATGGGTTCTCTAACAGTGAAGTGCCATCCTATTTGCTTTAGTGTTGTTAGTTGCAGTGTATCAATACAATCTTGGAAAGCTTGTGTTTCTTCTGGAATAACAGGGGAGCCTAACCTGTCATCAGTAGTTAACACATTTTTGAAGTCCCCACTTAGCAACCAAGCCTCTTGGATAGTACCCCCAATTTGTACTAATTCTCTCCATAGGTCCTCTCTTTGCTGACTTTCATTCTTGGCATAAACAACAGTAAAGTAGGCGGTGAAAGGACTAGTTGTGTCTGAAATTTTACAGTGGATGAATTGCTCATGAACAACCAATACCCGTACTTGTATATGATCTTTCCATAGTAACCAGACCCTACCATTATAAGCCATAGGATAGTTAAGACAATGCTTCCAATCAGGTACCATCTTCTGCAAAATATTCCCAATTTTGTGAACTTTTACTCTAGTTTCAACAACTCCCATAACATCTACCTTATTCTTCTGCAGAAAAAGTCTTAGCTCTTTCTGCTTTAAGGGCTGGCTAAGCCCTCTTATGTTCCATGTGGAGATGATCATTGAGGGTTGTGAGTGCCCCCAGGATCTTCAGCTTCCTGGAGAACGTTATAACTATTTGTGATCTGTACTCTTGCCTGCAGTTGCATCAAATTATGAGTATTTATACCTTGTTCTGAGATTGCAGGATCAAAATTAGCCCCTTTCCCTTCCTCCCTGTCTGATTTGCTAGCAGCTGGTCTTGTCTGTACTTCCCCTCTAGCCTTCCAGTCATATCTTGGTTGTGGAGCTCTTTGTCTTTTGTTCCTGCGTTTCTTCTTCTTAACCTCCTGAAATTGAGGTTCTTCTTGCTCAGCTTGCTTTCCCTCACCCTTGGTCCAACATGCTTCAGCACAATGCCCAAATTTCATACATTCAGTGCAAAACTTAGGATGCCAATCATATTCCACAGCCTGCTGGAAGGAACCTGTTGCGTTACCATTTCTATGGAATCCAACAGAGGTTGTAATACATCTGTTTCAACAAGAACTCTAGCATACGAAATTCTAGCCATTGAAGCAGTAAAACTATCAGTGTAGAGAGGTTTCCCTATTGCACTCGCAACCTTGCTCAAAACTTCACTAGACCAATACCCTACCGGCAGCCCTGGAAAAGTAATCCACAAGGGTATAGTAGTGATGCAGTCAGGATTGAATTCAAAATCTATATCCCAGTTCTGCAGCACAAAGGGCTTGTTGAAAAACGTATAAGGGCCATCCTGCATTACTATGTCTCATTCTTCAACAGTGTCGAATCTGAAAAGAAAGTATCCCTCATCATGTAACAAGATCTGGTTTTTTTTTCACGTTTTTCCAGTTGTGCACCACAAATTTTTCCATTGTTTTCATATATGGGGTATCACCGATAACATACCCAATTAGGGCTGATTTCCTGTACTCTGCTTGTTCTATTAAGTCTTCTTGTTCAATACTCACATAAACTTTTCCTTCCTTAGAGCTGGGTGGTACATAAGATGGCACTTTACCTTGCTTCACTTCCCTGTTGCCCTCATAAGCCAGCTTCTCCAGGTGTGTAGGTTGACATGAGGAGTCCTCTTCCGAAATTGTAGCCTTCGAGCTGCTTGATATGTACCAGTTTAGTTTCCATATGGCTCCAGTTGACCTGACCCAGAATCAGATTCATCTCCATCATCCTCTGCAATAGTTTGAAATCGAGCTGGGAGTAAACTGCCAAATGTTAGAGGTCGTAATCTACTCTCCGTTCCCTCCTCCGGCGTGACTAATTTTGTCTCCGACCTCAATTCCTTACCAGAACTTGCCTGACTTTGCATCGTGAAATTGCTGATGGTGTACGTTAGCAGACCTTGCTAAAGTGCGCCGAGAGCATTTTTTTCTTATTAACAAAATTGATTTCCGTACCTATTTTTTTTTCAAATACCTTGTGTCACCTATGCTTCCTTATGTCCAGTGTTTTCTAAGGTGTTTTTGGGGTGAGTCTCGGTCCAGGGCACACCAAAAATGCCCCGGGGCGTAAATGAAAGGTGTAGATCCATAGGCATACACCCTAGAATCCGGGGCGTATGTCCTCGGCGTAAAAGCGTGCACCTTGGACATTAAATTTGTTTTTTTTTATTGTTTTAAAAGTATTTTTTTTCTATAGATCATGTTTTTATTATTGGTGTAATGATATTTATACTTAAGGCTATTATGTTTTTATGTTGTAGCGACTTTTCATAAGATATATAAATAAAGAAAGTAACACCCATAGAAGCTGACACACAAATCGTTTTTTATATAATCATGCATGAAATTGATAGGATAGAGATTCCATAGGACTATGTTTCGAGGCAACTTTATCCTTTTTCTTAATTGTACTTACACTTTCTATTCTTCTCCTTCTTTATAATCTATAAACAATGATCAATGCAAATATTAATTTTTTTTTGGGGGGGGGGGGGGGGGGGGGAGGACTAATAGATGTGGAGATCCATGATGAAATGGTGATGATTTTATTTAAAGATTATCTCAGTTATTATAATTTTTTACGTTGTTACCTTTCTCAAATAATAATTAAAATATTTTTTTCTATATTGTCGGTGATTCAATTGAATGTATTTGCAGAATTAGGAAAATTTGACTTTTGCTTTTTTTTTTTTTGGTAAGAAAATTATAAAATTGATGATACATGAGATATACACCTAGTAGATTCGCCTCACCTTGTGCTGCATAAAATGCCTCACCTCGCGCCCCCGACTTTTGAAACACTGCTTCTATCTTTATATGAGTCTTTTTGAAGGACCTGTGGGATTTGGGTGGGTGGGGTGGGGGTGGGGGGGTTAGTGACTGGCCTTTTTATGTTTTGAGTCTATTAAAAATAATTTTGGGAATTACTTTAAAGTTGTAACAAAGTTGTAATCAGAATTTGTTCTAATATTGTGTATTCTCTCTACTTTCATTTTACATTATGGACATTCTTGCACATCATTAGCTCTCCTACAACTTAACTATATTCTATAGAAACTTTACAATGACTGATCGACATGCTTACCAATAGGGCCGCAGCAGTATGCAACCCTTTTGCCCTCCCAGGCCTGAAGATATTGCTACCATATGCTATACAAGTGGTACTACGGGGACACCAAAGGTATTGCTTATACTTCTTCAACTTCAGAATCTGCTTACTCGACCAGTACCTGTAGTGTTATTTCTCTTGTTAACAAGATCTTGTCAGGCCCTGATTTTTTTTCCCTTGTTTTTTCCCTCTTTTGAAAGGGTGTCGTATTATCCCATGCAAACCTGATAGCAAGTGTTGCAGGCATGACCCTTGCAATCAAGTTTTATCCATCTGACATGTGAGTTGGCCTAAAAATGTTTGTCTATATATGCATATTTGATTTATTCCTGATTTAGTGTGCACTTTGTGATTATTTTTGCAGATACATATCCTATCTTCCCCTGGCGCACATCTATGAACGTGCCAACCAAATTACATCGGTATATTCTGGTGTTGCGGTTGGATTCTACCAGGGGGTATGCCAGTTAATTGGATATTAAGTACTTATTTACTTTTAGCTTCTTGGTGTAGCCTTGTTTTCTTAGACCTCTGATCCTGGATTCATGATCAACGAGCAAATTGGGTTTAATAGAAGTGCCTCTTATTCAATTCATATGTAGTTTTTTGCAAACGTTTTGTAGAGATTAAATTTTCTGCTTTTAGCTCTACACTAATTCAGTTTATGAAGTATAAGCTTTAAAAGGGATCCTACAGACATCACATAATTCATCGATCTGTTTTGCAAAACATTACTTACCATTAGCATTTCTACTTTGCAGGACAATCTGAAATTGATGGATGATTTGGTGACACTTAGACCTACAATATTTAGCAGTGTTCCTCGTCTCTTCAACAGGATATATGCTGGGTAATATTTATGTGATCTGCTAAATAGTGTTTATCCTTTTTTTTTTGGTCAATTGTGGTATTCAAGCTAGCTTGCATGCACCTCGACTAATTCCACGGGGTACCGGTTACCTTTCACGTACGGGTATCTCTGACCACCAAGGACTGGACAGATGAGAAAAAATCACCTAGTGTTTTGTATCCGCGAGATATTTAACCTGAGACCTCATGGTTTTCAACCCACTTCGTCGACCACTAGGGTCGCACTCTTGGGTGCTAAATAGTGTATATCTTTGTAGACTGGGCTCTTAGATTTTGCCAATCTGCCTCATTATAGGATCACAAATGCCGTACAAACTTCTGGTGTACTGAAGCAGAGACTGTTTAATGCTGCCTACAACTCCAAGAAGCAAGCTGTGATGAACGGTGAGTTATTTCAATTTTATTTGTGATTCTCCTCTGGTTGCTTTAGATGATTGCAACATACACTCATCTAGAAAAAGATGATCCTCAATATCATGATGTTATGCAACACATTGGCTCCTGTCTATCACTGCTAGGACTCTGTTTCTCCTTGCTTAACAACTTATTTCCTGCCTCACAAATTATTCGAGGGAACTTTTGGTGGCTCAATTCTCAAATTGAGAATGCACACTTCATGAATCTAGAACACTTCTCAAATAATGAAGAGAGAAGTTGACACGAGTTTCCATCTCGTCTTCCTTATTTAACACATTGTTTGGAAACCTGTCTCATTCTTATAATATTGCGAGCCAATTAACATTTTAGAAGTGTTTAATGGTTTGTGACTGCTGTAAGTTTTTTTAATTCCTAATATAAAACTAGAACTCGTTAGAAAAGTTAAAGCATATAAGAGAAGAACAAAGGCTTTCTTACCTATTTCAATCTTTTCTTTTGCGACGCGGATGAGGGTTGTAGGGGTTGAGCTGTTATAGAGCATTTAATTAAATGATTATTTATAGTGTTTTTTCATTTGAGAAATTTCCCTTTTTCAATTCACGTGACTACCTATAACCGGAAAAATATCCGATCCAATTTTTTTATTTAAACAACGGTTGGAAATGTTTTAAAAGTTGAGGGCATAAAAGATGTGATGTACTGGCATTTCATTCAGTGGGCATTGATTATGAGCTCTTACATTTTCCTTCTTTTCTTTGAGGAAGAGTGGCAGTTTCTGAGCTGTTATAACAGAAATTAAATCAGATTTTATCTTATTGTATTTTTTCTTTTAAAGGACTTTGTTTTTCGAGTGGTCAGACTAAGACTCATTTACCCCCTGTAGAAGTATAATTTACTGTTCATGCCACAAAGCTGAGTTCTCCAATTCTGTTCTGTTGTGCTGGAAAAAGGTTTTAAGAGTCAAGTGTGCTTAAGATTTTAAATGAAAAGTGAATTACTTTCTATCAGCTAGTAAGTGTAGTATGTACAACCTAGAAAGAGCAACGCATGCAAATTAAAATTATAATATTACTCTGAAGAGATTCCTTTAGTTATCTCAAATCCCTTGAGAGTAAGGGTCTTGGACTAATCCATTTATCAAGCAGTAGGTCACCTTAAATTAGCGAGGTGTCCCGCCTAGGCAATATAAGAATTCGTGCTAGAAAACTATTTGGCCATGCATTGGTTTATAAGTGTTACTGGCTTGGACGAAATATGATGTTATCACGGATTATCGATTGCATACAGCAGTAAATACTTTTGCTTACTTTTGTGGCATATCTTTATGAGTTTTTATCTCTCTTTTAACAGAATCTCATATTTTCAGGTAGAAAGCCATCACCAATGTGGGATAGGTTGGTGTTCAACAAAATAAAGGACAAACTGGGCGGACGAGTTCGTCTTATGACCTCAGGTGCCTCACCATTGTCCCCTGACGTGTTGGAGTTCTTGAGAGTGTAAGTTGACCATTATTGCTGTTCAAAAGTACTGGGAGATTTTGTTCATCAAATTCTGGCTCTTGTTGGTGCTGAGGACTCCAGTAGTTGGCTTTGCTCTGAATAAATTCCTTCCTTGCAGATGTTTTGGCGGTCAAGTAATGGAAGGGTATGGCATGACTGAGACTTCATGTGTCATAAGCTCAATGGACGATACTGATAACTTAATTGGTCATGTTGGTTCTCCGAATCCAGCTTGTGGTGAGGTTTTAACTAATTATGGCATATAAACTTCTTTGATGTCACTAGTTTCGGTTCTAGATTTGCTTTCCGTTCGATATTATACCTTGTTGAGCTGAATTTAAAGGCTGTTTGAGGCATATAAAAGGTTTTCATGACCACTGGAAGGTTAATAATTTGTTTATAGAAGCTTAACAACATGAGAGAAATTCATGAAAAAGTTCCTAATTGTGTAGCAGTCTCGGAGGGCCAAGATTTCCACTAAAAAGTTTGTGGCTGATAAGTATATCCGCGAAATTAGAAGCTTGCAAGAGAAAGTTAAGGCTTAAAACTTTAAATGCCAACAAGGTTAATATGCAAAATTACCTTGCACAAAATGTCGTAATAAGTGAACTGCACATTTCCATGTTGAATTTGCTAAAGAGTCTGTCAACTTTCTTTTGTGTGGTTCCTGTTCTTCTATTACTTTTTGCAGCGCTATAGTTAACTTAATGATTGCTAAAGAAAAGCTGTAACTGAGTTTAAATTGTCTACGACTCTGCTATTTTCAGAGATTAAGCTTGTGGATGTCCCCGAAATGAGTTACACATCAGGGGATCAGCCTCATCCTCGTGGAGAGATTTGTGTTAGAGGTCCTATTGTTTTTCAAGGCTATTACAAAGATGAAGTGCAGACGTACATACCTTACTCATTGATATTTCATTTCTGGTTTTGTCATTGCTATGGGCTTCTCCAAATAATTTGCCTGACCTAGTAGTTAACAGGAAGGAGGTAGTTGATGATGACGGTTGGCTGCATACTGGTGATATTGGATTATGGTTACCTGGAGGCCGCTTGAAGATTATTGATAGGTACAATCTATTCGGCTTGATCAGGAGAGACAACCTTAGATATTTTTAATTTGAGATACAAAACAACTTTTACCCACCCCACCCATTTATTTGTGGCACCTAGTGGTTGGCGAGGATTTCTATCAACCCTACCATTTCCATCAAATATTTTATTATGATGTAGTAACATCGTTCTCAACGTTAATTTACCCTCTTTTGATATTAGAATATCTATCTTTCTGTGCCTTGCTTGTCTTCCATGGTAGAATGATCTCTGAATGGTCATTGTGGACAGGAAGAAGAATATCTTCAAGTTGGCACAGGGTGAATACATAGCTCCTGAGAAGATTGAGAATGTTTATGCTAAATGCAAATTTATTGCACAATGCTTCGTCTATGGTAAGCAGATAATGGAATTCTCTCTTATGGAATCATTAAACCATGTCCTTTGCTCACTATAATGAATGTCCTTTGCTCACTGTTGCAACATTCACAGGTGATAGCTTTAATTCCTCTTTAGTAGCAATAGTTTGTGTAGAGCCAGATGTCTTGAAGGAATGGGCATCATCTGAGGGAATCAAGGTAGCTCTTAATTTTCTACATTTAGTCATTGCATTTACATCTTGTGAAATGCTTCACTTAAAGCAAACTTGTGTCGAGTCATCCTTGGAGTTTCGTGTTGCATTACATGAACCTTCATATTTTGAGTGTGTTATCATCAACTCAGCACAGAGCACATCAGCTGCGCTTATATTCACACAGGTAGAAATTACAACTTGCTATTTCTTCCCATCTAGACAAGGTTACGGGGTACCTGTTCCTACCTTGTTGGTGGGAGGTATCCTGTGGAATTAGCTGAGGTGTGCACAAGCTGGCCTTGACGCTACGGTTGTAAAAAAAATTACAACTTGCTTCAGAGCTTCCCATAAAATATACTGGTATTTAATGCCTGGCTAACTTTTGATCCTGCTGATGGCTTATTCGATACATTCCTCATTGATTTTCCCTTTGTCAAGTAAAATCTAGGAAACTGACACATTTCACTAAGCACAATAAATAATCTAGTCATGATATTACATAAAGCCACTAAAGCAAATATAAGACATCTAACTGACACAAACAATAAAAAACTTCTTTACGCTTTTCAATGGAATACATTACTTCATCCAAAAAACAAAAAAAAAACAGAAACGTTTGAAATATCAACTTGTAAGACATCTAAAACTCATCAGTTTTTGGATTTGGTTTTATATCATCCATCGGAGGAGATGTAAAGATCTACGTTCAGTGGTAAGTTTCAAACAGTTCAGCCTAATGTTTTCAGTACTTGGTATTCAGTTACTAAAATCATTCAGCAATACAAAATTCAGTCATCTGACCTGTTCTTCAGAATTTAGTTTTACGGAATAGCTGTAACCAAATGAAATTTTAGGCTGTGGTGTTGAAGATATTTGTTGTCATTCTCTAAGAAGCTGGCTGATTTGTTTCCCTTGGTTTTAATATGATGTCTTCAGTATGAAGATTTGGGACAACTATGCAATGATCCAAGAGCAAGGGCTGCTGTTCTTGCTGAGATGGATGCAGTCGGAAGGGAAGCTCAGGTAATTTGTTTGACTTAGGCTTTCTTTTACCTGGCTTTTAGTTTCTTAAAATGCTGAAGTGATCTCTCAAGTGATCCGGCAAATGATGCTCTCTCTTTGCTGCAATACACAGTTGAGAGGTTTCGAATTTGCAAAAGCTGTAACATTGGTTGTTGAGCCTTTCACAATCGAAAATGGCCTTCTCACACCCACGTTCAAGGTACTTGCATTTTTCAATGTTCTAAACTTTTGGGGTGAAGATGTATGTGTTAATGTACTTCTCTTCTGTTTCAATTTTCAGGTCAAGAGGCCTCAGGCAAAGGCTTATTTCGCCAAAGCAATATCTGACATGTATAATGAACTCTCTACATCAGATCCAGTATCCCAGAAATCACTATGACCAAGTGCAGTCGAGAAAGCTTCAGCTGTTCACCCACACACTTTCCCTTCTTCAAAATAAATACCAATCAAAATGATTATTGTAGAATAGTAAGCTCACAGAGGATTTTTTAAATCTTGAGTTTATAGATTTCTTGTTGTAGTATGTACAATGTTCAAATAATTTAAATTCAACGAGATCTTTTCTGAGATATAAATGATTTTAAGATATAAATGATTTTAAAAGCATGTAATTGGCCAGATACATGGGATTGGATTTCTAAAAATTTAGTTCCTTCTAGCCTTTCCACTCTGACTGTATTCTGTAGCTTGTCTGCTCTCTGTGCATAGAGGCTCTGAATGGCTCACACATGTCGATAAAAAAAACTGAATTTGAACAGCCATTCAAGCTTGGACTCAAAAGGACATGTAATACAAGCCAGTTAGCCTACCAAATTGGAGGGCAGAATGGCATTGCAAACGTTATGGTTGAGGGAAGATGGGGTAACAAGAAGGTGTTAGAGTTAACTGTGCATATGTATATAAAGATGTTATTGCGCTCCTGGGAAGAGAGTTCAGATCACGCTGTGCCTCAAGTCTTGTATCAGCAAAACTATGGTAACATGCATGGGAGTAATGGTGAAGGTTTGGGAAACCGAAGAAGAAAATGGCGTGTGTGGGTTGGGGTGGGTTTGGGGGTTGAAGCAGATAACAGGAAGAAGAAAAGTGCAGCACAATATGTACATTTGCGGAGGTCCTTTAACATTCCTTAATAATGTTAAAAGCAGTTGTTAGTATATTTTACAACAAAGCTGTTTTGACTGTCTATACTGTGTATCAGTAGCTGTTACTCTAAATTATCAAATCATTTATCTTCTATGTACAAGAATGGATGAAGGATAGAATAACGTATTATTGACGGCATGTATAAAGAAATTACAGCTTTGTAATAGGCTGTGTGTTGTTCCATAGCCATTGACGTGCAGAGCCATCCAGCAGAGGTGAAACCTAAAGATGATCTCCAGTTAGCAAGTAACAGTCTTAAACATGAAATAAACAACCACAAAGTCTGCTTCTTTTTTTTGGTGGGGGGTGGGGGGTGGGGGGAGGTAGGGCCAAAACAACTACGGTGACAAAAAACAAGCAGCTTCATAAAATGCCTCAACCTAAATCAAATGACTGCACAATAACAGTATATGGGAATTATCTGCCAGCTGCATTAGTAACCTGCTACAACGCAACGACATGACCTGGACTCTTATGATATTCTAGATTACATGTTTAAAGTGATTGCACAGGTTTTATATGCATGGAATATAATCGCCAATTGGTAGTGAAGTGAGGTTCTTGTTCATTCTACACAAAACATACTATAGATCATGGGAAGAGAAAGAAGAACAAAATAAATAGTCTTGGATGCTTACCTTCTCCCAAACTTGCAAATGGTAACTATTGAGCCACTCTACTTCCGCAACAGAGAGCAAAGATATGTCCACCAATTTAGTCTGGACGATAAGAAGCAAGAAAATAGTCATATCACTAGAAATTAAGGCAGAAGAGGTTGGAGCATAGTGCATACATTCCGGAATGAGTTGATATTAGATTGACATCAGTGCAGGTCATGAAAACAGAAGGGTAAACAATGGGATTCTTTTATTAGTTATCTGAAGATGGATACGAAATCTACATTCGTGACTTAAGCTTATGTATACTCATACATGATATGGCATGTTACACCTTACAACATATGAGTATTTACTCTTTAGGAATGTCAAATGCATACTTAACTTCCTGCACTCTCTGATGTAGAGTAATTATTTCTCAATGGTTCATCTTTGTTTCATCCATATCTCAGTAATATTTTTGTGCTCTTCGAATTAGTTAATTTCCTAAAGTCAGTTCCTAATTTTACATGGAAGAAATAAACAGATTGACCATGCCACCTTTGTGCACAGTAGAAACTGTACAACCTAGAATTGCCAAAGCCAATTTCCTTGTGTCTAAAAGCAGAGGTAAAATTCATTAGTTAAAAAAGCAAAGAAAGATTAATTATGAGCTGTCTTACCTGTATGGGAACAAAAGTAAGCTTTTCAAATCCCAGATATCCTATTCCTCCAAAACGATTCGGTGTATCTTCTTCTTTAACGTAAAGAAGATTCTGGATAACAAGAAAGAGTTAAAATCAGATAACACAATGAAAACCAGAGGTAACTTGCATTAGGCTGAAGAAATTGAACATGGAAGGATAAACTTGACTCCATTACAAACCAAAGAGTATAGCACACTAATGCCAATAGAGCATCAAAGAACAGCATGACGTCCTGACAGAATTCTTTTACAATCGAATCAAACAACTCATGCAGAAAAAGAATCTCTACATGCCACTTCTATAGTTCAAGTTTTTACAGGAATGGTCGCTATTTTTTCTTTGTCATATTCTTCTTTTTTCCAAGATGGAGATTTTAATGTCAGCATTTAGCGAACATTCTTCTTTAGCGTTTAATAATGAACTTGACCTAATATTTAGCAACCAATGAGATCTAAAGTTCCTCAGATACCTCTTTAGGTTCCAACAGAAAATAAGCAAGTGTACACACTCATATGCTTTAACTTATTAACTGATGGAGGTTTTAACATCAAATTATAGCAGTCAATCTACTAGAACCTGTATAGAACTTCTCTAAGAGAAGAGGAAGAGAAGCTTCATGAGGAATCTGTTTGTGGGCTCAAACGAGAAAACATTTAAATACTAGAGGTACTCATGAAAAAACCAAAAAAGAAAATAGTTTCATTTCTTATAGGTACATATACAAAAAAAATGGGTAAAGTACCTCAATTCGAATACCAAAATGATGGTCTTCATAGTAACCTGGTTCATTGCTGACAATCATGCCTGTCAACAAAGGAGTGATATTCCCAAAGCGGAAACTAATGCTATGTGGGCCTTCATGAACATTTAGTGCAGCTCCAACACCATGCCCAGTTCCTAGAGGAAATAAAGACATGATGTAAAGAAATAATGTAAGTTACTAAAAGCTCCTAATATCATAAGTAAACAGAACTTTGAGCAAACTTACCATGCCGGTAATCAAGGCCAACCTTCCATAAGGAAGACCGTGCAAATGCATCCAACACGAAACCAGGAGTATTCTCAGGGAAAACTGCTTGGTCAAGTGCTATGTGACCCTGCAAATGTTTTAATCAATTACAACTGTACAACCTATAGAAACAATTACAAGAATCACTTATCTAGCTATGCCACAAACTGAGTTACCACAGAATACCAAGAACACAACTCCAATACATGTACTTCAAAGGGTGAGATTTGAACTGACAGCTTGGAAGGATTATCATTGATGAGTTGATTTTATATCAACAAAATTAATAAATCTAACTTTTCTAAAATTATGAGGTATTTTATAGGTTCTTTTCACTGTTTCCCTACTCAATCTATCAGTTCCATCTGATTGACCCTTAAGCTCGAGGGAATCAGAAACCATTGTATCTTTTTTGAAACGGCTAAGTATCTGGTGAAAGCTAATTCTTGTGTTCAGAAGTATCAACTCAGACGTTATATATTTGAAATGTAAGTCTGCCCGTCAGTATTGAACAAGATCAAGTTCCCTATCAGTAAGAACTTGAAATGAAGAACAATCCAATTCAAGATTAACTCTACCATACTCCCGTCCTAAGTATAACAAATGTATCATTGCTGGCAGAAAGATATAGTTTACCTGTAGTACTCGGGTAAAACATTCTTTTTCTCTTGCAGATGGTTCACCAAAATGCACTGTCCTCGTAATATCAGTCGTTCCATCAATATATTGGCCTCCACTGTCTAAAAGGAAGAGTTTCTTCCCATCCACAGTGCTACAACTATCTGACTCTGGCTTGTAATGTATTATAGCACCATTGGCACCCGAACCTACAGGTAATTAAGTAGAATTGAATATCACTGGCGAGATATACCAGTTTGTCAATAATTCTGCACTGTCACTGATCATTTTATGTTGACACAGACATCTCTTCTATCGGCATCTCATAACAAGTGATCTAAAGTTGTGGTGCACATGCTTCCATGAAGGAAAATTGGAACTCACTCCATTACAGAAAACTCAATACAGGAAAGCGCTGGACATCTGGAAAAAGTTAGTTAGGAAGAAGTGTACATACTTTACAAACCGTCAAGTAGCAATTTCCATGGTGACCTTTACCTGACGGCCACAGGGCATTGAATGCACAGGACATGGCTCTGAACATAATGGAAACCACAGTTTTTCCATTAATAGGATGAATTCAAGATTTCTTGAATGCATATGGACAATAAGACATACGTGGACCATTGAACGAGCAGAATCCAAAGAAAAATGAAAGATAAACTACCATAGGAATTGTGTTGGTGAAATCAAATCAAGATGAGTACTGTATTATATTTGTTTTTTTTGGAATCTACAGTATGAAAAGGACAATGCGAAATGACCCATTAACAATATCCATCTTTTCATCCCAAAGTCGTCAAATACTCCCTATGTCCAACTTTTAGAACATAGTAACATTTTTTAATCAGGTAGTCCAACATTTCCAGCATGAAAATAGTATCGTTATCCTCAAAAAGGAAGTACCAATACATTCTATAGCTCGAGTTTTTATTGGACTACCTCTTTCCAATACAAGGTTTTCCTATATTTTATTCCTTAGAAGCACAAAAGTCAATATAGGGGCCCACACCTTTTGCTAGCTAATACTAAGGTATTACATATTTACGTTTCAATTCCCCTCTTAAAATAAATGCTTAGTCAAAAAGGAAAGTATCAGTTTGGGATGGAGGGAGTACAAATGTTTACTACTGTCTTTGACCATTCAAAAGTACGTTTACATCGCCCAAAGTTCTATGAAAGCTCTTCAACTATATTAAGCTTAAGCATTAGAGGGAAGACCAAAAAGGATATATCTTAGAAGTTGGGATGATTCTCCTACAGACAGCATCAACAGAAATATGGAAAACAAAAGTCAAAGAAACAAATTTTCATCTCCAGAAGATCTAAAGCATTCTAAATTTCAAAAAACTTCAGTAGGAAAACAGAATTGAAAATAATATCTACAAGCATAGGATATAAATTTGATATCTATATTCTTAATACATTTTCATTCAAGGCAAAGCTGCTATTATTATTATTATTATTATTATTATTATTGATAACCGAGAAATCCGTCTGTGACCCGCCCTTTGGACCAATCACAACCTTCTAAACTCGGTGGATAATGGACCCGCCCCTCTACCCTTCTCTACTTAAATACCGGCTTCGTTTTGCATGGTGTGGGGCATGAACTTGCGACCTAAGCCACAAATCCTCCACCTTTTGCCACTCCAGCTAGGCCTTCATTCAAGACAAAGCTGCTATTATTATCCAGTAAAAGTCCACAAAGAAAAACACTAGCTCTTCACTACTATATAAGTTTCGTAATTCAACTCAATCATGATAATAGAACCTAATATACCACTTATGGTGTCGAAGCTTGTATCAAGAAAGCCATCTTGGTGTGAGCGAAATTCAAAAAGTTTGTCAGAAACTTCTACTTCTGTCAGAACAACATCCCTTTGGATTTCATCCTCCAGCCAAGCCCAAAATTGAGCTAATGCAGCCGCATCCCTGCATCAAAAGATAATGCTTCACCATAAAAGGCCAACCAAAGAATGAATGCTATAAATCTATGCAACTATCACTCGTACAGAAAAAAAGTCACGGTTATGGTTTTCCATGGAAAAGAAGAAACTGATCCAAAGTCACAGTTATTATTACTGTAATATGTTTACCAACAAAACCTTATAAGGCTTCAACGAAGTTTCACTGCGTAAATGGATATGGAGTGGGAAGTGGTGAAATAGTACGCTTTTGGAAGCATAGATCGTGATACAATAGGCAGTAGTTATTGACAATTGACATATGTTTAAAAGGTTGGATTGGATTTTCAGTACCTTAGATGGCAGTTACGCATCCCTTCTAACTCAGCATCATTTTTGACAGCTTTACTCAGAGAGACAGGAGAACTCCTATATACTGCACATGGTCCCCCAGATTGACCATTGGAATCAAGGTTGGCAGTTCGCTTCTTCCTGCTTTTAGTTGCAGAATCCCAAGGATTTTTGTAACAAGTTGATTCATATGCATTTACAATAGCAGCATTGACTGATGAAGTGTCCAACCAAAGGTTTGCTCCTTTTGCTGCCAAACTGAAAAGAGCAATTCTGAAGTCAAATTTTATTATGGGGAGAACTCTCTCCAAAAACACACTATATTAGTAATGCTTTCATTTTTGAGGAATTTCTTCTATTAGAAACAGAATCCATTAAAATTTTGCAGCACCATTAGCATTTAAGTCTAGGGTGCTGTTTGTGGAGTTGAACACTCAAATGCTGAGATAAATATATACACAAGCTTCTCACACACAGTTCTCACTGCAGTTGTCCTTGACAGAGTGATATCAAATACAAGACATAGAACTGTTGACAAGTAGACAAAATTTTAAATTCCAAATAAAAATATGCAGCAAAGTCACCTTTCAATTTCAGAAAGAATGGACTCATATGCTCTCAATTCTATGCCAGCATTTGTCAAGTGCTCCATAACTTCAGGTGTTACTTTAGTATCATCTACGAACAATTTTGCCCCATCTATCTCCACAAGTAAATATGCGTACATGACTGGTGAATGTTGAATATCATTACCTCTCTGGAGACACATGTAAATAACTAATCAAATAAGAAACTGAAGCAATTTAAGTCATCATTCAACAGCAACCCAAAGCATGTAAATACATTTGTTGCGCATCCACAATAAGAAGTTGAAATCTTGACATATGGCTTCCAATATTATAAATATCCTTGAGAACTAGGACTAGACCAACTATTGGCAGTTAACAATTAATATTCTTTGAAGAAAGAATATTATTAGCTATTAAATTTACAAAGAATCCATGAACTAACCATTTTATAGGGCCATCATAGTAAAAACGCTTACCAAAATACTATGTTAATCTCATCTTTCCAAAGGATTAATCAGTGTGCAGGCAACAATCAAAAGATCTTGAATGGTCTAAGCTGGGTCACCATTGTAGTACAATCAGATTATATCAAACATATGCTAACAGATACTTTTTGATAACAATATGCAGACAGATATATACAATGCATAATCACAAAAATATTCCCATACAGTGAATGCTGTAAGAGATGTTCACTGGAAAAAACAAACTTTTAATGCCAAGTTTTTTGAAATATTAGATTTAGTAATCACAATGAAGTTGGTTCCCAAAAATTTTACTAATTAATAGGAGTAGAATTTATTACTAAACTTATCAAGAGCAAAAATGGAAAATTGATTATTAGAGGTTAAGTGTAAAATATTCAAGATATTGTTCTTGAAGCTTTTTCATATGGGAAATTAAGAAAACACAATTTGAAGAGAAAGATAAAGAGACACAGCTAAAAGGATAATTATGCTGAAATGCAACTAATCTGAACTCCGGCTTCAACTGAGCAAGATTATCAGATGTAAGAACTATTGATGGCCATAAATTTTTTTCCCCAGTTAACTGGATTAATAACAAATGAGAAGGATAGTTTCTTCCTACCCCTCGGACCAAAAAATCACACACAAGAATGAATCTGGGTTACAAATGATCTCTTTGTGCACATGTGATCATATAAAACTTAACAAAGATTTTAAAGAAGCGTAAAGAGGATTACCAAGTTCAATAGCCATGCAATTTCGTCAAGCATGGAGATAACAATCGCCGATGCACCAGCATTTCTTAATTCAGATCTCAAGCATGAGAGCTTTGACGACACATTTACACCAGCATATTTTAGGTCATGCAATCTAATTGGTTCCTTTGGAGGATTTGGTCTCGACTCTTTCCAAATTTCATCTACAAGGTTGAAATCATACAAAAAGACCAACTCATGGTTCCCTTTAGAAATGTCCTCTTTGAATTCTTTTGCAGCATCAGATGAAAAAAGAAACTGTTCCCTTCATCAAAACAAAGAGAACTGATATAAGAGGAAAGAAAATGCAAGGTTAATTGTGATTTAATGATGTTTAAAGCAAACAGAAAAGTGTTTGCAAGATTGAAAATTTTGAATTCAAAATAGAAGCCGTGAAATAGTAGCTTCCAATCATCAATAAACACAAGAGTGGCTGAATTATAGACGACGATAACCATAATACAGTAATCAAGTACTAACTAACTACAAGTTTCTGGCGAACAACTTTAGGTATCGACCAGATTGGGCCACTTAGCACCATCTCTAAGGTTTCAGGATGGGCTTCACAGTCAAGAGGATAAAAGGTAGACTTTTCAGTTGACTGTCAGTTGTTAAGTGTTATGGTATCAAACATATACGAATATCTCAAAATGGAAGAATTTCATATAAGTTGTGACTAAGGCAGTAACATTCAACCAACCAACAACAACTATGCCTTAGTCTCAAACAAGTTGAGGTTGGTTATATGAATCCTCAACTCATGTCATCATCATCATAAAAAATAAAATAAAATAGAGTATTATTAGAGTTCCCCAACAAGTTAAAAAACTATTCTCCAACTAGTAGAGATCACCTCTTTCTTTTCTTCTTTTTTTTTGAAACTGTAAGTACGCATTCCTTAGCATTAAGGACATGATGGAGACCTTCAAAAAGTGTCAACCAAGAACATACCCGCCATAATCTCACAAGTGGGATCTGGGGAGGACAATGTATACGCAGCCTTACCTCTACCTTTTGAAGGGGTAGATATCACCTTTATGGATCTTATTCTTCCTTTGCTCCGATCGTAAGCTAAGTTTGCATTGATTCAACGGATATGCAGATTTCCTTTTATGTGATTTTAGATCTACTTTGACAGCCTAACAGTTACTACCATATAACATTACTTTTTATAGAGGTTCTATACAACTTCACTACTTAAAATCCATTCACAGTAGTAGATACTTTTCTCAAAGTTACACAAATTATGTCAATCACAAACTTAATAATTTTATCTTAGGTAGATTCCACATAATAAGACAACAGGGTCATCTAGTAGTTGTCCTAGAAATTATGGGTCTTGTGAGTGAAACCAAGTCAGTTAAGGGCAAATTTTAAAAGATAAGATCAGAATAATGTGACAATTAATTATCATGGGCTATTGTTTTCATATATACATACAAAAACATCAGAGTTGACAATTTGAATTTGATTTAGCTTATTACTCTATTGAACTTGAAATACAGGTAAAATTTTCTGAATTCTGACTAACCAAGCCGGAACTTAGAAGGGGTACTCTGATGAATGATACAAGAGGAGAGGGAGGATCCATGCCCATTATCCACACATGAGCATGAACATGAAATATGTGAACTTGTTGACTAATTGACGAAAACATCTTGCCTTCCCACAATAAGTAAACATATTCTTATTTCAATGCTTTATCAAAAAAAAAATCCTCATTCCAATACTTTCTTTTACTGATACTTAAACAAATTCACAAATCTAAAAGAATATTTGAGCATTACTTACAGGATCTATGCCGATCCTGCAACCAGGTGCTAGGACAGTGTTAAGCCACTGACTAGGAGTAGGCACCCCCATGTTACCAGCTCTCATGAGATCCCAACTAGAGTTCAACTGCTTCTCAGCCTGTTTACACACACCAAAGAGAAGAAAAACATAATTAGAAGACAGCAGATACACACAAAGGATACTAACCAAACCATTCAGCTTGCTTCCATTGAGAAAATGATCAGTAAAACTAAAGCAACCATGCATATAATACAAACCTGTAAAAAATATCGCCCATCTGTCCACAAGGCTGCTTTATCCTTGGTAACAACTGCAGTGCCTGCACTTCCTGTAAATCCTGATATATAGGCTCTTCGCATATAACATTCGGCAATGAACTCACTCTACAAATCAACACAATTCACATTTAGCAGAATTTGTAAAAAGTATTGATAGATAGTTCCATTTCTTGCCTATCTTCCCATCCACATGATACTTCCAGAACTCACTTACTACCGTCCATGAATGTATGATTAACTACCAAGGAAGGAAATCAATACTAACAAGTTCACTTCACATCACACCATATCACTGCATCAAGTGATCACTTTAAATAAGTGAAGGTTGCTTCAATTAGTAAGTAAATCATAACCTAAACAGGCAATTCTGTTAGAAACAGAGAATTTTAGAAAAATTAACTACATTATAAAGAACAGATTCTGCTATTCAGCGGGAACTAATACCAAAAATAGAAACACTATCTTGAAACTGAATCACCAGACCTACACACAAAAACATCATCAATACCTCGAAAAAGCAGTAGATTTTCCAAAGGACACTCAAAAAAGGGGAAAATTAATGGGAATTGAAGTCCACTGAAAAAAAAAAAAACAAGCAACAATCTTTACACTAACCACTCAAGAATATACCATTAATACAACCCAACTTCAAAGCAAATCAAGATCACTATCCCCACCCAACCCCCAAAAATATAGGATCTTGAATTCAAGAAAATCAAGAATACAAACCTGATGGGCGTCTTGGGAAGGAATAATATAAGCATCAACATTAACACCAGGCCTAGTAAAGATCTCACGAAGAGCACGAAGCTTGTTATCCTGTTCTTTTCCGCTACCCTTTTTCTGAAATTCCCAGGAGGGTTTAGCAGTGATGGAACTGGAACTTCGGACAGTAAGATTTGTAGATTTAGAAAGAAATTTGGGGCAAATTCCGAGTTTTCGGAAAATGGGGAGGGAGAAAGAGAGGAAACGAAAACTTCGAGGCGGATAATGGTGAAGTTTGGAAGAGCAAGTAAGCATGGTGGTGGAAACTGATAATGAAGAATCCATTGATGGAATGTTAAGTGTTTGGGCAAAAGCTAAAAGGAATCTTGATTTGAGACGCTAATATTTCTGTCAGTGTATACTCACTTTTCGGATACCATTTATACTTGTTTAAATAGAAATCTAGTTTCAAATATTTACTTCTTCAAAGTAAAAATTATCTATATTCAACTTTTTACTAAATTATACTTCCACCGATTAAAAAAAAATAATCATATTTCCTTTTTAATTTATTTCAAAAAGAATTATTTATTTTCTTTTTTGGCAATACTTTAACTTAACTTTTCACGTGGCAGGTTTAAAATCACAAGATTAAAGGGTATTTTGGTACATTTGACATAACCTTAATTTAGAACCACAAGATTAAAGTCTTTTTTCTTTTCTTAAACTCCGTTCCAAATCAAATTAGGTCATCCTTTTTTAAACGGAGGAGGTAAGTAATTTAACTTAAAACAAGTAAAAATTCTAAATTAGAATAGAAATTACTTAGCATTATTTAGTGATAAAGTTTATTATTAGATTGATTGCTCTGTGAATATTATGAGTTACAAGTGTATTATTAGGTTAATTTATTTTTTGTAAATATAAGTGTTTATTAAATTGATTTATTTATTGTGAATATCTTGTATAAGATATGCTTAAATTAATGAAGAATAATTTGGTAAGAAATTTTTACATTGAAAAATATGTTTTTATGTTTCATTAAAAGGAGTAAAATTTACAAATATTTTAGTCAAACTTTCTAATAGAATTGTCAGTTTCGCTTATGTTACAGTGCATAAAATTTACAAATATTTTAGTCAAACTTTCTAATAGAATTGTCAGTTTCGCTTATGTTACAGTGCATAAATACTTTATTTTTTGTCAAGATTACTCATGGGAACGTTTTATACTCATGTTAAATTTGTTTTCCGTTAGTTTTATCCGCTTTAATATAATAATTTATAAAATATTACTGATAAATATATTTAACGTATTTTGATAAAAAAAAATATATATTATTTTATTATAATGTTTTACATTATGAATTATTTCTGTCAAAATTCAGAAAACCTTTGCAATGCTTTTAACTTATCAAAAGTTTAACAAAACAAATTATTAAAAAAAATTAAAATCCATAAAGAAGAATACTTTAAGTTCTTAATTTACGAACAACTTGAACGGAATAATTATAAGGGAAAAGGGTCAAAAATACTCCTCAACTTTGTTTTATTGGTTAACTATATTCTTACCGTTAAAATAAAGTTATTTTTACTCCTACCATTACTAATTTCATCATTTTTGCCCCTCAATTGGATGAAAAGCCCCAAATAAGTTCAATTAAATCGATTTCAACTGAAGTTATCCAATTATCTATTTTAACTCAAACCCAAATCCGACCCACCATACTAAATAACAATAATTTAATATTAATTTTATAAACAAACCTAAAGTAAAAGCCTCAATTCTCTCTTTTTTCCTCTTACTAGAAGCTAACACTCAATTCCTTCATTTTCAATCTCATTCTCAACAAAATCAAGAATTGTCATGAAAGACAGAGGCAAAGTTGCAGTAACAAACACCATTAACGGCGAAAACACTAAGCTAGCGTTTGGCCATAGATATTCAAATATTTTTGGCAAATATTATTTGGATAAAGATTTGGTGAAATTTCACCATGTGTTTGGCCATAGAATTTGGGAAACATATTTCATTTTTTTAAGAAATATGATTTATACCCATAAGTTTTTAAAACTATCAAAACTAACCATAAATTTATATTACATAGCAAAATAGAAATCTCACGTAACAAGATTCATGACTTCCGCAACAAATCAACAAGCATCATTCCAGTAAACATTCGTACAGTGAAAAGGTCTTGGTACAAATCATGATAATGAAAATACAATTAAGATAAATTTGAAAAAAAAAAGAAGAAGAAAACAGAAGGAAATAAATATTGCAATCCCTGAAGAACCTATGCCTTATAATCTGAAAGAGTTCAAACTATTCTTTAATATAATCTTCCCATATTTTATGAACAATCTCTTCTCGATGAGCTTGCATTTCCCATATACAATTTTTTCGCAATTATAAAATCCTTTTTAGCTCTGACGTTTAGTTCTTCGTCAATGTGCTTCCTTATTGACTTATAATGCCAATTTCTATCCTTTCCGTTGCAAATATTTATAGAAAATTGTCATTATTATGAAATAATAATATTTCATTTTACTTACTTCAATATTTCCTAATAAAACTTACTAACGACTTATTTTAATTTCTTAACAGAAATAATTTTAAATTTTTTACTTATTTTAATATGTTTACCCACCCATTTATTATTTTACTTGACTTAATACTTTCTAATAAAACTTACTAATTACTTACTAAAGTATAAAATTGTTATTACTATTATTATTACTATTATTATTATTATCAAATGACAATGTTTCATTTTACTTACTTTAATATTTTCTAATAAACTTACTAATGGATTATTTTAATTCCATAATATAATTAATTATTAAATTTTAACTTATTTCATTATGTTTACCGACCCCCTCTACAATTAATTATTTTACTTACTTTAATACTTTATAATAACATTAATTAAGTAAATAAACTCTCCTCAAATTACTTTAATGCTTTAATTAAATTAAGTTAATTTCATTGTCAATATATATAAATTTAAAGGAAAAAATTTAAGTCATGTTAAATATCTTAAATATTTCACAAATATTATTGGTCTCGTGCACATCACGAGCTATATTTTACTAGTATAATAGAAAAGTGTATTAATTGAGTTAGTTGGCATATGGGGAGCTAATTGAATTGGTTGGTGTCAATAAATAGATTGTTTTTGTAAAATATAAAAGTTAGGTGTAAAAATTGAATTTTAAAACTTCCCAAATAATGAAATTTGGCCCAAATACTAGTTTTTTCTAGTATTTGGGAATTTGGAAAATTTGCCAAATAATGAGAAAGTGTATGCACAAACAAAATTTGCCAAGTTTTTCTCAAGTTTTACTTGCAAAATCTATGGCCAAACGGGCCCTAAAATTTCATATTTCAATTACTTTGTTTCATCAAATATCCCATGTATGAAACATCCAAATGCATCTCCTATTGGGATTTGTTCTTCTTGTCTCAAAGACAAATTACTCAATCTAAATTGCTCTGATCCATTATTCTCTGATGATACATAAAGAAATTCTTCAAATATAATCTATCCGCCCTCTAATAGAATCCACATATTGAAGACCATTATAAGTTGAAATTTCCTACACGAATTTTAACTCGAAAAATCACAATTATCAACTACACCTCAATCTCAAATCTAGCATTAGTAAGGGGGAAACCCCAAATTTCACGGAGTTGACAATCTGAATCGTCTGCTATACATTCCCCTAAATTCAAGCACACATTTGGCAACAACAGAGATTCAAATTTCATAACAAGTAAAATTGATCAAGATTAAAGAAAGAATGGATTAAACGATAGCTGAAAAAACTGATGACAAAATTTTCCGCTTGCAAGGAAGAAGGAGATATTGGATTGGCTTTTCACTTGTGAACAAATTTCAGCCATCAATTTTCGATCAATTTCATAGTTGAGTCTCAAATATGATTTTGATTTTAAAGATTAAAAAATATTAGTATTGTGGATCCTGTTCGGATTAGGTTTAAAATAGATAATTGGGTAATATCAGTTGAAATCGGGTTAGTTTAAGTTATTTAGGGCTTTTCATCCAATTGAGGGGCAAAAATGATGAAATTTATAATGATAGAAATAAAAATAACTTTATTTTAACGAATAAATATATAATCAACCAATAAAATAAAGTTAAAAGGTATTTTTGATCCTTCTCCCTAATTATAAATATTTATTAGTTCATTGATGTGGCATTGTGAATAAGAATATTCTTTGGTTTAAAATTCTAGTTTTGTTTATGAAAGAAATTCAAAGAGAAAAATATTTTACCTCAAATGAATCCTTAAAAAATATTTCTGTTTTAAGGTGCTCGCTCTCCTCTCCGGTCTCTGTCTCACCATTATTCTTCAGCTGATTTGCCATCATTACACAGTATATATATTTTACAGCTAAAACCACCTTTGAAATCACAAAAAGCTGCTTTTTACAATTACCCTTTTTGCTTTTCTCACGCTTGTTGATCTCCATTGCAAATCTTGAAATTACACTCTTCTTCTTAGTTCTTGCTGCTACCTCTCAGTTCTACTCATCAACAATGGCAATCATAACCGAAGAACCAGACTCCCCAAGTCCACTGAAACAACGAAAACCCCTTAAACCCACTTCAAAATCTTCTCAGTCAACCGCCCCAAAACCCATTAAACCCACAAATGCGACAAACCCATTTCATTTCTGGTTCTATTTCACCATTTCAGTCTCTCTTGTAACCCTTATATTCATGATTCTCACTTCTCTTTACCCGCAAGACCCTAAAACATGGTTTCTTAGCCTGCCCCTAAATCTACGACAACACTACGCTAAAGGGAGAAATATCAAAGTTCAAACAGCTCCTAACCAGCCACAAATTGAAGTTTTTGCTATCCAAGAAGGACCATCAAAGTCTTCTGATCAGGTACTTATTGTACATGGACTAGGATGTAGCTCTTTTGCGTTTCAAAAAGTTGTCAATTTTTTGGGTGTTAGAGGTGTTCATGCTGTTGCTATCGATCTGCCTGGTTCTGGGTTTTCGGATAAGACGATGGTTGTGGAGGAAGAGCATGTGGATGATGGGGTTCTAGGGAGGCTTAAGGATATGTATAATGAAATTCAAGAAAAGGGTATATTTTGGGGGTTTGATCAGCTTGTTGAGCAGGGATATGTAAACTATGAGGAAAATAAAATCCGGGTTTCGAAAAGAAATGTTGTTAAGGCTGTTGATTTGGGCCCTGAAGAGATTGGAAAAGTGTTGGGGCAAGTGATTGATACAATGGGATTGTCACCTGTAGATTTGGTTTTGCATGATTCAGCATTGGGTTTGACTGCTAATTGGGTTTCGGAGAACCGTGGATTGCTTAGAAGTGTGGTGGTTCTAGATAGTGCGCCTACTGGAACAGCATTGCCATTATGGGTGTTGGAAATGCCAGTGTTAAGGGATGCTGTTTTGGGATTGGGATTTGCTTTTAGGAGATTACTTGGAACGTGCTGTTCTAGATCGGTTGGTAACTTGGAGGCTGAGGGTCATAGGATTCTTTTGAACGGAAGGGATGGAAGAAGAGCTGTTGTAGGGATGGGGAAGAGCCTGAATTGTAGTTTTGATTTGAATGAATGGGCTGCTTTGGATGGAGTGAAAGGGCTACCAATGCAAGTCATTTGGTCTGATGCCTTGTCCAAGGAGTGGACCGAGGAGGGACGTCAAGTTGCTGATGCAATCCCTCAGGCAAAATTTGTCAGTCATTCTGGTGGGAGATGGCCCCAGGTGAGGATCAAGAACATGGATATTCAATTTTATTTTGTCTGAAAATGTAATTTCTTACAAGTTTGAATCTGTTTAGGAGAGCATCAAAGAGATGTGATTTTGATGATACTATTTTAACTTGCTGCCTGCTTGATGTACTAAAAGTCATAGGTTCTAGTTAAGATACCACTATGAGGCTCCCCCAGACATGGAAGGGTAGGCATATCTGATAGGTTTTTTCTAATTTACATGCTAAACCAATTAGTTTTAGCTTGAAAATTCTGATGAGACAGCAAGAAGCAATTGAATAATAATTCCAAATAATTTTCAGCTGGTGAAGATCGTTACTTCAATTTTTCTGGACACCGAACTCTAGAAGAAGACTTAAAATATTGAAATTGTGTCTCGAGGCCAAATGGTTCAAGCTGATGTGTGACCATTAAAAGGTCCTTTTTGTTTCACTTTTATTTTTAGTGTAATGAGAGAATACCAGGTTGTGAGAAAAGCAGCAGACGCAAGAAAAAGAAGACCTTAATTACTAACTGGATGGTCTGGTGCTACCTTTTCCCCTTATCGAATACATATAAATTCCCTAGTGCTCATGCCTTCAAGCTGAATCCTCCTTGATTCTAGAACTGTGTTTGACCATGCCATCCTTGATTGATATCATGATGTTATTCATGCTGTAATGACTGATCCTGTTCTCCATTCATTTAATTGCATTATTGTTTGTCACATAACTGAAGTTCGTCTCTTTTTTTGAAAAATAAAGTTCATAATTTGGCCTACATGGGTGCTTTCTCATGGATGTATTCCGGTCACGCTTGCTTATCACTTTCCTCTTGTAATCTACAGTAGACATGGTTTACTATCAAAAAAAGAAAAAGAAAATAGGGGATTCCATCCTTTTTTTCCTAAATGGTAGCCTTGAATGGTTATAGACTTAATAGTCCACCCAACCTCATTTGCAGATCAATTCATGATTACTTGGAACTGCACATGAAAGACAGCCAGATCTTCTTTATGAATTTAACAGTCTCTTCATAGTTTTGACATGGTGTCCATCTATAAGCTTTTATGGCTGAGCTTTAAACTTTCCAAACAATGGTTGTCTGTCTTGGATAGAAAATATTTGAAGAATTTAAGTCTTTCCTATATAGTCACCTCTTATATCCTCTTTAGATATATGCAAATTGCAATGTTAATTCACGTTCAGTGACTGACCATCTTATATACCTATCTGGATAGTGGGGTTGGGTAATGATCATGATGCGCTTTTCTTGTCTCTACCTGATTATAAAGGAGTAGCCTTATCTGTTGGTATAGTAGTTTTCCTAGACCACTTTACTGCAACAATTATGTGAAAAGGAGCATAGATCCATCAGTTGCATGCTCTGGATATTTATTAATGGAAAGGATTTTGAATAATTTTCAAAAGCTTTTCTTTACATGAATTATATGTATTCCTCTAAATAGCTAAGGCTCACCATTTTTCTCTTTAAAGTTGTAATTGTACTGCCCTACATACAGTATAGGGCACTTACTCAACAAAACAAAACAAAAAAAAGCATATGCTATAGCCTATAGGGCTAATTTCTTTTTGACAGTAGACATACTAATGAATTATTTGTCTATGTTGCTTGAAGATGATCTAAAACATCTTTTTTGCTGATTTTTAGGAGCATAATTCCGAGGAGATAGCTGAAAGTATCTATCAATTTGTTTCCTCCTTGCCGAAGAATGTGAAACAAACTGAAGAACCTGTACCTGAACATGTCCAGAAGATGTTTGATGAAGCGAAGAGTGCTGATCACCACCACCACCACGCTCATGATAGCCATGGCCATGAGCATGCTCATGCCGGATATATGGATGCATATGGGCTTGGTCAAGAGTGGGCCATGTGATTTGCTTTGTAGATAATGTACTCTCTTGATTGCTTTCCAAGTTTTAAGACTAGACTAGATTCATGCCCTTAAATTCCTCTCTTTTTTCCCCTCTAGCTGCATTTTCATAGTGGTGACTGGTCAGAGCTTTTCTGCTATCTAATTTTTGTTATTGTACAAGTGTTTGGCACTATGTATCCGATCTACTCAAGAGTTTGTAATGTAGTTTGAGGTGTAGTCAGATTGATGCTGGCTGCTTCACACAAATCTTTGAAATACATGTCTCTCTTTGTAAACTCTGAGATGCAATACTTGTATACTTCACTATGTCCTGTTTCAGCTTTCGACCATCCATCACAAAGCATCAAAGGCGGACAAAACCACTCACATTTCATTCTCGAGTCTATCGACTATTAGAGTGTGTTTGGCTTGAAAGAAAATATTTTTAATTTTTCATGTTTGATTGATCAATATATTATATTGAAAAAAAAATCTTAAAATGAGGAACATGACTTCCTAATAGAAGTAAAGACAACAAGTTTTCAATTGGCATTCTAAGTTCATTGCCTTCTTTCCATCACCTAGTGCTATCAACTCCCACCCCTTGACCATTTGACTGGGATAAAACATTAGTCCGAAAAATGGAAAGGGATTATAAACTAAGATCCTATTAACTCCCTCAACTCTTTTTTTTTTGTAATTTTGTGCACCTTTTTGACTTATGTGGTATCTAAATATTTCTTACGCGTTTTAATTGCGTAAAATCACGAAATGTGGTGTATAAAAAATTTAAAAAAGTATTTGAGAAAGATAATATAACTTTATTTTAATTGAGGTATGTGTCTGGATTTTGGTGCTAGTGCAGGCAGCATTTGTGCCTTGTTCCTTTCCAATACATAAATTCCCTCATTTTACAATTTCTTCCAAAATCCCCCCGCGGCTTAAATTAGTCCACGCAATATACAAACAAATACGCCGTAAGCGCACAAACACTACCGCCATCATATCTAGTGATGGGATGTTGCTGTGATGATGACGAACAGCTTCTCCAACGACTCAATCCTTCCGATATCCAAAATTCAGATCAAATTCCTCCGTCGGCATCTTCCACCACCGTCGTACACGGCGGAGAAGCCGTGATATCCCCGATGAATTCTCACTTTTCAGCCTTGATATGCCACGATACTCTACGCGCCATCCTCGAGAAACTTGCTCTCCCTGACTTGGCGCGTGCTGCGTGTGTGAGTAGAATCTGGAACTTTGTGGCCTCCGATCGTGAACTGCAGACGAAGGCATTTAAGGATCCTTGGAAGATCAAGGACGTTATAGGCGATCCTTCCTCCGGCAGCTTCTGGAGAGATAACAGCCTTTCAAAATTTGCCATTTCTCATCGCATCGTCCGTGGTGATAGTGTTGCTAGCCTCGCCGTCAAGTACTCCGTCCATGTATACTCCCTCTCTCTCTCTATACATATATGTATCTGTTTATTTATTTATTTTAATTCATTTGAAGGAGTCTTTTTTTATCTTCAATTCAAGGTCCTATTAAGTTTAAGGTGAATGATAAAAAAACTGGTGAAGAATGAACATTAGAGAAGAAAAAATACACATTTTAAGTATATGTTTCAGCTTGCTAATCACACTAAGCTTGCAGGGCACATCTGCAGTTAGGAATTTAGTAGTATATCATAGTAGGACTTAAGTCTCCACCCAATCAATGAATCATCAACATCTAACATGTGGGATACACTTGTGTAATTAATGGATAAGATTGACAATAAGCTACCAGGCACTAGAAGCAGCATTTTAAAATTATTATAGAGGCAGATATTATTACAATTTTCAGTGGACAAGCTATAACTTGATCTTAAGTCTCTTAAACTAATATGTTTGTGCTGCTAAATGATGTGGGTTTCTGGCTTCTCTAAAAAGCAACTTTGTTAAGAATTTCCTCTAATTGGCAGGTCATGGGTATAAAACGCTTGAACAATATGATGAGTGACCATGGTATATACTCGAGGGAGAGGTTACTCATTCCTGTTAGCAATCCAGACTGCCTCATCAACGGCACTTGCTATATAGAGCTGGATATATATGCAAAAAGGGAAGTGGCAGTTTTGTATCTTGATGGTGGCCCTGATCCAAAGCTTACCACAATGTTAAATAGATTGACCTCAGAGAGAAGCAAGAAAAGGGTGATAGACTCCCTAAGGAGAAGCATGCAAGTTGATGGTGAAACTGCCCAATATTACTTTGCAGTATCAGATGGTGACCCCCGATCTGCTTTCTCACAATTCTCAGAGGATCTGAGGTGGGAGAGGGAGGCAGGGTTGACTTAGCTTGTACATGTCGAAAGGGTCATCCTGGTAAGATGTGTGAATGTACCTGGTGGTAATGAGACTAGTGACGAAGGAAGTGCGGTCACAATGAGTTGCTCCCGCATCACCCATCTGGTTGCTTGCCTATAATGGTAGGTCTGCTTCAATAATGATTCTTCCTTGAAGTGATTGGAGGAAATATCTAGCTATTAGAATTGCTGTTGCTGTCAGCATAGCAAGTACATGTAGTTTATTCACTTTGTACCATATATAGTAAGATACATTCTGTTTTAGTGCTTGTATGACTGTTGAATTCCATCTGTATTCATGTTAAATGTACACCTAAATGAATGAAAACTTGTATTATCAGTAACTTGTGGAAACATATGGTCTGCGCAACAAAAAACTGGACGACACATTCACCTGATAACTCTTGGATGCAACCACAGCACTTTCTTACTGTTGCTTTTGATGTCAATAATGCTTACCATTTCACAAGAAAACTGCACGAGACATTCAGGTTCTATGGTGACTATTCCTCAATTCTATTGTATGAGCAATCATTTATTGCAATATATGAAACCAATAGATTGTTAAAACATTACTAAAGCCTGTATAGTGTGAAACACTGATCTGATTCTGAGATGATATCAGAAGCACTGAACAGAAATATTTCCACAAGAAAAAAAACTGATTTCAAGAAAATAAATTTAAAGAGCTTTGACTTAGTGGCAAGAGCTCAACTGTAATGTGTAGATTAGATGCATGTCACAAACTCAAGTCTTATGGCAAATAAAAATTACAGTGTCATATAAGATGATCCTTCCGAACTGCTTTTTTCGTCATTGAATTATGATTCAAGTACATGGTGTATTTTTGGTGTATAAAGGAAGTAGGGGCTGAGGACACAAAAAGAAGCCTCTCCCCTCTTGTATGCGGTGAACTTCCAATACAATAATCAGATTATGGCACTTCAAAAACGTACACCACAATCTATTACCAGCAGCTAAAAGGATCATTTAATTTTTTTAATGGACTACCAGCAACTAAATCGGAGCCTTGCACCTTCTGAACTACTATGAATATGTCATTCCCTTGCACGATTATTTTCAAGTGCAGCGAGCTCCTTTTCTTGTTGCTCTCTAAGATAGCCCTTGGCAGTTGTATTTACAATCTTGGCTGAGAAGTTCAAGAGCATAAGCCATACAACAGTGTTCCACACTGAACCAAGCGAAAGATCCCACTTTTTTGCCTGCAACAGAACATAGGCTTTTAATTCATGAAGTGATTATGTCGTGACTCGTGTATGCTTGCAGAGTCGTAAATTACATATTTGTTCAACACATAACAGTTGGCATCCTTGTATAAAACAGGCTCTCTAGACACAATGAGGTTGACGGGTCATGGAAAGTTTACATACCAAGGAGATCTTCAGGTGACAAGTTATGGGTGTGAACAGAGGTGTGAACAGAGACTCTGATAAGTAGTTTTATTTAGTTAAAATTTATTATTGTAATCCAAGTTGAAGAGGCTCTCAGACGGTGAAACAACACTTTTTTCTCCTCAGATGATACAAATATTTTTGGCGTAAACATGGTGTACTATAAGGCTTAGCCTTTTTTTCCTTTTATCTGACAAGTTAAATGGCTTATGCTATATTTTGATGCATGCCAACTAGATGAAAGCTAAGTTTCTTTGAACCAAACCTTCTAACACCAATAAAGCAACAGTTAAGTTCCAGATACATTCCAGCTCAGAAGGTGAAAGGATTACAGTTACCTTTAGCATAGAAAAAAACATGCATGAAACAGTAAGCATTACATTTACATTTATTTTTCTTTCCTTATGAGTCAAGTGTAGTACCTTAACACTAGACACTGGAGGGGATGCTGCCATGTACTTCTCTCTAGCGATGTGTAGTTTGGAAATGATGTTTGGCAGGAACGAGGCAACACCAGGAATGAGACCAAGCACCCGAACTAATTGATTTTCTATCAAGTCCAACAGTTGATTGTTGCAAACTGAAATAATAAATGCTGTCTGCAAAGTAACTTTCTCAAATCAACGACCAAAATTTAACATGTCAAAGAAATTGAAGCTAGCTACTGTTTTTTTTTTATAGCCATGATATTTGGGCCAGCTTTAGCCTCGACTAATTCCACGGGATACCTACCACCTCCCACGCGATCTGTAATAATCTCGTTCTTTCAGATGTACTTTAGTTCAGCATACTCTTTTTCGGACTTATATCAGTTAAAAAAGATAACATTTGGTAGATGCAGACCTGTATGTGAGTCTTAATAATTGCCTTCCCGATCAGAGTTGCTGTAAAGAATTTCCAAAATGGAATGCCAAATTGCCCACACATGATACCAGCAAGGTCAAACAGAGGATTTGGCACCTTCACAGCAAACAAAGAGAACACTTAATAGATTATCGACATTCGACACAAACATAAAGATGTATGGGCAGTAACAAATGCAACATGCATCAAAAGAAATCCCAAGGGGAGGGCCTAGTGATCAATGAAGTCCGTTGAGAACCATCAGATCTCAAGTTCAAATCCCAGCAGAGAAAAGAAAAAACACCAGGTAATTTCTTTTCATCCGTCCTAGCCTTAGTAGACAGAGATACATGATACCTACTAGTGGGAGGTGGCAGGGATCCTGTGGAATTAGTTGAGATGTGCAAGCTGACCCGGACACCACAGTTATCTCCGAATATACATAAGATACTAGAAATTTAACTTAAAGCTAGAAAAAAGGGGCATTGTGCACAGAAGTAATATTGTCCCCAAATATACAGAAAAAAGAAACATCAGAAAAGTGAAGAAAACAAAATATATCAAATCATATGTTTGTTCTTATTGTTATTAAATTGGAGCAATATAGCAGAGCAAGCAGAGACTGTAACAGAGAATATTTCACTGTTAACCAAGTGATAAAAATGAGGAAGCAGTCAAGCAGTAAAAGGTTCTTCTTTCTCACTTTTCTTTTTCTGTCCAGGGTGAGGGGGTTAGTGATCTTGTTCTAGCATAAATTTATGTTGAAAACCCTTAATGAGGGTTGACAAATAAAGCAATGTAGAGACCAAAAGGAGGGATGAAATAGACATAATTTGAAGAAAATCACTAAAGTTGATGACACAAGTCCATAACACTCCATTACAAGGACAAAATAAGGTCCCAGAAAATGTAAGAAGTGAGAGAGGATTTACCGAAGCAAGAACCAGAATTGTGAAGAAATTCAAATACTGTCGGTTAGAAAGAAGCCACTTTTTTATCTGTTTTAAGTGGTTGCTGATAATTCCAGTATCTTCTTTAGAAGCAGAATCCAAATCTTCCATAAGCTCACCTTCACGACCAGATATACTAGCTGCAATTTTGAAGAGCACGGGAAACATCAGTATTACATAACCTGGATCCGGTCACTCTGCCAGTAATGCATTACCATAAAGCAGTACTGCATAAGATAATAATTAGAACTATACTTCAAAACTTAACGAGTTTTTGTGGATAACTAGAAACATTGCAGAACTAAACAAATGCAACAAGTTGAAGACAGAAAGTTCTATTGCTCTGGAAGAAAGATGGTAAGGGGCTTAGATAAGGAATGTAGGGGTTATTGTCTATCTCAAACCTGCAGCTGAAATAACATTCCAGAGGTATTCATATCTAGTGGAAGGACTCCAAGCAGAAAGACTGAAAATAGAATACTGCTCAAAGAAGATGCCTTGCAGTCCCTATTCGAGTATTATCTTTGCCATGGATGATCACCAGTCGGTGTAATTCCAAGGGGTAGAGGCTAATAAAGAGCTAAAACTTGTAAAGTTTTCAGCAGGCCCTAAGCCAGACATGAAAATATCTCCCAACAGAATGAAAAGGATCAAGGAGGAACATCCAATTCTCTTTCTTTTCCTTTACAATGAAGTAACTATGCTTTTCCCCAAGGACTCCTGTAAGTAAGATCTTTCAAGCCGCTCTTTAGAAATAGGAAAGGTTATAAATAGGATAATGAGTATGATTGCCAAAAAGATTGTTACTGGACTTGTTGTCCCAACAGCATATGAAGAAACAGAACACATATATAACAATGTCCTGCAAAAACCTTTTATAAAAAAATATCTTGCAATACAATTACTTAAGAGTAAACAAAATTTCCAGAAGATCAAATGTGATGTAAAGCACCACTGTACAGGAAGAAATCACATTGGTAATACAGCTTACCAGCTCTAGAAATGAAGTAAGGAGGAAGCTCTCCAAGAGCTGTTCCAATACCCCACAATATAGCTTCCAACTGAATCTGGTTTAGTATGCTGGTCAATGGTACCCGTGCACCGGGTAGAGAAAATAATGGTGGGCCAAATTCAGAACAGTCCTTATCCAGCCATGAAGGACCACTTCTTAATTGAATTGTATCATATGGAGCACTTTTTATGTCAACCCTTCCGCAGCTCACAGATTTTATGGTGAATAGAGCAATATGAGGGCCCAAGTACAAGACAAAAGTGTGCAGACCAGAACCTTTAAGAACAAAGAGAGACAAAGATGAGTGAGGAATGACAAAAATATAAGCGAGAGTAAAATAAACTGCAACTGTAACTACCACCAAAGTCACTTCCAGATAATTCTATAAACAATAAAAAAAAAAACTTTCAAATGCCAGTGATGGAGCAGTAACATTCTGTTGAGAGAGAGGAACCAGAACTAAAATGACTTAAAAGCCCGAATATGATCTCTCTAATAAAGAAAGCTCATCCAGAAAAATTACAGTTCATGTACAGTAGGATAGTCAGCGCACTCAAAAATATTCTAATATGATGATCCTTATTCTGCACCAAACATGATTTTAACAGAAAAAGCACCCAAACAGTAAATTCAGTTAAGATGCTTGCTTAATATTATGGCTCAAATATTTAGAATATGGGTGTCCTTCTACATGACTGAATTTGACAACATTTTGATTATCATGCAAAAGTTTCACCAGATATCTATGTAATAGCATAAGCATGGTCATAAGAAACTCTTGACACAGACTAACACATCAAACTTCAAACACTAGCTCCCCCAAGGACTAATAGGACTATCTCTACAAATACAAAAAGCTCGAACTGCTTCAAAATGTGATCAAAAGCTACTCAAGTCCAGTTGCCAATTATTTTCTAATTTTCTGTCATTCATTTACTTTGGACAAAACACAAAAGGAGTTCAGATAAAATGCCACATTGAGGAAAAGGAGAAAAATATGTATTACATACAATAGTTCGTGCTGCTAGAGATGATCTCACGATGGGTTAAGATAGGGTCAAATAGGACCATCAGTGACAATCATACCTTAGAAGTGCATTAAAACAAATGGGGTTCAGCTAAAATACTGCATTGAAGAAATTAAGAATAATATGTATAATGTATTACCTACAATAGTCTGTCCCTGCTAGAGATGATCTCATGATTGGTTAAGGAAGGGTCAAATAGGACTACAGGTGACAGCCATAGTACATTATTAAAAGTCCTGTGACTTAAAGGCAATGCTATCAGCCAAGCACCCACTTGATAGAGAACATTGAACAGACCTCACGTTTTATAAGTATACACTGAACAGGTTTCTTTAAATTGTATAACATTATACAAAGAGCAAATGTCCACTCACCCAGGCCAATTGATGAAGCCACACCAAGAACTAGCCACCAGAGACCAAACCGTAGATACCTGAGAAGCTCCTGAACAGGCTGCAGTGTCTTGAAGAAAAGCAGGCATAGAATTAAAATAAAAGAGTAGAAGGTTAGACGCACATGCATACAACTCAGGCATGGCAAGGAGGATTGGAAGATAATCCACCAGTGCAGGAATAAAAAGTATCAATGGTTGTGTTTCTGGAGCTTCTTTCCTTCAATCACTGGACAACAAACTCCCAAATTTTTAAAGTTTTAAGAGACCAATGGATTGGGAAAGTAAAATTTATTTGCATTAGCTGATGGATAAAACTTTTATCTACAAATAATATCAATTTCATTGGCTACGGCCTAAGAATATTTGCAGCTATAAACTAATGAAGACAAATGTCTTATAAGTTATCACTGTGATGTCACATTCGGAAAGAAAAATGAAATAGAAAAGATTAACGTATAAATCTATTAAGAAAAGGAACAATTTCAAATTGCTGTTATCAGTTCTTCACTTATTTGTTGAATACTGGTTGAAGATCACTCCATGGACATAGAAAGAACTTTCTAAGTTAGTAGATTAAGTTTGAAAGAACATGCAATAAAGGGAGAGATGCCACGATTCTTAAGAATGTACATCATACTCAAACAAAGGAAACACAAAATGCTTCATTACTTGCTACCTCCTCCGCCTCACCTTAAAAAAAAGAGAAATAGCGTTTCTTACTTGAGCTATACCCTAAACCCTCTGATTTTAATTCAAAGGATTAACTATCTAAAGAACTTCATGCTAGTATAACAAAAAGAAAATTAAGAAGTTCAAGCGCCCCGGATTTAGTAGTTAACATGACAGACTAATGGGATGTTGAAATGTGTTAATCAAGCTCTACAGGTCACAAAGTATCCTCCACTATGACGAAATGCATTGTAACACAAGAATAAATGGCATACCTCCTCATACGCCCTACCACGTGTAAAAAGCAAACTCCCACCTGCGGTTGCCAGCAGTATGACCACTAGACAGCTGCACTTGATAGTGTTAACTGAAAATTGGTGAAGACACTTAAGAACAGCTAAACAAAAGAATTTAACTGTCTTTAGTGGCTGATTCGTCAGACTCAGATGCTCCAGCTCCCTATTGTGTTTGTCAAGGAGTCCTGCTGGAATATATAAATCATTTTTCCAAGTTTAAGTCACCATTCGAGATCTTGGTACTATGTATTGATAAATGAATGAGAGACTACATAGACCTTCACATGATAAACCTTTATCAAATCACTAGACACATAGGCTTCAGAAGTCATGTTCTAATATTTATTGGTAATACATTCTGCCCAGTTTCACCGATTAATTTATACTAGAAAAATGAAGTTGAACATGAAGAACAAGATATCACTCTATTACCCTGAAGGAGTTGGCATTGTGGTCAAAGTTCAAAACTAGACCTCCTGAGATTAACTCATACCCAACCCCAGATTAAGCACATCAATTTCCAGAATTTTAAAATAAGTAAACTCACTACCACTCAGTTAAAATTTCAACTAGACAATTTATACATCCACAATCCATGCCATGATTAAGTATTACTTATTACAAGAATGTTTGACAACAATCAAAATTCAAATAGCTTATGACACCATAAATCCATAAATTCACCTCATTTTCAATAAACTCAAGTAACCACCCACCTCAATTATGTAAAACTTTAATTTTGGGACATCATAAAATAATTGCAAACATTCAACTACTATGCAACTTTAAAGAATTTTTAATTTATTAAACTATTCAGAATTTAAACTTTAAAGTGATGATTCCTCTATCACACTAACTTTAAATAGTTTCTTCTTTTGTCATTAATAAAACATATAAGTCAAATTAACATCTTAAACTTTATACCCTTTCAAACACCTGACTATTATTCATCTTTTCATCAACCAATCTGATGTCAGTGGAAGAAGTTTAGTCCCAGACCACCCCTTCTCCTTTTATCCCCATTCCCAGATACCTCTTAAATAATGCATTAAAAACCCTTCAATATACATTTTTTCATTATCAGCAATCTTTAGAACAAACATTACTTTATGGATGCACCAAAAGGAGACAAACAGAAACCATACGGAAAAAAAATAAAAATTTGAACGAAACCCATGAATGCTAGAGAAATTCGCACACCCTCAAACCCCTAAAGAGTAAAAAATCACAATAAATAGAGATATCTGCACGCCCAAGAACCCTTACGAAAATTGAAGAAACCCCCGATAAACATGGATACGAAAACAGAGAATGAACTGACCAGAAGCAGAGTTGTCAACATGAAGCGGAGAATGAAGAAGTTGTTCTTGCTCTATAGACCCCATTCAAGAAACTCAGCTATGGCGAAGTGAGAAGAAAAGAAGAGAAAACTTGAAATTCCAATTTGTAAGGGATGAAGTCGAAATCAATGTACCTTGAAATATGGGATTTATTTAGAGAATATTTATATCGTCTTGGGAAAAACAAAAAGAATCGAATAAGAAAAAAAAAAAAAAAAGGAAATACTAATTTTTGTTCTTTGCTCGTGGTCGTGGATTTTTTGTTTATAAAAAAGGAAAAATGACAAAAAAGAAGTTCTCAAATTTTATTATTTTCCTAATGTCTACATTATAGTTGTTTCTGTTAAACTATTTTGGAAATTAATAAATTAACATAAAATCATATAATATAAAAATTGACAACATCTTTGAGTAGACTGGTGCAAAAATTGAATCGATCAATAAATCGAATCGAAAAAAATGTTATTGAATTATTATTACTGAGTTATCGAGTTAACATATTTTTAATAAAATTATTAAGTTATTGATATTGAGTAATGGGTTACTGGATAAATTGATAACTCATTAAGACTATAGTAAGTTACTACTATACCCTTCATAAATATTTAATATTAATAATTTTACATATCTAGACACTATATCCACACTACGGTCTACAAACTTCACACGTCATAGTACTTCTACTTTACGTTAGAAATTTTCTATTATGTTTTGATTGTTAAATGTTATTGTAGCATTCGTACTACATTTACTCTTATTGATACAACTTTTCATTATATTTCTTATTTCACTATATCAAAATATTTATTGCTGAACTGCTAGTCTCACTACATTGTGCCGAATTGTTAGAGAAATGAGAAATCATATGTTTATTTTATGAGATTTTTTATTGAGTAAATCAAAAACCTAATCGGTAATGACAAAAAATTGATAAACCAAAAAACGATAAAAAAATATTTTAGTATTTATTGTTAATTTAACATATTTAAAAATTAAAAATCGATAAATCGAACAATAATACCTAAAATGTTAAATGCTTCTTTTTAACTCTAACGCAATATCTTGCGTGCACGCCCTGTATAGTTGGGGTATGAAGTTTCAAAATTTAAATAGAATGTTGCTTAGTTTTTGAACATTAGTTTGTTGACAGTTTGTCCTTTTTCCGAAGGCAAATAAAAAAGTACTTATATTGCTTTATTTAATTGTTTACGCCATTTTCAGAATACATCTCAAAATTGTATATTTGGATCACCAAGAAAACGAGAAAATAAACACTCCCAAAAAAAAAATTATTTTTCATATTTTTATGAAAAAGTCATTTTCCCCGATATTAAGAATTTTATTTTCATTTTAAAAAATACAAAAAAATTTAAAGAACAAACTTGAGAAAAATCAAAAACATTATCGAACACATCGAGAAAGTATTAATAATTAAATACTCACAATGCTTACGTGTTATTTTTTTACAAATACTCTTTTCTTTTTTAGATTTCATTTTTGAGATTATACTAGATAAACTTATATATACATATATATATATATATATAAAATATTTATTATTTATAACAAAAATATATTTATAATACAATTTTAGTGTACAAATTTAGCGTCAAACAAGCATAATACATTTTAAAATACATGCATACACCATATTACATAGCTAATTCATTTTTAATACATAGTAGATTTATGATATTTTTGTCATGCATTGTTATATATTGTAAAAAATGAAAAGATATCATTATCAAGCGGAGTGTTTCACGCATTAGTTGGCCCCTTGTCCGTGTAAACCAAGGACGAATACTCATCGTTTACGATATGAACTATCGGGGTATCTACTCATGTTCGCTCCCCATGCTTTCGCAACTCAGCGTCAGTAGGGACCCAGAGAGCTGCCTTTGCTTTTAGCTTTCTTTCATAAATCTCTGAATTTCACCTCTACACACGAAATTTCAGTCGGTGAGCTCATTTGAGTTTACCTTTTACATTCGGCGTATCGCCAAGTACAACCTTGATTTTTCGATCCTTCAATTGTCATCCTTGCACTATCACTTTCAGTGATGATCAGCAAGATAGTCTTTCTTATTCGGCGCATCGCCTTTTAAGTCAATAATTACTTATTAAAAAATACTCATCGAAATATTATTTTTTTGGGAAATTTTTTAAAATGTCAATATTTTAACATTTAATAGGATCCATTGTCAACACTTTTAATATTTAGTAAAAATGTCAAATTTTTAGTTTATTATGTATCTTGTTTAGATTTTATTTGAAGAATATAATTGTTAACTAACAAAAAGGAGAAATTTAGGGGAGAGAATTTTTCAAAATAGGAACAATTGCTTAAAAGTCTCATCAGTTACAAAATTCAAAAGTAAACACAAATTCAAAAAATAAACACAAAGAACTCATCCCACTTGTTCATCAAAATTCTAGTATCGGTTTTTAAATTTTCATTGATAATACTCAATTTATGTTGAAATGAATTGAATTAAATCGCGTTTTTTAAATTTGTATTTTTTAGAATATTGTATCAACCTTAACAGATTGTAGTATTTTCATTATGTATGCTATTCTTTTTCTAGAATCATGTATCTTTCTTTAATCGTATTCATATGTAATGACTAGATTACATTGGAATACAATTCAAAAATTTTTTGTAATACAAATAAAAGAAAAATATATTTGGCAGTTATGTAATACAATTTTGATCACTAGGATACAATTTTAGTTTCACTATGCAAGTAAAATACCAATTTTAATTTAAATGGTAAAGTGAGCACATAAAATACAAAATTTGTTGATATACAATTATGATGAAAACATAATAAAAAGAAAACAAACTTGTTGTCATTGAAATTGAGACTAAAATACGAAATGAGCACAATAAATACTCACATCAGTTGGAATACAAAATTGACTTTGTTGGTATATCATTATGATGAACACAAAAAAATACAAACTTTTCTGAATACAACGTGAGAGTTAAATACAAAATGATCATAGTAAAATATTCACCACAATTTGATATTCAATTTTAATTTAAATCGTAAAGTGAACACATAAAATATAAAAGTTGTTGGTATACAATTATGATGAAAACATAATGAAAAAGAAATACAAACTTGTTGTTATTGAAAATTAAGATTAAAATACAAAATGAGCACAATAAATATTCACTTCAGTTGAAATCCAAATGTGACTTTGTTGGTATACCATTATGATGAATACAAAATAAAAAAAATAGAACTTATTTATATACAAAGTGATATTGAAATATAAAATAAACAAATTAAAATACAAAATTATCGTCATTTGTGTTCTAAGTTTCAATTGTGATATTTGAAAAATAGAACATTGTTGATTAAGTTGAATACCTCTAGTAATTCTCTTGGATTCTGCCATTGGAGAGTGATCTAGAGTTTATCAAACCCAAAAAGTGCTTTCAACTACAAACAATAATTTTGAACGATTTATACAAAAATAAAATCATAAAACAAATATTAAAAAACGGATAAAGATTCATATTTTAATAAAAGGGATTGTGTGAATATCTTTATAAATATATCTTTCTGAAAAAAAGAAAGAAGAAGAAGAGAGGCAGATTTTGAAATGGAGAAGAATTGGAAGATGAAAATATGAGAGAGAGAAAATATTTCATTTTTTAAAACAACATATAAGAGAGGATTAATTGAAAAAATTTGTAATTAAAATGAAATAAAATAAGAAGTAAATTAGAATACACAATTCTTTCTAAAATAATGATATTTTTAACAGTTTTACTAATATTTATAAAGAATAAAGGTTTTTACTAATTAAATTAAGTTATTTGACTAGTTTGCTAATTTTTCCTTTTTTTTCCTCATAAGGTAACTACTCAGTACTGTCCATCCTGGCCAGTGTCATGATGGGCCTAGCAGTATGAAAGGCTCCCATATTGGTCCGTACTAGTGAGCTGGACTTGCCACTAGCTTTCACTTGATACAAAAAGCCCAATACATTTTGGGCCCTCTATCTTTGACCCAACACATCTTGGGCCCTCTATCTTTGGCCCAATACAGGTCCAAAGATGTATAAAAACTCGTTTTTATTAGGAAAAAAACAAAATTAGTCTTTTTATTTATAACATTAATATTTTAATTACAAATATAACTAACTTATTACAAAATATAAATATATACACGATTTCTGTCTTATTTTTATTGGTTAGTGGACTACTTTTTTAGGAGTCATATTTTATCTTTTATTTGATTTGATTTTTAAAATCTGAATCACAATTATATTTGGATACGTTTCTTTAATAAATATTTCTTTTTCTAGCATTGATGCACTCTTTTTGCCCCATCTTTTTCAGTGTCATATTTTTCAAGAAAAGATTTGTATTTCCTTCTTGAAAATATCTCTCTCCTTGTTTCTTTCCAAAATCATCTCTTACAATATTTTTTTTTAAAAAAAAAGTTGCTTCTTGATAAATCAATCATGAGTACGAAAGTTGCTTTTGATAATACTCCTCGAAAGAGTTCTCATTTGATGAAGGCTAATATCGATGTCAACAGCCCGATTGTTTACTCAACACAAAAATTACAATTGTTAATTCGAAGAAGATTCACATTATCATAGTGAATATGATTTGTATCATCTAGTCCATAAAGTATAGAAATAATTTTTAGACACAAAAATATGTAAATATATATACACTTTGATGACCGATTTACTACGATTATTGATGATATGTTATTTTAAATAGTTATATGTATTAAGTCAATAATTAATTGTGTTGCTAGACGATTTGTGTCAAACACTAATAAACGTAACATTATTAATTAGAGCGTACGAGGTACATTATCTAGACATCTACACAGCTTAGGTTTGGTTTTTGTCAATTTAATTTTGAGCAGTGCCAATTGTTATGAGGGACCATTATTTATTAAAATTCAACAAAGAAATACATGACCTATATGAAAATTAATTATGGATGCTTTTATTGAGCTACTTTTTTAAAAATAATAAAAATAAATTCAAGATTAGCCTTTAGTAGGGCTAGTTAGAACAATATGCATTTAAATATTATATTTTATTTATTTAAATAAATTATCATACCTTTCGACCTCTAAAAGCTTGTAAAATTGAAAATTATGGATGATTTAACTTGATAATAAATAAATAAGAGAATAAATAAGTTAAAAAACATAGAATAGTAATAAGCACTTACTTTGTTGCAAAATTAAATGTAATGTGTGAGCGCACACACATATATATAAAGAATTAATTTGATATATTCTTGAATTTTGCGTGAACAATTTATATATACATATTGGATTAGAGAAAGTACTATTCCCTCCGTTCATTATACTTGATTCTACAGCTTTTTAAGGTGTCTAAGTAAATTATACGGACAATTTAAGAGACGTCGATGATTTAAGATGCATGCATGGTGGCAATGTGTTAGCAGTAATTAATAAACCCAATTATAATGCTTGGAATCTTTGGTAATAATATCATTGTCCTAATATTGCTTCATGAATATTATTCACAAATTAATAGTGGAATCATGATTGTCCTGAGATTGTCCATGAATATATTAGGTATACGTATCTTTTATATACTATATATATTGATTGTATATTTCTTATCGTTCAACATCCTTTACGTACTGAATATATAACGTATACGTATCTTCATATGTACTATATTGATTATGTCCACTTTATCCTTCAACACCCCTATATGTACTGAAAATAAGAAAATAAGTAAAAACCTTCATTAATTTCCTAAAAAACGTTTTTTCATAAATAAAAATAAAAGTATATCTATAATTTCCTTTCCGCCAAATACATGAACCTCACGAACCAAATCAAATGAGATTTGAAAATTATAATAGCGCAATTTATTGAGTATCTGAACTTTCACATTTTTAGCAAGATTTAGGAGTGAAGAGAAGAATGAGGACCTTGTTCTTACTGTTTCCCAAATAAGCTTCCAACTAATATTACAAGTATATATATATTGAACCAAAATGCACACATTTACAACATCTTGGGAAAAAAACATTATTTTCTTATTCTATATTAAGCTTAATTATGTCTTTTAAATTACTGTTTATCCATTTTTTAGTCACATACATGGTCCTTAATGAAATTTTCTTGATGTCATTTTCATTTTCATATGCAACAAATCCTAATTGTCCATCAGGGTACCCAGAGAAGGGAGTGGGAGTGGAGAAAGAAGATATAGACAAAATGCAATTTGCAGTGAATTTAGAGTTTTTAGAAGCAGAGTACTTTTTATGGGCTTCTTATGGATTTGGGCTTGATGTGGTTGCACCAAATTTGCCTATGTCTGGGCCACCTCCTATTGGTGCTAGAAAAGCAAATCTTGATCAACTTACAAACAATATTATTATGGAGTTTGCTAATCAAGAAGTTGGTCATCTAAGGTGAATTCAAATTTTGCATTTTGAAAAATTGAAATATATATGGAATCCTGAAGAATTTGGAGTATTGACGTTGCATATCCAAATTTCATATCATGATATGAAATTGCATATGGTGCGAAGTATTTATATAATTAAGTTGTGTAATGTGTTTTTGGTTGTTTTGCAGGTCACTTAACTCAACAGTTGGTGTTTTTTCAAGACCTTTGTTAGATCTTAGTGCTAAACATTTTGCAAAGATATTTGACGATGCTTTTGGACACAAATTGGTACCTCCATTTGATCCATACAGAGACAGTTTGAGCTACATGTTATCTTGCTATGTGATTCCATATGTTGGATTGGTTGGTTATGTTGGTACAAATCCCAATATCAACGGCTACGAAACCAAAAGGGTAAGTAAATATATATTCTATGCATTAATCCTCCATTCCCCCTCCCTCGATAATTTACGAAGAATGATTGCAGAGGTGGGTGATCTTAAACTTTTGACATTGATAGATCGCTCATTTTTAAAAGTAATTTCCTACAGTAAATAGCCTTTGAAAAAACTAAATACTAATAGAAAGACAACCTTCCTTCCTTATTCTTCTCCAATTCGCGACTCCTATTTTCCCCCCAAAAATAGCATGATATGAACTAGAACAATAGATACAAAGAACATACTTTACACCCTCAAAAGCAAACGATTCGAACAAATATGACTCTAAAGTTGGATGAAAAACGATAAATATATTGAAAAAGTAAAACCTTTTTCATTGCAAATAATTCCTTTTTTTTTCTTTTGTAGCTTTTGGCAGGATTATTAGGTGTTGAATCAGGACAAGACGCAGTTATCAGGATGTACCTCTATGAGAGAGCAGCGGAAATAGTTTCCCCTTATCACTATACGGTGGCTGATTTCACATCTCGTATATCAGGACTAAGAAATAAATTAGGTAATTGCGGGATCAAAGATGAAGGAATATACGTTCAGTCACCACTTGGAGCAGAGAATCGGACTAGAAGTAACGTATTATCAGCTAATTTTGGTTCACTTTCCTACAAAAGAACTCCAGCTGAGATTCTACGGATCGTGTACGGTTCTGGAGATGAACATGTGCCTGGTGGATTTTATCCTAAGGGTGCTAATGGGAAAATAGCTAAGGAATTTCTGAAATAGCCATGAGAATAATTAAATTAATCATTATCTATATATGGAATAAATTTGTATGAAATAAAATAAACATTGTAGTATGGTGTTAATTTTGAAAAAATAAACATCAAATATTATATATCATGTTGGAAAGAAAATAAAAATGTTGTGCATGAAACTATATACTCTTTCCGTTTAAAAAAGAATGTCTCTATTTTCTTTTTAGTTTGTTTGAAAAAAGAATGATCCCTTTCTTTTTTTTTGGCAACACACCAAATTTAACTTTCCACGTGGCATGTTTAATTTAAAACCACAAGATTAAAGGGCATTTTGGTACATTTGACATAACTTTAATTTAGGACCACAAGATTAAAAAGTCTTCTTTCTTTTCTTAAACTCCGTTCCAAGTCAAATTAGACAAATCTTTTTGAAATGGAGGGAGAAGAAAACAAGTAATTAAAGGTGTCCACTAATTCATCATTATATAAAGTAATAAAACAATGTTATGTTGTATGTTTTATCCATTAATTTCATTATAACTGTGTATGAAAAAGTGTATGACAGAAAGCAATTAGTTGTTAGACGATTTAAATGATGGTGACAAAAATATTTGTCTAAATAAGCATTTTTTCTTTTCTACAAGTTGGTAAGCTAACTAAGAAGGAAAAGTCGATAATCATTGTGTTGTTAGACGATCTTTATTTGCATGGCGATTTTTGTCAACCATTAACAAACGTAACATTATTGTATTCATATAAATAATTACATTATTGTACTTAATGATATTTTTATTATATATATGCAAGGCTATGTTTGAAGATATCGTCAAAGACTTTTGAGTATAATGGTTAAATAATTCTCTAATACAATGAAAAAGAAAGGTAATTTTTCAGGCTTGTTTGATCATGTGAGATGAAATTATAATATAAAATTATATGAGATGAAATTAAGATTTTATTTGAATAAGCAATTCAAACTTTTTGCTCATATAACGGTTAAATGATTCTCTAAGACAATGAAACGTCTTATAAAAATAAAGACAATTTTTTAGGCTTGTTTAATCATGTGAGATGAAATTATGATATAAAATTATATGAGATGAAATTAAGATTTTATTTGAATAAGCAATTTGAACTTTTTGCTCATAAATATTAAAATTTCATAAGTTGTGAAACTATTAAAATTACTTCAATTTTTATAAAATTTTACCAAATAAGTAGAATTTCATAACAAAAGTATAATACTCTATCACAAATTATTAAATATACAATTTTTACTGATTGAACTTTAATTCAATAAAAAATAATAATATTAGTAACAGTGTACTACTCTTTAATAAAATTGAGAAAGTTAAATCCAAGTTCAAATTAATTACTTATTATTATTGTGATAATTGGTAATTTAAATAAGCGAAAAGGATAAAAAATGCTCTTATACTATATGAAAGGAATAAAAATGTCTCGTTTATAGTTTAGCTAAAAAATGTCATTACCGCCAATACTTTGGTTTAAAAATGTCCTTAAACTATGCGAAAGAAACAAAAATACCTCCGTTTATAGTTTGATCCAAAAATGCCCTTACCGTTAATATTTTGATTTTAAAAATGCCCTTATTGTTATTTAATGGGCCAAAAATGTCCATTTTCCAAATAAATATTTTATTATTTTCTTTTTAACACATTCTTTTTTTAATATTGTTTTTTAGAGTAGCAAATTTTTATCTTACTTCAATTCAGAAAAAATAAAAAATAAAAAATATTTCTTATTTCATTATCATTGTTTTTTATCGTTATGTAAACATAAATTAATGATGGATACATTATAATCTTACATACATATACACACATACATATGACATACATTATCTATCGAAAGTACATGTAGTTATTTATGTTAATTGATAAAACGAGATTAAGAAGAAGAAAAAATATTTCCTATATTTTTATTTGTTAAAGTGATTTTAGAAGAAAGAAACAAGAATAGTGTTCTTAAATAATATTTTAATCAAGAAGATGTGTTTAAAAAAAAAATATATATATTTATTCGGAAAACAAGCATTTTAAAACTATTTTATAACTGTAAGGGCATTTCTTGATCAGAGTATTAACTACAAAGACATATTTAAACAAAATATTGACGATAACGATATTTTAAAGCTAAATTATAGATATAGGACATTTTTATTTCTTTCATGTAATTACAAAATAATTTAAACCTTTTCTTTAAGTAAAGCCAATATATCTCCAATCATACATGTTAAATATCTATGTAAATTTATAAAATTACGTACTAGAAAGAGAAATTTATTTCAATTTTCAACACATAATGTATTTTAAAATAGAAAAAAAGGGAGAGGGATTTGACAAGAAACTAAATTATTTTAAAAAACAACAAATCAAACCGCATTTCAAACTAAATTATTTTAAAAAAATTGATATTTGGTTAGGTTTGATTTTTAACTTTTAAAAATCGATATTATTTGGTTTGGTTTTGGTTTTACTAAAAAACAACAACAAAGATAACCAAATCAAACTGATAAATTAGATATATAAATTTTATAATTATTTATATAATATTCATAAATATATTAAAAATATACTGTTAAATTTTAATCAACTTAAGTCTTTAACTTTACCATTTTCTCAAGACCAACACTTTAGCCCAAGTATAACAATCTCAAATCCAAGTCCATCAAAATCCATTTTTGTCTTTACCTACTGTACTTCACATAAAATAGTAACACTTTCTCTTAAATAAATCGCTTTGTTTGTGTAATGATAACTCTAATATTGCTTAATTGTTTCACTACAAAAAAAACCTCAATTACCAACAAAAAAATTCGTTGGTAAATTGATCAAATCGGTTGACAAATTGATTTACCAACCAAATGTCAACTTATATTAATCCGTTGCTAAAAAGCTCGTCGATAAATATTACCAACCGATTTTAATTTGTTGGTAAACTTAACAACTAAAAATCAGTTGGTAAACACCCAAAGATGTTGTTATAAAATTTTGAAACATGGCCCTGAAATTTCAGTTGGTAAATTTACCAACTAATTTTTAGTTAGTATATAGTTAGTACCTTTACTAATGAATTGAAAAAGAGTTGGTAATTTTTTTTTATTCATTTTTCAATTCTTACATCGGTAATTGGTTGATAAATTTAGTAACAAAAAATTGTGTTGGTACCCACATTGGAGCCTGACTAAATCTGGATTCAGGTCGGAAAGTCTCACATTGGGTGGTAAAGCACTCCCTAACAAAGATGATTATGTACCAAACGAGAATCGAACCTGAAACCTCTTGGTTAAGAATGCAGCCTGCAGAAGTACTTACCACTACACCACAACCCTTGTTGGTAATAAACTTTAAATACGTTAGTATGATTATTTATTTTTCTAATAAAGTTACTAATTGATTGTTAGTTTATTGGTAATATATCATTCAAGTTCAATGTTAGGTTAGTAATTGATGACAATATGTTCAAAATATTATTAACCGAATGATTATTCAATAGTAAAATATTTATTAATTTAATGCATTTAAAAATCTAAGAACACGAATATAAATCCAAAAACATTAATAAATTTTATAAATCATATTTGAATGAAACAATGCAAAATCTATGATAACAAGTTAAATTAGTCTCAATATGACACATATCATTATATCATAAAATTTAATTTGTGCACGTTTACCAAAAATATTGACCGAATCTAAATTTTGGCAAAAACTTATAAGTTACAACTAAACAAAATCAAAGTTTTGCCAAAAGTTAAAAGTTAAATCGCCTAACGGTACAAACTGAATATGAAAACCTCAAAATCCGAACCAACCATCCTGTAAAGCAAAAAATGACCTTCCAGAGCTAACGGCGTTGACGAAATTCAATTTTGAGCATGTTTCCCCAAAAAATTAACCTAATTCAAATTTTACCCAAAAATTAAAAGTTAAAACTCTTAACGTCACAAATTGAAAATAAAAGTCTCAAAACCCGAACCAACCTCCTATGAGATCAAAACTGAACTAATATGGCTAACTGCGGTGACAAAATTTTAATTCGAGCACGATTACCAAAAATATTGACTAAAGTGAAATTTTGGCCAAAACTTAAAAGCTAAAATGCCTAACGACATAAACTAAAAACGAAAACCTCAATACCCAAACCTTTTTTCTTATTACATCAAAAATGACTTTTCCCATTTAACTGCACTGACGAAATTCTTATCTGGGTACGTTATCAAATGTATTGACCAAAATTAAATTTTTGCCAAAATTTATATGTTAAAAAAACTAACGGCACACAGTAAAAATGAAAGCCTCATAACCCAAACCAACCATCCTACTAGATAAAAAATAACCTTTGAAATTAATTACGCTGACGAAATTCTCATATGAGCACGTTCACAAATATAGTGACCAAAGTCAAATATTAGCCTAAACATAAATTTTAAAACACATAACGGCACAAACAAAAAACAAAAGCCTCAAAACATGAACCAACCTTCCCGTTAGATAAAAAATGATCTTTCAAAGCTAATGACACTGACGGAGTTCTAACCTGAGCATGTTTACCAAAAATATTGAACAAAGTCAAGTTTTGGTTAAAAGTTAAAAAATAAAACATCTAATGATACAAACTAAATATGAAAGCTTCAACAATAGACACTGATTTACCAAAAAACATTAACTTCAATTGGTAAATTTACTAACTATTAAAATATAAGTTAGTAATTAATAATTTACCGATAATTTTATCAGAATTGGTAATAGTTACTATTTAATTAAACATTCATATGTAATATTACCAACTAATAATTAATATGTTAGTAAATTTTACCAATGGATTAGTGATCGGTTGGTATATTACCAACTATTTTAATGATGTTAGTAATTTACAAACTACAATCTTTATTCGTCGGCAAATTTTTCAACTAATTTGATATTGGTTGGCAAGTTTACCAACATACATTTCATTACTAATTTACAAACACATTTATATTTGGTTGGTAAATTTAGCAATACAATCTTGTCGTTGGTAAATGTTTGGTTAGTGATTCATTGGTAATATGTTAATAAATTATATAAATAATTTTTTATCATATTTATCAATCGATATATACTTCGTTGGTAATATTACCAACAAAAAGTGTGCGTTAGTAATATTTCTGTTGGTAATCCATTGATAAATGTTGCTAAATTTGGCGCAATTTTTTCCCGCCGTATTTACCAACTAAAATACTTAGTTAATAAGATTTATGTTGGTAATCTGTTAGAATTTGGTTGGTAAGTCTTAAAATATTATTCAGTTTAGAAATATGTTGGTAATTTGTTAGTAGAATACTAACCAAATTAAGTTGTTATTAAAATCTATTGGCAATTTGAGGTTTTTTTTGTAGTGTTTGACTAAATCGACAATTGTTTTTCTGTAGATTGTTCATGTACTTGGTATTTGTGTCTATCGAGATACGTACGTCGTCAAAAAAATTATTACTTTCAAATCGAATAAACCAGAAAATTGAACCAAAGCGAACCAAATCGACAATAACCAAACCGATATTTTTTTTTTCGTTTTGTTTTGTTTGGTTTTAGAAATTTGAAAAACCGACTAGATTGAAGGTGAAGAAGGAAAAGGAGTGCGCAGTAGAATGAGAGACCTTAAAGATGCAGCAGCCAAAGTGCTAAGTGAAGATGGTTCTTCTACAAAAGCATTAGCTGAATTGGCTACTAAATTGAAGAAAAAAGTGTCAAATAATTGATGTAGCTAACCATTATTTTGTTGGACTCCTCTAGTATACTAGTTATCGTGCCCACGATAAATGCTAGGTACACAACTCTCCTATGTCTCTAGCTAGTTCCATTTCTAGTTAGTATTAGTAATAATTGTCCTTTCCAATTGAAAAGTTGGACATGTTTCGGCTTATGACTTTGTGTACATCTCCTATTCTAATATTAATCGTTATAAAAAATTGAATTTGTTTTGAATTATATTCTTACTACTACAATTAGTGTATGTATGATCATGGTTATTAAATATTATGCAAAAAGTCGAAATGAATACTTACATAATATTTTGATTAACAAATTTATGTAGCTAGGTTATTGATTGCTGTATTATGAAGTAGTAGGTAATTAGGAGGATGAGATCATCAGTCATCAGCAGGGAAAGAGGACCCAACCATTAAGAAATTGTGTGAAAATCATGGTAGGCACTAATTGGGACTAAATGGAGTAGTTGGTGGGATTGAAGGGTTTCTTTTTCAGTAATTCTGTTCATGATGATCAGTACTGTTACTTTCTTACTCTCATGACATGACCAATTTAGATCATTATTTTTATCGATTTAAACTTTTAGATAACACATTCATACATATGATATAAATCACATACACACCCAATTTTGTTTCACTCATTTGAATGTGGACATAAAATGATAGTTTTTCTGTTCATAATGAAGTTAGGGGTCGTTTGGTACAAAGATCAATAATGCAGGGATTGATAATGCAGGGATTAGTAATGCATGGATTATTATTATCAAGTGTTTGGTTCATTGTTTTTTAACTAGTTTTGTGTGTGGTTTAAAGCTCTACAAAAAAATTCTTTCCAATTATACCCTTGAGTTGTTATGGGTTTTTTGTATTTCATGTAATTGGGTCGAGGTAGATAATTGACGGATAATATTATTTTTCATAGCATTTTTAACTAGATAGGAGAATAAAACTTTATTATAATATTCACTACGTTCTCACTTAAATTATTTGAGAGTAAATAATTGTCATTTATAAATTGGAGTTAATATCTCAAAAGGTCACACAACTATAATAATATATAGAGAAAATTTATTGAACTTTGTTTTGTATCAATAATTTTTTTAAAAAACTGTTTATCCTAAAATAAAATAAAAATAAACAATAGATATAGCAAAATTAATTAAACTATTTTTATACTCGAGATGTTTTATTTATATGTTTATGCTCTTGTTTTAGACTACTTGTGTAATGTTTAAGGAACTTCCGTTAAGAGACAATATTTGACTTATGAATTGTTCTTAAATTCATACATCAACATTAGCATATTAGTCGGATTATCATATTTTATATTAATAATAAGTAGATTAAATAACTAATGTTTTAGAAATAAAAAGTTATATCTAAATAATAAAATTTGCAAATTAATTTATTTAAATAAATTTATTAGTATAAATATAAAATATAAAATCAAGAAAATAAACAAAATGATTAAAAGGATTTGAGGGGTATTTTTGTCTTTAGCTAGATTAGTCCCATGGTATTAAATTAATACCACCAAATGGAAGGTATTAGTTATACACCCTCTAATACCATGTAGGGTGTATAACTAATCCATGGATTGATTCAAAATTCCTACCAAACATAGAATTAAATAATACCACACTTAATACTTGGACTATTTTTTCTAGTACTCCCTACCAAACGACCCCTTAGAGTATTGACTTTGCATATTCTTAAGAAATTACAAATAAAGAATAATTTACTATATTACTCATTAAAAGTAAATATAATATTTTTAAAAATATAATAGAAAAATAAGTATAATTAATGATAACAGTAAAATAGAAACTAATATAAAATTATTTGTTAATTTTATAAAAATAAGCATATATTATTGCACATTCTAAAACAATATAATAAATAACATATATTATCTAATTTCTTAAAAATCATAAATAAGAACAATGGAAATATATATGTTGGGAAAAGAAAACATGTTCAATTTAATTTTTTTGTTCAAGTACTGCAATTAAACGTTGCCCAAAGTCCCAAACTCAACCGCAGGGGCTAATGAACATTATATCTTTCACTCAATTTGGAGAAAAAAATATAAAATCAAATCCACATATTTTCTGGTATATCTTGGACACTATGTAAATTAAAAAGGTCAATGCTTTTACTTAATTTTTTCTGGAAGTAAAGTGCTCATTTGTATGCTAACAATACAAACTTAATTAAGTTGATTTTATCCGTCAAAGTAAAAAATATTTTACACAACTCAGTAAATCAATTCATGCAAAAAGAGTATTTACACGTAAATATTAATTAGTAAGTTGATAAAAATATATTGTAATTTACTTGGTTAATCTTTATTTGGTGTGAGAAATTATTTACACCAACTGATGTGGGTAAATAACTCATGATAGGGAAATTTAGAGAAATTGATATAGTTGTCTTTGCGTGACTTGTAAATAAATAAGTAAATAACGGGTAGGTTGTCTACATCTACTCTCCTGTACATCCTTATTTCACGTGAATACGAAATGTTTTTGTTTTAACTGATTTGTATTATATTACTTAGGGTACACAGGGGCGAAGCTGCGTAGGTTTCAGGGCGTTTAACAGGGGCGGCTGACAAGGTATAAAAAAAAGACCCTTGCCTTAATTAGGCCCTCAATTTTAGGGGGCCCCATTTTTAAAGGATAATTAGGTAAATAAAAAAAATTACATAAAAATCCAAACGGTAAAAAAAAAATATTGGAAACATTAAAGTGATTTGACTTTTCAACTTTTCAAAAAGTTTTGTACTCTTCTTTAATCCAATTTTTTATTTTTATTTTTATATATATTTTACCATCCTCTCTTCTATTTCTTCTCACTTTCTCTTTTCTAATTTGATATATCTCTTCTTCAAATCAAATTTCAAAACTTAAGAACTTACTTACTCTATTGATAGTTTATATTTTAATTTTGAAGAAAAATAATTGCAGCAGCTCAATTCATTTTTGGAAATCAAGTTTCATAGCTTTTGAATCCGGTAATATCATTCTAATTTCTAATATTATTTTTGTTTTGTGTCTTGTGCTTATTATATTTTTTATTTGATTTTAATATGTCAACTAGAAAATATGAATTCGGTCATTCAAAACTTAAAAAAAAAAAAAAGTCGATAACTTGATAAAATCTCAAAAAGGTGCTCTTGATAAATTTTTGGAAAGTAATGTTAAAATTAAATCAAAAAACGTAGGGGAATGCTCTTTAGAAGAACAAGTTACTAACTTTGTTGAAGTTGAGTTAGATAATGATATAAATAAAAAAGAAGAAGAAGGAGAAGAAATTAGTGAAAAGTCGGATATAGATTCCCAAGAAAATCAAGAACTCATAAATGAATTAAATAGTCATAATCCTAAAAATATCTATGATCCTAGTCAATGGAATATTATTGATACAAAGTTAAGAGATTTATTAGTAGAAAAGGGACCGATTAGAATTATCGACACATGTTTTCCAAAAGATAAATTTTTAAGGCACTTTTCTACTACATATTATTTTCAAAAGTTGGCAAATGGAGAAAGACATGAAAGAAGATGGTTGGTTTATTTCAAAGATTTGAATAAGGTATTTTATTTTTGTTGTAAGTTATTTAATACGACTTTTAATGCAAAGAATAATAAGTTAGCTAATGAAAGTAGTAGAGATTGGAAAAATCTTACTACTAAGCTTAGAACTCATGTAACAACTAACCAACATATTATTAATATGAGTTCATGGATTGATTTAGAATTTAGATTGCGTAATAATAAAACAATCGATAAAAACATTCAAAGAGATTGACTGCACAAAAATTATTAACAATTTTGCATCTCAAAAAGCTAGAAAAATAGATTTAAAATAAATCATTTATAAATTTTTTAAGGCCTCTAATTTGATTTTGGCCTTAGGCCACCAACGGGTTTGAGCCGCCCCTGATGTTTAATTGGACATCCTTCATCGAAAAATTATACTATATAATATATATATACGAAAAGTTTCGACTTTATATTGGTATATATAGAAACTGGATACCAAAAAATAACAAAATAATGCGCAGTAAAGTTGGCAATAGACGACGCAATTCTATTCTTTGCCCCGATCGATTCCCCGCATGAGTGTTATATTGGCTCTCCAGGGACGTATGTTCGAATCCCACTAACGCTAATTATTTTTTTCTTAATTAAAATTTAATGATTTCCTTGAATTTAATGTTTTTTCTCTTTGGATTTTTTTCAATTAAAATTAAATTATTTCCTTAAATTTTAATATCTTTTCCTTATGGAATAAGATTTCCTTAAATTTTAATATTTTTTCTTATGGAACAAGATTTTCTTTCCCCATAAATAGGACACTCATTTACCCAAATTACATTATCGATGTTCGCGATATTAATAAAAATTTAATGATTTAGGTGGACTTGGTGAACATTCGAGAAAATTGATAGAGACAAAGAAAAGCTTAACTTATCCACTTATATTTCGCTTAGTGAAATTTGCTTTGCTTTTGCAAGTTGATACTACAACCGTTGAAAGTGCTTTCTCGGCAATGAAGTATATTAAAAATGGCCTGCAAAATCGAATGTATGATGAGTTTTTTGACGGTTGTATAGTGTCTTAGGTAGCAATGAAAGTATTTCGTAATATTTCTAATAAGTCTATTATACAAAACATTTTAGGGTATGAAACCTCGTCGAAAACAATTGTAATAATATATTTAAGTTATGTTTTCAATAGTAGCTTATTTTATTCATGTCAGTTTTTGAATTATACACTTGTAATTCTTTTAAAAATATTCTTATATTTAATTAAATATTGCTTGACTTGATTATTTATTTTGATAAGTTAAATAGTCATTTTTTATTTTTTTTTAAAAATTACTATTAAAATTTTGGACATCCTTCATTAAATTTCTAACTACGCCACTGATGTACACTTATCTACTTGTACAACTTTATATAAATTTAACTGTTTATTTGTGCAGGCTTAAAGTTAGAGAACATATATGCGATCTATTATGACTTTGTTATTTCATTGGGAATGATATGAATTTTGTTTGAGTTGCAGCAAATGGTTTAGAAGGGAAACTCAGCAATCCATCATACTTGGAGAATTGGATTACAAACATTACTCCAGTAGTTGCAGGGGAATCAACTTTTAGTGTTACATTTGATTGGGATCACAAAGAGTTTGGAGTTCCAGGAGCATTTATTATCAAAAATTTACATTTCAGTGAATTCTTCCTCAAGTCACTCACACTCGAACATGTTCCTCATCATGGAAAAATCCATTTTGTATGCAATTCTTGGGCTTATCCTGCTTCTAAATACATGTCTGACCGCATTTTCTTCGCCAATCAGGTATGATTATCTTGTTTATTAGACATGTAACAAGACTCTAACTATGTATTTGTCTAACACATACTTTGAATTGTTGAATTAGGTTTATCTCTCAAGTGAAACACCAGAATTGTTACGAAAATACCGAGAAAATGAACTAGTAGCTTTGAGAGGAGATGGAACTGGAAAGCTTGAAGAATGGGACAGGGTTTATGACTATGCTTATTACAATGACTTGGGTGATCCAGACAAAGGCGAACAGTATGCTAGGCCTGTCCTTGGAGGATCATCTGAGTATCCTTATCCTCGTAGAGGCAGGACAGGTCGCAAACCAACCAAGACAAGTTAAGACAATCACAGTATAATAGTCTCAACTTGATTGACAAATTAAGTTGTCTTGACATTTGCCTTTTACTGCTTACAGATCCTAATACCGAGAGCAAGATCCCATTGCTTATGAGCTTAGATATATATGTTACTTAATATCAGAGGAGTGGCTGTTGAGGACTCAAGCTCCCCACACTGATTCAGGACTATCCATATGCTGTTGATGGGTTGGAAATTGGTCAGCAATCAAAAGTTGGGTAACAGAATATTGCCACTACTATTACAAATCAGATGACGCGGTACAGAAAGACACTGAACTCCAAGCTTGGTGGAAGGAGGTCCGCGAAGAAGGACATGGTGATAAGAAAGATGAGGCTTGGTGGCCTAAAATGCAAAGTGTGCAAGAGCTCATAGATTCCTGCACCATCACTATATGGATAGCTTCAGCACTTCATACGGCAGTTAATTTTGGGCAATACCCTTATGCTGGTTATCTCCCTAATCGTCCTACATTAAGCCGGAAATTCATGCCAGAGCCAGGAAGTGCTGAAGAGAAATCCAGATAATGTATTCCTCAAAACAATCACTCCTCAGCTGCAGACATTGGTTGGAATTTCCCTTATAGAGCTCTTGTCAAGGCATGCTTCGGATACCCTTTACCTCGGACAGAGGGACTCACCTGAATGGACAAAGGATCAAGAACCACTTTTAGCTTTTACCTATCAGAGTTAAGCATACTAGATTACAGCGGTGTGAAATTCTTACATTCTTTGGTGGTTGCTACTGTTCTATTCCTTTCAAGGTTTATACTACAACCAAATGCACATGGAGTGCAACTATTTGAAGGAATGTATTCTTATCCTACATGACTTGCAATTAATTGTTGATGCTCTAAGATTTATATCAGATGTGAGAGAGAAAGAGAAAGAGATGGGTTTGCTGTTATTTAGTATCGTGGGTCTGGTTTAGGTTAAAATATAAAATTGATAATTTCAATTGATAATGGATTAATTAGGTTAATTTGGGATTTTTCATCCAAATGAGAGGTATAAATGATGAAATTAGTAACGAAAGATGTAAAAATAACTTTTATTTAACGGAAAAGGTATAGTCAACCAATAAAACAAAGTTGTGAGGGGTATTGATAATATCATTAAATATTTACTACTCTCTCCATTATATATTGATTGAATTTTCAAGACATTTTTCAAATTAACTTAATTGTTCAATCTTCAAAGTTATTTTAAAAATATTCTTTCAATTTTACCCTTCATTTGTATTTTCAATATGATAGACTCCAATAAACTTGACAATAGTTAATAAGGCTAAAAATTGAATATTGACTTATCTAATATCTGTGGGAATACTCCAAGATCTTGCTTAAGTTTGGATAAAATTTACTCGCACTGGTGTTTACACCATACGAAACCATATGAAAAAATAAAAAAGTTGAACGAAACCCATGAATGCTAGAGAAATTTGCACACCAAAAATAAAAAAGAAAACACTAAAAATAGAGCACCCTTATAAAAATGGAAGAAAAAGATAGATAAATATGGATCCAAAAACAGAGAACAAACTGACCAGAAACATAATTATGTGTATTATAAAAAAACATAATATTAAGAAAGAACAAATCAAGAAAGGACATTTTGATATTATCTTTTTAATTTTTTTAATTATTTATCTATTTTGATAAATTTAGAAAAGATAATTATGTGTATTATATTCTCAAATAATTATTTTAAATAAAATAGAATTTTTTAAAAATCTTAAGTATGTAATTCATCGATTTCATAATTAATAAAAATAAAATACTCTTTCTCTCTTCCATTTTATATGTCATACCTTTCTATAAATAGTTGGACCATAATACTTATCATTTTATAAAATTTATGCATAAATTACCATATTTTTCCTATTATATTCTTGATAGAGTAGTTAATTAATCTCGAAAAGAATTTATCATCTATTATAAAGTTGACTTAAGAAAACATTAAATAAAGATAGAGGAGTAAAATTACATCATTTCTTCATGGAAATGCAAAGTAAAAAAGATATCATATAAAATAAAACGAACTCAATCATTATTTTCTTAATAGATGTACTAATTTAAAGTAAACAAGTAATTAGAAACCTTTTGAGAAATATTAAATGCATCTGTTTACTCTTAACGCAATATCTAGCGTGCACGCACTGTATAATTTCAAACTTAAATGGAATGTTGCTTAGATTTTGAACATTAGTTTGTTGATAGTTTTGTCCTTTTTCCGAAGCAAAAAAAAAAAAGTATTTATTGCTTTATTTAATTGTTTAGGTCATATTCAGAAGGGAAAAGGGTCAAAATTACTCTTAACTTTGATTTATTGTTTAAATTTATCTTTATCGTTAAAATAAAGTTAATTTTACCCCTCCTGTTACTAATTTCACCAAATTTATTCCTCATTAGATGGATTGACCCAAATTTACCCGAATTTACCTCTTTGATATATTTAATGGAGATTTGGGAGAATGGGTAAATGGGTATAGGAGATTTGAAAGAATGAGGTCGGGTTATTTTAAATGATCGGGTTAATGGATTAAAATAAGGAATAGTTTTTTTTGAAAAAAATCGGGTCAATTTGGGTTAATCCATCTATTGAGGGGTAAATTTGGTGAAATTAGTAACAGGAGGGGTATAATTAACTTTATTTTAGCGACGAGGGGTAAAATTAACTTTATTTTAATGGCGTGGGGTAAAATAAACTTTATTTTAATGGCGAAGATAAATTTAAATAATAAATCAAAGTTGAAGGATATTTTTGACCCTTTTCCCTATTCAGAATACACCTCAACGTCGTATGCTTGAATCATCAAGAAAGCAAGAAAATAAAAGCTAGTAGAAAACAAATTTACTTTTCATATTTTTATTGAGAAAGTTATTTTTTCCAATATTAAGAATCTTATTTTCATAAAAAAAATTAACGAACGAACTTGAGAAAATCAAATACATTATCGAACATGCCCAGAAAGTATTAAAATTAAATACTTAGAATCCTTACATGCTATTACACTCTTTTTTTTAAAAAAAAAAAAATATATTTGTGAGATTATACTAAATATGTTGTATGGTCAAGTGTTATTTTTCGTGAGAAACCTACACATAAATGTTATATTAAGAGAATATTTACTATTTATAACAATAAGATCTTTTTCTTCATGAGATACTTATAATACAGTTTTAATGTGTAAATTTATTGTTAAACAAGCACAATACATTTAAAACACTTGTAATACATTCATATTACATATATAATTCATTTTTAATATATGGTAAATTTATCATAATATTGTCATGCATTGGTATATATTATACTCTCTCCATCCCATTTTATGTGACACCATTTCTTTTTTGGTCAGTCCCAAAAAGGATTTCACATTTTCTTTTATGGTAAGTATTTAAATGTTACAATTCCTCTTTTAACCTTGTTGGTTCCATTTAATTTTAAACATAACACTCTAATACATTTATGAGGAGAGGGAAAAATGAATTTACTTTTTGGAAGGGCAATTTGGTAAACATTCAAACTCTTCATTATTTTTTAAACTCCGTGCCTGATCAAATGCTGCCACAAAAATGGAATGGAGGGAATCATAAATTAAACGGAAAAGGACCTAAAATACCCTCGAAGTATTGAAATGGTACAAAATTACCCTTCATCCACCTATTGGCTCCAAAATGCCCTTTTCATCTACCTATTGGCTCCAAAATACCCTTGTCATCCACTTTTGGATTCAAAATTGACCACTTATTTAACTATTTTAAAATTAAACTATTTAAATGTATTTTTAAAATACTTGGCGCTCAACTATTGGTTATAATTTAATTTCTTAATATAATTTATAAATCAACCACTACCCGCTCATTATTAACTAAACCCCACCCAATTAATAAACCAATTATAATATCAAAATTGTCATAAACACTACTAAAAATGACGAAATTATAAATTTCTGAAAATGACATCCAAAATTATTCGAGTCTGAATCAAAGCCCCAATTAACTTTAGGTTGAGCCCCTTATTTAGGAGGACACTTTCAATAGGATTCTATATCAAGCTTGAATTCGAAATTTATAATTAAAGGTAAAGAAGTAGTACATCCCGAATTAATTCATGCACTTTTTTTTAATATAATTTTATAAATATTTATGGTTTGTTTTAAAACCTTTAATATATATATTTTTTAAAATTATCTATGAATTAACATCACATAATTGAAACGAAAGAATAATTAAGATGAACATAGTCAGACTTTTAAGTTTATCATTAATTTTTATTTAGACACTTCAATGCATGATAATTTACTTCTATAGATATTTTCGCCTCAAATTTTTAAAAACTCTCATTGGAAGTAGCTTTCTTGTTGTTGCATTAGTAATGTGACGGATTTATTAATTTGGTGGGATTTAATTAGTAATGGATGTGTAGTGGATTGATTTATAAATTATACGAATAAGTTAAATTATAACCAATAGTTGAGCGCCAAGTATTTTAAGAATATACTTAAATAGTTTAAATTTAAAACCGTTAAATAAGTGGTCAATTTTGAACCCAAATGTGGATGACAAGGGTATTTTGGAGCCAATAGGTTGGTGGGAAGGGTATTTTGGAGCCAATAGATGGATGAAGGGTAATTTTGTACCATTTTCAATACTTCGAGGATATTTTAGCCCCTTTATTAATAATTTATTAAAAAATACTCATCGAAATATTTATGGGCAACTTTCACATATAGCAAATAAAAAGTTTATATTTGTATGCTATAGCAAAGTTTGCATAATTGCGCTCCATAGCAAACATAGAAACTGTATAATTCGCTATACATATACAGTTGAAGCAAATTGTATAAAACAAAGTGTATAAAACGAGAAAGAGAAAGACATTTGGGCAGAGAACTGTATAAAAACGAATTGTATAAAACGAATTGTATGATTATAAGTGTATAGAACGATTATATACAATTTGAATTTGTATAAAATGAGAAAGAGAGAAAGACAAAAGAGACTTGACAGAGAATATACAATTGAATCAAATTGTATAAAACGAGAAATAGAGAAATTAGATATAATTTGAAATTTGTATAAAACGAGAAAGAGAGAAAGGCAAAAGAAACTGGACAGGGGAGTATTTTTATTGTATAATTATAAGTGTATAGGACGAAAATATATGTACTTGCATGTGTATATACAATTTTTTCACGCTTTATACAAATAGAAACACAATTTATACATTTCGCTTCTGTTTGTATAAGTGAGAAAGGCGAGGGTGGCGAGCGAGATTTGGGAGAGTGGCGAACGAGATCTGAAAGAGGGGAGAGAGGGAAACAAAAATATATGTATTTATACAATTTCCTCTGCTTTATACAAATAAAAACAATTTTTATACACTTATGTTTGTATAAAAAGTGAGGAAGTGAGCGATAGATTGGAGGAGAGTGGCGAGCGAGATATCTGGGAGAGAGGGGACTGACAATTTTTGGCAAACGTTTGCTATGGATCACAATTAAATCAAACCCTAGCTACTCCATTTATTTTAGGTTATTAGTTTGCTATTATATATAATTATCCCAATATTTATTGACAACAGTGACAAAGTAACTACTTGGTACTATCTACCCTGGCCCAGTGTTATGATGGGCCTAACAGTATGAAAGGGTTCCATATTGGGCCATTCTAGTGAGCTGGACCAGCCACTAGCTTTCACTTGATACAATGAGCCCAATACATCTTGGCCCAACACTCACATCCAAAGAGGTGTAAAAACACGGTTTTATTTAAGAAAAAATAAAATTATGTTGGAGGTTAAGTATTATAATTAAGATGTTTCTAATTCAATTTTTTTTTTTTAAATTGAGATAATTCCTCCTTTAAGAAACGTGGAGACGAGTCAACTTTGGCCATTATGGTTGTCCGGCCCTCTCGATGACACGTTCATTAAGATATATGATATTTGACTTGATTAAGATATATAATATCTGACTCGATTATTGATAGAGGAAATAGACCAGTCATTCTGTGCGTTGTATTTCTCTTTCATTTAGTTCTTTTTTTTTTGGTTTTAGGACACAATTCCCCGACTTTGATATTGAGTCAATAATTAAAGTTAATGAATTTTAAACTGGCTAATAATTTATTTTATTTATTGAGTTTGTAATTAAATATTTATATTCATATAATAAAATTTCTAATACAGGTATATAACGTTTGAGCAAAAATCATTAAATTTTATCTAAACTAGTACTAACATTATAGCTTCCTCATAACTCCACGTGCTTTATTTTTTGCATTATTTGAATTATTATAATTTGTACAAAGTGTATGAGGCGACTTCACATTGTATCATGCCACTTGGTGCAACTTGTGGCTTTGATCTGTCCACAACTAGTCCTTTTCTATGAGTTGGTAGTAATTTATCAACTCTTAACATTATGGTCTAAAGATTTCTTTTGGACTAATTAATATTTTTACGAGTGATTATCACAATTTAAAGATCTTGTAATAAAAAAAGTTAAATTTGAGAAAATAATATAGTCTAAAATTTTATTGACGTTGGATTATAATTCAGTATTTTGTCATTCCAATGAATATATTTTAAGCTAAGGTATTTTTTTTCTCTACAATTAAGTTGAATTGTTTTTCTGTAATACGGTGAAGCTTTTCGTTTAGAATGTTAATCTAATAATCTGTTGGTTCAGTAGTCTCGACTCGCCATGAACTACTTAAATAAAGAAGCAACAAAATTTAAATAATTTTTCTAAACAAAAGTAATTCGTTGTTAGATGATTTTAAGTGACGGTAAATAAAATATAGGTCTAAATAAGCATTTTTCCTTTTCTACAAGTTGGTAAGCTAATCTAAGAAGCAAAAGTCAATAATCATTTTTGTTGCTAGACAACGATCTTGATTTGCATGGAGATTTTTGTCAACCATTAATAAATGTAACATTATTGTATTCATAAATGATTACATTATTGTACTTTATGATATTTTTATTGTATATACGCAAGACCATGTCTAAAGATCTTGTCAAAGACTTATGAGTTTTGAGTATAATGGTTAAATGATTCTCTAAGACAACCAACGTGTTATAGATTAAAAGGTAAATTTTCAGGGTCGTTTGATCACGTGAGATGAAATCATAATATGAAATAAAAGATCTATTTGAATATACATTTTAAATTTTTTGCTGATAAAATACAAAATTTTCATAAGTTGTGAAATTACTTCAATTTTCATACGATCTTATCAAATAAGTAAAAATTCATAACAAAAGTATAATATAATATCACAAATTATTATAAAAAATACAATATTTACTGATTAAACTTTAATTCAATAAAAAAAAGCTAAATATTAGTAATAGTGTACTTCTCTTTAGCAAAATTAAGAAAGTTAAATTACTTATTATTATGATGATAACTGATAATTTAAATAAATTCAATATATCTCCTATCCTACATGTTACATATCTACGTGAATTTATAAAATTACGTACTAGAAAGAGTTGATCTACAAATAGATAATTTATTTCAATTTTCAACACAGGATATATTTTAAAATAGAAAAGAAAAGGAGAGGGATTTGAGAAGAAACTAATAATATTAGAAAAAAATAGGATTCAACTTTACTAGTCCACTAGTTTTTTAGTGGTACACAATTGTCCACATAGGCAGCATGAGAAAATTAGTTCGAATGCATTTAATCACGTCTTCCATAATTAGAACTCATATTTTACTGGAGAAAGAGTTGTTTCTTATATTTTTAATTGTCATATTTAATTAAAAATTTAAATTATAAAAAGATAATTAATTAATATTTTATATTTTTGTCAAATTAATTTATAAAAAGATATAATTTATAATACTTTTTAAATTAATTTGAATATCTAAACCTTTTATTAAAGAAATAATATATCTAATTTAATTTTAATAATTAATCGAATTAAATTTTGAAAAGCGTATGAAAGTGGAAGTGGACGGAGTAATATTTATTACTTAGGAAAAAGGGGAAAATATGAAAGTTGAGAAGACGATGACAAATGACTTTTGCAAGTCATATTTCAATGAGTATTTTCAATTAAAATAAATTTTCTAATTAGTAAAAAAATACAGTGACATTTAAGGAAGATTTCCGAAAAGAAAAATATGTTCCTTCCATCCATTTTAATTATTGTTTTAGGTTAATCAGATATAGTCGTAAATATTTAAATTAGCTAGTTTTGATCATTTGAATATTTTCGTATAGCCACTTCTACTAACTTTGACATGTAGGATTTCTTACTTTTTTTAGAATATAAAGTGTTAAAGATATAAAATTATAAAAGAGAATAATCGTAAATGTTGATGCTCGTCATGTACGACAGCACGAATAGAAGTGAGCCCATAGATGAATTTAAAATTTCTAAACCATAATTGCATGTAAAAAATAATTATATTAAGTGAAAATTCTAGGTGAATAATTTAACATTCATCAAATACACAATTTAATCTTTTTATAACCTAGGAATCTAACATATAATATTATATTAATTTTATGATATATACCTAAAATAGTTAATATTACAGATAGACCCAATTTCACTTTCCATTGGCTCCAGTGTACGACAAATAATTTAATTTCAAAAGGCCAATTAAAAAAAGAGACCAATGGATCTTTTGTCTTCTTTTATTTTTCTTTCCCTATTTTCCACTTGTAATTAAATTCTTTATTTTCTTCCTATAAATATGAGACATATCTCTCTTGAAACTTCACAACCAAACTCAGCATAATTTTCTCTCTTTTTTCTTGTTTGCTAAGAAAGTTATCAAAATGATTTTGAATAAAATTGTGGATTCCATTACTGGAAAAGATGATGGGAAAAAGGTGAAAGGAACCGTTGTGTTAATGAAAAAAAATGTTTTGGACTTTACTGATGTAACTGCCTCAATACTTGATGGTGCTCTGGAATTCCTTGGTAGAAGAGTTTCTTTTCGGTTAATCAGTAACTATGGTTAGTATTACTATTTTTTTACTTTTATGACCTGACCAATTTGAATCGTTATTTTTATCGATTTAAACTTTAGATAAAACAATCATACGCTTTAATATGCCATATAAATCATATACATATTTAATTTTGTTTCACCCAATATTGACTCTCATATTATGTTGTTCAACTTCAAATAATGTCTAGTTCTAAGCGTGAAGGATGGGTGTTGAGTTTCACATCCATGGGTGATGGGTGGGGGTAAACTTGTCTTTTATATAATTTTGATGATTTTTTTTTTGAGATTAAGAAGAATTAAAGTATTTAATTAGTTAAGAATTGAAATTTCTTTTATCATTATATTCTAAAATTTCATCAGCTTTTAGTGTTGGAAAAAAGAATATATATTATCTTCCGGAAGAAGTTTTTAGGAATATCTTTTTTGGTGAGCTTCATCTTTTTATATTCCCTCTGTTTCAAAATATTTGTTAGAATTTTTATTTTTAAGAGTAAAATTATATAAATTTTTATAAGTACTTTAAGATATATTTTTATCATAGTGATAAAAGAAAAATTATAATGCATTGTACATAATTTTTAAATATTTTAATTTTAAATATCAAAATTAATCTAATTCAATTTTGAAAATTAATAAAATTATCAGTCGAAAAATGATAGTGTGAATCTAGATTAATTTGAGTGTACAAGGTACATTATCTAGACATCTACACAGCTTAGGTTTGGTTGTGGTCAATTTAATTTTGAGCAGTGCCAATTGTTACAGTACACCAATATTTATTAAAGTTGGGCCAACAAACAAATACACCTATATGAAAATTAATTATGGATGCTTTTATTGAGTTTTTTTTTTTTTTTGAAGTTCAATCTCAGCCTTTTGTAGGACTAATTAGAATTATATGCATTTAAATTTAAAGTTTATTTATTTGAATAAAGTATCATACTTTTCGACCTCTAAAAGCTTGTAAAATTGAAAATTATGGATGATTTAACTTAATAAGAAATAAATAAGGGATAAGTTAATAAACATAGAATCTACTATATAAAGTAATAAAATAATAAAAATCAAATTTAGAGTTTTAAAACATCACTAATAAAATTAATTTAATAAAATACATCTATATATATTTTTTAAATGCATTAAATCAATATAGACCAAATAAAATAGAAAGTTATTAAATAAATTTTCCAAAAAAGCAAATTCCTATTTATTGGAATTTGGAAGTAGTTGAACTAAGTTTTCTTTTAGAGAAGTCGTTTTAACTCATTTAGTTTAACATGGACATAAAATGATATTTTTTCTATCCTTAGAGTTTTGATTTTGCACACTTGTTAAAAAATTACAAATAAAAAATAATTAACTATATCATTTATTAAAAATAAATATAATATTTTAAATAATATAATAAAAATAACTATAATTAATGATTACAGTAAATCAAAAACTAAGCATAAAATTATTTATTAAAAATAGACTATATCATTACAAATTTCAAAATAATATAACAAACAACTATTATTTTAAAAAAAAATATCCAACTTTACACGATAAAGCTTCCTACTCCATAGTCCATACACATAATTTCCAAAGCAGAAACGTTATAAATTAAGCACGTGTAGGTTATTAAACGAAGAGTCCCCCACTGGCCCCACATAGTTTTTATTTATATATCGTCATTATTAAAAATAAATGATTTTAATACTTCTTCTTCGTTTATTTTTATTTATCACTTATTTCTAAAATAACTTTTTATTTTTATTTGTTACTTTTGATTTATCAAGAAAAGAGGACAAAATTTATTCGCATCGGGTGTTTATATCGATCCAATATCTGCATGCTATGTGTTTAAATTTACAGTTTATTTTATTAAACCTTAATGTGTTTTACTTCATTAATTACATAATAATAAAAATTGAATGAGTTTGGTGTAAACACCCGATGCAAGTAAGATTTTTTTTCATGAAAAGACACTTTTTATTTTTCATATTTAAGCCTTATCATTAAATACTTATTCTCCAATTTATCTTTCAAGACCTAATAAGTATTAAACACCAAATAATAAAATAATGTGATAAATACCTATAATAATAATCGTTTTCTTATTGGGTGTGAGAAATCAAACAATGACAAGTAAAATTGAACAAAATAAATGTCCTTTCACAAAATCAATACATAAACGACATCATTCTTTCTAGTTTACCCTTTAAAGCTATAAGTCTTAAAAGCATACATTTATCCAATATAGAAAAACTATATAATTAATTCATGTTCATATCAAATTAGTTAATTAACATAAATTAATTTATGTTCATTTATTAAAAACTCAACTTCAAGAAAATAGTAAATAAGAATATAACAATTAACTTACATAATTTCTTAAGAATCATAAAACTTAAAATAATGAGATATAAATAAGAACCGCATGAGTATATATGTGGGGAAAGGAAAACATGTTCAATTTAATTTTTTTTTGTTCAACTACTTCTTTCGTTCACTTTATTTGTTATGTTGAATTTATCGAAAATTAATTTGATTAATTTGTAAAATAAATTAGATTACATTAATTAGATATTTAAAAAAATTTAAATAATAAAAAATTATATGAAAAATATGATAATTTGCAATTATCTATATATTAATATAATGAAAAAATATATCGTAAAACAATAGTCTAATTTTTATAATTTGACTCTAATTAAAAAAATCATATCAATTAAAAGCGTAAAAAGAGGTACTCCCTCCGTTTCAAAAAGAATGTCACCATTTTCTTTTTAATTTGTTTAAAAAAGAATGACTCCTTTTCTTTTTTGGCAACACTTTAACTTTAACTTTTCACATAATATGTTTAAGACCACAAAATTAAAGAACATTTTGGTACATTTGACATAATTTAGAACCACAAGATTAAAAAGTCTTCCTTCTTTTTTTAACCTCCGTTTCAAATTAAACTAAATCATTTTTTTTAAAACGGAGGGAATATAATTTAAGGCATAATACATATATTGGACCCTAAACTTGGCTTCAAATTTTAACTTTGACCTCAAACTTTCATAGTGCACAAATAGGCACTTTAACTATACTATCTTTCAACAAATAAACACGCGATTCCTACCTGGCAAAATGCGTGAAATACACGCATTCTGCGCGAGTGAGAGGTAATTTTTGAGGCCCAAAATGATAAAAAATTGCTAAAATGACAATTCTACCCTTAATTAGTACATAAATTGGACCCTTAACTTGGCTTCATATTATAACTTTGACCTTTAACTTTGTTTGTGCACAAATAGGCACTTTAACTATCCAAAACTTAAACAAAAAAATACTCGGATCCTACATGGCAAAATACGTAAAATTCACTCAAATTAGGCGCGTCAGATGTAAAAATCGAGTGCCCAACAGTAAAAAAAACACTGAAATGACAATTAAACTCTCTTTCTAATTTTTCAACAATTTTCCCCTCTTTTTTGCATTATTTGTTGTTCATTGCAAAATGCAAGTGACATTTAATTACTTTTTTGTTATTATGAAAAAAATTATAATGAAGTCTTTTTTGACAAGATGGGGTGAGTATACAATTATACAAATTGAATGCAATTTTTGAAGGCATTTTGATTAGATATCAGACTGCTACTCAAACTTGACAAAAATATGTGAAAAGTTCTATCAGACAATTTATCAAATACTTTAAGTGCACCATTTCACTTAATAATTTTTAGTACTGTAAGTTCATTTGTTGGCCTCCAAAATTCATAATTGCAATTCTCTTCACTATGACAATCACAATACACAAAGCACCCTGTTTTTCCAGTCAAATATTTGACAACATAAAGCACAAATATACTTCAAACTAAAGAAAAAAAGGAGAAGTTCATTGAATCTCATGTCTTTCCATATTTATGGGTTGTTCTGAAATAATTTTGCAATAAAAACATTAGTTTCTTCTAGAGATTCTCATATTAGTTTGAACATTTGACCAACAATATGCAAATTCTTGTTCGTAAAATGTTGAATTTTGTTACCTTGACTAAATTGAGGAAGAAAAATAGATAACTCAAAAATTAAATTACAGCAAATATGTTGAACAATTTTTTCTTTGATTTGAATATAAGGAACATGAATTTCAGATTAGGAATTTTTAAGAGAGAGAAGAAAAGAGGTGTTAATTTTTTTTTACCTAAAAAATGAATTTGTTTTCACTTCCACCTTATTCTATATTATAATTTATTTTTATAATTTTTAAAATCTAGGTGTATTTATTTTAGTTAGTTGGCAGCAACTGAGTGATTTACTTTTCCACGTCAGAGCATGTGTGTAACACGCGTTTTGATTGAAATATTCGCGTGTTTTTTTGTTTAAATTTCGGATAGTTAAAGTGTCTCTTTGTGCACTATCAAAGTTAAAGGTCAAAGTTATAATTTGAAGCCAAGTTAAGGGTCCAATTTATGTATTATGCTTAAAAAAATACGTGTAAATTTTTTAATTAGTTGGCAGCCACTGAGTGGTTTACTTTTCCACGTCAGAGCATATGTGTAACACGGTTTTGATTGAAATATTCGCGTGTTTATTTATTGAAAGATAGGATAGTTAAAGTGCCTATTTGTACATTATGAAAGTTTGAGGTCAAAATTAAAATTTGAAGCCAAGTTTAGAGTCTAATATATGTATTATGCCATAATTTAACGTGATCCAAAGTGCCAAACTCTAACGGTAGGGTCCTAATGAACATTATATCTTTCACTCAATTAAATCTACACGTTTTCTGGAAATATCTTGGACACGTGTGTGTATGTAAATTAAAAAGGTCAATGCCTTAAATATTTTTTTTCTGGAAGTAAATGTTGCTCATTTGTATGTGTATGCTAACAATATAAACTTAATTAAGTTTAATTGTATCTGTGAAAGTAAAAAATATGACACAATTCAGTAAATCAACTCATGCAAAAAGAGTATTTACAGGTAAATATTAATTAGTAAGTTGATAAAAATATATTGTAATTTACTTGGTTAATCTATATTTGGTGTGGGAAACTATTTACACCAACTGATTTGGATAAATAACTCGTGAATTGGGGAAATTTAGAGCAATTCATATAGTTGTCTTTGCGTGACTTGTAAATAAATAACGGGTAGGTTGTCTATATCTACTCCCCCTGAAGGTGTATCCTTATTCCGTGTGAATGCAAAATGTTTTTGTTTTAACTTATTTGTATTACATTACGTAGGGTATACGTATCTACTCTTTTTATATAAGTATATATTATTTTTTGACTTTTTTTTAACTCTCCGAGGAGTTTCCACCCCTTTTGCTTCCTTGGTGACTCGAATTCACAACCTTCGGATTGGAAGTGAGGGGTGGTTACCATACGGGCAATTCAGCTTTATACAAATTTAAATATTTATCTGTCCACGCTTAAATTTATATGCCAAACTAAGGCTAAATTTATGTGTTATGACTTTGTTATTTCATTGGAAATGATAGGAATTTTGTTGTTTGAGTTGCAGCAAATGGTTTAGAAGGGAAACTCAGCAATCCATCATACTTGGAGAATTGGATTACAAACATTACTCCAGTAGTTGCAGGGGAATCAACTTTTAGTGTTACATTTGATTGGGATGATGAGGAGTTTGGAGTTCCAGGAGCATTTATTATCAAGAATTTACATTACAGTGAATTCTTTCTCAAGTCACTCACACTTGAACATGTTCCTAATCATGGAAAAATCCATTTTGTATGCAATTCTTGGGTTTATCCTGCTTCTAAATACAAGTCTGACCGCATTTTCTTCGCCAATCAGGTATAGTTATTTTGTTTATTAGACATGTAACAAGACTCTAATTATATCTGTCTAAACACATATTTTGAGTGGTTGATTTAGGCTTATCTCCCAAGTGAAACACCAGAACTGTTACGAAAATACAGAGAAAATGAACTAGTAGCCTTAAGAGGAGATGGAACTGGAAAGCTTGAAGAATGGGACAGGGTTTATGACTATGCTTATTACAATGACTTGGGTGATCCAGACAAAGGCGAACAGTATGCTAGGCCTGTCCTTGGAGGATCATCTGAGTATCCTTATCCTCGTAGAGGCAGGACAGGTCGCGAACCAACCAAGACAGGTTAAGACATTCACAGTATAATAGTCTCAACTTGATTGACAAATTAAGTTGTCTTGACATTTGCCTATTACTGTTTACAGATCCTAATACAGAGAGCAAGATCCCATTGCTTATGAGCTTAGATATATACGTGCCAAGGGACGAACGATTTGGACATGTGAAGATGTCAGACTTCTTGACATTTGCTTTGAAATCCATTTCTCAGCTCCTCCTCCCCGAGTTTAAGGCTTTATTTGATAGCACGCCTAATGAATTTGATAGCTTTGCGGATGTACTTAAAATCTATGAAGGAGGAATCAAGTTGCCTCAAGGGCCTTTGTTGAAAGCCATTGTTGATGCTATTCCTTTGGAGATACTAAAACAACTCCTTTCTACTGATGGTGAAGGTCTACTCAAGTACCCGACACCTCAAGTTATCCAAGGTATTTATCTGAATTTCAACATGATCAAAATCAATTTCACATAGTATTATTTTTAACGCCCTCAACTTTTGGTAATCTAAATATTATACGTTGGTCTAAGTAGAGGATAAATCTGCCTGGAGGACGGATGAAGAATTCGGAAGAGAAATGCTAGCAGGAGTCAATCCTGTCATAATTAGTAGACTCCAAGTAAGAAGATATTAGTAGCTACCTTCAGTTTACTTCTGTTTTTAGTGATTTTTCGTGCATTTTGAAGATGTTGGCTTATTTGTTATATGTAGGAATTCCCTCCAAAAAGCAAGTTGGATCCTAAAATATATGGCAACCAAACTAGTACAATTACCAGGGAGGAAATAAAGGATAAGTTGGATGGACTAACAATTGATGAGGTAATAAATTGTTCAATCAACTTTAATGAGTAGATTGTAGTGACAAATATTAGTTGATAAAGAGTTGGTACTACTATTTAACAGGCAATCAAGACTAACAGGCTATTCATATTGAACCATCATGACATCCTGATGCCGTATGTGAGGAGAATAAATACGACAACAGACACAAAAATGTATGCCACAAGAACTCTGCTCTTTCTGCAAGCTGATGGAACTTTGAAGCCACTAGCCATCGAACTAAGTTTGCCACATCCAGACGGAGATCAATTTGGCGCTGTTAGCAAAGTGTTTACACCATCTGATCAAGGTGTTGAGGGTTCTATTTGGCAGTTGGCCAAAGCCTACGCAGCAGTGAATGATTCAGGCGTGCATCAGCTCGTCAGTCACTGGTAAAACTTGTCTGAAAATCAGCTGCATAACTCCAATGTGTTGTAAAATTTTAGTAATCTAAAGCACTTCATTTATATCTTGTCAGGCTAAACACACACACAGTGATCGAGCCATTCGTGATTGCAACAAATAGGCAACTAAGTGTGCTTCACCCTATTCATAAGCTTCTCCTTCCTCATTTTCGTGATACGATGAACATAAATGCTTTAGCAAGACAAATCCTAATCAATGGTGGTGGACTTCTTGAATTGACCGTATTTCCTGCCAAATATTCCATGGAACTGTCATCAGTAATTTACAAAGACTGGATTTTTCCTGAACAAGCACTTCCTGCTGATCTCATCAAAAGGTATGTAAATGAATAACCACAAAGCACTTATAACTTATAAACTCTGTATTAAAACAATATATTTTGTGTTATTTTCTTACTAACCTGACCATAATGTTACTTAATATCAGAGGAGTGGCTGTTGAGGACTCAAACTCCCCACATGGCGTTCGCTTACTGATTCAGGACTATCCATATGCTGTTGATGGGTTGGAAATTTGGTCAGCAATCAAAAGTTGGGTAACAGAATATTGCAATTACTATTACAAATCAGATGACGCGGTACAGAAAGACACTGAACTCCAAGCCTGGTGGAAGGAGCTCCGCGAAGAAGGACATGGTGACAAGAAAGATGAGGCTTGGTGGCCTAAAATGCAAAGTGTGCAAGAGCTCATAGATTCCTGCACCATCACTATATGGATAGCTTCAGCACTTCATGCGGCAGTTAATTTTGGGCAATACCCTTATGCTGGTTATCTCCCTAATCGTCCTACATTAAGCCGGAAATTCATGCCAGAGCCAGGAACTGCTGAGTATGAAGAGCTGAAGAGAAATCCAGATAATGTATTCCTCAAAACAATCACTCCTCAGCTGCAGACATTGGTTGGAATTTCCCTTATAGAGCTCTTGTCAAGGCATGCTTCGGATACCCTTTACCTCGGACAGAGGGACTCACCTGAATGGACAAAGGATCAAGAACCACTTTTAGCTTTTGAGAGGTTTGGAAAGAAGTTGGGTGAGATCGAGGATCGAATTATTGAGATGAATGGTGATAATCAGAAATGGAAGAACCGGTCAGGGCCTGTTAACGTTCCATATACGTTGCTCTTTCCCACCAGTGAAGAGGGACTCACAGGCAAAGGAATTCCCAACAGTGTGTCTATATAAAACTTATTATTGTATCCCCTTGTTGTGCTTTGTTTCTTCTTATTAATTCCCAATAATATCACCAAATAAAATTCTAGTTACAGTGGGGCTGTAATGTTGTTGGAGTTACTGTAATTATATTGGCTATAATGTTGTTGGAGTTATCGTAATTATATTGGCTGTAATGTTGTTGGAGTTACTGTAATGTTGTTGAAGTTATATGCTATATTCATAAACTTTTTTTTTTGTAATGTTGTTGGAGTTACTGTACTGTAATGTTGTTGGCGTTATATGTTATATATGTTGTTGGAGTTATATGTTACTGTAATAGATTCTAGTGACAAAAACTGGTACTCGTATTTGACAGGCAATCAAGAGTAACAGGTTATTCATATTGAACCACCATGACATCATTATGCCATACTTGAGGAGCATTAACATGTCCGCAAACACAAAAGCCTATGCCTCAAGGAACTCTGCTCTTCCTACAAGATAATGGAACTTTGAAGCCACTAGCAATTGAACTAAGTTTGCCACATCCAGACGGAGATCAATTTGTTATTGTTAGCAAAGTACATACACCAGCTGACCAAGGTGTTGAATGTTCTATTTGGCAGTTGGCCAAAGCCTATGCAGCAGTGAATGACACGGGTATTCATAAGCTCATTAGCCACTGGTAAAACCTGTTAGAAAGTTTTATATGAAACACAACTTACCCATAACCAAATTCAATGTATTATTTAGTAATTGGAGACATTTTGTTATTACCTTCTCAGGTTAAATACACATGCAGTGATGGAGCCATTTGTGATTGCAACAAATAGGCAACTACGTGTGCTTCATCCCATTCATAAACTTCTTCATCCTCATTTACGTGACACGATGAACATAAATGCTTTAGCAAAGACATATCTTGGTCAATTTTGGTGGTTTTGTTGAGATGTTTCTATTTCCTGCAAATTATTCCATGGAAATGTCAGCTGTAGTTAACAAAGATTGGGTTTTCCCTGAACAAGCACTTCCTTCTGATCTCATCAAAAGGTAATTGAAAAGCCACAAAAATCGCATACCCTGTACTAAATACAGAACATAAACTCACTAAAATAACCTCTATTTTTTTGTCATCCTGCTAACATGACCATAATTTTACGTTGTTCAATAATATCACTACATAAACTCTTTGTTCCAAAAGAAATTCTAGTTACAATGGGTGTAATTAATGCTGTCGGAGTTGTATGCTATATACAATTAATTAATAAACCTCTCTTTTCTGTCTATAGATACATCTTTTGGCAATCACATGCATTTAATTCATTTTTTTAGCTATATATGTTTGAACTATAGTAATATTAGATCATGTTGATACATTGGCATAATTGCTGGAATTAAGAAGAAAATCTTTTGCTTCTTACATCTTCCCTTATCACGCCTGGAAATTGGAATAGGAATTGTAACCTTCCGGGTCTACTGTATTCATCCAGTGGCGTAGCCAGAAATTTCACAAAGGGTATTCAAAAATGACATAGGTAAAAAAAATATAATTTGACAATGGGTGCATTAAAATTTTGAAATCGAACTATGTAACATTAACAATTAAATTTTTTAATGAAAAAATATACTAAATTTTTTAAAATCAAACCACGTAAGATTTAGATTGAATTTTCATGTTTATTTATTAGGAAATGAACGAAAAAGAAAAAAGAGCAAGAGAAAATTCAGTTTATGATGCAATCACTTTTATACTTCAAGATTTCATCAACCTTTGACGACTTAACAACAAGATATGAAAAATAAAGAGTAAAATCAAACGAGTTTTTCTAAAAAAAGAAATTCTATATAGAGCCTTTTTCACTTTTAGTAGCGGTATAGAAAAAAATTTAGAATTTCCTAATAAACTTAAATTAAATAATTACTTTTAAATTTTATTTATAATTTTATTAAAAAAATGATTAAAATTTAATGTTTACTGTTTTTTTTGTTATATTTTAAAGTTGCAGGTCTTTACTTTGAGATTATTCTAATAGATAATAAGAGTTTTGAATTGTTGGAAAAAAACATACTTATTAACTATGATTAGGTCTCTAATTAAGATTTTTAATAGATAATATTTATTTTGCATTATTAAAAATATAACTGATTTATTAACTATAATTAGAACTTAATTAGTAGATTTTTGAAAATGTAAAAAAAAAACACGCAGCAATTGGGATTCAAACGTGTGAATGCGTGCATTTTTCAATGCGTTGGCCCAAGATACTGGTGGGCTGCGAGACTTAGTGTATTGAAGGGTGTCCAAAATATGTTATTTAACTATTTAAGGTGTAATTTTTATTATACATACGATGTAATTTTCCGATAAAGAGTGTCTAATTGGACACCCTGGATATAGTGTACCTCCGCCCCTGTAGTCAGCCTCACGGGCGAACCTTTAAATTGTTTAAGTAGGTTTGAGAAAAGATAAGTAAGTTTATCTATATGGTAGAGGTCCACGCCAAACTCTCACCACCACAGGAGATGATAGCTCGTGTGGATGGATTATTTTTTAAAAAAAATCTAGTCTAGTAGTTCAATACTATACTACTATTCAATGCTATATGTTCTTCATGCCATATGTCCAAGTTGTCTTTAATGGTTGGGACTTGGGATCATTCTATTTTTGTCTATATATATGGCTACTTAAACATTTGAAAAAGCTAAAATTATAGATTTTAAGAAAAATAAACAAGACTAACATGAGTCTACCAAACTTTTTAAGAAAATAAAATCCACTTAGGACCAAAGTATCCAAGAACCATGGGTCCAATTTTTAGAATTTTTCATATTTATGCCCACCTCTACAGTTTCGACCCCTTATTCTAAATAGGCGTTTGGTCATGCGATATCATATCACGATATGGTATCGTGAGATGGAATCAACGTTTGGACATGCGATTTTACGCTGATTCCATCTCATGATTTCATATCATGAGATATGATTCCATATTCTCCAAAAATCATGATATAGAATCATATGGAAATACCATATCATGATTTGAGATATTTTAATACAAAAATTGATCCACGAGTTTATATTTTGTTAAAACAATCTCACATTAATATCTACTAACCATTTATTTCACATGTAAATAAAATTTATAATCACATCATTACTTTTTAAAATTTATTATTCTCACCAACATATAATCACTTTAACTCACACTTCACGATTGTTGAGTAATAAAATCTTGAAGAGCCCATGAAAAGTGTTTCATTTTTACTCAAATATATTGATGAGAAGTGAAAGTTAGGTTGAAAATTAGATTAAAACAATTACTTAAGTTGATAACAAATAACTTTGTAATAATTTATTATACGATTTTAATTTTTTTTGTTTATTTGATAATATTGAATAAGCAATTGAGACTATTTTAATAGTTTTACAACTTATAAATTTTTTATGTTTTATGAGAAAATATACAGCACCAAACTTCCATATCGCATGTCCAAACAAAACTTTAATTTCATCTCATGATATCATATCATGATTCTATATCAAGATACCATATTGCATGGCCAAACGGGGGCAATTGGTTACATTTTTGCTCACCGAATAAATTTGAAATTGGTTACATTTTTGCTCAGAAATTAAAGAACAAAGGGGGCAATTTGAAAATGTTGCTATCCATCACGTGCTACAAATATCTACAAAAATAGGGACGGTAGAGAGCTAGTATTCTTTTGTGCTATAAATATGAGACATCCAAACTGATCAGTAATAAAAATTCTCTCTGCTTTCTTTATTTTCTCTTGAAATAGCTAATCATGTTTCTGAGCAAGATTTTGGATGCCATCACTGGAAAAAATGATCAGAAAAAGGTGAAAGGAACCGTTGTGTTGATGAAAAAAAATGTTTTGGATTTCACTGACGTAAAGGCCTCAGTTGTTGATGAAGTCGTTGAATTCCTTGGCAAGAAAGTCTCTTTCCAGTTGATTAGTAGTTCTGAAGTTTATGATGATCCTGGTCAGTATTCTGTTTAGTTTAGTAAAGTATTAAATTATTCTAATTACAAATGTATCTGTTTCATTTGCAGAAAATGGTTCACAGGGGAAAATCAGCAATCCAACATACTTAGAGAATTGGCTTACCCACATCACCCCAATAATAGCAGGGGAATCAACTTTTACTGTTACATTTGATTGGGATCACAAAGAGTTTGGAGTTCCAGGAGCATTCATCATCAACAATTTACATCTTAATGAGTTCTTCCTCAAGTCACTCACACTTGAACATGTTCCTAATCATGGCAAAATCCATTTTATCTGCAATTCTTGGATTTATCCTGCTTCTAAATACAAGTCTGACCGCATTTTCTTCGCCAATCAGGTATAATTAATTGGCACGTAACATGATTTATCTATACATATACTTTGTATTGTCATAATGGACGATTCTTCAGGCTTATCTCCCAAGTGATACACCAGAACCGTTGCGCAAGTACAGAGAAAACGAACTAGTGACCTTAAGAGGAGATGGAACTGGAAAGCTTGAGGAATGGGACAGGGTTTATGACTATGCTTATTACAATGACTTAGGTGATCCAGACAAGGGCAAAGAGTATGCCAGGCCTGTCCTAGGAGGATCCTCTGAGTACCCGTATCCTCGTAGAGGTAGGACAGGCCGTGAACCAACCAAAACAGGTTAAGACATTTACCATTTTCATTTTATGTGAGATTTTTTAGAAGAGCAAATTGTATTGATAGTTGCTCTTTACTTTCTGTAGATCCTGATTCTGAGAGCAGGATTCCATCGCTCATGAGCTTAGACATATACGTCCCAAGGGACGAACGATTTGGTCATGTGAAGATGTCAGACTTCTTGACATTTTTTTTAAAATCCATTATGCAGACGTTTCTCCCTGGGTTTGAGGCTTTGTTCGATAACACGCCTAATGAGTTTGATAGCTTTGACGATGTACTTAAACTCTATGAAGGTGGAATCAAGTTGCCTCTAGGCCCTTGGTTGAAAGCCATTATTGATAGCATTCCTTCGGAGATACTAAAAGACATCCTTCAAACTGATGGTCAAGGCCTACTTAAGTACCCAACTCCTCAGGTTATTCAAGGTATTTATTTATATTTCTACATGATGAAATTAAAAGCATATTATTTCTCACGCCCTTCATCTTTCTGTGTAGAGGATAAATCTGCATGGAGGACGGATGAAGAATTTGGGAGAGAAACGTTGGCGGGAACCAATCCTGTCTTAATCAGTAGACTCCAAGTAAGCTCTAATTCATCTGAATTCCTACTCTTTGAAGAAATCAAGATCTAGCTTGAGTTGACTTCTGTTTTCGTGATTATCCCATATGTATTTTGAAGATGTTTGCTTATCTATTATCTGCAGGAATTTCCTCATAAAAGCAATCTTGATCCTAACATATATGGCAACCAAAACAGTACAATTACCAGAGAGCAGATAGAGGATAAGTTGGATGGACTAACAGTTGATGAGGTAATTACTACTTTTGTTTTGATACTAGCTAGATTCTTCGATTAAGTCCTCTTAGTAGATTGTAACAACAAAAGGTGGTACTCATATTTAACAGGCAATCAAGACAAACAGGTTATTCATATTGAATCACCATGACATCGTTATGCCATTATTGAGGAGAATTAACACGTCGACAAACACAAAGACCTATGCCTCAAGAACTCTTCTCTTCCTGCAAGATACTGAAACTTTGAAGCCAGTAGCAATTGAACTAAGCTTGCCACATCCAAATGGAGATCAATTTGGCGCTGTTAGCAAAGTATATACACCATCTGATCAAGGTGTTGAAGGTTCTATTTGGCAGTTAGCCAAAGCCTATGCAACAGTGAATGACTCGGGCACTCATCAACTCATCAGTCACTGGTAAAACATTTGTTATATGAAACACAACTTATCCATAACAAAATTCAATGTGGTGAGTAATATTGACCGGATAAATTTATTGTAATTACGTTCTCCAGGTTGAATACACATGCAGTGATTGAGCCATTTGTGATTGCAACAAACAGGCAACTAAGTGTGCTTCACCCTATTCATAAGCTTCTCCAACCTCATTTCCGTGATACGATGAACATAAATGCTTTAGCAAGACAAACCTTGACCAATGGTGATGGATTTATTGAGAAGTTCCTTTTTCCTGCCAAATATTCCATGGAAATGTCAGCAGTAGCTTACAAAGATTGGGTTTTCAATGAACAAGCACTTCCTGCTGATCTCATCAAAAGGTAAATGAAAAGCCACAAAAATCGCCTACTTTATACTAAAAACAGAACTTAAATTTCACTAAATCAGGTATTTTTATGTATTTTTGTCTGGCTAACATGACCATGATATTACTCAATTATAGAGGAATGGCCCCCATTTGGCATTCGCTTGCTGATTCAGGACTATCCATACGCTGTTGATGGTTTGAAAATATGGTCAACGATCAAAATTTGGGTAACAGAATATTGCAACTTGTATTACAAATCAGATGACATTGTACAGAAAGACAATGAACTCCAAGCCTGGTGGAAGGAAATTCGCGAAGAAGGACATGGTGACAAGAAAGATGAGCCCTGGTGGCCTAAAATGCAAACTTTGCAAGAGCTCATAGATTCTTGCACCATCATAATATGGATAGCTTCAGCACTTCATGCCGCAGTCAATTTTGGGAATTACTCTTATGGTGGTTACCTAGTTAATCGCCCTAGTTTAAGCCGGAAATTCATGCCAGAACCTGGAAGTTCTGAATATGAAGAACTCAAGATAAATCCAGACAAGGTATTCCTCGAAACAGTAGTTCCTCAGCCGCTGACACTGCTTGGCATGTCCGTCTTAGAACTCTTGTCAAGGCATGCTTCGGATACCCTTTACCTCGGGCAGAGGGACTCACCTGAATGGACAAAGGATCAAGAACCACTTTCAGCTTTTGAGAGGTTTGGAAAGAAGCTGAGTGATATCGAGAATCAGATTATACAGATGAATGGTGATCACAAAAAATGGAAGAACAGGTCAGGGCCTGTTAAAATTCCATATACACTGCTCTTTCCCACAAGTGAAGAGGGACTCACAGGCAAAGGAATTCCTAACAGTGTGTCAATATAGAACTTATTATTCAATCCCCTTGTTGTGCTTTGCTGCTTCTTATTAATTCCCAATAATATCACTAAATAAACTCTTTGTTCCAAATAATGGCTACTTAAAACATTTTAATAAGCTGAAATAGATTTTTAAAAAAATAAACAGGACTAACAAGTTAAACATTTACGTCTATCCACTTTTTAAAAAATTAAAATCAACTCAAGACCAAAGTATTCAAGAACCATGGGTCCAGTTTTTCGAATTTTTCATATTTATGCCCACCTCTACAGTTTCAACCCCTGATTCTAACTAAGGTTGATGTGTGCATTGGAAAAAAGGCAAGTAAATATAATCATATAATCATATATTATTATAAGTCGGAAGATTTTAAGTTCAAAGTTAGATTACGAAAATATCCTTCACCAATTTTTAAAATTAAAAGATCTTTTACTAATTTTTAAAATTAAATCAATAATGACAATTAAACTAGATCAAATACATGATTAGATGTTACAACTTATCATTTTCCATTTCTTAATGAATTTGATTGTTAAAACTTTTTAGCTTCTACAATTAAACACATTCATCACAAACCTTTCATGTACTTAATTTATCCCTTTATAAATTGGATAAAAAATATTAATCCACCACACTTTGTGTTTCATCATCTAATAGTTCTTATGTAAGGAGTATTTTTTTATTGGTCACTATTTTTCTTATTGATTTGTGCCTTCGTTCATTTTTATTTTCATGGTTTTTGGAGAAACACATAATCTAATAGTTCTTGTAATATTTTTTTATTGGTCACTATTTTTCTTATTGGTTTGTGCCCTTCATTCATTTTTTATTTTAATGTATTGTTGGAGTATTTATGTCCCAAGAAATTTCAGCCTTGGGGCTTAGTTCTAGCCTTACAAGTTGCTCATCATTTCCCAAAAAATTGTTGATATTTAAGTTTTAGACAGAAAGTAAACACTAAAAAGAGTTTAATTTATATGCACAAAAACACATATAGGAGTACATCAGACAATATTGAGCAATTTTATATCTTGGGTATATAAATTATAACAGTAACAAAGGTCAAACGTGTCCAGAACTAGTAGTATTATAGTGGGAAGCCCTTTAGCTTAAAGTTGAATTACCAATTTGTCCTTGAACATTATTATATGGAAAAAAAAGCATAATATTTTAATTATCTGAAAAATAAATTCACATTTCAATTACAATAATTAGGATAATTGAAAAGACACTGCATGAAACTTACATTTTAATCACCATTAATAGGTAAGTGAAAAGCCAATTGAAAGTAATAAATCATTTTGAAGTAATAGAATAGTTAAGCATCAAGTGAATAATGACTTTTTTGAGGTTCTTTTTGAAGTAATAGCATTGTTAAGGACATGAAAACTTGTAGTTGATCTATAATAGGTTGATCCTCATATTTCTTTATATGTTTAAAATGCCATTAATTTGTTTGTAGTATAAAAATAAATTTTCTTTACTAGAGATTTTGGGATTTTACTTGACATTGAAGATTAATTTGTTCCTTTTTGAAACAGGAAGGTTTCAAACTTCTAACACTATAGGTGTGTTTGGTATGGAGGAAAATGTTTTCTATGGAAAATGTTTTCCTAGAAAATATTTTCCTGGAAAACAAGTAGATTGTGGACTTATTTTCTCATATTTGGTTGGTGAGAAAAATAATTTCGGGAAATGATTTTTAGTGTTTGATTTATGAATGAAAAATGTTTTTGAGAGACATCTTTTATTTTACTAGAGTAAAAAATAATTTATAAAATTAAAAATATTTTTTAAAATCATAATTATTATTTTTTTGGGGTGGGGGTAGTGAGTGGGGGCGGGGGTAGGGGGGAGGGGGGGTAGGAGTGAAAAAATAAAAATTTGAAATTGATAGTATTTTTAAAAAATAAAATTAATTTTTTGGGGGTTGGGGTGGGTGGGGGCTTGGTAGGGGGGCTGGCGAGGGGGGGGGTTAGGAGTTTAAAAATAAAATTTTGAAATTGAAAATATTTTTTTAAAATCGTTGGTTTTCCCCAAATAAAAATGTAATTTGAAATTGGAGGAGAGTTTTGGAAAATGTTTTCCTTAATTTTTGAAGGGAAGTCATTTTCCTTAATTTTGAGGAAAATGAGTTGATTTGGAAAACAATTTCCAAAACTTTTGTCCCAACCAAACATGGGAAAATTGGAAACATTTTCCTTCATACCAAACACACTCTATTTCTTTATTGTTTTCTTCTAACACTGTTTCCCCCTCTTTTATCATAGAACATGCCTCTTTTTAGATTAATTTATGATCCAATTTGCAGTGTTCTTGGAATTCAAGGTAAATAGATTGATCCGAGGATTTATATAATGCAGTTTCAATCAGGATATTCACTGGTATTTTTTCCTTTTTCTCTATTAATCTTTATTTGTTCATTTCCCTCTTTTTACTTTATTTTTTCTTAGCTTGTTTTTCATTTTTGAAAAGGTGAAATTTCAACAATAAATATGATACATGTAACAATAAAACAAATTTTATCTTTAAAAATCACACATGGTATATTTCGTAGCTATAATTTTTTTTATGCAATATTCTTGTTCTCTTATTTTCACATATAGGCTTTTAGATTTTATAATTCATCATTTCTCTTATAAGTCTCTTTCCTTCTCCTAATTAATTTTTGGGGGATTCTTTATTTTCATGTTAATTATTCATGAAGATGAAGATTTTAGTTAGAGAACACATTTTAATCTTCCTATGTCTTAGATATTTTATTCCAAACCTTTATTATTTTCTCTTGAGTTTGAATTTGTAGTTTTTTTCCTTCAAATTATACAAACTCATCATAAACATGTTTATAATGTTATTATTGGTTCGTCTTTTTTTCTTATTTTATTAATTTATTTTCTGTTTATTAAAAATTAAATTTGAAATAAAAAAGAGACTATTATTTTTATTATTGTTTTATATGAATAGAATAAAATATATTTATACGTAGACCCGTGGACTTATCACAAGTAACTGCATTCTCAAGGCAATCTTATCGTATTAACATTAAACTTCGATGTTTACGTGCTTTATAGAAGAATAAGTCATTTGTTTGCTACATATTTTAGGATCTTTTTTGTAATACGTAGAATATGTAGATTTATATTTCTAATAAATTTATCTCGTGCCTTTGTTATTTCATTAAAGACATTATATACATTTATTATTATTTTTCAATCAGGAATTCATTGACATATTCATACCCTTAGAGACTATATTCTCTTAATTAGTTTCACATATTTCTTATTTGATACCAAATGCACCATTCTATTTTATGATTATTTTAATGAATAGAAAAAAACAGGAAACATAATATTGTTCATTTCAACATTTTCTATCTTATTACTCACTTTTAAATAAATAAATAAATTATAATAATAGTAAGGGACAAACGTGCAACGCACGTTATTAGAAACTAGTAAATATAAACGTGCAACATACGTGTCACTAGTGTATTAAAAATCTAAACTACCCTTTAAATACCCCATATTATTAATTTTCCTTGTCTAATGCATATTAATACACCACACAAGTACTCATCATGTAATCTTAGCTAGTTCACTCTCTGTCATTCAGATGTCAATCTGTTGGATTTTCATTTGCTTAACTTGGTTTATGGAAGTCTATATTGTACATTAACTTAAATGACCATCAATGTGGCACCTTAGCATATTCAGACCTACCAACAGATCGCGTAAATAATATGTTATATCACTAAAAGGTGTCACTAGCTAGCAAATAGCAATGAGCTCTAAACTCATAGATTTGTTCATTTCATCATTTAAGCAAAATTTAATGCTCTGATCCATCAATGTCATCTTATATTTTATTTACTACTCTAAAGAAATATCATTGGAAAAAATATTTTTTGCAAGAGTTAATGGATATAACATAAGATCAATTTAACATTTATGGCTAAAATGAGAAAATACATAAGATCCAAATTAAGTCTTGCCTATTGTATATATTGAGTATTTCCGATAAATATGCTAAGTACAGAGACAGAAGTTACCATGAAGACAAATCTTAATACTCTAAAAACGAAGACAAAAAGAGAAGCAACACATAAGACTCCAAAAATTACATACTCATGAGAAGCAAAAAAAAAAAAAAAACAGAAGTTAGTTCGTACTTTATGTTTTGAATATAAATTATAAACGCAAACTTTACCTTCTTCATTGCTCTTTGTTTGCCTCAACATTTGAGATATGCTTCTCCAATTTAGCCTTATAGCACCCGTACTTTGATTAAAAAATAAAAAATATGTATATACATATTTAATTATCATGTGCTACAAATGTCTGTTACAGTATTTTTTTTTAAAAGATCTACAGAAATAGGGACGGCCAGACAGCTAGTAATTTGTGCTATATAAATATGAAACAAACAAAGTAACTTATCTATGCTTTCTTTTCTTCTGTTGGAAGCTCAAGAGAATATAATAGTTTGTTTGTTTTTCTTCATTTTTTAAAATAAGATTATGCATGCCATTAGTGGAAACGATAATGGAAAAAAGGTGAAAGGAAAAGTGGTGTTGATGAAGAAGAATGTTTTAGACTTCACTGACATAAAGGCCGCGGTTGTTGATGATGTTGCTGAACTCCTTGGCGAGAAGGTGTCTTTTCAGTTGATCAGTAGTTCTGTTTTTGATGATCCTGGTAAGTATTACTTCTCATATCTTTTTTTAGTGAAGTGTTAAAAATATAACAAAAAAACAGAAATGTATCTGTTTCATTCGCAGAAAATGGTTCAGAAGGGAAACGCAGCAATCCAGCATACTTAGAGAATTGGCTTACAAACATCACCCCAATAATAGCAGGGGAATCAACTTTTAGTGTTACATTTGACTGGGATCGCCACGAGTTTGGAGTTCCAGGAGCATTCATCATCAAGAATTTTCATATTAATGAATTCTTCCTCAAGTCACTCACACTCGAAGATGTTCCTAATCACGGAAAAATCCATTTTGTATGCAATTCTTGGGTTTATCCTGCTTTTAGATACAAGTCTGACCGCATTTTCTTTGCGAATCAGGTACATTTAAATTCATTCATAAAGAATGTATGTGTCTAAACACATATTTGTATTTTCATATTTATGTTATGTTCTTCAGGCTTATCTCCCAAGTGAAACACCAGAGCCTTTGCAAAAATACAGAGAAAATGAACTAGGGACCTTAAGAGGAGATGGGACCGGCAAGCTAGAGGAATGGGACAGGGTTTATGATTATGCTTACTATAATGATTTAGGTGATCCAGATAAAGGCGAAGAGTATGCTAGGCCTGTTCTTGGAGGGTCCTCTGAATACCCGTATCCTCGTAGAGGCAGGACAGGCCGCGAACCAACAAAAACAGGTTCAGACATTCACTAAACTTTTTCAATATCTGCATTTTTCATGTATTTGATTTTCTTGAAGAACAAATTGTCTTGTCAATTTCTTGCAGATCCTAATTGTGAGAGCAGGATTCCATTGTTTATGGGCTTAGACATATATGTGCCAAGGGACGAGCGATTTGGTCATCTGAAGATGTCAGACTTCTTGACAGTTTACTTAAAATCTATTGTGCAGTCATTTCTCCCTGCATTTAGGGCTTTATTCGATAACACACCTAATGAGTTTGATAGCTTTGAGGAAGTACTTAAACTCTATGAAGGAGGAGTCAAGTTGCCAGAAGGCCCTTTGTTGAAAGCCATTACTGATACTATTCCTTTGGAGATTCTAAAAGATGTCTTTCATTCTGATGGTGAAGGCCTATTCAAGTTCCCAACTCCTCAAGTTATTCAAGGTATTTATCAAAAGTACTATTTTTCTTGCCCTCATCTTTAGTAATCTTAATATTATTGGTGTGTTTAGAGGATAAAACTGCATGGAGGATGGATGAAGAATTTGGGAGAGAAATGTTGGCGGGAATCAATCCCGTCTTAATCACTAGACTCCAAGTAAGCTTTATTTCATCTGAATTGCTACTCTTTGAGGACATCAAGATCTTACTTAAGTTTACTTATAATTTTGTGATTATCTCTTATAAATTTTGAAGATGCTGGCTTACCTAATATCTGTAGGAATTTCCTCCGAAAAGCAATCTGGATCCTAACATATATGGCAACCAAAACAGTACAATTACCAGAGAGCAGATAGAGGATAAGTTGGATGGACCAACAGTTGATGAGGTAATAACTAATTTTATGTTGATACTAGCTAAATTGCTCATTCAACTTTAGTGAGAAGATTGTAGTGACAAATGTTAGTTGACAAAGAGTTGGCAATATTTAACAGGCAATCAAGGCTAACATGCTATTCATATTGAACCTCCATGACATCGTTATGCCATACTTGAGGAGAATTAACACAACGACAAACACAGAAACTTATGCCTCAAGAACTTTGCTTTTGTTGCAAGATAATGGAACTTTAAAGCCAATAGCAATTGAACTAAGTTTGCCACATCCAGATGGAGATCAATTTGGTACTGTTAGCAAAGTGTATACACCATCTGATCAAGGTGTTGAAGGTTCTATCTGGCTGTTGGCCAAAGCCTATGCAGTAGTGAATGACTCAGGCATTCATGAGCTCATCAGTCACTGGTAAAACCTGTCAAAAACCTTTATATGAAGCACAACTTACCCATAACCAAATTCAATATTTGATTTGTGTAAAAGTAATTGGAAACATTTGTTATTACCTTCTCAGGTTGAATACACATGCGGTGATTGAGCCATTTGTGATTGCAACAAATAGGCAACTAAGTGTGCTCCACCCTATTCATAAGCTTCTCCATCCTCATTTTCGTGACACGATGAATATAAATGCTTTAGGAAGACATATGTTGATCAATAGTGCCGGAACTATTGAGTTGACTTTTTTTACTGCCAAATATTCCATGGAAATGTCAGCAGTAGTTTACAAAGACTGGATTTTCCCTGAACAAGCACTTCCTGCTGATCTCATCAAAAGGTTAGTGAAAAGACACAAAGCACTTATAAAATTTATTCTCAATCATCTGTATACTAATTCCCTAAAACTTTCTTGATAACCATAATTTTACTCACTTTCAGGGGAGTGGCTGTTGAGGATTCGAGCTCCCCACATGGCATTCGCTTACTAATTCAGGACTATCCATATGCTGTTGATGGGTTAAAAATATGGTCAGCAATCAAAAATTGGGTAACAGAATATTGCAACTTCTATTACAAATCAGATGACACTGTACAGAAAGACATTGAACTCCAGGCTTGGTGGAAGGAACTCCGCGAAGAAGGACATGGCGACAAGAAAGATGAGCCTTGGTGGCCTAAAATGCAAACTCGACAAGAGCTCATAGAATCTTGCACCATCACAATATGGATAGCTTCAGCACTTCATGCAGCAGTAAATTTTGGGCAATACCCTTATGCTGGTTACCTCGTTAATCGGCCTAGTTTAAGCCGAATGTTCATGCCAGAACCAGGAAGTCCTGAATATGAAGAACTCAAGTCAAATCCAGATAAGGTATTCCTCAAAACAACCGTTCCTCCGCTGCAGACACTACTTGAAATTTCCGTCTTAAAGATCTTGTCAAGACATGGTTCGGATACACTTTACCTTGGACAGAGGGACTCACCAGAATGGACAAGGGATCAAGTACCACTTTTAGCTTTTGAGAGGTTTGGAAAGAAGCTGAGTGATATCGGGAATCAGATTTTAGAGATGAATGGTGATCATGAGAAATGGAAGAACAGGTTAGGGCCTGTTAAAGTTCCATATATTTCGCTCTTCCCCACGAGTGGAGAGGGTCTCACTGGCAAAGGAATTCCTAACAGTGTGTCTATATAGAACTTATTATTATTGTTCGTTCATGTTGTTTCTTAGTATTCTGTTATTAACACCAAATAAAATCTCTTTTTTCAAAGAAAGTTCCAATTAAAATAAAGGCTGTAATAATGTTGTAAGTGCTTTCTGTTCTATAACAGCTTGTTTGGATGGTTATTATCATTTGTATTGTATTGATTTTTAGAAAATAGAATTTGTTTCGAGCGCGTGTTGTTACAATAGATTGTGTATATCTTAAGGAGTTCGGTTCTCAGTTTTGGAATGATTTGGTGGAGATTCAAGATCCTTTGGATTTAAATTTGAGGAAGTTTTCAAGTAGAGAATAAAATGTGTATCTCCTACCTGTATATTTGTATATACCTCTGTGTAGATGAGATACATGTAATGTTGCATCATGTTTTAAATTTTCTTACAATGTAATTATATATATCCAATAGATTGGTGTTGCGGAAGCCGAATATATAGAGAGTAATGGAATCACAGCTATATCTGAAGGTAGCTAATAAATAGTAAATGAGACAACAATAAAAGGAACACCAGAAATTAACGAGGTTCGGCAAACTTTTATTTTCTTTTTCCTATTCCTCGGACACAACCAATCAATATTTATTTCACTCCAAAAGAGTACAAGTGAAATACTACAAGAGAGAAAGAAGAACAAATGCCTTAGGAGATGAGAAGGCAAGTGAGAGGTGGTTATAAATGAATTAGGAGCTACCTATTTATATGAGTGAATTCTTCCTATTGATGTCATCCATGACATCACAATATGTCAAAATGTCAAGATTTACCTAGTGAAACCAATTTATTGTTCACCTAAATTTCACCTACAAAAGGTGCTATCTTGACTTTTCTACCAATGAAGAATTATCCTCCTAACTACCATATCTTCTCATTAATCCATTTTTTGAATCTTGTCAAATTTAACAATTGGAAGTCCAGGTTCAACAGATTGCAACTTTTTTAACTTCCAAGTGTAGTGAGGATATAAATTTCCTAGTTAAACAAGCAAAAAGAAGATAAAAATAAAACCAACTACAACTTTATTTGGACCAAATCGTTTATTTGGTTGGGAATCACAAACAAGTACAACAAACATTGTATTTAAACCAACAATACAATACAATACAATACGATACAATACAATACAATACAATACGTTACAGTACAATACAATACAATATAATACAAGACAATACGTTACAGTAAAGTACTGTACAATACAATACAATACAATACTCTTTATTTGGAACAAAGAGTTTATTTGGTTGGGAACTAATAAGAAGAAACAAAGCACAACAAGGGGATACAATAATAAGTTTTATATAGACACACTGTTGGGAATTCCTTTGCCTGTGAGTCCCCCTTCACTGGTGGGAAAGAGCAACGTATATGGAACGTTAACAGGCCCTCACCTGTTCTTCCAACTCTTATGACTATTCATTATCATAATTCGATTCTCGATATCACTCAGCATCTTTCCAAACCTCTCAAAAGCTAAAAGTGGTTCTTGATCCTTTGTCCATTCAAGTGAGTCCCTTTGTCCCAAGTAAACCTCATCCGAAGCATGCCTTGACAAGACCTCAAAGATGGAAATTTCAAGCAGTGACTGTGTTAGCGGAAATGTGAAACTAGAGAACAAGGAAGAACAACAATATTTAACTTGGTTCGGATCAAAATGATCCTATGTCCACCAAAAAACAACTGCACTGATATTTATTTCACTCTACAAAGAATACAAGTGAAATACTACAAGAGAGAGAACACAAATGACTTAGAAGGTGAGAAGGCAAGTGAGAGGATGATTTGAAAATGAATTAAGAGCTACCTATTTATAGGAATAAATTCATCCTATTGATGTCATCCATGACATCACTATGTGTCAAAATTGTCAAGGTTAAGATAGCAAACCATTTTATGGTTTGCCTAACTTTCATCTACCAAGATACAATCTTTGACTTGTATTTTGTACTAATTATCTTCCTACCAAATATTCATATTAATTCATCTTCCATTTAGTTTGATTCCACAAGAACCAAAACCAACTCTTTCAATCTCCACCTTGGTTTGTGTTCCAAGCATGCGTATAAACAACTCCGGCCAAAACTTCTAAGCTTACTGGGCAATCCCATTGTAAGAAACAAGAAGAATCAAACCTTTGTTGAACATACCAGCTCCACCTAGCAGTTGTTCTCTTAGAGTTGCATCAATTGATGCATACTCCCGCCAAGTCCTTGCAGTGTGCAAACTTGGCAAGCGGGACTATTTTGGTCAACATGTCTGCAGCGTTATCGTCTGTGATAACCTTCTCAACCTTGATAGCTCCCTTTTCTACGACATCTCGAATAAAATGAAATCTGACATCAATGTGTTTGGTGCGCTCATGAAATCTTTGATTTTTAATCAAATGAATAGCACTTTGACTATCACATTTTAGAATTGATTTAAGCTGAACTGAACTCAATTCTGCCACCAAACCTTTCAACCAGATAACTTCTTTCACTGCCTCCGTTGCTGCCATATATTCTGCCTCTGTTGTAGACAAAGCGACAATCGACTGTAAAGTCGATTTCCAACTAACGGCACTGCCAACGAGAGTAAAGATGTATCCAGTTGTGGACCTCCTTCGATCAAGATCCCCTGCATAGTCAGAATCAACATAACCGAGAATTGAAATACCTTCACTTTTCCGGAAGGTTAGGCCAACATCAGGAGCTCCTTTGAGATATCTCAATATCCATTTGACAGCTTCCCAGTGCCTTTTTCCTGGATTTGCCATGTACTTGCTTACCACACTTACAGATTGGGCAATATCTGGACGTGTGCATACCATAGCATACATAATGCTACCAACTGCACTCGCATAAGGAACCTTTGACATATGCTCCACCTCATCCATAGATTGAGGCATTTGTAACTCTGAAAGCTTGAAATGAGAAGCTAAAGGTGTACTTACAGGCTTGCTCATATGCATATTGAATCTTTCAAGAACTTTTCGGATGTACCTCTTCTGAGAAAGATGTACAACACCATTTTCTCTTGAAATTTCCATTCCAAGGATTTTCTTTGCAACTCCTAGATCCTTCATGTCAAATTCCTTGCTCAACAGTTTCTTCAAAATATTTATCTCTGTGATGTTGTTAGCCGCAATAAGCATATCATCAACATACAACAATAGATAAATCATAGAGTTACCAGACATCTTCTTGTGATACACACAACTATCAAATGCACTCCTCGAAAATCCATGTGTAGTCATGAATGCATCAAACCTCTTGTACCACTGTCTAGGGGATTGCTTCAAACCATACAAAGACTTCTTCAGTTGACATACATGGTCTTCTTTTCCTTCAGCTAGAAAACCTTCAGGCTGATCCATATAGATTGTTTCTTCTAGATCACCATGTAAGAAAGCGGTTTTGACATCAAGCTGTTGAAGCTCTAAATCAAATTGTGCAACCAATGCTAGTAGCACGCGAATTGAGCTATGTTTCACGACTGAAGAAAAGATCTCATTGTAGTCAATTCCCTCCTTCTGACTGAAACCCTTTGCAACCAATCTCGCCTTGAACCTAGCATCTTCCACTTCTGGAATACATTCTTTCTTTCTGTAGACCCATTTGCATCCAACTGTCCTCATCCCCTTTGGCCTTTTAATTAAGACCCATGTCTCATTTTTGTGAAGAGATTACATCTCTTCCATCATGGCTAACTGCCATTGTGCAGCATCTTTGCAAGAAGTTGCTTCAACATACGAAGAGGGCTCGAGATCCTTAATCTCTTCTTCTGCAGCTACGAACGCATGTGCAATCAGATTTTCTTGCTCTATAAGACGTTCCGGTTTCCGTATCTGCCTTTTGTCCCTTTCCTTCGCAATTGTGTATGGTTCATTGGAAGCAAGTTCTTTAAGATCTGCATATTTTGACTCATCAATTTGAGTCTCTTGATCCCGTTCCTTGGTAAGCTCCACCGGTAGCTCCACCTGCTCGTTATTCTCGTTTCTAGATAACTCCACAGAAACTTTACGAGGATCAAGTATAGAGGATTCATCAAAGGTAACATCTCTACTAACTACAAATTTGAGTAAGGACAAACACCATAGTTTGTACCCTTTTACTCCATCTACATACCCTACGAATATGGCCTTTTTAGCCCTTGGTTCAAGCTTACCTTCATTAACATGATAATAAGCTGGAGACCCAAATATTCGCAAGTATGAATAGTTAGAGGGTTCACCTGACCAGACCTCATTCGGAGTCTTAAAGTCAATCGCTGATGCTGGAGACCGATTGACAATATGAGAAGCAGTATGAACTGCTTCAGCCCAAAATACTTTGGACATCTTAGCTTGTAAGAGCATACAACGAGCCTTCTCAAGAAGAGTTCTGTTCATTCTCTCGGCAACTCCATTCTGCTGTGATGTGTGCCTGACCGTCTTATGTCTTGCGATCCCATGAACCTTGCAGAAATCATTGAACTCTTCACTGCAAAACTCCAAGCCATTGTCTGTGCGAAGATACTTAATTTTCCTCTCCATTTGATTTTCAACCAAAATCTTCCACTCTTTAAATGCTTCAAAAGCATCACCTTTTGTCTTCAGGAAACGCACCCAAACCTTTCGTGAAAAATCATCAATGAATGTGAGAAGATACCTCTTTCCTCCCTTTGATGGAAGCTTAGAGGGACCCCATAAATCTGAATGGATGTAGTCTAGCACCCCTCCCGTCTTGTGCTTGCCAGTGCTGAAGCTGACCTTTTTCTGCTTCCCTAAGACGCAGTGCTCACAAAATTCAAGTGTGCTGATCTTCTCACCATTTAAAAGGTTGCGGTTGCTCAACATCTCCAATCCTCGTGCGCTCATATGGCCTAGTCTCATGTGTCATAATTTTGCCTTGTCATCATTAGATAACTGCACTGTAGATGCATTTACAGAGCCAATAATGGTGCTTCCCGCAAGTGTGTAGAGGCCATCCTCCAGCTTGGCCTTCAACATGACTAAAGACCCTTTAGTCACTTTCATAGTTCCTCCTTCACTCATGTACTTATAGCCTTGTTTATCTAAAGTACCCAGGGAGATCAAATTCTTCTTTAGATCAGGAACATGACGGACTTCTGTAATAGTCCTCACGATTCCATCGTGGCAGCGAACATGAACTGAACCAATGCCAACTATTTTACAAGTTGCATTATTGCCCATTAATACAGTTCCTCTGCTGACTGCTTGTTTCATAGCTGTTGAACCAATCTTTTCGGAATGTCATATGCAGAGTACAACCAGAGTCTAAGACCCATTTGTTGTCATAGACTCCACTATTGCATGATATTGTTAGTACATAATCATCATCATTATCATGTACTTGCTCAACAATGGATGCGCTCGCCTTTTCTTTGGACTTCGACATAGGGCAATCTCGTTCAAAGTGCCCCTTCTTGTGACAGCCCCAACATTCCGCATTCTTTTTGTTCACACGAGACTTTGATCTGTACTTCGATTTGCTCCTTCCCTGTTGGCTAGTACGACCTCTTACAAAGAGTCCACTAGCTTCGTCACTTTTGTCTCCTTCAAAATGCATCCGCACATCACAAGAGTTTAGTGCTTGCCGCACTTGCTCAAGTTTAATAGGTTGTTTGCTATACATCATTGAATTCTCAATATCACGATATTTTGAAGTCAATGAAAATAGCAAAGAACATGCAAGCGTCTCCTCGTCCTTTTTAATTCCAGCAGTTTGTAAGTCCATCACAAGTTTATTGAACGCATCTAGATGGTCTTGCAACAAAGTACCTGAATCCATCTTAAATGTATGAAGACGCCGTTGTAACAACATCCTTGTTGTCACTGACTGGTCCTGGTAAAGCCCTTCCAGCTTTTCCCATAACTCTTTGGTCGTCTCTTCGGTACTTGTACTCACTTCACAAAGTACGTTAGGTGCAAGGGACAGTTGGATTGCACTCAATGCATCTCCTTCAATCTTTTCCTTGTCGGAATCCGATATCTTATCGGGGTACTTTCCGTCAATAGCATGATTGAACCTTCCCTCCGCAGTAACGCTATCATCTGGATTTTCCAGATATTGAAGTTGTTGCGCCCACTAAATCTATCAATTTCAAACTTCATGGAACTCATTTTTTTTACTTGTTTTTCCTTTTCTACTACAATGTATTTGGAACTACAGAAAACCAAAGTAATCCTTTTCTTATGTGGAAGTTCAGACTGTGCTGCAACCACAGAGCATACTCAGACAGAACCTTGGCTCTGATACCAATTGTTAGCGGAAACGTGAAACTAAAGAACAAGGAAGAACAACAATATTTAACGTGGTTCGAATCAAAATGATCCTATGTCCACCAAAGAACAACTGCACTGATATTTATTTCACTCTACAAAGAATACAAGTGAAATACTACAAGAGAGAGAACACAAATGACTTAGAAGGTGAGAAGGTAAGTGAGAGGATGATTTGAAAATGAATTAAGAGCTACCTATTTATAGGAATAAATTCATCCTATTGATGTCATCCATGACATCACTATGTGTCAAAATTGTCAAGGTTAAGATAGCAAACCATTTTATGATTTGCCTAACTTTCACTTACCAAGATACAATCTTTGACTTGTATTTTGTACTAATTATCTTCCTACCAAATATTCATATTAATTCATCTTCCATTTAGTTTGATTCCACAAGAACCAAAACCAACTCTTTCAGACTGCAACTGAGGAACAAATGTTTTGAGGAATACCTTGTCTGGATTTGTCTTGAGCTCTTCATACTCAGCACTTCCTGGCTCTGGCATCAAATTACAGCTTAAACTAGGGCGATTAGGGAGATAACCAGCGTAAGAGTATAAGCCAAAATTGAGTGCTGCATCAAGTGCTGAAGCTATCCATATAATGATGGTGCAACAATCTCTGAGCTCTTGTCGAGTTTGCAGTTTAGGCCACCAAGCCTATCTTTCTTGTCGCCATGTCCTTCTTCGCGGAGCTCCTTCCACCAAGCTTGGAGTTCAGTGTCTTTCTCTACTGTCTCATCAGTTTTGTAATAGAACTTGCAATATTCTGTTACCCAACTTTTGATTGCTGCCCAAATTTCCAAGCCATCAACAGCATATGGATAGTCCTGAATCAGTAAACGGATGCCATGTGGGGAGCTCGAGTCCACAACAGCCACTCCTCTGTAATTAAACAACATTATGGTCAGGTTAGTTAGACGAAAAAACATAAATTTATGTTCTGTATTATTTAGTACAGAGTATGAAATTTTTGTGGCTCTTCGTTTACCTTTTGAGGAGATCAGCTGGAAGTGCTTGTTCAGGGAAAACCCAATCTTTGTAAGCTGCTGCTGACATCTCCATGGAATATTTGGCAGGAAAAAGATATGTCTCAACAAAACCACCACAATTGGACAAGGTCTCTCGTGCTAAAGCATTTATGTTCATCGTGTTACGGAAATGAGGATGAAGAAGTTTATGAATGGGATGAAGCACACTTAGTTGCCTATTTGTTGCAATCACAAATGGTTCGATCACCGCGTGTGTATTCAACCTGGAAAGGTAACAACAAATGTCTCCAATTACTAAATAATACATTGAATTTGGTTATGTGTAAGTTGTGTTTCATATAAAACTTTCTGACAATTTTTACCAGTGGCTAATGAGCTGATGAATGCCCGTGTCATTCACTGCTACATAGGCTTTGGCAAACTGCCAGATAGAACCTTCAACACCTTGGTCAGCTGGTGTATATACTTTGCTAACAGTACCAAATTGATCTCCGTCTGGATGTGGCAAGCTTAGTTCAATAGCTAGTGGCTTCAAAGTGTTAGGTTGTGGAAGTTTACACACGGGGTTTTACCACGAAATTCTCTCTCTTTCTCTCTCTAGATCTCTCATCTTCTTCTCTCCAAAAATTCTTGTGTTCATCCGAAAAGTGTGTGTGTGTGAACTAGATCCTAACACAAAGTTCTATCATGTTGTAGGAAGAGCAGAGTTCTTGAGGCAGAGGCTTTTGTGTTTGCTGACACGTTAATTTTCCTCAATAATGGCATCACGATGTCATGGTGGTTCAATATGAATAACCTGTTACTCTTGATTGCCTGTTAAGAGGATCAGTTTTTGTCACAAAACTTGATCAAAGAATCTAACTAGTATCGAAACAGAAGTAATATACCTCATCCACTGTTAATCCATCCAACTTATCCTCTACATGTTCTGTGGTAATTGTACTGTTTTGGTTTCCATATATTGTTGGATCCAACTTGCTCTTCGGAGGAAATTCCTTCAGACATTAGATAAGCCAAATATCTTCAAAATGTGTAAGGAAATATTATGAAAATAGAAGTGAACTTGATATCTTCAAAGAATAGATGAATTAAAGCTTACTTGGAGTCTAGTGATTAAGACGGGATTGATTCCTGCCAACATTTCTCTCCCAAATTCTTCATCCGTCCTCCATGCAGTTTTATCGCCTAAACACCAACATATTTAGATTACAAAAGGTGAAGGCATGAGAAATAATACTTAAAGAAAATGTTTTTGATCATGCATGTAGAAATATAAATAAATACCTTGAATAACCTGAGGAGTTGGGTACTTAAGTAGGCCTTGACCATCATGTTGAAGGATGTCTTTTAGTATCTCCGAGGAAATGCTATCAGTAATGGCTTTCAACCAAGGGCCTTCAGGCAACTTGATTCCTCCTTCATAGAGATTAAGTACATCCGCAAAGCTATTGAACTCATTAGGCGTGTTATCGAACAAAGCCTTAAACGCAGGGAGAAGCGTTTGCAAAGTGGATTTTAAGGAAAATGTCAAAAAGTCTGACTTCTTCACATGACCAAATCGCTCGTCCCTTGGCACATATATGTCTAAGCTCATAGGCAATGGGTTCCTGCTCTCGCAATTAGGATCTGCAGAGAACAAAAAGAGTTCTAAAAAATCAAAATATGAAAATGCAGATAGTATTATTATACTTGTTGAGTTACAAAAATAAAAAAGTTTTCTGAATGTCGTAACCTGCTTTGGTTGGTTCGCGGCCTGTCCTGCCTCTACGAGGATACGGATACTCAGATGATCCTCCAAGGATAGGCCTAGCATACTCTTGGCCCTTATCTGGATCACCCAAGTCATTGTAGCAAGCATAGTCATAAACCCTGTCCCATTCTTCAAGCTTTCCTGTTCCATCTCCTCTCAAAGCTACTAGTTCATTTTCTCTGTATTTTCGCAACGGTTCTGGTGTTTCACTTGGGAGATAAGCCTGAAGAACATACCATAATTACCACAATGCAAATATGTGTGTAGAAACATCACACATACATTCTTTATGACTGAATTAAAATGTACCTGATTCGCAAAGAAAATGCAGTCAGACTTGTATTTAAAAGCAGGATAAACCCAAGAATTGCATACAAAATGGATATTTCCATGATTAGGAACATCTTCGAGTGTGAGTGACTTGAGGAAGAACTCATTAAGATGAAGATTCTTAATGATGAATGCTCCTGGAACTCCAAACTCGTCACGATCCCAATCAAAAGTGACACTAAAAGTTGATTCCCCTGCTGTTATTGGGGTGATATCTGTTAGCCAACTCTCTAAGTATGCTGGATTGCTCAGTTTCCCATCCAAACCATCTGCTGCAAATGAAACAAATAACTAGACTATGTAATTATTAGGCTGGTAATTACATCAAATCCAATTATCACGTGGCTTTTCAAACAGACGCAGCTTGATAAGTTTGATTTGATTTTAATAGGTAAAAAGGCAAACTTAATTTAATTTTTTTTTGTTAAAAGAATTAGAAACAATTTTACCAACCATAATTAACAGAACCACTTATCAATTGGATAGACTTTTTGGCCAAGTAAATCAGAAATGCCATCAACAACTGAAGCACCTATATCAATGAAATCTATAACATTTTTTTTCATCAAAATCACTCTTCCTTTCACTTTTGGCCCATCATCTTTTCCAATGATGGCATCCAAAATTCCACCCAAAGACATGATTAACTATTTAAACAGAATTATTATTATTTTTTTTATTTATTTATTGAGAGAAGAAAAGATAGATTTTAGTTGTGAGGTTTCGAGTTTAGACATCTCATATTTATAGCAAAAATTATTAGTTAAAAAAATTATTGTGACAAATTTATACTTTAAACTTTCACTATGTTTGGTATGCATAGTGTATAAATTTGTCTGATTAGTTTAATTTAATGATGGTGATGTTAAATAAAACACACAGAAAGAACCCAAAGCATCCAAAAATATGGAAGTTTAGCACTTAAATTTTTAACCAAATTTGTAAAATTTCAACTTCATTAAGGAATTCTTGGAATAAAATCAAATTAAAGGTACGTATCAACTATTTATTTGATCATGAAATGCTACTTTCCATAGTGTTCAATTCAATTTAAAACTCTTTTACATTAGAATTAGAGAAAATACATTAAAAAAAAATTCCGAACTTGGTCACATAACTTACTTTAGATATTTAAACTATACGGATGTTTAAATACCCCCTTAATATCTTTGAAATGTATTAAATACAATCCTAATCTTCTACGCGACATAAAAAAAATCTGAACTTAAACGCATAACTTACTTTAGCACTTAAATTATACGGACGTTTGAATATCCCCTCTATCTATTGTTTATTAGATTAAGAAATTTTGGCACTTTATAGTATCCAATTCAATATACAATTTTCTGACAATTAAATTATGATGCGAATATCCATATAAAGATAGTGTAATTTTATTTTATTTTTAAAAAAAATGACTCTTGTTTATCTTTTTTTTTTATTCGTTTAATGGATTTTGTTATTCTATTTTTTTATAATCATGATATTCGAATTAATTTGTGCACACTTTGATCTTTAATTTAATTTTATCATGTTTGCAAGATTAATAAGCACGGTATAGATAACATTTTAAATTAAGATATAAAATAGAGTATTGATTATATAACAATACTCTATTAAAATTTTTGTTTAAACTTATATAAAAATTTATGTATGATTCCCCAATTAAAAATTGTTGATTTTACTTGAATGATATACCCAGAGGCCTAAATGGTAGTGAGGGCCTCTAGTTGTACCTTTCTTTAGAAAAAAATATCATATATATAGGTAAAATGATACACAGAACAATTAAATTACATATTTTGGATATTCTTGACGCAACAGACTATTGTGGCCTAGTGGTCCAAGGCGCCTTTAAAGAACTCATGCTCATGTGTTTGGATCTCGCTATAAACAACTATTCTGTTTCATCTTTTTTTCTAAAAACTTTTGTTAATTTTTGAACATCTTTCTTGAAATTCCTAATTCCATCACTGGTCATTCGCCCATTGAAATTTTATTTTTATTTGAAAATCTCACTAAAAATGTTTTTCTTATTTATTTTTCTAATAATTTTTTTAAAAGATTTCATAAGGATCTGTTTGGATAGCCACCATGTAATTGAATTTGGTGTAATTACTAGGATAGTAATATCAACCCAATAATTATACAACCTAGTAATTGAGTTGACCTGTATGCCACGATGTAACTATAATGTATTGCAAGTGTTGCACAAGTACATAAGGTTATAATTTTAAAAATAATAATTAATTATTTAAAATTAAAAATTTACATTAGACAAACAAGGGTCTTTATAAATGATATTAAAATTGAATATCTAAGATACATATTGTCTTTTGAAAAGATCTTAATTAATAAGCATATGTTCTTAATTATTATTATAAAAAATAATTAATTTATGATTCTCAATTTAGTAATGTTTTTAACTAAATTAATCATAAAAACTAAATATACAGAATATCTATGAAATCATGAAATGCATGTTTGATAAAAAGATTAACATTTGACAATAGAATTATGAGATAATGCACGAGTACCCCCTCAATATATGTCCGAAATCTCAGAGACACACTTATACTATACAAAGGTCCTATTACCCCCCTGAACTTATTTTATTAATAATTTTCTATCCCTTTTTGGCCTACGTGGCACTATCTTGTGGTCCAACGCTGGTTGACTTTTTTCTCAAGCTAGTGCCACGTAGACCGAAAAGGGGTAGAAAATTACTTATAAAATAAGTTCAGGGGGGTAATATAGGTTGAGGGGGTACTTGTGCATTTTCCAAAAAATTATCTATCAAGTCTAAGTTAAAAAAAAATAGCTTGCAATGTAAAATATCGAGTCAATACTTCTCGACAAATGAAATTGAAAATATAACATAAGTTCTACATTCAAAACAAAAAATTTAACATAGTACTCTTATGTCATATTTCAACATAACATACATAAATATATTTAAAAGATAAGGAAAACGTTAGTCCATAATTTTATTCAACAAATGAATTCATTTTAATTTAAAAATTAAAATACTAACAAAATCATAATTATAATTTAGTTAGATAATACGAAAAAATTGCATGGAATCACATGAAATTAAAATTTGAGAATAAAAAGAAAGTGAAATATATATAATACATAGAGAAAATGGTCTAAACCTCCCCCCCCCCCCTATAACCTATATCCGAAAACTCAACTACACACCCAAACTTTACGAGTGTCCTATTACCCACCCGAACGTCATATTCTCTATTTTTTACACACTTAAATGCTGACCTGTCATAGGAGGTGAGAACACCTCCTCTAGGTGCGTGAAAAGGTGAGAACACCTTAAATTTTGACGAAAATTTTCTCTTTCTCCAACAATCATCTTCCCCATCATCAAATAAACCATTGTTTCTTCTTCCCACCATAAACTCTTGTTCCTTTTTATTAAAAACATCATAACTTTCTAAAAATAAATAAATAAGTAGGGTTTAGTTGTTTATGTTCGTTTCTATCTCAAATCTTGAATTTAGGGTTTGTAATCTGCTCTAATTTCTTATTTATGTCTCTAATTTGAATTTTAAATTTTCTCAAAATTCATCAAAAATGGCAAATGAAAACTTGAATAAGCTTTGTATGGACGAATCAGACCCAATGTTGCTCTTAATTTCACAAATCAACAAACAGCCTAAGGGATAACACAAAAACTTGAAATAAGGGATAAGAACTAACCTTTTACTAAATCAGTTGATAAATTACTAAATCAAGTTGAAAATACACAACAAATCCTTCGATCATCAATAGAAATGCATATGCAAATGGAGAAGGAGATGAAAAAGAGAAAGGATAATTTTTATGGGTCTTTTACATTTTAGAAGGGAAATTGAGGGAAAAACAGGAATTGGGAGTTGAAAAGTGGGGGACCCGACGCGTGCAATCACGTTTGATATTTGTTTGGTTTATGTGTTGTGGTCAGCGTTTAAGTGTGTGGAAAATAGAGAAACATAAAGTTCACGGGGTAATATGATACCCGTAAAGTTGGAGTGTGTAGTTGGAATTTTGGGTATAGATTGGAAGGGTTTTAGACCATTTTCTCTAATATATATATAAAAAATAGAAGGGGAAATGGCATTTTTAGTCCTTATGTTAAGACTAATTTCTTATTTTAGTCCTTGAGTTATTTAACTTAGCACTATTAACCTTTAATTATATCAAGTGAGTTATTTTAATCCTTCAACTAACATACCCAAAAAAATTAACAGAGAGTTCACTGCTAAACAGGGTAATTCAGATATTTTAAAGGAATTGCTTGAGAAAACAGAATTTTTTAAAAAAAATCATTCGTTGCATAATTTATCGTTCGTCGATGTGAGAGGGAGGGTTAATGCCTATCAAGTTGGTTCTTGAAATTGTAACTCAAATCGATGGGCTTGTTCTTCTAGATAGAGATATGGAAGACTTAGCTTGTTCTTCAAAAAGAGAGAATTGAAAAGGAAATATCCGAACTACCCCTTTTAGCAGTGAACTCTCGGTTATTTTTTTTGAATCTGTAAGTTGAAGGACTAAAATCACTTACTTGATATAATTGAAGGTTAATAATGCTAAGTTAGATAACACGAATATAGTCTTAACACAGGGACTAAAAATACCGTTTTCCCAAAATAGAATATATTATAATATTAAAAAAAGAATTTAACATAATAAGAAGCATATTAAAAGGAGAAAATTAAAAATATAAATAAAAGGAAGAATAGAAAAATTAATCACCATGTAATTATACCAGCAATTCACATATCTCGTGTGAATTGGAGAGTGTACTTACTCTCAGCCAATTACACGAAATTATCTGTTGACCAGATAATTACATAACCAAATAAGCATGCTAGAAAATATAATTAAACTCAATTACATCAAATCAAATTATCAATGTGTTTTTTCAAACAAATCCTAAGTGAATCATACTTATAAAACCAATCATTTTTTAATTAGGGAATCAAAATCTTCCGGCACATATAAATTTATGCAAATGCCTATCATTCTCGCAAATATGATGAAATTAAATTAAGATTAAGATATTTGTAAACTGATTTAAATATTATCGAGACAAAAAATTAAATTAAAGAATTCACTAAGGTGAATATAATAAAAATAGATAAACAGGAGTTTCAAAAAGAATTTATAAAAATTACATTATCTCTATACATATATTCACATCATAATGTAAATGTCAGAGAATTTTAAAGTGAATTGAATAATATAAAGAGACAAAATTGTTAATAAGAGTCTAAAAAAATTAAGAAAATTATACTATCAATATACAAATTCACATCATAATTTAAATGTCAGAGAATATGAGCCAAAATCTCTTAATATAGTAAACAATATACATATTTTATTAGAAAAACTTCATAGATATACAATTACTTAAACTTATATTGAAAAGTATAGCTCAAAATTGACATTACATTTTATTTAGCCAAAACACAATCATGTATCCAATATTATACATCTAGTTAATACAATAATATGAAAAAAATTTATATTTTATTTCATACTAAAAATGTTTAAAAATTTGATATACAATATTATACATCAAATATATATATTATACAAAAGTACGATAAGAGGTATTTATACTCCCATATACAATAATATATTGCAAAAAGCATCAAATTAATCCATAAACACCTTAAAAGCTACGCTAAATCATAAAAAAAAAATCACATTTAGGCTCCTCAATTTATAATTAATCTTTTGCGACAATACCCACTCAAAAATAAAGATCAATTGTGGAAATTCAATTCTCAAATTTAAAATTAAAGATAAAAAATAATCGCTTAGAATTCCAATAAAATGTCAATAATGTCTCACATTTTCCCTATAGCATGGGCTATTACCAATTAATTAACTATTTATTTATACAAATGAGACAATTCATTTCACTTAAAACAAATGAATCAATTAATTATCACTGCAATAATTAATCACAATATGGAAAAAAAATCACAATATGGAAAAAAAATTAAAATAATAGGAAATGTGATGTGAGAGTGTTTGGATGTGTATGGAAAAAAAGGGAAAGAGCAATATCAATAGGTTAATTCTTAAATTTGCTGAAGTATAAAACTTAGGTCGATTTTCTCTATACGTTAAATCAATTGAACTTTGTATTTCAATAAGAGATAAGCGTCAAAAATACATTTAAATTATTTTACTTTTTTGAGTTTCATATTTAAACTAATATTTATTAGTTTGAAAAACGCATTTCAGTGGAGTGTGTAATAAATTTTCTTTTATTTGAATAAACCTTGCCACATGATATTCCACATGAAAAAAATATTTCACGCTAACAAAAATTAAAAGTTAAATTAAGTATTACTAACCAAAAAATAAAGAAATTATTTATAAAAAAATATTTTTTGAATTTTCTTAATAAATATTTTTTTCTTACGCACTCTACCGCCTCCCCCCCCCCTCCCCCTCCCCCTCCCCAACTCCTTTTCTTTTTTAAATTTCTTTTATAAAATATTTTAAGAAAATTCAAACCTCCCCCGCTCTTTCGTAAAAAAAATTGATATTATTTTTATTTTTTTAAAAATAAAATAAAATCTAACACAGCCCACTTAACTCTTAAAGCCTAATTTATTTTAATTATTTTTATATTTTTCTCATTTTCTGTTAAATATTACATATACTTTTAGGAAAAAAAAAATTTTCTACTTGCATAACGAAGATAACATAAATAAATATTTTATTTTTAAAGAAGCCTTATGGCAAGTAAAATACTTTTCTAATGTGTATGTAGGGGTGTCAAAGATGAACTCAAACATAGTAACCCGCTCAACTCGTCCAGAATTTTGAGAGTGTAATAAAAGAGAGACGTAATTTTCACTAATAAGTGATAGTTCAAATATAAAATTACTCACAGTAATTTAAATTGGCAAACTTTTTTTTAAAAAAAGATAGATTAAAGCGTTTTTAACCCTTAACTCGTTAAGTAATTATCTATATTTTATTAGCAAAATAAATAAAATAAATATTTATAATAGAAAATTCGATCTTTCCACGTTAAAAAAAATTCAAACAACGAATCAAAGTCACTACTATCAACCATACAAGTAAAATCAACACTTTCAATACAATACAATACATAATCAGAATTTCAAAATCTAAAAACAACAGATACAAAACTTTAATTTGATTTCTAGAGTTCCTCAATAGACTAGAAAATCTTTAAGAAATAATCACACATTTTTAATTTTATATATAAGCAAAATAAATAAAAATAATATTTTTAATTTTAAAAAGTCTCAGTTTACAAGCAAAATCCAAATTCAATGGGTGAATATGCCTCCACTATTAAGTACTAACAATACAAGTAAAATCAACATTTTAAATAGGAAAAACACACCCTTTTAGCTACAAAATATAAATTATACAAATTAAAATAAAAAAAATAGTTGGGGAATACTGCTATATAATTAGTACCTATTCTAATTTTAGAATATTATCTATGTAAATGCTTATTATTGTCTTGAACATAATAAAATTAAATTACAAATTAAGGTACGCGCAAATCACGCACAAATTAATTCTAACATTATCATTATAAAATTAAATTTTAATTTTAATAATTACTAAAATAAATAAATACAAATCTCAAAAAATAAAATTAACAAAATTATCTTTATCTTAATTTATATGTCAGGAGTTTTAAATTGCATTCGACACCATGAACTTGAAAATATACAAACTTGGTTAAAAGCTTAAGAACTAAACTTCCATATTTTGGATGCTTGGGTACTTTTTTTGTGTGTTTTTATTCAATATCATCATCTTTCAATTAATTAATCTAGACAAATTCATACACTATATTTATCAATCATAGTAAACAATTAAATAAAAAATTATCAAAAAATAGCGAGAATTTCTGAAACTAGTAATTTCTAATTATATAAATAGTCGATATTAAACTCGAAATCTTCACAACTAAAATCTCTCGTTTCTTCTCTTGGAGATCAAGAAAATCATAATATTTCTTTTCGAATAGTTAACCATGTCTTTGGTCGAAATTGTGGATGCCATCATTGGAAATGTTGAGGGGAAAAATTGTTTTGATGAAAAAAAATGTTTTGGACTTTACTGACATAAATGCTTCAATTGCTGATGAAGTTGTTGATTTTCTTGGTAAAAAAATCTTTATCCAATTGACAAGTGGTTCTAATACATGATGATCCTGGTTAGTAAAAATGTTAGGTTGATTATTATTCTTTTATAATAAGTAAATAAAATAATTAAGTATGTCTTTTTATATATTCAAATCAAATCAAACTAGTTAAGTTGGATTTTCATCCTTTTGTTTTTGTTTTTGGGTTTTTGATCTATTGATTTGTTAAAAACAAAAAAAGGACACAATATACTAGTTCAAGCATATATTAGAGTGGTTACATTCCAGTGTAACACCACCAAATCAGTTATTTGTTAATTCAGAGGCGAAAACCCTGGTCTAAAAGTTGATAACTCTAGCTTTTACCAATTGCACTAGAATATTTTTATGCTTTTTATGGGTGCACTGTTACCTATATCTTAAGTTCTACCAGTTTTTTAAAATAGATATACATATATACATATGATTTTTTCGAAAGTTACCGGGTGCATGTGCACCCCCACAGTACGGTGTAGGTCCGCGTCTGTTTGTTATAATGATGAATAATTAAAAGATTAAATGACAAATTATTTTAAATATGAAATAGATTTTTGAACTTAATTATCGAAACGAAAAAGGGTCAAAAATGCCCATAAACTATGAGAAAGGAACAAAAATGCCCTCAGTTTATAGTTTAGTCCAAAAATGCCCTTATTGTTATTTTGGATAAAAAATGCTCATTTTTTCAAATAAATATATTATTTTTTTTTTAACACATTCTATCTCTAATAATATTTTTTAAAATTAGCAAATGTTTATCGTATTTCAATTCAGAAAAAAATAAAAAACAAAAAATATGTATTATTTCATTATAATTATCTTTTATCATTATATAAATATAAATTAATGATGGATATACAATGATCTTATATATATGACATATATTATATGTTGAAAGGGTTCGTGAAGTTATTCGATTTTAATCGATAAGATGAGATTAAGAAAAAAAATATTTCCTATATTTTTATTTTGTAAAGTGATTTTAAAAGAAAGAAAACAAGAACATGGTTCTTTTGTAATAATTTAATTAAGAAGAAAATGTGTTTTAAAAGAAAAAAATAATATAGTTACTCGGAAAAAAGGCATTTTTGATCCATTTAGTAACTATAGGGGTATTTTTGAACCATAGTATTGACTGCAAGGGCATTTTTGAATCAAAGTGTTGACGGCAAGGATAATTTTGAGCCAAACTATAAACTGAGGGCATTTTTGTTCCTTTCTCATAGTTTAAGGGCATTTTTGAACATTTTCTCTTATCAAAATAAAGTCTACAAATTAAACTAGAAAGTAAAACCAAGAATTGAATTACCACATATAGCCATTCAAAAACAATTTAATTATATACTTAAAATTTTAAATTAAATCATTTTTATTAGTTTTAAAATTTAAAAATAAAAATCAAATAAAAAAAATAGATTTCTTTTCGCAAACACAAGTAATGTTGTTTTTGTCAATTTTCTTGCAACCGTCACCTCACAAGTTAATTATTAGAGTAATAATTCATTAATCATTATGCTTTTTTTTAAAGGGAAAATGATTAAAAAAATTCTATAAACTATGTGAAAAATATAAAAATGTCACTAGTGTGAAAATTTCAATTATCGTATTTAGACTTTCAAGTTATAACATTAAAAATTTCAGGTTGTAATAATTTATAAAAATAAATAAATAGTTTTTGTTCCATTCTCATAGTTTAAAGAATTTTTTTTACCCATTTTCCTTTTTTTTATTTGATATGTGAAACTAGGGACTGGACAATCAAGGCTAACATGCTATTCATATTGAACCATCATGACATCGTTATGCCATACTTAAGGAGAACTAATGCGACCACAAACACAAAAAACTTATGCCTTAAGAACTCTGCTTTTCTTGCAAGATAATGGAAACTTTGAAGCTTCTGGCAATTGAACTAAGTTTGCCACATCCAGACGGAGATCAATTTGGTACTGTTAGCAAAGTGTATACACCATCTCATCAAGGCGTTGAAGTTTCTATCTGGCAGTTGGCCAAAGCCTATGCAGTAGTGAATGATTCGGGCATTCATGAGCTCGTCAGTCACTGGTAAAACCTGTCAAAAACTTTATATGAAACACAACTTACCCATAACCAAATTTATGATTGAGTAAAATTAATTGGGAACATTGATTATTAGCTTCTCAGGTTGAATACACATGCGGTGATCGAGCCATTTGTGATTGCAATAAATAGGCAACTAAGTGTGATTCATCCCATTCATAAGCTTCTCCTTCCTCATTTTCGTGACACGATGAGCATAAATGCTTTAGCAAAACAACTCTTGATCAATAGTGACGGAATTATTGAGTTGAGTTGTTTCCCTTCCAAATATTCCATGGAAATGTCAGCAGTAGCTTACAAAGATTGGGTTTTCAATGAACAAGCACTTCCTGCTGATCTCATCAAAAGGTAAATGAAAAGACACAAAGGACTTAAAAACTTTATAGTCAATCATCAGTATAGGAATTCACCAAACAATATTTTCAGTGTAGCTTTCTTGATAACCTGACCATAACTTATTTTCAGGGGAGTGGCTGTTGAGGATTCGAGCTCTCCACATGGCATTCGCTTACTAATTCAGGACTATCCATTTGCTGTTGATGGGTTAAAAATCTGGTCAGCAATCAAAAGTTGGGTAACAGAATATTGCAACTTCTATTACAAATCAGATGACACTGTACAGAAAGACATTGAACTCCAGGCTTGGTGGAAGGAACTCCGCGAAGAAGGACATGGCGACAAGAAAGATGAGCCTTGGTGGCCTAAAATGCAAACTCGACAAGAGCTCATAGAATCTTGCACCATCACAATATGGATAGCTTCAGCACTTCATGCAGCAGTAAATTTTGGGCAATACCCTTATGCTGGTTACCTCGTTAATCGGCCTAGTTTAAGCCGAATGTTCATGCCAGAACCAGGAAGTCCTGAATATGAAGAACTCAAGACAAATCCAGATAAGGTATTCCTCAAAACAACCGTTCCTCCGCTGCAGACACTGCTTGAAATTTCCGTCTTAAAGATCTTGTCAAGACATGGTTCGGATACACTTTACCTTGGACAGAGGGACTCACCAGAATGGACAAGGGATCAAGTACCACTTTTAGCTTTTGAGAGGTTTGGAAAGAAGCTGAGTGATATCGGGAATCAGATTTTAGAGATGAATGGTGATCATGAGAAATGGAAGAACAGGTTAGGGCCTGTTAAAGTTCCATATACTTTGCTCTTCCCCACAAGTGAAGAGGGACTTACAGGCAAAGGTATTCCTAACAGTATAGACATATAATACCAAATAAAATCTATATTTTCAGAAATTTCAGTTACTAAGCTCTTCTGTTCTATAACAGCTTGTATTGTATTGTTATTTAAATATATTGTTTGTTTTGATTATTACTTAAACCACATTAGTAAATAGTAATGTATTTGTGTCTACAATAGCCCAGTTCTAGCTTGTGATGTTTCATAATAAGGAGGTCAAGTAATAGAGTACTATATGATACATCCATAACACTTGCAACAATACTAATGAGACTCTTTTTCCTTTTTATTTTCTTTTGGGGATGTAATTTTTACTACTAGAAAGAAGATATGTTCAGAAATTTGATAAAGGTTTTTGTGTGTCACACTGAAACATTATTTATTCGAAACCAGTAGAGGATGTTTATTGAATGTCATTGTCAAAAGAACCAATGCAACCCGATATATATATCCACTAATTCAATGAAAAATTATCGGTTTGTTTTCTTCATCTTCTTCTGTTATTTAATAACAAGAAAATTTATATATGATCCTTATTACACTGTGGAAGTTACAGAAGTTGCAGTCTATTGAAAACTTGACAGATGTATTTTCAACTTAATAAATTGTTAAAATGTCTGAAGTAGTAAAAAGAGCCAAAAGAGAGACAAATTTTCATACTTTTGGATTCTTGACAAATGGTGATGCTAACTCTATTTAGTAGCATAATAAAGAAAATAGTATTTGAAGGAACTTTAATAAATGGTTCCAATATTCTAAGGTTCCTTTTACACAATGAAAGCAGAAATTGTCATTTTCTCAGGAGCTGGAATTACCTGATAGAGCACCTACTTGTGTAAATGGAATTTTGGCTGTATTTTTTTGTACATATGCATTAATTTACCTTTCTTCTATGGGACAAAGACTTCTATTTCTTAGGCCCTTTTGAAGAAACAACGTTGTCATTGATATGTCGTACGCCAAAAAAAAAAAAAAGGTATTTTCTAAGAACATATACAAGGTGAAGGGGCTACTACACTCAAGAGTTTGGTTGAGGAAATGAGTGGAGTGAAAACCATGGTTCAAACCCCAGCTGAAACCAAAAAATCTGTGCGATATTTTCCTGTTCGTCTCATTATTAGTAAATCTGTACTTGTGTGCCAGTAGGAAATGATAGGTAGCTGGTGGAATAGTCGAGGTCTGTGCAAACTAGCCGCTGAAACCACCATGACATGGTGATAATTTTAGGGTTAACAAGTGATCAGGAAGCTGTAAGGAATCTTTTTATTAATTTACTTGATCACCTAGCACTTTAGTTATTTAAGTAAAATTCCACCTAAAAGTGCATTATATTTCACTATCATTTGTCGATAATATAAAAAATAAATAAGTATCTTGATCATAACACAACCATGTCCTTTGCCTATAAATTCATAGTTTCTTTCATTTGGCCTAAACACCACAAAGATCCTATTAATGGCATCAACTAGTAAACTTGAAAGCAAAAAGATCAATGGCACTGTTGTCCTTGTGAAAAAGAGAGCCTTAGAGCTTGTTCCATCTAAAGTAGTTCCACAGAAAGTTTATGAGATTCTTGGAGACAAGGTTACACTGCAGCTTATCTCTTCTGTTAATGGAGATTCAGGTGATTACTTCTTCTATTTTTCAAATTTCCCTTTTCTTTGCTGTGGTTATCCTTTTGTCAGTAGAAAATATAGTGAATGTTTTGTACTTCTTTTTATTTTGTGAAATAGTGGTCTAAGATGAGGTTAAATGTTTCAACATGGTCAGCGATGATTGTTGTTATAGTAATGATGTAGTCATCCTTTTGTCCCTTTGTAAATTTTATATTTACTTGTGATATTGTGGTCATCCTATTGGTCTTGCGCTATATATGAGTTTTTAACTCTTGAATAATGGGGAAGTTTTAAGTTGATGATTTTATTCTTGAAATGAAAGAAAATAAAGGGAAACTTGGGAGTCCAGCACATTTAAGAGATGAGAATAAAGTAGGCGATGAATCAAAGTTCAGTGTCACATTTGATTTGGACGACGAGTTTGGAGCTCCGGGAGCATTCATCATCAAGAATTTCAATCCTAATGAGTTCTTTCTCAAGAAACTGACTCTTGAAGTGAATGATCCAAGTCATGGGGGCATTCATTTTGTCTGCAATTCTTGGGTTTATCCAGCTGAAAAGTACAAATCTGACCGCATATTCTTTGTGAATCAGGTGAGCACTTTGTTTTTCAAATAATATGTATATCCATACGCCTATGCAGTTTATGACAAAGCACTTTGTTTACATGATGCAGGCTTGGCTTCCAAGTGAAACTCCAGTAAAATTGCGCTGGTATAGGGAAGAGGAATTGTTGAACTTGAGAGGAAATGGAATTGGAAAGCTTGAGGAGTGGGACAGGGTTTATGACTATGCTTATTATAATGACCTTGGAGAACCTGAAAAGGGTTCAACTTATGTCAGGCCAATCCTAGGAGGATCTACAAAGTATCCTTATCCGCGTAGAGGAAGAACCAGTAGACCACCAACAAAAACAGGTAACTCACTTCTGCATCACGCTGATCTTTACTATAAGGCATACCATTTTTCCGTTTGTCTAATTTCCTCAAATTTTGAGCAGATCCTAATTCTGAGAGTCGGCTCCCACTGCTAATGAGCTTTGGCATTTATGTTCCAAGGGACGAAAAATTTGCACACTTAAAGATGACCGACTTTATTGGAATAGCACTTAAGGTCATCGTTCAGCTCCTTGTCCCCGAGCTCGAGTCTTTAGGAAACATCAACCTTAATGAGTTCAACAGCTTTGAAGATATTTTAAAAATTTATGGAGGAGGAATCAATCTTCCTGATGATGTTTTGCAGAGAAGTAGTACAGAGATGCTCAAGGAACTTATTCAAAGTTCTGGTCAGGAGTTTCTTAAGTATCCAATGCCACAGGTTATAAAAGGTACTTTTGGATGAAAGAGTAACAGTAAGTCAATCCCAAGGGGAATATTTCCTTTTTTGCTTTGTGCTTTCTCATAGTTTTACATGGTTGCAACAGAGGATAAGTCAGCTTGGAGGACTGATGAGGAATTTGCGAGAGAGATGCTTGCTGGAATAAACCCTGTCTGCATTTGTGGCCTCAAAGTAAACTAATGTTATCTTTTCTTCCTCTAGAATTTCTAATCTTGTCTATATGAAAAGAAAGGAAAAAGGAACCAAACATAAAGTATGCTTAGGTCCTAACTTCCGAACGAAATTCACATTATCCCTATCTTCTGAAGTTACTTATTCTTTAGTTGAAAAATTATGAGCTGAAACTCTTTTACTGCAGGAGTTTCCTCCGACTAGTAAGCTGGATCCCAAAGTCTATGGTGACCAAACTAGCAAAATAACCAGAGAACATATTCAAAATCAGTTGGATGGACTCACTATAGAAGAGGTTCTATGAGTTGATTTTATAGTACTTCTGATTGCATGTTTAGCTAAATTGGACCTGTATCTGATAAATACTTACCTTATTAGGCGATCAAGGCGAATCAGCTTTTCATATTGGATCATCACGACACATTAATGCCATATATGAGGCAGATCAATATGACAAGTACAAAAATTTATGCCTCAAGAACTCTCCTCTTTCTACAAAAAGATGGGACTTTGAAGCCGCTAGGCATTGAACTAAGCTTGCCTCATCCTGATGGAGATCAGCATGGTTTCATTAGCAAAGTTTTTACACCACAGGAAGATGGCGTTGAGGCTTCCATATGGCAATTGGCAAAAGCTTATGTTGCAGTCAATGACTCTGGGGTTCATCAGCTAATCAGCCACTGGTGCTTAAACTTGAAAAATGCTTTTTTTTTTATGGCCAATGATCATCAATTTACTTTGTTTACTTTTCAAGAACCTCTTTGAAAATCTGTTATTTTTCTCAGGTTACACACTCATGCCACAATAGAGCCAATTGTGATCGCGACAAACAGACAACTAAGTATGCTTCATCCTATCTATAAGCTTTTGCATCCTCACTTTCGTGATACAATGCACATAAATGCATTGGCTAGACAGACTCTACTTAATGCCGGAGGAATTCTTGAGCAAACAGTTTTCCCTACAAAATATGCCATGGAGATGACCTCAGCAGCTTACAAGGATTGGGTTTTTCCTGAGCAGGCCCTTCCTGCTGATCTTATCAAGAGGTAATTTACTACTTCATCCACGCAATTTACTTAAAGGATTGGATAAGTACACAATGCAAAAGAGCTCCTTGAAATGCATTATTGATTTGTATTGTGCTGTAGAGGTGTGGCAATTGAGGATCCTGAATCAGAAAAAGGTGTCCGTCTTCTAATCCAGGACTATCCATATGCTGTGGATGGGCTAGAAATATGGTCAGCAATCAAAAGTTGGGTTCAGGAGTATTGCACTATCTATTACAAAACAGATGACATGATTCAGAAGGACACTGAACTTCAGGCCTGGTGGAAGGAACTCCAAGAAGAGGGGCACGGTGACAAGAAAGACGAGCCATGGTGGCCTAAAATGCAGACCCTCAAAGAACTGACTGACTCATGCACCATAATTATCTGGATTGCTTCTGCTCTTCATGCAGCCATCAATTTTGGGCAGTATCCTTATGGTGGCTACCTACCAAACCGCCCCTCAATGAGCCGAAGGCTCATGCCTGAGCCAGGCAGTCCCGAGTATGAAGAGCTTAAGACGAACCCCGAAAAAGGATATCTGAGGACAATTACACCACAACTTCAGACTCTCATTGGAATTTCTGCTATAGAGATTTTGTCAACACATTCTTCAGATGAAATCTACCTTGGCCAAAGAGACACTCCTGAATGGACTAATGACAAAGAGCCATTACAAGCTTTAGAAAGATTTGGAAAGAAGCTAGTTGAAATTGAAGAAAAAATAATAAAGATGAACAATGACAAGAAATGGAAGAACAGAATGGGGCCTATTAAGATGCCATATACATTGCTTTATCCTATAAGTGAACCAGGACTTACTGGAAAAGGAATACCAAACAGTGTCTCTATATAAAGTTGTTATCTTTACCATCATTTGCACTAGACTTCAATAACACTCTTCCTTATTAGTATCTAATTTGGAAGTTAAGACTAAAACAGCAACAGTTAAATTTGGAAAAATATTTCTTTTCTATTATTTAAAAATATAAAAATAAAATGAATAAAAGTTGGTACTGTGATTTTGGAGTGATGACATTTTCTCTTCCAAGTCTTAATTCTGTATATTTGACTGACTTATAAGTTGTCAGTTGATTATGTAGATAATGTCAAGCTTAGAACAGAACTGACTAATTTAATATGAAAGTCTACTAAATTGATATTTAATCTTATAGTCCAACTGACATCTTTATAATAAGTTAGCAAGTAGGAACTTACAACTCTGGAGCAAAACAAATTTAAGTTTAATTGACTTTCTTGAAAAATGCTAACTATGTTATTTAAAATGCTGCAGAGTATCCAATGACATAGGCAGTCAATTAAAAAACGTCTAAAAACTTGTTAATATTATTTTGAGAATTTGAAATTTGAAATTATGATCTCAAATCACAAAGCAAGCTAAACATATAGTGACGAACTTTAACTAACTTTTTCTGTAAACTCGAAACATAAGAAAGAAATTTCAATTAACAAACCCATCCTAAAAAAAAGAGACTTAAAAATACTAAGCAAATTATAAGCTACAAAAAAGAAAGAAAACTACTACAATTCATAATAGAGAGTAGATAGAGAGATCAGTTCCATGTCAGTTCACAACGGATCCAAACATGATTTACAAGCTCTTTCAGTTGCGTTTTATTTGTACAATTGTCTTTCAATACTTTGAAAGTGGCATCTTCCAAAGAGTAGTAAGTATAGTCGTTGCAAGTGTTGAAAGTGGGCAAGAAAACTGCATTATCCATGTTTACGTTCATGCCACAAACAACAATAGATGAGGCTTCGCTAGTGAAAAAAAGCCAATTTTTGACTTCTTTTACTAATGTGACCATTAGGTTCCCTCCAAAGTGTAGTTCATAAACATGAACATCATGTTGTGGTGTGACAACCACGGAATGTAGCACATTTTGATCTTGTTGAACTAAAAACAGCCGGTAATCACCACAAATAGGAGGTGAATATAGTTCAAAAAGTTGATGGATAACCCAGTAAGGGGTTCCGTCTTTAAAGAAGCCAAATACACCAACATCACCGTGTTGGCCTATGACACAAAATTCTTCACCAAAGTAGACCGGGCTAGAACATGAAAATAAGAAAGGCACATCATTGTCCATTGTGATACTAGTCCATTCATCATCCCCTTGTCTCAAATATGAAATCCTAACTTGAAACAAGTTTAAGAAAGCTATACCAAATATTATCCAGGCAGAAGAATTAGTTGGAGAAGCTGAGAATGACATAGAGTCACAGAAATAGTCATCTGTTTTTAGTGGGAAATGGATTATTTGCTTCTCAGAAGGCAAAGGCGAAGGGTTAAGTAAGAAGAGAGACTTTCCCCTAGACATAAGAAGCCATCCGTCTTTTGCATACCGAATTTCACACCCTACTAAATCATTGTTGCTCCTATAACATTTCAAATTTCTGAAGGGATTATAGAAGGTGCACAAACCATCCTTTTGGTTTAGAGATAGAAGCCACATGGAGTCTTGATCACAAAAAGGAGCCGCATGATCAACCACTTTCCAACGTAACGGAGGAGCAATGGATCTCCATAACTTACACACCAAGCGAAAATTCATGTATGCTTCTTGAGACTCAAGTAGATAACGAGAAATTATCCTTTGAAGGTCTACAGAAAGATGGATGCAAATGTTGCTGTCTACAGGCACATGCTTACTACTACCGTACTTGGAAGAGGAAGAGGATGGACGCCTTTTCAACTTGTTGCCTGCCGTACTAGTGTTATGTTGTTGAATTTTGGCCCTTCCTGACCTAAATAAGTCAAAAGTTATGAACAATATTCACAAACAGCACACGAAATTAAACAATGGAATATAATAATTACCTGGCAAATAGAGGAACTGAATTGTCATGAGTAAGGACACGAAATTGCTTAGTGGTTGACAAGGTTTGATCGCCAATGTGGAAGGCAAATAAAGTGCGGTTCTCATCATCATTGCACTGTGTGAAATAGACATGATTTTTTTCTTGAGTTATAGATGAACAAGTTGCAGCGGAGAATCGTCCACATAGAAAAATAATGAATCCATCCAAATTGAATAGTCTGTTGAATTGATTTGTTTCAAAGTCAGCCTCCCAAACCTCGAATACTGAAGGAGATCCGAATTTTCGTTGAACTAAAAACAATTGGTCTTGCCAGGAAACCAAGTTTCTGTGTCGATACATAGCAATTTCATCTGTTGGTGCCGTGAATTTGACAGGAGAGAGACGAGTAGAAGTAGTTATTTCGGGGATCATTTGTATTATGCCTAGTTTTCCCCCTTTGTCGAACAGAGTGCATATTTTCTCTCCGTTACAGAATGTGACCGCATCAACCAACAGGGTATCATCAAGTATTACCTTTACCCACTTTTTATAATAAGGAGCAGCGCAAATTATACAATACTTCTTATCCCTAAAGAATAGAGAGACGTTACATAAGTATTCATCGTCGTTGGGAAAATAATATTCATGTTTTGAAGGGGAAACAACGCACTTGAGCAGGGTTGTTTTCCAGTTATCGTAGGAGCAACGGAAGTGAGGAAGCTTAATTTTGGTTTGGCATTTAAAGTGCCAAACAAAACAATGTATCCCGTCGATGAAAAATCCCCAATCGTCCCAACGACCCACGCAATGTATGCCCTCTTTGTTAACATCAACTTGTTCCTTGCAAGTGTTTGATGACAATAGTTTTTTGTCCATCTTCTCTTGCAGGACAGATAACATGGATGAATACTTCATCTCCATAATTATTGACAATAGTTTTATTAACAACCCCCCTCTTTATATAATCACTCGATTCTACTTACTAGTTGTTTCCTAGTACAACTAGTTTTATATTATGTTTGGATCATTGTTATCTATTGTATTGTATTGTATCGTTACTACCTAGAATGTTTGTTTTGATTGTTACTTGAAGTGTATTATATTGTACTGTTAAATTTCGTTGTTACGTAACAATAAAAAATCCTATTTTGTAGAACAACCAATTTAGTGTGTTCCCATTGTTACTTAATTTCTTTTTTTCAATTATATTTTTACATAATATTTCAAAATACTATTTTACCCTTTAACTTAATTATTTAAATCTAGTCAAACCTCCTACCTTAGAATAATTAAGGATATTTAAGTAAATTTATAAATTACAATACAATACGATACAATCTAACCAAACAATTAAAATATTATTAAACAACAATAAACAATACAATCTAGCCAAACATTGTATCTATCATACAATACACAGGGGCGTAGCGACATACCTTTTTGGACACCCTTCGTTGGGAAATTATATTGTATATACAAGTAAAATATTATATAAAATGGTTAAATAACATATTTTGGACATCCTTAAAATAATAAGGTGTTGTAGCCTAGTGGTTTTAGGTGTCTTGAAAGAGCCAAACTTTTATGAGTTTGTGAATTCAGATCTCGCTAACAGCAATTTTAAGCCTTTTTTTTTTTAAATTTTTTCATGTATATTACGTATATAGTTAAATTTTTAAAATTTCTAGGGCACCTTTCATCTTTTTTCAATTGTTTTTCAATTTTTTTCATGTATTATCAAAAAAAAATCTTGTATATTATTTAGTTTAATTTTTAAAATTTCTAGTTTAGATTTTTTCCTTTTTTTTTTTCAAATTTTTCATGTATATTACGTTTTTTTTTTCAAAAATTTCATGTATATTATGTAGTTAAATTTTTAAAATTTCTAGGGCACCTTTCATCTTTTTCCTCTTTTTTTCAATTTTTCATGTATATACATACTTTTTTTAAAAAAAATTCTTGCATATCACATAGTTTTTTAAAATTTCTAGTGCACTCATTCAGCCAAAAAAATGTCTGTGTATAATTTCTGGATATCCTTCGTAAAAATTTTAGCTACGCCACTGACAATACAATATAATAGCATACAATATAATAAAATACATTATGAACAATGAGTAACAATAATTTAAAAAAAGTGTTATGAAACAATGAGTAACAATAATAAAAAGAAAGTGTTAGGGAAACATAAGGCACTTTTGTTACAACTCCTACTACCTATTTACTTTGCCAAAAAATAATGCCAAGCCAGTTTTAAAACTTTTTATTTCCCAGAAAAGGTAGTCGTTTTTTTCCCTTTATAAAAAATAATAGTTTTCAATTTGGGATACACACTTGGAAAAATTACCTAACTACACATCATACATTATCATATTTTTTTATTTTTCCTATCATTTCAAAAAATATCAAAATTTTCCTTTTTTGCTCTCATCATTCCATTTTTCTGATACATTAATTTGATATCTGATTTTTCAGTTATTTTCATTAATCTATTTTTGAATTTCAAATATTTTCTCTTTCCAATAAAAGATTTCAAGTTATTCAAAAGGTAGATTTCTTTCATCCACTTTAATTTTTTATTTTATTTTTTCATCCCGAATACTATAACACGAGTGCACAATTAACAATGGACAAAATCAGCTATTGTTTTCGACCTTTTTCAATCTATTACGATTCGTGTGAGAATTGAAAGAAGAAAATTTGAATTGTTTAAAAGTAGACGGATTTGGAATAGAATGGGCCTACTAAGATTCCATTTACATTGCTTTACCCTATAAGTGAACCAGGACTTACTGGAAAAGGAATATCAAACAGTGTCTCTATATAAAGTTATCATCTTTACCATCATTTGCGCTAGACCTCAATAACACTCTTCCTAATTATATAATTTGGAAGTTAAGACTAAAATAGCAACAGTTAAATTTGGAAAAATATTTCTTTTCTATTATTTATAAAAATAAAATGAATAAAAGTTTGGTACTGTGATTTTGGAGTGATGACATTTTCTCTTCCAAGTCTTAAGTCTGTATATTTGACTGACTTATAAAGTTGTCAGTTGATTGTGTAGATAATGTCAAGCTTAGAACAGAACTGACTTTTTATGAAATGTTTAATTTAATATGAAAGTCTACTTAATTGATATTTAATCTTATAGTCCAACTGACATCTTTAAAATAAGTTAGCCAATTAGGAGCTTACAACTCTGGAGCAAAACAAGTTTAAGTTTAATTGACTTTCTTGAAAAATGTTAACTACGTTATTTAAATGGGAAATTATATATAATGACAAATTAATAAATTAAATTAATTGCTATAACCATCCTTTGATTTAATTGTGTCCCGCAGCAAACTGTTTGTCAGTCACCTCTCTCCCTCAAACTCTCGCTCGCTACTCTCCTCTCTCGCTCGTTTTCTCTTACTTTTATACAAACACAAGTGTATAAAATCTGTTTCTATTTGTATAAAGCAGAGGAAATTATATAAATACATATATTTTTGTTCCCCTCTCCCAGATCTCGCTCGCCACTCTCCCAGATCTCGCTTGCCACTCTTCCTAATCTCGCTCGCCACCCTCGCCTCTCTCGCTTATACAAACAGGAGCGAAATGTATAAATTGTGTTTCTGTTTGTATAAAGCGAGAGAAAACTTGTATATACACATGCAAATACATATATTTTCGTCCTATACACTTATAATTATACAATAAAAATACTCCCCCGCCCAATTTCTTTTGCCTTTCTCTCTTTCTCGTTTTATACAAATTCAAATTGTATATAATTTCTCTCTTTCTCGTTTTATACAATTCGATTCAATTGTATATTTCCTGCCCCAGTCTCTTTTGCCTTTCTCGCTTTCTTATTTTATACAAATTCAAATTGTATATAATCATTCTTTACACTTATAATTATACAATTTGTTTTATACACTTCGTTTTTATACAATTATCTGCCCAAGTCTCTTTCTCTTTTCCGTTTTATACAATTCGTTTTATACAATTCGCTTCAAATGTATATGTATAGCGAATTATACATTTATATATTTGTTATTGAGTGCAATTATGAAAACTTTGCTATAGCATACAAATATGAATTTTATATTTACTATATGTGAATGTTGCCCAATTTAAAATGCTGCAAAGTATCCAATGACATGGGCAGTGGTTCTTAATTGTAATTGCACATGTACCCAAATCTTATACTTTCTCCGTCTCTAATTACTTGTTCATTCTTTTTTTATATAGGTATTCCTAATTATTTATCCATTTTGATAAATCAAAAAAAGATAAAAAAATTTTTATCTATTATATTCTCAGTTAAATGACTAATTACTTTGAAAAATGTAAAACTTTTAATCCACTTCATAATTAATAGAGGTAAAATAGTAAACTCACTACGTCATTAATTATTTTTCTGATAGGTGTGTCAATTTAAAAGTGGATAAGTAAAAAGGGACGGAGGGAGTAGTAGTTTTGGACAGTCATAATTTACTATGCCCTCCATTCAATTTTAGGAGTCTTTTGAGGGTCGTTTGATTGGTGAGATAAAGGATAATAATCTCAGGATAAAATTTAAAAGTACTTTTTTTCGTAATTGATTGTGAGTATTAATTAAACCGATACTATTTTATCCCACTATTTATGCTAAAATGATGGAATTAGCTATAATCCCATATCTTATACTTGTCTGTTCCATTACACCAACCAAACAACCCCTTAAGGTTTTAATTGCACATTCATTATAATTAAAAAAATTACTCCGTAGAAGGCGTTATTTATGAAAATTTGGCTTTATTTATCAAGCCTTACAACTGACAAATGAGTAAATACTTATTATTTTTTACCCCTTCAATAGCAACAGTAAAATTAAATGAAAAAAAAACAATCAATTCTCTCTTGATTTTTTATGATAAAAATTATTTTATCTTAAACATTTTATTTTATTTTAGACTAAAAAGACGCTTAAAAATGAGATCAATTAAGTAGATTTTTTTTTAAAAAAAAAGATGCAAAGAAGATTCAAAAAAGCTGAATGACTTTGAACAACTAGATTGTAAACAAATATAAAGAATTTTTTATTTTAATTTTGGTTCTTTGGTCACAGTGAGGATCTATTATCGGAAGAAGTGTCGTAAAATTTTAAAATATTTTAGTACAACTTGTAGAACAGTTGAGTTGAGAAGAATTAAAGTGGTTTCTTACATCTCAGAGTATTCAATGACAATATGAAACCAAATGAATGGTCTCCCATACTGCTATATCCATGAATTTTTATATTATCATATAAGTAATCGTGGACGATTATCTATAGTTATCTTTTAAATGATCTGACAACCAAATGTGAACGGAGTTAAACGCTAAATTTAATGACCATATATGAAGGAGGGTTTACTTTTATAAAATGAGATAATCAAGTCAATGCCAAGAGTCTTTGTAATTAATTGAAGGACTGATTTGAACAAGTGAAGCTTCTTGTGCATAGGAATCAATGCTTCTCTTTGCTTATAAATACAAGTGCTAACATGTCTCATTTTCAGTATGAAAAGTGGGTTCTCACTTCTTTTACTTAGTGAAACTTTTTCTGAGCAACAATGTATAGGAAGCTTTCAGATCCAAGTATGGATGAAAATGCCAGTAAAAAGGCAAGATATGAGGCTGGTGAAACCAAAACCATAAAGGGAACAGTTGTTCTGATGAAGAAGAACTTCTTGGATTTAACTGATGCTAAGGATGCTGTGGTTGACCAAATTGATGAGATTCTTGGACATAAGGTCTCTCTGCAGCTCATCAGTGCTGTTAACACTGACGCCGGTATGATATACTTTTCTATCATTTTTTGAGTCGTATACACTGACAATATAAAGAATTTTTACATATCGGTGTATTTTAACCGGTTGTAACATGTAAGCCTTATTTTCAAGATACTAATCCCAATTTTAGATGACATGAGAAACTGTAACTTTTTCTTTTTTTATAGCTAATAAGGGCAGAGGAAAGCTTGGAAAGCCAGCAAATTTGGAAGGTTGGAAGATTTCAACTTTAACAGAAAGAGATGCTACATTCAGTGTCAACTTTGAATGGGATGAGGAGATTGGAATCCCAGGGGCTTTCTTGATCAAGAACTCTCACCACAATGAATTCTATCTAAAAACTTTGACACTAGATGATGTTCCAGGCCATGGAAAAGTTTACTTTGTCTGCAATTCTTGGATCTACCACTCTGAGTACTATAAAAAAGATCGCGTTTTCTTTGCCAATCAGGTAAGACTAAAGCTACACATTCTCAGTTGAGTTTCAAAAGGGTCTTATACCAGTATTTAACAATATTGTGTAAAGCTTTATAGGATCTTCTTACAAGTCAGAAAATCCTGTCCTAATTGTGTAGCAAATGATTCACCTTAGTTCTGATATAGTCATAATATTTACTTTATTGTATATTTGTCTTTAACATATTAACTTCAATGTGAATTTAGTTCTCTGCTGAGTAAAAACCTTTGATTTCTTGTTGTAGACTTACCTTCCAAATGAAACACCAGCACCCTTACAGTATTATAGAGAAGAAGAACTGGAAAATCTGAGAGGAAATGGAACTGGGAAGCGTGAGGAATGGGATAGGGTTTACGACTATGATGTCTATAATGATTTAGGTGATCCTGAGAAGGGTGAAACACAGGTTCGCAAGATTCTTGGAGGATCATCTGATTACCCTTATCCTCGTAGAGGAAGAACAGGCCGGCCACCTACAAAAATTGGTTAGAAGATCTCAAAGTTCAATCATCTGTCTAATTTTAATCATTGATAACACCATGAATTTTTCACTTAAGCACATTCATTACAAGAAGGGTGTTGTCTTTTATCTTTTTTGACAGATTCTAAAAGCGAAAGCCGGCTGCCATTAAGGAAAACTTTGGATATTTATGTGCCTAGAGATGAGAGGTTTAGCCCACTAAAGATGTCTGATTTTGCAGCAACTGGACTGAAATCAATATTTCAGTTCCTTGTCCCGGGGTTTTTAGCTCTTTTTAATAAAACACCTTTTGAGTTTGATTCATTTAAGGATATGTCGAAACTCTATGAAGGTGGAATCAAGTTGCCTAGTAAATCTTTCGTGGACAAAATGCGAGACCACCTTCCATTGGAGCTGCTTAAAGAACTGCTACGATCTGATGGTGATTACGCTTTTAAGTTCCCAATGCCACAAGTAGTCAGAGGTAAGGACTAAAACAAAAGCACAGTTTTGTTTGTTTTCTAAAGAATCTAAATAAGCATATGACAATGTGCATGTGTTATAGATATTGCACTTTACTGAACTGGTTCTAGACTTAGTTCATTGAAAAACTCTTCTCTTTGAAATGTTTGGAGGGCAGAGGATAAATCTGCATGGGGGACTGATGAAGAATTTGCAAGAGAAATGCTGGCTGGACTAAACCCTGTCGTTATCAGCTGTCTCCAAGTACACTCGAGTTTTGCTTTTCTAAGTCATCCCTTGATAGCTAACAGAATATTCTTTACACATAAAAATCACAGGTTGACCTGTTAATTTTTCCGATGACAGGAATTTCCTCCAACAAGCAAGCTAGATCCAACACTATTTGGTGAGCAGAGGAGCACCATTTCTGAGGAACATGTAAAGCACAATCTAGATGGATTGACTATAGAAAAGGTAAGCATTGAAGGTTTTTCTTGAACCAGTTTTCTTCAGATATGTCGATTGTAATTGCTTGAACAAGGAAACATACAATGTAGGCAATCAAGGACAAGAGACTGTTCATTTTGGATCACCATGACAGTCTAATGCCATACTTAAAACGCATAAACACAACAACCACACAGACGTATGCCTCAAGAACATTGCTTTTCTTGAAAGAAGATGGATCCTTGAAGCCACTTGCTATTGAGTTGACACGTGAGGATGAGCAGTCGAGAATTGTTAGCAATGTATATACACCGGCAGAAACTGGTGCTGAAGCAACCATTTGGCAGCTCGCAAAAGCTTATGTCACAGTGAATGATTCTGGGTTTCACCAGCTTGTTTCTCATTGGTAAACTTTGTTACCATAGAGTTCTCATCATTATGCAATGCCTGAGTGTAAAATTTGTGAATTCATCGAAAATTCACTCCTCTTTTTGACTACAGGTTGCACACTCATGCCGTAACTGAGCCATTTATCATAGCAACTAACAGACAATTAAGTGTTCTTCATCCAATTTATAAGCTTCTGCACCCTCACTTCCGCGACACAATGTACATTAATGCATTGGCCCGTCAAATGCTCATCAATGCTGATGGAATTCTTGAAATGACAGTTTTTCCGGGTAAGTTTTCTCTGGAAATGTCAGCTACTATTTACAAGGACTGGGTTTTCCCTCAGCAAGCTTTGCCTGCCGATCTCATCAAGAGGTACATCACATGCCTAAGTTCCAAAGATCAAAAGAATAATCATTTACCTAAATTTCTTACTGACTTGAACTTCTTTTATTTTGTTTATGTTCAGAGGAATGGCTGTGGAGGACTCAAGCCAACCATATGGCATCAAGCTAGTTATAGAGGACTACCCATATGCAGTAGATGGACTCGAGATTTGGTCTGCAATCAACACATGGGTAAGAGACTACTGCAATTTCTATTACAAAACCGATGAAATGGTCAAGATAGACACAGAACTGCAGTCTTGGTGGAAAGAAGCACGGGAGAAGGGGCACGGAGACAAAAAGGAAGAACCATGGTGGCCTAAGATGCAGACTCGCGAAGAACTCATAGATTGTTGCACAATCATTATATGGATAGCTTCAGCACTTCATGCAGCAATAAATTTCGGGCAATATCCTTACGGAGGATACCCTCCAAACCGCCCCTCAATGAGCAGGAGGTTCATGCCTGAGCCTGAAACTTCAGAGTATGAAGAACTTAAGTCCAACCCTGAAAAGGCTTTGTTGAAGACAATCACTCCTCTGCCACAAAGCATACTTGGCATTTCGTTGATAGAAGCATTGTCATTGCATACATCTGATGAAGTCTTCCTTGGCAAAAGAGCTCCTGAATGGACCACAGATGAAGAACCATTACAAGCATTTGAAAGATTTGGGAAGAAGCTAGAAGAAATTGAACAAAAGATCATTAAAATGAACGATGATCCGAACTTGAAGAACAGAGTTGGACCTGCCAATATTCCCTACACTTTGCTATGTCCTAGTAGTGAGCTTGGACTTACTGGCCGCGGAATTCCCAATAGTGTTTCAATATAACTCTTATCAGCTAGAGAGCGACTAAGGTAGATTCAGTTGTATTCGTTGCTTCCGCACAAAGAACTATGTATACATATAGTAAGATTGCATTACACCTAATAACTCTAAAACATGGATTCACCTTTGCTTTCAGCCATATAAGAAGCTTTTTTCAGTCACTTTGTGTTAGTGTTCACTAAATACTGGGATAAGGCATGTGCATCCTAAGTTTACGGCAGACTTTTCACTTTCGATGCCGCATCCGTATCGGATTCTCCGAAAATACATTACTTTTGACGAATCCGACATGCACCCTTGACATTTTGAAGAGTCCGAGCAACATAGTGCAACAAACATGAATATGATGTTTTTGTATCAATACTACATCGTCCCATATGGACTGATCTTACTAAAAAATAATTGTCTCATATTAGTTGTCTACCTTACCAAATCAAGAACTCATTTATTTATCCTATAATACCCTTGCAGTTAATTAATTTTTGTAAGTGGATCATATTTGTTTTTTATAAAAGGAAAATAATCAACTAACATGGAATGAAAGGAGTCCTATTTAAAACCTGATTTTCTGGATGGATGAAATTTCTTTACTTCGAGATGAAAATTCGAACTCCTGATTTGAAATAATATATTAGTTTTCCTATGATTTCATCACTTTACTGTTGTTGTTTAAATTTAAAAGGAGAAATAGGTAGAAATACTACGTTGTTACCCCTTTTTCTTTTCTTATTTTGATTTAAATCCTAGTAAACATCCAATTTTACCAATTTGCTTCCAGAAATATTTATTTCAATTTATTTTTCATAAGAAATACTATGGGTGTGTTTGGTATGGAGGAAAATGTTGGAAAACAAGTAGATTTTGGATTTATTTTCTCATGTTTGGTTGGTGAGTAGAAAATATTTTCCGAAAATGATTTTGTGTTTGATTTATGAATGAAAAATATTTTTGAGAGACATCTTTTATTTTTACTCAACTAAAAAATAATTTATGAAATTGAAAATACTTTTTCAAAAACAAAATTATTATTTTTGGGGGTGGGGGTGGGGGTGGGGGTGGGGGGAGGAGGTAGGAGTGAAAACATAAAAATTTGAAGTTGATAGTATTTTTAAAAAAATAAAATTAATTTTTTTGGGGAGTGGGGGTGGGCGGGGGCTGCATGGATGTGTGGGGGGTGGGGTGTAAGAGTTTAAAAATAAAAATTTGAAGTTGAAAATATTTTAATAAAGCAAAATTAATTTTTTGATGAGGGGGTGGGGTTGTGTGGGGGCTGGCCGGGGGGGTCAGGGATCGGGTGAAAAAGTAAAATTTTGAAATTGAAAATAGTTTTTTAAAATTGATGTTTTTCCCAAAAAAAATGTAATTTGAAATTGGAAGAGAGTTCTGGAAAATGTTTTCGAAGGGAAGTCATTTTCCTTAATATTGAGGAAAATGAATTGATTTGGAAAACATTTTCCAAAACTTTTATCCTAACCAAACATGTGAAAATTGGAAACATTTTCCAGAAAAATGTTTTCCTTCATACCAAACACACTCTATGTTAGTTTGATTTTTCCTTTTCTTTCTTCTTTGACTAAATCCTCAGAAACATTAAATTTTACGCTTCCTTTAGGGAAATTTGATTAGCTTTATTTCATTTAGGGACAATGGTTAAAAATATACTTAAACAATGTGAAAAGAATAAAAATATTCTTTGTTTATAGGTCTGACTCAAAAATGCTCTTATTGCCAATATTTTGGTTCAAAAATGTCCTGAAATGTGAAAGGAACAAAAATGCACCGTTTGTAGTTTGGTCCAAAAATATTCTTGCTATCAATATTATGGTCCAAAATACCCTTATTGTTATTAAATAAGTCAAAAAGGTTCTTTTTTCAAATACATATATTATTATTTTCTTTTTGTGACACATTTTTTCAATTAATGTTTTTTAAAAAAATTAGCAAATATTTATCTTACTTTAATTCAGAAAAAATAAAAAATGAAATAATTTTTTTATTGTTAAATAAATAATTAAATATAAATTAATGATAGATATACTATGATCTTATATATATGACATATATTATCTATCGAAAGGGTACATGAAATTATTCTATTTTAATTGATAAAATGAGGATTAAGAAGAAAAAAATATTTTCTACATTTTTATTTGTTAAAGTGATTTTATAAGAAAGAAAACAAGAATAGTATTTCTTAATAATAATTTAATTAGGAAGAAGATGTGTTTTAAAAAGAAAAAATAATATATTTATTCGGAAACATGGCGTTTTTGACCCATTTTTATAACTATAGTTGCATTTATGGACCAAAATATTGACTGCTAAGGCATTTTTGAGTCAAAATATTAATGATAAGGACATTTTTAAGTCAAACTACAAATATAAATTTTTATTCCTTTCACATAGTTTAATGACATTTTAACTTTTTTCCCTTTTATTTATAGGTAGAAAGAAATATGTTGTGTATTCTATTTTGTTGTAACTACTATTTATGTTCAGTTTCATAAGAATGATAAAGACGTTCTTTTTCTTAAACTTACAAGATAAGATCTCAAAAATATTTTGAGAAATATCTTAGTAAGCACATGGATATAGATTTGACACACTTAAAAAAATGAGTTTTTGAAGTTGCAATCGAAAAGTAATGAATAAAATAAAATTATATGTGAATATAAATTTCATTCAAAGAAAATTTAACATTTTGAGGCATTTAAACATAGAGTTGGGTTGTAATTTGGAAAGAAAAGTTATTGAAGTTGAAAATGATATTTAAATCAATTTATAGTTATCATATAAAACTCCAAAATTTCATTTTTCATATAGTATAAACAAATTATGTTTTAAAAATATTTTCATTAATGAATTTCCATGTTCAATCGCTACCCTAGGATATTTTAAAACTTTATAGCGCATCTATTTTATTTTTATTAGTAATTTTTCTCACTTTTTATATATAATATATAGTTGGGCCCGGATCTACCCGACCCAAATCTTGTAAAGCAAGTTTCAACGCCTCTCATATAAAAGCGTGAAAGCGGCGCCAAATGGAACTGGTACCGATTCCAAAAGCAGATGAATCAGAAACACCAAATTGAAGAAGAAAATGGCGGATTCTCAGACCGATTCAAAATTCTTTAGTGTTCGAATTGTTTCAATAGACTATTACATGACCGCTCCCCTTCCTGGTTTCGACATTTGTTACAGCAGTTTCCAAGGTTCTTGAATTTCACTACCCCGCTCGCTTGAATCAGGAGAACTTGTTTGCGATTGATAATTTTTCTTTATATGAACAGGTGGGAGAGTTAATGAAGTCCCTGTGATAAGAGTGTACGGCGCCACTCCTGGTGGCCAGAAGACATGCTTGCACCTTCATGGAGTAAGCGCGAATTTTATATTCTTGACTTTCTTGGTATTTGTTGTTCTAAACATCTAACCAGTGGAGAGACTGTATTTAGGGTTTGATATATAAGTACAATTTAGATGTGCAAGATTATGCCAACTGTAATTAGTAAACTTGTTGCACAGTGAAATATTGGAAAATAGGGTAAAGGGTAACCAATAGATCAATTTTCTGTTTTGGGAGAAAACATATGATGTGGTTCCCAAGAAAGAAGGATATCTTCATAAAATAACTTCTGATAGGGAGAAAGCATATGATATGGTGCCCAAGAAAGAAGGATATCTACATAAAAAACTTCTGATAGGGAGAAAGCATATGATATGGTGCCCAAGAAGAATGGGTTGGTGGGTGATTAATAAGAAATAATTTCGTAACAGGTAGATAAGTTCCATGAATACTTCTTTATCAAGTAAATAAATTCCACAATGGATATGTTCAAATGAGTGATCCCAATGGCTAGAACAGTGAGATGAGATAAAAGGAAGTTTCACAGAACTATAATTCTGCACCAAGGATTCACGTTGAGCATGTACTTGTTTACCCTAGTTATAGATTATTTAACCAATATAACTCATGATGGGATTCCGTAATGCATGCTATTTGTATGAAAAAGTTCTATTTTGTTTTTCCAAATTTTAAGAAGTCAATATTTTATCTCACATATTCAATTTCTCTTGAACCCTAGTTTAATTCAAACTAAGGCACTCTATGAAAAATGAAGTTATATCATTTTATTTTTTTGAACCTTTTCCACTTGCACAAAGAACAGTTTTGCTCTTAGACTGTACTCTTTTACTGTACACACCACAGAATACTGGTTTTATAATTGTATTTTAACATTTTGAATATGGTGAACATATGAATAGTGAGACCTGGGATTGCTTTACATGTCTATCTGTACTGTTGCTGGCCCCTTTTGCTGTTATTAATTTTTCCCAGATTGTGAAGAGAAGACGGTTAAGTGCGTTTGTTCATGAGTTCTTTTAGAAATATGTCTGTTTAGTTTCTATTGTCAGTAGTTTTTCCAAATAATTTTTTCAATAAAGAAGAGTTTGAAGTTTTCTTCATTGTCACACCTCTTACACGAAAACACACTCATGAATCTTTAAAAAAAGTACCAACTATTCAAACACACTTTTCTCATAGTATTTTTTTCCAAAAGTCGCCCAAATGGGTTGACAGTATAATATGAGCTAGTCGTTTTTTTTTTTTAATTATTTGGTGTTTTGACATAGTATAAAGGGGATATATACTATCTGAAAAATTGTCTCCTCGCCTTACCAATTGAGACTTGAGAGTCAATGGTGTATATGGAGTTGCTAAAAGTATAGGAGTTGTGTAAACATATGATATTTCATAGTGATTGGAATCTAGTGCTACATCGTAACATGAATGATACTTTAGCAACTCTTCTCAAATGTTTTAATGTTGATCAAGATATGTTTAATAATATAAAAGAGGAGATTTATCTTTCCAACAAGATGCTTTAATTCCTTGAGTAGGATTGCAAGAAAGATCATATAATAAGGAGGGTGAATTGTTATCTACTGTTGGCACTTCTTCTTTTTTTAAAAAATTGCATGCTTAAAGGATAAAAATCCTAGTCTATTAAATTTTTCTCTCTTTTTTCCTGTTCAACCTTGGCATGAAACACTATTTTCCACCCTTATTACAAAATATGGTGGACATCGTAATTGAACAAGTTGACATGATTATACAGAATATTTGCTTGTGACTCCCTGGCTGACCTAACATGCATCATGTTGCAGGCCCTGCCTTACTTCTATGTTCCATGCTCGGAGCTCTTCCTCCAATCAGATGAAAAAGGTAAATACACCTTTTAATTTCTCTCTTTGTGAGGGGCCATGGTGTGTAGAGTAAGAGGAAGTTGAAGTGGTGTGTGTTTTGATCCAAAACTAATTACTTATAAGTGGAGAAACTTTTTATTGACACCTTTAATTATATTTAATCCAAAGGATCTATTTCAATTGGAAAAATACGTACAAGCTTTTTGAATGCCTTGAGTTATGTACTTTGATTGATTTTACCTAAGTTTTTTATTATACGAAACTGTGGCGTGCATTAGTAATTCACGTTGTCTGCAGAACATAATAAGAACAAGTTAGCTCAAAACTGGGCGGGCATGATATATTTTAGAAGTTTATTAGATAATTTGTTTTCTACTAAAGTTGACGTTTCACTCTGTTTCCTCTATATAATTATCTGGATTCAAATCTTTTAGGGAGAGAATGCACGAATGCTCTAGCTCTTGCTCTTGAGAAGGTGCTCAAGGTAAGTCTGATCTGAGTGGAGTATCCTTTATGCATCTGATTTTACATGTGATACTTTTCTGCAAATTGCTGATTGAAATTATTCATGAACTTATCTTAAAATTTATTTCAGCTTAAAGGCAATGCTGGTTCCAAACGTCAACATGTCCATGGCTGCAGCCTTGTACGAGCAAGGAAGTTTTATGGTTATCATTCTTCAGAGGAACTGTTTTTGAAGATCTATCTGTATCCTACATTACCTAATGTTGGTGCTTTTTGGTGCGAATTAATGTAATTAGGTAGTAAAGGGGCATAGTAAATTCAAAAATAGACACGGTCAGGTGGTCCCCGCCTCTTTATTTCTCAAGTCTTGAGGTTTGTTAATAACTGCCTGGCCTGAATAATCATTCTGCCCTCTTTGGAGTGAAGCTTCTTATTCTTTTAGGATATTGAGGATAGAATTATTTGTAGTTTTCTTGTACTCTCTCCATTCCATTTTAATGTGCTGGGTTGGTCTTCGCTAAGTTTTGAGTGTAACAGGCTGGAGTAATTATTGTATTGAGTCTGGTAAAGAAGGAGAGTTTGAGTGTGAAATATTATGAGTTGGTTGAGGATATGGAACTCCAAATCTGAAGTAATATAAAGTAGTATTACTTCATATTAGTTTGAAATATTGGAGGCAGAAAAAACTTCCGTTGTAGGAAAGAGGTCATATTCTGAGATTAGGGGTGGCAAAAACCCACCCAGCCCGTTTAAGTTTTGGCGGGTTGTTGACCCACTTATTCATTACCTCAACCCTTTAAAATTTGGTTGATATGTAACCGAATCGGCTAATGAGAGATCTTGTCAAAATATTTTTAAAAAACTTTTTTTTTTCAATTTGATATGTTATATATAGTCATAATAAAGTAAAAAATAATTTTACTAGGCACTAAAATAGTTTAAAAGAACAAATAAAACAATTAAGCTTAGTAAAATTTTGGGAATAGACAAAGGTACCAATTTCAAAAAACAAATTGAGTTAGGTTGGGTATGGTCTTGACCTGTATTATAACCCATTGCCTAACCTGTTTTGACCCAAGCAATTTTGGGTTGTGTTGGGTCTTGACCCTATTGTTGATGACCCACCCAAATTTGACCCAACTCGCCCAATTGCCACCCTATCTCTGATGCACCTATGGAAAAATCAGGGTAAATCAAATAAGATGTATTATATTTACTTGAGAAACTATTTGGTGTTGTGCTCATATCTCTTATTATTTTGAGTTTTGCCTCGGAGTTCCTTGACAGAAATATAAGCTATCATCCACAAGACGTTTCACGAGCTGCCAATCTTCTTCTGGTACGTGTAACAAATTCTTATTAATCTAGGTATTCCGGTCAAACATAACAGAGGAAGCAGTTGTTTGCTTTAAATAATTTCCTAACATCATGCTGTTGTGAATTGTGATTGTACTACTTAGAAATCTAGGCAAGATATATTTTCATGATAAGGTGCATGTTAGTTGTTATAATGCAACTCTATGAAAGTATTTAAGTTGAGGTTCTAGATTAAGCAAACATAAGTGTTTTGCAATTGTTTTGCCTATATCTCTGTTTCTTTTCTCTTATGTGCTGTAAAACTTCAATGAGTTTGTTGAACTGCATTGTAACTGAACTTGGTGAATGAATAGCCTTCACGATACATCTTTAAATCGAATTATCAAACTATTTTTAGCTATTGCATGTTTTATTCACTGTTAACTAGAGTTTGCCTCTTCTTCTTCTTCTTATTTTATTTTTTTGCACACTGTAGTGCTTGGACTACACATAAGCCATTCCTTTGTAAATTAGAATGTGATATATCTGCTATCTTAATGTTGCAACTGGCGAAGGAGCACCTGTCTCCTTGGCACTGAAGTTTCTTTCACTGCCTTTGATATCTTAGGAATTGAAGGATGGACAATCATTTTATTTTTTCCTGTTATCATTACAATTTTCTATTCCTTCTATACAGGGAGGCGCAGTACTGGATAAGTCATTACAGCCCCACGAATCTCATATACCTTTCCTTCTTCAATTTCTGGTAACCACTTTTTAATTCATGGATAGTGAACTCTTGTATGACATACTAAAGTGATAAGGGGTTAAAAATTCTCCAGGGACAGGGGATGTTGTATCTCAAGCATATATATAAGTTTAGAAGTACTTAAAACTTAAAAGGCAAATAGATATGTTATAATTTTTGTTATTTGGGAATACATTTATACATATTCTCTGTGCATGTGAATGGAGAACCTGTGGGTTTTTTTGAATCAGAAAGGGGACTAAGACAGGGTGACCCTCTCTCCCCTTTCTTGTTCATTCTACCAATGGAGGGATTTAATGCTATGATGAGGATTGCTACACAAAATAGATGGTTCAAAGGCTTCAAAGTGGGAGGCAGAGAGGGGGAAGGGGGGGGGGGGGAGAGAGAGTGAAATTGGCCATATGCTCTACGCAGATGATACCATCATCCTTTGTGATCCTGTAGAAGAACAGATAAGATACATTAGAGTGATATTGGTACTTTTGAAGCAGTCTCAGGTTTGAAAGTGAACTGGGGAAAAAGTAGTCTCTTCCCTGTGAATGAGGTACCTCATATAAAAGAGATTGCAGGCATACTAGGGTGTAGTGTTGGGAAGCTGCCTACCACCTATCTAGGCATGCCATTGGGTAGCAATCACAAAGCCTTATGGGATGGTATTTTGGAGAAAACTGAAAAGAAGCTCTCTGGATGGAAGGCTCAATATCTTTCATTTGGAGGACGATTGATCCTAATAAACTCTGTTATTGATTCTCTGCCCACTTATGTGATGTCTCTATTCCCAATCCCAGGAAAGTAGTGGAAAATCTGGATAAGCTAAGGAGAAATTTTTTATGGCAAGGCAACAAGGATGGAAAAGGCTACAACTTAGTAAACTGGAAAACTGCTCTACTTAGCAAAGACAGAGGGGGGCTGGGAATTAAGAACTTGAAAGTGCAGAATGAGAGCCTATTGAAGAAGTGGTTGTGGAGGTACACTGAAGAGAGAAATTCCCTCTGGAAAGAGGTGATCATAGCTAAATATGGTGAGTTAAACCCTTGGTGTACAGAGATCACAACAGAACCTTATGGTGTGGGTGCATGGAGACAATAAGAAACTTCTGGTCACAGATGGAGACAAATTTATATGTTAAGGTGGGAAATGACACTAAAACAAAATTTTGGAAGGATGTTTGGATAGACCAATCCCCTCTTAGGGATCTCTTTCAAATTTGTGGAAATCCTGATGCCAATGTTGGTGATTGCTGGACTGAACAGGGCTGGGATCTAGTTTTTAGAAGACTTCTCAATGATTGGGAGGTGGAAAGGGTGGCTGAGATATTAGGGATGCTAGGTGGAGTGACCATCAACGCCAATGCCACAGACAGGATGTTGTGGAAGCACAACAAAGATGGCCTTTTCTCAGTCAACAGTGCTTACAGAAGAGGTCTCCAAGTGATAGCAGGGAGGCCAAAACACCTCTGGAACTATCTTTGGAAGGGGGATATTCCTACAAAAGTGAAATGCTTCACTTGGCTAGTGATAGAGAGCTTGCTTAACACAAGAAGTACTTCAGAAGAAGGGTATACAGCTGGTCCCTAGGTGTTTTTTATGCAATTTGACAAGTGAAACCAACAGCCACCTCTTCTTGCACTGCAATTACACTGCTCAAATCTGGAATTTGTTCCTTAGCATCTCAAATCAGAATTGGACAATGCCAGAACGTACATCAAACTTGTTGAAGAGGTGGGTAAGGAGAGGAGGTACCAAGAGCCAGAAGAGATGGTGGAGGTTAATACCATCATGTATATGGTGGTCAGTTTGGAAGGAAAGGAACAGTAGATGTTTCGACAATAGATCCAATTCCATACACAAGGTCAAATGGAATTGTATAGTATATCTACTTTTTTGGTGTAAACAGTTGTGTTTAGTAGATACAGATCAGATTGTAGATTTGATAGGAAGTTTGTAATTGACACTTTTTTGGTGGTGGCCAGCATGCCCTTAATGCTGAAGAATACAACCTTACCAGTTTTAAAAAAAAAAAACATTTATACATACCAGTATTAGCAGCAAGTACATCTAGTGATGATTACCTCTGCATTTAAGCAATTGCCTTTTTATTTGGCCCTTCTTTGTGAATATAATAAGCTTTATTCCCTTATAGTAATTCTTTTGTCCTGGTAAGTGGAGGTCCATGTTTCAGATCTCAAACCGAAGGGGCATGTTTCCCTGTTATTTTTGTTTCTATTCTCAACCACTGATTCTTAAGTTCAGAAATATAGAGTGATTACTCAAACTAAGTAAGAGAACTATAAACTATTGTTAATTTCAAATAAATTAAGTTACTCAAAGCTAAGAAAGCAATTCTGTGTTTGTTAATTCTCTGAGAACTGGTTTACCGACTTCTATATGGACAATTCTGTGTAGTTGATCCCTTGATATTTCTTCTGATTGAACCTTATTGAGAAGTGATTAGTATGTTTGGTTATTTTTGTATGATTTATGATTTCTTGTTAACAAAACTTGAATAGAATAATTTTGTTGTTCTCTCTTTTTCTTTTCTCTTTTGCTTTATTTCTGTTAGATTTCGTGGTTGACTTAAAATTTTGATAAAATATATGCTGCCGTTTACTTGTCTCGCATATCATGACAGTGTACTTTTTTGATTTTTTTTCCGGGTAGACTCTCATAGTTAATAACTGGTGATGTTGGACATGCGCTTAAGGTGAAGATATGATATCTTAGTTTCTAAATTTCTTCTTAGGTGAATATCATATACCATCTTCACAAGTGCATTATAAATACCGCCTTAGTTTCTAATAAAATTTGAGATCCTTGCTTAATTCTCTCTGGCTTATTTATAAAATATTCTTTTACCCTTCATGCACAAAACGTTCAGGTTGACTATAATTTGTATGGGATGGGCCATCTACATGTATCTAAGATGAAGTTCCGCAATCCAATTCCAGATACTACTTCCTCAAGGAAGGCCAACTGCGTTGACAGAAGAAGGCCTTCTGATATGTCCACTTCCACAACTGCAGAGTTTCAGGTAAAAGGGCTTTCACACTATAGAAGATAAGTTTGCTGTTAGTTTAATACGTGCTACAATTATGGCATATAATACTGGTTACATCTCTTAGGTTGATTTAGATGGTGAGTCTTGTTTCAATATGCCAATTTGGATATCTTCTACAATTCCGGACAATTGGATGTGGAAATTCTCTAGTCAGGGTGATCCTTCAACAGACCCAGATATCCCTAACATTAAGAGACAAAGTATCTCTGAACTTGAAGGAGATGCTTGTGTTGATGGTTGGTTGGTTTTTATGACTTGACAGACAACTTGTATGTGCTTACACTACGATTAAATTTCTTAATTTGGTGTATGCTTATGCAGCAATTATGAATCAGGAGTTGATATCCTACATGTCGCTTTCACAAACCTGTTCCCAAGAGAAAATGGTTCAGTCACTAATACCGATTTGGGAGGTTTGTTAATAACCAAGTTTATTTCAGGCCCATTCATTTTTTCTAATCACTTTGGTTTATTTTATATGTTCTTTCTTGTATCAGGAGGAGTTTGCAAGGAATGGGGTGCATGAAGTGGGATTGCCTCCTGATCCTGGTAAACCACTTCGAGATGATGTCTTGAGAACACTTTCACATAGGATTGGATATGAAGAGATCCTAATGGAATTAAGCAATGACGTGAAGGTTTCTTCTGATATGCTGCAGTCAATCAACTTATCAATGAATGATGGGAACATTGCCAATATTGGACATTGTGGCTCTTTAAATAGTATACGAGCACCTTCCAGATGCCCAGAAGAAGGATTATTTCAAGATCATGTTTTGGAAAAAATGGTGGGAACTGATGCATGTCCCAAACAATTGTTAGCTGATCAATTGGAAGCAACTGTTTCCATGGTAGCCTCACAAGATGTGAAGGTAAATTAACCCCTGGTTGTTGACTCGGTCACTCTGTGCAACATTGCTGTTGTTTCAGGTGCTATTACTTTGTTTACTAGGGCTCATGCTTTGCTTGGATGTGATCTCTGGTTGGACATCCTGAGCATTTGTTGCTTTCTATTGTTTGCTTTACATTTCTTTAATCTTCCAAGCAGTCAATCCTTAATTTTCCAGAATCCATTTCCGATTCATATTGTTTGCAATGTAGGCTTCAGATCAGAACGCCTTAAGACTTCTAAACTGGCTTGCATCTTCTCAAGCTGCAGAAGACATAAACTCTGATGATGACCTTGCTCGGGAAACCATTTTGAGCCCTTTAATGCCAGCAACAACTATTGATACGGTGTTGGAGAAGGCAAATGTAGCCTATGAGAATGAATCTCAGCAAGAGTGTGAGGACATTCTTGATTCTGTTCACGATTGTTATTTTGAAGAATTAGACAGAAAGACTTCTCAGTCCATCAGCAACGATCATTCATGCAGAAGTTCATCGAGTATGATGATTCCTCAGCTGGATGGCTCCAATGATGATCCAAGCCCCATTTCTTTTGTTAATGAGTCATCTGAAACACAAAAAAGAACCGGGACATCTTCCCAAGCAGATTCTTGGAATAAGGCTACTTTAGCTACTAGCAATAAACACAAAAAGGAAAAAACAGGATATTGCTCTTTACCAATTGCTTTGGGTCAGAATCTGAATGATTCACATCACACACCTAGCAGTCACATTTGTGACGAAAGAGATGGCAGAGGAACTTCTTGTCACATGAATTTTAACAGATACCCTAATTTTCTAACGAGAAGTTCGAAAGAATCTGCTAATTGTGAAGTGGAATCTAGTATGATAGTTGAATGCTCTACACGTGATTTGATGAGGGTCAAAAGATCTTATCAGGCTGAGCCTTCTGAATATGGAAATCAGGTAAAAAAGGTACAACTTGGTGCAAAAGGAAAAGAAGCTTCTTCTCTTAATTCAGAATCCATTCATGATGAAAAAGAGAAAATGCCTCATGATTTCTTGATATCTCGATCAGCGATCACGGATCAGCCTAGAGAATGTCATGAAAGGAACTCATGTCTTGCACTTCAGGTGCAGGTTGAGCCTGGTGACATCAAAGCTGACAAATCAAACAGTCCTTCTTATCATAAGTTGCCACTTCTATCCAGCTCTATGCAGGAAAATGCATCAACATCACAAGGGACTACAGATCTATTCCAGCTTCGTGATATTGAGAATCAAATATCTGCCGTTTACATGGGAAGCTGTAGTTGCGAAAATGTTGACAGCTGTGTGATCTGTACAAAAATTTCAGATCCTGATCTTTGTACTTCTATAGTTGCTCCATATTCTCGGTTCACATCTGAATCTGAAGAAAAATTTCCGGGTTGTGGGAAATTGCTGCAAAAGAATGCTGTAGGTTTAAGTCAATCTTCTGCTGGTCCTAGTTGTTCAATATCTACAGTAATCGATGCATCTGCTGATGTTCTAGAACTTAAAGGCATGACCTTCATCAAGAAACCTCCTAAGGTGGAGTTCACAGATGAACCTAGACACAGTGCTCAGTCTGCATGTGGTACTCCTAGTTACCATATCAACAAGAAAAATAAAATAAGGACATGTGCTCAGGATAGAGGTTTAGATGAATATCCCCCTTTCTTTGAGGGGAATTTCCTGGTAGGAGAAAAGATTTCCAGTGCGAATTGTGGAACAAGCAACTATGTTCCTTGTCAAGACAACTTATTGGGCATACCCGTTCACTATCAAAATGATGGATCTTATTTATACATGTTGACTCCTGTATATTCACCACCACGAAGTGAAAGTGTTCGTCGATGGCTGTCACTTGATTGTGCAGATTCTTCTAAAATGGATGTGGTTTCAGGCCCACCAGTGTACCCATCAACAAAGGTTTGCTCTGATCATATAGCAGAATCACAGGATTCTCAATCCACCTTTTGTGATCAGCCTTTGATGGATTCTGCTTCAGAACCAAATCCAAATGAGCTTCAAGCTAACAAAAAATGTCAGGAAAGCAATAGTGTACAAATGAATCCTGTTGTCCCTGATGCAAGAATAAAACAAGATGAAGAAAATATTTTGAAATGTGAACCATCAATGCGTGGATCTCAAGATCTCTCCCAGATATCTGGTCCTGATAGAAAATCAAGGCTAACTCCCTTAAGTCAAACTGGCTTTCGAGACCCGGCTAGTATTGGTTGTGGACAGCAGTTAACAATATTAAGCATAGAGGTCCAAGCAGAATCCAGGGGTGATCTGAGACCTGATCCTCGGTTTGATGCCGTAAGAATTATTGTTCTTGTTTTTCAGGAAGATGATGATTTAAGATCTGATACTCATGTACTTTTGCATTGCAATGGTGAATCAGTTCAAAGAAACCTTGATGGAGTATCTGAATGTAAAGTTTTAACTTTCATTGAAGAGAGGCTAGTATTTTTTCATTTCATAAAGATGATTAATTCTTTTGACCCAGACATAATTATGGGCTGGGATATTCAAGGTGGTTCCCTTGGTTTTCTTGCTGAACGGGCTGCATACCTTGGCATTGGTTTGCTTAACAAAATATCTCGCACTTCTTCAGAGGGCAATATAGCTTCTAGAGATTCTGAAGGAGGAAAACTAAGTGATATTTTCTCTGAAGCTGTTGCTGCTGACCCAATGTTTCATAAAGATGCTGCTATAATAGATGATGAATGGGGCCGAACTCACGCCAGTGGCATCCATGTAGGGGGTAGAATTGTCCTTAACATTTGGCGACTGATGCGTGGTGAAGTGAAGCTGAACTTGTACACACTTGAGGCCGTGGCTGAAGCAGTGCTGAGACGTAAATTTCCATATATTCCAAACAAGGTATTGACAAATTGGTTTTTAAGTGGTCCTGGACGTGCAAGATACAGATGTATTGAATACTTTTTAGAGAGGACAAAGCTGAACCTTCAAATCATGAATCAACTTGATGTAGTAAATCGAACATCAGAGCTTGCACGGATTTTTGGCATAGACTTCTTTTCAGTTCTTTCTCGGGGTTCACAGTACCGTGTTGAATCAATGTTTCTGAGGTTGGCTCATGCACAGAATTATGTTGCCATTTCTCCTGGAAACCAACAAGTTGCTTCTCAACCTGCCATGGAATGTATACCCCTTGTCATGGAACCAAAATCTGGATTTTATGCAGACCCCGTTGTCGTTTTGGATTTTCAGTCACTTTATCCATCAATGATAATTGCATATAACCTCTGCTTCTGTACTTGCCTTGGTAAAGTTACTTCTACGAATGCTAATATCCTCGGTGTTAGTTCATATTCACCTGATAAAAATGTGATGCATAATTTAAAGGACGAAATATTGCTCACTCCAAATGGTGTTATGTATATGCCTCCCAGGGTCCGGAAGGGGGTATTACCTCGCTTGTTGGAAGAAATTTTAGATACTAGGATTATGGTTAAAACAGCAATGAAGAAATTGGCTCCTGGACAGCAAGTTCTTCACCGGATATTCAATGCTAGGCAACTTGCTTTGAAGCTCATAGCAAATGTGACCTATGGGTATACAGCTGCTGGATTTAGTGGGCGCATGCCCTGTGCTGAGCTCGCTGACAGTATTGTCCAGTGTGCCCGTAGAACATTGGAAAGTGCTATTTCATTTGTTAACACAAATCACAGCTGGAATGCTAAAGTTATTTATGGTGATACGGACAGGTATTTGTTTATGCTGACTATCTAATTGAAATGCTTGCCAGGTTTTAAAATCTCAACAAGCAGTAATCAATATTTTATGCTTACACAGTTGCATTGATCTTGAAATGCCAAATGGTTTTGAGTTACATATGAAATAGCTAGGAGGTGTAATGTAATGGAAAATAATTAGTTTTATTAAAACATTTAATGATGATGAAGTGAGTTTATTCATGCACATGCACTTGTTGGACTTGTTGATTGTTTTTTCTTCCAATCAGTCTAGTATGAAGTCCAATAATTTATTTTCATGCTCCTCTTGTTTCTCTCCCTCTTCTGTGGTTTCGGACTTTGCATGTTGTGTGTCTGACTGAGTTGGGGCATTGTTATCTGTAATATCTCACATTTTTATGATGGATAAGGAATGATTGTGGCATTGATGACTACACTAGGACTGCCAAATATTTTTAAAATGTCTGTGGGACATAATCAAGTTCTCAGTAGCATGTTTTGATTGCATCGTATGAGATATTTCTGAGTTAAGAAACATTTATTTTGTCAGTAAATGCTTTGGGAGATGGAATCACAGAGAGATGTTGACTAGAAGTTCAGAAACCAGCTTTGTTGATTCGTTGGTCAAATCAAAATGTAGTTTATTTTATTGCAGTTTGAAGCATTTAGAGCCTTGTCAGTGTTAAGTTATGCCACGTAGCTTCACCTGTAATGAACCCAAATACTATCTCATTAGAAATGGAAAAACTTTGGATTCATTCATCAGACTTGATGTGTCACCTTTGATGATTTAGAGTTCATTTCTCTGATCATTTAGAGCTTTGTTTGTGTTAAGTTATTTTATTTGTCTTTGTTGCATGTCTTTTCTCCTTAAAGGACACATGATAAACAAGCTTCCAACCATGCCACAAAGTTGCACCTGTAATGAACCCAAATACTTTCTCATTAGAAATGGAAAAACCATGGATTCATTCATCAGACTTGATGTGTTGCTTTTGATAATTTAGAGTTCATTTCTCTCATTGTTGTGTTGTTCTCATGCTTCAAGGTGAATCTGTGCTTTTGTTTTCGCAGTATGTTTGTACTTCTCGAAGGACGGTCTGTTGAAGAAGCTTTTCGAATTGGTCATGAAATTGCATCAGAAGTAACTGCAATGAACCCAAATCCAGTCACGTTAAAGATGGAAAAGGTTTACCATTCGTGCTTCCTTCTTACTAAGAAACGATATGTTGGTTATAGTTACGAGAACGTTGGCCAAAGCAAACCAGTGTTTGATGCTAAAGGTATTGAGACAGTACGAAGAGATACATGTGGGGCTGTGTCCAAGATAATGGAGCGCTCTTTAAGAGTCTTTTTTGAATATAGGGATATTGAGAAGGTAATTTTCATGTGTATCGACCTATGTCGCTTCCTTTAGTGTTACTAAATTCTTTGAATATTTAAAATCAACAAAGTTAGAACATGGTTGACTATGCGGGCTCAATAGCGAGTTCTGACATGTCACAACATGTTTGTCTATGCATTGATTGTACACACTTTTCAGGCATTTTACAGACCAACTTCTTTGCACGAAGCCTATCTAAGCATGGAAAATTTCCCAACTAGTAAATTGCATAAGCACAGCAATGATAGGCAAAATAACCAGTCTTGAGTTGATGTTAGGTAACAAATACTGGTATACTAATGATTGGTTTCTATCTAATCTGGTTTAGAACTAGCGGCTATTCGACTTTAAGCAGTCTTTTCTTTATGTGTATACGCATGTGATGTGGTCGCTGAATATTTATCTTTAGTTCCTATTAATCTGTCATCTTTTAGCCTTCTAGAGCATAAAGTATAACTTACATTGATTGCCAAGTCTTGAAGGAAATCCCTTTGGAAGCTATTTTATAGTCGTCCTCCAGGTGAAACATCGTTAACCTTCATGCACCTTTTCCAATTGGGGATGGGGATGGGGCTGAGTATGATTCGTATTGCTGACGTAACTAGTTTGGATTGAGATGCAGTTGATCTTACTTATCTGTTTGGTGACTGTTGTTTGTGAATCCTAAGTTCGGAATCTCTAGATCACCAATAAGAGGAAGCAGTACAGCAGCTCCAGCTAGTTCAATTTAAAGTAGTAAATTTACTAGATACTCATTTTCTGATTGGGTTGAAACAGTTATTGTCACTGCCATCAGGTTGATGTGTGTGTTCATGGGAATTCCAAACTATGTAGTTACCTAAGTTCTTTTTATTTGTGCACAGGTAAAATCTTACCTGGTGCGTCAGTGGAAAAAGATTATATCAGGCAGAGTATCTCTTCAGGATTTTGTGTTCGCAAAAGAGGTAAGATTAGGCACCTATTCTGCACAGGCTTCTTCAATTCCACCAGCAGCAATTGTTGCCACTAAAGCAATGAGAGTTGACCCTAGGGCAGAACCTCGGTATGCAGAGCGAGTGCCTTATGTTGTGGTTCATGGTGAACCGGGTGCCAGGCTGGCTGATGTCGTGGTAGATCCCTTGGATGTTCTTTCAATTGATTCGCCTTACAGGTTAAATGACATATATTACATCAAGAAACAGATAATCCCAGCTCTGCAACGAGTATTTGGGCTCGTTCGAGCTGACTTGAATCAATGGTTTTCAGATATGCCTCGTCCAGGGCGTGAGGCTGCTGGTAAACGTCACCGATTTACTGCAAATGCACACAGAACTAGGATTGATTATTACTATCTGTCAAAACATTGTGTCATATGTGGAGAACTGATCCAGGCATCTAGTTACGTCTGTCAGAACTGCTCCAGAAATGAAGCTGTAGTTGCTGCTGCTTTAACAGGAAGAACTTCAGTATTGGAAAGAAACATCCAACACCTTGCTGCTGTGAGCATTTTTAACTCGTCAAGTTTTATTCTTTTATATTCTCTTTATAAAATTGATATTGATAGATGTTAATTTCAATCAAAGCAAAGTCAGGGTTGATGATGATCCTTCTTCCCCCTACCTGCTAATTGAGCTTCTCGTTTCTTCTCTTTAGAGCCACAATAATGATCCACTTGACAGAACACAATTGGTCCTGAGAAATTTTCCCCCTTGGCTACACACACACTTTTGCTGCATCCTAGATACTCCAATATCATTTTACACCTAATAGCATGTTATCTGTGATATGCATGCTTACGATTATTACTTTCTTCTAGATATGTCGGCACTGTGGTGGAGGAGATTGGCTCATAGAAAGTGGGGTGAAATGCACATCTCTCGCATGTTCTGTTTTCTACGAAAGGAGGAAAATCCAGAAAGAACTGCAATCTCTCTCAGCTGTCACTACAGAAGCAGGTTTTTATCCCAGGTGTGTAGTGGAATGGTTCTAACTGATGCCTCATCTGTGTCAAAGATGTAGAGTGTTAAAAGGGTATTTAGATATCTAAGGAACAATGTCTATACATATGTTGTACAACATTCTATGAGTCTAGTGTAAATATACTTGTGCTCCCCTCGTAGATCTTCCAATAGTCCTGTAAAATAAATTAAGCCTTGTATACTATCTGATTTTCATATCTAGTAATGGAAAGTGTAACCCAAATGTTGTAAAGAAATATTTTATTTTTTTGACACAGAAAAAAAATTGTTCTTGTGTGTGATGGTTAAGTTGATTGTGTGGAAATAAATCATATGGAAATCTTCTCCTGTGATGGCGAATTAATATTCCAAAATGCCGTTCTGCTGTAATCTGTATCATATGATTACCATACTAGTATAAATAATGGTGTAAAAAATTTCCTTATAATAGATCAAACCACTGCAATTTACTACATTGTGTGGTTGAATGAATTGTCGATTCTAAAATTTAATAAACCAAAAAACGATTTAGCATCAAATTTGAGTTTATACAGGGATGGGTATATGTGGTAAGGAAAAATCGAAAAAAAGCAATCTCTAGCATCACATTCAAATTTAAAGAGCATCATACGAATAAAAGAAAACAAAAGAAAAAAATACTGATATTTTCTATATCAACTATCAACAAATAAAACATTCCAAGTTGGAAAGATAAAAGAAATTTTAGATTTTGAAAACAATGGACTAAAACCCTTATGGCCCTATATTTAGTTATTTGGTAAGAAATCAAATCTCTAGAAAAAAAAATCTCAATCTCTCCTAAAAAATTTATTTGGGACATTCAAATTAAGTCATATTTCAATTGAGTATTTAAACTTGTAATATAATAACATGTTTCAATCTGATGCTTTGAGTTAATCTTTTTTTTATATGAGTTTATTATTGATTTACAAGATAGTTAAATTGACGACATAACATATATTATTTTCTTTAATTATTTATATTTACTTCATTATAAGTCATAAAATTTTAGATATATATATATATAATTTAAAGAGATAGATATATTTTATATTGTTAACTTAACTATCTAATAGACAAATGAAAAACATGTATAAAAGTTTTTTAAAATTTTGAACATTTTATTAAATATTGAAATGTTTAATTAGAACATGACTTAGTTCAAACCTCTAAATAAACATGTTAGATAAATTGAAGGCAATAACTATGTATTACCCCTTTATAAAAAGCAACTTCTAAAATTCTCTTTATAATTTTAGTTATAACATTAGTTTGTATTTGTATATATGAAGATTTTGTAAAATGGGTAGATATTTGAATATTACAAGTTAATCAAACGTAAAACAATTTTTAATTCACTTGCAAGGGTTTAAGTTTTTCTCCCTCCAATGGCAGTGAGGGTTTAGCGATTCTGCTTCTTCCTTTCTCCATTCTCTCAATCTACACAACCATGGTTCTTTCTCTTCTTCTCCTCAGACGCTTATCTGCCTGTAGAACAAAACCCTATCTTTTCACCCTTTCGCAAACGAAAACCTTCTCTTCTTTTTCACCTTCAGATAAGCCTTCTTCTTTATCAGCTCGCATGAGCTTCGTATTCGACCAAATCGATGCTATTGAGAAAGAGCGGTCTGAGAAGGACCAAACCCTTCAACGAATTCGGGCCTGGCGTGAATCCAAAAAGGGGAATCAAACCCAAAACCAAAACCAAAACCAAGCCCAGAACCAAGACCCAGTTGGGTCAAGTTCGGGTTTTTCTGATGTAGGGTCATCGGAAATGGAGTTGGAATCAAGAAAGAATGATGGGTTTGAAGGTGGTGGTGGGTTGATGAGTAAGAAGGTGGAATTGGTGCATCCGTGGCCTGAGTGGATCGAGTTAATGGAGCGTTTGGTTCAGCAGAATTACTTTGATCATAAGAGAAAAGATGAGGATAAAATGATTGAGAATTTGGGGTTTAGTTTAACTGGTGTCGCTGAAGATGAGGGTTTTGATTTTACCAGGGATTGGAAGACTGTTCAGACTGCTGTACTCAATTTTGGCAAAGATCGTTTCGATATATTAAGGTCTGTTTTTTTAATGAAGAACGCCATTAACCGTTTATTGTTCCCTTTTTTCTTTATAGGATTGAACTTTGTAACCATCAGATGAATTCAATTGAGCCGCATTGTACTCATTGCTCAAGTATTTAGCTGGGCAATACTTGTCAAGCTTAGAAATGATGGTGTTCATTTTGTCCCCCTTAATTCACATTTACTTTAGGTAGCTATGTTTGTAACTTTTTTTTTTTGAAACTTGTAAGTTTGTAACTATGTTTGTAACTTAATTGACTCACTATTGAGGAATTCTTGCTTTCTTCTTATATGACTATACTGTGAGAAGTACTCCTAAGTTTTGATAGATGAATGAGATCCATAGTTGCAAAAAATGAAATTAGGTAACTACCTGAGGGCCTAGTTAATTAACTTGTGCAGTTTTCACTGTTCCTTTTCTTTTTAAATATTTAATTATACATAGCGGGAAGGGGAGGGGAAATGGTGTAGAAAATTACTAGATGGGGAATAGATTCTTTACATACTGGAGGTTTAGATAGCCACCAAGTGACCCCACAGTGAGTTTTCACTGTTCTTTCAAAAGCATTGCTGATAATTAGATTGTTTTGATTATTGAGTCGGAAGCCATAGATTTTTATTTGATTAACCTCACCTTTTGTATGCCCCTCCCTACGGTTTAATTTGGAAGGTATTGAGCTGTTTGTTAAAGGACAATTAAAGTGAGCCATGACATTCTAGTGACACAATAACTCTTGATGCATAGGGTGATCAATTGATTTCAGGTCATTGTCGAGACAGGATCTCCAAATTTTGGTTGGTTATGGATGCCCTAGTACAGACAAGAAGGTGGTTTTTTCTTCCAAGTTAATGAGGAAACACGTCCATCTGGATGAAGGGGATGTAAGTTTGGATTCTTTGTTGTAAATATGTATTGCATGCCTTAGTAGAAGTCCCGTTATTGATTCTTCACAAAATGTTGTTTCTCGTTCTCATTTCTTGTATTTACTTCCTTGTTTTGGCTCAATTTATTTTCTTGATAAATGTGAAGTCTTGACGAGATTTGCCATGTGATGGAGGAAGTTCACAGTTCTTGTTATTTCGTGCATTTTCTGAAAAACATTGTTTATTTTAATCTTCTTGTTCTCAAAATGCATTAAAATCTCCTGTTAGTGACTTTGCTTTCAGAAAGGGATAAACTTTAAACCTAGCAGCACAAGATTTCGATATAGAATGTTTAAATTCTATAGTTTTTCTGTGTAAACTTTTTAATATGGGAATATTCTGTGTACTAGCAATATACCAAAAAGTAGAAAGCCTACATGAAAAATGGTTCCTTGAGAAATAGTACTCAATATGGAAATAGGAACCTCATGGTGGTGCACCAAAATGAAACTAAACACAAGAGGTTATTCCAATGTGAAAATTTATTTTCTGCTCCACCAGAGGCTCTTTATTAACTAAATAAAATTGTTCATTTTGTAGCAGATTATGCTTTTATAAGAGACAGTTACTCAATTCAACAATGTATTAGCTTAAGATCTAAAGAAAAATCAAGTTTTTCACCTGATTCACATATAAAGATGGTTTCAGATTAGCTGAATCCCTGGTAATGTTTATTTTGGACTTTGGAGTGCTTGAGATTGTATCTTTAAAGCATCTGAAGATAGCCGTCTTTTGGACATACTGTAACATCATGAACCAGTGTAAGGAAGCTTTTAAAAGTCTAAAGTGAGGTGAACATGGTTCTTTTGTACGGTGAATATTCAGTATGATGACTTCATGATTTGTTGAGTATAATACTATGATCTGGGCTTTCGCTATCTGTATTATTCAATGACCGATCCATGTTATTGCATGATTATATTTTTTTATATCTCTTGTATATGGCCAAGATATCCTTGTTATTATCAATGAAAACATTACTTGATAAACAATAAATTGCATGATTATATCAGGTTTGCAGTTCTTGCAATCTGAGGAGTTCTTGTGAAAGGGCATATTTACTTACCAATAAGGAGGATGAAGCAAGGACAATGGATGTCATGCGTGTTCTACTGACTTATGGTTTTGATGCAATCAATGGATCAGTTGATAATGAGAGTCTTATGAAGAAGAAATCTGTAAAGACTGTTGTTCGTAAATTGCTTCACGAAGTAGTCAAGTTGAGTGCTGTTCCAATAGATCCAAATCTTCCACCTCCAGTTTTTAAAAAACCACCTCCAAAGGTGAAGCAGCCACCTCCACCTCCAAGGAAACGAGTAGGACGTGATGACATTGAGATGAAAAAAGGAGATTGGCTGTGTCCAAAGTAGGTTTCATATCTTTTCTTCTGCCCTAAGCTGCTATCATCCTTCGTTGGGAATCCACAAAGGGTTTTCAATATAATGAAGTTGTATTTCCTTAAAACTTTATTTGGACCTTTTCTGTGCTGTTCAAATGCTATTGTTTAGAAAGCAGTCCCAATTGACATCTGTAAGGCATTGTATGGCTTGATGTGCTTCGACATCAACTTTTTTCCGTTGGATGGTCCTGAAAGGTCTGCTGTGACCTTTTAGTATCCCAGCACAAGGAATGCAGGGCTTCACCTTAAATACGGTGAATTGCGTGGTGATAAATTGTCTTATCTTCTTTCTTAGTTCACCCTTGACCCTTATATCTGTTGATCTTGTATTTGGTTCTTATGATATGAACTTAGAGGGTTAGCGAAATAAATTGAATATAATTTGCCAAATCTAGAGTTGAAACATCACTAACAAGTTACATTGCCAGGTGTGACTTCATGAATTTTGCGAAGAATACCATATGCTTGCAATGTGATGCCAACCGGCCGAAGAGACAGCTGCTTCCAGGAGAGTGGGAATGTTCAGAGTATGTGCTCTACTTGCCTTTTGTTATCAATTCTCTCTCTTCTCCTGACATGAGTATATTGTTGATTTTAGAGCAATATGTTGAATTAATCAGGATATGGTGTTTATTTTTGCTAAATTTATTCAAGCACCACAATAATAGATGCCTAGGCTTAGGCTTGAATGTAGTAGGAGCTATGTTGCTCGGACTCTTCAAAAATGCCATGTGGTGCGTGTCGGATTCGCCAAAAGTAGTGTATTTTTGAAGAATCCGAGACGGGTGCGGCATCAAAAGTGAAGAGTCCGCGCAACTAAGAGTAGGAGTGGCAGCAAGTTTAACAAGTTCATCTTGATGAGGAGGACTATTAAGAAGCAACTTTTCGGTCTTCTCTTCATTATCAGGAAATGGTGTTCGTTTTTGCTATATTTATTCAAAGACCACAATAATAGATGCCTAGGCTTAGGCTTGAATCTAATAGGAGTGGCAAGTTTAACAAGTTCATCTTGATGAGGAGGACAATTGCAAGGCAACTTTTCAGTCTTCTCTTCATTGTCCAATCACTATTCTCTGTTGTGCCTGGAACAAGCTGCAAATTCTATTTATGATTGCATATATGCCCTACTAAACTTGTACACTCATTTACATGCTCGTTTAAGTTGGCGATTTCCATTTGTTGTAAAATGTTTAGAAAAACATTTGTTGAAAGGCTTTTCGCTTGAGGCTTTCACTTTCTGATATGTTTCTTATATATTTGATTTACCCTTTCTGTGACATTGACAAAAATACTCGTTTCCTTTTATGAATTGGCAGGTGTAATTTCTTGAATTATAGGAGAAATGTGGTATGTTTTCATTGTGAATGCAAGCGCCCAGTTGATGACTATATGGTTGCTCAACAGCAGGAGAGGCAACAAGGATCCAGGACACAGATGGATAAAATATCTCGCCGCCAAGATGTTTCTAATGCATGGAATTTTGATTTTGATGATGATGAGTCAGATGGTGCAGACATTGCTGCCTTTGAGACTGCAGATTCTCAGAAACGGGATGAAGATTTTCCCCTGGATAGGCAAGAACGAAGAGATACTTCTAGGAGTAATGAAGATGGTTTCCACAAGAGCAGCAGGCCTCCAAAAGGTTACGAAACTGAATACCCTGCACCTGGGAAACCAGGGGTAGGCTTTGACGATTTTGATGATGAAGAAGATGATGTTGACAGCTATGAGATAGACAGTAATGGAGCAAACAGAAGTTCTAAAATAGATTTCTCGGATATTGAGGTCAACTCCGAATCTGAAGATATTGATAGTGTTGATGACACTTTTCTTGTTGGTAGAAGGAACAGTTCCCCCGCAAGTGATGCACATTTTAGACAGAGGCATCAGAAAGGGGCTTTTCGTGGTTCTGAGGATGCTGAAGCGGATTTTGGCACAGATGATGAGCTTCCAATTAAAACTAATATGAAATCTAGTCAGGTTTCTTATTCTAATCCAAGATCTAGGAACAAAGGTGCCAAGAGTTTTGACTCTGATGTCGATTATGATGGCCTCAGCTCCGACTCCGATGATAGGGATTTCAGAAGTCAGCAGAATATAGGGAATAAACGGGGATCAAGAAAGGATTTTGGAAGGAGAAGCAGCTCCTATAGTGAAGATGATCCCTTCTCTGACTCGGAGAGCAACAAAGGTAGGTCATTTCAGAAAAATAAGCAAAGAGGTGGTGGTAAGGCTGGTCAAAATGGCAGATGGGGGGACTCATCCGAAGGTCGTGGTGACAGGACAAGAGACAAAAGAACCTCTTTTAGAGATAACATGAAAAGAAGTCCCAGAGACTCACGTGGAAGCAGCAGGAGAAGCCAAGATAATGGATATAATGATTATAGAAGCCGTGGACGTGAAGAATCTTATAAACAGCAACGAGGAAGAAATAGTAATTATGGTGGTCAATCAGATAGTTACTTAGACGATGAAAGACATAGGAGGCCAAGAATAAATGTACGATAAGTCTCAACATTCAGTTTATCATTTCAAGAGTTGGTTGTCTTGCAGGAATAGCACTATGAGGAAATGGAAGGGTTTCCAGAAGTCAGAAACTTCTGAATAGCCTTCATCACGTCAGCTTTGAGAGCTAGAAGCTTCTTACACCTAAGAGAGATGTGCTACAAGGAGAAGTGTTTCAATGACTGGGTACAAAGTTGATTGGCGAAAGCTTAATACAAATAAGCCAACTGGGAAGTAGTGATGATTTTCAGGCGATGACTTCCTTGTAGCAACCCTAAGCTTGACCTGCAAAGATGCATTATCTTCAATCTTCTTCCAAGTTTTTCATTTACTTCAGCTGATGATAAGATCTACATGTTGTAACTATAGACGTTTTTCTGTAAACAATAATTTGCTAATTATTGATATTGGTCCCGTTGTTCGTTTTATCCAACAGAATTACACTTGATTAATGCATACACTGTAATCAAAAGGACATGGAAATGTTGAGGTTCTCAGTTAATTTGTATACTAAACCCCACATCATTCAGCTACTTGTACTGAGTGGGGAATGAATTATTGTGTATATTTTCAAGTTAAACTCGCAGAACAAATATTTGTACTAACTTCTATTTCATCCCTAACAGATTAAAATATTAAAAAGTCGCTATACGAATTTGGTTATGGAAGTATATAAGCCAAGAAAATAATACATCTCTAAAATATAAAAATATTCCATTCTCTATGATTCATAATATATCTTCTTCCTTCCATAAATTTGTGCGGCTAATTCCCCACCATCACTACCACTGTCACTACTCGCCTCAAACAATCCTCACCGTCTCCGCCGCCACTAACACCCATCTCTGCCGTACTATGGCAACCGCCGTTGACCCATCCAATACTCGTCTCGGATGGATCGGTACCGGAGTTATGGGCCGCTCTATGTGCGCCCACCTGATTAACGCCGGATACACCCTCACTGTCTTCACTCGAACTCCATCCAAGGCTCAGGAACTTATCTCCATGGGAGCTCACTGGGTTGACACACCAAAGGCCGTCGCTTCCCAATCCGACGTCGTTTTCTCTATTGTTGGCTACCCTTCTGACGTTCGACAGGTAATCCTCGACTCAAACTCCGGCGCTCTTGCCGGTCTGCGTCAAGGCGGCGTCATCATAGATATGACTACTTCCGAACCTTCCTTGGCTGTTGAAATTCACTCCGCAGCCTATGCTGCTGGCTGCTCCGCCATTGACGCCCCTGTTTCTGGAGGAGATCGGGGAGCTCGGAATGCTGCTTTATCTATCTTCGCCGGTGGAGAGGAATCCATTGTCCAGAGGCTTAATCCATTATTTAACCTTCTCGGCAAAGTTTATTACATGGGTGCCCCTGGAAAAGGGCAGTTCACAAAATTGGGAAACCAAGTAGTCATTGCTTCCTCTATGGTAGGACTATGCGAGGGCTTAATTTACGCGCATAAAGCTGGTTTGGATTTGAATCATTTTGTGGATGCCATTTCAACTGGCGCAGCTGGCTCAAAATCATTAGACTTGTATGGAAGCAGGATACTTAATAGGGATTTGGAACCTGGATTTTATGTGAATCATTTTGTGAAAGATTTGGGGATATGTTTAAGGGAATGCCAGAACATGGGTCTCGCTTTGCCCGGGCTGGGATTGGCTCAGCAGCTCTATCTGTCGCTTAAAGCTCATGGTGAGGGCGATTTAGGAACCCAAGCTCTCATTCTAGCCCTTGAGAGGATTAACAATTTGTCCCTTCAATCTGAGGCTTCTGCTATTGGCAAACCTTAGACCGATCCTCGACTACTATGTATCCATTTCTTAATGTTAAAATGTCCTGACATTTGTATTTTGTATCGTTTATCCTTCTATGAATGTTAATTTTCTTACACATATATAAGAAGGTGAGAGTTTGAATAATCTGTAGTAATTGATGAGACTTCCAGGGCAAAAGATTTCGACTTTTGTCACTGCACTGAGACTTGAAGTTGTTGGCTACAGTTTCTTTAGTGTTCATTGTGAATCAGGAGTATAAAAGGCCCTGGATTTAGGTTGTTTAGAGAAGGGCTATCCGCAAGACAACTGAAGAGCGCGTTGACGTCCATAGTGCATGATCTAAGCTATACTGTTTCTAAAAGTAAAAAACATTAAGAAATTCCAGGGAGAAACAGAGTCATCCTTTTTTATTTACTGCAATAAAATCAAGTACTATGGAGAAAAACAATACAGCTAAAGAACTACTAAAAGCATAGTTAAGGAGAAACAGTTCCTGGTTTTAACAAACGTTATGACAAAACCTATTCCTGCACTCATTAAAAACCACAACTTTTCATCATCATCTTCTTCTTCAATTTTCTTGAGATCTCTTTTTCTTGGTGAAGAGCAATCTGTAATCAATGGTTTCCCACAGAGTTCTGGATTACCTTCAAAACTTGAAGGATTAGTGAAGGTTCCAAATTGGTTTTTTGATGGGATAGGGCCACCAAGGTTGTTATATGACAAGTTAAGATAGCTTAGTGTAGTGATTGAAGTCATGCTCAATGGGATAGAACCAGAGAGATGGTTAGATGAAAGGTCTAGTGTCTCCAATTGCTTCATGCTTCCTATGTCCTCTGGAATTCTTTCTGATAATTGATTCCAAGATAAATTCAGAGTCCCCAAGGCTGACAGACCTGTAATTTCATTTGGGATTTCACCGTGAAGATTGTTGAAAGAAAGATCAATAAGATTCACTTGATATGTCATCCTTGTTCCCTTCTTAATCAACACCATCTTGGGCGTAAAAACATAGTTGAAATAGTAGTAATTGGGATGCCACTTGTAAATTTTCACGGACTTGAGACCTCTCAAATTTCCTAAGCAGGAAGGGATGGAACCTGTCAAATTGTTGTGGGAAAGATCAAGAATTTGAAGGCCAATAAGTTGGCAAAGTTGTGGTGGAATGTGTCCACCAATCTTGTTGTCTGTCATGCTAAGCTTTTGCAAAGATAATAGACTTTCTCCGAACCACTCGGGTATGATGCCACTGATTTTGTTCTCTCCGATATCAAGTGTAAGCAAGCTTTTGCAATTGCTTAATGAGTTTGGAAGTTCTCCAAAGAGGTTATTACGACTCAATCTCAACCAAAAAAGTGAAGGTGGTGAACATAATGAAGGAGGAATACCACCTGAAAGATTATTCCCTGACAAATCTATGACATGAAGTTGTTGCAAATCAGCCCACCAGTCAGGTATCTTTCCAGACAAATGATTGTCTGAGAGGTCCAATCTCATTAGCTGCTTCACTCTTGTTATCGAAAATGGTATAGATCCTGTAAATGTATTTCCAGAAAGATCTATAACTTGGAGTTTTGACATCACATGACCAATGTTTATGGGAATTAATCCTGAAAACAGGTTGTTTGCAAGATTCAAATGTGTTACATTTGGCCAAAGAGGTAACAAACCATGGAACCTATTGGAACTTAAGTCCACCACAACACCTTCGCTGTAACTAGAATAGAAGTCCACTGTCCGGCTTTGGGATGACGGAAAATTTACTAACCTTGGAAGATTTCCACCGATCTCGTTATCTGATAGATCTAGAAACTGCAACTGTGAGCACATTGTCCAAAGCCAAGGAGGTATAGGATCTGAAATGGAGCCGTTGGAGAGAATAATAGTACGGAGCTGCTTTTGAGTTTTCAGCCATGTCGGTAACTTGGAGCCCAAAGCACATTTCCTTATCTCGATATATGTGAGGCTAAATGGAGGAATCCATTCACTGCTCAAGTTGACAGAAAACCTTTCTCCACATGATATGGCTAAAAACTTCAGTTGATGGAGTCTTGCAAAGTCATTTCGTGAAAGATTGCCTTCCCAATCATTTGTTGCAAGGAATAACTGAGTTAATTCAGTGAGATTAAATATGCTTTCAGGTAAGGCTCCCTTCAGTTGGTTTTGTCCCAAGTCCAAAATTTCCAACCTTGACAGCTGCTCAATAGATGTGGGAATCGTGCCAGATATCTGGTTAAAAGATATACTAATCATCCTTAAGTTCTTCAAATGTCCTAATGAATTTGGAAACTGCCCTGTCAACCGGTTTCCAGCAAGGCCTAAGAACTCTAGGGTCGTGTTGCTGCAGCTAGACAACCCTTCCACTACTCTGCTTATGTCTCCGTTAAGTTTATTCTGTGTTAGATACAAATCCTGCAGATCACAGAGTTTACCCCACTCAACATTTGATATTGGGCCTTCTATGTTGTTGATTGCTATATCAAGTGTCTCAAGGATGGTGGCATTAGACAACCATTTAGGCAACACAGAATTAACAAAGTTATTGCGTGAAAGGTAGAGATAAGAAACGGAAGTCATATTCCAGTTGGGAAAGGAGTAAGGGAGATAGCGAAGATCACAGTTTTGCAAACTGAGAGTCACTAAAGATGGAAGCTTATTAAAAGACTGAAGCCAATGTGTTGCCGAAGAAAGGTTCACATAAGAAAGATCAAGATACTTCAAAGACGACAAACCAGAAACCCAATTCCAATCTTTGATCAACTACTTTCAACAGAAGCGTAAGGATAGGAATATGCACGTAGGCTTAAATATTGTAAATTCGACAGATTCCCAAATGAAGGAGGAATACCAACGAGAGATGAACGGGTGAGGTCAAGATATTGTAATTTTTCAAGAGAACCCAAGAAAGTGGGAGTAGCAAGTCCTTGGAAGTCATTTCCACCAAGGTCTAAATACTCTAAATGTTGCAAGTCAAGTAAAGCAGGACTTATCTTGCCACCCAAGCACCTCGAATTGCCAGAAATCAGATATCCCATTTTCTTCTGATAGCAATTGCCTGATGTATCTTTGAGATCAAGCCTGATGACATTATCAGTTTGTACGTCACAAGAAATACCTTTCCAGATGCAGCATTCTTTGCCAATCCAAGAAGCCAATCGGTCAGAGGGATCCGTGAGACTTTGCTTGACTCTTAATAGGCCATTCCTCTCACTCTCAATACATCTTACTTTGGCTTCAGTAGTATTTGTGATAGGTAGAGAAGCAGTGCTAATTGCTTCAACTGAAACAAGTAGAGGAAGGGATTGAAGAAAGAAAATAAGTACAATAACTAAAACTTTCCGACATGCCATTTTCAGATAATCTTATAAGTAAAAGAGATGGTCAGTTTAAAGTATATTGCTTTTTAGTTGTGTAGTGCCTCTTCATATAGAAAGGCAACTATAACAAAGGATAAATGTCACTCTCTAATCTTAAGATAGAGGAAGCAGCCTACCTAGTTGGTCTTCATTACCTATTTGAGAAGGCATAAGTTTCAATTGAATACAAGTCCAACTCATTTAACTCTGTAGACTTTTCAAAAGAGAGTCGAATAGTACAAGTTTCTGCATTCAACTATCTATTTTAACTCAGGGCACTAATGTGAGATGAAAGTCTTTGTAGTATTAGTTGAATAATGAATGAGATAAGTGCAGTAGTACAGACTTCAATTGAATTTCAACTGTATATTCTATAACTAAACTAGAAGTACTATGATTTGATTTGGCTTTTTAAAAGGGTTATCAGGCAATGTTACAGTAATTAGTAATGGAACTAATAAGCATTGACAGCGTAAAATAATCTTTTACGCTATCAATGTAGTTTAACCTATGATATTATGTTCGTTCACGTTTAATTAAAAAAATGCAATCTGGTGCAGTAAGCTCTCGTTATGCGCAAGGTCCATCAGTGCATCGAATTACATTCTGGTTCAACTATATGTAACACTAGCAGGAAATGGATGGTAAAGACACTTGGAGTCAATAACAAAAGACATAGTGAGACTGATTTTTCGACTCCAAGAATGAAATTTTATATTTATCTTAGTTACATGAAAACAAGTAGGAAAAGTCAGCTTACAGTAAATGCAAATTTAAGTAGCAAGAGAAAAAAAGAAAAAAAAAGACACTGATGTGAACTTTTTGGAAATAAGTGTCACCCTACTAGTCTCACAGGTAAATAAGGACCACTTGAGTGGCTACAATATTGAATCAAAATAAGTATCTATTGCTTTTTTTTGTCTTTCTCAATCATGAAGAAAGATGGAATGCTCATCTCTGTACAGCAAAAAATCTGTAATTGGAACTTCAGCTTTCTTTCCAAGAACACCTGAGAATATTAACTGCCACACTTTTCCATCAACCTATTCTTTTCCATTATATTCTACAAACCCCTTTACTACCCTTTCTTCTTCTTCTTCTTCTTCAACAGTGAAGTGTTATGGTCAGAATTATGGGGATGAAGAACCTCTTTCTGCTTCTCTGGCATATGATGTTCTTGGTGTTGCTCCGAATTGCTCCGCAGATGAGCTGAAATCTGCTTTCAGGAATAAGGTACTATTCCTTCCATCCTAATTTATGTGAAATTGTTTGATTGGGCACGGAATTTTAACAGAGAAGAAAAAAGAACTTTTGAAACTTCTGGTCTAAAATAAAATAAGTCATACGAATTTCTGTGGCAATAAGGGTAAAATGGGAGGTTTGAAGTTAAATTAGTACTAAATATAGAAATGTTGACATTCTTTTTTTGGGATTGATCAAAAAGAGAAAGTGTCACAAAAATTGGGACAGAGGCCATATAGAATTTGCAGTTTTGGATAAACCATTGAAGAATCCATGTCGATTTTCCTGTTTTCTTTGAACTTCTGAAAAAGATGGACTCTCTATACTTTTTTGAGCTTGCAAGGTTCTTTATTTTTCTGGCTATGGATTTATGGAACCTCACTTGCTAGTTTAAAGTTGTAAAATAGACTTCATGCAAATTGCACACTGAGTTTTTGGTATAGGTGTTCCGGGGCTAATAATCTACGAAGGAGGGGGAACTGGGAAAAATTCCGGAGAACTCTTTTTTTTATGATTACGTTGGCAATAATCCGGCAAAAAGAGGATCATTCAGTGTAGGTTCAATGGATAACGGGGATGGAATAGCTGCTTGAAAATTGCTAATGATGGTTCTTTTGTTTGGTTTAATAATTGATGGAAACAGGTTAAGAAGTTTCATCCTGATGTAAGGAGAGATGGGAATAGTTCGGATAAAATGATTCGCCGAGTCATTCAAGCCTATGAGGTAAATAGTCCTTATTGCTAAGGACGGCAAACAAATCAGCCAATTTGGTTCATGCTTTTTGCTCAACATTCTAGTTAGCTTTGCGTTATATAAAAGGAAAATCCAAAGGATTTGTCTTTCAAGGGACAACTAATTTAATCTGCAGACAGTAAGATAGAAAAGCCGGAGGTAGATAATCCTTTAATACCAGTTTTTCGATGAAATGGTAGAGTGCAGAGAATTGTAGGATCATTCTATACTTCGTTATACGATTTGGTTCCAAACTGTTCCATAAAACCTTAGAAAAAAATTTAAGGCCTCTAGGTTTACAGAGGAAATTCCAAAATCATAATGCCTTCTTTTAGTTGCTTAAATTTTCTCGCTCAAATGATAGCTGACTCCTACTGTTTGAAATGAATGCAGAAGTTGTCCAACTTCACAAAGTCAGAGATAATTGAAAGGTAAATTGGCTATGTAAGTTTATAATCTTAATGAATCTAAATCCCAAAATATCGAATTTTCACATCCTAATCTAGTGATCATCACTGCAGCATTTCTTTTTTTATTTTTTGGAGTAGCGGTCCTTCAGGTAATAAATTTTTGCCATATTCACTGTTTGAGTTCTGCAGGGAATGCTTAGATCCTTTTGATCAGCCAGAATGTGAAGCATTTGATCTCTTTGTTAATGAGACTGTTTGTATTGGAAAAGGTAACAACTCCTTTACTAGAAATTTCCATCATGATCACCAAGTCGCAAATAGAATAGAGGACGTTAGAAATTATAGTTTGCTTCTTGTGAAATCCTGCTATATCAACTTCTTATTAAAGGCCTGCATTTCATGTTTATGAAATAAATGTGGCAATGGACAAAAGTGCAATGGATGTCCATGATGTTTTTATTAGTTCAACATCTGGCACCAGTATATTAAACAGTTGTAACATCATTAAAATCAGTATTGATGCTTTGGTAATACTTTCATACTATTACTGATCAATGCAAACATACTAATGCAGCTAAGAGAGCTCTGAAGTGTAGCAAAACCTTGTTTTCCATATTTAAGGGCTCTGTTTGCCCTGTCTGAGTACTTAGTAGTAGTTAGTAAGTTGTCACGCCTTGCACAAAAGGATCTCCTGGCTAATCCTGATACTAGTAGTTTTCTAAGGTCTCCACAGATATCTAAGCTGTACTCCAGCAATTTCATAATAATTTTTTTTCATTAGTGAATCCAGTGATGACCTCCTCCATCAGTTTCTGTGAAATTATCTTTCGGAGAAATGTCATAGCCTGCAAGTGATTCTTCCAGTAGACTGTCTTTATGTAAACATATCCCCTCAATTGTCAGAATGCTTTGAATGATAGAAAATTTGTTTAGTTCCTGATCTCCCTCTTTTACGATAAATGCAGGTTGCCCATTTTCATGCGTTAAGAAAGCACCTCATGCATTCACTTTTTCCTCGTTGACAGGAACTGCACAAGCAACTTCTCAAGGTCATATAGTAGTACTGAATACTGCAACTCCTTTGTTACTTCTGTCAGAAATTAGTCCGCTAACAGGAAAATTTTAGTGAAATTTAGTGAACAAAAGGAAGTCACTGAAAAACAAGATAACCTACATTAATTTTGTTTGGCCTATTAAAAGAAGGTTTTATCCTCTCTTTTTTATCTGGCTAGTGAACCAAAAGTTCTATATATTCAGGACATGGTGAAGATTACCAAGTCCATGTTGCAGCTGGTCAATGCCCCAGGAGTTGCATACATTATGTTACACCTTCTCAAAGAATAGTTCTTGAAGAGCTACTTGGCAGGTATCTTTACTCCGTGACGCAAATTTCATCGTGCTTTTGTAAAAGTGGAAGAAGGTAAATTTTTGAACAGGAAGAATCCCAAAAAAGAAGTTTATATAAATGTTTACTCAGGATAGCACCTTAGGTTATAAATCAGTTTGCTCTCCTTTTGGCTCCAAGTCGTTATGAATTATATTTAAATGTTTCTTTTTTGCTGCTGCTGCTGTCCGTTATTTTCTAATCATTATTTTGTGAATTTTCTTCTTTGTAGCATCATGAGCACACCTTATGTTACATCAGCAGAAGCAGACTTGCTTTATTCACTAATTGTAAAAGCTCGTTTTGAGAACAATCGCTACCAGAAGCCCAAGAAGCAACCTAAGGCCTCAACCGAACATGTAGACTGGTTCTAAATCTTGAAAGTCCTCATAGAAAACCACCTTGTTGTGTGTAGAAACTCGGAATATGAATAGAGACTGCCACTTCAAAGGCTATGCAATGCTGAAGTTATCACATGAACGATGGGGGAAATTTGATTTGAGTTGACTGTCAACCTTATGCTATGTTATCGAAGTCCTAAATGGTCTTCACTCTGCAGCAGCATATGAAATGTTGGGCACGAGTGTTGGGAAAATCAGCTGCAACTGACTGTCTGAATATTTTGTAATATGAGATTGATGTAAATATGAAAATTCACTTTGTTAGATAAATTATTTATTATATCAATGTATTTTTAACTGTTTTAACAGGCAGCCTGCCTAACTTTCTAGTTTACTAATCTTATTTTTTATGGAGGATTACTTGTAGTTTTACGCCCCACAAGATGATAGATTGGAACTCCATGTCTGTATGAAAATTGAAATGATACAGTTGAAGCAAATTTCATCTATAGGAAAAAACCATTGTTATTTACCTTATTGAGGAAGTACCTCACAATTTTACATATGAAATTATACAATCTTGAAGAAAGTAATAGAAGCCGTAAAGGAGAAAATTCTCCTGTTGTACCAACTAAGAAGGGCATCGAGAAAATATCTTCAAAGAACGAAGAATCCTTCAATCTCAAGCACAAACAATGAATGATCATCAATTTACATTCCCTGAACTGAGAATTGCTTTGATGTGGTTGAAGCTCGTGGTCGCTGTTTGAGTCCACTCATCATCATCTTCATCCCATCAATCTTCTGTACAGATTTTTTGCTCTTTAATGGTGAAGCTAGCCTACTTACCAATCTTGATGGTGAAAATGACCTCATTTTGGATGGTGAAGAAGCTATCTTGTTTGCCAATCTTGATGGTGAAAATGACCTCATTTTGGATGGTGAAGAAGCTATCTTGTTTGCCAATCTTGATGGAGAAAATGATCTTCTCAGTTTGGCAGCTGCAGACATCTTTGGGGACCTCTTGTTCAAACTTGTTGCTCTAGTAGGAGAGACAGAAATTTGTGGAGGGCTCCTGATTTTCACTTGAAACTTTGGTGGAGACTTCACCAAAGACTTAGTAGTGCCCAAACTTGTTACTCTGGTAGGAGACACAGAAAGTTGTGGGGGGTTCCTGATTTTCACTTGAAACTTTGGTGGAGACTTCGCCAAAGACTTGCCCAAACTTGTTACTCTGGTAGGAGACACAGAAAGTTGTGGGGGGCTCCTGATTTTCACTTGAAACTTTGAGGCTTTGGGTGGAGACTTTGTTGAGAACTTAGTACCCAAACTTGTCACTCTGGTAGGAGATGCATGAAGTTTTTGGGGGCTTCTGATTTTCATTTGAAGCTTTGGGGCCTTGGGTGGGGACTTCACCAAGAACTTATGGGGTGATTGTCGATTTCTTGCAATCACTGGAGATTGTGTTTTAGATAATTTCTGCTGCTGTGAAGTTGGTGATGAATGGAACAGTGGGTTCGGAAAAAGGACAGTCTTTTTCACCCATGGCCTATTCCTTGGTGAAACTCTATTTGCAATGTACTTGCAATTTTCTTTTTCACATTCCTTCTGTTGCACTGGAGAAACCTTGAAGTTTATTCGTGATTTTGCTCGTCTTTTTGATGGTGTATCAGACTCTGTCCTCATCGTTTGCAAGTTTACCTGTTTCTCTCTCTTTCTACGTGATCGGAGCTCAGAGTTTTCAGGGCTTGGCTTCTGGTTTTGCCTCTGTGTAAGTGGAGTTTTCGGGTCATCAGACCCCTTGGGACCTACTGCCTCCACTATATCTCTAGCAAATTGACTTGCCTGTTTAATTTCAGCCACTGTCTCTCCTAGAAGCATTGCTGGTAATGACATTCGCCGCCATTCCCCTGTTCCCACCAAAGCCCCAAAATCATCAACCTTTGAAACCAAGGGTTGGAAGAACACAAAGTCAATAATTATATAAGACAGCTAGTTACCTCCACTTGTTGGCATTTTTCCTGGAGGAGATTTACGCGAAGTAGCATTCTTGATCCTTCGAATTAGAGTAGAGAATTGGGGTTATTACACAAAGATATTAAAAATTGTAAAAGAAAACAAAATCAGCAAGATTTAGTATGTTGTACCTCAAAGATTCTTGTTTGCATCTGAGGCTAGTTCTCAGATAACCTCTAGTGCTGCGGGGACTGAGAGTTACACCAGAAATCACCTTATGACCACCTGTAACTGTGTATTGAAGCTCTTGCAATCTAGCCATACATTTATCAACCTTCAACAAAATCACCTCACAAAATTAGCTGAACTTTCTAAATTTTCAACAACTTTCTATCAAAGATCATCTTTTTAAAGATCCCAAAAAGGGAATTTCAGAAATAGCAGTCAACAACCCATTAAAAAATTGAAAGTCAACACAAAAGACATTTTTTGTCAGAAAGAGCAGACACCATGGAAAGATCGAAGGAGCTTAGCATCAGAGACACCAGAAAATCAAATTAAATTTTCGGTAATTATAAATCTTGAAGTCCAAAGATAGACCCTTTATCAGAAATACCAGTTTAACTACAAAATGAGAACTCATTACTCAGAACCCCATAACTGAAATCACCTGTAGAAAACTAAAACCCTGTTGTAAGAATTAAACTCAATAAAAAGAGAACCCCAATTAACAATTACCCATCACTGATACTTTAATAGATTATACTAATCCACTTTAGATAACAAGTACATTAAAGAAGATCAAAAGAGGAGTAGGAGCGTCATTGATGTAGAGAGGAGTGGGTAAAAAAGGGGGATTATTTTCTTGATTGTAATAATGAATCCACCAACCTTGTTTAGTGTTTCTCTAAGAAGAATGGGGTTTAGAGGAGGCACCACCATTTTCTTGTTCTGCAACTTTGGTGGGGTTCTTGCTACCATTTTCTTTCACTTTGTTAACCCAACAATTAGAAAATCCAAGTGTGGGTCTTCTCTTCTCTACGCTCCCCAAAACTCCCTTTGTCTCCGAAGTGGGGGTGGATGTTGAGTTTCTACACGAAGCAGAGAGACAAGTATACAAGGAAAAGTGTCTGACTTTTGCTGCCAACGGATATTTGGCTGTAACGGTCGAATTCATATTCATCGCCCAAAATAAATCGGAACGGCTAATTTAAGAATTATAGATAATATATTTGTTTATTGATTGATTTTGCAACTTTTGGGCGGATTACTTTATTTGAAATCTTTTTGGGCTACAATATATATAATAAGGAAAAATTACGTGAATTGGTATATTTTAATAAATAATTACTGATTTTAATAATATTTTTTATTTATCATCATATATAGCAATACTATGCTAAATCTGCAATATGTATTAAAAGTGGATTATGTATGCCATATATATGAATTATAATTGTTTTTTAAAATATATTATATTTGTTTGGTAAAAATTTGACACATTGTATTATAAGTGTATTAAAATGTGTGATAAATAAATTATCTATCACTAAAATTTGTATTATATGTGAATAAAAAATTATTCTTTGTAATATGAATTAAACTTGTATTATAAATAAATTAAAAGTGATCAAGTAAAAAAGATATATTATTGCTATAAATAGTAAATATTTTTTTATTATAGTATATTTATGTAAGTTTCCCTAATAATAAAGGCTTTTTAGTAGGCCCTTATGCTTTTATGGCCTACTAATCATAAGATGGAAATGTTAAAATTCACTAGTTTGATTGATTTATGAAAAAAGTTTTTTTACATAAATATACATCTTATTTTCTAATAATCTCTAAAATTTCCCACCATTTTAAGAATTCCAAAAGATCTCTTCAAAAAGACATTCATATCCTCTCTCGAATACATCCATATCTACTCTCAGATACATCTCTCTAATGTGACATTCGCAATCTGTGAGCTATGTATCGCATGTTTTCTGATGTATTTGAAATCCTAAAAGAGAAGAGTTTTTTTTGTTAGAGAGGTGTCAAGCGACATCGCTTCATCGAAAATTTTATTAAATTATATATAAATATTATGCATGATACATTGGACGAAATGACACTATTTCACGATGAATGTCTCTTGGTGCGTTGATTAGCATCCAATTCCAATTTTGTTCTCTTTTGAGCTATATAACAAAAGTAAATTATCTTGAATATTAGAATTTCTCATAATGTTTATGAAGAGTGGATCATTTCCAAGGTAAACGATGTATTAAAATAAGTCCAAGATCAAATCACAAGTAAGAGCTTATACGAGCTCTAAACTTGATCTACTTTTTGCTTTTCAATAATTAATTAATTTGACCACATACGAATAAAATTGGACATGAAGATATTCAATTACTCAGAAATTCAACTTGAGAGTGAGACTTCAGAACAATGTGAAAATAAAAAAGTCAGATCCACATTCTCTGGATTAGATTGAGAGGCTACACTTAAGCCTCTTCTTTATCGATAGGAATCTCATCAATATTTTCTACCCTCAAACCTCCATCTGTCATTAGTAATACCGTTCAGTTAAAACATGAAAAGTACCTTCCACCAGAAGGGTTTCCAATCAATCCAGACGGAACACGAGTCTGTTGCTTCTTGGTTCCGTTTTGAGGATATGAATGAATCACGCCAGCCAAGGTTTGTTCTATCATTGATAACCATAAATGTATCTGACTCGATGACCACATCCGATGGTCACCAAACTGTCATCATCAAGCAAGATTTGTTTTGAGCACCAGAGAGATATTACAATGAAGAAAAATAAGGAAAGCAAGATTACTTTCCAATCAGCAACCACAGCATCATAAGAAACTACACAGCTAACCAACACCTTCATCGCCATTCTGTTAACTAGATGATATAAAAATAGAGCAGCTATACTATGACATGGTTGATGATAATAAGGTTGTGAAAATTAAAAATATAAATAAGGGAAAATTTGGGGATCCTCTCAATTTACAGACATTTTCTTTCTGAACTCACTTCCTGAAAAAAGAGGGGGAGTCAAAAGCATGAGCCCATCAGGACTCCACAAATTCCGACCAATTACAAATGCAACTATGAGGAGAGGGCGTTGCTGAAGAGTAACTAACATGAGTGCCAAGCAACGGCTTCTTCATTAAAGCCATCACAACAAAGCCCTAAAAGGCAGGGTGAAGGTGGCTGTATCAGCAGCCGAGTAAGAACCTAAATACATCAGTCACTGAAATAATGCCTTCCACACGCTTGCTGCCAGCCTCCACAATGACAAGTCTCCTTGCTCCTGAAATATACACAAGATCTTCAATAACTCTCTAGTCCAAGTTATTTGCTATTAACTTTGATTCATACAGTAGATACTCACAAGGTAAGCAACACAAACCAGGAATTAGGGGGAATACAGCTATAGCTACATCAGAAAAAAAAAATGTGCTGTTGAGATAGTGGTAAGGTCTTTTGGAAAAAGCCTCTCTACCTCCATGAGGTAGTGATAAGGTCTGCGTACACTCTACCCTCCGCAGTAGAAGGCTGATATAGTGGTACAAAAATGTGTTACACACATAATAGACCTCATGTAAAGGGTGTTCCAAGAAAATCTGCAAATTTCCATCTGAAAGATAAAACTGCTGATATTTCTCAGTGCTTGCATCACCCCATTACATCAGAAACAGATACAGATGAGGAAAAGACTTCCCCTTTGGCATAAGTTCAGCAGCCAAAACATCATCAGTTAGCCCAAAGAATCTCTGCCTCAAGGTAATTATCAAAAACAAAGGCAAGAATGTAAACTGAGTCTCAAGCAAATGGAAGACTGAAGATATTTACCAGGAACAGCAAGTCGCTCCATTACTTTCTGCAAAGGATCGGACCTTAGACACATTTGACACCTCTGTCCATTGAATAATCCATGAGGAGAACTTGCATCTTGTCCCAATTGTATTGCCTGCGGTAGAAGCAGATAAAATGAGAGATCTAGTAACAGTTTGGGCATTAAATAGCAGCCTAAACTTGCATAAAAAGGTGCATATACATGCAAAAAGATGCTGTGCGTGCAATTTTCGTCTAAACTCCTCAGTATTATAGCATTATGGATAAGCATAAGCTACGTAATGTGGACAAAAAGAAACAAGTAATCTCGTACTATTCTCACAGAGCATATGGCATGTTGCAAATATTGACGATACGGTATCAAGGGGGAAATTTCTCAATACAGCTCAAACTTAAAGATCAAAAGGATCTATAAACCAGACAAAGTCTGTATTTCCCGAATGTATATAATCTGCTCAGAACAGAATCGTATTAATTTAAGCGACTACTGAGCCAGTCAACGCAAGAAAATTCCACTAGCTCAAACTTTTGCAGAACAGTCCATATAATATGAATGAGAATCCACAGATCGTGAAGTGAACTGTATTAGCAAATGGGACCAGCCATGCATCATTAAATAGTGGAAAAGATTGAAAACATAAAAGGAGAATCTGATTGAACATGCATAAAGAGGATTATAATAGTAAAAGAATCTAATGTTGTAGCACAAATAGCTCTTAAAAAGTTTTACCTGATGAATACTCAATTCATCAAGCCGAATCTGCGCGTACGCTCTGTCCTTTGCCAAAGCAGTAATGTCACTGTCACAAAATGATAAGAAAACACATCATGTTGAACCAGGATTATAATAGTAAACGAATATGTTACAACTACAAAGTGGTAGCTGCACTCTAGGTTTAAATAGAGCTAACTACCTTCTACAGTAGATATCCAGCAAGGAATCATTATCATCCACAATTGGTATCGCACTAACTTCAGCTGTAAGGCACAATAAAGAATAGGTTGGATGGCAAAGTGTACATATACTTGGAGCAAAAATTTCTTACGTATCTCAATTGGATTATGAGAAAGATTCACGTTATCTGTTGGCAAGTTGAGCAATTACCAGTAAATTGAACCAATTTTGAGAATCTTAAATAAATGCTTGGAGAAAAAAAACAATGAGGTCTTCATGGCATCTGATTACCTCTAAACCTTTCTGCCATAGGTCCTAGTCCCCTTCAAAGGAAGTGTTGTAATAAGGAGTTTTGGGGAAAGAATATTGTTGCAAAACTATTTAGAGTATAGAGGAGCTTAAGAAGTTGCTAGACTTTAATGCTATTGTTTGATTAAGTTAAAGATTTACTATTTTAGCTCAGATAGTTGAATAATGCATTGTATCATCTTAATGAGGACTCTATTCTCAAATTCCAGATTTCTTTTTGTGGAAAGCTGACTGGCAGAGAGGTAATAGTTTCTAACTTCCATCAATTCTTTTACCGTGTTCTATTCTTAACCTACACTGATTAGAGAACTCAAAATGTAGAGGGCTTGGTAGTTCAACTGGGTCTTATTCAATGATTTCACACTAAGAAAGTTTCCTAATTTTTCCTCCATCCTTGTCTTCTCTTTACTAGTCTTGAGCCCAAAATACAGCTCAGCTGCTCCTCACTTAACAGTATATTGAGTACTCCCTCCATCAACTTTTTTAGTCTATCCCAAAAGAATGTCACCTTACTAAAATTAGAAACATTTCGACTTTAAAATTCTCCTTTTACCCTTAATAAAATGATTTTCAGCCACAAAAATATCTAGGGATTGTTTTAGACCACAATTTTCGGAAGTCTTCCTTTTTTTCTTAAATATAGTACCAAGTCAAACAGTGCCAGATAAAATGGGACAAAGGGAGTACTAACCCACTACAGTTACCCAAAGCCACGAAAGCTACATTTGATTGTGGTGACGTGAGGAACATTTGATCTTCTTTTACTGTTCATCTGTTAAAGTATTGCAGAAATGTTTACTTCATTTCCAGTACTACAACCTCTACAACTCTAAACAACTCTAGACGTTATTCAGAACTCTTGTGTTAGCATGAGGTAAAGATCTTAAAGATGCTATGTCTACTACAATGTAATTTATTTGGGTAGGAAATGCACAATACCAAAATGCTGATTCCAACTATGAATCACTCTGTGTAGTTATCTTCGCCCTAGGGTGTAAAACAGTTGGAATTTGCCTCTACAAACATATTATTATCCTATTTGCATAAATATTGGAGTCGTGTATCTTATTATTAGCTTCAGAGTATCTGAAATAGAACAAGTTTTTTGTCCGAGATTTTTTTCTTCTCATTCACTAATCTATTTCCCGTCTACTTTTACAAGTCCTTACAGAAAGCAAAAAGAGAAAATCAGGTTATTTTAAGAAACAAATAGACAAAATAATCAAATGAAACCAGAAGAATACAATAGGAAACATGGGGAGATCAAACAAGGATTATCCAAACTTCAACTAAAGATTCAGAAAATTAATAATACAGGGAAGAATCACCTTGAACTAATAAGGACAGAGCAGCACCAAGAGAAGCATTTGGTCTTAGCATTGCAACTGGTTTTCCACTTGATTCACCAATTTTCGGGACCCAGGTACCAATAGGAATTGAGCAAATTGGTTGCTGAAGAATTGGCAAGGAACTAGAAGAATGTTTAAAATGCCGGCAGATACCTGGAAATTGATTAGACATTAGCCAAGGGCAAACGGTTCATTCAGCACACGAAAGAGTAACTTACACTTTAGAATCCCAGAGAGGGTGGCCAGGTGTAGCAGCTGAGGAAATGAACCATCAGGTGAAGAAGAATGGATAATGGGAAGAGTTGAGACCTTGTTTTGCAGAAATCTTAAAGCAAGATCCTTCAATGAGTCATAAGGCCCACCCTGCATGATGCAGAAGATGGCAGATATTAATGCAAACAGCAATATGCAGAAGCTAAATTAAAGGACAAAGCAACATAATAATTAAGGCCAGTAGAGTGTCAAATGACAAGCAATTTTACCTTAATGTCAAATATCCCTTCCCCATCCCCAAAACAAATTCACAAGGCTAAAATACAAGCAAAAGAGGTTCAGTTGGTTCTGAGACGAGCACATTTACAGATAAAAGAACCAAATCAATATGCAGAAAGGACTCTCAAGGAGCCTTCAAAAGATGATTCTTCAAACCAGAGAAAAAATCAAGTAATGTGGAGTGAGATTTCCGAAAATAGCAGCAGCTCTGCCTATATTATGTTGCATAAGCATCCACCAAACCATGAAGTTCATACACCAGTCAGGACACCAACCATTTAACACACCATACAGAACATCTCAGCACTCTAAAGCCAAACTTCCAACCAGAAGCCTGCCAGAGGCTTATTTTACAGCAGTAACTAGATTTTATGCTACATATATACCACTTAACAGCACATTCTGGAAGGCATTTCTATGTCTTTTGGTAGTATCCATAGGTATGGAATCTTTCTCTTTTAATTATCTCTTAGATCCACTCAAAGTTAAATTATAAATTGCATCATTCATATCCTATTTTATGGACTTGTTTATCACGCCTCTACACAACAAAATGCCAACCAGAGGCCTAGACTCCTGAATGTTCCATAACAAATGTATTTTAGTCCAAAATATCTTCACATTCATGAATGTCATAGTTCTGTTTCTGCACTCCTACCACTACACCAGCAAACTGCACATGCTTCAAATTACTTAAACATATTGAAACACAAAAGGCAAGAAAATTATGAAAGGCAAAAAGACTGTCTTGTCAACAAAACGCTAAACAGGAAAACAAGCAGGCTCTCCGTAATGAAGATAGGATACTCGCTCAAAATTTACGAAATGGCAAAAATCAACCAAAACAAAGATTCTATTTTCAATGGTTTCAAAGGCTTGAAGGAGCTAGCTTTATTCAATAGGAATGGATAGGATTTTCTACTACAATATGATAAGAGGTAAGAAGCAAGGAAGACTGTTTATGGACAAATATCACATTCAGAAAGACTACTGGCCTAATTGGCCTAATTTCACTCAATTATATAAACTACACTTGGTATGATTTCTTTATGTCATTTCATCAATTTACACACATCTAGGCTAAAAGTCTGTTAGTAACTAGTACCAAAAAATATTTAGATTAATAGGTTAATGCTACAAGCAGTAGTAATTAAATAACAATATCATTTGAGATATAATTTAGCAATCCACATATCTGATCCACAGCAAACATCAACTATACTTAACCAAATAAAGTTTCAAACAGACTCCACTTTCTTCTTTTTCTCTTTTTTCTCGCTTCTCTCCCATCCGTTAGATTTGCTTAGCAGATTTTGATGGGAAGACTTGGTTAAGGTTCTTAAGAAGCTAGAAAGAGAAAAGCTCAAGGTCACTCATACAAATTCCTGGAGTAGTTTGGAGAAATCCTAATACCAATTGGCTTAAATCAAGAAAAAAACATGATAAACAAATGTCAGGATAAATGATGAGAATATTGTAAATGATTAGCTAAGAATTTCACTTACATGGACAAGACTTCTTGAATACGAATTCAAGTTACAGTCGATTTGCCTGTTGATGCGTAACTTTCCCCCTTTCCAAGCAGATATAGAGTGTGTCTCGAGCTCTTCCTCCGTCAAATTAGATCCATGAGTCCCAAGCTGAAGTTGGATGACAAATTAGTATTTATATTCATTTATTTAGAGCAATAGTATTTATATTCATTCAGAAAGAACTATGTCAAGTCCCTTAAAATTTAAGGGGAATGAAAGAAACTGCACAGAATTAGTTGACAAAATATGGAACCTTACATTCGAACCCCAAAAACATACTTGACCTCCCCTCTAACACCAGGCAATGGACAAGAAATACTCTGATACCATTCACAGCCTCAAACATATACATCTTTTTGCTAGTTTCTTGGTGTAAATTAGTTATTGTACAAGTTGTAGATGCAATGTTAGACAAAATAGATGATTTACACAACCCGTACGCTTGTAGCACTGGCTTAGTGATCTTTTTGCTTATAAAAAAGAAAAGATACTGTGATTCCACGAAGAATAATAGCCCTCTAGGACATTCACACACAACATGTTTACCATGTAAATAAACAAGTAAACCCTTACTTTCAATTTAAATAGCTCAGTTTGACTTTACACAATTGGTAGAAAAATATAATGATTTGCTGAGTAGGAATCCAAATTACAGATTGTTCCGTGACAACTGATCCAAAAGTAAGCTGATGGACTTTTAGATTCACTTGGATGTCTTAAAGCTAAAAGTGGGACCCTCAAAATTTGATTGTATATTATAAATGGTGAGATATTGGATTTCAGGGAAGTTAACGTTGATTTGAGTTGGCACCAGAAAGGAGAGCATAGCATTTAATTTGGTAAGGGACCAAGTAGCCATGTTGCTCCTTTTACAGAATTTTCTGTTCACAGATAAAAGCTTTATATGGCTCTGATACTTAACAACTTCATCGAACGAAGTTGTAGAGGAAGAGAAAGAAATTTCAGATAAATCAAATCCTAAATTAAGTATCTTCTATAAATAAGAACAAAAAAAACAAGAAAGTTTTCCATATGAAGTAAGCAGAACTGAAGGTTGAAGTAAAGCTCAAGAATGACTCCACACGTAGATGGTGAGACAAGGCAAAGTTTAAAGTGAAACCAATAAACAATTTCCTCAGAGAAGGATATCAACCACTTATTCTTCATTGCAAGTTTACTTGTTAGCTATGGTATATGCTCTTCAACGTCTTGAGTCTAAGAAGGTGTATGAGATGCTCTACTCTCCATTCCTTCAATGTTGGCATGGAAGGGGTATCCAGAAGGCTTCTTACTCTCTCTGGAACACCATCCCGGCAGCCATTTGGTGGGCAATTTGAAGGAAAGACACTAGAGATTTTTTTCGAAGAAAGAAGATTGTGTATTTAAGATCAAGAACAACTATAAAGTTTTGCTTAGACTATGTAGCAACATGACCACAGTAGATGTAAATGATAGCTTGCCTATTCTTGACTTTATTAGCTCATTACATAGATTGCAATGGCCTTCACTTTTGGTAGCAACTTCTCACTGGACTCTCTTTATGCATATTTTTAATAAAGTTCACAAAATTTATTAATGAGGGAGCAAAGCACCTGTATACTAGTATACCCAAAAGTAGAAAATCGTACAAAAAGATATGGTTTTCTACAAAAATCTTACAGGAATCTCGTGGGTGCACCAAAAAGCATTAAGGGATAAGAGACTACTCCTTAATTGTACAAAATCATTTTCTATTCCATCAGAACTTTTTATGCTGTTTTATGAATGAAAGTTACACCTTCCAATCAAGAAAAAAGAGAGAACAATATCCTGATAGAAGGAATTACTATGACGCTCACCTCCATAAGGATTAAGATGAAGTCTATTGCAGTGAGAACTCCAACAAACTGACCCTTGAAAAAATCCCACAAAGGAGCAACAGAGATTCCCTGGGATAAGCTTTAATCAGATGTCAGCAATTCCAAGCTGTTACTTAGTGAAATGAATAACAAGATAAATTCGATAACTGTCCACAGCAGTAAAAGGAAGGCAGAAGCTACAATTGCAAAGACAAAGTAAATTATGTCCTAATATTTCCAAAACTTAACACAATCATTATCAATATTTGCTCGTACAACTGCATCAAAATGTTGGTTTTGTAAATATGTATTCCAATTATGGTTGTTATTAAAAGCCCCTCAACATGTCACATAGTGTGGTGCACTCCCCTGCCCCCCCCCCCCCCCCACACACACACACACACAATGATGATGCAATATTAGTTATTCAATTATCCCATATTCTACCTACCTATTTAAAATTGTTCCATCGTGAAGATAATTAAACATTTATAATTATATATTTTCATTCTCTTTAAAAAATGCTAACTATGTTTAATCACGTACTCCCTCCATTTGTCTTACTTCCCTTTTGATTCCTTTCAAAAAGAATGTCTCTCTTCTTTTTTTGGCAACTCTCTAAGTCTAACTTTCCACATGACACGTTTAAGACCACAAGATTAAAGGGCATTTTTGTACATTTTACATATCTATTGAAAATTCTTCTTTCCTTAGTTAAACTCCGTGTCAAATCAAAAACCAAACAAACAAGTTGAAACGGAGGGAGTATTATAATGAATATATATTTAATTGGATAAAGTAATACAAAAACAATAGAGGGTATCATTGGAAAATATTTATTCAATTTAAAACCAACAAATACTTGAGATCATAAATAGTCCATCCATATTTTGATCCAATAAACCAAACATCCGATAACAATTACACTATTACTTACCATGCATTTTGAAGAAACCAATTAGATCATGTATAACTTGTATGCAAACATTGGCACCTTAATGCTAATTACATGCAATATATGTTTTGATAAGAATCATAACAGATATATAAGCAATCAGAAAAAATGAATGTTTTCTTTTGATCAAATTAAAACTCCTTAATAGATTGGATAACTTGTAGCTAATTTCACATGAAGGCTTGGCATAGATTGCTGCGAGAAATCTAAATATACAAATTTATAATTCCTAATAATCAATTGCGTAGCAAGAACTATTCCAAGCCCTCAAAGCAGAAAAACACTACGAGCACATACAGACCGACTCATTCCCCCCGGTTTCATTCTGATTGCCTACCTAAACAACTAGCAAGAAATTCTAATTCCAGCAAGTGGACAGCCAGATCTTATACAAAAAAAAATATAACTTCAAAAATCTACAGCCTAATAACAGCATGTCTTCAATATGCATAACAGTATTTACCTGCTCATAGAGAACATGAAAAGCTTGTTTTACTGGAAGATTTATATCCAAGGCAATCACCTACAGAAGAAAGGAGAAGGAACTTTTTTACATCTTATCTAATAAAAAAGGAAAAAAAACTACATCTTCTCATAATTATCCTGGACTTGTAGCCTGTGGGCAGAGAATAGAGACAACATAAATGTGTAGTTACCTTGCCAGACTCTGGGAGTAACTCATAGGCAGTATGTGTAGACAAAAATGCAGATATACGTTGACGTGATAACTCTATTTCAGCCTGTGATATCTGTGGAACTGCATCCTGCACATAGTATCTGATGGTGTGACCAAATTTTTACATCACATAATAAGGTAGTGATGCTGCGATGTAACTGTTTATTTGTTGAAACGTGATATCCTTGATATTGAATATCAAAGGTCAACTATTCTACCAATGTACTAGGTAAAATCTCAAAGAATTTAAGTCTTAAATTCCCCCTGCAGGGAAAAAAGCAGAGACTTCCAAATTACCGATACTGCATAATATTCACGACAATGAAAAATGTTGCAAAAACTAAGCTGAGAAACCTAATTGTTGCACAGAAATATCTCTTTTTTTTTATTAGGGTCACACAGGAATAAAATGACAGACTACGCGATCGCTTGAGAATATTCCTTTACCCCAGACATCTTATCCACTCAATCCATGGCAAAAAGGAAAGCAAAAGCAAAAAGGGCAAAATGCATCAGCTAATAGAACATTTTAGTCATATGAGGTATGTTAATTAATCCTCTTACCAGTCGAAGAAAATCATTATCGACATCCATATTAGATCCAGCGGGCACATCGGGACTAAGAAGTTCAGGAATAGCATCTGACTCCCTGGGCAAGAAAATTGTGTTGACTAAGCCATAATTCCCACTTACAACTGGCTGACGCTCATCATGACGCCATTCTCCATCAACAAAGAACTTGTACTGCAAGTAAGTGGAAAGGCAAATCAATTTATGCACTATAAAAAAAACATTTTATTAAAATCCTAGTCTTTATTGAGTATGTCACTTGAATTTAAGTGAAGTACTAATATTTTCTTACAACTGTCATTTCAACTATGCTTAACCAAACGAGGGGTGACAATAAAAGAAATGAAGAAAAACAAAACAAAATGTAAATCTCGCCTCTGCTAAACTTATTCCCTATCAAAAGAAGAGGGAACAATGATAAAAGAACTACTTGCAACAAAGCATTGCTTCACTTTATTTCTTTTTACACTGAAATAGAAGCAAACATAAGCTTCGGCAAACATGATAGTATGGAGTAATGAACAAATTGGTTTTTGCTAAATGAATTAGTATTCTTTGCCCCGCCATGTATGTTACGCACTTGTCGACTGAAAGGATGCCCAGTAACAAGGGGTTGCTGGTTTCCTTGAGCACACAGCAGACTGAAATAGTGGAAGCTGATCCCTAAGATCAAAAGGAGCTAGGAATTGTGAGTTCCTAATTAGCTGGAACTTTAGCACTTCTATATCTTGTGCTAAGTTGTGTTTATTATGCAGTTCCAGAAGTGTGTGTCTGATTATGCAGTAATGTTTGCCTCATTGTCTCCAAATAATATGAATTGCCCAAAAACACGTATACTAAATTTGATTTATTAATAAAATTTTAAAACTCTATAGGTCAACCACTCAAATTTCAGTTTCCTACTTCATTGTGTGTGTGTTTTTAGAACGATTCAATGTGTTTGTTCAAATCCATCCACACAGAAACAGAGATACTTACCAATATAATACAGGCAAGAATATATTTAAAGAATCTATCATCTTCCTTGACATGCTTACAATGACTTTGCATGCTACAATTAGAAGATTCACTAGTTTCTGTTATATAGGTTTACATTGGGATTTCCTGAATTGATGTAATGATTTTAGATTTATCTTGTTTAATTTGTCATAAATTTAAAAGAAAATTTCACTCAAATGTATCTTTACTTGCAATTATCCTCCCATCTCCTTCATCCGAAAAACAAAACACTTTTCATAAGACACTTTTTTAATTTCCTCCTTCACAATCTTTGAAAAGTTTACCAAGTGTCTTGGAAAGCGAGAAACAAGAAAAAGCGATAAGGGATCACTTCACCGAAGCAAGTAACGAAGCGCACACTTTTTTCGACTAAAGCGCAGTTTAATACAATAATAAAAAATATAAAATCTGCATAGAAAAGAAAACCAATAACTCGATGGAAATAACATATTAAGAAATTCTTTCAATTTTTAAATTAAAAAGTAAATACTCCCTCCTTCCTATTTTCTGTGGCACTATTTGACTATTTGACTTGGCACAGTGTACAAGAAAAAAGAGACTTTTGAAACTTGTGGTCTAAGACAATCCTTATAAATTTGTATGGTTGTAAATCATTTCATTAAAGGTAAAAGGGAAATTTTAAAGTAAAATTGTTTGTACTTATAGTAAGATAACATTCTTTTTGGGACAAAATAAAAAGGATAGGGTGTCACAAAAATGTGATGGAGAGGGTAATAGATACTAGAACTAGGATAACAATGGTACAGATTTTCACCAGAATCAGAAGCAAAAAATAAACTGAATATTTGTAAGCTACAGCAAATACGAAAAGCTAAAAAAATTACAAAAGCGAGATCAGGAAAGCTGCAGTAAACTAATAGAGGAGGATGAGAATAGAAAAAATTCAAAGAAAGAGGAGAAGTGAAGAATAGAAAAGAAATGAGAAAAGAGAAGCAGAAAAAATCGAAGAAAGAGGAGACAAGAAGAAGAGAAGACCTTACCTTGAAATCCTAGAATTGGGAAAAGCAACGGCAAGAAGAACCGAAAAAATGCTAAGATTGTTGCAATCTTTAAAAAAAAAAATAGACCTAAAAAATGCTTCACACTCGCCTCACTTTTCGCTTCTTCAGCAGAAGAAGAGCTCTTTTTTAATCTCGCCTCGCATTAGTGCCCTGAAGCGCTTAACCATCGCTTCACGCTTTAAGCGCTGAAGCGAGCGTAACACTGGTTTACTCCCTTTCACCTCTCAAACATAATAAAAGAACTAGTTTTTTGAGTGAAGTGACCATTTGACAGTTGCACACTTCCAAATAACAGCTCATAAAAGCTCACTACTAAGGAAGTTACTAAGCATTTCTCTTAACAACGGTCAGCGACACAGCCAATATGTTTGAAAGATACCAAAAAATTTACAAAGTACAAATTATAGGCTTTGACAAATGCTTGATATAATACAAACCTGGTGATATCCTGGTATTAAGTTGCAGACAACCTGAAACACAGTTGGGCAGCCCTCCATGGGTGACATTGTTATGTGATCTTGCCACCTGCATAATGCCAAATTCCATTTTAAAAAAAAGGTCAATCTCTTACCTAAACCAACATAAATATGAATAATAACAGAAAGAAGAATAGCCCCCAGTGCTTTGGTCTGGTGGTACGAGCGCAGCACATAAGTGGGTTAGGCACGATTGCAGCCCTGCCGGATTAGTTCCAAACTGCGCCTCTGGATTTATTGGTATCGAAAAATATACCACAAAAAAAAGTAGATAAAATAACAAACAAAAAAGAACATCAACACCTCACCTAGTGAAAGAGCCACTGAGCAACACTCTTCTTCCCCCATAAGGCCATACAAAACGTGTTGGCATCAAAACAGTACCTGCAACCCCAGTATGATTCTGCCCACTATCACTACCAGACCCAAACATCTCAAAGATTTACACTTGACCCCCAAAAAAAAAAATACCCCAAACAAAAAGCCTGAATTTCCACTTCAATTGATAAATAATCCAAATAAACAATCAGCAAAAACTAAATTTCTCCAATGCCCACTAATTTCCAAAAATCACCACAGCCTTGTAATTAAAACCCAATTCTGGGATCCTCCATGCTATAGCAGGGGACCCCTCCTCACATTCTACACATGCAAACACAGAATCGAAACCCTAACACAAATCTCAACCCGAAATCTCCCAAAAAAAAAAAAAAAAAAACACCCAAGTTTCCAAGAATAAACGAAACCCTCTAAATTATCATCAATTCACAAAATATAACAAAAACAATGCAATTCCAAGTCTGATCTGAAGTGAATCCAGAGATTTTCCGTACAAATCGAACAAGAACAAGAAAACCCTAAATTTAGAATTTGGAAAGATAAAGAAAAAAAAAGATTCAGTTTTTAAGAGTAAGGATAGATAGTATCGACATTGATAATAGATCTTTGAAGTTTGTGTGCAATGTGGCGGAAAGTGGAGAAGAGAGAATCATCTATGGAGAAAAGGCAAAAAATAAGTTAAAAGAGAGAAAAAATAAAATAAAAAGAAAAAAGAAAAAGAAAAAATGGTGAAATAATTGTATGTATGTGCGTGCATGTACAAAAAGATTACGTGTACGGATGTGCAGCTGAGGTGAAGAGAGGAGGAGGAAGTTAGAGCCTACTTTCTTTATAGGGATTATTAATTACACTTTTTGCAATAAAACAGAAGGAAAATTAAATTAAAAGTTATAATTTTAAGGTCATATATAGAGAAATGATTGTTATAATCATTTCAAAATTAAGCGAGTCGGTGTTTGATGTTCGATTTAAAAATTTTAAATTTCAGATTTTGATAATTCAATAATCAGTAGTGAAAAAATAAATATCGAATATCAAATTTTTAAATTTTGTTACGATAATTTGATAATCAATAGTTAAAATTAGATACATGACCTGATAACTTATGCAACTCTCTCTTCCTGTTCAGTGGGTCACACAAATGCAACGTGTCCAAATGACGTTTGTTCTTCTTGGTATCTGTTATTTTGGTAGAAATTTTTTTTTGGTTCTTAAAAAGAAAGAGTTCGAGAAGGTTCAATTGGCCGAAATAAATTTTTAGATTCGCATATTTATCGACATTAAGTTTATAAAAGAATCAAATTCTTGTTAGCGATTACTTAAGATTAAAAAAATAAAATTATGAAAACTCCGTTATCTTATTTAGATCTTTCTGAACAATCTACATTACATATTCATTTTCTATGAGATGCTGGAAATATCGGACTCGGAAAAACCATATTTCATGTCTGGTCCACATCCAAGGCTTTCACAAGCAATCATCTTGGTATGTTGTGTGAATTTGGGATTTCATCCTCATGTGTACTTTAACTTGTTGTTCCTCTTTTGCTTGTTGTGTCAAGTATCAAATCTTTAAATTTTAATTTGATAATTCGGTAATCATTAGTTAGAAGTAGATATTAAATATCGCATATTAAAATTTGCTTTAATAATACGACATAGATACATTAAACTTTAATTTGATATTGTATTCGATAATACAAGTTCATTACTCTAATAGTTCTTTTTTCTTTTAAAGAATACTATAATTACCTCACTAAATTACCTTTGAGATATTTTGAAATTCAATACTTAATCATTTTTACATTGTAATCCCATTCCAAATAGTGCAATATCTTCCCATTAGCGAAATAAATATTAAAGTATATTTTCATTCACTTTTTTATTATAGGGCAAAACAATCATTTTTTTAAGATTGAAAAAGATTGTATTAGGTATATATTTTGAGCATCCTCCTCAACTCAACTAGTAAAGAAAAGAGGAGAACTATTAGGGGAAAAAGTTGTCTTGAATCTTGATTTAAAGAGGATGTGGTTTGGTGAATTGAGAATTATGTAAATCTAAAATGATATTTGAACATCTAAAGAGGATTTGTAGAATTCCCACTTCTCCATATTTTCTCTCTCATATTTAAGAGATTTGTTTTCTTACAACATTGTAAAAGATAAATTAATTAAATAATTACAGTAATGTAAAAGTCCATATATGTTATCACGTTGAATACGAATTTAATCATAAACAGTCTCATCATGCATTAGTTTCCTAAAAGGTTAGAAATATCCTATTAAAGAAGCAAAAATAAAATGTCCATGCATATAATCTTATTTGATGAACTCATTGATGATCAAAGTTTGAGAATTAAAAACTTAACACAATTTACTCTTTGAGGTAGGAGTAAGGTTCTTTGTATATTCTACTCCTTCCAAACCCTATGTTTAGGATTACACGTGGCTTTTTGTTGTGTGAAAGTTGTCAAGAAGAAGAAGATAAATAATGAGACAAATTTGACAAATTGACGATTTAGCTAGTGTAGTAAACGTCAAATTTGTCTGTATCTCCATATTTATCATCTTCAATACAAATTTCTTACAACAAGCCATATTAGTCCCGAACGTGGGATCTAAAGAGAGTATGCATCGATCTTACTCGTACCACAAAGAGATGGAGATGTTGTTCTCGACTCGAATAACTTTCACACACAAAATTGAATATCATTCTGTGAAGAAATGAACAAACCTTAGGATTGCTCACCGTCAACGTGAGAAGAAAAAAGATTTGTTCATTTGTACAACATAAGGCAGTGAAGTTTGAAAAAACCCTAATTCAAAAGGTTTGAAGTTGGTGACTGCCAAGTCTAATTCAAACCCAAAAAACTGATGTTTGACTTCAACTTCAATCATTTGGATTTGAAGTTAGGTTTGACATTCTCAAATTTCATCACAGGTCTGAATTTGACTATGAAATGGCTCAATATATATTAAATGATTAGTAATTTTCAACTATATTTCTTTAGACAATGTTCCGCCAGACTGTTATTTGTGCACTTGCCCTGCACCATATCCTAACTTGGACCTACCCAAAATGTCTGGAATAAATCCAACCTTACGAAGAGGCCAGTTGAAACCATTGAAGAGATTATGAACGGAGCTAAAAATGATTAAGGATACGATACCCAGAGCTCGAAACTTAGATCATGCAATGACTGATATTGTTCAACATAGACATTTCCATTTATGCATATAAAAGCTATGCTCTGTGCAAGCTCATATGCTGAATAATGTCATTCTAAAGAGAGAACGACCAACAGATCTGGCCAAAGACAGCAAAATGGTTAACTTTTGCTGGAAAATTAGCTCATGAAGATTGTAGGCAAATTGAAACTAAATCAAATTATATACAAGCAAATAAAAGGATAAAGCATATGCCAAAGGAAAGTCTGTAATAATATCTGAGCTATTGCAGTTTTTTGGTAGTTATGATTGCATTCCTCAGACGGCAAATATGTATGAGATTTCTGCATCTATTGAACTAAGAAGTATCTTCTCCCCTGTAAGAGATGTATAGCATATACTGCAGAAATGTGCAAATTAGTAAAGTATATTTACTCCTAACTAGTAAAAATGTTTGTCCTGCTAAATCCCTAGAAACGTTCAGATATGAGTATCGCCAAAAAAGGAATTAAGGACCTAACTCCAAACAGCACCAATAGTGGAGCCGCAAAAATAGATTATGTGAGAGTTCATCAAATCTTCACTGGTCAGTAACACTGTTGGGCTTTTTGTTAGTGTTTTCTGTTCCATTTCCTGGGGTACTGACACTATAATGCTGGTAAAAAAATGTGTCACTTCTTTACCCAATGCTTAAATTGGAACATCTGGACAATAATTCCTGTAACGAAATTCAAAATAAGCAATGTTATCAGAAATTACTTACATGCAATTATTTTTGACAGTAAGGACGTGTATAAGTAATGTTATAAAAACTGCACTGTAGAACTACCACATGTTCTCCCTCAGGGGTTAAGATCCAGGAGGAACCTCGGGTACTAGGCTTTTCTTATTCTTCAACTGTGAATTTCAGGTTAAATGAAAGACCATGCAATCTAATGAAATTTTTGCAAGATCTGATTTGTTTCAATGACAAAGAGACTTATAATGTAGCAATTGAAAAGCTATTAAGAGTATATTGTCCTAAAGCCCACATTTGTTATTATTTTCAAAAATTTCACACACATCACAGCACCAGAATCAGGGTCATCTAAATCTCACGAGTTCTGAAACTCTACCTTCTAATTGTCCACATTAAAAGATACAGAAAATGCATTTTAATCTTCCCAAGTAAGATATAGACAATGGTGGTGCAAGTTGTGATGTTCTGCAGATACTGATGCAATATAAATTGTAGGAGGTGCATTGAGAGCATTAGTATGTATTCTCTTTTAGCATATAGAGACTAATAAAAAGAAGCAACCTGATATTTTGTTGAGTTGAGGTTCTCAGCCTTCTGTTTTTCAATCAGCTGGCTTGTAGTTTCACCACTCAACTTCAGATGCACAACCTGAAAAGAATTTTCAGTTGAGAGTCACTAACTGGTCCACTCATATTCTTTTTTTTATGAAGTAGTTCCATTGATACCCATTAGATGCAATGAATTGTTCACTTACATATTTTATCAAACGAAAAGGATTTTTGGTGACGAAAAATTACAGTGCCCATTCTCTTAAAAAGTAACATTCTTCAGAATGATAGTACAATTTAATGGTTCTAAATCAACTGCAAGGCATGGGTATGAGAAGCACTTGGAGAAGTTATTTCAAGAACTATAGTTGTGTACTGTTTTGCAGGGTTTGGTCCAGTCACAAAACTCATTAACTCCTGAGCAGGTGCATTCACTTATTAGTAACATAGAAAGGAAACGAACAACCATTCTTCCACCAAGCGACATTAGGGCAAAAAGTATCGCTAAAAGGTATATTTTTCTTGAGAGAGATACACTTGATTAAAAGTTTGCTGGCACAATGTTGTGGCTTCGTTTAAGCATATGCAACTCAAGAAGAATGGTCTATCCTCATGGTTCTCCTATGTAGAGCAGTTAATACAAAATAAGTTAGCAATGGTCTGTCTGGGAGGTTTCTGACTTAAGCATTTAGCTAGTGGTAAGTGCTAAAGCCACAGTTTCAAGTTTCAACAAGCACTTAACAGTCAGCTAAATCCAAGTGAAGAAATATCAATAGTCATGTATCTTTGAACATGAGATGTTTTGATTGCATCTCAACTCCAAATTACTTCTTGAAGGCTAGATGTCTTACAAACATATCTAGTTGGTCAAAATTGACCACTGTAAATAGCCCAGGATAATTTTGTTCGCTCCCTAGATTTAACTTAATTTACTTATTTGGAGCTAACCAATCTCTTTTTGTTATCTCAATGGTGCACTCTTGTATTTTTTTTGCATCTACTTGATGCCATTTAATGAATCTGTTTACTTCATAGAAATTAATTTTTTCATCCCAACATATCCACACACAATGCTCAAGTGATCATGTCCGATTAGAGACTAACATTAACCCCATGAAACCAGACGCTTAGCTTCTCAGAATTTTTTTAAAATAAAAGCATAATTATGTGAAACCAATGATTACGAATTTTATACATTGAGAATACTAAACAAGGCGGATAGAACCTTTATACCCTCAAAATAAAGACTGCATCATATTTATCAATGTTATGATAAGAACAGACAAGTTCAGCGAAACATACACAAATATGAATCCTTTAGCTCACATCATCAAGTAACATATTAAGAACTTGATCACAAACTGTAAGTAAGTAGAGGAATAAACAGCAGTACCTGAAGTAGCTTCTCTACAGAGGAAGGATACAGGTACTGACTCAACCTTCCTCTTTCATCATTCAAACACCGTTCGACCTAACAATAGCACCTTTAATTAGAACAATAGTAGAGAAGAACATTTTGTTAGAAATGAGAAATCCTCTGAAAGAAACAAATTCATCCATCACACTGCTGTTTTCAAGACAAGCATAGAAACCTTCAATATATAATCTGCTGAAGAATAGCTAAACAGCCACTCTGAGGCAAATCGAGAGTAGCAACTGTTTGTATCTGCAAGCAATTTCTCCTCAAACATGTAATAGTACGTTCCTTTCTGTGGGCCACCATTTTCCCAGAAAAATGTAGAGAGGCCCTGTAGTAGGCTCCTGTCAATTGGTTCCTCCCTACGGTCTTGACTTATCTACATGTGGCATACTGTAAATAACTAGTTGTTCATAGTTGGAATCAACAAACAAACTTGACATGCTACTTAAATTACCAGTAAAAGTGCAGCATCAAAAAGCTTTGGAAGGAGATCACAGCAAACCTGAAATGGACAAATGAAAATCAGTATATTACGAAATTTCTGCTTCTACAAAAAATTAACTAGAGATGATTTTCTGTAGAATATACAGAGACATTTACCCTATTCTGGAAACAAGAAAGAGCAACCTCTTTAAGGGGTGCAGAACTTTTCTGATCGCTGCATTTTCTATCAAGGTAAAGGAAAAACCCTCCAAGACACTTCACCATTGCTTTGTAATTTGCCCAGACACGTAAGAATTCAGCTAACAGAGAGGTACCACTCCTATCTTTCAGAAAAGGCAGAACCTAGAAGCAAAGTGAAAGTGATATTCAACACAGGATATTAGCCAGTGTAAGACAAGGAGAAGTTGCTAATAATAGACAAACCCACATTCATTACATCGCTTTACTACCAAGTGCAGATGCAGCTGGAAACTACTAAATGTTTTAGTCTGCAATCATGGCCAAAGTTCAAGAGACAAGGAATCAAGGACCAACATTTTTCTCTTAGCTAAAATAATCTCTAGTCTAAAATTCATCATGAATCAAGGACCAACATTTTTCTCTTAGCTAAAATAATCTCTAGTCTAAAATTCATCATTTGAGAATATAAGTTCTCTAAATAATGTAATTTAGTCAAATCACAATTATAATGACAGAGGTCGACTGCGTCAAAGAGCATATTAGATCACTTACTAAACCTTATCACCGAGTATACTCTTAAACTTAAGCTGCTCAAATGGAACGTGTTCTTTGAACAGCTGAGGCTCTGATAGTAATTCTCTTATTCGTTTTTTTGGTGTGTGAGTGAAAAAAGTTTTCCTTAGACAAGTCATCTTTGTTACTACAGAATTTCAGTTGCATTTAGCTACAATATTACAAAGAAAAAACAATTTTTATGAAGCATTCTATATCCAAATTAACCAACAAACAGAAATAAACTGTACATCCTTTACATTCAACCTGTGCAAAATGTAAAGAGTGACAACTTGTATGCTAATGACCAAAATAAGACAATAAGTTCATATTGAATTAAGATATTTTAGCAGATGTAGTCATAGTTAGGATAACACTGAAGTCTGAAGTTGTTTAGAGAAAATATGATTTTTTTAATGAAGTTTCCCACTGATGGTCCATAAAAACTAACCTTGAAGTGTATACTCTCATCCAAGACAGCATGATACCTTTGAAGAAGTTCTGCTGATAAATCATGTGGGGGAGGTTGAATACACAAGCGATAAACACAGCTATCAAGTGTTAAAGATGCAAACTGCAAGGGAAAATAATAGCACCAAATTTTCTGGGCCTATATTACATTATTACTACCTAAGAATTAAACAAACAGGACAAGTATAAAGGCAAAAATAATAAAAGATATGCTAACACGTCACTTGGATCATTAGTGAAAGGAACATAGTCTTAGATCTAATTAATTTGGGTAGTACTCCAATGCAACTAAAGAAAATAATTGAAAAACTGACCCTCAGGTAGTTTCACGTAAAATTGACAATTGCAAAATCAGGAAACACGGAAATCATTATCTTTAGCTAATAAGCTGGTAGAAGCCATGCTGATGCAGTGTTATCAAAGGCGAAAAGCGCAAAAAAGCTCTAAGGTCCGTGGGAGCTTTAAGTGCAAAGCGCAAATAAAGTGTGGGCTTTAATGAAAAAGGCGCAAAGGAGAAAAAAATACAAATATATATGTTTAGTCCAAGACTAATAATTATAAACATGAATGACAAATATATGACCAATGAAATTGAATTTTTATAATTATAAAGTGAAATATCAATTGTTAAGTGTCAATTCTTCATAAGATGCTCATTGGCAAGGAAAAGTTTGTCTTAAAACCTTGATGACGATACTGAAGCGCACATAAAGCGAGGCGAAGCGCTCAACACGATTTGAGCCTCGCTTCAGAGCTTAAGCGCGCTTAAAGAGCGCCTTTGATAACACGATGTTGACATACAAACAAGTTGGGTGAATGTATGCATGAACCTCTCTTGCATCTCTTTTTTCGCACACATGAAGATTAAAATAGTATTTCAGACAATAAAACAGCAAATCATTTTGATTAAACCTATATGCATATTACTTGAACAAGCCATGGTGGTTGTACTTATAATTACCATCAGCTTAATGTAAAACAAATTAGAATACCAACAATGAAAATACAAACAGAAAGGATCAAACAAACAGCCGAAAGAAAGGGAAACACTAACATCAATACCTACTACTATCACTACACTTCAGTCCCAAACGAAGTTGGGGTCAGCTATCTGAATCTTCATAATCTTGTTGCTTCATTTAAAAGGAAAACGCAATAACGACAAAATCAAAACCAAATAGATCATACAATGTCGTCTACTAGTGATACACAGCAAATTGATTGACATAAAGAGAGAAAATTCATCTTTGGTAATTCCAAAATCCAAGCAAAGTACATCTTCATCAGGCTAAAATCAAGAAACAAAAAGATTTGAACCATCATTAGCTAATCAAAGTATTAGTTTCTGGCTGTCACTTGCCTCAGGGAATTCTCAGTTATTATTTTTTTTTTAAAAACACATCTCCATTCTCCCCTCAAAACATAGTATTATACTAGTAGGAATACCTCAAAATATAGTGTTATACTACTAGCAATAAGAATAAGGTAAACCATAACAAATTTCCAGGATACTCATAATATCTCATGTACTCTTCTGATGTTACCAGCTTACTGGCAGGGTAACCATCCATAATCAACTTCACTTTCGTAATGCCCTCCTCTAACGTCTTCAAGCTCTCATCTAGTCTCTTTGCATTACTCATTCTCTCAATTCTTCCACCTATTCAAATTTCAACAAAACAACCACAACAATCAACAACAACATACCCAATGTAATCCCACAAGTTTCCATTGTCATATAAAAACAATATAAGAAAAATATAGGTAAACCCTAAAAAGTACAAACGAACACACACAGGGTACATCAACTCACACAATCCCTACACATTCATTCATTCATCAGTTCAGATACACTAGTATATCACAATTTTTATACACTAGTATATCACAATTTAATATGCTTTATCAACCCAGTTATACAATTTTAAACACTAGTATAAATTCATTGGAACGATCATTACTGTATACATGTACATTAAAAAAAGAAGAAGATCAAAGAGCACAAATAGAACAAACGATGAATCACTGAAAATTAATAGAAAATAGAGAGAAAATCTGGCGAATCAGAGTGTTACCGATTAGGGTTTATGAGAGGGAATGTAAGGAAGTTTTGTACTTTGCTTGGACGTCTGTTTCAATGTGATGAATGCATGAAAACTGGGGAAAAAGAGAAAATATAAGTAAAGTTGAAAGCTGCCTCAAAAGCTGATTTTCCAGTTGTAGAAAATCAAACGGTGTCGTTCTGTTCTAGGTAACTCTCCATAATTATATTGGGACATTCGGCGCATGCTTAAAATGTGGAGTAATTAGATTTTTATTTTGTTACACCTTAAATGAAGCAACAATTATTCACTTTAGACTAGCAAATATGTCATGTTTCTTTCCCACCTACTTTATTGTACAACATTTATACATATATAATTTATATGCATCGAACGCGGAATAAAGGATTTCTGAAAAAGATTCAATGGTTCTACAACCGTAATAATACTTACTAAAAAGATCATTTTATGATCCGTTGTCTACTTAATTATACTTTCAACATGGACAATATAATTATCAAAGTTTCAATAACACTTACTAAAAAGACTATTCTACGATCAGTTACTTAATTAATTACATTTTTGACATGAACGATATAATTGTCGAAATACCACAAGTATAATTGAAAGAGGGTGAGGGTATAAGTAAATCTTACCTCTATTATTGTAGGAGTAGAGATGTTGTTTAATCCTCCATCTATCACTATTTGTTTGACCCAACTCATTTTTTATTCTCTTCCAAAATGAATGATCTTTTTTCTCCTTTTATCAACTCTTTCATTTAAACTTTTCAAATGACATATTTAAATATTTAATTTAAAAGAACAAGATTTAAAAAATTTCTTTCTTTTCAATTTTTATAAACTTTGTGTTAAGTCAAAACAGGTCTAAAGAAAGAAATGATTTATAAATTGAACATAAATACTTTGATGTAATTTGGCTGTACTGGAATTTCATACGAAAACACCTGGCTTATCAAGTGAGACCCACTCCAACAACTAGATCGATTTAGTACTTGAAAAGATAGTAGAATAGAAGCAATAATAATAGAATAAGAATGAGACTTGACATGATAAATGAATAAAAATGACAAAACATATATGCGTAGATATCTTGTTACAAGTGTAGTGTCCCATCAAACTATGACAGGGAGATTTCTTTATTAGTGCTCGTGTAAGAAGGTGTCTATTAGTGCAAGACAAGGATCCAGGTAAAGTAGAATAAAATTATCTTTCTTTATATTATTCCCCCAAAAGTGGCATAATCTTTTGCACTTTATATGTAAAAGAAAAAATAAACCTCTTGCCAACAAACTTGTCGAACCTCTTTACCTTCACAAGGTAGGGATAAGGCTGCATATACGCCACCATCCCTAGACTCCACTTGTGGAATGAACCTGTCGTACCTTTGGGTTCTACAGTCACAAGTCCAGTTTATCAGCTCAGTAATGATGGTAAAAGACACCATTATTTCCCAATTAATTGACAAAGTGACCATATTTGAGTCCAGAAAATACATGCATCTTCATTTGAGTTTACAAATATAAGAGTAAATGGTTATTTGGCCACAAAGATATCAATGGGACAAACTCTAATCTGTGAAAACTTTGTTGCTACGTTCCATTTTGTTGCATAAACGAAAGAAGAAAACTAGAATCATGGTAATATTCCATCACAACAGAGAAAGGAACAAGATTTTATCAACAACAGCTAAGATTATATTTAATTTAAAGATCTAACTATAGTACAAGGATGGGCACATTGTTAAATATAAACATCTTCTTCAGGTTTGACTTTGTCTAATAACCTTGATTCCACTAGCATATGTGCATAGGTACGTTGTGCTTCTTTCAGCTCCTTCCGAAGCTTATTCACCTGCAACAACCACATGAAAAAGACATGTGATGATTTTCATTTTGAAATCAGGTCACTTTCAACTACTGACGAGTTAATAAAGGAGACAAGTTTACTTAATCACACCTTTGAATGAAGTTCTTCCTCCCTCTTCTCACATTCCGAGCACCTGGGACAGGAACGAAGTAGTCACACAAATATATTTTACAGATACACAATGGTGCAGCAAACACTTGTTTGACATAGCAATTGAATTTAATATTTCCTACAGGATAATACAAAAAACTATACCCGTCAACATGTTACATATTTCAACTACACACTTACACTTGAGAAGTCCTATAACCCTCCCTAAACTTGTCTGAAGTGAAATCATTACCCCTGAGACAAAAACCATATTTAAATGGAACAATGCAAGTCATGCACTACCCTTGTTCTAACTGAAACAACTTCCTGCGCAATTCATGCCTGAAGTCTGCAGCAAATTCTTGTTTCGGGGTCTCGCCAACCCTTGCTTTCTCATCTTATTTTCATCCTGCTTCTGGTCGTCTTCTACATTGATTTTTTACTATAATTGTTGATATTGAAAATATGATTTTCCCCCCTCCTTTTTTCACTTCTTTTTTACCCTTATCTCTGGTCATCTTCTAAATTGATTTTTTACTATAATTGTCATCTGCTACACACACTAATGTTCCAAAGATTTGAAAAGAAACCCTTAAATCTATCACTTTTTCCGTGAAAAACATACCCCAACATCCCATTTTTTGACCCGGCAAACACTAACATTTCCGGTGAGAAAATGGTCTGTAACTCTCAAATGCTTAGGACCCTGAACAGAGCTCTTCATGGTAGCCATACACCCACTGCTTCTCCAGACAGGTATTGTATTTTTAGTATGAACTATGAAGTGTGAAAGAATGGGTTTTCTTAACCAGTTACGGTGTATAATAAACATGGTCTCGGTGTTTAATGGAAAATGGGTCTCTTGGGAGTGGGTTTTCCTTGGCCTTAGTGCTAAAGTACTCGGTGAGAAGTTAATATGTGCTTATGCCACATATTGGAATGTTTTGCAAGTTTTAAAATAGGAATAGCTTTCCATATGATCTGTTGAGGACATAATTAAGTAAATAAAGTGTGTTTTCTCTAACAAAACACAAGTTTTTTGATAAATATGTTGTCAGAGATAGCAGAGATCCTTAGGTTCAAGTCTCATTGCCACCCATCAACCTAAAAATCAAATTCCCATGCTCGGCTCATAAAAAAAGAAAATCAAGTTCCCACGTGAGGGACGTGTTGAAAACATAATTAAGTGAATAAAATTGTGGTTTCTTAGCGTTTAAGCTAAGGTATTAGATGAAATAACATACTTCAATATAGTCAAAGCATGTTTTGACATGGCTTGGTACATCACGTTTTCCTACTGCTGTCTTGAACATCTCATTGCACAAGGCCTTCTCTTCTAACAATCTTTGCTCATCTACCTTCTCTTCTAACAATCTTTTTCGCTTATCTACGGAAGTTGCTAGAGGAGAATTTCTAATCGGAATTAGACTGGAAAAAAAAAGAGGTCAAAAATTACTGGAATGGGATTTGGAATACAAAGGTACAGTACAAAGACAGGACAAAACAGGGGGAAAGAGCTAGCACAAAAAGCTGAGTGTCTGTGCAATATGGAGAAAAATTTATGGAATGTGTATGAGTGAGCAGGAATTTTCCTTTGAAACTGAGTGTGTGTTTATTATTTTTTATTTTCTCCAAAAGAAGCTTTCCTGTGTGTTTGAGTAAAAGCTGGTGCGTTAATCACTAGATGGAGGAGTGATAAAGCACAAAGTTGTCAGCTTTTTTCGACAAGTACTTGAAAAAGAGACAGGAGGAACATCAGATTTTTTTGCCTTCATTTCAACTTTTCACAAACTCAGCGGAGGTGCATAGAATTTCTCTGTCAATGATAGCGCTCAAGGGTGTAAAATTCTACTACGGATAAACGTGAGGGTTATAGGTCGCCCGCAAAGTTTAAGTCTGTAGTTCATGATTCAGCCAAAATTGAAAGGGAAATTATGTATTATCCCTATTCGATATAAATATTATTCTATTTCTATGTAAACACACTACCCCTCCCTGGGCCTCACAAGAAAGAGAGATGAGAAAAGAAAAGTTGAGTTGTCAGACTACAGAACGTGTTCGTCATTCTTGCATTTTCTTCAATATAACAAGATAAAAACATAATTTGGAAATCACATTATGAGAAGATGACAGACTCATTTATGAAAAACACTTACTGTGCGCGGAGCTTCTCATTCTCTTGAATGAGATGGGCAGCCTCTTGATCTTGTGAGCCACTTGAAGTGAGAGTCTACAATGGTCAAAAGGCAGACTTGTTGAAAGGGAGAAGAAATAACACTAGAATACACTCATTATAAATGACCATATCACTATGTCTCTTTTTTGTTATCAATATTAGCTCTGCAGGCAAGTAACTTATATGCAAGATAAGCGATTAAGGTCCATGATAAGATCTTTAAGAAAAGATTGAGGAAAAATACCACATTAACCTGTAATTTACTATTATTTACAAATTCAAGACAACTTAGGTTCTGTTGGTACAAAGAGGAAAATAGTTGAAAACATTAAAACAAGCACTGAGCAATGCACCCAGAAGGAAAACACTCTTCTAGCACAAAGTACAAGGTATTTCTTCTGGTCGTATTGTGGGTTTCTTTTTTAAACGAAAAAATCCCAAGAGCCAGCGGAACACAGTTCAAAATTAGGTGGATAATGTGCTTGTCCCTCTATCTTTCTCCACTTAAATACCAAATTTTTTGCCAGCAATAAGTCTCACCCCTAAAATACCGGACTTTTGCCTGCAACAAGTCTCAAGCCTATGATGATATCATACACTGTGTGCGCTTTTACCACTAAATCAAAGCCTTGGTGGGTTTTGGCATGTCAAAATAATGATAAAAAATAAAGAAAAAGGAACTCAATAAAATTACAAATAACACTTCAGTGATAGTACCTTATTATAGGAATTAATAGGTCATTGTCAGCAGTTAAGCTACCTCTTAAACTTAACATGCTTTCTATGGATAACATGCAAACAATATGCTAAGTATATTTATCCCTTTCTCAAGCTATAACGCACATTCAACATGAAATCAATTGTCAAAAGCAAATATTAGGTCTGACAAAGAAACAGAGATGTGGTAATATGCCTAAGCAATTTCACAAGCCAAATCCAAAAGTCAAAATATCTGATTTTTTATTTTTTTTGAAATGGTAACTTTTCAAAATATCTGATTTCTAGATACACAGGAATAGCGATGCCATGCTTTTTATGGATGCAACTCTATAAAACAGTACTAGTGAAAGGAGAGGAGAGCACACCGAAAAACACATACCAGAATTTCTTGACTTCGCTCACCACCAGTTAAATCAACTACTAGTCCAGCTGTCCGTTTCAAGTTTTCATGTTTTATTGGACGATCAACTGCTTTCCTTTTTAAAGCTCCTGAGGTTCAAAGCAGACAACAATATTGTCAACGGTTGAAAAAGGTTTTACATAGTATTCCAACTTAAAAAAGTAAAAGATGGTGATTCATCTAATTTCAAAAAGCAAATGATGGTGACTCATATATCCACAAGCAGGCAACTGCACAAAATTGCATGAGTTTTGTGGGGATCATCACTACTGCATCATAACAACATACCAATGTAATCCAACAAGTGGTGGTTGAGGAGGGTAGAATGTACACAGACCCTACCCCTACCTCGTAGAGATAGAGAGGTTGTTTCTGATAGATGCTCAACTTAAATAAAGAATTTACAAACTGTTTGGAGAAAGGAAGACAGATATGAGAGCAATAACACAACGCATTAATAATGTAAAATGGAGAGCATACAAACAGAACCTAAGAAAGAACAGTAACGACAATGAAATAGTGCGATAACAGAAGCATAAGAAACATGAGTGATAACAAAAATCGAATAACAAGAAACTACGAGAATAGTGCTAATACTATGTAAGAAATAAGATCCAAGTATGACCACTAAGCTTATCCTGAAGGAAAGCCAGACAACAATCAACTACCAACAAACCTTCTACCATAATCCGCGACCTTTGAATCTCCTATATAAGGTCATGTCCACAGTAAGCTCAAGATGTCCTGGATATATTCATTCCTAATCTTATCTCTCCTAGTATGTCCACACATCCACCTTAACATCCTCATCACCCCAACTTTCATCTTCTGAACATGAGAGTTCTTGACCGACCAACACTCTGCCCATACAACATAGTCGGTCTAACTACCACTCAATAAAACTTACCTTTAAGTTTCTGTGGTACCTTTTTATCACACAACTAATGACTTCCTAGCGTAATTAAATTACAACCTACAGAAATTCTGACAACAAAAGAGGAAACCCATTGCATATGTAATCATCTCACTTAGATAACTAATAAGGCATTATGATAACTCAATGGCAGGAAATGAAGCCAAAGCATTGAAATTTGAAGCAACAGTTAAGTTACGAAAGACAGTCAGCAATTGAAGCCAGAGATCCTGAATTTACAGGCCGTGGTTGGGGTATGAAAGTAAGTAAATTTGAGGAGCTCTGCAACCAACCACCATATGTTGGAACCTTCACTGAGTAGTCATGAAGAACTGGAGGACATGGGCAGAGAATATACTGCCACAAACACCAAAATTTCCAACAGAGCCAACTTATGTGGCAGAGATATGTTCAGCAGTAATGAAACCCAGAAAATGCATGTTCGACATCCACCACAGGATCTTTCCATCATTATTAGGCCTAAAACCCCAACACTAAATAGGAGCAACGAAAATATCTATTCGCGGTGTCTTCTTGAGCAGAGAGGGAAAGCCAAGCCTTCCCCATCATGCTACTGGAGAGAAGGATTTTACATCCCTGATGACTCAAATCCCAAGTTCATATTAAGAGAATTGAAAATAGTTAAGTTATTAAGAGAATCTATTCTGTGATGGCAAGTTACTAAAAACAATCTAGAGAAAGAAGGACCTCCATCTCTCTAGAATCCATTTAGCAACACTGTTCGATCTTCGAAATGATCTTCTATCGCTTTGACCAAACCAAACAAACATTCCATTGTAGCAGCCTTGTCATGCCCTACCACAGTAGATATGCTAGAAGCAGGAAAGTTCAATACAATAGGTCGAAAGAGAAGCCTCAATAAAATAAGTTAGACTGCCAACATAGCAAAAAGAAAAGCTCCTTTCTTATTTTCAAGGCCATTACAAATCTTCTCAACCATGAAATATCAAGCACAATAGAACTAGGATAACTCCCAAAGGTAAAATTCCATTGTAGCAGCCATGTCATGCCCTACCACAGTAGATATGCTAGAAGCAGAAAAGTTCAATACAATAGGTCGAAAGAGAAGCCTCAATAAAATAAGTAAGACTGCTACATAGGAAAAAAAAAACTCCGTTCTGATTTTCAAGGCCGTTAAAAATCTTCTCAACCATGAAATATCAAGCACAATAGAACTAGGATAACTCTCAAAGGTACATTAATTGATCAAGCACACAATTTAAAAGAAAAATGTCCATTATAGAGGTGAGAGATAGCTCTCTCAATCAATACATTACCTTGTTTAGAGTTATTTTGAAAGACTGGTGTTACAGTTCCCCGTACTGTAATGTTTGAACCAACCGCACCAGAGGAGTTTCCCAAGACAACAGGTTTATATGACCCATGTTGTTGTCTAGATTCAGATGAAGCCTGAGAAGTTACAGTTCTCCTTACTGTAATGTTTGAACCAACCGCACCAGAGGAGTTTCCCAAGACAACAGGTTTATATGACACATGTTGTTGTCTAGATTCAGATGAAGCCTGAGGAGTTATCGGACCCTGAGGTTTTTTCTTTGGAAAGTAACCGAGGAGCCCGCAGTGATAATCCCTGTCAAAGGATGTGTGTTCAGTGAGGAAATATATAAACAGCTGATAATGAAGAACTTAAAACTGCCTTTCCCATCTAATCCCATGGAAACATAGAAAATTGCAATTAAAAGCTGTTTAAATCAATCAATGCTGACAAGCTAAAAATCTACTCCTCCAATGCTTGCAAGTTACCTTCACCAATACAGAAACAATTCACTGACCCATTCTTAAATTCCAGTAATTGCTTACCAGTATTCCCATGTCATCTCCTTTAATCGTACTTCAAGCTTTTGAAAAAGAGGGGTTTTCTCGAAGTCCTGCTTATTATGGGTTGGCTGAATAAAGTTTGCTTCTAGAACACCTGGAGTGGAAGGAAATTGTCAAATAACATCTGTAACCGGGTTAAGGGGAAAAGTGGTACAAGCATAAGTAACAGTGTAACAATGATAAGTGGTTCAGAGGCTTCTTTACCAACAACTCCTCTGCCTCTACTATCAGAGTACCTCACAACATGCCAAAACGGCTGCAAAGAGATGATAAAGAAGATGTAAGACTTTAGGAGTTAGGAAAAGGTATGTAAAGAATGTCTATCTATTGAATCATTTCGTAGAAGAATAATCCATCAAAATTGTAGATAGGTTATTGCTAGCCCAGAAAGCAATTCTTACAGAACAGAAAAGGTAAAGCAAAGAACAAACCCGAAGAAGACAAGACAGAGAAATTCTTGCATAGAACATATCTACAGTTAGATTTTTAAAAGTTAGAATCACTTTCCACGAAGAAAAAGGTCAGTAGTTTTACAGCCCCAACCTGCTTTCTAAACTTACAGCATGAAGGAGAATTACGTAACATAATGATAACGAGTCCCCAAGTCCCAATCGATTTAACCCGGACGATAACAAGTGCTCAAGTCTCAATCAATGTAATCAAGGATAACGTGAGGACTCCAAGATCTGTCCATATAATTCAGTTTTCAAACTTCACTAGCTACTCCAGCATTTTGATGCAAGAACAAAATTGTATCCATAGGTTGGTTAAGTTTAATGACCCTTAGTTTCTTATAACTTATAATTCTATAAGGAAATATACAAAACATAAAAAAGAAGTCAAAACTCGGATTTATTGAAAATTCAAAGAAAAACCTTTTGCCAGAAGTAAGAAAGAACTAAGAAAAAACTCTGGGAAAAGAGGACTGAAATCTATATATTGATTTACAATCTTTTTGACCATATGCATCAAAAGGCGCATGCATGGTTCTTAAAGTATACAATTTTTTACCCTAATCAAACGACTTCATAAGAAAGATTACTTTTTTAAGCCAAGGCCCAAGAGGTTGATAACAATATTTTCAATCAACTTATTGGTCTTAACGGTGTATCACATTAGTGACGCGTTTTAAAGTGCAGGTCTAGGCCTAGAGCGTATAATATCACTAGTGGGCAGGGCCGCTACAAAAGCTATCAAACCCACTCATGTGTCAGCCTTATTGATGTGGGCCAGAGTTCAACTTTGTTTAGGCAAATTCTAATAAGGCGGGGCAAACCTTAGTGCTGAGGTTAGGCAAATCCTATGTAGTGAGGTAAACCTCAACGAAGACGCAAGAGAGATGTTCAGTATATCAGTAAGCAGTCCTTACACACTAGTGAAGCGTTTAAAAGTCGTGCGGATTTAGGCCTAGAGTTACAATCACATAGCATTGCTAGTGGATTGTGTACTATCCAACCTACCATTTAGGTTGTACAAAACAATACCATTGCCTTACTAAATTTATTGTTTCCCAGAGAAATAGGAAGTGTGACAAGCGATTTTGCTAAGCTACAATATATTATTCCCTCCAGCCCATTTTATATGGCACCATTTGACTTGGCACGGTGTTTAAGAAAAAAAGAAAGACTTCCGAAACTTGTGGTCTAAAACAATTCTTAGATATTTGTGTTGCTGAATATCATTTCATTAAGGGTAAAAGGGGTATTTTGAAGTTAAATTGTTCAATATTATAGTAAGCTGACATTCCTTTTAAGACGGACTAAAATGAAAAGGGGCCACATAAAATGGGATGGAGGGATAATTGATAAGAATTGAAATGCCCTGTACTTTTTTAAAATGTTTCATATGACTTATGAGTACTAAACTGTATCTAAAGAATGGAGAAGGGCCTAAAATACCCTTCAAGTACAGGAAATGGAACAAAAATGCCCTCCTTCCATCTTTAGGCTCCAAAATACCCTTCCATCTACCTATATGAACCTATATTACCTTTCCACTTAACAGATTCTTTAAGAATAATAATCTATCCTTTCATTATTGACGTGACAACGTTTAATTGGCTGAATTTAAATTAACCAAAAATACTTTCCACCATTAAAGAGGTGGCTTCCTCAGTTTCATACTCTCCAATCCCAGCTTTTCTCAATCTAAAAAAAATGCATTTTCATGGCATTCCGATCAAGAATTCCTCAAATTATCCCAAACTTCTTCATTTCCTAAAACTTTGAAATTACCTGCAATTCAATTGCCAATTACCGTTCATTCCGAAATAATATGTGTATCCACTGACGAAAATCTTGAAGAATTGGTCAATTTGCAAAAAATTCCAAATGGGTATTCACAGATTTTGCAAAAGGAATCCAATAATAGGGTGCTTATTCAAGACCCACCTAGAGTTTCTTCTTTTTTAATGAATAGTTTGTTTATTAAAGCTAAATATGTAAAAGGGGTTAAAAGGAAATTTTGAGAAATTAAAAAGAGGAGAAGGTATGATATGTTGAGGAGGAGACAGAAAAGAAGTAACAGTCAAAAACAAATATAACAAATAAACAAGGATCTACACATTATAATACATATCATTTGAACGATATCTACTCTATAAATTATTCCAAAGATTATATCTTGACTCCAGCTTTAATGATGGAGAGAGAGTCAATTTGTAGAATGGAGAATTCTAAGTGAGTCGGTAGAGTTTAGTTGTATCCTAGTTTAATTAGGAGGAATTATTATTTTTGGTAGTTTCAGCCAATTAAACGCTGCCACATCAATAATGAAAGGATAGATTATTATTCTTAAAGAATCTGTCAAGTGAAAGGGTAATATAGGTCCATATAGGTAGATGGAAGGGTATTTTGGAGCCTAAAGATGGAAGGAGGGCATTTTTGTTCCATTTCCTATACTTGAAGGGTATTTTAGGCCCTTCTCCGTCTAAAGAAAAGTTTAGTTTGGGAGTACACTTGATCCCGTAGCTAACGCGGGTTTATTAGGCCTGGTGTACCTTGTATTTACAATTACCGTTACAGTCCTCACTAATGAGAAGGTAGAACTAGCATAAAATTACCGAAGCTGAAGCATGGAATAAAGACATGTAGTAAGTTGCTCTTAATAAGCACTTCCCTTCCCTCCTTTGGACAAATATCTTCCAGCCACTCTGCTAGTCACTTCTCAACCCTCTGAAGAACCGGATTCCACATCGTTTGATACTTGTCCGAAGCACCTAATGATAGTCATAAATAGTCCAAAGGGCCCGAATCTTGCAACTCAATACTTGAAAAAGTGATCCAATGTTATTCACCTCCCAACAGAAATAATCTTACTTTCTTAAATTGATTTTGAGGACTGAAACTAAGTAAGGACTTGGTCTACATAACCCAAATAGGTTTCGACTGCATCACAAAAAATCAAGATATGATCCGTAAACAAGTGAGACACTAAGACTACCCCTAACCCTTTAACCGCAGCATCAAAACCCTTTAAATATCCCCTAAGACAGCTCTAACCATCATCTGACTCAAAGCTTCCATAACTTAAATCAAACATCACACAAAGAGGTCCCTTTGTCTCAAACCCCTTGATCTCTCAAAAAGACGCACGAATTACCATTAAACAACACAAAAAAACCTCATTGAAGAGATGCAAAAATGAATCCATTTCCTCCACTTCTCCCCAAAATCCTATTTATAGCATAATGAAATCAAGGAACCGCCAATTCACACGATCATAGGCCTTTCAAGATCAAGTTTGTATAACACACCTAGCACTCTCGACTCTCCTAGAATCCACCACTTTGTTGCCGGTACATTGCATCCAAAATTTGTCTACTAAGTAGAGATAGTCTCATCCAACGCCTTTTTAAGTCTAATTCAAAACAACTTAGAAATGATCTTATAAAAGTTCCCCACAAAATTGTAGGTCTATTTCGTCATTTCTGTAGCTCCATCCCGCTTAGGGAGGATCACGATGAACAAAACGTTCAAATGTTTTGTAAGTATGTGTTTTGTTAACTTTTAGGAAAAATCATGTTTAATGCATGATTGTTATTTAGTTCATTTTGGTTGCTTTAACCCTTGTATTACTAAATTTCATATACTTGTTCTAGATTCTATGCATATAAAGGCATTGTTTGTTCCGATTATTCTAATTAACTCAATTCTAGATGCTCTCCCTACATTTATGTTATCTATCGTCCATATATCCCAGTCGGTGGTTCAAAGGTTGGATAGGTTCGATAAAATCAGATTGTGGCAAGGAAACAAGGAAAAGAAAGATTTTCACTTGGTCAAATGGAAGAGCATCATCAGAAGCAAGGAATAAGGTGGACTAGGTATCAAGAATTTCAGAAAGCAAAACAAAGCTCTCAAGGTGAAGTGTCTATGGAGGTACCATCAGAGGGCCCTCTGGTGCGGGGTAATCAATAGCAAGTATGAAGAATTGAACAAATGGGTATTAAAGAGGTTATTACCACCTATGGTATCAGCCTCTAGAAATATATTAGTCTTCAGGTATTTTCGCAATAATCATATCAACAGTCAAGGTTCAAATTGCAGAAAAACAAGTTTTTGGATTGATAAATGGATGGGTACAGAGAGCCTTAAAGATCTCTTTCTGACATCTTTGCTTTGGCTCAACATCAACAAAGCAATGTTGCTGAAATGTGGTCACAAGAAGGATGGAATTTGGTCCTCAGAAGAAACTTGAATGGCTGGGAAATTCTCAGAATGATTGAACTGTTCAAGTTACTGGACAGTTTCCAAGGAACACAAACAGGTGAGGATTATAGGATTATATATGGTGCCATGGGCACAACAGAGGTATATACATGGTGAAGGAAGGATATAAACAAACAAGTCTTAGTGATCATCAAGATTTCAAATGGCCTTGGAAGCATTTCTGAAGAATCAAAGTGCCACACAAAGTGGCATGCTTTACTTGGCTACTAGCCAATGAAGCAGTTTTGACACTGGACAATGTGGGCCAACAGAGGTTTCTCTATGCAACAGATGCTCCCTATGTGGTACCGATCTCACTATGTGGTAACGATACAGAGATAGTGAGACACCTCTTTCTACACTACGATTTCACTGACCAACTGTGGCAAATTTTCCTTAATCTCAGAGCCATTTCTTTGGGTATGCCTAGTAAGATTGATGAGATTCTATTCGGTTGGGAGGAGGCTGGAGTTGGGGCTACAACCGTAGAAAGACGGAGGACGATCCCTGCTTGTATATGGTGGACTATATGGAGAGAGAGAGAGAGAGACAGAGAGAGAAACGATAGATGTTCTAAGAATAGGAACAACAACCTGAAGTCAAGCTTAAATGTATTTTGTTGTTCTGTTTTTGGTGTACAATGTCTACTCAGTTTCGGGGAAGAATGAAGATTAACTTCTTATTCTTCTTATTTGTAAATGTAAATATTGTTTTTCAGTACTGCCTAAGTACTGACTTAAATACAAATGTTACTAGTGTCGAAAAAATTAACATAACGTGAAGAATATAGCATGAAGAATCAATTTAAAAAAAATTAATCGTTATAGTGGAATGTTGTTATTGCAAGATGGATGGTTTTTTTTTTTAAAATGTATTACAGGATGGTTGTTTTAAAGAGATTTGTCTGTAAACATAGATTTAAGCATAACTTATGCAAGTATTAGTTATGCAGGCAACATAATGCATTATATAATGTCGAAAAAAAGGTTCAAAAGTAACGCAACATTGTATTACTAAAGCAGAGGTTTACACAGGTGTTATTAACTGATAACAACTTAGAAGTGCAACCAAACATCCCCAAAAGTGTATTTTTGATGTATTTTCTCCCTACTCTCTCACCCCAATGTAGACAATATTTCTAGAACTCATATTCTTCCTCTTCCACCTCCTCTCTATATAACACGCAACTCTCCTAGAGTTGATGCTAGCCCTACGTCCGTACCAATATTCTACCCCTACCCCCTTTCCTGTACCCTTCACATAATGGTTTCCTGCATTTGCTAATTTTCTATAAGACAACTTACAAACTGAGTCGAGACACTTTTTAGTCAATACTTCTTGCTGCTAATGTATCTCCTCACCTCCGAATACTCTCCTACCCGTTGACCCAATGGTGCTCTTGTTTCCCATCAAAAGAACCACTACTAAAAAAGGTGATCATAGGAACCCAATCAGAAACCCAAGAAAAATGAAGTTTAGTGGTGATTGCCCACATAGATAAGATGGATGTGTAGTGTAACGGAGAAAATGTTCCACTCCTTGTATCGAATGCATATTCCTCTTTCTTTTTTTGTGGTGTACATCTATTATGTAACCTAACAAGGAAACTATCTCATGATCCGTCAATTCTCCTAAATATGAATTATTTGACTCTTATTCAGCTTACTTACAAGATTTAGAGGTAAGTACAAGAAAACCTAATTTTTCCCAGAAGTTCAAATTCACAAATTTTTAAAATCATAAAGCAACAGAAGCTAGTCACCAGTATTAAACGATTTTTGTGGTAGACATTGAACCCATGAATATTCACCACTGGAGCTTCCTTTAGGAAGCCAATAGTAGTAATGACTGAACCCTGCAACCACCAAAACAAGGAAAACATTTAGAGAAGCTCTGGAAACACTGGAGCTTAAAATGTCAATAGCAAACTTTAAGGATGCAAAAGTAATTTAATGGTCAAAGGTCAAGCATGATATGTATCTGATCCAGTTAGTAGACTACCTTGAGTAAAGGGAAATACACATGCTACAGTATGAAGCACTTAAAATATAAGATGTCACAGTTGCTAACTCAAAATTTGAACAATTCCAGAATTTCCTCATATACCTCAACCTCTATTGCTATAATCAAGAAAGTTAAAGCACTGTAGATAGTAATGTTCATACTTCAGCCAACTTTGTGTACATCTCTTAACAGACTTGACCCTTTTAGTTAATAAATCTATTACCTATTAAAAAATCTCTGAGTAAACTTTAATGTTCAGATCCATCTAATCAATGTGATGGTCTTCCACAATTCAAGAAAAGAAAGAAGTTCAGATCCATCTAATCAATGTGATGGTCTTCCACAATTCAAGAAAAGAAAGAAGTTCAGATCCATCTGATCAATGTGAAAAGGCATTTCAAGTGATTCCTCCCTCCAAGTCCCTACGTACTCAACACACTTTCTGGCATTCAAAATTCCAATAATGATTTACACTCTTTGAATAATATTTTGCTCCACATATAATTTCGCAAGTTCATATAGCAATCCAAATTTTAACTGTCATACAATGTATTCCGATCAAACGAACTTGTCAAAAACTTGAAATATTTAACCATGCCTTTAAATAGTGAAAAATGAAGTGCACACTTCTCCAAAGTAATGCGTAATTTATGAAATAGTGCTGTAATAATTAAATTGCAATTGGAAATGACTAATTTCATGCCAATGTATAATAATGTCAATGTAACCAACTTCTCAAGGTTGAGATTCAAAAAAAAAAAAACTTTTCTTTTGAATCACTTAGAGCACTGTTGAAGTGCACATTTATCTGAAACGCATGGCTTTGCCACGTGCAAAGGGGTGGAGTGTGCAAATAAATCATAATATCTATCCCACAATATACCACTCATATATTAAAGGCAAAATCTGGAACATACCTCTTTGAATCCAAGAGTTTGAGGCTTATACATGATAAACTCGGGGTACTTGAGATCCTTAGCGATGTTATGGAGTTCAACAACCCGTCCACGTAACAGAATACAGAAGTTGTCTGGGATCCGCAAGTACAACACTGATAAATATGCCTGTTCAGTAAGGGAACACCAGGAAGATAATGACCAATAATCCTCTGATTTAAATATAGAAGTATCAAGGGGAAACTACTAGGAAGATAACTTACACGGAGTGAGTAACGAAGACGGTTTGCAAGATGCTGCTCACTTGCTTTAATACGAGAGGCACTCTTCTCATTATCGTTTGCCTCCCCCGAAAGGCGAATATCCTGCAGTTACACACACAAAAAAAAAGACATCAAAGAAAGCTATAAATGACACAAACAGAAATCAGAAATCCCATAAAGATAGTCAAGCCGAACCTCAGAATCTGCCTCAAAGTCGAGCTCCATTGTGCCTTCATCATTATACCACAAATTGTAGACAATCACCTTTGTGCCATGATCACCAATGTCATCAAACTGCAAATAATATAAGGGAGGGAGCCAAAGTCGACATTCGTAAAAGGTCAGGAATAGCCTCACAGGATTGTAATGCAATACAGCAAGCTTTAATAGGGAAATAAGGAATTGCCAGGGAACAAAGCTGAGAGCTATATTTGACTTCACAACATCAGAAGGTGCTACTCAAGGCTTGGGAGTTATATTTGAATGTTTGCAACCTCGCGTGAATTTGAAGTTGTTTTGACAACTTTCTGCCACTAAACCTGCTGCTAAGTCTCAACATTGGAGCATACATATATTTTTGAATACTATAGGGGTATATTGGCACATTTTCTGACTCGTCCCCAATTAAAAAAATTGTGGTCTTATTACTCACCAAGCTAGTGACTCGCTCCTTGATAATGTTTTCTTTACAAAGACAGCAGTTGAAGCAGACGATGATTATTCAAGCTAGAGCGCACAAATTGACGGTTTCTGGTGAGCGCCACATTGGCTTGCATGGGCGAAGAGTTTATTTATTTATCATCATACTTTCTTTAAAACTCTTAAGAGTCGCTCTTTAGTCAGTTTGTCAGTCAGGTTTCATAAGCCTTCGGTTATCGTAAGACTTAATGACTAATAATTGTGTTAAATTAGTTTGTCATATTTTGACAGTGGAACTACTATTGTGGTGTTGAAATTGGATGATCAATAAAGGTGACATAGTTTGAATTGGGTCTGTTTTTTGAGACAGGAACTTTTTTGTTTTTGGATAGGTTACCGATACAAGGAAAACCCTGCGTGATTTTTTGTACTTTCCAGTTAAAGCCTGCTTGAGGATCCTACCCCGTAGCGAGGGTCATGGCCCTAAATTGGGATGTCACACTAGGTCTGTTCTATAGAGGAAAACATATGTGTACTTGGCAAATAAGAAGATTGTTTCATCATTACTTCATTCAGGTGGTTAAGAGGGGTGTGAAAAGAAGTGCCAAATGATATTTGTCTATCAAAGTAATGCTGGATTGTGCCTGTTCATCAGAACCACTGATAGATGAAAATATCAGTAGACAAAGCAGCGTTAGCATTCTTTTTCGCCCAATAACCAAAAGATTGGAATTTTTAGCTTAAAAGCATCATAGCATTCTGAAATAACAATTTGAAGACATGTTAGAAACAAAATCTACTACCTTTATTGCAGAACACAACAATCTACCGGCTATGCAGACCCTTCCAGAATGAACAATTTGGAACGCAAGATTTGGAATACTATAACCATTTGTTATTTGGTGGATAATTTGGACAGAAAAACACACCAAATTCTTTTTAAGGCAAACAGAGAAATATATATAACCTTAAGCAAAGATGTGAATTTTGCTAGCTTTTTGGTGCAACCTTGTAAATGATGTAGATTCCTAGATTGAAATGAACGAGGACTTCTATAAATTGTGACTTTGGACGCCCTACCTAGTCTGCCTATACCTTCTATAAAATTCACCCTTACCAAAAATACAAGCCATTATATCTCCGGGATCTTTTCAGGTACAACTAAATACTCGAGTATAATTCCAACTATGGCAACTATAAGCAGATGGAAACCGTCAGAAAGTAAGCAACAACCTTGAAGACAACGAAAACTTACTTGCTTAAGAAGCTCTGCCTCTGTTGCAAACGGAGACCAGCGCAACAACAAGGAGAGGTTATTCCTAAAATGTTGTTCACCATGTAATGAACTCCATTTTCCAGCTGCTGCACTGAACTCAAAGTCAAGCTGCATCACCAGAACGAATACTTAAGGAAAAGGAGCATGAATGTTGGGAGGAGAAAGAAAAAGCGAGAAAGTAAGCGGGAGCAGCTGATGTTTGGATTACTGTTATTTAACATCTCATGATCACATGGGCCACATGGAAGAATGTTGGTAGTCATCCCCACCCCCACCCCCACCCCACCACCCAAATTTACGAATATATCTTATTTTGTCCTATTTCCTTTTTCTTTGGGGAAATAGAAGGAGCTATGTAATAATAAGACATGCATATACAATTTTGGAGACCCAAAAATAAAGGTTTCTCATCACAAAACTCAAATAGATTAAATAAGAAACCAGGTAGAAGTCCACATCTAAGTCCTACTAATCAGTAATACAACACCTTACAACACTAATATATATCACGAGAAGCAAACTATAAGAAACATCTAAAGGATATACGGAAAAGGTACAATTTAAAATATCTGCTAATAAATTTACATATTAAAACTACAGTAGTGGCAATATTGTTTAATAGAGAAAAGGCACATATTCATCTGATTTTAGATGAAATAACAGGACTCTGGTTACATTGTTTGACTTATTGTATCATATTAGTAAAAGAGGAACAAGATATTGTAGCTAAAAGATCAAAGAGTAGTAAGGAAACCACCATATCAAGGTTTGGCTATTAAGGACTATTCATACTCAAATGCGCGCTTAGACGGGAAAGGGAAAAAGGCTCACCAAAGGAACCACTATTCTGTCAAGGCCTGCTCGAGTCAGAAATGTCTGAGATAGAAGCCCAATGCTTTGTGTCAATTTCCTGGTCAAAATAGCAACACAGAATTAGAAGGGGTTATCCTAAGCATAGATCAGTAGCCTGGGTGAGCAATTAATATCACAAACGAAATAAAGCTTCCATGTCGTCCAGTTAAAATTATGTCTATACTTTGTCTTTCTGCTCTGGGTGGGTGGGGAGGGTACGCCTAGAGATTTCAAGGCAATACCCTCCCTGAAGTTATATACATAAGACAGATTGCAGATCATTCTGTACACAACTCCGTAAGAACAGGATGCTAGAGCAGCTTAAACGAAAAAGGTTCGAGCAAGGCAGTAATCAGTATGTGAAAAGAAATTGTTGTTACTTTTTCTACAGACAAAAAATATTATTGTCAATGGAAAGATCACAGAAATGCTCACTCGATGTCTAGATTGTGAATCTCTAGAAGTACAATCAAGTAGGTCAAAGAATGAACACTTCTCTATTCAACTATAACTGCACATGCTCCTCAAATGTGGAAATAAAGCCCCTCAAATAATATTTATAAGCATAAAGAACATTGACAACCCAGAAAGATAACCAATAAATCTGCAAGATCATGTGAGTAATAAATCCGCAAGTTCAGAACTTTGGCTAGCATTTGTATTTATTTTTTATATTAAAGATTTTATCATCAGCATGTAGAGGATGTACGAAAAATTCAAAGGAATTGATCTCCTGTCAATACGAGTAACATCTCTGAGATGGCGTTTGCACTCCTAAGCAAAAAAATACGGAACTAATAATGTCCAAAAAATATATTAAGTGTTGACATAAGAGCTTTAGCAAAGCATGTCAGTTTATGGGTTTCAACAGAACCAATTTTTAAACACGGCAAGTTGTTTTCTAATGTGAGAAATATAGGAGAAAAATATTATTCAATTGTTGTTGTGTCTACATTATTACATTGTATAAACCTATTCCTATTCTAATAGGATTGTATAAACCTATTCCTATTCCAATAAGATTGTATAAACCTATTCCTGTTCTAAAACTCCCCCTCAAGTTAGTGCATACAATTCACGTACCTAGCTTGTTACAAATGTAATTAACACGATGACCAATGATGGGTTTGGTGAGATATATGCAAGTTGATCAAAATTGACATTCAATCTCAATGTGCTTGTCTTCTCATTAAATATTGGATTTGATGCATAATGTTAGTGAACGCAGAGATAAAAAATTCCAGTGTTGAACTTTCCAAACCAAACCTACAAAGACTGCTTCAGACCATAGAGTGACTCAGATAATCGACATACAAGGCTACTCAACTCCCCCTGAGCAACACAGTGCTCAAAACCTAGTATAAAGTATAGGGACCATGTTGAAATCAATGGATGAGTCGATATTTAAGCAAGTCACCGAAAAATTGGCTCGAACATGCTCATATGCCGGAGTATTAGATTTGATGGCTAAAAGTGGTCATAATCTAAGAAATAAAATTATATAGGTAGGATCGGAACGATGTCACGACCCAACTAGAGAATAGAAACTATATAGAATAGTTTGAATTGATGGAACGACCCCATTAAAAAAGAGAAATAATATGGGTAGGGTCGGAATGATGGCACGACCCTAATGAATAAGAGAAATTATATAGTTAGGATTGGAGTGATAGCACAACCCTACGCAAATCAGATTTGAGGAGTCACCGAAAAGACGAATGGAACTAACCAAATCAAATTTGAGGAGTCACCGAAAGGACACACGGTGCTATGCAACTCAGATATGAGAAAGTAGTTCGGAAAAAAAAGGGTACTACGCAAATTAAATATGAAAAGTAGTCTGGAGAGATGCACGGTGCTACGCAAATAAGACATGCAAAAAAAGCTAGTCACCAGAAGGATGGCATGGTGCTACACAAATTAAATATGAAAAAGTAGTCACCAGAATGATAGCACGGTGCTACACAAATTAAATATGAAAAAGTAGTCACCGAAATGATGGCACGGTACTACACAAATTAAATATGAAAAAGTAGTCACCGGAATGATGACACGGTGCTACACAAATTAAAAATGAAAAAGTAGTCACCACAATGATGGCGCGGTGCTACACAAATTAGATATGAGAAAATAGTCACTAGAAATATACACATTGACCCAACTTTTGCTAACATAATCATTGGCCTGACGGGCAGCATATATGGGTAATTGCCACCCACCAGCAGCGAACTCTTTAATTGTCTACCAAGATCGTAAAGGCTTTGATAACATGTGAGAAATGTAGGAGAAAAATATTATTGAATTGTTGTTGTGTCTACATTATTACATTGAGACCCTATTTATAGATCCTAAAATACAATCCTTTACCAAGTAGGATACTATTTAGTATTCCTATTCCTATTCTAATAGGATTGTATCTAATAGGATTGTATAAACCTATTCCTATTCCAATAGGATTGTATAAATATATTCCTATTCTAACATCTACAACAACAGCCACTTTGGCAATTCAAAACGAGCTTATTCTACTCAAGCTCCATCACTCCAGTATATGTGTGTATAAATATATATATATATATATATATATATATATATATATATATATATATATATATATATATATATGTGTGTGTGTGTGTGTGTGTATATATATGGGTATATATATATATATGTGTGTATATAAATATATTGTGTATATATATATATATACTTACTATATGAAAGATTTTATCATCAGCATCTTGAGGATGCATAAAATACAAAGGAATTGATCCCTTGTCAATATGAGTAACATCTCAGAGATGATAACAATGTCCAAACAATTATTAAGAGGGTGTTTGGATTGGCTTAAAAGTTGCTCAAACCTACTTGTAAAGTGATAGGAAAAATAACTTGAAGTAAGTCAAGAAGTGTTTGGCAAGGTCAAGAATGACTTAAAATAAGTTTAAAATGACTTAAAATAAGTCAAACACCAAAAGTAGGTTTTCCCTTACTTTTTATTTTTTTGACTTAAAAGTCATTGAAGTTTGACTTTTTACTTTTTTGACTTAAACACTACATTTTTTAAGCCAATCCTATGTCTTAAAAAATAAGAAGAAGAATCTACAAAATAATACTATGTCTTAGTCACAATTAGGCTGGGAGAGTCTCAAAAGATACAAGTCAAAGAAATCATAAGAAACTCATTACAACTGCTAATACACTTGTAGTTGTTTTTATCAGTGGAAAATTGAAAAGAATAATCAAAATAAAAGGGAAAACAACGAAAGATAAAACAGAAAGCACAAGAATAATATTGTACCTGTTCTTTTTGCAGCGGCTAAAGACAATAACATCTGCCCCAAGTCTCATTGAACTGGTCTTAAAACCATTTCCATCTAAAATGTTGAGAGTTCAGAATTATAACAGGACATGACACAGAAAAAGAAAAACCATGATTATTAATATGCATACACTGTCCAATTGTTGAAGCTGACTTCTTATCCGAAAACCCAAAGCTCATACAACGACGTATGGCTTCTGGGTCCATTCCACCGCCATCATCTGGAACGGATATTGCAAAAATTCAGTATCTCATACAGCCATTTTCTTCAAACAAAACCAAACCAACCAAAGCATTAGTATCAGGTGCTATTCACAAAGAAAGAAATGAAATACCTTGAACCATTAAAGCTGAACTTCCGTTCCTTGGATTTGGTGTTTTATCTACAATAACAAAGGAGGCTCCATTTTGTATCTAACCAGTGGAAGAAACAAGGGTGCGACATAGAAAGGAAAATATTAGCATGACGGTTTGGACACAAGGGTTACAGCATCTCAATATTGTTGATACCATAAAAGGCACATTACAATCAGGGGATCCAGAATAAACTTTATTCAGCAAAACAAACTAGACTATTAGAGCGAACTTTAAAACATATACATATCCATGTCATGAAGTAGACATCCAGATGCCAAGAATATGTCCCATAGAGTCTCATCCAATGTGTTACCCATTATAATTTCACTATCAGGTCAGCAAAGCATTAACATACTTTATTTGCATAGGGATTACCAACCATATTATACATAGCATAAGACTTCAATATTAAGAGCACCCCTAGTAAACCTTTTTTTTTTTGAAAATAGTACTCCCTTTTATGTGGCACCATTTCCTTTTTGGTCAGTCCCAAAAAGAATGTCGCATTTCCTTATATGGTAAGTATTTCAAGGTACAATTCCTCTTTTACCCTTGTTGGTCCCACTTAATTTTAAAAATAGTACTCTAATACATTTATGAGGAGAGAGAAAAGTGAGTCTACTTTTGAAGGGCAATTTGGTAAATATTTCAAGTCTTCATTTATTTCTTAAACTCCGTGCCCGGTCAAATGTTTCCCAATAAGATGGGACGAAGGGAGTAACTTTAAGCACCCCTAGTACACTGTTAATTAAGAAAACAAGTTTTCCTATTCCACATGGTATCAGTGCCTTTGCGATAATGGTAGAGACTCAAGTAGCTTCCGCTTCCGACTAGTGGTACCGGCCAATGTGTGATGCCCGCCTACCTAATTTTTTCTTTTTTTGCTTCCTTGTGGTGCCTAGCGACTCTCTTCTCTTTGGCAATTAGTGTCATTGTCTTTGGACGACTGTTTAAGGATCCCTCCTCTCTCTACGATAGCTAAGCACCGTTCATCTCTTGAGAACTGATGCTTCTATCATTTACATGACCGAGTGACCTCATCTACAACAACTACATTTCAATCCCAAACAAGTTAGTACCGGCTACATGAATTCTCACTGACCAGTGTCTTAACATTGTTTTGCCAATTCAAGTTAAGTTGATGTTCTAGAGATTGCAATATCGTCTCTTTCGGTGATTGAGAATACATATGCAGATACCAACAATTTTCCGGAGGAAAGAATTGCGATACCTCTTTTCTTTTTGGAGATGTGCACATGCAGCAAGATTTTGGCATCAATTTTCTATATTTTCAAAATAACCAAACTTAATTTGTTTTCCCCACTTTGAGTTTGAGGAGCATGTTAGATTTCAAGTGAATGTGTCTAGATTCAAACGCACTAGATTTTTGGTGCTTGAATAAGGAAATCATATAGAGTGTTGCATTTGATACTTTAGAATATTTTAATTATAAAATATTTACCTAGTTATTAGCGTAGGGATTGACTACATACCAAATTATATAAAACCTATGACTCTTATATAAGGAGCACCTCTTGTACATTGTTAATTAAGTCACTTATAAGCTTTTCTACCTTCACACTATCCCCTTTTGTAATAAATAAGTTGGTGTTTACTAAGAACAAAAAGTGGAAACCCAGCATCGAGAAAGAGCGTTACAGAAAAGAACTAGCTTAGTGTATCCAGACATATACACACAGGGATTTGCTATGTGCTCTAAAATACACCAGAACAATGTTCTTTATGTGTGGCAGTGAATATTCCTTTCCCAAAAATGCCTCTCTCTTCCATTCTTTCTAGATTGTCCAAATATTGCAGGTGGAAATATCTCTGTCATTCTGCTTATACTTGCAGACATTCTAAGATTTTAACATTACCCTGTCATACCTAATAGATCCTACTAGATGAGTAGTAAAAAGCACCATTTCACCAGAGTATAAAACTATAAATTTACAAGAGTATCGACTAATTAAGTCTATTTGAATGGGCAGACTCCTCACCATCTCTATCTCTCCAGCTAGCTCTACTTTTTTCCTTCTCCTTGATATCTATCTATTGTTACCCTACTTTTTCCTGGACTACTGCTTCTTTAGCTTGCATATCTATTGTTACCCTACTTTTTCCTGGACTACTGCTTCTTTAGCTTGCTGTAACTTTTTCTTTCTTTTCATGTATTACAGGTAACCATTCATTGTTCATAGTGAACAATCTTCTCTCCATGTATTTCAGTTTTTGGAAATTTTCAGCTACCACCAATGATAATTATGTGCCCCTAATACAAGTATAGCCCGCCAAGAATGGAAGACAGCTTGTGCTACAAAAAAAAAAAAGAGCTAAAGAAGAAGTTGTTATTGATTGAATCAGGAAGAAGATAACCTCAAGCGGACCTTAGTAGGCCTTCTGCAGTAAAATTACTAATTTAAAGAAATCATTGACAGCTTAAACAATTGATTGAACAAAAAAGAATAAGCTTCAAAAAGAGGCTTACCTCATCAACAGCATTGTCAAGGAGCTCTGCCAAGGCTTCAGACACCATACAACAACAATGACTATGTTAACACTCTCAGTAATAGCATTTGCAATAATCCTACTACCACACAAGAATATGGAAACGAAAAATGAACTAGCAATAGCACATACCACCAAATGCCCATTTATGGGAAGTGGCGTTTGAGTGAAGGAACTTCGGGTGAATGTGCAGGAAACTGGAGCCTTCTGTATAATGCCACAAATAAGATGACAACATATTAGATGCAAAACACATACTTGAATTACACATAAAGAATTAGGCTATAGGCAATATAGAAAGGTACGCAAAGAAAAGATTGACCAACTACTCAAAACAACTCACTTAGCAGGCATGGTTTATGCACGATAATCAATTATTGTAGCCTATAGTCTTCATTTGGTCTTTTACCCAATTGAACATAATGATCATTTGCTAAAAAGTATTTTTATTTTTTTGAGAAGGGAATGTTTGCAAAGAATAAATTTTTAAAAAAGGAAAAAATGGGTACTTCAGTGCATAATACTTTTAAGGGTGGACTTGGTAGCACGCCCCTCATCATAATTTCCAGCTTTCCAGAACTGGCGAGATACGGGTGCTGAACATATTTGTGATGTAGAACAAAGGCTTGAATCATCTATAGGAGACTGATCTTGATCCAAGACAGTGGTTCCACTCTGTTCAGTAGCTGTAGAATCTTGCCCCCCACAGCTGCTTGAGGATTTTTTATATGGCAAGGAGTCAGCTTCACAGCACTCCATTTGTGGAATTAAACTTCCAACCAATTCTGGTTCCAACTTAACAGTCTCTATCTCCCCACCTCCAAGATTGTTACTACACAAGCCAACCATATTTGTAGAACTCATCCCAGGACTGATAAGAAATTAAACAAGGGAAAGTAAGTATACAACTAGATAAGCTAAAATGCGAGAGATAGAAAACTAGTAAACTACAGGATCGAACATGAATGAAAATGACTGGAAGTATAACAGGGGGCCAGTAAAACAGGACACAAGACTACGGATACTTGCATCTCCTAGAAATTTTTTGGCCCTAATGTCAGACTAATCAGATCTTGAAACTAGGTGCCAAATAGGTAGTCTGTTTTGCCTTGATTAATCAAGGCATCACATAGAGCACTACGGTGTGTGCCTCATTGCACATTGACTGTATCTTGTCATTGCACATTAATTTGTGTGAGAATGACACTAAACAATAAATAACTCACCTAATTGAATTCCTTTCGATTCTTTTTGTCTAATTTCAAGAATCCTACTTGAATTTCTTTCAATTCTTTTAGTCTAATTACAAATTCTTGAAAGGACTAAAGATTAGAACATCATCCCAAACAGAAATTTCAGAAGATTTCTTGACTGGGGACTTCTCTTGACACCCAAAATTCTTTTTAAACAAGAATAATGCAAGGCTACACCCCATTCACCCTAAAATAATAGGCAAGAAAACCTCAGTAATAATGGCAACGAAATTAAAAAGATAAACCAAACCTGTTACAAGTATTCAAATTTCCAGCCCTTTCTGTTTCCCCACAACTGCTTCTTGCATCACTCCGAAAAAAAATCCCAACTCCCCAAGATATTACTCTTTCTCCACCCCCACTCCCACTAGGTCATCTTCTTGCATCCACATTCAACTTCTTGAATTATATTTTCTCCCCTAAGTGAGAAATAAATTAGCCCCTAAACGTTAATTCTGCAGAAACTACTAGTTTCAATTCCAATTAAAACAAATAAAGAATAAGGGATCTAAGTTAGCAAATAAAAAATCGGAGAAAATTCAAGAAACAGTAGTAAGAGGGAATTTGAAGTTGATTTCAAAAAATTGGGTTTCGATGAATTCAAGCTTCCAAGAGCTAGGGCTGAAGATTAATGTTATAAGGATATTTTTAAGGGTAGATGATTGGATTAATTAGTAAAATTTCATTAAATTAATATAAGTGGAATTATAAAATATTATTATTTTGTAAACTATATATATTATTTAATATGTGAATTAATATTTATTACTAAGATTTCACATAAATCCAACTAATTTATATAGTATTAATTCTATGATTTTCGATAATTTCAAATAATACTACTTCTATCATATTTCACACTTAGAATATATGAGTTTAAATTTGCGAGATATAATGTATCTGTTAAATTTTAAAATCGAGATACATATTTTATTTGAATAAATTATTAGTAGTGATTGATTTCCCTTAATTAAAGGGGTGATTGAGGATTTCGAAATACACAATTAATTCTGAAAATTTTAAGATAATCAAATTTCATAATATAAGGCCGAAATCAAAGAGTGTATTTATATTTAATTTATTTTATTTTATTTTTTTTGAAATAATAAATTTATTAATATTATTAATAAACTATAAAAAAAAAACATGTATAACTTTGTCATGTAATTTGATTAATTTTATTTTGTTACTCTTAAAAATAATAGATTCAGTAATTTGATGTATCTATTATATATAGTGTGTATAACAAACCAAATATGTAGATGTATAGGTATCCTACAAGTACAATCATATATATCATGGAAGTTTCTAGTATTAATTTTGTATATTTGTTATATATGTATGTTATTCATTTCATATATCTATTTATACGTTCTACTATTACTTTCATGTATTTATTTATATGATCTTATTTTAATTTCATTTATCTTTTATATGTATTTAGGTATTAAATTGACGTATCAAGTATTAGTTTCATTCATTATATTCGAAAATATGTGTCTCAGATACATAAATAAGCATATATATATAATTATTTGTATTTAAATATGAAATGTAACTCAAGCGCACGAATTTAGAAAAATAAAATAAATCATAATGATAGAGTATCTATCTTATCATTAATAATTTTAAAAAAAAAAGTAAAAAAAATTGGAATTTTTCCTTTTTTGGCATCTTAAATTTTTTCCCATAATACATATAATCTTAATTCAGATACATGAACTCTTAAATAGATACATGTACAATTCAATGTGTATCCAACATTGTTGCACTTGATATGTATCTAATGGTATATCTATTATGTTAATTAAAGCTTGACGTAATTCTTTCATCTTGATTGGGTGATTTCTATATTTAGATCTATTCTTGACTTGGAAATTGGCGAATAAAGAGTCAGTCCACGCCATGAGAAATTCATGAGTGAAAGTAAACAAATAAAAGTTGTTTAATTTAGCATAATATCGTTGATAAGTAGTACCTTTAACAAGAATTACTCGATTTTGAGAATGGTCAGTCATTAAATTGGTTTTATCACTAATTTAGATACTAATAACTTAGATTTTCAATTGTTTCAAATATTACTTCCTTTACCATATTTCACGCTTGAAATACGCGTGTTTGCATCTTGGACTTGCGAGATACACGTATCTACGAATTTTTAAAATTGAGATACGTATTTTATTTGCTTAAATTAATTAGTAGTGATTGATTTCCTTAATCAAAGAAGTAATTGAGAATTTTCAGAATATACAATTAATTATGAAAAATTTAAATTAATCAATTCCCTTAATATAAGTTGGAAATAAAATAGTGTATTATGTTTAATTAATTTTATTTTATTATTATTTGAAATAATGAAGACAAACTACCTTATTAAACATTCATCATTACCACAATAATCAGATATACTAATATTACATTTGCTTTTAAAACAAGAGAAAAAACATAAATTTCTCTCTAAACTTGTCACGAAAAGTCAGTTACACGCTTATACTATTGCGATGACCTATTACACACCTGAATTACTTAAATGTGAATTTATTTCAACCCTGACGCACATAGACCAGTTAAATGATGAGAAAGTGTGTCACACTCGCGCCACGTCATCGTCGTGTCATTGACACATCAATAATTACATCAAATTTTTTGGGGGAAAAATTCATGTCACCCAATTTCTTCTTCTTCCCTATACACCATCAAATCCACCATTAAATTACTACCATTGTTGCTATTATCATTAAATTCACTTCTCCACTACCATAGATTTCACCACCCATAAATCAAATTCATCACCGAAATCTTTCCACAACTATACTCATCATAAAAAATCGATAACAAACATCATAAATTTAACTAATTATTCATTGGAACCATATCACTATCATTGAAATTCATCACAATCATCATCATAATTCACCATCCACATCAAAATCACGAGTTTCATTGTCATTATCGAAATTAAAAGTTATACCACCACAAATTTTTTACCTATCACCAAATCCACCACAAAAAATTATCACAATATACAAATTTCATTCAAGTTTAAAGAGTAAAATTGTGAAAAGTTGCATTTTTTTAATTGTAAAGATTTTAGTCGGATAACTAAAAAATTAGTGCTCGATTTACTATTACTGATTTGCAATAAATCTTGAGAGAATTTTTCTAAGAGAGAAGAAGGATCTATGAACATACATTAAAAAATTGAACTTCGTGTAAAAACCCAAAAAAATTTCTACACTCAAAAAAAGCAAGATTTGATTTTTTAAAATTTTAAATGCTCACAATCAACAAAAAGTCACAAAAATAAATTGAATAATCCATTTCTGACTTGACGAATTTGATATGAAAATAGTGTTTGTGATAAGAAACAAATGAAGGAAGAAGAAGGGTAGGGAAACGTGAAGGAGAATTGTGGGGATGGAAAAAAATTTGCCCTTTTTTTTACTCAAACGATTTTTTTTAATTCTTATTTAATTTTATTTCCTTGTCAGCTTCGAGGGTGATATTAAATTCACTTTTGAGTAGTATGAGTGTGTAATAGGTCGTCTCAATAGTTTAAGCGTGTAACTGACTTTTCAGTACAACATCTGGGGTGAATTTATGCTTTTTTCTTTTAAACAATTATATTATTACCAGTTTTAATATTTTATACCATATATTATTTAAGATAAAATCGGATTCTCATATCCCTTAAAACTAGCTGATTATTTAATTATCTTCTTAATTTACTCTTTCACTCCAAATCAACCACTCTCTTTTAATTCTCTTCTCTTATAATTATCACTTAGTTATCTCTCATCCTTTCTGATTCAAGAATTTTACCATATAATTTCATTTCAACAAATGATGAATCTACTCTCTTCTTCTCAAGATATCATCACCATGATCGAAAAAATCGCCTGTTGTCCCTTTCTAGCAAGATCAAATCGAAATAGTTGTTACACGAAAAAAGTTTTTCAAGTTAGTCGATAGATCAGTCAAACAGTTCACATTATTCATCATCCAAGACTCCATAAACTCTTTATCATCAAATTCATGAATTTTATGAATTTTTAATAAATTCATGGTGATGTGTTGTATCTTTATTAACTAATTATTTTCGCTGCAAACAATGTAAACGATACAATAGGGAAAATGATTAAACATGACTTATTCTATATGATATGAAATTAATGTTATTGTTTTATTAGTTGCATCTGGTGTATTTAAACAAGTTAATGTATCTTTTTCATTGTATATGCGTCATATGTCTGGAAGGTATATATATGTACTTGCATCTAACGAAGATTTGATAGACATGGTAGACATTGTCGTTATATTTACATACAGATGAGTCTAAATGATATTGTACTTATGAATACCATTTTTAAAAGGCTTAAGTTATTTCTAACTACTTAAAATTGTCATATTTCATTTAGATACCTTATTTTAGGCTTGTTCCAATTGAACATTTTTTTTAGTTAAAAAAATATCTATTGAACATATTTTGACAATCAACTAAAAGTAAAGATAGCGTGTCATACACTCGCTGCTAAAGTGGCATAATAGCTAATAAAAAAAAAGAAATATGACATTGGGCTCATAAAAAAAAGTTAAGTATAAATTAAAAAATAAAATAAACAAAAACTATTTTTCAGTAAAAATATTTTTTTGTAAAAACAAAATCTTTCTTTCCCCTTATCTTCTTCTTTGTTCTAGAGAACATCCCACCAACCCTACGTTCGTTCTCCATTTTTTTTATCAAAAGAGGCAAAATCGAAGCACATTCCGATAACCATTTTCACTTTGACTTTTTTCCTTTCAATTCAAAATTATATGATTTTTTTCCCCCACCCATCCACCTACCCATCTCCTTGAATCTTATTCAACATTGTAATTGGTATTTCTCCTAATCTCATTACTTTCTTAAACATTAATTTAGATTTTTTGATATTTTTTTTCTTCTATGTTGTGAATTCTGTAAGATTTAAATTTTGTAACGATTTTGAAAACAATAATTTCAGATTCGTCGGAAAAAATGAAGTTCCATCACAATTATTTTTTATACAATTTGATTCAATTTTGTACGACAATAATTTGGATATTGATGGTGTCGGTGGGTAGTGAAACAAGGGAAAGAAAAATGATGGCTTGAAAAATAAAAGGGGAAGAAGATGACCGGAGAAAGAATGACGATGCGAAAGTTGATAGCAATGGTGGTTGAGTTGAGTCAAAGAAGAAGAGGAGATGTTACTTTATTTATAATTGTTTTTTTAAAAAAGTAAATGATGTCTTTTACGCTCTTTTGGTGTGTGTATTACACACATGCTGCCGTGTCAACAAAAATATTTAATAGGTACAAATATATTATAGTATAGGTGTTCAATTGGTAAAAGATCGAAGAATTGGAGTGACTAAATGAAATATGAGAATATTAAAGGGTCGTGTATGCATTACTATTATTATAAGTAAGATACTATTTAGATACTTAAGTATATATTAAATAATTATACATATTAAAAGATAGACATATAGATACATAAAATACATTATTAAATATTGTAGGGGGTAAAAGGTCATTTTCAAAGTTTGATCATAACAAAGAGAATGAACCATGCTTGTTAATTTCATTGAGTTACTATTAAATTCTTGCATTAACATTAAAAATGAAATCACTATTAATAAAAAATTAAAGAAAAAAATACTAAACTAAAGGGAACAAATTAAAATATTTTGGAATAACTATAGTCTGTAGATTCAAACTACAGTTGTGTTATAGATTTATGAGTCAAAATCAAAAGCTAAAAATCAAAAGTTAATTCAAAATGCTCTTACTTTGATGACATTGATTAATTGTGTTATATATTTTGGAATTCTATTGCTTAGCTACAACAAGGATCTTGAATTGGACTATGACAAGGTGTAACATTAATTTTAAAAATATTTTTTTATGTTTAAACTCAACACAAATTTATGATTTGGTTCATAAAACAAAAAAGGAATTACCCTTATAGTGATACAATTATTTTAACTTTAATTATACATCGAAACCTCTCATTTATTTTATTTTTGAAAAAGTAACAATCCATTCGATTAGGTTAAATTTAAGGGCAACTTTCACATATAACAAACAAAAAATTCATATTTGTATGCTATAGCAAAGTCTGCATAATTGCGCTCCATAGCAAACATATAACTGTATAATTTGCTATACATATACAATTGTATAATTCATTGGCCTAAATTGTATAATTCACTGGCCTCGCTATACATATACAATTGTATGATTCGCTGGCCTAAATTATATAATTCGCTGGCCTATTTCGCTGCAATTGTATAATTCGCTGGCCTATTTCACTGCAATTGTATAATGCACAATTGTATAATTTTCTGCCTATTCCGCTGCAATGTCTGTATAAAATTTGCTTTGCATACAATTAAATTGAAGTAAAATGTTTGTATATTGTATAATTATAAGTGTATAGGAAGAAGATATATGTTTTTCTCTCGCTTTATACAAAAACAGGAACACAATTTATACACTTCTGTTGTATAAAGCGAGAGAAAATTGTATTTCACTGCAATTGTATAATTCACAATTATATAATTCGTTGGCCTTTTTCGCTGCAATATTTGTATAAAATTTGCATTTGTTTACAATTGAATTGAAGTAAAATATTTTTAAATTGTATAATTAAGTGTATAGCACGAAGATATATGTTTTTGAATGTGTATATACAATTTTCTCTCGCTTTATACAAAACAGAAATACAATTTATACACTTCTGTGTATAAAGCGAGAGAGGCGAGCAGAGGGAGAGTGGCAAACGAGATTTTTGGGAGAGAGGCGACTGGCAAACTTTGGCAAACGTTTGCTATGGAGCACAATTAAATCCAGTGGTGGATCCAGGATCTAAAGGTTGTGGGTGCTCACTTTCTTTAACATAAACTTTTAGTAATCACATAGTATAAATGTATACTAACTCAAACTCTTCAATAAAAAAAAAAGTAAAAAAAAAGGCCCTTAATTAGAAAAAGGGAAAAAAATTTAAATAAAAAAGAAAAGAAAAAAAGGGTGCAAAATTCGCTGGAAAAAGGAAAAAAAGAAATGGGGCGGGCGGGATTCGAACCCTGCTGATGTGATTCGCGCGCCTCTTGTTTCCATGGGTAAAACAGCGCGGTGCTTATTTATTGTTTAATAACGTATTTATCATATTTTCTCTATATATATAATAAAAAAAAATCGGAATCACTGGGTGCTCGAACACCCAAAACTTGCTTACTGAGTCCGCTCCTGATTAAATCAAATCATAGCTACTTTATTTATTTTAGGTTATTAATTTGCATAATATGCAATTAGCCGTAAATTTAGTTAGTTACTTTATTTTAGAATTAGAATTATTTAGAGACCGCTACCATTTTATATTTTAGTTTTGAAGGTCTTTCAGAAATGAAATGCCAGTTTATTGGAAAGAGAATTAGAATCGGCAGAGAGAAGATATGGCGGATTTCATGACATCTACTCATAAAACCAAGTGGATTTATACTCCCCAAGATATTGTGAGTTACAATTGTTCATCAAAACTTAAATATCATTTTTTTTTTCGTTTTCCCATTTGTATTTTGAGTTTTTGGGTTTATGAATGGTTTACTGTATTTACAGAAACATAAGTATAAAGTTGCTAATCAGAGGGCGAAACAAGCACTAGAGATGGTATGCTAGTTCTTTTTTTTTTTTCTTTTCATTTTCTGTGTGCTTGTGGATATGTTAAAATGTTTGAGATATCCTTTTTACCTAATTATGTTTTGTTTTGATGAAAGCAATATGAATGTGTTCTTTGACCTTTTGTTGCTGTAGTTAGTGTTTATACTTAATCAGAGGCGGAGCCACAATTTTTAAGAAGGGGTTCAAAATATGTAGAAATACATAGCCGAAGGGGGTTCGACATCTACTATATATACATATAAATTTATTTTAACCATGTATAAATGATATAATTTTCCGCCAAAAGGGGTTCGAACCCCTTTCATACAAGGTAGCTCCGCCCCTGTACTTAATACATGGTTCAAACACACGCGTATTGAGATGTCCAAAATATGTGGTTTGTGTATTGTAGTTTGCTTAATCAATACAAACAAGGCAACATAAATGAAAAATATGGTATAGACATGAAGCGATAAGTTAAGCGAATAGAATGAACCTGAGTTCCGGTGCTGGTAGCTGGCAGTGTCACCGGGTGAGCTTGATCTTATTGATATTGTTCAGAATAATAGAATCATAGAGCTTTAGAGCTTCAGAGCTTAAGAACACAAAGTAAGGGTATAATGCTGGTTAAATGAGTAAAAATCAGATGGTTTACAATGAGTTGATATAAGATTATTTAAAGCTAAGTCCTTGAGACCAACTTCCATGGATCTAGCCCACATTAAGTCCATCAGTTGCACATTTATTTCAGTTACGTGACGGCTGGCAGAGATCTCAGGCTCTTTCCTCTACGGCTGGACCCCTGAACTTATCTCGACCTTAGCTTGTTTGGTCACAACTTGGTGGCCTTTCCCATATTTCCGGAGCTAGGCTGTCTTCACCGTTATGACTCCGGCCCCGACTGTCTTGACTCCGGATTTTTCATTGATAAGATTTCCCTTACTGGTCATTTGGTGTTGTCCCTGCTGAGTCACTTTTGACCTGTTCTTTTTGCCACGTGTCATTTCTTGATTGTCCCAAGTCTTAAGTGCAACTTTTACCCCATATCTCAAATCACCCATTTCTGAGCTTCAAGCTTGAGTTAGATTGTGTAGAATTTCTTTTCCATTCTATGTGTTTGGTGTATGAATTCTATATGCTGGTCTTGTGTTTTTTTTTCAAACAGTTATGTTACTTCCTCACTGCTTCAACGATTTGCCTAATTTTATAGGCAGCATTACCTGAAACTTTTGTGGCCCAGAACATAGGTCTGATTTATAGTGCTTGTGGGTTTATGAATAATACTGATAGCTAATTCTTTTGTGAAGTTCGGAACAACTCGAATGGAAGTTGATATTGATGGGACTTTCTCGTATGCTGAAAGTCAAAATGACGCAAAAGATAATGGTAAGATTGTATTTATTCAGATCAAAGTAAAACTAGAGAAACTATAAAGTTTCTGGTATACCTCCCTTTAATCTTATAGATAATCACAAGTCTTATCATTCTTTTGGTTGCTATTTTGGTTGGCATGTTAGCTGAAAAGCGTCCTAAACCACTCAAAGTTGAAGAAGAACAGCTTCTAAGGGCTTTCTACGAATTCAAAATTCAAGACGTTTGTGATGCCTTTAAGTTCCCTCGTAAGATTCAGGTATAAAGTTTTGATTATTGGATTTGCTACTATAATGAATTAACTAGAAGATTAAGCAGTTCTCATGGTTGTTTGCAGGCAACAGCTCTCATTTATTTTAAGAGGTTTTATCTGCTATGGTCCGTGATGGAACATCACCCCAAAGACATTATGTAAGCTTGTTATCTATCTTCTCTGTGCTTTCTCCAACTTCCCAATATAAGAAAATCTAACTAGTCTCCCCCTATATTTATGCAATGTTTGGTTGGTCATTTGCATAATAGTTACTTTTGCCAAATTCAAGTTGAAGTGCATTTTAAAAACATAAACAAAGTCATCTGGAAGCCACATATAATGATGCATGCAGTAGTTGATAGTTGACAAAGACAAAGCTCACTAGCTTCCTCTTCTTCCTTTTTGTAGGTTAACGTGCATATATGCAGCTTGCAAGGCAGAGGAAAATCATGTATCAGCTGAGGAGCTTGGTAAGGGGATTGGACAGGATCATCATGTAATCCTCAATAATGAGATGCTGGTTTTTCAGGCATGGATTTTATTTTAAAGGTTATTTTATTCTACATTTCCCTTTATATCTTGCTTTAATCAACTTTTTTATAACCTTTCTTTTGCAGAGTCTAGGATTTGATCTTATTGCTTATGCTCCATATCGTGCACTTGAAGGTTTTATCAGTGATTTAGAGGTCTTTTTCTGTTGATCTGTTACACCTTGTCCTTTGAGTAATAATTGCTTTGTTGCCTTTTGATATCTTCCTTTGATTGGTAATTATTTCCACTCCTTGATTTCTTCATTGCAATTATTGACTATTGCTCTTGAAACTTTAGGAGTTCTGTGGAGCTCAAGATGACGACCAGCTTGTGGCACTGAAGGTAATTGTTATTTCCTTCCGACAAGATAAGGTAGTTCAAATAAAAAGTCCCTCAGCCTTGAGCTTGAGAATTCAAGTTACGAAGGGATCTAAATGGAGGAAAAGGCCACAATTGACTCCTGGGAGGGGGTTAGTGGCGGGGCAGATGCAGGTTAACATATAAAAACAAATTGTTATTTCCTTGGCCATAGAGTTTTCTTTTAATCAAATAAAATGATATTCCACTATTTCTGCTCCTTGCAAATTCTGGCGTCTAGCAATTGAATTTCATACAATATTGTTCAATAACTAGTAGTTTTGCAGTTAAACCCACCCAAACCATGTAATCTATATGCGATATTGAAAATCTGCAGTTCTCCATCCAATGGAACAAATGCTGATTTCGCTCTTCCCATTTTTTTATTGTTTCTAATTCTTCCTTGGATAATCAAGGTTAATGCATCTTCTTGCTAGATTATCATCAATCTTCTTTTGAACATCATCAAAGTGGCATGTTGGAGACATGGTGATTATTATAATTCAATTTCTTCTTAGAGTTTCACACCATAGATCCCTATATAGCTGATTGAGCTACCAACCAACTAATCTTTCTTTATACTTCAATTAATTTCTTCAAAACATTTTGTGTATGCAAATTGTGACAAGAAGAAGGAATCGACTTCCCTCATAAGTAGTTGGTAACATTCTGACATGCATCGATGCATTACTAACCGTGATTCATCTACTGTAGATAATGAATTAATTTGGTTATTTCTGATTGAGTTCTTACCTCATATATGGGAAATAATTCAATTCATGTTACTCTGACCTCTGGAATCGTCTACCATCTAAGATTATTTTCTTCTGAAGTACAGGGTGCACTTGATACTGCTAGGATTGAAGCAGATAAGATTATGCGTAGTGATGGACCACTTCTATTCCCACCTGGGCAGGTTATATTTTATAATTTACATCCTCTATTGAAATGATTTTATACTGTATGAATGTGATTTTTGGCTCTTCCCACCTGCAGAGGATTATATTAACAAATAGATACATTTTTTAGGCTTGCTTCATCTTTGTTTAAAGAAAAGTTTCATGTTCCACTCAGTCATAAACTTTTGATATAAGTTTGTTCCCTCTCATATTTTTTGCTTTCATGTGAAGTGTGGACATGGAGAATGGATCCTCTGTTATTGACAGTTAATTTTCCTAGTATGATTAGACTTGATCAAATCTAGTTCGTTTGAAGCTTGATAAAAAGCAATTCTGGCTATAATTTCCCATAAGCTCCTTCTAACTAGCCCTGACAACAAACTATGACTATCTCTGACAACTAACCGAGGCAATAATTTTTTGTCTGATGATTCATTGGAATTTTTTGGGATAGGAAGAATGATCATCAATTAATCTGAAATAAAACATCTGATAAAGTGCAATAATGGTTAAGTTTTGAGAAGAAAGGAATTCACATCAAATATAATGCCATATACGATATGTGCAGAGGAGCGATCACAAGTGTAAGTATGGTGTGAAAGGGGAAGGAACAATGGACTTCTCCATGTGGATTATACCGGGGATCTATCTTGAGTATGTGCTTGCTTAACCTAGTTATGGATGAGCTAACCAATAGTAAACGAGATGCCATAGTTGGTTCAGGATTGGTATTGTCCTAGTGAACTTTTACTAATACACTGTAGTTTTTTTTGTTTTTTTTTTTGAGTTTGGAATTATCCTCTGTATTCTTTTCTCTCAACCCAAACACACAGTATTTTGCAACCACTGGCAAATCATGATTTGCGCATTGTGTGTTTGAGTTCGAATTTATAATAATCACTCTAATTCATTGGGTTCAAAGTTTAATATTTGTACTTATTTAGTGAATATTTAAACACACATGCAAGGTTTGAGCCAAAAGTACTTGTTCGGATGAACCCGTAATTTATTATCTGGGTCCTTCTCTGTTTGCAACTCTGGTTCATACTGCTGATAATTTTTCTTTGATCATTTTAATGCTTTTCATTACCTATACTGTCAATATGCGAGTTTGAGAGTTCCAAATGTTGTCTGTGGGTTTCTATAACCAAGGAAAGCCTCCACTCATAATTGGATAATGTGCCCATAAGGTGGTTGTAGATAGATTCTGGAGGAGTTCTTCTATATTTTGGTGAGGTTGTGCCCATAGGACTCATATTTAACACAGGACAGATTATGTGATTAGTCGATATTAGATGATAGCTGTTTTGACACAGGACAAGACTGCATTTTGGAAAAAATTGAAACATATAAGGAGAAATTTTTTCGGAGGATCACTGAATGGTACGATGCTTGACATATGAGAAATTCATCATCTGATGACCTTGTTAGATACCACAGTCAATTAAAACTCTGGCTTTTGCATTCTATGTGATGATTGATCTTTTAAGATGTGCTATAGAGTACAGATAATAATACTCACATGCACATCTTCTTAGATAATTTTCTGATTTAAGTTTCTTTTTACTAATTTCAGTTGGCTTTGGCAGCTCTGCATAGAGCTAATGCAGCACATGGCATATTCGATTTTGAGAGGTCTCAGTCCCTTTCTCATTTGGATAAATCCACAATAATCAGGTTACACTCTTATTAACATGATAATGATTCTTCTACCAGGTACCTGAGAAGTGTCCTATCACATCATGATCAGCCAGGTCATGCCATTTCAGAACTTACTGGTTCTATAAACACCATTGATTCTTTGGCAAGTACTTAATCTTGTTATTACTGCATGCCTGGAATTGTTTATCTTTCTCTTCTTCTATCTGGAAATATTTCTGACTCCTCTTACTGCCTGAACTCCTGGCATTTGAACAGGTTGGTAAACTTTTGACTCCGACTTCCAAAGACGTGAAGCACATTGATCGGAAACTCAAATCATGTCTTGATCCGGGTTCACATGACAAGTGCGTTCAATCAACTCTAATTTGATCGTCATTTTTCCATCTTTTGGTTTCGCCATAATTCATTCACCCAGCCAGAAAATGATACTGGTTTATATTTGCAGGAGTAAGAAAAGGAAGCATAGATCCAAAGATAGCTCAAATGAGGTTACAGACATCTCTTGAGCTGCTCTTAACTCAAGTTTGTAGCTTCAAGCATATGTTATTTGGCCGGTGGAAATAGTTCATCATTGCTGCTCATCACAGTTTCCAAATATAGAGCAAAAAATCAAGTCATACTGGAAGACACCGTCTACTACATTTGCATTAGGTTTGAGAGAAGAAGCAGAGGCGGAAATGGGATCAACGTTTATGATTCTCCACATCGCACTCATTGTATTGTTAAAATTACGGGATTTGATCTTATATTTGTTGAGATTTTAGTAGATATATCTTTACTCCATATCGAAAGTTATGATTCAAATGAACCTGTAGCCAAAAGGGCAACATCTGTCCCAGAGAAGATCGCATTGATAAAGATGTGTATGTAAGAATGGACAAATTTGTCTGTTTTATTTAACTTTTTTTGGTTTTATATTTACTAATTCTATTTTTCAGTTACTATATGGAAAAATTATACAATCCAATTCCAGGTGTTTATAAATTAACACCAGTATACAGATTTATATTTACAAGTTAATACTATGTCGTGCGACTCTAGTTTAATTTCCATCAGTTAATTAATTAATAATATACAATTCTCTACTTATCTACGTAATTACTTCACTAATGCCAAAACATTATTAATCTTCCATCATGTATTTGAAATTTTGAACTGTTTGATTATTTCTTCAAAAAACTTAAATTGTTAGTTAAAAATAATAACATACATTTAATTATTTAATTATATTATGCGTATGAATTATGATCGATAGCAAACATATGGTATTACACATCATGAATGATGTCATTTACATATATGGTGCAAATCATTCAAAAATCAAATTAACTAGGGTTTGCATAATTCTATAATAATATTATTATAATATAATCACAACTTTTTAGTGAACAGTGGATTCAGCTCCCCACTAGCTAGGATCCCTCTTCAAGGAAGATATTGGAAGAGTGGTCCCCTCATTCCCTTAATTGCACAAACCCTAGGTTGCCTGCTTAAACCCTAATTCCAAAAGTCATGCTTAATTAAACTCAATTTGTCTGGTTAATCACAAGTTTTGAAAACCATCTATATGTATAAGTGAAGATTGCTACGAAAAATATGACATATTATGATTAGATGGTATATATCCTCACAGTTAAAAGTTAAAAGTGTCTTCAAAAAAATCGAAGTAGATAACTATTTAAAGATATACTAAGATCGATCATGTGATAAATATGTACGATGAGTGGTGAAAGAGTATCCTGATTAATCCAATGCTAATTAATGTGGATGACAAGAATAAGCAAGATTAATAGTGCCAGTGCAAAGAAAGCTAAGACTATTATTAGTACCACATATTGATCTAACAAAAAATGCTAGAAGGTCGCTTGAGAAGTATGATTACAAAGAGATAAATTATCAATTAACGATACTGATTCCGGATGCCCAATACCACAGGACAAAAGATCCATTCCCAATAACAGATAGATGTTCCTGAAGAGAATAAAGAGAGAACCTTCCTCTAGTAGATAGATCAAAGGAATGGAATACAGATAGCTCTTATGCCACTTTTGATGGTTTCGGATCGGACAAGATAGATGGAAAAACATTGAAGTTCGAAGTTTCCGGCTCTTCTCTTGGAGTTGACAGTCTGAGTCAACCTTGTTCCGGGCCTTCTCTTCTACTCTATCTGCTTATTGGACTGGTAGGTACAATCTTTCTTCTAGGCTTTTGATTGAACTTTAAGGTAACGGAAGAAAATGCAATCGACAGATAACTGGTAAGTAAAGCTATGGATTGGGTTCTCACTCTAAGCCAGTACCAGTAATTTGGAAAAACGAGTCATCCATCAACTTCCAAATCATTAGGTGCGTAGTATATATATTTGAGTATCTTAAAAGAAAAAAAATGTCTTAAATAATTGTGGTCAAGCATTTAAACTAGAGATTGGTATACACACATAAAGCAACATGAAACAAAAAACAAAAAAAAAGCAACGACAAAGAAATAGAAACACCTTGACAAAAAACTCCATATAGTTGAATGATACATCAAAAAATCACCATAACACTACTGCACAAATCGAGAAATGATTCAAATCTTTAATTGAAGCATCTGCGTTGCACTCTTTCCATTATATTAATCTCTAATGGTGCTAGAGAAGTAGTACTAGCACTTGGAGCTTCTTCTTCATCATCATAATCATCAATATTATCATCATCATTTAAACCTAAATTGTTTTGATTAGCTCTTACTCTTTCAAAGTCTCTCAACTTATACAAGTACCTCAACATAACCTCAGCATAGTTGTCAAAACCAAGTGAACTCAGAGCCCAACAGATGTCATCTCCATTAACCGTTCGACGATTCTCCTTGTGACACTTGTCAGATGCTTCACCAGTTACAAAACTAATAAATTCTGATGCACATTCTTGCATTGTTTCCTTAGCTTCTTTGGATATTTTGGCTGTTGGTGGCAAGATTTGTTTCATAATCCTTCCTACATTGGCTATTGGTACCAATTTCACATGTTCATCCACCATATCTTATAAAAATACTTGTGGATTTTTTTGTTGTTGATATGGGCGGATTTAGGAATTTATGTTAGTAGATGCTAATTTAGAGTGCGTGCACATTTTTTATATATATTTTAAATTTTTAACTGTATATAATATTTAAGTTGAAAACAGTAGATACACATGTATTCTGTATTGGATAAGGTGAATTTCGCCCGTAATATTATTGTATGTATATGTAATTCTCAACATATGCATGTGCATGGAGCAGTGTGATATATATATATATGAATAATGTTGAATATACAATTAAGTAAATAAAAATATATTTTTTTAAATAAATATTTATATTTTTTGTTACGATTTTGAGTATTATGTACTTATAATTAATTAACTAAACAAATTAAATTCAAATCTTGAATCTTTGGTCAAAGTTGACAAGATTAGTGGTTTTAAAGTGAATTAAAATCTAATCAAATCCACTAATTCGAAGATTAACATCATTTAACCTGTAAAAAGCTTTTTAGTCATGTGTATTAGGGTACAATACAAAATGGTCCCCTCCCCTCAAATAATCCCCTATAGGTAATAAGTACTTGCTAAATAATTTTTAATTTTTTTTAATTAAACTGGTTTTAAAATAATTAAAAGTATTAACACTAAAGATTAAAATGAACGGACGACGTTAATGCACGTTTACTTGTGCTATTAATTAATCAAATTAAAGAGCAGAAATGGAAGGAATGATTTACTAATACGAAACCCTAGTGTTTGATTACTAATAAGATTTAGGTTTTTGTCGGCACAACCCTTAATTAATTAAACTTTTTATAATTTTACTAATTACAAAAAAAATACTGTATCCCCACATGATGAATGTTCACTGCAGATTCTGCTTTTAATGGAGTAATATTATTTTTCCTCAAAATTATGAAATTCCTTTTATTGTACTTGATCATGTTAATTACATAATTTATTTGTTTGTGGTATTGTAGCTATAGGATTTCTTATTATTTTTTCTTGCTATTAAATTTAAGTTTGTGACAGCCCATGAATGAGGATAAAATAACAATATTTATATTTTACTAGAAGATTTGCAATTAATTTGACGCTCACTTTATTTACAAAATAAATTCTAATTAATAAAAAGATTTCATGATTTTACCCCCTTTTGTTTTAATTTATTTAAGCTAGTGTCAGACACACATTTTTACATTTTCATTACTCAAACTATACTCTTCATTAATTCGTCATACAAAAGACTTTTTGACTAAATAAATCAAAGTATTTGCATGTAGACAATTTTTATTCATATTGAAACTATAAATATGAACTTTAAAAATATTAAATTCACTTCTACAGAAAATTTTGTATTTTAAAATGTGTATTGTTTACTACAAAATTGCTAGAATGTCTATTTTCTTTTTCGGGAAAAAAAAAAGAAAAAAAAAAAGTAAAACACATTCAATATATAAGTTCAATAAGTTAACTGAACTATCAAGCGACTTGGTAATGGTATTGGCCCATGGTCAGAGCTAGGTAGGACTTAGGGGTATAGACGAGCTTCTTTCAGCAAAAAGATTATCATGTTTATATATGGTTTAAAATATTAATTATATATATAATATATATATATATATATATATAAATATAAATATATTAGATGTTTTTTCCTCCTATACTATTTTGGTGTTTATTTTTTTATATTTTAAAATCCTTAGCATAAATCATGAGTTTGAGTGTGTGAATATATATATTCCTACTATCAGACGTCAGTACTCAAAATTGAACTTATAATGTAAAAAATATATACTATTACTAAATAATTAATTGTAGTTATGCAGAACATTCTTTTTGGTCCGAGAAACTTAGTTTTGAAAATTAGCTCAATCTCTTATTTACATGTACTCCATTTATTTATATTTATATTTTAAAGAAAAACACCAACAAGCTTCTCATATTGACACATCTAGGGTTAGAAACTTTATAGGTATTCCAAGCCATTATTTTATGTTAAAATCCATAAAGAGACTCTCAAGCACCACGTTAATTTTTGGGAACATGTGGAGTATCTTACTGTTGAAACAACAAGAAAAAAAAAATTGAAAAAAAGTCTATAATCTAATTGGCCCAGCCTATTGCTACAGAACTCTATAGTCTATATTCACAAGATTCTTCTCTAAATTCTAAGTAGTATTTCTATATCCTAGACTCATAAACTATCAATATTTTGCGAGTTTAATATTTAAACTAGATTGATTGGTGTGTTTATATTATCGATCGCTTGAATTTTACATATTTAAACACTACTGGAAAGGTCTAATTTTAAGTAGTTAAGTATATTTTTCATGTATAGGAATGTAATAAACTTCTTGTTTAGTAGTTTTTTATGCTCTATTATGTTTAGATGATAGATCATGTTCAATTTATGATTGAAATCAGGAAATGGACCGGTAATATAATTTGTCTCTTAATTATAATTATAATTATAATATACTATTGAAATGTATTATATTTTTGGGAATTTTACACAAATTTCATAGTGTTAAGAGTTAATTATATTATATATCTACTCCTTTTCAAATTACATAAATCACTTAAATTTGGTGGAATCCCGATACATTCCAAAACGTCCCGATACATCGCATCCCGGTTTTAGACACATCCCTCAAGTCTCATCATCCTAATACATCGCCAGTTTTGGATACGTCACTCAACCTCGCGATACATCGCGTAATGTCCTGATACAATCGTGTAAAATAATGTATCTAACCGATACATCGTGTAAAGTGATGTATCTCAGAATATAAGAGAGCACGATTTTTTGTAATTTATTTAAATGATAGGAAATTTTAGAAAATATGATAAAATAGGTTTTGTATTTAGATAAAAAAAATTATATATATTTTCATCCTATTCTGGATTATCTTAAACTTCCAAGTGGATCATTTGTGTGGGAAAAGAAAGAAAAGATTATTTGTGGGCTTTGGATAAAAGCAAAATGGGCCAGCAGCAAAACTATGTATCCAATAGTTCAGTTTGCACAGAGTTTTCCTCCTGGCTGTCTTTAAATAACCAGTTTTGGACTGAGCCCAATGAGCTTCATCTCTTTGAAAATGAGCAAATAGCATCTTGGGCCACTAGCAAAATGGCTAAACTTATTGCTTTATCAAATCAATAAATGCATCAAGTGTATAAATATACATAATTATCATAATCATTTTAGGTAGACATTCATTTCATTATTTCATTTAATTACAGTAAATTGCATTAGTTAATCAATAGTTCATTTGGCATAAGCTGGGTACGAGGAATAGTGGACATGATAGAGTGACTTGGATTAAATTGTGTAGCGTAAAAGCACTATTTGTTCTTTGAGATGGGGCGAGGAGCAACTTGTTTAGTCTTGCATACCGTTCATTCTTGTTATGAGAATGAAATAAAGCGTCCATTTAAATTGAGTCTAAAATTTTCGAATCTTTTCATTCAAAACAATAGTTTCTTTTAGCTAATTTAGTGTATAAGTCGACTCCCCAACCCAACAATGGTCATATAAACGATACATGTACTGAAGTACAGCAATTTAAGTTAGCCAATATCCCACTAATTGTATACTATGTGATCTATTTGTCAACTGAGATAAATAATTCAACGTCCAAAACTTAAATTTTAAACCAAATGGAACTTTAACGGTCAAGCCCACCCACCCCTCAAAGTCAACGTTAACATATATTTATCTCACATAATTATAATAAACTTTCTATATCATAGAGAAATGTGTAGTAATTACTCTATCTCAGTTGATTATCTCAAATTATATTAATTTTACACCCAATTGGGTGCTTAGATTTTAGTGCTTTTTTGCTGTTTCCTTTCGGGATTTGCGCTTTATCCAAGCTCATGAACATGCCCATATGTGTTTTAAGCTTAGAATTCACGATTTTCCAGCTCTTTAGTTCACTTGGTGTTTGTTTCAAGCAATTTTTAATGCACACTTTTAAGCTGATGTACGTCATTTGTTTTGAAGTTTTAGATAAACTTAGTGCGAGTTTCCAATTCTACACCTTGCCGATCCCTGCTTGTTTGGAACTGATGCGTAGTTATTGTTTGGTGCTAAAACCAGGTAATTAATTAATGGTACTTGATCTGCTTCTTCAGTTGATTATATGAATTCCATTTATGTGGGCAATGTTTATGTTGCATCTTTGTTCTGTTTTTAGCATAGAATTGTTGGAATTTTAGTATTGATTGAGAATGGGTGAGTCCATCTTTTGTTTTAGAAAATGTAGATTAGGAAGAGTAATGGGTTGCATTCAGCTTGTGCTAGGTTCACTTGTTATACTCGTGAGCCTTTCGAGTTTGTTTAGGTTTTATTCTGCTGGATTTTTCTTACATGATGAGGATATATGTCGCCATTTTTATGGTGTGAAGGATGTTTATGATAGTTTTGATGTAAAAGCACTGAGTTCTCGCGTTGATGAAGTGCTCGATAAAATGGAGAGTTTGCAAGATAAGATTGAATTGATTGTACAAGAGATGGAGAAGAACAAAAATGAGTTAGAAAAAGGGAGTATTCCCATATTGGAATACAAGAAGTTCTTGGAAGAAGAGGTGATTAAGCCTTTATACTCTGCTCATATTGCCCTTAGGCAAATTAGGATGCCTAGAGTTGAAGGAATCGGGAATGTGACTATTAAGGAACATCCCTTGATTAATAACTTTGTGATTGAGGAGATTCGAAAGTATATTACCCCGAAGGAGAATCGACATAAGAAGGTTAATATTTTTGGAACACAGATGATTTATAACACGATAGGGCATGCTTGTGTGTCGATGAAGAAAGAATTGGAGGAATATATGGATTATGATATTGGATCTTATTGTAAAGATGATTGGAACATTGCTCAGAAGCTTATGGTTAATGGTTGTGATCCTTTGCCAAGGAGAAGGTGTTTGACCAGGGCCTCTAAGCTCTATCAGAAGCCTTATCCGATTAACGAGTCCTTATGGAGGATCCCTGATGGGAGAAATGTTAGGTGGAGCAATTACCTTTGCAGGAACTACGAGTGTTTATCGAGTAAGAATCCTAAACGAGGTTACACTAAGTGCACCGGATGTTTTGAAATGGATAAAGAAGAGATAAAATGGGTAACAAATTCTTCACTTCCTGTGGATTTCTTGATCAAAGATGTATTGGCAGTTAAGCCAGGGGAGATTAGAATTGGTCTAGATTTTGGCATTGGAACGGGGACTTTTGCTGCAAGAATGAGAGGGGAAAATGTGACAATCATTTCGACTGCACTGAATCTTGGAGCTCCTTTCAGCGAGACGATAGCACTTAGGGGTTTGATTCCACTATATGTGACACTGAATCAAAGGCTTCCATTCTTCGATAACACTATGGATTTGATCCACACTGCTGGATTTATGGATGGTTGGATCGATCTACAGCTGTTGGACTTTATCCTATTTGACTGGGATCGTGTTTTGAGACCAGGAGGCTTGTTGTGGATTGATCGATTCTTTTGTAATAGGACTGATCTGGATGACTTTATGTACATGTTTCTGCAGTTCAGGTACAAAAAGCATAAGTGGTCTATTGCTCCCAAGGCCAAGGATGAAGTTTATCTTTCTGCATTATTAGAAAAGCCTGCTCGATCTTTATGATCATACGAAGCATTATAGCTCACGTCTTTGTGTTATACTGACATGGTACTCATAGGATTTATCTGCAACATTTGTTCTAGTGTCTGCAAATTGTAAGAAACTTGTGGTTCTATATGTTATAGTACTTCACATGGTGTTCATAGGATTTATCTGCAACATTTATTCTTGTGTCTGCAGAACTGTAAGAAACTTGTGGTTGGTTCTCTTTGTTATCTAAAGATTCGGTCTCTGTTGTCGTTAAATGCATATTTCTTTGTACATTAACCATTTGATGTTATTGTATCATACTTCAACTAGACAAACAAATGATATTTCTGCTTATTTTGACTACGCGTTTTCATAATGAAATGTATATGATAGCTCATAGTAATCATAGTAGGAAAAAATACAGAAACCTAAAGAAAGCTTGACCTTTAATTCTTTTCTCTTACACCACAGTTACAATGCTTTAACACCATGGCTTACAGTTGCATATTGCAGTTGAACTCTTATTTACCCACAACAGTTTGACCTTTCTATAGTTTGCAGTTTCTGGACTAAAATAGAGGGGCTCACTTTGTACATATTGTCTAAAGACTGGGTACTAATCCAAGACTCAGTTTCTAGCGTAATTTATAAGAATGACCTTGGAGGTGGGTGTCCTCACTTGCATCATGGGCAAAACTTTAAGCTTAACAACTTTTGACGTTTAAGGTTTGCCCGTTAGACAAATGAGACTCAAGTTCAAGACCACCAATTATGGTCATTGGGAGTAATTTCCTGGTTTCCATCAGGAAATGGACCAGCTAATGTATAAAGCATCATCTCGCATTAGCATCATCCCGCACCCCAAGAAATGTGATATAGATATAGAGATATATGAAATCAAAGTTGAAGTAAACTTTAGGTGTTGCTTAAAGTACATGTTTAAAACAAAATAGAGATGAAAGTAACAAGCAACATAGTTTATTGGGGGTGGGGGGATGTACTAAAAAGTAAAGAGATAAGGAGTCATGCTAAATGCTAATCCCATTATCTATTGTTGAAATAAAATTAAATAATTTCAATGCTCAAATTTTTAAAAACACTAAATTGGCAGTAGCTTTTTTGTTGTTGCATTAATAATGTGAGAGGAGTATTACATAAATTATACTAATAAGTTAAATTATAACATATAGTTGCGTGCCACGTATTTAAAAAAATATTTAAATAGTTTAAATATAAAACCAAAAATAAGTGCTCAATTTTGAACCAAAAGGTGGATGACAAGGGTATTTTGGACCCAATAGGTGGGTGGGAAGGGTATTTTGGAGCCAATAGGTGGATGGAGGGTAATTTTGTACCATTTCCAATACTTTAAGGGTATTTTAGGCCCTTTTTCGTAAAATAAAAAATAAAGAAGTTAATATAGTCATCATGTGCATGATTGCATATATTTTTTACCCCTTTTCTAAATTTTAGCAGTTGTTACAAATAGTGTTATTTAGCTCATATTGACCCAACTTATTACATTTTAAATAATTAAAAACTAATTAGTACTGATTCGTTCATTTATTAATTCTGTTCATATTAATCCTCGTAATATCAATTTACCCCCATACCTCATTATTAATGCTCTTACTACTGAATTGTTTGACCTTTTCAAGTTAAGTTGTTCATCTTGTTCTAATAATTCCATGGAAATTGATGGCAACACACTTCAACAACATTGATCCAATAAATTATTAGTAATTTAATAGAGTATTAAATCAACTTTTCAAGAAGGCGTCAAGCCTTGCTTTAATTTTGAATTTTTCTATATTGAAGTTAAGTAAGAGTGATGTGTCTTTTGTTTTAATTAATTAAAGTTTGGTAAGTTTGAAAGCATACATGAAAGTAACGTTGTTTAATTAAAGAAAGTAAATTATTGTCACATATCACAGTAAATTTTTCACATATAGATATTTCAATCTATAAATGATATGAGTGGTTTATATTCATGGTAAGTATATATACCAAAGGTCCAAAACATGAGAAATCAGATCTTCCATTTTAGTTGATCGAATTAATGGAAATCTTATTTAATATATGATAAATTTAAGATTATAAATTTGATAATATTTTAATACTTATATGTTCTTGTTATAAAAGTGACTCATATATGCCATATCGTTATAAAATTGGCACATATATATCCCACCATTACGAAAGTAGCTCATTATATTCTTACCGTTACAAAAGTGATAACATTAATTTTAAATTAATTTTTTTGATTTTTAATATTTATAAAAATTATGTATTTGATCTTTCTCATACATAAATTATTTTTTAACTTCTTTGATTATTATTACTGGAGTTTCTTATTCTTATTTCAGTTTTTCTTTCATTCTTTAGCGTAAAATAAGAGAAATCAAACGAAAGAATTGTGAATGAAAAAAGAGAGGAGAAAAAATTTAAACTATTTTTTTTGCTATTGTAAATAATTTAGTATTTATATTTGTAATTTTTTAAAGGATATTTATAGTAAAGTTTATAAAAAAATAAGTGAAAAGAATATAATTGACCATCAAAACAACATATTCAAATTAGCCATATTAAAAAGGTAAAAAAATGTATGAGAAGGATAAAATATATCCCTATATGAATTTTTTAATAAAAAAAAAATTAAAATTAATTTTTTCACTTCTGTTAGTGGAAAAGGTATATGTAAATCATTTTGTGTAACAATAAGGGGTCGTTTGGTACAAAGATTCATAACGCATGGATTAATAATGTAGGGATTAGTAATGCAGGGATAAGTAGTGCAGGGATTAGTAATGCAGGGTTTATTTTTATCAAGTGTTTGGTTCATTTTTTCCGACCTCATCTTGTGTTTAGATTATAGCTCTATGAAAAGCTTCTTTCCAATTATACCCTTGAATTATTATGTAATTGGATCAAGATAGATAATTGTTGGACAATATTATTTTTTATAGGGAAAAGGGTCAAATATGCCCCTAAACTATTTGAAAAGGCCTAGATATATCCTCCGTTTAAAGTTTGGTTCACTCATGCCCTCGCCGTCCAACTTTTGGTCCAAATATGCCCTTATGGGCGTTAGTTGCCATGTTGGACATATCCAACTCATTTTTCATTTCTTTAAGTGCCACATGGAATTGTCATGTCATTTTTGACCTTACCACATGACATTTATATGAAAATGGAAAGATATTCGGACTCATAAACACCTAATCCGACCCATAAATCAACTCCTTTTAAATACACTATCCGACCCATTTTTAACGATTTTGTTTATTTTTTATTTTTTCGGTAAATCCTAAAAATGAGTAATTGATTAATAAAAAATAGGAAAAATATGAAAAAAATATAAAATTAACGCCAAAAGTTCACAAATAAATATAGTAACCTTAAATTTAACATTTCAATATCTTTTTAAAATTTTTATTTTTTCGATAAATCTCGAAAATGAGTAATTGATTAATAAAAAATATGAAAAGTATGAAAAAAATATAATATTAACGCGAAAAGTTCACAAATAAATATAGTAACATTTCATTCTAAAAATTTTTTAAAATTTTAATTTTTCGACAAATCCCGAAAATGAGTAATTTATTTAAAAAAAGGAAAAATATGAAAACTTTTTTTATTAATGAATTACTCATTTTCGGGATTTGTCGAGAAAAAAAAATTAAAAAATGTTGAAATTGTAGAATGAAATGTTACTATATTTATTTGTGAAATTTTGGCGTTAATATTATATTTTTTTTCATACTTTCATATTTTTTATTAATCAATTACTCATTTTTGAGATTTACCGAAAAAAATAAAAATTTTAAAAAAAAATTGAAATGTTAGATTTAAGGTTACTGTATTTATTTGTGAACTTTTGGCGTTAATTTTAAATTTTTTTCATATTTTTCCTATTTTTTATTAATCAATTACTCATTTTCGAGATTTACTGAAAAAATAAAAATTAAACAAAATCGTTAAAAATGGATCGAATAGTGTATTTAAAAAGAGTTGATTTATGGATCGCATTAGGTGTTTATGAGTCCGAATATCTTTTCATTTTCATATAAATGTCATGTGGTAAGGTCAATATGACATGACAATTCCTTGTGATATTTAAAGAAATGAAAAATGAGTTGGATATGTCCAACATGGCAACTAACGCCCATAAGGGCATATTTGGATCAAAAGTTGGATGGCGAGGGCATGTGTGAACCAAACTTTAAACGGAGGATATATCTAGATTTTTTCGAATAGTTTAGGGGCATATTTGACCCTTTTCCCTTTTTTATAACCTTCTAACTAGCTATGGGAAGAACAATTTAATTGTCTTGTTTGTTATTTTTTTCACTTGAATTATTTGAGGCTAAATAATTGTCATCTTAATAAATCGATTACTCACAAAAGGTCAATTTTCAATTAAAAAAAGATAAACCATCTACTTTTAAAATCGAAAAAATGGTCAACAATGGTAAAATTGAATAAACCATCTACATGTACACATAATATTGCAAGTTTTAGTTTTAATATGTATGTAAATTTTTTAAATTGTTTAAAATACAAATAATTAGAAAACCAAGCAAATATATATACACACACACATTAAGTTTAGATAACAAACTTCATATACAAAATATACAACTCACATTTCAAATTTGTTGATTTATATTGGATTTATTAGTAACAAACAACTCTCTCTAAATAATTTGTAAGATAATTTATTTAAATAAACTTACTTGTACAAATATAAATAACAAAGTCAAGAAAATACACAAAATAATTAAAATGATTGAGGATATTTTTGTCTTTACATAGCTTATCCCATGGTATTATATCCTATGTATTACTAATACCTCCAAATGGAAGGTATTAGTAATACATCACATAATACCATATTGGAGGTATTATACATAGACTCAAATTCCTACCAAACATGGTACTAAATAATACCTAATATAATCCATGGACTATTTTGTTCTAATGCAGCCTACCAAACGACCCCTAAGAGTATATATGAGCTACTTTCAGACTAAGAGGTATTTCAAGTCTAAATGACAAAGTTGAAGGATATATAACATTTTTTCCTACTTAAATTATAGGAAAAATTACCTGAATATATAACTTATCTTACCATGTAATATTTAAAGTTCCTAACATTCAAAAATATTACAAAAATCTATACCCTCTTTATTTTCTCTCGGATGCATCACTTTACGCGATGTATCGATCGAATACGTGATGTACTAAAACGTTGAATAATGTATTCAAAATTAGGACGTGATGTATTTAAAACTTGAGCGTGATGTATAGAAATATTTTAAAATATATTCAAATTCCACCAAATTTAAAACTTTTTGTAATTTGAAAAAGAATAAAAATATGATGCGATTGTTTTCAACACTATGAATTGCGTAGAATTTCCTAAAATTAAAACAGATATGGGCCAGAATGTCGGGTCAGGATTTGAGTCAACGCTCAACCGTGACGAGTGAGGATCTTTTGGTCATTTCATACGAGCCTTTGCAGGCCTTGTCGTGGTAAACTTGTGGTTCGGCAATAACTACAGGGACAAATCAGGAAATACACTACTTTCGTTTAGACCACTATCAGAAAAGGACAAACCGGCAAATATAGAAAAAAGGCCCGCCCGCCAAGCAATATCCGAAAAGTTGTCAGGTTTAATTAAAACACCCCTCGAACTTATCTTTTCTAAAATTCATGGTCCCATAATTTTTGAATATGACAAGAAACAGCATATGTTTTCTTTTCCTCGTATAGTTTGAGGACATGGAGTAACTTTGTATTGAATACTTGAATTCAAACCCTATTTTTAGTCATCTCTATCTTTCATTCATAATAAATAATACACTTTTTCTTAGACATATTGGTGTAAAATTTACTGGGTGAATCGAATTTAAACGAATTAAAATGAATTGAGTTTATAAATTGATTGGTCATTTAATCTTTACCTAGTTTTATATTTTTGTTTGTCATTTTATTATATTTTATTTTATTACCCAATCAAATTTATATCTCGCTCAAATATGTCCAATTGTTAGATGGATTGAATTGAACATGTAATTTGATGGTAGAAGTTACTAACTTTTTTTATGAAAGTCGAGATCCTTTGTAACGTGATCTTAGACTGATTAATCACGATGGATCAGAAATTAACATAAATAAATGAATGATTAATCTGCACAAATTAAACTTACCATGGAGGGGTGGAGGGGGGGGGGGTTAATCTATGGTAAGAGCTTTTTCTAATTTTTATTTCTAACTATAACTAATATCATTAGATAAAGAAGCAGTTTATATCCAAAGTTATACTATCATTCCCAAGGGAGTAGCTTCCATATATAAAAATCCATATTTGTTTATCTAAATTCAAAGATTCTAACTACTTGCCTTTGTTTTTACAAGTCACAATCAAACTATGAATAGACTAGATAGTTACCTATGAGAAACGCAAAAAAGAAAACAAAGAGTAGTACTTTTATAATAAATTTAGACAAAGAAAACAAAATGACAATTCCAAAATTATCACAAACCCTAAGGTTTAATTCACATGTATTCATATATACACAAATACATTATATATTGCATAGTACCATTAAACCATACAAGTAAGTTTACCAAATTACAATTATTTTTTTGTGGCATCAACCACCCTCCACCCCCCCACCTCCCAAAAAAAATAAAAAATAAAAAATAAAAAATCTCTCCTCTCTTTCTTTAATTACCAGAAATCAGGGAGAATTTTCTGGTTCTTGTCTTTCTCTTCTTCTAAACAGCAAATCCTTAATTTTGTTAGTTTCTAAAACCTCAAGATATATAAGAAATTAAAGGAGCCAAAATAATCTATATTTAGCCTTTTGCTTTCATTATTATTTACTCTTTCAATGTCAAACTCAAACCTCTCTTCTGGGAATAGTAGTGAAGAAGCAGATGAAACTCCTTATGTGTTGTCTAGTACAAGTGATGGATCTACTGCTCATCAAGAACATTCTCAAACTAATAATAAGAAAAGAAGAAAATTACCTGGAAATCCTGGTAAATTTTATTCTTTGATTTTCACCTTATATCTGTGCTAGCTTGTAGTTTTAATTTACTATACATTTTCCTATTTTTCATCCATACTAGTTTCAATATTATGATGGTTCGATCTAATTACTCCTTTTGTCTCAATTTATATAACATATTTTGTCTTTTAGTTTGTCCCAATTAAAAAGTTATCTCTTATAAGGATTCTATCTCATTTTGTTCTTGTTTAAACTTTGTTCATAGACAAATTAAATACTTGTCACATAGATAATAATATATTTTCAGATTAATTTTGGGCCACAAATTAGCTAGTCATACAGTACCTTGGATCAGTACTTTACTTTACAAAGATAAAAGATAATTAAGGTTACAAACCTTCTTCATATATTCTATTGTTCAAATTATAGTGAATATGTTATTGCTATAAAAATAAGTTATACAACGTTCTCTTATCAAATTATACTTAACATGTTATTATTGTTATAAATTATCTAGTCATACAGTACTTGCATCATTCTCTAGTGTATAAATATATGGCCGGCAGGAAAATTCAATTTTTGTTTGACGACAAATATCCATGCAGAAAAGAATTTGGATTTTACCCATTTTGTTTTCTTTAATAACTTTTTTTAGTGGTATACTAATTGTGTAAAGGATTAATTAAAACGATATTGGAAAGTGATAAGTTTGTGTAGGTAGTTGAAGGTTTGAATACTTACAATTATTGGTTCAATAATTGGAGTAAACTGTTGAATGCTGCGTAGATATGTTGGCATATTCATATTACTTTTTTTTTAGAAACTGTTTCATGAAAGGAACTTTACATATGTTTCATCTGCATGCATGGATATTAATAATATTAATTAAACATATCATGTCTGCATTTTCTCTTCAATTCAATTTTTTATCTTATAAAGTTATTTCCTTATTGTTGATATAATCCAAAAATAAATAAAAATCGTTCATACACGGAAGTCATCTTTTTATTTTAAAATAAAATTAGTTGATAAATAAGTGTGAGTTATTAAGGAAATATAAATTCTAGTGTTACAACGATATATACTCCTAATGTTACAACATTTAAAATTAAAGTTATGTTAGTTTGATTTGAATTAAAGTTATGTTAGTTTGATTTGCATAGAGTTTTTAGATAGATGAGTCGGACTGAATTTGAGTGAGTTAAAATAAAATTAGTTGATAAGTAAGTGTGAGTTATTGATGAGCCCCCCAAAACTACATGTGCAGATCCTAGTGCTGAAGTTATTGCGTTATCACCAAAAACTCTAATGGCAACAAACAGGTTCATCTGTGAAGTATGCAATAAAGGCTTCCAAAGGGAACAAAATCTTCAACTACACAGGAGAGGACATAATTTACCATGGAAACTAAAGCAAAAAACAAGCAATGAGATTAGAAAACGCGTTTATATTTGCCCAGAAAGTTCGTGTATTCATCATAATCCTTCTCGTGCTCTTGGAGATCTTACGGGGATTAAGAAACATTTTTCTCGTAAACATGGTGAAAAGAAATGGAAATGTGAAAAGTGCTCTAAAAAATATGCAGTGCAATCTGACTGGAAAGCTCATTCGAAAACCTGTGGCACAAAGGAGTATAAATGTGACTGTGGAACCATCTTCTCCAGGTTAATAGACTTACTGAATTCACGTGATCATCTTATCTAAAAGTTTAAATTGTTAACGTATAAATTGATTTACTTGATTATTTGTTTCTTCAACTTGCCGGAAGTGGTCTAGTCTCCTTTATAAGACAAAAAAACACCTTAATTTTATTTTATAGGTATGAATTTGGATAACTTTTACCCTTTGTGTTAGTTTTGATGTAGAGTTGGACCAGAAATTCATATTTTTTACATGGTATCATAATTACAATAGACTCATTCCCAATTTTTGTTCATTTAATTGTCCACGCATCAGTTAACAATGCTTGAGTGTGTGAGAAAGTGATAAGAGTTCCTATGTAATGGGTATGAACTATCTTTTGAGATTCAATTAGGTCTATAATTCATTTCTTTATAAATTTAAATTCATGTATAATGTTGAATTATCTGACTATTAAAGAGTGTAGGCAATGATGTTGAATTATGTGAATATTAAAAAGTATACATACCTAGAAAAGATGTACCACCTTATATAATATCATGGATGTCAACATTACTTTAATTTTAAATGTCATCAACACTAATACTTCTTTTAGAAAGGAAGACTTTGATATAGAGTAGAATCAGGATTAAAAATTTGAGGTTTTAAATTTCGTTTAAAAAAAAAGAGGGGGTTCCAACCCATAACTTTAGCTTGAAAAACATTTTATTCCTTAGCAGTGATACATCAATCAATTTTATTAAATCTTACAATTTAATACTCAGTTAATATACATTTATTTATTTATTTTATTTTCTAATACAAATACAAGAATCTATGAAAAAGCTACAGTGTTCATTCGAACCCCTAAATCCCACCTAGCTCCGTCTTTATTACTTTGATATTGTACTTTTAACATTACTATTTTCTTTGGTCATCATAACTGCAAGCAGTTGACTTCTTAAATATTAAACCTATCGTAGACTAATTAATCTCATTAAGGCCGTTCTAAATTGATTTTTTGAATTTCTAATTTGGTCATTACATGTAATTGACTATTTTATTATGCAGGAGGGATAGCTTTGTGACTCATAGAGCCTTCTGTGATGCTCTAGCTGAAGAAAACAACAAAGTAAACCAAGTTTTAGCTTCAACCACACAACCTTTAGCCACTGGCACTGAGCTTAGTTCTACTACTCACATGTTGAATTTGACACAAATCAGAAATTCAAACATGAAAATTCCTTCAATACCCTTAAACATGGCAGGAAGCATGTTTTCCTCTTCTTCTGGATTTAATCAGCTAGGAACAAATTCGTCGAATATGTCATCAGCAACAGCATTGTTACAACAAGCAGCTCAAATGGGTGCAACAGTGAGCAATAACATGAACTCTACTCTGTTTAATGAAGTTCAAATTCCAATTCAAAGTGATCATGATCATGATCAAAATGAAACACAAATAGGGAGCATATTGCAGGGATTTGGTGGAACTATGTTACATAATAGCGGCGATGATCATCATAAGTCTTCAAGAGTATTGCAGAATGAGCACGGGTGGTATAATAATAATAACAGTAATACTGGTTTGTTTAATGAAAAGCAGAGGATATTGAATAAGGAAGCTGGCCATAGTAATGAGGAGAGTTTGACTCTTGATTTTCTTGGGATAGGAGGAATGAGACAGAGGAATTTACATGAAATGCATCAGCAGCAACAAGAAATGAGTTTTGATCAGCAAGAAGTTAGTCACCAAAGTATTCAAGGAGTGAACTCCATATGGGATGATTGAAAGAATTAATGAATTCTGTAAACAGAAAGCAGGGCGGAATGACAATTTGAAGTTTATGGATTCGGAATTCTATTTTTTTTTCATTATTGAACTCGGAAGCAATAATTTGTACATATTCATGAATTTCTAGATGAAAATACACAATTTGGACTGAAGTTACTAGTTCAGATGAATCTGTAGTACATATACACTTCGAAAGAAATTAGCAGCATTTGATAGACCCTAATTGTGTAGTATCTTGTTTGCCAGATATAAATCTCACAAAAGTTCGATAGGAATAAGATATAGACATATTTTGGTGGGATTTGAAAATGACTTTATGTTTTCATCACCCTTTATATCTTAGTCGCAAAATTATATTTTTAAGAAATTCAAAAGATGAAGAAGTAAACACACGAACTAATCAAAGAAGGTTCAACAACTATAATATATATATACGTAAAAAATATTACTATGTATAAATAATGTAATTTTTTACCGAAAAGGTCGGATGAACCCCCCCAGCCCCAGTTTGGCTCCTCCCTTGGCGGTGAATTATGAACTTCTTGAGACATAACGTTTTGAAACTAAACTTTTATCTCTGTAATTATAAGTTTCATAGGAACTAAAGTATAGTTTTTTTTTTTTTTTTTTTTTAAATATAGCTTGTGGGTTCTAGTGAACTTATGTTGCTAACACCATAAGTTCAATAGAAATTAGAAAGCATGATTTATATATTATATTATGGTACGAAAATATAAACTTCTGTCTAGCAATTCTTTTGATGGAAAAAATAAATTAAAACTACTAATTTGAGTGGGAAAAAAAAATCACATCAAAATAAAAGCATTCATGCAAATGACTCATTGACAAAGCCACAACAATCCACAAGTACACAAAGGGTTCGAAAGGCCAACAATGAAATTTTTGGGCCGCCTGATGAATAACTTTGAAGCCCAAAAGAAAAAATTCCATGTTTGAGTGTTTGACCAAAACTATTTATTGCCTTAGCTTAATGTAGACATATTACGCGTTTGTCAGTTACATAGTACTTTTTTGGACGGACAATTATTTAGGTATAATACTTATTAAAAAAGAATTATTATTTCCATCTATTTTTATCTGTCATATTATGTTTTTTAAAAGTCGATTGATATATTAAAGAGTTAAATTAGATTATAATAATTTAATATTTTAAATAAAAAATATAGATATTCAAAAACTATACGAAAGATACTACTCCATCCGTCTCATTGTATGTGAGCTAGTTTGACTTGACATAAAATTTATGAAAAAAAAGAAGACTTTTAAAACTTGTTGTCTTAAATGGATGATATATATTTACGTGGCTGTAAATCATTTCATTAAGAGTAAAATAAATATTTTATGGTTAAATTATTACTCCCTCCGTTTAAACAAGAATGACCTGATTTGACTTGGCACGGAGTTTAAGAGTATAAAGAAGACTTTTGTATCTTGTGGTTCTAAATTAAAGTTAGGTTAAATGTACAAAATTGTCCTTTGATCTTGTGGCCTTAAACATGCCACGTGGAAAGCTGAAATTAATGTTACCAAAATTAGAAAGAGGTCATTCTTTTTAAAACAGACTAAAAATAAAAGGAGGTCATTCTTTTTGATATGGAGGGAGTACTTAATATAGAAATGTGTCATTCTTATTGAGACAAACTAAAAAGAAAAGTAAGTAACATAAATTGAAATAAATAGGTATAATATAATTTTTTATATATTAATATGATGAATCTTTTTTATAAAAGGTTAATCAAAATTTTTATAGTTTAACTCTAAATTTTTTTTTTATAAAACTCGTAAATTTCAAAAAAAACAACAACACATGTCTCTGAACATATTACAAAGCAATATAAATGATATAAATGTTTTCTTTTTTAGGTTCGATTGTGTTTAATGTTTTTCGTTTCATATGAAACTAAATCAAATATTATGATAAATTTCTTATTTTTAATATTAAATTAAACAAAAGTAAATAAGAAAACAATTTATCTGATAAGTTTAATTGATTTTTCGGTCAGGTGCAGGTTTCCTATGAACCGTGTCCCAACCATCAGGGTAGCGTACAACTCACAAAGCAAAAGGTACTACACTAAAGCGCTGTCGATAAAAGACTGTCCCATTTCCAATTTAAATCACCCCTTTAATCTTCTGATATATAAACATAAACAGTAAATCAAAAAACTCCAAATCTTCACTTTCTTTGTAGAATTCATTGATCAAGATCTGAAATTGTGATCTGAAGAAAACGCACAAAAGTTTCAGAGTGAGTGAGAGAAGTAAAATGGCGATGGCGAGGGTAAGCTCTGGCCTCGCGTATCCGGAGCGATTCTATGCAGCGGCATCTTATGCTGGGTTTGATGGATCTTCCGACTCCTCTACAAAAGGTGTCAGCTCCAAATTCTCAAACGACGCTGCTCTTCTACTATATGCCCTCTATCAGCAGGTTCTCAACATTTTTCTGTCGGTTTCATTTACTTCTTATGTTCTACGCATTCATGATTTCATTTATGTACTTTGAGTTCTTCAAATGGCTTGATCTAGTGCTGCATTATGTGAATTGCACTTGTGATTTTCATTTGTAATGTTATGAACGTCTGATTTGTTGATAATTCAATTGGAAAGCGTGTTTGGAATATTGTTTTGGTTGAAATTCATGTAGATATAGATGGTTCATGTTAAAATCACATCAAACATAGGCATTGCATGTATGCATGTAAATATAAAGAAGACTGTATAGGAGTTAACATTGCCGAAACCGTGGAAATTGGAAGGCTGAGTTGAATGCTTTTGTTGTTTATAATTATTTAGTGGAATGCAAAACTCTAGCTTGTTTTGTAAGGTGTGATTTTTGTTTGACGTTCTAATTGCAGGCAACTGTCGGACCCTGTAAGATGCCTAAGCCTAGAAGTTGGAGTCCAGTAGAACAAAGTAAATGGACAAGGTTTGTTTTTCTTTCTTTTTTTCCTTTACAATTTGCATATCTAAGCCTGAAAATGTTATTCTAGGATAAGAATAGATGCTTGTTGTTCTTTATCTTTTTTGTAAAACCTGTAGTTGATTTATAATTAAACTTGAGAAGATGGTTCTTGGGTGACCTTGTCAGTGAAGAAACAAAAACTGATTAGACAGTTTATTCTCTGCAATCTGTCTGCTAATGAATAAATTGTTACGATTAGTGTATTTTAAAGAATCGGTGCAAAGACTTAAATAATACTATATTAGAGAGAGTGAGAGAGAGAGATGTCTTAATTCAATTTATATAGTTACGAGTGCAAAAGAGGGGATATGTGTTGAAGCCCTTTCTTCTATATGTGGACCCTATTGCTGAAGTACTTATGAGTTGCATTGGTTACCGTCAGTCATGGCTGATTAACACGTCCAGATGACTACTTATGAGTTGCATCGGTTACCGTCAGCCATGGCTGATTAACACGTTCAGATGACTGAAGTTCAGTGCTAATGGGGCTTGACGATTGGAATGATCTAATTACTGACTGAACCATTGTTGGTCAAACTGATGAGATAAATGGAAACTGACCACTACAATGAGAATGAAACGAATGATGGTAATGATTTTGTGAAATTTGTGAAATAATGACAAGGACCATGCGGCTTTTAAGCAAAAAGAGAAAAGCGAAGCCCATGCTTCCTCGAGGTGAGCCACACAATTCACCAGATTTACAAAAATTATGACATATGAATTTTCTCGACTGCTACTAAAAGCACTAATTTAAACATCACGAACGTACTGATGATCATATTAATATGACCATATTTAAATTAAAGGTAGGCATAAGAAGTATTGGAAAGAGGTGATTAGACATGACATGCACAACTTCAGCTTACCAAGTACATGACTCTAGATATGAGGATATGGAAGTCGAGGGTTAAGATGGAAAGTTAGTTGGTAGTCGAGCGTCGTCTAGTTTTCCTTTTCAGTATTGTTATTATTACTCTCCACTGTCATATATTTTTAATTACTTGCTGTTTCCTTTGATTCGGTTACCATATTATCTATTGTAGTCAGTGTTCCCTTCTCCTTTATTTTTAGCATACCTTCCTTACTGCTGTATTTCCTTTCCATACTTGTTTCTGATATGCTTTAGTTGGGCTGAGGGTCTATCGGAAACAACCTCTCTACCTTCACAAGGTAGGGGAAAGGCTGCATACCCAACTCCCCCACCTCCTCACATAACCCATTTGTGGGATTACACTGGGTTTTCTGTTGTTAAAATCAAAATCAATTTTTGACTTTCAATTAATTAACCAAGGAAAACAAGAAAAAGAAGTAGACGAAGGAACAAGAAAAAGGAAGAAAAAAACTTCGTCAAAAAAAAAAAAAAAAGAGGAAGAAAAGAAATAGAAGTTGTAGAAAAACACTCGGCGATTTCTTTCCATCTGTTTGGTGGACAAAGTTACTTGGTACTTGTGCTAGTGGTAGATAGCAGGTATGCTATGTAATTGATCGAGGTACCTTTGGGACAACAATTATTAAAAAAATGAAGTTGCAACAAATCTCAAGAAGAAGAAAGAAGAATACATGAAAACAAAGAGAATGCTTAAACATTGCGGGGTCGTTTGGTAGAGTGTATTAATATAATGCAAAATAAAGTGTATTAGTTATGCTTGCATTAGCAATGCATGGATTAGTTATGCTTGCATTAATTATACATAGATTATATTTATGCATTGTTTGGTTTGATGCATTAAAAATAGAATGCATTGCATTAAAAAAATTATTTACAAAGATACCCTTCACTATCATGGTGGAAAAGATATAAAAAAGATATTGAGGGGCAATTGGGTCTTTAATTGAGTTAATGCATGCATTAAAAGCATTGCATTGCTAATACCTAGCAATCGATGGTATTAGCAGTACACGCCTTAATGCACATTAGAGTGTATAACAATAATGGTACTAGTAATACACAAGGCATTAGCATGCATTATTTTTTTTAATACACTACCAAACGACCCCTACCTCTACTCAAATAGCCTTTTATTTCCTCCTCCTTTTCATCCTTTAAGGCGATTGCGTTGAATGTTACTTATTTCTTCTGTTGGCTTAGCTAGTTAGCTAGAAGTTGAGTGATAATCTATGTGCCACCTTTGATTTATTGATCTCTCATTCGTTCTCTTCTTTAATTTGATCTTTTGTTTTACATATGATCTTAGAGGTCAGTGCAGATCAGTTCTTTCCTACCTTACTATACTAAGTATTCCCATATCAGTGATGTGGCTTGAGCTGTGTACTAAAAGTTTCTTTTGTATTTGTGAAGCTGGAATGGGCTTGGAAACATGGCTTCCACAGAGGCAATGCGTCTTTTTGTGAAAATATTGGAGGTTTGTGTAGATCTTTTTCTTCCCAACTCTCGATAACTTAGGAGTATGAACTAAATACGTTAACATGTTTTGGTAGGAGGAAGATCCAGGATGGTATTCAAGGGCTTCAAACTTTGTTTCAGAGCCTGCAGTACAGGGTGAAAAGAATGTGAGTGTATGTTAGTTTATACGGTTCTCTTCTTAAGCCACTTTTTTGTAGTTGTTTCGTGCATCTGGACCTTTTTTTATTTGATGTCCCCAACTTCTTCTTTCGTGCAGAATGAGACGATGACGGAGCCAGTTACTGAAAATGGAAATGTTCTTCCTGAGATAAAAACTATTCCTGCTGAAAATGGAAGCTTGTCAGAACCTCAGGATAAAGATGTTGTATCAGAAGGCTCTGGTGCAGTTGGTGTGTATGACCAATGGGTTTCACCTCCTATATCTGGTCCACGGCCAAAATCTCGATACGAGGTAGTATTTGTTTTGCACTCTTTGGTTTTAAATTTAATTTTAATTCTCTTAAACTCCCTTCCTCAAATTCTTCATCTCCTTTCACAGCATGGGGCAGCCGTTATTGATGATAAGATGTATATATTTGGAGGGAACCACAATGGACGCTACCTTAGTGATCTACAGGTGGGTGAACTGTCTGCCCAAGGTGGTCTTTGATATCTCTAGGAGATCAGTGATGATTTCTTGATCATCAGTTATCAAGTTTATCTCGTGAATCAGCAAATTTTCTATATTCTGGCTAAGAACTTTTGGTGGTTCTGCTTGTAAGCTTGTTGTTAGTCTTAAAACTGTAGATGTTTGCATTTTTATATCTTATTCTATTCTGTGATTCCGTCTTTCCTGATAAAAACGAGCTTTTCTTCTTTGGTAGCTGGGTACTTGAATTCTCTAATAAGGTTTGAGGGTCATTTCAGGCTTTGGATTTGAGAAGTTGGACATGGTCGAAAGTAGAGGTTAAAACATCTGGTGAGGCTTCTCAAGCGCCCGTAGCTCCCTTTGCTGGTCACTCCCTGGTTAGTACAGATATTGGTTTAATAGAATGGTGGTCACACTCATTATGCTCTGTATTTGCGCAAGGATTCAGCTCATTTAACTTTGAAATTTCTCTTAGCTCATCAAGTTGCATTCTCTCTCTCTCTCTCTCTCTTTTTGCTTTTCCTTTTTTATTTGGAGTTTTCTTTTTGTGTTTCATAGATACCATGGGGAGGAAATAAGCTCATTTCAAATGGTGGACATACAAAAGATCCTTCTGAAACTATGCAAGGTTCGTTCATTTTGTTTAAGATTGGTTTCATTTGCTTTGACATTGTATAAGAGCAGTGTATGCCATGATATTTAGTGGCAAGTTATATACTAACAGCCTAAAAGTTGATCTGAAGTCTGATCCTACCAGGAAGACATGCTAATTGGTCAGTTGGCAATATTCACTGTGATTGTCTGCATTCTCTTTTCTTGGCGATAGCGAACTTACTGCAGAAATGAAGCAATTTTTTTGTGCTTATACTTTGCTAATTTAGGTTGCTTGTTTGAGTTTCTCATTTACCCCACAAATTATATCCTCTGAATTCTTTGCTGGACCTCTGAGAGAAAATTGCTCCTCCCTCTCTCCATCCTTTTCTTTATTTAATTTTTTTTTGGAATGCTGCGCTTCGTAAATCAGTTCTGTGATGCAAGATGCACCCCCCTAAGCCCCTCATTTTTGTTTAACTTGTAGGAAGTGGAAAATGTCTTATGTAATTTTATATCGGAGATTGTCTCTGTGACTCTGTAAAAGTTGCCTGTACTTAGATGGTCTAGAAGCACAGCAGCTAACTTTTTTTTGATAAAGGTAACATGATTTCATTTATCACATACCACAGAGGTACTTAAAATACAAAAAACACAGCAAAGCTGCTACATTCTCAGAGCCTCAACAAACTCCAAGTACTGAGAAATGTTATCTACCATGCCTCTACTATACCAAAAGAATAAATTCTGAAGACATCTATTTCTTACAAAAGACATGACTTTTTTTATTTTCAAAACATCTCTTATTCCTTTCTAACTAGATTATCCAAAAGATGCAAACAGGGACAGTATGCCAGATTATCTTTAAGTTTTTACCGACTTTCCGATTCTAACATACCAACAAGCCTCTCACATTTTATGGCATCACCCAGTTTACGCCACTGGTTAGAAGTACTACAGCTAACTATTCTCCAACTAGTTGTCATCTGCTATATGAAGCCTCTGTATCTGTTCTACTGATCTGTTAGAGCCCATTTCATTCCAATATCACTAATTGGGAGTTCTTTAAGACGAGAGATTTTCTGTAACCAGGTTCTAACGTAAGTGTAACATCCACTAAGTCTTTTCCAACTAGTTGGTTACTTGGTTTTGCCTATATGGATTATTTGCTTCATCATTTTCTGCTTTTGGTGCAGGGATCCTTAGAAATTGTATGTCTTTTGAGACAACTTTTCTCCCTGGGAGTTTAGGTGTATGTCATTTCATGTTACCACTTCCTATGATTATAGTTTTGCAACTATTGGCTGGTGCATTTGGAAGTCTACATCTTACATGACAGATTCTCTAAGGCAGCTTCTCTTATTTTATCTGCTGTGTAGACTTTGCATCCTCAGTCATATGTGATTAATTTTAATTTTTTATGGCTTAGTGTCCATATTAGCATGCACATTTTACGAGAGCCCTGAAAAGGTGCAATATTCATTTTACTGTAGCATTGCTTTCACAGTTGTCCTGTGGAACTTGCTTTCCACTTTGGTATCTTCCTATCACATAGCACTCGTAGCACTTCTCCATCTGTTCTATTTGGTAGCATGTTAGTTGACTTCAAATCATTCAATAGATCAGGTTTTCATCTTGGTGTTTGTGTTGGTCTTGCTTTATGACTTTCTTCTTAACAAATCTTAATTGCTGGTGGTGATTAGAGAAATATTGCTATCAACAGATAACCATCTATTTTTTAGAATCTTATTCACTTGAATATTTTTTGTGCTTAATTTATGCTCCATTCATTTGCCAGTTAAGGTATTTGATCTGCAAACACATACTTGGTCAAACTTGAAGACTTATGGAAAGCCGCCGGTATGTCTGTTTATGCCATAACTCTTTGCCCTTTGAGTTCTTTAAGTTTCATGACATCCTTGCTTCAGATTTTGGTAATGACTTCTTTTAGATGTTTCCCATCTAAAGTGCTGTTTTCTTCATTACATTCAGTTATAAGATTTGATTTCCTTCAGGATTTCCATTTTCATGGTTTCTTTTGTCATTTTCGCACTTTCCTGTGTTTGGTTCTATGGTGGAGCGTAAAGGGGGGAGGGGGTTCAGGAGAGAGAACTTAACTAGTCTACGTTCCAAATGAAGTATTGATGTTTTGGTTAAAGTTGTTTGGTAGGTTGGAAGGTAAGTAAATGTGATACACTTACTCTTGCTTTAGAAGGATGGGAAAATTGAAGACAACTCTCCAATTTTACTTCATTTTATCAAACACTAAGTTGCTTGGACTCTTCACTTTTGGTGCCGCACCAGTACCGGCATGACGTGGGGGTGTCAACCAATTTTGGGTACTTTGACAAAAACTGTCGGAGAAATTCAGGACAGATAAAAACAAAAGCTGAAGTGAAATTGAAATTGAAGAAAATGGAATACCTTGTATATATAAATTTCTATGTAGTCCTTTTCCTTTTATCTCTGTTTGGATTCTCCTCTTGATCAACGTTTTCTCCTCATAGTACCTTGTAAATTTCCATATAATGTCTCATAATTTCCCTTTTTCAACCCAACTAACATAGCATGGGATTAACATGTAATTGGTCGTCTTTGGTCTTATCCATTTTAAACTTAAGTGTAAATGAAAGAAGCACACTAATTATTTTGTATTTTCCGTTTGACGAAAAAATAAAATTTCCTTTTGCTTTTGCAGTTATCGCGTGGAGGTCATTCAGTTACCCCTACGGGAACAAGCTTAGTCATATTTGGAGGCCAAGATGCAAATCGATCTCTTTTGAACGATCTTCACATTCTAGACTTGGAAACCATGACCTGGGATGAAATGGACACATTGTAAGATTCTTTTAGGAAGTTTAAGCATCTTTGTTTTCCCCTTCGTATTTTCTTGCTTGCCTGTTGAAGGACAAACAAGTTTGTCTCCATCTGTGTGTCTGTCACAAGCTTATGCTTTTCACAAGAGATAACCTTGTCAGGCTAGCTTGCTACTAATGTTTGTGTGTGTAGGTAAATATCCCAAGGTCAACAGTGTGGTAATTAAAAGAAAAATAGTCTATGTATAATATTCTCTATATCTTCTCTTTGAAAGCTTATCTCCACAAGCGCTTAGCAGCAATATACCTTTATCAACATGCAATAATCCTAGTGGTCTTACCATTTCATAAAATGTAGACTCCTTATTCATTCACCTAGCTCTTTTTTGGTAGGGGGGTGGCTCCTTCTCCAAGGTCCGACCATGCTGCCGCAGTACATGCTGAGCGATACCTTCTCATTTTTGGCGGGGGCTCTCATGCTACTTGCTTCAATGATCTGCATGTCCTTGATTTACAAACTGTGAGACAGTGCATTCAGTTTTTAGCTGTTGCAAAACTGCTCAAGTACGATTCTTTATTATAACGGGTGATTTCTATATATTCTACTTATGTAGATGGAGTGGTCAACGCCTACTCAACAGGGTGAAATACCAAGTCCACGTGCTGGCCATGCTGGTGTGACAGTTGGAGAGAATTGGTTTATTACTGGTGGAGGCAACAATAAGAGTGGTATGCATTTGTCCTCTTAACAATTTGCCCGGGATCACAACAATTCTAACTTCCAAGTTTCTATTCTTGAGAATAGTAAATTGCAAGCTCCTCTAAGTGCATGTTGTGACATTTGCATGAACAAAACCTCCTCAGTGTTGTTTATATTAGGATCTTGTACTTTTCCCTTTTTTTCCTTCCAGGTCTTATTTACCTTTTTTAGAACTTTAGAAGTCACTGCTTAAATACTGACATTATGCCTTGTAATGAAGAATCAAGACAGAACCTCTTTGTCATAACATTTGAAGGCCTTAATCTTATAAGAGATGATGATATAACCAGTCTTTTTTTTTTTTTTTTTGTGAAGGGTGGGGGGCGCGAAAGAGTAATCATTCAATCAGATAAATTCCTTCTTTATGGGTCTGGGTGTAGTTTCAGATCGTCTCATGAATCCCTTTTAGCAATTGTGCTATCTATACTGTTGCAATGTACTTCTGATAGTGTGAAGTGGGCCTGCGTTGTTGGAGAACTGCAAATCAAGTGGTTCCAATCATTCCTAATTTCCATCTTAAAATATGTTTCATCTATGCTCACCTTCACATTTTTTTTTCGTTGTGTGATTCTTCCCTTTTAAAATTCTCTCCCAGGAGAAGATAGAAATGGCTAACTGTGCAACCCTTTTATACAAAGGAAGCGAATTTTAGTTCCAAAACACATAAAATGTCCATTGAACCTGATTCATGGTAGCATTGGGCTTTTTTAATGCTATGAAAGGTAGCAAATCAGATTCAACTGGACTTTTTTGGTTATTCTTCTTGGTCTGTATAGGAAGTAGTTTGGTCTTTGTATGACAGGAACTTTAGTCAGTGAGGAAGTCATTTTAGTTTCTTGGTTCTGATTATTGGTGAACCTGGAGAAACTATGCTTATCCAATAGGACATAATTGGTCATTACACGATGTAGGCAATTCCGTGAATCACTTTATTGTTGCTTCAAAATTGTTAATTTTTGTTAACCAGTACCAAACTTCATGTATTTATGTTATTTTCCCACTCTCTTGTACTTACTACAGGGGTGTCTGAAACTGTTGTCCTCAACATGTCTACACTGGGTTGGTCCACCGTAACAACTGTTCAAGGGCGTGTTCCTCTTGCTAGTGAGGTATTTAATGTTCTGACTAGTGTTTGGACTTTTAAATCATTTACTATTTTATTTTTTTCTAATTAAGCATTTGGTGGTTAGGTTACAAAGCCTACTTTTGTTCTATTATAGTGATGGTATACTAAGCTATCTTGATTGGACTATCCTAATTTGAGCTTCATGTCTGTAATATTGATATGGTGCATGTAGCTTTTCGTCGTACTTTTTTCTCTTCAATATTTGCCTTAGTTTCTGCTCTGGAGGTGTGGTCAATACTCTGATCTAATCTGCAATATGTATCAATGTGACTTGAGGTAGTGGAGTTCGACTTGCAGAAGATTATCCATCAGACTTCATGAGCAGTTGTATTGTCTGATCTCCTTCATCCCTGATATTCTATGGGTGCTAAAGATAAGTTTGACTAAAATCCAAATTGACCATAGTATCAAGATAGCTCACTCTTAAGTGTTACCAGCTTACACCTAAACGGCCAAATGACTTGGTTACTAGATTTCGTTGTTGGATACAAAATTAAACAACACTGAAAATTGTTAGAGCTTAGAACTCTTGATGAACTAGAGCAAAACTTGTTTGGTGTTCTTTATTACTGTATGGACACTCATCACATGAGACTGAAATGTATACTTCAAACTTGAGATTGTATGGATTTATCATTAATAGATAACGGCATGTTAGTTTTGAGCATTTGCGGAGTTTGATAGTTTGTTTCTGTATATCTGAATGTTAAAATCTTATTAAATTGTGCATTATAATTTATAACAATTCTTGTGTCAACAGGGCTTGAGTTTGGTGTTGTGTTCATATAATGGTGAAGACATCCTAGTTTCTTTTGGAGGATACAATGGGCGGTATAGTAATGAGGTGAGGTTGCTAATAATTCTTCTTTTCTGGTACAGATGAACTTTCTTCTCACCTTTCCACTCTCAGATCAGACCTTATATGGCAGCTTGTGGGTTGCTTGGTTTCTTTATCCCTGTTATGACTACTTAATATCTTTGTTGTGGCTTTGCTTTATTCTTTATAAGGTCAATGTACTGAAACCGAGCCACAGATCAACTTTGCAATCTATGGAGACTCCTGTACCTGATAGTGTTTCAGCAATGCAAAATGCTACTAATGCCACGAGGGATTTGGAGTCAGATGTTGCAACAGTCCAAGAAGGAAAAATCAGGGAAATTGTGGTGGACAACATTGAATCTGAACCAATGGTATTATGATATATCAAATCTGTTATCTTGCATTAATTGTTAATGATATGGATGTGAGTTTGGTTGCCTGGCTTTAGAAAAAAGAATTTCAGTTTAGTTTGGTTAACCTCTTTTATACACAGCTGGTATGTTGGTCTATAAAGCTGGAGTTTGAAGTCCAGATATGATTTGTACTCTGATTAGAAAATAACTATGCATGCCTTAATCTAGTAGGTGAAAGGATGTGCTTTTCAAGCAATGAACTCCACTGAAGTGCTCAGCTCTGATTGATTGAATCCCTTCAAAGAGATATAACCCATTGCACCGACTCTTATCTAATTAGAATGCAATGACTATGTAATTTTGGATATGTAGCTTGGGTTTGGACAGGTACACAGACATGAGTCCAAGTCTAGAAAACTGATGAGTTTTACAACTCTAGCAAACTGATGAGTTTTATAAGTACACATGCATGTACTTAATGCTATTGATATGGGATCAAAATTTCTCCCTTCTCTTGTTGCAACTGATAATCCACTACATTGTCACGTTCTTTTTTATATCAGTCACAATACTTGTTCTGTATGATCATACTCTTCTCTGCTATCATTTTGTTTCTTTTTCCTCGTCTTTCCCCTGAGACTTGTTCCTATGTCTCATCTTGCAGGTGAACAAAGTTGAAGAAACTAGTGAACGACTTTTAACTGCCCTCAAAGCTGAGAAGGAAGACTTAGAGTCATCTCTCAGCAAAGAGAAATTGCAAACGCTTCAGCTGAAGCAAGACTTGACTGATGCTGAGGCTCGCAATACAGATCTTTATAAGGTAATACTCCTTCAGTTTGATAAGTCTGCTTCTTAGAGTGTTGGCAAATACTTAGGCAGTTTTAACTTCTTTCTAATTTGATGGAACTTGGGCTTACATTTTTCATCTTGGTTTTCTTCTTTCTACTAGTATCTTTTGCACTTTAATAATGCTTAGTGAGTTATTAGGCTACTTGTAATTTATGGTTCCCTTGCGCAAAAAAGTGAATTTGTCTGGAACTCTGGAACTGTTCTTCCAAGGCACCTTTTCATGTTTCATCTGTCTGTATTCCATTTTCCATTGTAGTTCCTGGTGTATCTAGATTAAAGCAATTACTAATTTTCACTGTTACCGCTGAAGAATGATTGAGTCACTCCCCTTTTTTTTCTTCGGTTTCTTAGTCATAATAAAAGCAATATCAATTAATGTGCTGAACTAGTGTCAAAACATTTGGTGATCGGGAAAAATATCTGGCATTATGCATCCTTTTTGTGATTTGTTGTTTCATGTGCAATGGTCTCTTTCTTCTTCCAGTAGAGGTCCTTAATTTGCTTCCCGGCAATAGGGACACGACTGGGCATGATCCAACAGTAACATTCAGTTTCAATTATGATTCTCTTAATTATGCAGGAGCTCCAATCTGTACGTGGTCAACTTGCTTCTGAACAATCCAGATGTTTCAAACTAGAGGTATGGAATAGTTAAATTTATTACAACGTATTAAAGAAAACTACACTTCTTTTTAAAATCCTTTTCTGGTGGGTGAGTGGGAGTTTTCCTGACTGACTCTTTTATACTGGAGAATTCCAAAGCTGAGAATATTATGAGATGTTGTAACTAAATGATTAAGATATACCATATATTCTTAGCATATGTCTCCCCACTGTACACCCACACTTAGTCATGATACATGCATATTGCAGATTTAGAACCTTGGAGTAAGACAATAGTTACCTAGCTGTAGTTGCTAGAATTACTCAGGCATGTGGTTTTTCTTTCATAATTAAAATGGGGAGTAACCATGTTTAAGCTATTTCAACAGGTTGATGTTGCGGAGCTAAGACAAAAGCTACAGACTCTGGAAAGCTTAAAGAAAGAACTTGAGCTACTCCAACGACAAAAGGCTGCATCAGAGCAAGCCTTAAATGAGAAGCGAAGGCAGAGCTCTGGTGGAGTATGGGGATGGATTGCTGGAACTCCTCCTAATCAACAAGATGACGCTTGATGCAATAAGTTTGATAATAGAAAACCAGTTTTCGTTGATAATTTTTTATTAAAAATATTTTTATTTTGTTAATTGTTCTTTTCACAGATAGAATAAGATATGGAGTCGAGAATTCTTTTAGGGTGGAGGGAAGTAATGTCTTTTGTATCAGGGCAGGCGGGACTTTTGTTGTATTATTATGAGTGGCTACTAGTGCTACTTATTTTTTGATCGAGTATTCACCAGAACTATCCTCAGAAAGAGAGTTAAATGGTAACAAAGTATAGGACGACTTGTTATGGGGTTTTCAGGTATTTGTGGATTTTTGTAATGCATTTCGTCTTACTGTATTTGTCTCGTGGAAAAGATAGAGTTATTCATAGAATGTAGTATGAATTGTAATACTTTTTTAGCCTATGGTTGCATTCAGTTACTTCTTGTTTAAACTGTCATCCTTGGAATATTGACAGAAAAGTTAATGGGCAATGGATAAAATTGCTAGCTTTAAAGAAACTGTTGGTTAGACTTCAGTTCAAGTTAAACAGTTCAACGCATTTTAAGTGTAAAAACTATTCCTATAAATAACTAATTTCGTATTTAGATAAAAACGTGGAGATTGATAGTAATAAATAGTTGGCTTTTGGAAAAGGATAGGGGAGTGTAAGACATAAAACATAACTTAATTTTTTTCCGTCACGTTATAGATCTTACAAAATAAAGTTTAAAAAAGGCAGAAGTTTTGAGTGATACATTTATGAATTTTCATTAACTTTCACTTTTACTAAATACTTAGAGAAAGATTGCCTATAAGTTAGTTACCTCTTTTAACGTGTTACTTTATGATGTGGCACATTACTTGCTATGTCTATTTCTCAGGATGTTGTATTTGGATGATGGAGAGGAGATAATTAATGTATAATGAGAAGTCATTTCTTTTTAATGTATGATGAACTTGTATTCTTTATGAATACATTCTCAAAATATTCTGACAAACATGAATTTATATATTTTTCCCTACCAAACACACCCTCAATGCTTTTTTTTTTTGGGTTAAGCACCCTCTATGTTTCTAAACTTGAGCATCAAACATTAAATGCTAGATTTTTTACTCTAAAACATGTGTTATTTATAGTTTTCTCTATTTGAGCGCATACTTGGGGTCATGTATAAAAGTTTTACAAAGTAACTTATTTTAATATCATCTACTCATTTTTATCTTTTAAAATATATTTTGTATACTTTAATTTCAAATATACATTATCATATGTGTATGACCTTCGAATATAAATATATTTAGATAAAATGATATATGATGAAACTTTCAGTCCCATATGGTTAAAATTCAAATAAAAATGATTAGAACTATAGCCTAACTTTAGTCACAATCAATCTGAAATAATTTATGTATATAAAAGAATTAAAAAATAAACCCAAATAATTAGATAATAGGGTACCCGTATACTTCGCCCTAGCCTCTTTTGGCTCATAATTTTATTTTTAAGTTTTCGACTAGTTTAATCTTCAGAATTCGGATTAATCGTTTTTTGTTTTTTTTCGACAGTTTAACCAAAAAATTATGCACAGTTAAATCATTTGTACGTGGCGTAAAAAAAGAGCCATTATAACACGTGGTGTCTTCCATTTAGGGCCTTAAACAGGTTAAAGCCCATGGGCGGAAACTAATAAGCTCGATTCTCTCTCACGCATCTACAATTCTACATTTGTCTTTTGTTCTCTCACAGGGTTTGTACCGTAATATCCAGAATTCTCACTGTATCCGTGAATTTGCTGCATTTTCCTGGGGAATTCATCGGTGTTCTTCCTCCTGAAGGTTCATTTTGAAGTCGTATGGAAACGGAGTTTTAGCTCCAGGAGATGATTTCTGTGATGAGCAACAGATTCGAAGCAAATCGAAGTAACGATTCAGTAGAAGAGACGCAAGTTAGGGTTTCCAGGAGGACCCCCGCAGATGATTCTGAACAAGCGAGGGTTTCTATGGACGGAAAGGATTCTAGGGTTTCGAATTCCCAAACGGAGGATTCTAGGGTTTTGGAATCCGAAACTGAGGGAAATCAAACTAGGGTTAAGGAAATAAAAGACGAAGAAGGTGGTAGTTCGGTGAAGTCAGGTCGTATGAAGTTGGAGCAGAAAGGAAAGACAGCATTGGTTTCTAGTAAAACTGATGCGAGGAAGGGAAAATTGGAGCCTTATGTTTCTGAGTACGATTTAATGCTCTCTAAGTTTGATGAATTTGCAGGAAATGTGAAATGTTGGTCAGTTGGTTATGGGTTTGAAATGGGTGATATGGTGTGGGGAAAGGTGAAGTCACACCCTTGGTGGCCGGGTCACATTTTCAGTGAAGCGTTCGCTACTCCTTCTGTGCGAAGGAGTAAAAGGGAGGGTCACATTTTGGTTGCTTTTTATGGTGATAGCAGCTACGGCTGGTTCGATCCAGATGAGCTTGTACATTTTGAACCAACTTATGCGGAGAAGTCTATGCAAACTAATGTGAAGAACTTTATAAAAGCAGTGGAGGAAGGAGTCGATGAAGTGAGCCGTAGGAGTGCTTTAGGTTTGGTTTGTTATTGTAGGAAGATATATAGACTTCGTGCTGTGTCAATTAATGGGTTCTTTGCTGTAGATTTTAGTGATCTTGAGAGGAATTGTACTTACTCTGCTAGTCAAATTAAGAAGGCTAGGGAAAGCTTTAAACCCAAAGAGACTAGGGGTTATGTGAATAAGTTGGCATTGAAGCCTAGGAGAAAAGTGCATGCGGATCTTAACCTTGTTAAGAAGAAGGCAACCGCGTTGGCTTATAGGAAGGCTGTTTTTGAGGAAGATGATCCTACCTATGCAGAAGCTTTTGGTGTTATTCCTTCTAAACAAGCACAAGAAGTGGCTCAGCCATTTAGACAACCCTCTTCAAGAGGTATTATGTTTCCTCCCTTTGTTTTATTCAATGCTCTCCTATCAAAACCCCAAAAAATAACCTTGCAAATCTTTTGCCTTGTTAGTGTTTACTTAATTTTTGAGTACTATGTAGCTCATTATTGGGGATGATACACCTAGAACACTAAAGTTGAAGGGATTGCAATGTTTGAACTTGTTTGTTTCAAGTTATTTGAATAGAAACTACTTTGTTGGATTGTGTAACTAGGTATTGGTATTGATGTCATGTTGCAGTGCCGCTTAAGGCCATCAACATTGGCACATTACAAATTTGGTGAAGATTGAGTGATTAGGATATTAGGCGGAAAGTGTAAAGAACTTTCCCCTTTTATATATCCAATCTACTTTTCTAGCCACCCCCAAGATATTGTGGGGTGTTTAAATATTAAGTTGGTCAATGTACCAATGTCCCCCTTAAGCATGAGATTTCGCTTTTGGTTATGCTCAATAAGGATGAACCACCCTTAATCTAATGGAATCGGAAGAAAGGGAAGGAAAGAAAACTTGAGATGAGTTGCACATTAGTGCATAATAATTTGTCTTATAGAAGTTACGCGATTAAAGACATAACTGGTTGCATAATAGGTTATGCTCAACATTAATGTTGTTAGCTCCCGCTATTGTTATAGTGGGACACGTGAACTAGAGCCTAAAGGCGAATTCAACTGTTTGGATATCTTCAACTATATAATAACTAATGGTTGTATTATGGGTTTTTTACTGTATGTGAAAGGGGTTGTTTGGTAGGATGCGTTAGAAAAATAGTAAATCATTAACTTTGTGTATTATTAATACCATGTTTGGTTATTTTTTTCAGTCCATGTGTAACTAATAACTAATGTAAGCATTAGTTATGCTATGTATAATTAATACATAGCAAAACATGGTTATAGCAATGTAACGATTTTTGATGCATGCATTAGCATGGTTAGAGACAACATTGTCCCTAAAAGAATCTCCACACCTTCACCACCGTATTATAAGGTGGTGGGTGTTTTTGTGAACATATTTTTTTGTGTGGGGAAATTATGCAATACTTGTAATTTTAAATACAATAGAGTTAAAAGTGCATAAGACATAATCTCAGTATAACTAATGCATAACTAATGTAGTATTAGTAATGCGCCTTATTTTTAGTACTATTTTTATACACCGTATCAAACGACCCTAAATGTATAACTCTATCACCCATTCCATAAAAAACCAATTACAAAATAAGCTTCCATTCCTGCTAGCATGACTTAGGCCTCCTACCAAAACAACTAATTACATTTGTAAATGTTGAATGAAGAGACTACAGTTTGTTGCCTTGCCTTCTTTGATTAACTTAGGAAATATAATCTATATCAACTCCTTAATTTGTGTCACTACCTTCTCTTTATGTACACTTATATTAAATTTTTTCCAGTTTCTAGCTCTCGCTCTCCACGTATGGTAAAGTATCGCCCCACTTATAGCTGCAATGATTTCCTTTTGAAACTGTTTTTCTTTACCTTTATGCCCTCTAGTACCTGCTTGATTCCATTATTTATCGGTGTAACCCCGGTCCACTGCATCAATTCTTGCCACTCTTTTTTAGTCCAACTGCATTCTTTAAGTAAATGCACTGTGGTCTCTATAGTCTGCTCATCACAGAGCCATCAATCCCTATCTTCAACTGGAATATGTATGTAATCTCAATTTTCTCTCTTGAGTGTGTAGTTGACCTTGCACGGTAAACCACACTATGAATCTGTGCTTTGGTAGAGCCACAACAGTACAAACCAAGTCAACAATTTTCATGTGTGGCCTATGTCCTAATAATTTCAAATAACTTCTTGTGATAGAATATTTCTCACCTTGAGTCGATTTGTATCTATTTTGGCAGTACTATTCCTGCATTTGGTACTTAATTGCATTAAGCTTCCTCCAATGCTTGCTACAATTTATAGGTACCTTGTGATTCCATATAGAACTTTCATTCTTTAGATACACCATGTACCCATTTAAACCACAAAGCTTCCTTGTTCTCTATGGTTTGCCAAGTCAATTAGTCCACCGAAGCTACATTCCAAGTACTACTTTTCTTTATATTCAATCTACCTCTTCTTTTAGGATGACACACCTTATCCCATAAAACTAGTGCAACTTTCTTCTTATCTTTAGAACTACCCCACAAATAGCTCTTGAACTTCTTTTTGTTATCTCACACAAATTATCAGCTATTAGAATTAATGTGTTGGGTCATCTTTATTGTCCAAGTTAGTGTTTTGGAAGGTAAGGCGACAAGGACTTGCCTCATAAGTTCTAGCTCTCGCTCTCCACGTATGGTAAAGTATCGCCCCACTTATAGCTGCAATGATTTCCTTTTGAAACTGTTTTTCTTTACCTTTATGCCTTCTAGTACCTGCTTGATTCCATTATTTATTGGTGTAACCCCGGTCCACTGCGTCAATTCTTGCCACTCTTTTTTAGTCCAACTGCATTCTTTAAGTAAATGCACTATGGTCTCCATAGTCTGCTCATCACAGAGCCATCAATCCCTATCTTCAACTGGAATATGTATGTAATCTCAATTTTCTCTCTTGAGTGAGTAGTTGACCTTGCACGGTAAACCACACTATGAATCTGTGCTTTGGTAGAGCCACAACAGTACAAACTAAGTCAACAATTTTCATGTGTGGCCTATGTCCTAATAATTTCAAATAACTTCTTGTGATAGAATATTTCTCACCTTAAGTCGATTTGTATCTATTTTGGCAGTACCATTCCTGCATTTGGTACTTAATTGCATTAAGCTTCCTCCAATGCTTGCTACAATTTATAGGTACCTTGTGATTCCTTATAGAACTTTCATTCTTTAGATACACCATGTACCCATTTAAACCACAAAGCTTCCTTGTTCTCTATGGTTTGCCAAGTCAATTAGTCCACCGAAGCTACATTCCAAGTACTACTTTCCTTTATATTCAATCCACCTCTTCTTTTAGGATGACACACCTTATCCCATAAAACTAGTGCAACTTTCTTCTTATCTTTAGAACTACCCCACAAATAGCTCTTGAACTTCTTTTTGTTATCTCACACAAATTATTAGCTATTAGAATTAATGTGTTGGGTCATCTTTATTGTCCAAGTTAGTGTTTTGGAAGGTAAGGCGACAAGGATTTGCCTCATAAGTTCTAGCTCTCGCTCTCAACGTATGGTAAAGTATCGCCCCACTTATAGCTGCAATGATTTCCTTTTGAAACTGTTTTTCTTTACCTTTATGCCTTCTAGTACCTGCTTGATTCCATTATTTATCGGTGTAACCCCGGTCCACTGCATCAATTCTTGCCATTCTTTTTTAGTCCAACTGCATTCTTTAAGTAAATGCATTGTGGTCTCCATAGTCTGCTCATCACAGAGCCATCAATCCCTATCTTCAACTGGAATATGTATGTAATCTCAATTTTCTCTCTTGAGTGTGTAGTTGACCTTGCACGGTAAACCACACTATGAATCTGTGCTTTGGTAGAGCCACAACAGTACAAACCAAGTCAACAATTTTCATGTGTGGCCTATGTCCTAATAATTTCAAATAACTTCTTGTGATAGAATATTTCTCACCTTGAGTCGATTTGTATCTATCCTGGCAGTACTATTCCTGCATTTGGTACTTAATTGCATTAAGCTTCCTCCAGTGCTTGCTACAATTTATAGGTACCTTGTGATTCCATATAGAACTTTCATTCTTTAGATACACCATGTACCCATTTAAACCACAAAGCTTCCTCGTTCTCTATGGTTTGCCAAGTCAATTAGTCCACCGAAGCTACATTCCAAGTACTACTTTCCTTTATATTCAATCCACCTCTTCTTTTAGGATGACACACCTTATCCCATAAAACTAGTGCAACTTTCTTCTTATCTTTAGAACTACCCCACAAATAGCTCTTGAACTTCTTTTTGTTATCTCACACAAATTATTAGCTATTAGAATTAATGTGTTGGGTCATCTTTATTGTCCAAGTTAGTGTTTTGGAAGGTAAGGCGACAAGGACTTGCCTCATAAGGTAAAGCGCTTGCCTTTTTGAATTGATTCGCCAATAAATCCTAAAAATTAAATATGTAATTGTTTATATAAATAATTGAAATCTCAATAACAATAATATATTAGCAAATATTTTAATTCAAAGAACTAAGGAGTCAAAAGTTTTTTAGACAAGCAATACTAAATTACTTAAAGTGAAAATAAAGATTAAAGAAGCTAGAAAAAAGAATTTGCTAGTGCCCAATTACCAAACAAACTTACCTTTTGCAACTAAAGTCTAAAGACGGATCGAGAACCAAGTTGACTGAGAAAAGGTAAGGGGAGATAAAACCCTAAAATCACCAGCATCGTCTTTTCCTTCCTTTCTTTTTAAACCTGTGTCGCACCTATGTCGACATGACGTGAGTGTGGGATCTGTATTGGATGTGATCAACCAAATTTGCATACTTTGACCAAACTCAATAGAGAAATAAGGACAAAAATAGTGATTTTTGAAATCATATCTAGAGCTAGGGTGATTTAGGCATATGATTTTTTTAATTAAAAGATATTGTAATAAAAAATTAGCAGTCAGAAGGGGCTTAAGGATATTTACGGGCTAAAATTTATCATTACTATTGAATGTGTGGTGAACTAAATAACTTTATCATGTCCCCTTACATCACGTGCAATAGCCATGTTACTCGCACCAAACCAAAAAAAAAATTCGTGCATTCAATTTCATCCATATAGTCCATCATAGTTTAGGCATATTTTTGTAAAACTATAATGTAGATATATGATTTATTTTTAGATGTATTCCTACACTCGCATTCATACCTCGATCTGTATCCTTAATCTTTAAATATACATCACATACTATCAAATTTCTGGATCCACATATTTATTAGACATACACACTCAAGTTCGAGCAACTCAGTTTATTGTTTGGAGTTATTGTTTTGGAGTGGTCAAATCAAACTAACTTCGATTAACATTTGGTACAGACACAAGAAACCCATATAGAGCATAAAAAGAGATGTCTTTTGTGATGGTTTTGTCGTGTATGAACAAAAATTATCTCAAAGTGAAGTGTTAAAATTGAATGAGTTAAAAAGGCTATGATGGTAAAGAATATATATTGGCAATACGTATTTGTTGAGATTAAGGCAAAAAAAGAGTAATGCTAAAGAATGAGATGGTTGCACTATTTTTTTTTTTAAATGATTGTGATATTTGAAATTATTTTCAAGCACCTCAATTTATTTCACGGGATATATGTTATCTCTTTTTGTAATATGTGCCAAGTAATTATTTCTACCTAGTCTTAGGACGAATGAGAAAAGTTACCTAGTATTTCTTGTCTCTGTTGGAAATTGAACCTAATACTTCATGGTTCTCGACCACTTCATTGATTAATAGGCTACACCTATGAGTGTGGTTGCACTATCCTGAAGATATTATCAATCTTTCCCTTAATGTCTTGCTGCGTCTTCTATAAGTTGTCATGATTTCTTCATTGTAGTATTTTTGGATTTCATTATTATTTAGATTTGCTACAGATGTGTCAAGGTTCTTGGGAAAAAATCTCTCTATCCCCATAAGGTAGGGGTAAGGTTTATTTTTAAATTTGGACATGTGTTTGCTGGGATAAAATTGAAATACAAAAACAATCCCGTAGCTGCAACAAGTGCATAAGTTACAATAACTAGAAAATATACCTATTTAATCACTAAATCCTCTTTCACCTATCTAATTAGAGAACTTGTAATTTCAGTTGGCATTTGTCATTTTTCTTCATGTTATTCCTCTTTCTATTGTTTCTTATTTAGTAATTCAGTAATCTAATTGTATTGTATCATTTGAAGTTTACCCTTGTTATTTGAACATCACAAACTTGATGAACTATATTCAGGGTTGCACCACTGATTCAATGAATTGAACATCATTGTCAGTATTTTTGGTACAATTTTCATTCATCGTATCATAAGCCACGGGTCGAGAAATTCTTCTAAGAATAGTGGAAATTCAAGATGAAAAGAAGATAAAGATGTAGAATAATAAGAACTTCAAATAGGCCGCAATCTTATTCCTTATTTCTCTCGGTGCACATAAAATGTAGCATTACCAATTTATGACTCATAACAATCATTATACCAGATTATCCAAGAGGGAAATGATTTTTGGGTTAGAGAGGCGGATAAATAGAGATGTGCAAGCGGAAGGAGGAAAAAACAAACGCGTACTAAAACAAAATTGTAGTATATAAACCTTCACAACTATAATGTCTTGAAATGACACCAAAACTTCTCGTGGATTCATATCAGCAAACGACTGTTGTTATGTCTTAGTCCCAAAAAGTAGGGATCGATTATAACAATGCCCACCATTCATTTCATCATCATACATAATAAAATAAAGTAGAATTTAAGTGATCTCTAATAGGGAATTGGATTTACTAAAGGGATCCCTAATACTACTATCACAATATATGCACAAAGGTGCTTTATATGCTTCAATAAGCCTATGAAATTATTAATGTCCTGATATATGAATGTGGGTCCTTTATGACAAGCCAAGGGATCCTCAAGTGAAACATATGTATTAGGAGCATGTCCAAGCAATTGATGCATTAGCCAAGGATGGAAAAAAAATTTTTTTTGTTGGACGAAGAGTTTTGCTAGTTCCTCCCAGCTAAGTCAGCTCCATTTTTTTGGACAAAAATTGTAAGAATTAGTTACAATAGAAAATTTTTAATTTCAATTGTAATATTAACTGAAGAAGATTGACAAACATGAACTAATTTGGACCACTACCACAAGTGTTTTGTAAATCCATTTAGTTAATCCAGATTTCTGAATTAGCCATAATAATAATGATAATTATAAAATACTAGATTCACGTCGATAAGATGTGGTGTGTATGTTTTTATAAAATACTATACTTACCTTTAAGTTTTGGTGATACCTTTAATTATAATAAATAATATTAGGTTTATGTCTTATGCTAGGGGAGGTGTTTTGAGGTTTGATAGAGTAGGCAGGATGGGAGGTAGAGACAAGCTGAGAAAGCATTAGGGAGAGGTGATTAGATAGGACATACATAACTTTAGATTATCGAAGACATGACCTTAGATAGGAGGGTTTGCTTGTCGAGTGTCTAGGCTTTTTGTTTGTCATTCTACTAGTTGTATTTTTGTTGTTCTTGCTTTTGATATATATTATCACCTTTCGGGGTGGCCTAGTGATTTGAGCTTGTGACTTCCATGTTGGAGGTCTTCTCTTGTAGGCTTTGAATTGATTCTCTTATTAGTGTGGTGTTTTCTTTACTGTTTTCTTGTTATTTATACTTGAATTTGTTGTATTAAGTATGATCTCTTCGAAAATAGTCTCTCTACCACTGCAAGGTAGTTGTAAGATCCGTGTATACTTTGTTCTCCCTATGCTCGACCTATTGGATTCACATGATAGGTTGTTGGATGAAATCAATTATTATTTTCTTAATATGCAGTTAGAGGGGGACTTAAATGGAGCGACATGGACTATGGAGATTCATATAGTAGATTCCAACTTGGTTGGGTAGATGCATTGATCTTTTTTATTCGTGTAATCAAAATTGATTTTGAATTTTATTTCAACTTTTCTCTAATTTTTGTTCAAGTAAAACTGAAAATATGCATATGCAACCCATAATGTGAAGCGATTTTGTTGACATGAATCTAGTATTTTTATTTTATTATTATTATTAGGGAGAGGTTCAAAATGTCCTTAAAGATATCCTCCTATGTCCTCAACATTTTTTAAGGTCTAAAAATGTCTTTTCCCAACTATACACTGGCATGACAATGGTGAGTCATTTAATGAAACAAATGGCAGGATCCTAAACCACTCTCCCAACAACTTGTGCATTGGAAACGATGATTCTCCAAAGCACAGGATCCCTCACTCTTATATTGACCTCATACACTATTGGATTCATGGCATCCCCCGTTGATGCAACTCTTGCAAAAAAAATGTTAAAATTCCCAGTTGTAAACCTCAAAATTTTTTATATGAGCGGGTTCTTGATGGTAAAAATGATTTACTTTCAACTAAAGATCAATTTATTTCCACTCAAGATAGGTAAGGTGAATTTTTAAAATGGGTTACTTGGTGAGCTTAGGGGTTTTATCTTGGATAGTTAGATTGGGTTTCAAAATTTTTATGGACCAATAAGATGAAACCATTAGTTTCATTAAATGACTCATCATTGTCATGTCATTGTGTTGATAGAAAATGACATTTTTAGACCGAAAGAAAATGTTGAGGACATTTTATATCTAGAGGGAGGAAGACATGTTTTAACCTTTTTCCTTGGTATTATTGTGGGTAGTTAGGAAGTATAAATTAAACTAAATCAATTTACAAAACATTTGCCATGCTTTCTTTTCTTTTTCTTCAAGGGTTGGGTGTATAGAGTGTTGGTCCATCAAAATATTTCTTCCTTGGCTGAGGCATCAGTTGCTTGGTTATGCTCTTGTAAACTTGTTTTACTTGAGGATCCCCTAGGCTTAGCATCAACGACCCACATTCATATATTAAGGCATTATAAATTTCATGGCTTTGTTGAAGCATGAGTACTTCTATTGAATTACATTCAAATTTTTTTAAAGGAGTGAGCCCTTGTTATGAAGTCCCTCCAATAAAATTGCCCATATACTGAGTTAGTAGTATTAAGTATTCCTTTTGTAAATCCAATTACCCATTCACCATTAGAGATCACTTGATTTTTTACTTTATTTTATTTTGTCTGATGTTGAAATGAGTGAGTGAGAATTGATATAAGTCAACCCCAACTCTTTGGGATTGAGGTGTAGTAGTAATAGTTTGCTAATACGAATCTACAAGAAGTTTTGGTGTCATGTCTAGATAGTTTACCCTTTTTGTTTTGTTTTAGTATGCACTTGTTTCTTTCTGCTTGTCCATCTTTATATACCCCCCCCCCTCTTTTGTAGTATTAAGGATTCCTTTTGTAAATCCAATTACCCCGTTCACCATTAGAGATCACTTGATTTTTTACTTTATTTTATAATGTATGATGTTGAAATGAGTGAGTGAGAATTGATATAGTCAACCCCAACTTTTTGGGATTGAGGTGTAGTAGTAATAGTTTGCTAATACGAATCTACAAGAAGTTTTGGTGTCACGTCTAGATAGTTTACCGTTTTTGTTTTGTTTTAGTATGCACTTGTTTCTTTCCGCTTGTCCACCCCCCCACAAAAAAAAAAAGTATTATGACTCGTAAATAGATAATGCTATATTTTTACGTGTAAGATAGTCATGGAAAAAAACAATAGAAAGCAACTAAAACCAAACCGACGAAATGTGTTAGTGTCCCAATAGGAGTCGTCCATTCTTAGGAATTAATTGTGGTACTGAATTGTTAAATTAAATTGTAAAGTAGTAATATGGGATGAGATTATTTGACAATGTTAGTATTGTGTACGTTGTATAAAGGGTTCACTTTCTTCATATGGTTGTGAAGGGGTTGCTATCTTCGTTTGCTGGAACTTGCAAGTAAAGCTGAATCTATCTTAAAGCTCCTAGATTTGCTTTAGATTTAGATAGGGGTGGTTTGCCTTCCACACTTCTGGCGCAATGCCCATATTCTAGCCTATCCGTAGTGTTGTTTATGAATAAAAACATACCATTACCATTTTAAAAAATAGAAGGAGGGTGTCAAGTTGTAAATATTGTATTTGCTTGTGAATAATTGAATTTGGTTAGGAGTTTTTTAAATGAAGTATTATACGCACAAGGTGGGTCCTCATTAAAAAAAGCAATAAAGAAATGTGGCATAAGAGTGAGAACATAGCGTTTTGGGATGAATGTAATTAGCAACTGGCCAAATAAAATTTGTTACTCCTGCCTTACATGTGTTGAGTTGGCCATTTAAAATATGATGGTTTATGTGCAAACCCAGCTTACTTGACTTTTCAACCTTCGTTTTATGTGGTGAAACCCCAATGGTAAAAGGTGATTTTTGTCTTTTGGCTGTTCAAGTTATCCACATCACCCATGCATTTACTCTTCTTTGCACGAATGGACAAAATTTTATTTTTTTTATTTGCTGGCTTCCATCTTCTATTGGTCATGTTATTGGAGTCTTTACCGTGTCTGAAATTTTATTTTTCTAATATTAGTTTGAAGTCTTGTTTTTATTCTCCTTATAATTCTCTTTGAAACGTTTTGTATCATTATCTTTTGGAAAATAAGTGTGCAATTTTTTGTGGAAACAAAGTCCTCAACTAGTGATCAGACTTGCTGACATGTGTCTTCTGTGCCTTTGCAATTTTACAGCTCCTTTGAGTGGCAGATTGGTGCATGCAGAAACTCTGGGTAAGGGAAAGGGTTCTGCAAAATCTAATAAAATGAAGGACCAAGTTGAGAAAGACAGATATCTGTTTAAACGCAGAGATGAGCCTGTTAACCTTAAAGTCCACCAAGTTGGTCCAGCACAAGCAGGTTCTTCTGACCAGCCCGCTCATCTAGACAGCTCCTCCTTTGCAGGAAAAGATGTATCTCCTAGTGCTGCTGATGCGTCTGGCTCCACCTTGATTGAGAGCTTTAAGCAGCCCTCAAGTCAGGTAGCTAATGTGGAAGAACTTCATGGAGAAAGACAAGCTGAAGATGGTGGTACTGATGTTGTGCGGCCTTCAGATAAGGTCAAGGTTCGTAAACGTTCTGGTGGAGAAGCGAGTAGTGGAAGTAGTTCATCAACTGAGAGGAAGAAAAAGAAGAAGAAGGTGGTGTTGGGCATGAAAACTGACTCTAATCATATGGATGCACCAGCAGCAGCTGTTTCTTCAGATAATCCGGTAATGGAAAAAGTTGCAAGAGAGTCTGTCCAAGTTCCTTCAGTTTCCAAGGAAGAACTTCAAATGGATATTCAGCAAAAGGGTGATCCTGCAGATAGCTCTGTGCCTGACCGTGTGGTAACAGATGATAAGGTTGGGATTAGAAGCAACAATGTTGATATTCGTCAATTACTAAGTGATCTCCATGCGATTGCTCTTGATCCCTTCTATGGTGCCCAGAGCAGAAATATAAATACTATACGAGAAGTGTTCCTGAAATTCCGTTCCCTTGTGTATCGAAAAAGCGTTGAGAGTGAGTCAAGTACCCCCATCAGCAAGTTACCTGTTGCAGCCCCCATATCAGACACTGGCCCCAGCAATAATGTGAAACAAACATCAAATCTGAAGCCACAGAAGATTCCTGCCAGGCCTGATGATCCTCCTACCAAAGGAGGACGAAAGCGGGGTACTTCACATAGGCAAGAGGAACTGGCCGCCAAGAAAAAGAAGAAAATCAATGATTTGAGAACTTTGGCAGCACAGAGGAAGCCTTCCAGTAAGACTTCAGAAGTTAAACCAGGTGAAAGCAAGGAAATACCTGCAAAGAAGCTGGTTTCAACACCTGTGAAATCATCTAAGCCAGATAGTGTCAAGAGGGACCCGGCAGAAAAGGTACCTGATCCTACCATGCTTGTTATGAAGTTTCCATCTAATGGAGCTCTTCCCTCCATTTCTGAGCTGAAGGCGAGGTTTGCCCGTTTTGGGGCTCTGGATCATTCAGCTACTCGGGTCTTCTGGAAGTCGTCCACTTGCCGTTTGGTCTACCAATACAGGAATCAGGCAGTGCAGGCCTTTAGATTTGCAAGTGCAAGCACAAATTTGTTTGGGAACACCAACGTGAGATGCTCTATTCGAGATGTGGCGGCTGAAGCACAAGACACCGAAACTACCAAGAATGATAGTGGCGGGACTTCTGCACCAAAAGATGGGTCAGCTGATTCGAGGTCCTCAGGAAAGGCTGGGCAGCTGAAATCATGTCTAAAGAAACCCCCAGGTGAGGAAGGGCCGACAACAGATGGTGGTAATGGTAGTAATAGGGGAACCCCACGTGTAAAATTTATGTTGGGTGCAGAAGATAATATTAATAGGGATAGAGGTGAGCAGATGAATGATATTAAGAACGTCAACAACACTAGTAGTATTGCTGATGGAAGTGCATCTTCTACTTCTAATATCAACAATTATACAAGTCAGTTATCCATGCTCTCTCTTCCTTCTACTGCTCATTATGCCAATGCACCAAATGATATTCACTTCGCTCTTCAAGCTCCCCATAGAAATGCGCCCAATTATAACAATCAAGTGTCTGCAACTGAAGCCAACTTTTCACAACAAATGCTAGCCCTTCTCACCAAGTGCAGTGACATTGTGACCGATCTGACGAATTTACTGGGCTACTTCCCTTATAATGGCCTTCAATAAAATTGGTTCTTCATTTTTGGAAGACTTTTGGGCTAAGCCACAAACTCATCGACACAATGCACAACATGTAGAGTCCGAAGAGCAAAAGGATGCAGATCAAAATATGCATATGCATGCTAAAGAAGCTGTCACCTGCTGGATAATGGAATATCTCCCTATTTGTATACTTTCAGATGACCTGTATCAGAAGAGATAGTGATTGTGCCATCTTCTTTTCTTTTCTTTTCTTTTTTTTCTTCTCAACTCTTCTACCGTTCCCTCCGCCCCCTTCTCCCCCAATCAACGAAATCTCATCGCCTGAGATTCTCTGAATTGATATGTTATAATTTTAAAAAACTGGAATTATATAGAACTGTTTAGAAGTTGTTTGCATGCAGGTTTTGAATCAAAGTGAAATCTTAAGAACCAAGTTAGAATTCGCATCAAGTAAAAAGAAAAAGTTAAAAAATTTTCGACACAAAGTGAATCGAAAAAAAAATGTTATTAATGTGTTATCGGTCTAGCAGTTCAAATGACGGTTTTGATCTTTTTGGTTATTGGGTTATATGAATCGTTTGTGGTTTTTTTTTAATGGGCTAGTAATCGATAATTCGATAGCAAATTAAATAATTATATTTATATCATTTTTTATTTAAGTCTTTGATTTAGAGCTTAGTTTCTTATTTTATTTCCGGCTATCTCAAAATCTTGGTTATTCTACTTTGTTGCTTTTGAGCAAATGGACTCATGTACATGATTCATTTTGATTTGCCACCTTGTTTTTAAATGATTTTCATTGATTTATTATTGTGTTAAAGTTTAATGGTTAGATTGATAACAATCCATGACCGAAAAATCAATAACTGATAAGACAATATCTTTATAATCTATAACGGTTTAACATCTCTACATTTCGATAATCAATAAGTAAAATCGATCGATACGCCTATTTTATGAGCAATATACAATGATCACTTATTTAGAATTAATTAACATATTGTGAGTATTTGTTTATTTTTACTTGTTCATATTTTTTACTAAAAAATAATAAATTAAGTGCATGTTTTACTGTAATATCTATATTAATTGGTGTTTAGTTTTAATGAATTTGAGAAATGATCTGAAATGATAGTTGCTGTTGTTAAGAATAAAATATGAAAAAGATTATTTTTAAATATAAAAGTAAATGATCAAAAGTGAAAATATGATTTTAGTATAGTAAATAAGTAAAAAGTAAAATGTATTTTAGTATAGTGAATAAGTATGAGCGAAGGTGGGGAGCATTTGTTTGGAGCAAATCGGATAATTTTGTTGTTTCATTTTGTCATTTTGGTTGGACTTAGACTGGTAAATTAGCAGTCAGAAAGTCTCTCTACTTTTTTCAACTGGAAAAGAGCTAACAAATATTAAAAAAGAAAAATACTAATCCTTTTTTCTGGTTTTGTAGTAATAAATATTCCCTTTTAACACTACTTTTTGCTTAAATGAAAATTTAGGGTGTGTTTGGTATGGAGGAAAATATTTTCAATGGAAAATGTTTTTCTAGAAAATGTTTTCCTGGAAAAAAGTAGATTTTGGACTTATTTTCTCATGTTTGGTTGGTGAGTAAAAAATATTTTCCGGAATGATTTTTAGTGTTTGATTTATAAATGAAAAATATTTTTGAGAAACATCTTTTATTTTTACTAGAGTAAACAATAATTTATGAAATTAAAAATATTTTTTAAAATTAAAATTATTATTTTTTTGGGACGGTGGTGGGAGTGGGGGTGGGGGGTACTGGGTGGGGGCGGGGGGAGGGGAGGGGGTAGGAGTGAAAAAATAAATTTTTGAAGTTGATAGTATTTTTAAAAAACAAAATTAATTTTTTGGGGGGTTTAGAGGGGGGGGTAGGAGTTTAAAAATAAAAATTTAAAGTTGAAAATATTTTTAAAAAATAATTTATTTACTTTTTTTTTTTTGGGGGGGGGGAGCTGGCCGGTGGGGGGGGAGGGTCAGGATCGGGTGAAAAAATAAAATTTTGAAATTGAATTATTTTTTTTAAATTGATGTTTTTCTCCAAAAAAATATAATTTGAAACTGGAGGAAACTTTTGAAAAATGTTTCCTTAATTTTTGAAAGGAAGTCATTTTCCTTAATTTTGAGGAAAATTAGTTGATTTGAAAACATTTTCCAAAACTTTTGTCCCAACCAAATAAAGAAAAATTGGAAAATATTTTCCATAAAATGTTTTCATTCATACCAAACACACTCTTAATGAATGTTGAATGGGTTGACTTAGGCAGGATTCGATTATTACCTGATATTGCAGTCATTTGATGAATTAATTACTATAAACAAGGAAAATAAAATTGTGAAAGATGTGATGTTAAGTATTAGATGGTAGATAGAAAATAGACAGATTGAGTCAAACTTGAGTGAACTAAAACATATTAATTTAATTATTGGTTTAAGATGCAGCCTATTCAAAATTTGAACGAATCAAAATGGGTCAAATAACTTATCATCATCATCCAATTCTCTCAACATATATAATACTACCTTAACTTCCAAGTACAAATGTAATTAAGAAGGTAAATCAATACATAATTAAGGTTAGCTTTTGATGTAAGCTTATCTTCCAGTTTGTTTTAAGATCCAAATTGCATTAGCTTGACCAAAAAAAAAAAAATGGGTGTGAAATTGCTGTTTAGTGCAAGTGAAAGAATCCAATTCCTCCATATTATTTATATATAATTTATATATTTAAATTTTATAAAGTAAAGAGTAAATTACATCATATCTCTACTCTTTTTCTAATTACAATAATTTTTTAATAATCGAAGACTTCTATAATTTATGTATGGTGTAAATTAATTATCGAAGACTTCTATAATTTGACTATACAATTTTATGATTATAGGATTATTAACTTTTATTTTCTTAACTGACTAAATGAGGATTCATGTTGAAAAATTCCACATTATAAAATACTTTCTAATAAAAATGGCTAGACTCGAATCTGAAACATTTAACAAATATCTGCCACAATCTTTGTATTTTCTTTTATTTTAGTTGTATAACTAATTTTATGAGATAAAAACATTCATTATTGGAGCAATTTGTATTACTATAAAAACTGATATAATTTCTTGGAAATTTCATCACAAGTGCGTAGATTATTACATAAGGTGCGTTTGAAAGTATATTCTAAAAATCTGCTTACACACGCAGTAGACACGACGTTTGTTCGGAAATTGGGCGCTTAATATTATAATATATTATATTATATGATACGAAAATCGATAAATTATATTCCGTTCTGATAACGCGTCTACTATTTTTATTGTTACAAAACACTAGAGCGCTCTCGCTTTTTCTGGAAATTAAATCACAATCAACAAAAAGTTAAATTTCCACCAAATATTTGTACTTATCCAAAGGAACGGTCATAAACAAAGAGCATATTTATTTTTCTTTCCCTTTCAATTTATATCATCAATTTAATTAGATAAAGTTAAAATATAACATTCTTTTTAATATAAGCTTTAATTTGTAAAAATATTTATTTAAATTATCTTTATATGTTTATTAAATGTTACAAATAAAATACTTCAAAACGTCAATAATGAAGCCTTGTCTTTCCATTGAGCCTCAAAGACAATTGAAATCATAATAGTCAATGGCTATTGCTCCTATTTGATTGAGCTAAGAGACAAAATGAAAAGTAACCATTTAAATTTTAAGCACTATAATATATTTTTTCCAAAGTTTTATTCTTAGTATACTTTATGATATTAAATATTAATTAATAGAGATAGTGTGAAAAAAAATATATTATATGGTCATTGCTTACTTAGAAATTAATACGAAATTTATTAATTAGGGGTAAGGAATCCTTATCGTTGTTGTAGTCGGTTTATTCGAACTTTCCTGTTTATTTCCTTTTTCTCTTTATACTTCACCTATAAATTCGTTCCCCCCTTAAACAGAACCCAACAAATACAACAAATAATCGGAGTTAGTTTCAACAAACTATTTTTCATTTTCCAAATATTTTTCTGAATCTGTTAGCTACCTGTTTCTTCAACAATCCAAATATCAACAATGGAGTTGCGTCCATTAGACATCAAAGTTATCTCTGCAGACGGCATAAAGAATGTCAATACTTTCTCTAAAATGGATGTTTATACAGAAGTTTACATTTCCAGTTACGCAAGCAAGGCTTCTAAGCAGAAAACTTTTGTTGATAAGAATAGCGGCCCGAATCCTAAGTGGAATCACTCCATGAAATTCACTCTCGATGAATCGTTTCTCACGAAATCAGGGACTTACCTCGTTTTTCGTCTCAAATCTGATCGTACTTTAGGTGATAAAGATATTGGTGAGGTATCTGTTCCTGTTCATGATTTGTTCAATTCTAATGGCACAGTGGAGAGGCTCGTTGAGTATCCAGTGATTACAGAGAGAGGAAAACCTAAAGGTACTCTGAAATTTTCCTATAAATTTGGGGAAAAATTTACAGCGCCTGAGCCGAAGAGAGAGGTTCATCATGAACCTGTTACAGCTTATCCTGCTCCAATGCATTCTGGTATGGCTTATAATCAGCAAAATTCTGGATACGGATATCCACCTCCGCCTCCTCCGGCTCATCATCAAGGTGGATACGCATACCCACCCCAAGCTGGTGCACCGGGTTATGGATATCCGCCACAACAACCCGGGTATGGGTATCCGCCAGCACAACCTGGGTACGGATATCCACCGGTGCAACCGCCACAGCCAAAGAGGAAGAACAAGATGGGAGGTGGATTAGGGTTAGGGTTGGGTGCAGGATTGCTTGGTGGTTTGTTGGTGGGAGATATGATGTCTGACGTCGGTGAGATGTCTGCTTATGGTGATGGGTACGGAGATGCTATGGATGATATGGGTGGTGACTTTGATTTTTAGTTTAATTTTTAAGTTTGTAAATTTTCTTTTGTTCTTTTTTTTTAATCTTTTGAGATGTAATAAACTTTGGTACTAAGGTAGATTTTGAAGGATGTTTATTTTTTATTTAGTTATTCAGATCGACCTTACACTACTACTACTTTTTTTTTCTTTAAAATAGTTTGTCATACTTTTAAGGACTCGTTTGGTACGAGTAATAAGAATAATACAAGATTCCCTTTTTATTTCTATGCTTTAGTTGAAGGTGTTAATTGATTCTACAATCATTCCATCATGTCTTATGGTATTGTGGAATGTCGGGATAACTTTTGATATACAATCAAGCGTCTTATCAAAATAGTTACTATCCAGGATAGGGATAAGTCGCGCATGCTTGAGGATTGAATAGAAAACGTCTTTATATCATACAAGATAAGAATAAGATGCGTGTTAATACAGTCTGAAACAAATGAATATTTGTTATATCATCGTGCAAATGTCGTCATTTATTGAGGCTTCCATTCAAAGCATAACATTTTCCCCTCCAACTTTTAAACACTATGCAGGTATCAACGAAACTTCCATTCAAAGCTTACAACACTTTTTATTTTTATCTTTCAGCACCAGGCAAGTGTTAGATTATATCTTTTCTAAATTTGACTTGTAGAATTATATTGATTATGATGTTGTAGATCTTGTATCGTGGAGTGTCATTGTACCTCGGATTTTTATTTTGTTTAAGATTGTTTGACTATCACTTGTTAGGATTTTCTAGCAGAATATGCTTTTAGTTCCTAGGGAGCAATGAGTTTTCCATGTACCAACTATTTTGGTCTTACTATTATTATATTTGGTGAAGTAGGAATATTTCCTGTGGGGGGATTGAACAGTTGTGTAACAGCATAGCAAAAAGAGAAACGGTGAACTTTCATAGTATTATTTGCAGAGCATAATCAATCAACAGAGGCATTTGCAGTACACATCATGTGAAAATATCAAATGATTTTCAATACAATCAACATGCCATTTAGAGCTTAAATTCAAGACCCGATTGCTGCTACCACAGCTTACATCACTCTCCGACAACGTAAAATGCAACTCCTTCCTTCCCTGTCAAACTTGTGCTATATTTGGGTGAATGCTAATGTGAAATAGCATGTTTACAGTGATGCTTACACATGTTTGCCTCAACTTAACGTTTGACCGTACAAATAGGTTATTTCCACTCATGTTTAATTGCATACACCAGAGAATTCAGTACAGATTTGCTGCTATTATGTAAAACTACATCAATATATTCGAATTTATTCCACTGATATTGATTCTTCTTATAAATTCAACTAGAACTCAATGACCCACGAAACAAAACCTTGAGATCAACACAAAATGGACCTTTTTCCAGTCAAATACACACACGCACTTGACATGTATACCCTGTATCATTCAGTAATATGGTTAAGCATCTAAAAACAGCTTAAGCAATCAAAACAAGGAACAAAATTATTCACATCACTAACCTTCATCTTGTGCAAGATTTTTATTCTCTTGTCATGACTAATCTTTCACTTTAAACGCCGAAACATGGGTGCTTATGTAATTTTGAAGGATGATATATAAATCAAGGTATGATAAAAATATGGGAACGCTGAAGGGTTGGTGATGAGATAGTACTACACTAATTAAAATTGAACTTGGATAAAACTATACACTGAATAGCACAGAAGATGTGCTGCAATTTGTTCTTGAAAATAATAATAGAAGTCAAGAGTTATGACTTTCTTCTCCACCCAGACTCACAGGATCAAACATGGTCACCTCATAAACCCCCCCAAAAAAGGATTTTCGAATGGAACTTTGATGTACAATTCATACAGATGGTGCATTAAATGAGATAGCAGACGAAAAAGATCAAAGCATTCCACGATGAAATCACAAGTAAATTGGACATCATTCATTACACAAAGATAAACACAAAAAACAGTCATACTATATACCTGTATAGCCAAAGGAAATAAATCGGTAACTCCTAGAGATCTTCTTCTTCTTCTGCATTCTTTGAGTGCCTTGAGGCATTCAACTAAATCTGCAGTTCCAGATTGTAAAGATGAAGCTATTGTATGTAGTACTATTAATAAATTCCCGATTTCTTAGAATAATCCATTGGTTATTTGGTCTATCCCAAACGTCAGAATTGCCTGTAACTTTCCATTATTAACTTCAATAATAGAATGCTAACTAAACTTAGTCTTAGAGTGAAAGGACCGCTGGCAACTTTTGAGTAAAACTCTGGAGGAAAAACTAAGATGAATATGCATGAGTATATATAATAGGATTACAATACGTTTAATAGATCTATCTAAATGAAAAACATATCAAGAGATTCTTTTATAATAGTCATAAGGACACAATTCTTCCTGTAGTCATCTGAATGTCAATTAACTTTGACAAGTGCTTCGTTCATTTTTTCACTGTATTCTGATATGAAGTTGATATTGTTGACAAAACTCGCCATCATGGATGTGAACAGCTAAATTAAGAACAATTTGACAATTTTTACGCAGTAGTACTCATGAGTTTTATGACCATCAAGTGTATCTTATTTGTTTTTTTAGTATATGATCTGTCCCATAGTATGACGCACAATCAAAAAGATCAAATAAAGGGATGACTTAAAGGTAATATGGTTGAGAGATAAACTTGAAATCACAAAGGCCATTTTCCTTTTAGCCAACATAAATACCTCTCTATATATATATAAGATCATAAACGATATTAAAGATTATTTGGAAGTACGACATGGCAACAACGTAGAGTAGAATCAAATAAGCAACACAAGGAAAAGAAATATCCAAAATGTAACATGGGATGACATGCCAAATCATCTAATCAATTAGCTACAATCGTAATAGTTCAGGTAATATAAAGAAGAAGTAACTAAACTACACTTATTTGAAAGCTGTAAATCATACATTGTGGAATTTATGGCAGCGCGAATATTGTCCTCAATCAGACTTGCGTTTTTTGCCCGAAAAATGTCCAACCTTCTTATCACCAAGCATGCCCTTGTCAGCTGCAGCAAGTCCTGGTTGAATATGTCCACTAAGAACAACATGTGGAGTTTTAAATTGAGCCTGATATTTTGTCATTCTCTCCACAGACACAGATGGTGATGGATTTTTCATCTTCAGTTCCTTCTGGTGTTGCCGTATACGTTTCTCTTGCTTCTTCTTTCCTGGCCCCTTCCCATGAAATTGATGTGAAAATAACCTAAAAGACTCCTTTGGAGTTAGATTTCGCCCAAATTCATCAGTCCTGTTAATTTGTATCTCTTCTTCCCCTTCCACATCACCACCATGAAGGCCAACGAGCTTGTTTTTCTTCTTATCTGTGTTTCGACCAGTCAATTCAATATCTACCTCCTTCAGTGTACCTCTATCTCTCAATAATCTGAGTGCCTCTGACAAACCCTTCCCTATTGGAACTTCACGTATCGTCTTCTCTGGTTTAATTTCAAAACTCTCCTCTATTACAGAAACTTCCTCTTTCTGTTTTGGCAGCACATCAACAATAGGTTTTTGTTGTTGTTCTAATTTATCAAACTGAAGACCCCACACAAAATCTCCCATCTCTGTAAAGACAACTTGTGATTCATCAGATACAGAAATCGGATTATCATTATCAAGGGTTGGATCACTTACCTCTGGTAAAGTTTTGACAACGCCCTTTTGCTTTTCCGATGAAAGTTTTCTGACTCTTTTGTATGATTTTCTGAATTCTTCGTTATCATCATCATCAAATAATACTGCATCAATTCGACCCATCTTCTCTTTCCCCATCACAAAAACGTTGCGAGTCTAGGTTTTGTTATTTGGAGAAAAGAGACGGATAAGATGTATTTATATTTTGTTTTTATAGAGAGGCTAGTCAAATAGCCAGGGCTTTGGGCGGCTATAAAATTAAAACATCCTATTTTCTGATTACATAATTATTCAAAAGCCGGGTCCATCTCCTCTTTCAAATGTAAGATGAATTTTAATAGATAAATAATAATTAACACGTATTTTATGAAATTAATCAAAATAAATACGTAACACAGAGCTTGCCATACAACAGTTGTGGAAACAAATTTAAGTCCACAGCTAATATAATTGAGTAGTCATAGACAAAAGAAAAAGATACTTTTGCTCCAAGAAATACGTGTTTTCAATTGCAGTCATCCTTTGGTTTCTAAAGAAGAATCTCATGTAACTTTATTGTGCAGTCAAGAGGCATATATTTTATTCTTTGCCGAAGAAAAATTATTCGCAAGTCTCACGTTAAAAGAATTGACAGGGAGTATTATTTTTTTCCATCAAAAATCAAATAATAAAATCAAAGTATGTAAGACATAACATTTCCACAAACTTTATTTGCAAAATCATGGGAATAGAGGCTGAGCCAGGATTTTCAATAAGGACATCAAAATCTATGAAAAATAGATAGCCGAAGGGAATTCGACATCTGCTCTATATACATATAAATTTATTTTGACCATGTATAAATAATCGAAGAGGGTTCAGATGAACCCCTTCATATAAGGTAGCTCTGAATATAGTCCTTGTAAAACCAAATCAATTAATACAATAACAATAATGTATTTAATCATATCCCAAAGACCAATATCATATATCTCCAATATAAGCAAAAGAATTACTAAAAATATATACAGAGACCTCATTTTAATAATCCATATCGTCCATGGCATCATCGTACCCTTGATCGTAGGAATCTGTATCATCAGAAATCATTTCACCGACCAACATACCACCAAGCAACCCTCCAGCCAAACCCAATCCCACTCCTGCTCCCATCCCTCCAAGATTGCTCTTTTTCTGTGGCTTTTGCACTTGTTGCACCGCGGGTGGATATCCTCCGTAAACTTGTTGTTGTTGTTGCTGTTGTTGTTGCTGAACGTATCCATATCCAGACGGTGGATATCCTGTTGGCGGATATCCTGATGTTGGATATCCAGCTGGAGGATATCCACCACCGTTATAACTAGCAGGAGGATACCCTCCTCCTGCTGGTTTTTGATACGCCATGCCATGATTGGGATTCGTCGTTCCATACCCCATGCCAGGTGGTGGCATATTATTAGCCCCTGTGTGGCCATATGGATAAGCCGTAACAGGCATATTTTGATTGTAGTTACTATTTACATTTTTGTACATTAGTTCAGAAGTTTGTTCATATTTCTTCCCAAATTTATAAGAAAACTTGAGAGTACCTTTAGGTTTACCATTAACAGGGGTAAAAACTTGGTACTCCACAATTTTCTCGGCACTGCCATCAGGGCCGGCATTAGATTGGCCGAAGATATCGTTTATAGGGATTGAGACAATTCCGATATCCTTATCACCGAAAAAGCGAGAAGATCTGATACGGAAACAGAGGGAAAGGCCAGACTTTGTGAGGGAAGGTTCATCTAATGTGAATTTCATTGTGTAATTCCATTTAGGACTTGTTCCACCTTTTTTATCAATGAAGGTTCTCTTTGTATTTTTTGCATAACCTAAGATTGAAATTTCGACATAAACATCCATGGTAGAGAAGTAATTGACATTCTTTATGCCTGTGGCGGAGATCACCGTGACATCAAAGGGACGCCAATCCATTATATGGTTGAATTCAACAGATACAGAAAAGAAAAGGGAATTGATTAAAGAATTTCTTCTTTTTTTCTTTCCTTCTTTTTTTCTTGTGCTGTTGGAAGAATTTAATGGTGAAAATGTGATAAGTATGTTAACGAAGAGAGACAAAAGTAATGAACTAGATTAATGGTCTCTATCTTCTCCTCCCTTCTTTTTCGCTAATGAGGATTTCAGCTGCTGTCACACAATAATATTTTTTTCATAAACACAAAATCTTTTGAAATTATGTGAACAGCAAATAACAAATCATAAGTAATTTAGAATTTCTACTCCAACTTTGAATATATATTATTTCAACATATCATACTAAATTACATCGGCATAGTTCCTGATTTTAAAGTTTGGTTTTAATATTTGGAGATACACAAGTACTGCGTGTTTGTCTTTTTTTTTTTTGAAGTTAGTGCCATGTAGACCTAAAAGAGATAGAAAATTATTTATAAACTAAGTTTAGGGTAATAGGACATTAGTATAATATAAGTGTGTTTCTGAGGTTCTATTACCTCTAAACTTATTTTATAAATAATTTTCTACCCTTTTCGGCCTACGTGGTACTATTTTATGGGCTCAATGCGTTTTGACTTTTTTTTGTCACGTAGGCCGAAAAGGTAGAAAATTACTTATAAAATAAGTTCAGGATGATAACGCTTTAGTATAGTATAAATGTAGTTCTAAAATTTTGGACATAGATTGGGCTGCTCATACATCTTACCTTTAATATTTATTCAACTTTTAGTTACATATGCTCACGGGATAACCAAATGATCTGATCCACAAGCCAAGCCAGCGAAAATTGGAGTTGCTTAGAAGCTCAGTCTTAGTTGATTCTAATTGATTCTAATTTTCATGATAGAGATCAAATGCATATACATATAGTTTATAACTGAAATAATATCGTGATAATGTAAAATAAATAAATTATGTTGCTGATGATTAGCTTGTCTCCGGTGCAAATGTAGCCAACAACATAATCTAAACGTTATTTTTTTTAAACACGCTAGTTAATTTCGGAGGATGATTATTTGAATTTCCAAATGTAACGTTTATTTATCATAACATCACATAAAAGATATCAAACCTAAATTTTAGAATACCTTAAAATGTTCAAGAGTAAATAAACTAAGGAAAAGTTTGTTTGATTGTTTAATAAGGGTAACAGAAAATAAATTATAATTATAAATAAAATATTAAAAAAGGGTATTTTACTGATAAATATTGTAAGTATAATTTTGTTCCTCACTTGATTTTTGTCTCATAAGATTTATCTTGACGAGAGGGACATTAGTGACGTATTTATCTTTATGAAATTTTATGAATTTGCAAAATATTCAAGATGCATATTTAAGGAATATAGACATAAGGTAGGATTCAGAGTTAAAGTAGCCTACGAAAGCAACTAGATCGAATACTTCTTATAGAGTCTCAACTTGAATTGAATATGTGTAGAATTTCACAAATTTTCAATATTTATAAATATCCCTTGTTTCAAGACAAAAATTGAGGTTTAGAGTTAAATAACTTCTAAAATCTTAAACTTGAATTAAACGATAGAATCTCAGCTTGAATTAACATGTCTTATATTGTCACACAAATATAATTTTTATTAAAAAGTAAAATATGAAACTAGTAACTAAAATATAGCAGAAGTGGGGCCCTGTTTAAAGTTTAATCTAGAACAAGTGAAAGAAAACAAAAAAGCAGCAGTAGAATGTCTACAAGTAAAGCTAAACGGAACCTTCTGCCCGTATATTTCTTCTACCTTACACTTGCGCCCCCTATCTTTCTTCAATTATTTCATTCTCATCCTTTTCAGTTATCTTCTCTTCTCTCACCGCCTCTCTTTCTCTCTCTACGCTTTTACACGCAATTCCTCTGCCATCTGCCGCCGTTCTCCGCCCTACCTCATGACCTCTACCCTCTCTGCCTCCTCCCCTTGGCCCGAAAGCCCTTTCGTTTCCCCTCCTATGTCGGAAAATTCTCCTGATTCCGGTGATCGTTCCTCTCTCTCTGACCTCTCCGATATTTCAGCTGCCGTAACTGACGCCGTTGATGATGAACGCGGCTCTCAAACCTCGGTTACCTCTCCCACTAATGCACCCGCCACTAGCGTACAGAACGTGAACCCTAGTCCTAATTCTATTTCTCTTCCCGTTGATTCGTCTACTCCGAATGTCCTCTACCTATCTTTCAACCAGGATTACGGATGCTTCGCGGCAGGCACCGATCGAGGGTTCCGGATCTACAACTGTGATCCGCTCCGTGAGATTTTCCGCCGCGATTTTACCGGCAATTCTAATGGTGGAGGTGGAATTGGCGTTGTCCAGATGCTTTTTCGGTGCAATATTCTGGCGTTGGTTGGTGGAGGTCCGGAACCTCAATATCCCTTAAATAAGGTGATGATATGGGATGATCATCAATCTAGGTGCATCGGCGAGCTATCCTTTCGATCTGAGGTGAAATCTGTGAGGCTGAGAAGGGATAGAATTGTGGTTGTTTTGGCCCAGAAGATATTTGTTTACAACTTTTCGGATTTGAAACTGTTACATCAGATTGAGACAGTGGCAAACCCCAAGGGTTTGTGTGAGGTGTCACAGGTATCGGGATCAATGGTTCTGGTTTGTCCGGGTCTTCAAAAGGGTCAGGTGAGAGTGGAACATTATACTTCTAAGAGGACAAAGTTTATAATGGCACATGACTCAAGGATTGTGTGTTTTGCGCTTACAAATGATGGGAGGTTGTTGGCTACTTCTAGCAGTAAAGGGACTCTTGTCAGAATATATAATACTTTAGATGGATCTTTGGTCCAAGAGGTATACACTTGCTCTGAATTAATGGTCATACTTTTTTAATTTTTTTTTTACATGGTTAATATGGCCTTTTTTTTTTTATATATGTGGTTAATATGGTGGTGTCAATTTCCGATAGAGAAAGTAATTCAAGGTGTGTTGGATTAGAAAAAAATGTTTTTCATGGAAAATGTGTTCTTCAGGAGATAGTTGTCCCATGTTTGGCTGGGTGATAAACTATGTGACATATGATACTTGTACCAGTAAGAGCATACGGTGTAAGGATAGTGTTTTGGTACTACTTTTAGATACTAAAGGTTGACAATAATGTCTTAGTATTATTGAAGCAACTGATGTAAAGTAGGAACTATGATATTGCAAAAAAAAATGGAGTCCACTTGTGCCTTCTTTTGGTGGGTAACGTTTTCCACAACGGGAGGAATACATTGTAACCATTTTCTACATTTTAAGTAACCAAGGTTGCCAAACATTTGAAATATATTTCAGAAAAGCATTTTCTGTCACTCCACAGACACCATAAGTTTGAGTGTTATCTTCCAAATGAGCTGCTGCATCTGCAATATCTTACACGGGGATATCAAGTATATTTCTTGTAGCCCTTGGACTTCTCATCGGTATTTTTAGTGAACTTAACCTTCGGCAAATTTTTTGAAAACCATGATATGTAGCTAGGGTGGTTCTGTGTCTAATAAGCTCAACATGTGTGGAGTTCTTCCAAAATGGAACTTGTGTGGTTTTCCAACAGCTGTATTACAGGTGCAACATCAGCAAAGATCATTGAAATGAAACTAGATTGCGCTCATAACCAGATTTTGATTGCCTTAACTTACATGGGTCTCTGAAGTCTAGATGTTTTGTTATTTTGTTAGATGGTACTATAGCTTCCCTGTAAATTATAAGGACAGGTTTTTGGACTTTGTTAGCTCCCTCATTTTAGTTTAGACTTTATTGTAATGGAGCTAACCATCTTCTGTAACCTTTTACCCACATTACATTTTACTGATCCCTTTCAATGATTACTATGTACTTCATTAAAAAAAACAATTACATGGGATGGTTTAACTGTCGAAACTTTCCCCTTTTTCCTCACTTCCGAAGACTGTAAAGTTACAGTTTTTATAGGTACTGGTTCTGTTATAGCCTCAGCATGCACCTTGATTCTATCCCTACGTTTCTCAACTATCAGACCTATCAACTGGCAACTAATGTTCTTCTCTGCTGAGTAAAAAGATAGAGATGAAGTGGATTTAAGTTGGTGGTATTATCTCAAAAAGTTAGTTTTCAGTCTCATGATGATTTTATTTTGATGCATGAATATCTTCTAGTTTCTAGATAATCAGTTTGCCTTGGTATTTTTGCTTGTGTTTGGCAAAACCAAGTAATTTGCTCATTGGAAGATTTTCCTGAGATTTGATGTTTCCATCTTCATATATATGTTCGATGAAGTTAGCCTATCAAAAAGGACAAGGAAACTGGCCTCCATATACTTGAGAAAAATTTGGGCAACTTCACAACCAGTCTACCTAAAAGTATGAAAAGTAGGTTGATGTCCTACTCAATGCTAGTTGCGGTATTCATACATGAAACCCGACAAAATATTAGTATGTCCTTCCAATGCTTATTGCTCTTCTTCTTTTGAAGATCTAGCAAGTAGCAACTATGACAAATAATTTGGACGGAGAACTCTGCATCAGGCATAAATAATCTTTTACATGCATTGCAAATGCCTTCTATTGATACTATTTCACTGTAAATTTTGAAAACCATTTGATTTACAATGAAAAATCTGGTGTGTTATTGGCTTATTGCTAACAATTGTCACTTTAGAAATGGAATGTGTTCTTCAGTCTTTAGTATTTTATCTTAGGCATGTTTTTTCGCTTAATACAGGTCAGAAGAGGCGCAGATAGAGCAGAAATTTATAGCCTTGCTTTTTCTCCAACTGCACAATGGCTAGCTGTTTCCAGTGATAAAGGAACTGTCCATGTGTTCAATCTAAAGGTTGATTCAGCAGCTTTAGGAGTTGATAGACCAAGAGGGGCATCTGAGTCAAATGCTACATCTCCATCAGCTGTGTCTCATCTCTCCTTCATAAGAGGTAGTGGGCCTGTTATATTCTTGTCTTTCGTTACTGAACTCTAAATGCCATTCTTCCAGAGGAAGTGTATGATATTTATAGTGTCAAAGGTAGTTTTGTTATTCAGAGAACTCCATGAAGTGCGAGCATCTGTTTGTTATAATCCCTTACATTAATTTAAATTCTTTCACCAACAAGAATTAAAGTTCCCATAGAAGCCTTCTAATGATTCAACTTGCGTGTGTAGCTCTGCTTTGATATTATTAACATTTTCTAAATGTTGATGCAGAGAAAGAAGGGTTAACTTTCCTCCTTAGATAAAGGATTGGCCCCAGTGCCCAGTGATATCAGTTGAACATTTTAATCATAAATGAATAGAAATATTGTTTTGGCCAGTGTGTCCTTTTATAACATCCTAAGCCTTTATATGATGTGGTTCACGCATTTCAATATTGTATTAGAGTAAGTCGAAATCTTGGTTTGGGTCTTACTGCCACTCACTTAACAAGAATATAGCCATGTAATTGCCAAAAGGAAGGAATCAGATTGCAAGTGAGGGGGGCATATTTCAGACCTATATATTAAGGAGAACTATCCCCTCTCAAAAAGTTTTTAAGTTGATTGTTTACATAAGTTAGCAGTATGGAAAGTATAAAATGAGCAAGTTGTATGTGTTACGATTCATCATGGAACCTTTTTTGGGAAACAATGTGTGGAATCACTCATCCAGCTTTGTTTACTGATTATCTTACTGTTTAGCTTCTCATGGCATATGCTCCTATTAAATTGGTGGAGAGGAATAGGTGGCTTCAGAATGTAGTTAAAGCTGAATAAAAGAAATATGGATGGGAACTTTTTCCAAGTTTTGGCTTAAAGTTTCCCTTTGGCATCAAAAGCTTGTGTATCTTAGGAATGTGTCTTAAAATCTCTTTAGTGATCAGCCAGTTACTTGCCCGCTAGAGACTAGGAAATGAAGTTTCTCCTTTGGTGTGTGTATGATATGTAGAAAATTTTAACATTTTCCATGTTTGGTTTGACAAAATTTTGGAGTAGATTTACTCTAGGAAAACAAGCTCCTTACTAAATGAAGAAAATGACTTCCTTAATGGAAGTAGGGAAAACAAGTTCTATAAGTGACTTATGTTTATTGTATCTTCCCCACTCAACGCCCTCAACCCCTGGATGTGACATTCCTTCATGTCACATGGAACTGTTCTCTTATGTATAGTGTCCTGCATTTACTTTAGTACGTGGTTCAGTTATTTCTTCTCTGCTATAACTGTGATGTTGCAATACAAGGAATTTTTTAAAACAATTTTTTGGCGTTGGTGAAAGAGCTGCCATAAGAACTGGACAGAAGACACTGATGCTATACCTGTTTGGGTCTAAAATTTGCTCAAACTAGCAATCTGATAGAGGTTTTTGGCCTCAATAATTGAGTTGTGTTGTCTTCTAGAAAATTTAGGAATTTGTTACTCCAAGTATGATCCTTCGGAAGTAGGCAAGTAATCTGAAAGATAAATAACGCTTAATAAAAACATGCATTACATTAAGTTCAGCATATTTGCACCCCTAAAATACACGTCTTTCTCAATGCTAAGGACTTTTAAGTCCTAGAGGTGAAGTGTATGTGCAGTTAATTCTGACACATTGTACTGCCATCATATGTTTTAGATTTTAGGAAGAGGTTCTTGCAATTTCAATCTCTTCTTGGTTTATTTTTGAGATGATACTGACTGTAGGTTTATGTCGAACAGTCGGAACAGGTTTTTGATTTTGTATTTTGTCGCCAATATACTTAGGACAGAATTTTTTGGAGGCATTGCTAAAGAATTAGTTGTAGTGTTTTGTCAAAAACTCAATATTTTAAGCTTATTGACAGACCTTTGTGGTGTTCCTCCATGCAGGTGTGCTACCGAAGTATTTCAGCTCTGAGTGGTCTGTGGCGCAGTTCCGCTTGCAAGAAGGTCTGCAGCACATTGTGGCCTTCGGTCACCAAAAGAATACGGTTGTGATTCTTGGCATGGATGGCAGGTAAGGGTGATGTTGTGTAGTCCTTGTATCATTTTTTAATGTTGTCCCAATTTTGTGACAAGTGAATCACATCTTTTGAAGTTCAACTATTAATACTTTGATGAATTGGAAATGCAGTTTCTACCGATGCCAGTATGATGCAGCAACTGGTGGGGAGATGACCCTGTTGGAACATCATAGTTTCTTGAAGTCCGAGGAGAACTTCTAACTTGGGTAGCTCGCTGGATGCATGCTACCCTTCTTGTGTGGCTTTTGTTTTTTACTGTATCTATTTATAATTTCGCAGGTGGACATGGTAGTGACTGTAAATATACATAATCCAAAAAAAAAAAGATGTACATATATAAAAGATGAGAACAGGCGGCTATTGTAACAACCTTCTGGCTGTATTTAGGTTACTACTGTGTCATCGTAGTAGACTGAAGTATTGTTATGGACATGCTTGTCATCGTAGTGCTAAAGTATCTGTTTAGTTATTTGTCTGGCTCCTTCTGTTTCTCTATAAAAGCTATGGCCTGCACATGGCGTATCATTAATGGTTTCGGCTGAATAGATTATCGTGTGCACTTAGACTTCCCAAAAGCTTAATACTGACATGGCAACTATGAAGTGCCAGCAACACAGAAAGCAAATATCAGGGAATGGTTGTTTATAGTGACTGTAGGTCTAACGAGTTCTCATTTTATATAATATATGAACTATGATCAGCCTTCAATTTTCTAGTCCACAGTCCAGGAAAAAATACGCTGATTCTTCACATTTTAGCCGTAAATAAAGGTAGAGACGTCTATAACCCCAATGTAGTTACTAAACAGTCCTATCTGAAGAGCTAAAGCCTAGTGAGTGAGAGTATAGGAAGGTGATTACTGGAATAGCAGTCATCCAAGCAAAAAAAAGGTGGCTCAAGGGTGTATACCATACAAATGGCACTCTAGCAAAAATACTTCTAGGCAGGTACTCTTTGGAACATGTTCATGACCTTCTCTGCTTGTGACAAATTACTGAATGGTGTTATTTCTCCTTTTAGAATATACTTTCGTGTACACAATAACTTATGGTCCTGCAAGGTGCTTTGTACCTCATTTTACCTTTATACCACAGACAGGCATCCCATAAAAGAGAAATTGGTGGACTTGCAAAAGACGCCTCTACTGCCCGCGTTTTTTCTGTTTTGACCATTCCACCTCTTTTTACGTCCATCTTGGCAGCTGACAAACACGGAGAAGAAAACAAAGATACATACCAGCTGCATGCACAGTTTCTACTAGCATAGGCTCTTAGTAATGCGCCTTTTGCGCTACTCCATGTACTTTTTTTGTGTGTAACAGTGATCCATTGGGTCTAGACAGGCAACAAGAGCCCCAGAGTAACCTGACAATAATCCATGGTCCAAAAGGTGCCAGACAAAGGATCTGTACCTACAGACAAACAAATTGAAGGAGCGCAAGGGGACACTTGGTGATGACTGATGAGATGTATCTGTACTGTATATTATAAGCTTGCCTAGGAAGCAAAGCAAAAGAAATGTTTCCACTGTTACATTGGATACAAAATCTTCTAATGGAACTTGTACCCTAGCCATACTGCAGTGATAAACCAAGAGAAAGAGGTCACTTCCTTCTTCCAAGTGCAACGGTGGTATTATCTTAAGAAACGAAGGATCCTCTCCTATAAGGTGTCTCAGTAACCATATTGTAGTTGCATCAAATGAGAAGTTCTTTCAGTCGTCTCCTGTAAGAAAGCCTTTGTTTCACTAAATTTCTTACCTCTGAGAAATCCATGCACAATATTCTTCACAGAATCCATTGATCATTATATTACTACTATATGCTATCACATTTGATGCAAACCTATAAATATCTTTGTTGTAATCCCCTACCCCCAATTAAAAATTAAAAATAAAAATGAAGAGAGAGGGAGACAATCGCTAAACAACAAAGAAACAGTAGCACTCACTTCCTGCTGGAACATGCATTTATATAGTTGAATATCCCAACAAGAAGTTCCTCTTCACAACGAAAAATATTTTCCCCAAACGAGGGATTAAATTAACATCAGAGGGCACTAAGATTCTACAGGGGATAGGTGACAACAAGGTGGTGGTTAGGTAAAGCTATATCATCTGTTATGGTAGTTTGATCATCAAAATTTGCACATTTTGAGGAGGTACCACACCTAGAATAGGACTTTCCTACTGATAGAGGACTACAGAGACGATGCAAACAATGATTTGGAAGTTGCTAGTTTTGATGCAATGCCCTAGGTACAACATTGTAACAAGCATTCCTGCAATGGAAGGGAAGGAAGAAATATAAAGGAGCATATATAACACTCTACTCATGTTTATAGTCAATGTATTATGATTTCATAACTGATGTGATGGGACTAAATGAAAAATAGCACTCTACGCTTTTGACATTTTGCTCAGTCTAAACTTCCATCCATCTGGTGGTACCTTGAGTAGCAAAGACTTGAAAGAATCTGATGTACCTTGTTCTATCTATGGAACACCAGACATAAAACTTGCCACTAATTTCAGTAACCACACAAAAGAACACTAGCAAAAAGGAAAAATAGACTTAAAGTGAAATTGACATGATGCGTGCCTCAAAGTCCAAAATCACTACTTTTTAACACAGCTGCAAGGAATAAGGAAGAACTGAATAGTTTAAAAGGTCGCAGGAATTTTTACTTGCAGATGCAAACACTTAATCAAACTATATATATTAGGTCTCACAACAATCCAAGTTTCCCCAGCACTTTATTAGGCAAAGTCATCCACATTTGATCTATGACACATAATTAATACACAGTATTATGAGCCGCCTCATGTTCTGCTCATATACTTCACAACAATATAATGGCTAAGCCAATCCCAGGATGAACCTTGCTTGAAGCTTGTTTTACAGCTAGAAGTGCACTTACTAGATTTCACTTTACAGTATAAACCTCAGAATATAAATCAGTACAGACGACAGTCCCTGCAAACACAATGCAATCTTTCAAAGCTTACATCGGTGATCAACCTGCAAAAAATATAATTAGCCAGGCTGGCTCATACATACATGGATAGTCACACGTATGTGAACTGAATTCATGCGAGTAGAGAGAGGTGATTCTGCAAGGACTGTCATAGCATAATAATTTGAGTACATGGCTTAAGAAACAAGAAGAGGATAATTCGTCAAATTTGAATGTCCATGACAGAACATCAAGTACAACTAATTGCTACAAAAACAATAAGCTTACAAACAATCCAATGCCCTCCCTTCTGCCCTTCACATCTATGCTTACTTCTTCAAAGCTGGAAGAGAAAGCAGCCAACAGGATGGCAAAAATCCTAGACTTGTATTAACTCAAGAGGCATTGAGCAATGCTAGAAGCAAACACTGCACAGACTATACCTGGAGAACTAACCTTCAGTTTACAAAGACTCTTCAAACGAACTACTGAATGAAAGAGCAAATCCACAATATTTCAAAGAAAAGATAAATGGGACATATGAACAGTTTTCTGAATCAAACTACAACAAAAGAGTACACAAGGTTATCAGTTATCACACAATTGAAGATAATGCAATGGAGACTAATAATAAGGAATTGTTTTGGTTGTTCACTCAATCCAACCATTTAAAGACATGAAGGATAGGCTTCATCTGTACCTAATGTTTCAGCCAACTTTCGATAATAACACAGGGACAAACAATCTCTATATTACATCTATGGGTTTTAGTCTTTCATTTTGTCATTTTCTATATTTTCACACTGACAAGCAAAGCAATACGAAGTTTCAGCTTACAGTAAACCCAAATATAAAATCACACAGTGAACACAAAAGAGCCGACACGAGATGATATGATAGAAAATGAGATAATTTCTATTATATTTCCAAGCACATTACACCAAGGTTATAAAAACCATAACAGAAATCTACGTCCTACTACTAGAAGTACCCATAAACTAGACAAAAGATTGACGCATATTTAACCCAACGTTGAAAACTTCTAAATGAGACTTATGCCTTCTTCGGTGACTTTCCTGCCTTGGCTTTAGGTGACTTCTCCTCAGCAACTGCGGATTTCTTAGGCAACAGAACTGGGTTAATGTTGGGAAGAACACCTCCACTTGCAATTGTGACTCCAGCCAACAATTTTCCCAACTCTTCATCATTCCTCACTGCCAAAAGCACATGCCTAGGAATGATTCTGCTCTTCTTGTTGTCTCTTGCCGCATTTCCAGCCAACTCCAACACCTGTAAAACAAAACCCCGCAAATCAATACAAATTCACTTTCTGCATAGTCAACAGAAAATTACGGATCTGAGAATAAAAAATCAAATGGGTTTGTTAATTTATATGTTTTAGTACCTCAGCTGCAAGATATTCCAGAACAGCAGCGAGATAAATAGGAGCTCCAGATCCCACACGCTGAGCATATCGGCCCTTCTTCAAGTATCGACCAATACGACCGACTGGAAACTGAAGCCCAGCTTTGATTGACTTGGTGACAGACTTCTTCCTTGGGCCACCCTTTCTTCCTCCGGCACCTTTGGTTGTCTTAGTAGCATCCATTGCTGTGTGAATAAAAGCTTAAAGGGAGTAACGAAGAAGAAGCCTAGAATATTTTGATTGAGATTTGAAAGCTGATGAGAAAATGAAAGTGAAGAGTTTATTATTTATACGAATGAGATGAGATTGCCACGCTGGCGATCCGCGTGAGGAGCATCTAATTTTAACGATGCGGATTCGTTTTCTTTCACTGTAATCTAACGGTTATAAAAAGATGAAAGGATACGGATCCTTGGCTAAAGCGAATAGCCAATGATTTAGTGACACGTATTTATGCTTAAGTGAATTGGTGTAGTAAGTGGGAAAACCGCGCGCGGGGATTTCGAATTTTCGTAAAATTTTATTTGCGCTAAGTTGAGAATTCGTGAATGCTTTCTAATAAGTCCCAACTCCTATTTTTATCTAGTTACACATTTAAATAAGAAAATGCTAATTAACGGTCAAGAAAAATTTACTCGTAAAATTAAAGTTTGTATGGATCGATTTATTTATGATTTTAGCTTATAAGTTTTTTTAGACAGATTTCTTATGCGTTATATATTGCAAAGCATAGTTAATTCCACATATTGCTTCTATTTTAATTTATTTGTTTTGATTATTGTTTTTATTTGGTAGATAGTGAACTGAATAGCTTATTGGGCAATTTAGCTCATACATTTCAAATAATGGTAGAGAAGAACTTGTTATTTCACACTATACAATTTAATTCACTAGAAGATTAAAGTATCAATTTGGTTCAACTTGTTCAATCAATATCATGGTAAGTCATATAATACAGATGTTTGACTTAACACCCTTAAACATATACTACATAATTGAGACATATACCTCTCATAATATGTAAAAATTGATATTAACGATATGCATATCTGAACTTAAAGTATTAGACATGTTTATACGATTAGTAGATGATTAAAAAGAAGAACTATATATGGTCTCAACAATTGAATATAGATAATTAAAAAATATTACCAATCTTTAGAGGATGGACATAGAGTCGTAAAACATTTAGGTGGTTGATCTTGTAGAACTCATAGGATAAGGGTCACTAACGGATCTTTTTGATATCGGTGACTTGGCTCAAGGTATCTAAAAGTTCACTTGCAGTTCTTTCGGTGTCAACTATAAATATATTTTTATATATTATTTAATTTATTATTAAAAATGGAGAGTCTAAAATTTTATTTATAGCTATGAGAGTATATAATTATATATATACCCTTATCGTATCGTTGACTACTGAGTAATTTTTTAATAAGAAACCTTAATAATATCAATCAGTATCATGTACTGTATTGAAATGATTAAGGTTGATAATTTCGTTTAATTTATACTAAATGTGTGTGTATATTAAAACCTAGTACACTACAATTTATGTTCAATTTTTTTTATTAAATTAAAGCTAGATGAAACAATTACTTAAGTGGAGAACAAATGTAATAATTTATTATGCGATTATATATTTTTTTATTTGATAAGATTGAAAAATAATTGCAGCTATTTTAATAAATTTACAACTTATGGATTTTTATGTTTATGAGAAAATACACAACACAAAAATTTCATATCGCATGTCCAAACAAAACTTCAATTTCATCTTATGATACCATATCGCATGGCCAAACGGGCCCTTAGACACCCCAATTCAACCATATACCTATTGAACACCTAAACTATAAAAAAATTGTACCTATTAAACATTTTTTGCTAACATGGCAATATGTGTGTAATACACACATGAGAAGAGCGTGAAAGGCATAGAAAAAGATTTATTTAAAAAAAAAACAATTAAATTATCATCTCTTCTTCTTCTTTGACTCAACCACCATTGTCACGACCTTTCCGGCAGTCGTCGGTGTCACCACCATTAAAGGTAATTCGTTGCAGTCATTCTTCTTCTTCGCACCACCTTGATTTTTGCCGGATCTCTCGTCACTATACCATTCTTATTCTTTCCGTTCTTTCTCCCTCGTCTTCTTCCCCCTTTTTTTTCTTCAGGCCATCGTCTCCATTCTATTTTTTACCAGTCATCACCCCACCATCCACCGTTAACACCACCTCATTTTTCTCCAAATTTATCGTCGTCGACATCGTCTTTCTTTCTCCATAAAAATTCAAACAATCAATCACAACTTTCAGATTGTCATCTTAGTTTGTTCGTCGAAAAACTCTGCCACCATACATCTCTTTCTTTCTGCCCAATCAATTCAATAATAAATCAAATATATGCGTAAGCACAAAAATAAATCTTAAAAAAAAGAGTATAAAACAAGATATTTAAGTTTTTTTTAAAAAAAGGGGGGAAGAAGATGAAGTTGGGGCGTAGGCAGCAGTCAGAGGCGGCAACATGGTTTAGTATTTTAGTTAATTTTTTTAATTATAATTATATTGGGCTCAAAGCCAGTGTTATTTAATTAGTTAAATTGCCATGTCATGGCAAGTGCATCACACTCTCTTTACATTTTTTGTTAATTATCAAAATGTGCCTAGTAGGAACATTTTTGTAAAGCTAAAAGTGTTCAATAGTTATGTTAGCTAAAGTGTTTAAGTGAAATATGCGGATAACTTTAAGGGTCTCTGGATGTCTAAGGGCATCTCCAACCCTGTACTCTATTTCACACTCCAAAATAGAGTTCTTTATTTTTTCAGACAACCAATTCCAACCTAATTATCTATTTTACTTTCTAAAAAAGAATTTTTTTTTTCTCTCCTCAATATTATATTATTATTTCTATTCATTCTCATTTTCTTATTTAATAATATAAATCCCTTCTTTCTTTTTTTTAAATAATTACTTTTATATAATTTTCATGTAAAATAAATTTTTATTTTTACAAAATCATTTTTAATATAAAATTATATTTTATTCTAAATTTCTAAATAACATACCATAAAAGAAAATGTTATATAATATACAAATTAATGAACAATTCAAATAAAAGTGAAATTATTAATGAAATATGATTATACACGCATTACATAAATACCCAACTTTCAAAATTATTACGTTGCTCACATAAATGCTCTATTAACGCATTATGGAGTTCAAAATGAGCATTTTTGTTCATAATTTTTTTTATGTCTAGCTAAAAATTGTTCAAATCGAAGATTTTCATCTACCACCATTTTTGTTGTTACAATTGGAGCCTCTACGACATTTTGAATTGGTGCATTAAGATTAAGTTCATCCTCAATTATCATGTTGTGCAATATAATACATGTAGTCATTGTATCATGTGGCACTTCCTTTTTTCCAAAAACATGATTATCCTACAATAATTGCAAAACGTGATTGCAAACCTCCGAATGTATGTCTAACATCTTTTCGGCTTGATTATTTTTGTTGTGTAATATTCTTCTTTTGAGAACCTGAATTACGAATATTTTTTAACAATTGTAGACCATTTAAAATTGTGCATTCTTTACAGTGAAAATTAATAATAAAATCAAATTATATTAAATTGACAAAAAAAAATTAAAAATTAAAATATTATTAATTCGGAATATATGTAGTATATATAAAATAATATATATTTTTAAAAAAATATCATATTACATTTAAAAAGAATTACAAATATTAGAGATTTAATTCATGGCCTTATATAAAAAAATAATATGTTAATTACAAAATAATAGAAATAAATATAAATAATGAAAAAATGAAATAGAGAGTATGAATAGTAATTTTCCAACTATTCAACTCTTTATATATAAAGAATAAAGAGTGAAATGGAGGGTGATTAGAGAGCCCATTCTCTATTTACTCTCCAAATATAGAAAATGAAGAGTAAAATAGGATGGGGTTAGAGATGGTCTTAAGCCTATAGAATATGGATGGTTAAGTTACATCACATTATATATGTGGTATATCCATCTTACACATAATGCATATTGTGTGTACATATATGTTATCACAAAATATATTTATGTGTACCTTTATGTTACAACACAAAATATACTTGTGTGGAAATCCATTTTACAATAATGAGTATTGAATTTGACATTTTCTAAAAAGAATTTTGGAAGTGTGACGTTCATGTAGTAACTCTTCCCCCCTCCCACCCCCCTCCTGCCGTGGTTAGGGATAGAAATGGTATGGTATTTGAAAGTTACGAACCGTTATTTAGGTATTCGATTTTGAAAACATTATACAATTACCATACTAATTTAATTTGGTATGGTTCAATATTTTGAAGTACGATTTTGGATATTCTATAGTATGCTAAATCGGTAACTATAGTTTGTTCAACTTCGATTAATATATACTCATAAAATAAAGTATTATGACTTTAACAATTTTAAAAAAGTATCCGTTGTATTCTACTAACACATTGCACACGTTAATACATATTTAAAATAAAGTACAAACAACTCCTTTTATTAATCAACTACATTGAAAGTTTCAACTTCTAAAAATTTATAGCTTATGCTAGTACTTAGGTTGAATAGTATTTGTTAGTATTTTAATAATACAGATGTTATTTATACAACTATATACTTTTGTATGATATCCGGTATTCAACATATTATTTCAAAATACCGAATATCATCGATAATTAAAATAAATATCAATACCATACTAAATATCATAATATTAAAATCATAGTATTAAAATTTTTAGTAAGGTATGATACGGTATACGCCATAACATGCCCACTCCCACCTATGATACTTCAATATGAAAAGATCACAATTATTGGGTAATAGAAAGCTCCATATATAATTTAAGGGCCCGTTGGCCACGCGATATAAAATCTTAAAGATGAAGTTAAAGGTTTGTTTTGACATATAATTTAGATATTTTTATATTATATGTTTTCTCATAAATATAACACTCTCACAAGTTGTAAGGTTAAAACTACTAAAATTGTCACAATTCTTTATACAATCATACCAAATAAGTAAAAATTTATAAAATTATACAATACACTATCACAAATCTATATATTCATAAAAAAGATAAATTTATTGATTAAATTCAATCAAATATAAAATAAAAGCGAACATGAGTTGTAGTGCATTAGTTTTTAATGTAATCCTTACATAATACATAAACCTTCTCACGTTGAACTTGCATTTCTCGATCATATGACCGAGAATGAAATCAACATTATATTGTTACTCTTTGCCATTGGTAAATACATTTGATCAAAAATAATAAAATTGGTGAATATAAATGGTAAAGTAGGGATTGACTAGAAATAAAAATAAATTATACATTGATGAGAATAATCGTTATATGAGATATAAATAGTTTTAAAAGTAATGATATGAATTATAAATTTTATTTACATACAATATAAATAGTTAGTAAATATATACGTGAGTTGTTTTTACAAGATATAAACTTGCTTATCATTGTTGTATTTGAAAATTTTCAAATACGACTTTTTGAAAAATTTAAAATTTTATCGAACGAAATGAAATAATAAGATAAACCTTTTGACATCACATCCAAAGGCGTAGTAAGTATAATAATGACTTTAGAGGTTTCTTGATATATTAACTACGTTAATTCGAATTGGATGACATTTTTCAAAATCTAAACTAAATAGTGCAAACTAATTTTGAAACCAACGCAACACCCCACCCTTTTTTATAATTAAAATATTATATTAAACATTATTATACATTTTTAGTAATATCTATAATTATAATTTTTTTAGTATTAATAAAAACGCGTGGCGTGATAGGCACGCACCCCAGTGAATCACTTATATATATATATATATATATATATATATATATATATATATAAAACTTTAGGCTTTGATTTAGGCGCGGTAAATGGCGAGGAAGAGGAGGGGATCCAGTTTTCCCTTTCTTAGCACTAGGGTTTCTCTACGATATTGTAAGAATCTTTTGTTCGTTCAATTTTTGATTATCGGTGTTGTTTTGAATACTGCAGTATTGAATCAAGAAAACTGAAATATTTTACGAATTTCGAAGATGATATTAAGAACAACCGTTGTTGGAAAAAGTAAACAATTAGTGTAATGGGGAACATAACTTGGCGATAATTGCTTAATATTGTAAGAACTTTTTGTTGATTCAATTCTTGATTATTAAATTTATCAGTTTTACTCTTTAAGTAATTGCAGAATTGAATCAAGAAAACAGAAACCCCTCTTGACTATAATTTTTTTTTATTGTTAATTCAATTCTTGAATGAAGTTAGAGAATTATAAGATTATCAGTACACTTTCCAACCTTAATTTTGTTCTTGTTATTTAAATTCTTGGTTGAAGTTAGAGGATTATAAGATTGTATTGTTCTTGTTAATTCAATTCTTGATTGAAGTTAGAGAATTATAAGATTATCAGTACACTTTCCAACCTTAATTTTGTTCTTGTTATTTCAATTCTTGGTTGTAGTTAGAGGATTATAAGATTGTTATTGTTCTTGTTAATTCAATTCTTGATTGAAGTTAGAGAATTATAAGATTATCAGTACACTTTCCAACCTTAATTTTGTTCTTGTTATTTCAATTCTTGATTGAATTTAGAGAATTATAAGAATATCAGTAAACTTTCCAACCTTAAAATTGTTCTTGTTAATTCAATTCTTGATTGAAGTTAGAGAATTTTAAGATTATATTGTTCTTGTTAATTCAATTCTTGATTGATGTTGTAGAATTGTAAGATTATATCAGTACACTTTCCAACCTTATATTTTTTCTTTGTTAATTCAATTCTTGATTGAAGTTAGGGAATTATTAGATTATCAGTGTTGTTACAAGTGATTGCAGCATTCAATCAGGAAAACTGAGATACTTTGACCTTAAAACTATTCTTCTTTTTACAATTCTTGATTGAAGTAAGAGAATTATAAGATTATTACTGTTGTTTTCAAGTGATTGCAGCATTGAATCAGGAAAACTGAAACACTTTCCGACCTTAACTTTTTTCTTGTTAATTCGATTCTTGATTGAAGTTAGAGATTTAGGTTATCAGTGTTATTTTCAAGTGATTCCAGCATTGAATCTGGAAAACTGAAACACTTTCCGACCTTAAAAAATAGCTTTGTGTAAAATGTGTTTTTCGATGTCTCAGAGTTATGTTTCTGTAGGGAAATCTTTGTGTTTTCAGATTCCGGCATTGCTGACTGGGAAGGTTGTTATTGTTATATCACCGTTGATTAGCTTGATGCACGATCAGTGTTTGAAGTTAGCAAAACATGGTGTTTCTGCTTGCTTCCTTGGATCTTGTCAAACTGATCGAAGTGTTGAACAAAAAGCAATGGCAGGCATGTATAACATCATTTATGTATGCCCTGAGACAATTCTAAGGTATTGAGCATGCTAATCTTTTGAAATGTTCTTCAAGGATACTATTGACTGTTGTTTGACAAATGAGTTTCCTGAGTTTTTTTTCCTTTTCTTTCAGACTCATAAAACTCCTCTAAAGCCTTGCATAAAGTCATGGCATTGCTCTAGTTGCAGACCATGAAGTTCATTGTGTTTCTAAGTGGGGACATGATTTTCTACCAGATTACAGGTTTATATTCTCTTATTTTTTGATAAATCAGACCAATGCTATTTTTTGAAATTGGTCAAAAGATTTCAGCACTGAGTTAGTCTTTTGATATAAGATGAATCCTATTATCTTTTCCTAGAGTGCAAATAAATAAGAAGGAACTTCTTATGACCAAGCCAACTATAGTCTTTGCAGGTGGTAGTTCACATTGGGTGTGGGGTGGGGTGGGCTCACCTTCCGAATTCTGGTTCTATGTTTATTTAGGCACTTGATCAGTTGAAGCTCAAGGAGCCTCTGCTGTTTTTGTTACTACTGACAAGCAATTATCGAATTTTTTCTCCTCGTTAATCTAGTAACACACCACAACAACTTTCTTAAGTTTCTTGAGTTTTGTTATCATTCTGTTGTGAAGATAGTGCTTGCACTGTAGACGTGGTCTTTTGCTACACCTGACTCTAGTATGTCCCATTTATTTCCTAGTTATTTCTCTTATTCAATTACATGGACTAATTTACCAGTTGAGCGTAGATATGACTCTTAATACATCATGCTTATTAACTGATTCGAAAATACCATGCATGTGACTAGACAAACTCCTCGGATATATCTCGTATCAACTCTGTTCTAGCCAAGCAAAAGCTGCAGGAAAATATTGACAAATTTTCCAGGTATCATAGGCAATATCTGTTTTGAGAGAGAACTTTAGAATGGATACCATGGTGTTTCTGAAGTTTGGCATTCCGATCATGGCACTGACTGCTACTGCCACTACTCATGTTCGAGAAGACATTCTTCAGTCATTGCACATGTCAAAGGCGACACAAATTCTCACTTTGTTTTTCTTGCCAAATCTCCTATTTTGTAGTTAATTACTACACCGTGCTACGGTAATCTTTTGGTCTAGTATTCCTTGTATGTCCTGCATATGCAGTTGCTGCACCGTTTCAGTCTTCGCTTTGTTTCTCTTATTTTTTCCTTATTTTGTTTGTTGTGTGTGTGTATGTCTATGGGGGCTGGGGAGGGGCACACTTATTTATTGTTAATCATCCATACAGCATTTAAACTTCCATGAAGTTAATTTATTCAGAGTACTCAATACTTAAAATGTGTCATTATGTTTGCCTATCAATTGACATCCTGTATTCATACTCAAGAACTAAATTACTACTTTCTTTGACTAGTTATGGTAATTAGACTAGATTCATAATCTTTGTGTCACTTTATGTCTGCTGCATAATACCATGACAGGGCTATACTGCATATTAATAAAGTTTCCATTGAGTGTTTTTAGTCTTTTTGCTCAAGTATAAGTGTTTGAACCTTCTAAAGTTACAGTCTTCATTCTCTCTACATATGCTGATAGAAATAATAGTAAATTACTTCATTTCTGCTCCTTGCAGGTGAAGCGCACTCTAAAACATCATCTTTAGCATCCTACAAAATGGATTTTCATGATGGATAAAATACTTATTCCAGAAAAGGAAAGTCTTCCTCGAAAAATAATTACTGTCTACAAAACCGGAGGAGAACTCTGTAAGCTCTGATAATGCTTCAATGGCTTCATGGATGAATGTAATGCTTCATTGTTTCTGACAGTGACAATGAACATCTTCTCCTGGGAGATATGATTAAGATTCATTGAAGGATTGACAATTGTCTGTTGAGCTTCTGGAAGATGAGTGTGATATTGTGCATAATAATGCCTTCTCCTGGGTTTAGCAGAGTTTAACCTGCAGTGCATAAAGTTTGATTTTGATATATTCAACTTAAGTTATCCAGAAGAGTCATGTTTATCTATTGATCTGAGACATCGGCTCCCAAGTGGGAGGGAAGCACTACATGGATTTTTAAGCTGTTTAATTATTTTTTTTGAAATATTTTGTATGCAAACTTGTCAAGGGCACCTACGTTTCTACCAAGTCAAAGAAGTGACGAGCAAACAAAACAAGCATATAAGATGTTATCTGATTGCTTTAGGTTGTAAGCTAATTATTAATTGAACGACTTCAATTAGTACTTTGGTTTCCATCTTATGTGTTGGTTATGTTCAGCAGATATGGAATGAACACTTCTTGCTATAGTGCCAAGCTACCTGTGGAGTACTTTGGCGAGCACTTACTTTTGGAGATATATCTTGTGGATGTCAAGACACACTGGCTATTGTGCTTTTTCTTTTGTTCCTTACAAGCTGCTTCATGTCAAGGATGTGTGCTTGTGCTCTGTTGATTTTCTTCCACTTTTCTTTTCGGGGTGGGCTATTAATTTGTTTCTTATATTTGATTCCTCTTAAGTTGGTCTCTAAATTGAGGTTTCTGGTACTCATTTTATCACAGGACATGCCACATAAAAGAGAGATTCATTTGTAGCAGTTTGAAGTAAAGAACGACTTCCTATGCATGTAAAGATGTGCCAAATGCATCCCATTGCTAATATCTTTTTCAATTCATGCTTACTGATGTTTGCCTTTATCTCCGAGTAAAGTTAATTTTTTGCTCAAGAAAATACTTGTTTATCATAGGTTTTCTTACTTGCAATGAGAGTTCAGTTTCTTAGTTTATGTCATTTACCTGGCACATAATGCACAGGTGTGATATATGCATCAAAGGTCCACCTGAAAGACAGAATTTAAAGGCTGAGGCGTTGATCATCTTGCAAGTTATTGCTACTCATTGTGTGAGTACGTCTGCCATCTCACATTTGCTTGCCCTCATTCGTACTTTGTCATCTCATTTTGGCATTGTTAATCCTTTCTGGTGCAGAGGAATTTTGCAGACATCTCCTATGGTGGTTATGAAGGGAGACTTTGCGAGAGGCCAAACATCAAGGCTCTAGTCAGCAGAATAAGAGGACAGGTACTTATTCTGCTTAAGGCCCTCTCTACCTCTTATCCTTTGCTATCTGCTAGTGTTTGATGTGCATGCCCCATTGAAAATTCTCCCTTGCTATCTGCTAGTTTGATGTGCATGCTCCATCGAAAATTCTCCGCGAGGGCCCTTTTAGAAAGCATGTCTGCCAAGGGGTATGACAAAGAACCTATAACTCTTCCTTCAATTTGAAGGAGCTTCTTGTTGCCAGTTTCTGGGATCTTTCATGCCCTGCCAATAGAGTTCCCTGGAGATATATCATGTTTGTAATTTGGACTGTTCTCGAAGAGACTTCTTCAAAATCTTTTTCGACATCAATCATAAGTTGGGATGCTTATAATAATCTGCAATTCCTGCCTTATGGTGTAAAGCTACTATGTCATACTGAAAATAGGTTCAACTTGTCGAGCAGCTGTCCTCCTGTTACATGTTACTCTACTCTTAACAAGGTCGTGTTTTATTTTGCTCATGTCATAAGTTCCCGTGTCCGTTTACAGAAAAACTTTGTCAATCCGCTGTGCATTTATTCTGGTATACTACACTTTAAATTTATTCATATTGTAGAGAGTACCTTTAAGTTACTCATGCATTCTTCTATTCGTGTAAATTCTCGTACATATCGAGAATTATATTTTTATCTACTTTTGTTTTGAATCTTTCCGCTAGCATATAACATCAACTCCGCTCTTCTATTTCGTGTTCAACCAATGCATCATAATTGCTTGATATTTCTTTTATTGAAATTGATCTGTGTTTGTTGTTTTCCAACATATTTACAACATTGTTGCTATGGTTCTTTTGTATTTACTGTTTCCTATTGCAACTCTAATCTTGTCATTTGTCTTCTGTGTATTTTGTTGTAGTATCAACAATTTAGTGCAAGTGACCTCTTGTGGTGGAGAGGTCTTGCTTGACTGTGGGAAGTAGAAGGATTTTGTTAGGGAGGGCGACGACATGTTATGCTTTCTGCATCGGAACCTTAGTTATTTCATATAAGGTTGTACCGACTAAGTTTTGGTACTATGTTTCTCAAATCCATCCATTCTTCGTTACTTTTATGACCTATCTGATAGGTCCTTCTCATTTTATACTTTACTCACTGCTGAAAACTCTGATTTTAGAATCATGTATGATGTTGCAGCCTAGCAGGGAGTGGAAACAAATACTTGAAATCCTTTCTAATTTTCTAATATTAGTCTAATGAAGGTTCAAGTTGGGTTATTCTATATTTTTAAGTCAAGAGGTTTCACTAACAAACATCAAGTTGGTGCCAAAAACTAGTACCCTTACGTAAGGATTATACTTACCCCAATTTTTATGAAATACAAGGTGCTCATTGAATGCAAGATGCACGCATGACTTTGCTGGAGTCATACATTATGTTCCACCAAATTTTACCAACCGTCCATACAAGATGCTATTTTTCTGTCATACCAAAAATACAAGTGAAATAGAAAAGATCTAATACTTTCTCTGTCATTCGCACTATTATGAAACATTCGCCAGTTAGTACATATTCCATTTGTTCTGTATACTTCAAAAGACACTAGGCGGTTTTGTCTTCCAAGCTGCCTTCCTTCCATTGCTTATCCTCTCCGATCTCCAAGTTGTAATTGTTTCCTCCACTGTCGGTGATTACACCCAACAGATGTTAAGGAATTAGAATGCAACACTCGATAGTTGTGTAGCCAACCACCAACGCAACGAGAGATGATTAGTATCTTCTCCAGATTCTTCACACATACATACCAACTCACAAATATCCTCCTCCTTTTTCTTATGTTGTCCACTGTTAAAATTTCATCTTGCATTGCACACCAAACAAGAAAAGTTGCTTCGGAAGTTTGATGATTCAAACCTTTTTCCACATATTGCTATTGTATCCCATTTCTAACAACTCTAGAATAGTCTAGATCATAGGTTTCAATGGTCTTTAGCACCATGCCTATATTTCAGTTTATCCCCTCACTCATCCTCGGTTGGATAATTATATTATTTCTAAAAGTAAAGCAGTACTGTTGTTATAATTTGAAAGGTCCTGGAAATGAGTTTCTTTTAATTTAAGAAAGAGGTCAAGGGTTTTTGGGACAAAGCAAAAAGACAATAGATGAATTTATGATACGTATGATCATTTATAGCGTGTGTTACAGATCATGTGCAGATAAAATATCCAGAAGTAACAGAAAGTGGAAGGCAGTTCCTGAGTTCTGAAATACAGCAGACATTCCATGTTTATCCTGAAGTAGATATGTTGCTGTCCATGACAAGTCCCAAGTCCTTTTCCAGTTTTGCTGAATGGGAAAAGGGTGGGCTGATCCCGAGATCCGTCACCAAAACTGGCAAAGAGAGCGAACTTGGAAATCTCCAAGAAAACGAAAATGTAAACGTAGCCTGATTCTAATACGGTTCGAGGAAAGATCGACTGCCATGCTAACAAAAAAGTGGCACAAAGTGATGTCTATGTAGACTTATGTCACGGACTTAGAGTCTTACTAAAGTTCCGTGCGGCACTTGACAACTTACTCACGAATTTTTCACGATCTTGTAAGCTCAAGTAAGCCTTTAAAACTAAGATCGCTAAGGGAATGAAATGAAGACTTAGAAAGATTTGGAAGAAGGCTTTATATTGTTTGGAAGATTGCTTACAACTTTCTTGGTGATTTACAAATGAATGCCCCATCTATTTATACTACTTCCTAGGGGACTAAAGTGTAAATAAAAATTACTTTACAAGTCCCTACTTATTTACACTTTGATCCCTTTCTAGAATCCTCTACATTTTCTAGGAAATTCTAAAGTTTTCTTAGAAAATATCTAGTCTTCCTTCTAGAACTTTCCAAAGCTTTCTAGAAAGATCTAGGGACTTCTAGAGTTTTCTACAAACTTCTCCAAAACTCTAGACTTTTCCGCCCTATTCGGATGCAAAATCTTACTGAGAATTGGCGGGACGTGACACTTAGCTTGCCTTGAGAAGGAAGCTATAATACGTCAACTCTGGATCTGTGTTTGCCTTTCCCCCTAAATTCTAAGGAATTAGTTAACTTTAGTGGCACCATTAACAAGAAGAAGCGCATCTGGTGTAGTGGTATCATAGTACCCTCCCACGGTACTGACCGGGGTTCGATTCCCCGGATGCGCACTCTGTTCAATTTTGACTTTCATTTTTGCAATATTCTTTTTCTTTACATTGAAAACTTTGCAAATTATGACAATAACATGCTATCATCATGCTAGTAAGGGTGTTCATAATATCAGCATCAACAACAATAGTAATTACTTCAGTATGTTCCAGTTTCCAAACAAGATGAATTGGGGCTATATGAATATACATTTCTTCATTTAAGCTCAGAGTATATCATCAGTGGCGGTGCCACTATAGCTTTGGAGGTTTCATTTTTTGTATATGGTTAAAATAATTTTTTTAGGTATATATAGTAGATGTCAACCCCCTTCGGCTACTATGTGTGTCTATTTTTCAGATTTTGGAACCCCTTATGAAAATTCTCGCTACTTTGTGTGTCTATTTTTCAGATTTTAAAACCCTTATTGAAAATTCTGGTCCTGCCTCTGTATATCATTATTAAGAGGTATTCACAAATCACAACAAAATAAGTTGGAAATTTCAGGGTGGAAAGATAGTAACATAAGTAATAAATAAAAAGACAGAGAAATATGTACCTATATATTTTTTTCCTAAGTTTGCGAAATTATCCTTAATCAAGAGGAAAATAAAAGTTGTACTATTTGTTTAAAGAACAAATTTAGGGGTTATATGTAATTCAAGGATGTTCCTGTAAATTAATATTGTTTGCATTCGTAATACCAACATAGTCCCTTGTCGCACTGACAAATCTATCTTGTTGAAGAATTCAGGTTCAAATATTTTTCCCTTTATCGTTTTTGTGTAAAATTATCTTTTTCAAACTTTCAATAAATAAATGTGAACATTCCCAACATTGTTAACTATTAAGTGTATTTATTTTTTAATGTTGTAATCACTTAATTAATAAATATATTTCTATTGTGATCATAGATATAACATGAATATATTTTTACTAATGAACTTGTTCTTCGCGTGGTTATAAAAAACAATACAATATTAATAATTTTATTAAATATAATATACATAAAAGAGGTGTGCATATATATACACATTACACATATAATTTATATTTCATAGAAGAAACTTTTGGTTAGTAATTTTTTTTAGAAAATGTTCTTTAGTAAATATTTCTTGTAATTTTTTTTAGAAAAATAAGAAAATACGAGAAACACATATAATTTACAAAATTGTGTCTAAACTCGACATGAAAAAGGACATTATTTTTCAATCCAAATAAAAGCTTGAGGTTATGTGTGTAATGTCAGTAGTTAGTCCTTCCGTTTTTATTTATATGTCATTATATCATATTCCACGTATCTTAAGAAACTAAGTAAGTTTATCACTATATTCTTATTTAGTGTTTTTTTGAAGTCAAGATTGCAATAAATAAACATAAATTAATTTATTTTGATTAATTGAATTGACAAATAAATAAGAATATATATTTAATTATTTAGTTTTCATATGTTAATCAAATTCATATTTTCAAGGCTAATAACTATAGTGGTTAAATTATAGGGAAAAGGGTCAAAAATACCCCTCAACTTTTGTTTATTATTTGATTATACCCTCGTCGTTAAAATACAGTTAATTTTACCCTTTCCGTTTTAATTTCACCAAATTTACCCCCATTAAACGGAATCCCCAAAATTGATCCAATTTGACCCGAATTTAAAAAAAAAATTCTTATTTTAACCTAATGACCCGATCCCATTTAGAATAACCGATTAATCCTATTTTACCATTCTTCCAAAAAAAATTTACCCATTTACCCATTCTCTCTTTGAATAGATCTCCTTTGCTTCCAAATTCTCCATTGTTGTTCCTGCATTTCTCTTGCATTTGATAAGTGATACGGGAGGCTATAACTAAATCTGTGAGAAGATGGACATCCCAAAGAAAGGTGGGTTACTCCCTCCTTGAATGCAATAAAGTTCTTTGATTTGTTTTCTTGTTCCTACTTTGTTTTGCTATCTGCTGTGTATTAATTTGATTCTCCTAATTTACTTAGATATCTGTCCCTATCCACAAAGAAATACATTGGTGTTTCGGTGTTATCAATAAAAAGGATTAGATGTTCCAATATCTTTGATTCACTCTGAGGAAGGGATAGTAATGTGCTGAAAGGAGAGATTCAGGAACAACGATGAAAAATTTGGAAGAAAAAGAGATTATCTAATCAAAGAAAGAATGGGTAAAGGAAATTTGAGAGAAGGGTAAATTAATCGGGTTATTCTAAATGGGATCGGGTTATTAGGTTTAAAATAAGAAAATGATTTTTTTTAAAATCTGGATCAATTTGAGTCAATTTTGGAGATTTCGTTTAATGGGGGATAAATTTGGTGAAATTAATAAAAGGAGGGGTAAAATTAATTGTATTTTAACAGCGAGGGTATAATGAAACAATAAACCAAAGTTGAGGAATTTTTTTGACCTTTTTTCCTAAATTATATACTTCTTCCGGTTCTTATAAAATACTTTGTTTGCAACTTCTGTACCAAACTTGTCCGTTGTAGCGCTGGCAATTTCAATTTGAATACTGAAATCCGGGTTCAAACCCCGGCAACGGAAATATTTTTTTTGATGCATATTTTTCCTTCTCATTTAATATTATCTTGATTTAATTATTTCTTTGATATTATTCGAGCAATGGTGTACAAACCTCGTTTTATACAAACACAAATTATATATTATATTTTATATAAACCGTAATATTATCTTGATTTAATTATTTCTTTGATATTATTCGAGCAATGGTGTACAGACCTTGTTTTATACAAACACATTTTATACATTATATTTTATATAAACCATGTTTGTATAAAGAGAAAAAGACAAAAAAGAATTAGACAAGGGAAGATTTGTATTGTACAATTATAAGTGTATTAGACGAAAATATATGTATTTGCATGTGTATTTACAGTTTTCTCTCGATTATATTGACAGAAACACAATTTATCCATTTGTGTTTGTATAAAGTAAGATAGGCGAGCGAGATTCGCTGGGGAGAGAGACAAATGACAACTGTTTGTTACGGGTTACAATTAAATCGAACTATGATGGTAACATTTAATTTAATTTAATAATTTGCTATTTTATACAATTTTTTCCAACAAAGAATATGATTGTATATGTTGCCTATGATGTAGCGCCTGGCGGGCTGTTAGCTAGTGTGTATCATCTTACGAGAATAGAGGATGGTGTGGCTCAACCAGAAGAGCTATGCATAAAAGGTTTCTATTGCATTCTATCTCATCGTATCACATTCTGTTCTGCGAAATTAGAAAATCACCATCAATATCTCGGTCTAGGTCCGAGATAATCCTTTGTTCCATAGCCCTGGGGCTATTTACAACTAGCCAATTAAGAAGTCTCAGATGTACTAGCACTGCATCTTTGATCCAGTCATCGATTCTCAATGAGAGGTCACAATTGCCGCGAGCAAATATATTAATGACGAGGAAGGCTTTTTTGTTATGCTACTAATACTTGATGTAATGAAAGGAACATAGGAGTTTGTCGCTAGGTATTTGACAAAATAGGATCGTCCAGTTCCTATAGAACCTATCACTAAAATACCCCTAGAGGGGGATAAGGCTAAGCGGAGCGAAAAGGATTTTCCATGAGATGGGAAATGAAAACTATTTTCCCCACACGAAGTATGTGAATAAATGATTGTCTGATAATGAGCAATGAATATCCGTCTTTCTGCTTGATGAGAGATATGAACAAGAAGCTTCGAGAAAACTAGTGTTTTCTAAATTATATGAAGCCAGTAAGAAAACAGCGAATCCATGGGTATTTGAACCCAAATATCCAGGAAAAAGCAGAATATTTGATGGAAGGACGAAAAATCCTTTTGAACAACCCGTTATAATAGGAAAGCCTTATATCTTGAAATTAATTCATCCTCTAGACCTAGCTGCTATCGAAGCTCCATCTACAAATGGATAAGATCCCAGCTTAGTCTATAGGAGGTTTTGAAAAGCAAGGAGCAATAATCATTTTCTTATTCTGTCAAGAGGGTGCTAGTGCTCCTTTTTTTTTTCTTTAGTAATTTCCTATACTAAATAAGAATAAGGAGTTTTTATGTCGCGTTACCGAGGACCTCGTTTCAAAAAAATACGACGCCTGGGGGCTTTACCAGGACTAACTAATAAAAAGCCTAGGACCGGAAGTGATCTTAGAAACCAATCGCGTTTCGGTAAAAAATTTCAATATCGTATTCGTCTAGAAGAAAAACCGTAATACATATTAGAAAGACGTAATACATATTAGAAAGGTAAAATTAGTTAATTGTGGAAAGGCTCAAAAGTAGAATCCAAATCTAGGGGGGTTGAAATAGACAAAATTCAGCTCGATCCAAAGAAATAGAATCCGGATATACAAATTTAAAAGTGATTCCTAATAAATAAGATGAAATATTAGTGGCGAATAGTATATTTGTAAAATTGCAACTACGATAAATAAATAAGTAATGCATATTTACTCAAGCCATGTAATTTTTTCTTCCTTAAAAATCCAACCCAACATATTTTTATTCGTTACTTAATATTTTGCATAGTTAATATTTTTAAATATAGTTGAACTAAAAATCTGAGAGTGGAAACTGGAAACTATTACATATGTATTGCATTTTTTCAAAAAAAGAATAGGGAGCGTGACATTCATATGATACCCAGTTTTTTAAGAAGGATTCTACTTGGAATTAAATTTTGGAAGCGGAATGAATCAATTAGCTTACCAGCACTACAAAGCATTATTTCATATCTTTAATGGGGCATTATTAATTGAAAAAATTATTGAAATACACGTTTTATATTTTTTCTTATTTCCAATATCTCTTCTATTTCTAAAAACCTTTAAAATTTCTTATTTCTTTAATGTATCTGAGCTACCTATTAATGTATTCGAGCTAGTATGTAATTTATCAGAGTTACATATTATGTATTCGATTTATTTTATAATGTATCAGAGCTAGTTTTTAATATATTCAAGCTAGTTTTTAATGTATTTGAGCTACATGTTATGCATTGTAATTTTACATTAAAACTATGTGATTTCCCTAAAAAAAATTTTTTTGAAGTAAACAAATGCACGTATACCCCCACATAAACATGTGAATCCGTCTTTGCCCTTCCTTTCATCCCGTTGTATTTCAATATAATAAGATTATAATTCATAAACAGTAGAAAACTCCATATTTAATTTAAATATTAAATTTACAAAATATATACACTTTAAAGGTTTGTTAATATATAAATTAAAAATTAATTTCGCTTCGAATTGGATAACTTTGTCAAAATTCAAATCAAATCAGATAGTGTAAACCAGATCTAAAACCGAACACACACCCTTTTTAATTAATTGAATAAAAATTTACCACAAACAAATATTTACCTAAAATGAAATTATATATTGAAACAAATAATTATAAATTTTTAGAAATAAAAAGACGCGTGGCGTGATACTTACGCAAAGCGCGGTAAATATCCTCACTTCACTTATATATATAAAGCGGTGGCTGTAACAATATTTGCCTTCAAATCTTAGCGCGGGACAAATGGCGCTGTCGAGGAGGGGTTTTCACTGTTGTTGGTCTGTAAGAATCTTTTATTTATTCAATTCTTGATTTGATTATGAGTGTTGTTTTGAAGATTGAATCAAGAAAACTGAAATACTTACCGAATTCCGACCTTAAAAACAAGTTCTCAATTTGATTGATTGTATTTACATGATCAGATAGATGATATTAAGAATTAGTTCAATTCTTCTGAGAACTTCTTGTTGGTTCAATTCTTGATTGTCAGTGTTATTTTAAGTTATTGCAGCATTGAATCAAGAAAACTGAAACCCTTCCTGACCTTGAACTTTTTTTTTACTTGTTAATTCAATTCTTGATTCAAATCAGAGAATTATAAGATTATCGGCACACTTTCCAACCTTGAATTTTTTCTTGTTAATTCAATTCTTGATTGAAGTTAGAGAATTATGAGATTATCACTAAACTTTCCAATCTTGAAATTTTATTGTTAATTTTGAAGTTGGAGAATTATAAGATTAGCAGTTCACTTTCCAACCTTAAAATTTTTCTTGTTAATTTGATTATTGATTGAAGTTAGTGAATTATTAGCTTTGTAGTGTTATTTTCAAGATCACAGCATTGTCTCTAGAAAACTAAAATACTTTCCAACCTCAAAAACAGTCAATGTAGTTGAAGCGTGTTCCTTTTCCTATATCCAGAAGTTCTCAGTTTGTTTGATTGTATTTACACGATCAGATAGATGATATTCAGAACCAATGTTGTTGGAAAAGGTAACATTCATGGGAAATTATGTAAGTATTGGAAGAACTTCTTTGTTAATTCAATTCTTGGTTAAAAATGAAAGCGAAGAAAATTCAATTATTGATTGAAGCTAGAGCATTGTTAGATTATCAGTTTTATTTTTAAGTGATTGCCGTATTGGATCAGGAAAACTGAAACACTTTCTGACCATAAAATTGTTCTTGTTATTCAATTCGTGATTGAAGTTAGAGATACACTTCCCAACCTTAAAAATTAGTTTTGTGTTTGTAAGTCCCCCAAAATAGTGAATGTTCTGAAGTTAATGTTTGATTGTAGTTCAATCTGGAAACTCTGACTTTTGTGTGTATGTGCACTCTTTGATCTTTGCTGCATCGTTCTTGAAACAAGTATTATTACAGTATGGACCCAGATCAAGTTGTTGCTGAGTTGGTTGGAATGGGATTCTCGTTATCTGATATTGCTAATGCTCTAGAAGTTGTGGGTCCTGATAGTGCGATTGATTATCTACTCGATGATTCTCGAAGAAGCACTGCAAGTGCATCAACTAGTACTGCATGTTTCACCCGTTGTGCTGGTATGCTGGGAAAAAGAGGCTCTTCTTCTTCGTCTTGTTCTGCAGGCAAAATACGGTAATCAAGCACAATGAATTCATTCAATCAGCAAGTAGACCTAAAAGAAGCAAGACAATAAATAAGTTGAATGTCTCAATCAGAAATCTTGCAAAAAGATACTGGAGGTCGAAATGTGCATCCTTCTCTAGAGGATTCTGATCTCCACGTTGCAACTGAAAAAGCTGTATTACACATCATGTCATTGCAAAGATGAAGATATTGGACCAGACTGGCAAAAGAAGGTCAAGAATTTGTTGCAAAAACACTTTGGGTTCTCATTTTGAAGGATTTTCAGAAAGAAGCTCTGGAAGCTTGGATATATCACCAAAACTGTCCTGTTCTTGCAGCAACATGATCAGGTATTAGCTCCTCACACTTTTTTCTTTCTTCTCTGTTCTTTCCCTTCCTGTAAACTGTGATTTTCGATTTCTCAGAGTTATGTTTGTGTTTTCAGATTCCGGCCTTGCTGACTGGAAAGGTTTGTCATGGTTATATCACCGTTGAACAGCTTGATGCACGATCAGTGTTTGAAGTTAGCAAAACATTGTGTTTCGGCTTGCTTCCTTGGATCTGGTCACACTGTTTGAAGTGTGGAACAAAAAGCAATGGCAGGCATGTATAGCAAGTATGCTGTGAGACAATTCTAAGGTAATGAGCATGTTAATCTTTTGAATTGTACTTCAAGGATAGTATTGGCTGTTGTTTGACATATGAGTTTCCTTTTTTAATTTTTTCCTTTTCTTTCAGACTCATAGAACCCCTCCAAAGCCTTGAAGAAAGTCGTCGAATTGCTCTATTTGCAGTCGATGAAGTTCACTGTACTTCTAAGTGAGGCCATTATTTTCGACCAGATTACAGGTTTTATTCTTTTATTTGTTTGATAGATCAGAGTAATGCTATTATTTGGAATTGCTTCTTGCAGTAAGCTCAAGGAGCCTCTGTGATTCTGTTGCTTCTGACAAGCAAATATTGACTTTTTTCCTCCTCATTAATCCAGTAACACACAACAACTTTCTTAAGTTCCTTGAGTTTTGTTATCATTCTGTTATGAAGATAGTGCTTGCACTGTAGACGTGGTCTTTGCTAGACCAGGCTATCAAATTACACCTGACTCTAGTATGTCCCATTTACTTCCTAGTAATCTCTCTTATTCAATTACAGGGACTAGTTTTCCAGTTGAGTGTAAATATGACTCTTAATACATCATGCAAATTAACTGATAAGAAAATACCATGCATATGACTAGACAAACTCCTTGGATATATCTCTTATCAACTCTGTTCTAGCCAAGCAAAAGCTGCAGGAAAATATTGATAGAACATTTCCGTGTATCCTAGGCGATTATCTGTTTTGAAAGAGAACTTTAGAATGGATACACCATGAAGTTTCTGAAGTTTAACATTCCGATCATGGCACTAACTGCTACTGCCATTACTCATGTTCGAGGTGACATTCTGCAGTCATTGCACATGTCAAAGGCGACAAAAATTGGTCTCACTTCGTTTTCCCGGCACCAAATTTTAGTAAGATAATTTACACCGTGCTACGATAATTTTTTGGTTTGGCATTCCTTGCATGTCCTGCATTTGCATTTGCTGCATAATTTCATTCTTCACTTTCTTTTTCTTACTTCTCCTTATTTTGTTTGTTGGCGGGGGGGTGGGGTGGGGGTATTTTTGAGAACACATTTATTTGTTGTTAATAATCCATGAACCGTTTAAACTCCCATGAAGTTAAATTCTTCAGAGAACTCAATACTTAAATTGTGACATTATATTTGCCCATCATTTACACTCCAAGAACTAAATTACAACTTTCTTTGTCTTGTTATGGTATTTAAACTAGATCCTTATCACTTTATGTCTGCTGCATAATACCATGAAAGGGACGAGTGCTTTTAGTTTTATTTTTGCTACAGTATTAGTGTTTGAACCTTCTAAAGGTACAGTCTTCATTCTCTGTACATATGCTGATAGAAATAATGGTTAATCACTTCATTTCTGCTGCTTACAGGTGAAGCACTCTAAAACATCATCTTTAGCATCCTACAAGAAGGATTTTCATGAATTGATAAGCACTTATTCCACAAAAGGGAAGTCTTCCTTGAGAAATAAGTTAATGTCTACAAATTTGGAGGAGAACTCTGAAAGCTCTGATAATGCTTCCAATGGTTGCATGGATGAACATAGTGGGATCAATGACATTAGTGAAGACGATGTTGAGGGGTTGCTGTTTATGACAGTGACAATGAAGTATCTTCTCCTGGGAGACGTGGTTTAGATTCATTGAAGGATAGACAACTGTCTGTTGAATATCTGGAAGATGAGTGTGATGTTGTGCAAGATATTGATGATTTGGATGGTAAAACTTTTCTTTGGGTTAAAAGACCGTTTATACAGTACAATTCCAATTTAAGAGAAAATCTCATTTACCCATATTCCATAACACTAAAGATTACACAACCAATAACTCGACCTGTTACCAAAGACCGAAAACCACAACAGAGAGCCAGAGACCTTGAAAATTATTTTGCGTAAACATAGAGAATTTGAAAATCTTAATTACCTTAATGTAGATTGAAACAATTTCTTTTGTTTTGTCGTAGCTGCAGCAGTACTTTCATCTACATTCTAAAGTGTTTTGAGTTTCAGTTTACTCGCTTGCAACAACCACTGGACAATCTATCGTCATATTGGTGCGAGATCGTTTAGTATGAGATTTCAAGAGGATATAACTTTTGCTTGAGATAGCTATGGCTTATACCTGGCAATTGTTAGAGGAAAAAACCTTGCATCTTCTTATCCTATGACACAACTCTTAATACATGATCAAAAGATCCCATAAGATAAAAGTATCTCATCCTACTTTTTCTTGCATTCTCAAACTTGACTTTTTTGTGTGACAGGTCTCTTCATTTCTTAAGACCAAATCAGGGATATGCTTTTTGTGGGTTTTCCTTAGCCTCTACCAATGTGATTTCATCTTCTCGTCCCAGGGTACCTTTTATAATGTAATTTATTATTTTAAATTGTAAGCTTGGTCATTTACACCTATATTTACTTTATGAATTCAAGTAGATGTGCTGATATTATTGATTGGTGCAATTTCTTGTGGTGAATCTTGTGGAACACTACCTCTGAAAGGCTGTACTGGTTTTCTATTGCTCAAAACTCCTGATGCCTATGATCCAGAAGAAAGAGCAAAGTTTTGACACGAACCGTTACTGTTGGAGGATGGGCCAACTATAATCTATGCCCCAAATAGGAAAGAAACATTAAGTATATGAACATTTCTTTCCAAATTTGGGATCAAGGCTGCTGCTTACAATGCTAAGGTAATATATATCCAATCAGTTAAGTAATTATATTGCTCTCCCTCTGATTTTATTGATGTTGAGTTTATTCTGCCAACAAATTATAATTGTTTGAAGGACTTCAGATAATTTTGCATGGTCGCATGATGTAGGAGCATGTCTTTAGGATGCAAAATACCATAGTTGTGAAAGTAGACTAAAGGTGATCATAAGCATGCTGTTCAATTGGTGTTCTTTCATGTAATTTAGGTATAACTTGTCAGTGTTATATTATGTGGTAGATGTCTGCTAGATTAGAGTCAAGGTCTAAAAATTTCACTGCTCAAGTATTTGACATATTGTCTACTTTTGTGCAACTGACCTTACATATTGGTGTCTTATGCTATACCACCATCGAATCCAAAAACACGCGTACCATCCAAACTTATGGTATGTCTTATGTAACACCTCACTCTTTTCTCCTTTTTTTATTTGAGATTTGCCCTAAGTGTCATATGTACCCTTATTCGGAGGCTTGCCAATCCTTTTCTTTGACTTGTCCTCGTTAACTCACCCTCCATCATGAGTGTCACGTGAGGGTGCTTCCTTACAACTTAGCGTCCTTGCTAAGATTTGCCCCATCATCGTATTTTGGGAACTTTGCTCCGATGTCATTTTTGGTACAACATAAGCCCTTGGCACGTATTGTGCGCTTTGGCTTAACAGAATCCATGGATTTGTCTCTTGGACAACACTATCATCAAGCCCAAAAGCGCACATACCATGTGAGCTTTGTGCTATGTTCTTATATAGCACTTCACTCATTTTTCAAACTTTTCGACGTGAGATTTGCCTTTGGTGTCATATGTAACCCTTTTTCAGCAGCTTGGCAACATAGAAGCCTTCCAACTTTTCTCTTTGACCCGCCCGCATCAGCCGCCCACCCTCCTTCCTGGGCATTAAGTTGCGTATACTCTTCCTTGTCAATTGAGCAGTAAGGTTTGTCCTTTCTCTTTTCAGTTACCAAAATCACATCTGTGGCAGGTGCATAAGGAATTTCACGAGAACACTCTGCAGGTAAAGCTAGGTGACGTGTTAGATGGAGTAACATTAACAAACATTTTGTATTGTATTTCACAAGTTGTTGCATATCTATAGGTCTTTGATCCTTTGCATTCAATATTCAATATTTTAGAGTGATATGTGCATATTCCCTTATGTCATGAAGAGGACATTCATTGTGGAAGTTAACGTCCTCATTTTTGTGCAAATCAAGTTGGATCAGTCTCTATTTCCTCATTGCATATGATTTATTGGTTATTTATCTGAATTTGGTCCAGTTGAGAATTCATGTGCCGAACCCTTCTAGTTTGGCATTGAGGCATAGTACTAGTAGTATTTGTTTTTGTTGGTTGAATTTGTTTTGGTGTTGTCCAATCTCTGTACTGTCTGATACAATATACTAATAGAGGATTCTAATATAAGAGGGTTTGTTTATTGAGAATATATTGTGGTATCTGAATCTAGTTTTGACTCTAATTATTTAATTCCTGCCTCAGTTCTTATGAAAGAGAACTTTAAAAAACAATTTCTTGGTGAACTTCACTTCTAAAATATATTGCATTGTTTTCTGGATTGCCTTTTACATTGTCATCAAATGTTATTGATAAGATGCCACAAAGAAGTCTGCAACATGAAGTGGTGGTTCTTTAGTCCTGTTTCACGAATGACGAGTGGTTATCATATCTGGAAACGATCTTCAAGTCCGGGAAATATGATTTCCTTATTCTATTTTGTTCTGATTGAACGGTCTTAGTCCTGTTGCATATTTCTTTTCAACATATACTATCATATTTTTGAACAATTGTTGATAGTTGGTATAGATTCCATTGCAAAGGCTTTCTGCTGAATTTTTTTTACCAAGGCCAGTGATTTTCAAGCATGCTGCATGCCTGTATCCACTTTAACTCTTTGATAAAGATAGTAGCTTCAAGATATCCTGACAACAGATAGGCAATTTTCTTGAGCTTAAAATTGTTTACTTACCTTTAGGTTTTACATTTGTTTATTAGTTAACTGAGGCTATGCATTGTACTTTCTGGTATTCAGGCCATTGTTGCAACAATTGCCTTTGGGATGCGCATTGACAAGTTGAATGTGTGAAGGATCATTCACTATGGTTGGCCCCAGGTGCAATTACCTAGCTAGATATCCTTTATATATTTTATTCAACTACGTCTGTATGCTCATGTAAACGAACTCCAAGAAAATCTTGAGCACCTTCTTATTTTGTCTTTCTTCTTTAGCAATATGATTGTACATATGCAGTTAAGAAGCACTGTGTGTAAGGACTTGTTTGAACTATTTTCTTTTAGTTGTCTTTTTGTTACTATTTCAGTTATGATTCGTGGTCAAGCTATTGTAACCTTTACAGAGTCTGGAGGCTTATTATCAAGAGGCTGGTCGGGATGGAAAAGTAGCAGAGTGTGGTCAGTTAATTTGAGTCTTTTTTATCTGTGGTTTATTTGTCATAATCTTGAGAAGAATCATTCTACTTCAAAGAGAATAAAATGTTATACACTGGTTCATCATTTATAGTAATGTTTGGAATTGTGAGATGAGCAATTTCCCAACTGATGCATGAGATCAATTTCTTGGAGAAAAATAATCTATAATGGGCCTTAAAGCAGTGTTGTTTTTAGTAAAATTGGAAGTTCTATGTTAGAATTCAAAAGCTAAGGACATAATTTCTATGAATACTTTAATATTGTGAATTTGTAGACATGGAAAAAGGTTATGAAACCTCTTAATCTAATCTAACATGGATTCAAATTTGATGTCCACAGAAACTTTGGCATGATTACATTTCGTTGTTTCACCTTTTCTAGTGACATTTTTATGAAGTGGTTAACTTTTAAAGACTTACGAGCTAATCCTATATAATCATATTAAAAAAAATGTTAAACATCGTAGGGTCAAAATGGTTCTCATTACAGAAAGTTAAATGAATTTAAAAAGTGTCTTCTTGGAGGTACTTAGTTTAGAAAGAAAAGTAAACATAATAATGATACAAGTAACAATTAAGGAAGAAGTTGATGATAGGATTTTAGTGCACTTACTTGGAAAATAGATATGGTGAAAGGAAATCTGATATTGTCAAAATATTACTATATGAATAGCTTTGTTGATAAGGAACCTCATGCCTTCTCCTTGGTTTAGCAGAGTTTATCCTGCAGTGCAAAAATTTTGGTTTTGATACACTTGCACCAAATGCTCTCTTATTCAACTTAAATTATCTATAGATCTGAGACATTGGCTTCCAAGAGGAGGCACTACATGTATTTTTAAGCTGTTTGATTTTTTGTGAAACAGTTCTGTATGCAAACTTGTCAAGATCACCTACGCTTCTACCAAGTCAATGAAGTGATTGTCTCACCAAGACTGTCTTGTTCTTGCAGCAACAGGATCAGGTACTAGCCCCTCACACTTTTCTTTCTTCACCATTCTCTCCCTTCCTGTAAAATATGATTTTTGATGTCTTGGAGTTATGTTTCTGCAGGGAAATCATTGTGTTTTCAGATTTCGGAATTGCTGACTGGGAAGGTTGTCATTGTTATATTAGACCAGATTGGCAAAAGAAGGTCAAAGAATTTGTTGCAGAAACACTTTGGACTTTCATTGCTGAAGGATCTTCAGAAGGAAGCGGAAGCTCTAGAAGGTTGATTGTCTCACCAAGACTGTCTTGTTCTTGCAGCAACAGGATCAGGTACTAGCCCCTCACACTTTTTCTTTCTTCACTATCCTCTCCCTTCCTGTAAAATATGATTTTCGATGTCTCGGAGTTATGTTTCTGTAGGGAAATCTGTTTTTTCAAAAACCGGCATTGCTGACTGGGATGGTTGTCATTGTTATATCACTCCTGATTAGCTTGATGCATGATCAGTGTTTGAAGTTAGTAAAACTTGCTGTTTCTGCTGGCATGTATAGCATCATTTATGTATGCCCTGAGACAATTCTAAGGTATTGAGCATGTTAAACTTTTGAATTGTACTTCAAGGATAGTATTGGCTGTTGTTTGACAGATGAGTTTCCTGTTTTTTTTCCCTTTACTTTCAGACTCATAAAACTCCTCCAAAGCCTTGCAGAAAGTCATGGCATTGCTCAAGTTGCAGTCGATGAAGTTCATTGTGTTTCTAAGTGGGGACATGATTTTCCACCAGATTACAGGTTTATATTCTTCTATTTGTTTTATAAATTAGACCAATGCTATTTTTTGAAATTATTCAAAAAAATTCAGCAGTGAGTAAGTCCTTTGATATAGATGTCTCCTTTCCTAGAGTGCTGAAGGAACTTGTTAGCCTTCCATGCAGTTTACATACCATAAGGACCAAGCCAACTACAGTCTTTGCAGGTGGTAGTTCACATTGGCTGTGGGGTGGGGTGGGCTCACCTTACGATTTCTGGTTCTATGTTTGTTTAGGCACTTGATCAGTTGAAGCTCAAGGAGCCTCTGCTGTTTCTGTTACTACTGACAAGCAATTATCGAATTTTTTCTCCTCATTAATCTAGTAACACACAACAACTTTCTTAAGTTCCTTGAGTTTTGTTATCATTCTGTTGTGAATAGTGCTTGCACTGTAGAGACGTGGTCTTTTGCTACACCTGACTCTAGTATGTCCCATTTATTTCCTAGTTATTTCTCTTATTCAATTGCAGGGACTAATTTACTAGTTGAGCGTAGACATGACTCTTTAATACATCATGCTTATTAACTGATTAGAAAATACCATGCATATGACTAGACAAACTCCTCGGATGTATCTCTTATCAACTCTGATCTAGCCAAGCAAAAGCTGCAGGAAAATATTGTCAATTTTCCAGGTATCATAGGTGATTATCTGTTTTGAGAGAACTTTAGAATGGATACCATGACGTTTCTGAAGATTGACGTTCCGATCATGGCACTGATTGCTACTGCCACTTCACGTGTTCGAGAAGACATTCTGCAGTCATTGCACATGTCAAAGGCGACACAAATTGTTCTCACTTCGTTTTTCCTGCCAAATCTCCGATTTTATAGTTAATTAATCTACACCATGATACAATAGTTTTTTTGGTTTGGTATTCCTTGTATGTTCTGCATTTGCTGCACCCTTTCATTCTTTGCTTTGTTTCTCTTATTTTGTTTGTTGTGTGTGTATTTGGGGGGGGGGGGGGCTGGGAAGGGGTATACTTATTTATTGTTAATCATCCATACACTATTTAATCTTCCATGAAGTTAAATTATTCAGAATACTCAATACTTAAAATGTGTCATTTTTGTTTGCCTATCAATTTGCATCCTGTATTCATACTCAAGAACTAAATTACTACTTTCTTTGACTAGTTTTGGTATTTAAACTAGATCCTTAATCTTTGTGTCACTTTATGTCTGCAGCATAATACCATGACAGGGCTATACTGCATATTAATAAAGTTTCCATCGAGTGTTTTTAGTTACCTTCTAAAGGTACAGTCTTCATTCTCTGGACATATGCTGATAGAAATAATAGTAAATCACTTCATTTCTGCTCCTTGCAAGTGAAGCACTCTAAAACATCATCTTTAGCATCGTACAAAATGGAATGTCATGAATGGATAAATACTTACTCCAGAAAAGGGAAGTCTTCCTCGAAAAATAAGTTAATGTCTTCAAATCTGGAGGAGAACTCTAAAAACTCTTATAATGGTTTCGTGGATGAATGTAATGGGAGCACTGAGGTTAATGTAGACGACGCTGAGGGGGGATGCTGTTTCTGACAGTGACAATGAAGTATCTTCTCCTAGGAGATATGGTTTAGATTCATTGAAGGATTGACAATTGTCTCAAAGAGATACAGTTTAGATATATTGAAGGATTGAGAATTGTCTTAAAGAGATACAGTTTAGGTTCATTGAAGGATTGACAATTGTCTGTTGAGCATCTGGAAGATGAGTGTCATGTTGTGCATGATGTTGATGATTTGGATGGTACAACCGTACAACTCTTCTGTGGGTGAAAAGATCTGTTTATACAGTACCAATCCAATTAAAGAGAAAATTTGATTGACCCCATCGTCCGTGACACTAAAGAATACACAACCATTAACTCGATTTCTTACCAAAGTTCGAAAGCCACTTCTGAGACCTTGAATATTATCTTGCGTGAACATAGAGAATTTTGAAAATTTTAATAGTAGTTACCTTAGTGTGGATTGAAACAATTCCTTTTGTTTTGTTGTAGCTGCAACAGTTGTTTTATCTACATTCTAAAGTGTTTAAGTTTCAGTTTACTCACTTGCAATAACCACTAGACAATCTATCATCACATCGGTGCAAGATTGTTAATGTTGAGATTCAAGAGGATATAAACTTAGCTTGTGATAGATATGGCTTTCCCTGGAAATGGATTGAAGAAAAAACCTTGCATCATCTTATCCTATGACACAACTCTCTTAGTACATGATCAAAAGACCACATAAGACAATAGTATCTCATCCTACTGTTTCTTGTATCCTCAAACTTGACCTTTTTGTGTGACAGATAGTCTCTTCATTTCTTAACCAAATAAGGGAAATGGTTTTTGTGGGTTTTCCTTAGCCTCTTACTGGCAATTGAAGCTTAAGTAAAGACTTCATCTTCTCGTACAGGGCACTTTTTAAAGGTTAAATTTCTCATTTGCTACCTCAAATGTACATTTATTATTTTAGATTATAAACTTGGTCATTTACTCCTATAACTTACTTTATCAATTCAAATAAATTGTGCTGATGTTAATAATTGCTGCAGTTTCTTGTGGTGAATTTAGTGGAAAACTACCACTGAAAGGTTGTACTGGTTTTCTGTTGCACAAAACTGCTGATCTGACCAATGATCCAGAAGAAAGAGCAAAGCTTCGACACAAACCGTTGGAGGATGGACCAACAATAATCTATGACCCAACTAGGAAAGAAACATTAAGTATATCAAAATTTCTTTCTAAATTTGGGATCAAGGTTGGTGCTTACAATGTTAAGGTAATATATATCCATTCAGTTAAATTAATTATATTGCTCTCTCTCTGGTTTTATTGAATTGCGTTTATTTCACCACAAATTATAATTGTTTCAAGGACTTTGGATAATTTTGCATGGTCGCATGATCTAGGAGCATGTCTTTAGGATGCAAAATACCATAGTTGTGAAAGTGGACTAAAGGTGAGATCCATAAGCATGCTGTTCAATTGGTTTTCTTTCATGTAATTTAGGTATAACTTGTCACTGTTATATTATGTGGTAGATGCCTGCTAGATTAGAGTCAAGGTCTAAAAATTTCACTGCTCGAGCATTTGCACATATTGTCCACTTTTGTGCAACTGACCTTACATATTGGTCTCTTATGCTATACCACCATCAAATCCAAAAACACGTGTACGGTGTATCATCCAATCTTATGGTATGTCTTATGTAACATCTCACTCTTTTCTCCCTTTTTGATGTGAGATTTGCCTTAAGTGTCATATGTACCCCTTATTCTGAAGCTTGCCAATCTAAAAACTTGCCAATCCTCATTAACTGAAAACTTTGACTCATCCTCATTAACTCGCCCTCCGTCGTGAGTGTCACGTGAGGATGCCTCCGCACAACTAAGTGTCCTTGCTAAGATTTGCCCCATCATCGTACTTTGGGAACTTGGCTCTGATGTCAAAGTTGGTGTAACATATAAGCCCGTGGCACATATTGTGCGCTTTGGCTTAACAGAACCCACAGATTTGTCTCCTGGACAACACTATCATCAAGCCCAAAAGTGCTCATACCATGTGAACTTGTGCTATATGGTCTTATATATCACTTCACTCATTTTTCAAATTTTTCGTCGTGAGATTTTCCTATGGTGTCATATGTTACCCTCTTTCAGCAGCTTGGCAACATAGAAGCCTTCCAACTCTTTCTCTTTGACCCGCCTGCATCAGCCCTTGGAAGTACAAAAAATGATGTTGTTTAGGAATGAAGTTGCTTGATATACTCTTCCTAGTCAATTGAGCATGCTCTTTCACTTTTCAGTAGCCAAAATCACATTTGAGAAAGGTGCATAAGGAATTTCACAAGAATACTCTGGATGTAAAGTTAGGTGATGTGTTAGATTGAGTAATATTGATAAAACATTTTGTATCTTATTTGACAATTTATGGCATGTCTGTAGGCCTTTGATCCTTTGCATTCAATATTTTAGAGTGATATGTGCATATTCCCTCATCTTCATTAAGAAGAAATTCATATTTGAACTTATTGTCCTCATATTTGTGTGAATTTAGTTGAATCAATCTCTATGTCCTGATCTCATATGATTTATAGGTTAATTATCTGAACTTGGTCCGTTTGAGGATTCATATGCTGAACCTTTAGTTTGGCATTGAGGCATAGTACTAGTAGTATTTGTTTTTATTGGTTGAACTAGTTCCGGTGTTGTCTAATATCTGTACTGTCAGATACAATTTACTAATAGATGATTCTAATATAAGAGGGTTTTTGTTCATTTAGAATATATTGTGGTATGTGAATCTAGGTTTTGACTATTAGTATTTAATTCCTGCCTCAGTTCTTATGGATGAAAATTTTTAAAAATAATTTCTTTGTGAAGTTCACTTCTAAAAAAGATTTTTCTGTTTTACATCATCATTAAATGTTATTGATTAGATGTCACAAAGTAGTCCGCAACATTGAATTGTGGTCCTATGGTCCTGTTTCACGGATCACGAATGGTTATCGTTTCTGTAAACTGTCTTCAAGTCCGGCAATATGATTTTCTTATTCTATTTTGTTTTAATTGAACTGTCATATGTAAGTCATAATGATTTGAAAAAAATTCCTGTTGCATATATCTTTTCAACATAGGCTATCTTTTTTTAACCATTGTTGATAGTTGGTAAAATAAGATGAATCCATTGCAAAGGTTTTCTGCCAAATCTTTTACTAAGGTCGGTGATATACAAGCATGCTGTGCATGCCTGGATCCACTTCAACTCTTTGATAATAATATCTTCAAAGATATCCTGACAGCAGATAGGCAATTTTCTTGAGCTTAAAGTGTTTACTTGCATTTAGGTTTTCTGCTAGTTTATTAGTTAATTGAGGCTATGCATTGATCTTTCTGATGTTCAGGTCATTGTCGCAGCAATTGCCTTTGGGATGGGCTTTGACAAGTTGAACATGCGAAGGATCATCCACTATGGTTGGCCCCAGGTGCAATTACTCAGCTAGATATCCTTAATATATTTTATTTAACTATGTCTGTTTACTTATGTAAACGGACTCCATGAGAATCTTGAGCACCTTTCTTATTTTGTCTGTCTTCCTTCTCAAAATCATATTGTATATATGTTAATATGTGTTGTTAAGAAGCACTATGTGAGAGGACTTGTTTGATATTTTCTTTTAGTTGCCTTTTCGTTACTATTTCAGTTATGCTTCTTGGTCAAGCTATTGTAACCTTTACAGAGTCTTGGAGGCTTATTATCAAGAGGCTGGCCGAGCTGGTCGGGATGGAAAATAAATATGGTAAAGGAAATCTGACAATTGTCAAAATATTACTATATGAATAGCTTTGGTGATAAGGAACCTCATGCCTTCTCCTGGGTTTAGCAGAGTTTATTCTGCAGTGCATAAAGTCTGATTTTGATAAACTTACACTAAGTTCTCTCTTATTCGACTTAAATTATCCAGAAGAGTCATGTTTATTTATTGATCTTAGACATCGGCTTCCAACAGGGGAGGCACTACGTGTATTTTTAAGCTGTTTGATTTTTTTGTGAAACAGTTCTGTATGCAAACTTGTCAAGAACACCTAAGATTCTACCAAGTCAGAAGTGAGGAGCATATAATGTTATCTGATTGCTTTAGGTTGTAAGATAATTATTAATTGAACGGCTTCAATTAGTACTTTGGTTTCCATCTTATGTGTTGGTTATGTTCAACAGATATGGAATGAACACTTCTTACTGTAGATCCAATACACTTGTGGAGTGAGCACTTTCTTTTGGAGAAATGTCTCGTGTATGTTAAGACACACACTGGCTATTGTGCTTTCTCTTTTGTTCCTTATAAGCTGCTTCATGTCAAGGATGTGTGCTTGTGCTTTTCTGTTAATTTTCTTCCAATTTCCTTTCGGGTTGGGTATGGAGGGCAAAGAAATATCACTATTGATGAGCTATAAGTTTGTTCTAATATTTGATTCCTCACAAGTTGGTCTCTAAATTGAGGTTTTAGGTACTCGTTTTATCACAGGACTTTCCACATTTATAGCAGTTTGAAGTAAAAGATGACTTCCTATGCATGTAAAGATGTGCCAAATGCATCCCATTGACTAATATCTTTTTCAATTCATGGTTCATGCTTACTGACATTTGCCTTTATCCTCTGAGTAAAATAAATTTTTGCTCAAGAAATTGCATGTTTAGGTTTTCTTACTTGCAATGAGTTTAGTTTCTTAGTTTATGTCATTTACCTGGTACATAATGCACAGGTGTGATATATGCATCAAAGGTTCACCTGAAAGACATCATTTAAAGGCGGAGGCGATGTCTTCTTGCAAGTTGTTGCTAGTCATTGTGTGAGTACGTTTGCCATCTCACATTTGCGTGCCCTCTGTCGTACTTTTTCATTTCATTTGAAATGTCCTGGATATGAGTTTTTTTTAATTAAGAAAAGAGGTCAAGGGTTTCGGGACAAAGCAAAAAGATAATTGATGATTTTATTGGGACAGGACCGTCTTGTGATAAGATTGTCTGTCACTAAGAATAGGACATTTAATTACCCTTTTGCTTGATTTGTGCTATATTTGAGATTTGCTTGTTTTACTTCTATCCGTCTGGTTCCTCCTGCTTATGGAGAATGTGGAAAGATAAACTAGTCAAACGGGTGAAAGTTTGATTGTTAAAATAGCTGTTGTTTCTTTGGAACTATGGTTTCACAACAATGTTGGTATGGTGCATATCTAGCGGTATATTTCTTCTGGGAGGGGGGTAAAAGTTCTGATTTGGTGCCTTATTTTCTGCTTTCTTTATGCTATGTTACCTTTAAAATCAATCTTGAACTTGGAGTATGTTTGTATTTGGTTATTTTGAATGCTACGGATGATCATTTATGGCGACGAATGTTAGAGACTCGTGTGCAGATAAAATATCCAGAAGTAACAGAATGTGGAAGGCAGTTTTGCTGAATGGGGAGAAGGGTGGGCTGATTCTAATACGGTTCGAGGAAGATTGATTGCCAAGCTAACAAAAAAGTGGCACAAAGTGATGTCTAAGAAGCCTTGAGAAGGGAAGCTCTTAAGCTAACAAAAAAGTGGCACAAAGTGATGTCTAAGTAGCCTTGAGAAGGAAAGCTCTTAAGGTTTATTTAGGCTTGAACACCTTCTTCCTCATATGATAAGTCTTGTAATACGTTATGTCAGATGTCTGCCCCCCCCCCCCAAACCACCACAACCCCCAAATAGTTTTACTTTCGTAGCACCAATAACAACAAGAAGCGCATCTGGTGTAGTGGTATCATAGTACCCTCCCACGGTACTGACCGGGGTTCGATTCCCCGGATGCGCACTCTCAGTTCAATTTTGACTTTCGTTATTAGCATTATTCCTTTTCCTTTCTGGAATATAATTATTCACTTGGATCAAGTGATATGAAGTTATGAATCAAATTTGCAAAGGTATCCCCTCTTTCTTTCTTTCTATCTTTCTGCGATGTGTGTGTTTTAATGGCTGAATTTCAGGGAAGAGCCCTTCAAATGATAATACACACCACATGGAGATTCATCAGGTCACTTCTCACTTCAATTCTTATATCTGAATTATTATATCACATACTTTTATTCATATACTCCATGTATAGTCCAATCTAGGTCACAACAATTCATTTCCAATACGAAATAATGATGGACATCCTCCGCAGGTTACTTATTCCTTCTCTTTTCCTTCTCATTTAATATTATCTTGATTTAATTATTTCTTTGATATTACATCTCTCTCATTTTATACAAGGGAAAACGACACTTTTAGTAAAGTATGGTAAGGCTAATTTTTTATTTTAGTCCTTCTGTTATTTAACTTAGCACTATTAACCTTTAATTATATCAAGTGAGTAATTTTAATCCTTCAACTAACAGACCCAAAAAAATTAACAGAGAGTTCATTGCTAAAAAGGGTAATTCAGATATTTTAAAGTAATTGCTAGAGAAAACAAAAAACTTTTTTTAAAAAACATTATTCGTTGCATAATTTATCGTTAGTCGGTATGAGAGGGAGGATTAATGCCTATCAAGTTGGTTTTTGAAATTGTAGCTCAAATCGACTGACTTGTTCTTCTAGATAGAGATAGGGAAGACTTAGCTTGCTCTTCAAAGAGAGATAATTAAAAAGGAAATACCCGAACTATCCCTTTTAGCTGTGAACTCTCTGTTATTTTTTTTTGAATCTGTAAGTTGAAGGACTGAAATCACTTACTTGATATAATTGAAGGTTAATAATGCTAAGTTAGATAACACGAAGACTAAAATAAGAATATAGTCTTAACACAGGGACTACAAATGCCGTTTTCCCTTTATACAAACACAAATTATACATTATATTTTATATAATTCGTGTTTGTATATAGAAAACAAGACAAAAAAGAACTAGACGGGGGAAGAATTTGTATAATTATAAGTGTATCTGACGAAAATATTGTATTTGCAAGTGTATTTACATTTTTCTCTCGATTTATACAAACAGAAACACAATTCATACATTTGTGTTTGTATAAAGTGAGAGAGGTGAGCAAGATACGCTGGGGAGAGAGACAAATGACAACTGTTTGTTACGGGTTACAATTAAATCAAACTATAATTATAATATTTAATTTAATTTAATAATTTGCTATTTTATACAATTTTTTCCTACAAAGAATATGATTGTATATGTTGGATATACAAGTTCGAAAGTGATTCCTAATAAATAAGATGAAATATTAGTGGCAAATAGTATATTTGTAAAATTGCAATTATGATAAATAAATAAGTAATACACATTTACTTAAGTCATGTAATTTTTTCTTTCTTAAAAATCCAACCCAACATATTTTTATTCGTTACTTAATATTTTGCTTTTTTTTAAAAAAGAAAATAGGGAGCGTGATAATCATATGATACCCAATTTTTAAAGTTTTTGGGTATATTAATATTAAAAGAAGGATTCTACTCGAAATTAAATTTTGGAAGCGGGATAAATCAATTAGCTTAGTATGAAAAAATTACTGAAATACACGTCTTATATATTTCTTATTTTCAATATCCCTTCTATTTCTAAAATCCCTTATTTCTTTAATGTGTCCGAGCTACCTATTAATGTATTCGAGCTAGTATGTAATGTATCTGAGCTACATATTATGTATTTGATTTATTTTATAATGTATCTGAGCTACATATTATGTATTGTAATTTTACATTAAAACTATATGATTTCTGTAAAAAAAAAATTTTTTTTAAAAGTATACACATGCACGTATACTCCCGCATAAACATGTGAATCTGTCTTTGCCCTCCCCTTCATTTCGTTGTATTTCAATATTATATATAATAAGATTATAATTCATGAACAGTGAAATACTCCATGTATAATTTAAATATAAAATTTACAAAATATATACACTTTTAAAGGTTTGTTAATATATAAACTAAAAATTAATTTCGCTTCGAATTGGATAACTTTTTCAAAATTCAAATCAAATCAGATAGTATAAACCAGATCTAAAACCGAACACACACCCTTTTTAATTACTTGAATAAAAATTTACTCCAAACAAATATTTACCTAAAATGAAATTATATATTGAAAACAAATAATTATAAATTTTTAGAAATAAAAAGGCGCATGGCGTGATACGTACGCAAAACGCGGTAAATATCCTCACTTATATATAAGCGGTATTTGCCTTCAAACCTTAGCACAGGACAAATGGCGCTGTCGAGGAGGGGATCCAATTTTCCGTTTCTTTAACACTAGGGTTTTCACTGTAAGAATCTTTTATTTATTCAATTCTTGATTTGATTATCAGTGTTGTTTTGAAGATTGAATCAAGAAAACTGAAATACTTTCCTAATTCCGACCTTAAAAACAGTCTATGTTCACAAGTTCTCAATTTGATTGATTGTATTTACATGATCAGATAGATGATATTAAGTATTAGTAAACAATTAGTGTAATGGGGAAACTCACTTGGGGATAATTGGGAAATTATGTTATTGTGAGAACTTCTTGTTAGTTCAATTCTTGATTATCAGTGTTATTTTAAGTTATTGCAGCATTGAATCAAGAAAACTGAAACCCCTCCTGACCTTGAACCTTTTTTTTACTTGTTAATTCAATTCTTGATTCAAATCAGAGAATTATAAGATTATCGTCACACTTTCCAACCTTGAATTTTTTCTTATTAATTCAATTCTTGATTGAAGTTAAAGAAGTATTAGATTATCACTAGGCTTTCCAACCTTGAAATTTTATTGTGTCTTGATTGAAGTTGGAGAATTATAAGATTAGCAGTTCACTTTCCGTCGTGCTGGTATGCTGGAAAAAAAAAGGCTCTTCTTCTTCGTCTTGTTCTGCAGGCAAAATACGGTAATCAAGCACAACGAATTCATTCAATCAGCAAGTAGACCTAAAAGAAGCAAGACAATAAATAGTTGAATATGTCTCAATCAGAAATCTTGCAAAAAGATACTGGAGGTCGAAATGTGCATCCTCCGATTCTGATCTCCACTTTGCAACTGAAAAAGCTGTATTACAAATCTTGTCATTGCAAAGATGAAGATATTGGACCAGACTGACAAAAGAAGGTCAAGAATTTGTTGCAGAAACACTTAGGGTTCTCATTGTTGAAGGATTTTCAGAAAGAAGCTCTGGAAGCTTGGCTATATCACCAAAACTGTCCTGTTCTTGCAGCAACATGATCAGGTATTAGCCCCTCAAACTTTTTTCTTTCTTCTCCGTTCTCTCCCTTCCCGTAAACTGTGATTTTCGATTTCTCAGAGTTATGTTTGTGTTTTCAGATTCCGGCATTGCTGACTGGAAAGGTTTGTCATTGTTATATCACCGTTGATTAGCTTGATGCACGATCAGTGTTTGAAGTTGGCAAAACATGGTGTTTCGGCTTGCTTCCTTGGATCTGGTCACACTGTTTGAAGTGTGGAACAAAAGCAATGGCAGGCATGTATAGCAAGTATGCCCTGAGACAATTCTAAGGTAATGAACATGTTAATCTTTTGAATTGTACTTCCAGGTTAGTATTGGCTGTTGTTTGACAGATGAGTTTCCTTTTTTATTTTTCCTTTTCTTTCAGACTCATAAAACCCCTCCAAAGCCTTGCAGAAAGTCGTCGAATTGCTCTATTTGCAGTCGATGAAGTTCACTGTACTTCTAAGTGGGGCCATTATTTTCGACCAGATTACAGGTTTTATTCTTTTATTTGTTTGATAAATCAGAGTAATGCTATTATTTGGAATTGCTTCTTGCAGTTGAAGCTTAAGGAGCCTCTGTGTTTCTGTTGCTTCTGACAAGCAAATATCGACTTTTTACTCCTCATTAATCCAGTAACACACAACAACTTTTTTAAGTTCCTTGAGTTTTGTTATTTCTATTATGAAGATAGTGCTTGCACTGCAGACGTGGTCTTTTGCTAGACCAGGCTATCAAATTATACCTGACTCTAGTATGTCCCATTTACTTCCTAGTAATCTCTCTTATTCAATTACAGGGACTAGTTTTCCAGTTGAGCATAGATATGACTCTTAATACATCATGCAAATTAACTGATAAGAAAATACCATGCATATGACTAGACAAACTCCTTGGATATATCTCTTATCAACTCTGTTCTAGCCAAGCAAAAGCTGCAGGAATATATTGATAGAACATTTCCGTGTATCCTAGGCGATTATCTGTTTTGAAAGACAACTTTAGAATGGATACACCATGAAGTTTCTGAAGTTTAACATTCTGATCATGGCACTAACTGCTACTGCCATTACTCATTTTTCGAGGAGACATTCTGCAGTCATTGCACATGTCAAAGGCGACAAAAATTGGTCTCACTTCGTTTTCCCGGCACCAAATTTTAGTAAGATAATTTACACCGTGCTACGATAATTTTTTGGTTTGGCATTCCTTGCATGTCCTGCATTTGCATTTGCTGCATAATTTCATTCTTCACTTTCTTTTTCTTACTTCTCCTTATTTTGTTTGTTGGCGGGGGGGTGGGGTGGGGGTATTTTTGAGAACACATTTATTTGTTGTTAATAATCCATGAACCGTTTAAACTCCCATGAAGTTAAATTCTTCAGAGAACTCAATACTTAAATTGTGACATTATATTTGCCCATCATTTACACTCCAAGAACTAAATTACAACTTTCTTTGTCTTGTTATGGTATTTAAACTAGATCCTTATCACTTTATGTCTGCTGCATAATACCATGAAAGGGACGAGTGCTTTTAGTTTTATTTTTGCTACAGTATTAGTGTTTGAACCTTCTAAAGGTACAGTCTTCATTCTCTGTACATATGCTGATAGAAATAATGGTTAATCACTTCATTTCTGCTGCTTACAGGTGAAGCACTCTAAAACATCATCTTTAGCATCCTACAAGAAGGATTTTCATGAATTGATAAGCACTTATTCCACAAAAGGGAAGTCTTCCTTGAGAAATAAGTTAATGTCTACAAATTTGGAGGAGAACTCTGAAAGCTCTGATAATGCTTCCAATGGTTGCATGGATGAACATAGTGGGATCAATGACATTAGTGAAGACGATGTTGAGGGGTTGCTGTTTATGACAGTGACAATGAAGTATCTTCTCCGGGGGGACGTGGTTTAGATTCATTGAAGGATAGAAACTGTCTGTTGAATATCTGGAAGATGAGTGTGATGTTGTGCAAGATATTGATGATTTGGATGGTAAAACTTTTCTTTGGGTTAAAAGATTGTTTATACAGTGAATTCCAATTTAAGAGAAAATTTCATTTACCTGTATTCCATAACACTAAAGTTTACACAACCAATAACTCGACCTGTTACCAAAGACCGAAAACCACAGCAGAGACCTTGAAAATTATTTTGCGTAAACATAGAGAATTTGAAAATTTTAATTACCTTAGTGTGGATTGAAACAATTCCTTTTGTTTTGTCGTAGCTGCAGCAGTACTTTCGTCTACATTCTAAAGTGTTTAAGTTTCAGTTTTCTCACTTGCAACAACCCTGGGCAAATCTATCTTCACATCAGTGCAAGATTGTGTAGTATGAGATTTCAAGAGGATGGAGGAAAAAACCTTGCTTTAGCTTCAGTTCATGATCAAAAGAACATTAGATGAAAGTATCTCATGCTACTCTTTCTTGCATTCTCAAACTTGAGCTTTTTGTGTGACAGTCTCTTCATTTCATAAAACCGAATAAGGGAGAATTTCTTTGTGGGTTTTCCTTATCCTCTAACCGCTCATCCTATTCTTTCTTGCATTCTCAAACTTGACCTTTTTGTGTGACAAATAGTCTCTTCATTTCTTAAAACCAAAAAAGGGAGATGTTTTTGTGGGTTTTCCTTATCCTCTAACCGGCAATGTTGCAGCTTATGTAAAGACTTTATCTTCTCGTCAGAGGTACCTTTTATGGGTTTTCTCAATTTCTCATTGGCTACCTAGAATGTAAATTTATTATTTTAAATTATAAGCTTGGTCATTTATCCCTATAACTTGCTTTATGAATTCAAATAAATTGTACTGATGTTAATAGTTGTTGCAGTTTCTCGTGGTGAATTTTGTGGAAAACTACCACTGAAAGCTTGCACAAAACTCCTGATCTGGCCAATGTTCCAGAAGAAAGAGCAAAGCTTCGACACAAACCGTTGGAGGATGGACCAACAATAATCTATGCCCCAACCTAGGAAAGAAACATTAAGCATATCAAAATTTCTATCTAAATTTGGGATCAAGGCCTGCTGCTTACAATGCTAAGGTATATATATCCCATAAGTTAAAGTTATTATATTGCTCTCCTCTGATTTTATTGATGTTGAGTTTATTTCGCCACCAAATTATAATTGTTTGAAGGACTTCCAATAATTTTGCATGGTCACATGATGTAGGAGCATGTCTTTAGGATGCAAAATACCATAGATGTGAAAGTGGACTAATGGTGATCATAAGCATTCTGTTCAATTGGTTTGCTGTCATGTAATTTAGGTATAACTTTTCTTTGTGATGTTATGTGGTAGATGTCTGCTAGATTAGAGTCAAGGTCTAAACATTTCACTGCCCAAGCCTTTGGACATATTGTCCACTTTTGTCCAACAGACCTTACATATTGTCTCTTATGCTACACCACCATCGAATCCAAAAACACGCATACCTTCAAACTTATGGTATGTCTTATGTAACACCTCACTTCTTTCTCCCTTTTTGATGTGAGAATTGCCTTAACTGTGATCTGTACCCCTTATTCAGAAGCTTGCCAATCTAAAAACTTGCCAATCCTCATAAGCTGAAAACTTTGACTCGACCTCATTAACTTGCCCTCCGTCGTGAGTGTCACGTGAGGGTGCATCCTTTCAACTTAGCTTCCTTGCTAAGATTTTCCCCATCATCGTACTTCGGGAACTTGGCTCTGATGTCATAGTTGGTATAACATAAGCCGGTGGCACATATTGTGTGCTTTGGCTTAACAAAACTCACAGATTTGTCTCTTGGACAACACTATCATCAATGCCCAAAAGCGCTCATACCATGTGAACTCGTGCTATGTTGTTATATATCACTCCACTCATTTTTCGAGCTTTTCGACGTGAGGTTTTCCTATGGTGTAACATGTAACCCTCTGTCAGCAGCTTGGCAACATTGAAGCCTTCCAACTCTTTCTCTTTGACCCGCCCGCATCAACCCACCCTCTGTCCTGAGCATTACAAAAAATGATGCTGTCTAGGAATGACGTTGCTTGATATACTCTTCCTTGTCAATTGATCAGTAATGTTTGCTCTTTCTCTTTTCAGTTGCCAAAATCACATCTGAGGCAGGTGCATAAGGAATTTCACGAGACCACTCTGCCGGTAAAGCTAGGTGATGTGTTAGATGGAGTAATATTAACAAACTTCTTGTATCTTATTCAACAAGTTAATCCATGTCTGTAGGTCTTTGATCCTTTGCATTCAATATTTTATAGTGATATGTGCATATTCCCTCATTCTTGAAAAGGAAATTCATTGTTGAACTTATTGTCCTCATTTTTGTGTGAATCAAGGTGGATCTAGCTGTCCTGATCTCATTTGCTTTATAGATTATTTATCTGAACTTGGTCCAATTGAGGGTTCATATGCTGAACCCTTCTAGTTTGGCATTGAGGCATAGTACTAGTAGTAGTTGATTTTATTGGTTTAATTAGTTAGGTGTTGTCTAATCTCTGTACTCTCTGATACTATTTACTAATAGATGATTCTAATATATGAGTGTTTGTTCATTTAGTTGTGGTGTGCGAATCTAGGTTTTGACTTTTATAATTTAATTCCTGCTTGTGAAAGAAAATTTGAAAAATAGTTTCATAGTACACTTCACTTCTAAAAAAAATTACATTGTCTTCTGAATTGCCCTTTTACATTGATAAGATGCCACAATGAAGTCTGCAACGTGGAATGGTGGTCCTATGGTCCTGTTTCACGGGTCACGAGTGGTTTAACAATATGAAATGAACACTTCTTGCTGTAGAGCCAAGACACTTGTGGAGTACTTTGGCGAGCACTTCCTTTTGGAGAAATGTCTCGTGTATGTCAAGACACACTGGCTATTGTGCTTTCTCTTTTGTTCCTAACAAACTGCTTCATGTCAAGGAAGTGTGCTTGTTCTTTTCTGTTAATTTTCTTCCACTTTCCCTTTCGGAGTGGGTGTGGAGGCAATGAGTGTCCACAGCACTGTAATTATTGTTTCTAATAATTGATTCTTCTTAAGTTAGTCTCTAAATTGAGGTTGCAGGTACTCGTTTTATCACAGGACGTGCCACATAAAAGATATATTCATTTGTAACCCTTTGAAGTAAAAAATGACTTCCTATGCATGTAAAGATGTGCCAAATGCATCCCATTGCTAATATCTTTTTCAATTCATGCTTACTGATGTTTGCCTTTATCTTTTGAGTATAGTTAGTTTTTGCTCAAGAAAATACATGTTTGTCACAGGTTTTTCTTGCAATGAGTTCACTTTCTTAGTTTATGGCATTTACCTGTTGCATAATGTACAGGTGTGATATATGCATCAGAGGTCGACCTGAAAGGCAGAATTTTGAAGGCTGAGGCAATGATCTTCTTGCAAGTTGTTGCTACTCATTGTGTGAGTGCGTCTGTCATCTCACATTTGCTTGCGCTCCTTCTTACTTCGACATCTCATTTTGGCATTTCTGGTCATTGTTAATTCTTTCTGGTGCAGAGAAATTTTGCAGACATCTCCTATGGTGGTTATGAAGGGAGACTTGGCGAGTGGCCTAACATCAAGGCTTTAGTCAGCTGAATAGTGGAACATGTACTTGTTCTGCTCAAGGCCCTCTCTTTCTCTCTCCCTCTCTCTTCCTCTTATCTCTTCCTATCTGCTAGTTTGATGTGCATGCCCCATTAAAAATTCTCAGCAAGGGCCCTTTTAGAAAACATGTCTACCATAATATGATAAAAAATCTACAAATCTTCCTTCAATTTGAATGAGCTTCTTGTTACCTTGTGAAGATAGAAATTTAAGTGGGAAAATAGTACACAGAAAGGGGATGGGTTTGGGGGCTATATACTCATGAAGGGTACATTCCGACTTGAAATGCACGAGGTTGTGAAGCAAAGACCCTAAAGGGAGAGACTTGGGCTGAGAAAGTGATAACAAAAGTACAAAGGAAAGATCAAGTTTTCAACATCAATTACAACAACATACCATAATATAATCCTACAAGTGGAGTATGGAAAGAGTGATGTAGACTTACCTTGCCTTGAGAAGGAAGCTCTTAAGGTCTATTTAGGATTGGAAATCAATAACTTAAAAGTAGGAGAAACACTTCTTTTCCCTTCATATGATAAGCCTTATAATACATTATATCCAGATTTGTGTTTGCCTTTCCCCCTAAATTCTAAGGAATTAGTTAACTCTAGTTGTATGTTAACAATAAGAAGCGCATCTGGTGTAGTGGTATCATAGTACCCTCCCACGTTACTGACCGGGGTTCGATTCCCCGGATGCACACTCAATCCATTTCCCATTTTTGTCAAATTTACAGGTCTCATATTCTGTCATTTCCTTTACCTGAAGGAATATAATTCACTTCAAACAAATGATATGAAGTTATGCCCCTATTGATTCAAAGCAAAGAGTCAATTCCCCTTCCTATTTACTTCAACAACAATTCATCCACGTTGCAGCTGAAAAAGCTGTATCATCATCTTATTGCAAAGATGGAGATATTGGACCAGATTGGTAAAAAAAGGTCAAGACTTTGTTACAGAAACACTTTGGATTTTCATTGTTGAAGGATTTTCAGAAAAATGCTCTGGAAGCTTGGTTATCTCACCAAGACTGTCTTGTTCTTGCAGCAACAGGATCAGGTATTAGCCCCTCACACTTTTTCTTTCTTCACCGTTCTCTCCCTTCCTGTAAAATGTGATTTTCAACGTCTCAGAGTTATGTTTCTGTAGGGAAATCTTTGTGTTTTCAGATTCCGGCATTGCTGACTGGCAAGGTTGTCATAGTTATATCACTGTTGATTAGCTTGATGCACGATCAGTGTTTGAAGTTAGCAAAACATGGTGTTTCGGCTTGCTTCCTTGGATCTGGTCACACTGTTTGAAGTGTGGAACAAAAAGCAATGGCACGCATGTATAGCAAATATGCCCTGAGACAATTCTAAGGTAATGAGCATGTTAATCTTTTGAATTGTACTTCAAGGATAGTATTGGCTGTTGTTTGACAGATGAGTGTCCTTATTTTCCTTTTTCCTTTTCTTTCAGACTCATAAAACCCACCCAAAGCCTTGCAGAGAGTCGTGGAATTGCTCTATTTTCAGTCGATGAAGTTCACTAAGCTTCTAAGTGGGGCCATTATTTTCGACCAGATTACATGTTTTATTCTTTTATTTGTTTGATAAATCAGAGTAATGCTATTAACACTGGGGTTTTCACTGTTCTTCGTCTCCATAGAAAGGTAACCACAGATTACCGGTCTTGTTGACCACTAAGGTTTTCACTGCTCTTGTTTTCAAGATTACAGCATTGAAGCAAGAAAACTGAAATACTTTTCGAATTCTGACATTGAAAACAGTCAATGTAGCTGTAAACGTGTTCTTTTTCCAATTCGTTTCATTGTATTTAAGAACAATTGTTGTTGGAAAAAGTAAACTAGTGTTGAACAAAAAGCAATGGCAGGCATGTGTAGCATCATCTATGTATGCCCTGAGACAATTCTAAGGTATTGAGTATGTTAATATTTTGAATTGTACTTCAAGGATAGTGTTGGCTGTTGTTTGACAGATCAGTTTCCTGTTTCTCTTTTCTCCTTTTCTTTCAGACTCATAAAACCCCTCCAAAGCCTTGCAGTGAGTCGTGGTATTGCTCTATTTGCAGCAGATAAAAGTTCACTGTGTTTCGACCAGATTACAGGTTTTTATTCTTTTATTTGTTTGATAAATCAGACTAATGCTATTATTTGAAATTGGTTCTTGCAGTTGAAGCTCAAGGAGCCTCTGTGTTCCTGTTGCTTCTGACAAGCAAATATCGACTTTTTTCTCCTCATTAATCTAGTAACACACCACAACAACTTTCTTAAGTTCCTTGAGTTTATCATTATTCTGTTATGAAGATAGTGCTTGCACCGTAGACACGGTCTTTTGCAAGACCAGGGTATCAAATTACACCTGACTCTAGTATGTCCCATTTATTTCCTAGTAGACATGACTCTTAATACATCATACTTATTAACTGATAAGAAAATACCATGCATATGACTAGACAAACTCCTTCGATACATCCCTTCAACTATTACTCTAGCCTAGCAAAAGCTGCAGGAAAATATTGACACAAATTTTCCATGTGTCATAGGCGATTATCTGTTTTGAGAGAGAACTTTAGAATGGATACCATGAAGTTTCTGAAGTTTGACATTCCAATCATGGCTCTGACTGCTACTTCCACTATTCGTGTGAGAAGACATTCTGCAGTCATTGCACATGTCAAAGGTGACAAAAAAAATCCTCACTTCATTTTTCCGGTAAAATCTCCAATTTTTAGTAAGTTTATTTACACCGTGCTACAGTAATTTTTTTGGTTTGGTATTCCTTGTATAGCCTGCATCTGCATTTGCTATTCACTTTCTTTCTCTTACTTTTCCTTATTTTGTTTGTTTTGTGTGTGTGGGGTGTGTGTGGGGTGGGGTGGGGGGGTGGGGGATTTTGAGAACACACTTATTTATTCTTCATAAATCCATAAAACCCGATGAAGTTAAATTCTTCAGAGAACTGAATACTTAAATTGTGACATTATGTTTTCCTATCAATTACATCATGAATTGACACTCATGAACTAAATTACTACTTCCTTTGAATAGTTATGGTATTTTAACTAGATCCTTGGTCTGTGTCACTTCATGTCTGCTGCGTAATACCATGAAAAGGCTATACTACATATTAATAAAGTTCCCACTGATTGTTTTTATTTTTATTTTTAAAACAGTATTAGTGATTGAACCTTCTAAATGTACAGTCTGCATTATCTGTACATATGCTGATAGAATTAATGGTAAATCTCTTCATTTCTGCTGTTTGCAGGTGAAACACTCTAAAAAACCCTGATTGAATCAGAGAAGGCACGCCTACCATCATCTTTAGCATCCTACAGGAAGGACTTTCATGAATTGATAAGCAATTATTCCAGAAAAGAGAAGTCTTCCTTTAAAAATAAGTTAATGTCCACAAATTTGGAGGAGAACTCTGAAAGCTCTGATAATGCTTCCAATGGTTGCATAGATGAACGTTATGGTATCAATGAGGTTAATGTAGATGATGTTGAGGGGGATGCTGTTTCTGACAGTGACAATGAAGTATCTTCTCCTGGGAGATATGGTTTAGATTCATTTAAGGTTAGACAACTGTCTGTTGAGTATATGGAAGATGAGTGTGATGTTGTGCAAGATGTTGATGATTTGGATGGTAAAACTCTTCTTTGGGTGAAAAGATCGTTTTATACAGTACTAATCCAATTTAAGAGAAAATTTGATTAACCCATATTCCATGACACTAAGGATTACACAACCAATAACTCCATCTGTTACCAAAGACCGAAAGCCACAACAGAGACCTTGAAAATTAATTTGCGTAAACATAGATAATTTGAAATTTTTAATTGTAGTTACCACTTACCTTAGTGTGGATGAAACAATTCCTTTTGTTTTGTCGTTGCTGCAGCAGTACTTTCATCTACATTCTAAAGTGTTTTAAGGTTCAGTGTTTACTCACTTGCAACAACCACTGGGCAACCTATCTTCACATCGGTGCAAGATTGTTTAGTATGAGATTTCAAGAGGACATAACCTTAGCTTAAGATAGATATGGCTTATACATGGCAGTTGATGGAGGAAAAACCTTGCAACATCTTATTCTACGACACAACTCTCTTAATACATGCAAAAGACCATGCAAGTAAAAGTATCTCATCCTACTCTTTCTTGCATTCACAAACTTGACCTTTTTGTGTGACAGATAGTCTCTTCATTTCTTAAAACCTAATAAGGGGAATGCTTTTTGTGCATTTTCATTATCCTCTAACCGGTAATGTTGCAGCTTAAGTAAAGAATCCATGTACTCTTCCAGGGTACTTTTTAGGGGTTTCCTCAATTTCTCATTGGCTACCTAGTATTATTTTAAATTATAAGCTTGGTCAGTTACTCCTAGAATTTACTTAATGAATTAAAAAAGGTTATCCCTATAACTTACTTTATGAATTCAAATAAATTGTACTGATGTTAATAGTTGTTGCAGTTTTTCATGGTGAATTTTGTGGAAAACTACCACTGAAAGGTTGCAGAAAACTCCTGATCTAGCCAATGTTCCAGAAGAATGATCAAAGCTTCGACACAAACCATTGGTGGATGGACCAACAATAATCTATGCCCCAACTAGGAAAGAAACATTAAGTATATCAAAATTTCTTTCTAAATTTGGGATCAAGGCAGCTGCTTACAATGCTAAGGTAATATATCTCCATTTAGTTAAAGTTTCAGTTAAAGTAATTATATTGCTCTCCCTCTGGTTTTATTGATGTTGAGTATATTTCGCCACCAAATTATAATTGCTTGAAGGACTTCAGATAATTTTGCATGGTCCCATGATGTAGGAGCATGTCTTTAGGATGCAAAATACCATAGGTATAACTTGTTTATGTGATATTATGTGTGATAGATGTCTGCTAGATTTGAGTCAAGGTTTAAAAATATCACTGCCCAAGCCTTTGGACATATTGTCCACTTTTGTGCAACAGACGTTACATATTGGTCTCTTATGCTACACCACCATCGAATCCAAAAACACGCGTACCATCCAAACTTATACTATTATGTAACACTGCACTCTTTTCTCCCTTTTTGGTGTGAGTTTTGCCTTAAGTTTCATATTTACCCCTTATTTCAGAAGCTTGCCAATCTAAAAATTTGCCAATCCTCATTAATTAAAAACTGGCTCGTGTCATTAGCTCGCCCTTTGTTGTGAGTGTCACGTGAGGGGGCCTCCTAACAACTTAGCATCCTTGTAAGATTTGTCCCATCATTGTACTTCGGGGACTTGGCTCTGATGTCATAGTTGGTGTAACATAAACCCGTGGCACATAATGTGCGCTTTTGCTTAACAGAACCCACAGATTTGTCTCTTGGACAGCACTATCATCAAGCCCAAAAGCGCGCCGCTCATACCATGTGAACTTGTGCTATATGTTCTTATATATCAGTTCACTCATTTTTCAAACTTTTCGGCGTGAAATTTTCCTGTAGTGTCATATGTTACCCTCTGTCAGCAGCTTGGCCACATAGACGCCTTCCAACTCTTTCTCTTTGACCCGCCCGCATCAGCCCACCCTCCGTCCTGGGCATAACAAAAAATAATGCTGTTTAGGAATGAAGTTGCTTGATATACTCTTCCTTGTCAATTGAGCAGTAATGTTTGCTCTTCTGCTTTTCAGTTGCCAAAATCACATCTGAGGCAGGTGCATAAGGAATTTCACCAGAATACTCTGCAGGTAAAGCTAGGTGATGTGTTAGATGGAGTAACATTAACAAACATTTCGTATCTTATTCAACAAGTTATTGCATGTCTGTTGGTCATTGATTGTTTTTAGTATTTTAAAGTTATATGAGCATGTTCCGTCATGTTCATGAAGAGGAAATTCATCGTTGAACTTATTGCCCTCATTTTTGTGTGAAGCAAGTTGGATCAATCTCTATTTCCTCATCTCATATGCTTTATAGGTTATTTATCTGAATTTGGTCAGTTGAGGATTCATATGCTAAACCCTACTACTATGGCATTGAGGCATAGTACTAGTAGTATTTGCGATGTAATTTACTAATAGATGATTCTAATATAAGAGGGTTTGTTCAATTAGAATATATTGTGGTATGAAAATCTAGGTTTTGACTCTAATTATTTAATTCCTTCCTCAATTCTTACGAAAGAAATTTTTTTAAAATAATTTCTTAGTAAACTTCACTTTTAAAAGAGATTACATTGTTTTCTGAATTGCCCTTTTACATCATAAGATGCCACAAAGAAGTTCGGAACATGGAATGCTGGTCCTACGCTCCTGTTTCACGATTCACGAGTGGTAATTTTATCTGTAAACTGTCTTCAAGTCAGGCAATGTGATTTTCTTATCTATTTTGTTTTGATTGAACTGTCATAAGCAAGTCATAATGATTTGAAAATCTTTCCTGTTGCATATTTCTTTCAACATAGGCTATCATTTTCTTTACAATTGTTGATAGTTGGTATTATAAGATGAATCCATTGCAAAGGTTTTCTGCAAAACCTTATACCAAGGCCAATGATTTTCAAGCATGCTGTGCATGCCTGCATCCACTTCAACTCTTTGATATCCTGACAGCAGATAGGCAATTTTCTTGAGCTTAAAGTTATTTACTAACATTTAGGTTTTATGCTTGTTTATTAGTTAACTGAGGCTATGCATTGTACTTTCTGGTATTCAGGTCATTTTCGCAGCAATTGCCTTTGGGATGCGCATTGACAAGTTGAATGTGTGAAGGATCATCCACTATGGTTGGCCCCAGGTGCAATTACTTAGTTAGATATCCTTTATATATTTTATTCAACTACGTCTGTATGCTCATGTAAACAAACTCCAAGAAAATCTTGAGCACCTTCTTATTTTGTCTTTCTTCTTTAGCAATATGATTGTACATATGCAGGGGTGGCTCGATAGTGTTAAAAAAAATACATGTGTCTTAGGCCCCAAAATTTAAGAGGCCTCATTTTTTATAATAATAGGTTATAATTTATTATTTTTTAACAAATGTTGAATGTTATTTGTAGAAAAAGTAAACATTTCATGAAAAATGAAGGGATTATTAGAAGAAATTTGACATATTTGGAGTACTATATCTAATAAAAAAATTTAAAATAAAAATAGTTATACTATCAGATGAAAACTAGAAGAAATAAATTATATAAAAGATATTAACAATTAAATTTAAGGCCCCGTTTGATTTTTGTTTTAGGCCACTAATACGCTTGAGCCGCTCCTGTACATATGTTTATATGTGTAGTTATGAAGCACTATGTATAAGGACTTGTTTGAACTATTTTCTTTTAGTTGTTTTTTTGTTACTATTTCAGTTATGCTTCTTGGTCAAGCTATCGTAACCTTTACAGAGTCTGGAGGCTTATTATCAAGAGGCTGGTCGGGATGGAAAAGTAGCAGAGTGTGGTCAGTTAATTTGAGTCTTTTTTTTTTATCTGTGGTATATTTGTCATAATCTTGAGAAGAATCATTCTACTTCAAAGAGAATAAAATGTCATACACTGGTTCATCATTTATAGTAATGTTTGGAATTGTGAGATGAGCAATTTCCCAACTGATGCATGAGAACAATTTCTTGGAGAAAAATAATCTATAATGGGCCTTAAAGCAGTGTTGTTTTTAGTAAAATTGGAAGTTCTATGTTAGATTCAAAAGCTAAGGACATAATTTCTATGAATACTTTAATATTGTGAATTTGTAGACATGGAAAAAGGTTATGAAACCTCTTAATCTAATCTAACATGGATTCAGATTTGATGTCCACAGAAACTTTGGCATGATTACATTTCGTTGTTTCACCTTTTCTAGACTGTTTGACATTTTTTATGAAGTGGTTAACTTTAAAAACTTACGAGCTAATCCTAGAATCATATTAAAAAAAATGTTAAACATCGTTGGGTCAAAATGGTTCTCATTACAGAAAGTTAAATGAATTTACAAAGTTTCTTCTTGGAGGTACTTAGTTTAGAAAGAAAAGTAAACATAATAATGATACAAGTAACAATTAAGGAAGAAGTTGATGATAGGATTTTAGTGCACTTACTTGGAAAATAGATATGGTGAAAGGAAATCTGATATTGTCTAAGTATTACTATATGAATAGCTTTGTTGATAAGGAACCTCATACCTTCTCCTTGGTTTAGCAGAGTTTATCCTGCAGTGCAAAAATTTTGGTTTTGATACACTTGCACCAAATGCTCTCTTATTCAACTGAAATTATCTAATGATCTGAGACATTGGCTTCCAAGAGGAGGCACTACATGTATTTTTAAGATGTTTAATTTTTTGTGAAACAGTTCTGTATGCAAACTTGTCAAGATCACCTACGCTTCTACCAAGTCAATGAAGTGAGGAGCAGACAAAACAAGCATAACATGGTGACATGCTCTGAAACCATATCCAGGAGATTGGAGGGTCCTTGATTTTTTTTCTCTCATCACTCTGAAAGCCTGCACATGTTCACTTTCCTCTTTGACGATATTGGTCCCACAAGATTATGTGCATATGGACGGGTCTGGTGTCCACATGTTCACATTGATTAACAGGGCTCAAGTTATGTGAAGTTCCATTGGAAGCCTACATGTGGTGTCAAGTCCTTGTTCGAAGAAGAGACAATCCGAGTTGGAGGAGCAAATCTCAGCTACGCTACTCAGGACCTCTATGACACTATTGCAGCTGGAATTATCCTGAATGGGAAGCTCTTCATTCAGACTATGGATCCAGATCATGAAGACATATTTGACTTTGTTCCACTCCTGGTATGTACTTCTTTTATGATGTCAATATAATGTTGAGGTGAATTGTCTTTTTAACCGTCTGACTGCTTCTATGTTACCTTTTTTCTTCTTTCCTTGTCTTGGGGTACCATTAGAAGTTAACTAACAGCCTACCTGTTTATTTCAACTTAAAACTACTTATTAGAATAAAACATTATTATTATACTACCTACTAAATTGTATTTTAGCATTTTAGAAGATCCTTTTTTCCTTTTTACCCATTGACTTAGTACGAAAAATTTATTTGGTGTAGTGGAGGAGATGGTATCTTGAGCTTACAAGCAGTAGCATTTACACAAAATTTAACCCCTCAAAGTCTTCATCCTGGTGGCTGACACTTTAGTTTGTCTTATGATTTGAGATGCAATTCTACTAAAGTTGAGTATCTTCTATTGGGCATATTGCTTTTCAATGCTGAATGAGTTGTAGAACACTAACTGTCACTTGAATGTCTTATCTTGAGATCGAATGTCTTATCTCTTCATCAATGCATGAACGATGAAGTTTAGCGATGAGGAGATATGATAGTGCAGATCCAGTGAAGGATCCTGTACTGACATGTACATTATGTTTATCTCTGTTGACAACTTCCATTTCAAACTTCAGAAGTGAACAACATATTATTCCACACTTCCCCTTTAGCCTAGTGACAAACAAACTCTATGCAGCGTCAGTCTGTAACTTAATTGTCCTTGTAGAATAAACTGTAAGAGCGGTTTTCCAATTGTTCGGCTAGGCACACAATCCATTTTCTTCATAAGTATATATTTTAATTCGAAGCTTAAGACTTCAGTTGTTTGTTCTCTATGGAGGCTATTGGTTAGTGTATACCTGGTTACTCGTGTGTGGCACTAGCAAAAACCTCAATTTTGCTGGGAAGAGATGCTCATCATACTCAGAAGCTTCAATTTTGGGCAAGGTAACAATTGCTTATTCTTCTGAAACAATCCTATTCTCATGATTATTATCTTTCGTGGACGCTGGAATCACTGTTATTAACCACCACATCAATGGTACCTCGGTGTCCTCTTCTGTGGCATCCTGCGAACTTTCATGCACCGTCATTACGTGTCTCTCATCTATTGAAGAGGAAAACAGTTTTTGGCCTCCACAGCTTTTTGCCTTCCATCTTCTATACAAGTACTGATGCACTTTTAAGGTAAATCTTTCTCATTCCTCCATCTTCCTCTTTAGTTTTAGTTTCGATTTCTTAACTTTTTCATCTCATATGTTTTCCAACTGAACCCTCTGACTGATTTGTGCTAGCGGTTAAGCAACCTTGATTTTTTAAGCTGACGATTGAAAATTTTTGATGTAAAAGTTTGCAAGGGCTAATATGATTAAGTGGTTTGGAATGACCTTTGCACTCTTAAATTACCTCAAATTAAGTAAATAATGGATATGTGAAAAAGCCTCTCGAGTACTCCCTCCGTCCATATTGTTTATCATGTTGCGCTTTTCGAAAGTCAATTTGATTAATTTTCGAAGTTAAATTAGATCACATTAATTCGATATTTTAAAAAAAAATAGATATTGTAAAACTATATGAAAAATATTATAAATTGAAATTTTTTGCATATTAATATGTTGAAAAAATACATCTTAAAATGTTAGTCAAAATTTTTATAGTTTGACTTTAAAATAGAAATCATAACAAATAATATCGGAGAAAATGGATGTACGAGTACTTTGAAAGTCTATGAAAACTTCGGGATTGCAAATAGGGTGCGAGGAGATGGTGTAACAAACAGAACTCATTAATTCATCTCTTTTGTCACATAAATTAGTTATGTCCATAATTTTTAGCCTTTCATGTTCATAACTTTCAAATAATTTAATATACAAATTTATGGCACCTTAAACCACACTTATAAAAACTTGTTTTTGGACATATATGATTGTTTTTTTATTCTTCATCTTTTGTCTCTTTGGTTGATCAATTTTGTCTTCATTTATGAGATATGGCAGGAGAGATCCACAATGAAGATTGTTAGGCATTTTTGCATTGTTCAATTTTACGAGGTAAAATGATTTGATATATTTAATATAATTATTATTTTTTCTTTGTTGCAATTATACATTTAATATTATTTTTTTCCGGTTCTTAATGGTACAAATCATGATTTTTTTTAGAAAAATGTGTTAATTTTTCTCTCTGTAGTTTTTTAAGAAATGGATTATATTATGTTGATAACATAGTCCTCCTTTCTTTTTTAACTCACAATTAAATATTCTTTAAAGTTGTTTTTATTTGATGAGTTATCTTACTTTTTTTTTTTGTAAAGTTAACTTATTGTATTTTCAGGCAAAGATATTTTTGAAAATAGAAGCAAAAAAGGAAGTCAACATATACATATATGCTACTCAAGAAATTGTGTATATTTAGTTTTATAGTTACGTGGATCCAACTTTTAACATTTATAATGTTAGTTATGAGAATGTTATATATGCTAATTTGTAATTTTCAAATCCAGTTCCATCATTACATTCTGCGTCTTGTTTCTCATATTGATCTCTTATTATTTCTTGTGCAAGAAGCACGTTTTCTGTTATGCTTCTTCCTCGAATGAATATATTTGGATTAAACACAACAAAGAGTCTTCAAAAAACTTTTAATAGTCAACTACTTTTAATTTTTTTTAAAATAATTAAATGATTGTGCGAGGCACACATGGCTAAGTTCACTAGTTAAAAATAAAAGCGAAACATTTCTATTATTTTTCTACATTAAAAAAGGAGTTATCTTCTAGAGTTATTACTTCAATTTATTCGTAATAATAATTACAAAAATAATCTTGTAATAATCAAAAACAATCTAATTAATGCTGTCAAAACTTTATATTGCCCTACATCTTCAAAGTTGCATGCATATAAATATATATATATATATATATATATTAAAATCATTTCTTTACCTCTATACTATTAATTAAAGTAAATCTAGGTAAGTATTACACCAAGTTACCAAATGATTTTATAATTTATTTATTACATTTCATTTTATGTAATGGTTTTATTGATTTATTTTTTATCTTAAATGTAAAAGTATATTTAACGGTAATATTTCACTACTGCAACTTAATTTTCTCTTGTAATGATGCTCTCTATAAGAATGAGAGTTTAAATAAAAATTTAAATATTAGTAAATCTTAGCGACACAAATATGCATTAGACGGGTGTCATATCATTGAGTATAAAAAAATCTCTTTAACATTTGAATTTCATGCATAGCTATATTTCATAATAAAATTGACAATATATTTCATAACAATTTCTTAAAAGATTTTTTATTTATATTATAAGTAAATTATAAATTTCAATTTAAAAAGATTTTATCAATGAAAATGAAATTCAGACATCGCTAATACATAATAAAAATAAACATAATAAATAAATGTGCCCTTTAATTTGACTTTACGCGAGATACGCTCAAACTGATTTGTTTTATGCTATGTAGGATATATATATTATGCTATGCGTAGGATGTGTGAGCCTAGTTATTTAACTTTATATATAAACTAGGTAAATTGTCCGCGCTTCGCGCGGTGGTGAACTACGTCAATAATCTACTTCTGAACATTTGATAATATAAGTGTTTTCGATAGGGTACAACCCTATGATAAATTTTTAAGAATATTTTATTCAAAGAAGATATGAAATATTTTATAATATTAAAACAAAAAAAATTCGATTCTAAGTGCTTATGGATTGTTATTAATTCTTCATTTTATTGTAGTTGTTCATCACCAAGTCTTTCGAAAAGATATGTAATTGTTTTATTGTCTATATTTGTATTTTCAAGTGGTATAAACATTTTATTCATCAACTGCGAGAGTTTTTCTCCTATTCAAGATCTCTACATATAGAATCTAAATATTATACATCATATATAATTAGTTGTGTACTTGATAAGTTTATTAAAATATACAAACACATATCTTGGATTTCAATGAAATAACGTATATCGCTCAAATAATTTGGATTAAATGATGTCTTGGCAAGTCCCTTATCAAAACAATACGCAGTCGATGACGCTACCTTGATAGACAAAAGACATATTTTGTTGTTTATGTTTCGATCAATATGGTTAAAACTTTATTTTTTTGGGACTTTTAATCTAAAGTTTTTGATTAATATAGATTCATTCTACTTTGAGAGGTAATTCATGACTCCAATCCAACATTTTGATTAAGGTTGAGTACAATACTTATCATCCACTACATTCCTTTATTATTTGGATGTCACTAATCGATTGAATGCCTCGATAAGATAGAAAATTGAATAAATAAAACTCCAAGGAAATGTGGAACCACCTAGCTTTTGAACACTCAAAGTCCCTTCTTGGACATCTCATGGATCTTTTAGCCAATGAAAACTTTATAAAGATCAAAGTCATTTATTTTACAAGTTTGAAAATTCTAATCTACATGACACCAATAGTTTAATGATTACATTAAACTCTTGATTAACATATTTTTACTTCAACATAATTATCAAAAGCATAAATATAAACAACAAAGTTTAAAACATGTACTCAAAAACAAAAATAATATAATAAGCATAATTAATGACTAAAAAAACATATCAGGATGTTTAATAATAAAATGAAACATAAAAGAAAAAGTCGAGCCCAGTGAATGCACATGGTTCCCTTAAGAAAATTATTTTATTCTAGTACCCAAAGTTTAAACAAATAGATCCTCTCAGGAAAGAACAATTCTATTTGCCAGTGTGTTGTTACAAAAACAATGGTGTCAGTGAGCCACTCAACATGAGCAAAGTGCACAAATATTTAATTGTGCAGAAGAAGAAGAAGTTCATGATTTTTCTTGTGTTAAAATGAGAGAAAATCTCTCTATTTATAGATAACAAAGGGTAGTGTGAATAAATGTTTATTGTGCCTTATCGGAAAGGTCATAACTCTTTGGACAAGTCACAATTCTTTATAAAAGTCACAATTGTTTTTATAAAAGTTGCAACTTTTAATAAAAATCACAATTTTTCATTAAAGTTGCAACTTTTTATAAAAGTCGCAACTCTTCGTAAAAGTCGCTGCAACTTTTTATAAAAGTCGCAACTCTTCGTAAAAGTCGCAACTTTTCATAAAAAGTCACAACTTTTTGTAGAAGTAATAACTTTTCATGAAAGGGAAAACTAATTTGGGTAATAAATAAGTTAAAAGAGAATCATGGTTTGTGGTTACGCCATATAGGCAGACCTAAGGTACACTTTTATATAAATATATGATTTCAGTGTCTACTTTTACATATACAAAATTTGAATGACATAAGTATCGACGGAAATTAAGTTAAAAGGTAAATACGTTAATGTATTATGCCTAAGGAAAATGTGAAATTCAAATATGCATGCAAATAAAACTACATCCATACTTAATGCACGTAATATTAAAACAAAAACAAAAAGCATTAAATCTTGCAACTGTTGTAAAACCAAATAGATGACATATGGCCATCCTTTGAAGAGTCATCTCTCATTATACTATTATAATGACATGTGGAAACATCATCCACACTTGGCAAATCATGGCCAAGTTTTACCTTTCCTAGTACTACTATATATAGGTAGTATATTTCAAAATAATGTAGAGAAGAAAAATTTGAAAACATTAATATACTCTCTCTTATTTGTTCTTATTTTAGTTTATTGTTATAAATTATTAGCTACTTATTTTATAACACGTTATCAGCACGAGACTCTGCCAACTTGAGCTACTTTAAATAGGTAAAAAGGGTAAGAATTTTATTTTTCTAAAAAATGTCTAATATTTCTAAACTTGAATTTGTTGCCTTGGATATATCGGGTAAAGGATACTCATCCTGGATACTAGATGCTGAAATCCACTTGGATGCAATGGTTTGGTAGAAACCATCAAAGATAATAATCAGGCATCCAGTCAAGAACGTGCAAAAGCTATGATCTTTCTTCGTCACCATCTTGACGAGGGGCTAAAATGCAATATCTCACTATAAAAAAAAACCTTGTACTGTGAAAAAATTTAAAAGATAGATATGACCATATGAAGTTAGTCATTCTACCACAGGCACGTCATGATTGGTTTAATCTAAGATTATCTGATTTTAAAAGTATAACTGAATATAATTCTTCCATGTATAGAATTATATCACAGTTAAATTTATGCGAAGAAGAGGTCACTGAACATGATAAACTAGAGAAAACATACTCCACATTTCCTGCCTCGAGTATGCTCCTGCAGCAGTAATATCGAGGAATGGATTTTAAAAAATATTCTGAATTACTTTCACATCTTCTTATTGCTGAACGACATAACGATCTTTTGATAAAAAATCATGAAAGTCGACCTGTTGGTTCTATGCCAGTCCCTGAAGTGAATCAGGCAAATTATCACCAATGAGAAAAAGGTCGTGGCTCCTATCGTGGTCGTGGCTCCGATCATGGTCGTGGTCGTGATCGTAAAATAAATTACAATCATGATGGTCGTCTTGCACCGAAAAATGACCAACAGTATAAAAGGAAGGGTGAGAGACAAGAAGTGATACAAAAGAAAATTTTGGAAAATGTATGTCATAGATGTGGATGAATGGGGCACTGGTCGCGTACTTGCCGATCATCTAAGCGTCTGGTTCAGCTTTATCAAGCATCCTTGAAAAAGAGTGATGATAATTCAGAAGCAAACTTTATCTCTGAAGATAATGTTGAGCCCATGCATAAGATTGATAATAATGCAGAAGCAAATGTTGAGCCTATGCATCTGGATGTAGCTGATTTCTTTGTATTCCCTGAAGGAAAAATAATCAGTGACGATCCCGCGATAAATTAGATAGTTTCATTTTCTATTTGTTTGTATTATTTGGTATGTTTGTGTTTTTCTAAATCATTGTAAATATAATAACCTTGTTTAATAGTATTATTTTACTATGTTTATATCTGTTTTTGAAGAAAATATGAATATGCCCCAAACTTCGTTTGAATCAATGATCAATCATGAAGATATTTGTGTAATTGATAGCGAAACAACGCACGCCATATTCAAAGATGAGAAATACTTCTCTTACTTGCTTAGAAGAAAAGGAAATGTTACTACAATTTCTGGTAATTCAAACTTAATAGAAGGCTCCGGAAGAGCTACTATATTCTTGTCTAAGGGGATAAAACTTGTTATAGAAAATGCATTGTTCTCTTCTAAATCCCCAAGAAACTTGTTAAGTTTTAAAGATATTCGCCGAAATGGATATCATATTGAGACAATAAATGAAATGAACGTTGAATACCTTGGTATTACCAAGATTGTCTCGAACCAGAAATATGTGTTAGAGAAATTATCAACTTTATCTTCTGGCTTATATTATGCAAAAATAAGTACAGTTGAAGCACATTCTATCGTAAACCAGAAGTTTACTGACTTAAAAACTTTTGTGCTTTGGCATGACCGAATGGGTCATCCTGGATCAATAATGATGAGATGAATCATTGAAAACTCAAAAGGACATCCATTAAAGAACCTGAAGATTCTTACATGTGATGAATTTTCATGTGCTGTTTGTTATCAAGGCAAAGTGATAACTAGGCCATCACCAATGAAGGTTAACATTGAATCCCCTCAATTTTTAGAACGTATACATGGAGATATATGTGGACCTATTCACCCATCTAGTGAGTCGTTTAGATATTTTATGGTCCTAATAGATGCATCTTCAAGATGGTCTCATGTGTGCCTCTTATCATCTCTCAACCTGGCGTTTGCAAAATTATTGGCACAAATAATACGATTAATAGCGCAATTTCCAGATTATCCCATTAAGGCAATTCGCCTTGATAATGCTAGAGAATTCATATCCCAAGCTTTTAATGATTATTGCTTATCAATAGGGATAAAAGTTAAACATCCTGTAGCTCATGTTCATACTCAAAATGGCATGGCTGAGTCATTTATTAAGCATTTACAGTTGATAGCAAGACCTCTACTTATGAAAAGTAAGTTACCGACTACTGTTTGGGGTTACGCTATCTTACATGCAGCATCACTTGTTCGTCTCAGACCGACTCATTATAATAAATATTCTCCATCACAATTAGTATTTGATCATGAATCAAATATTGGTCATCTACGAAATTTTGGATGTGCTGTATATGTGCCAGTAGCACCCCCGCAGCGCACTAAGATGGGCCCCCAAAGAAGGTTAGGCATATATGTTAGGTTTGATTCACCCTCTATAATTTGCTATCTTGAGCCATTGACAGGATATTTATTTACTGCAAGATTTGCAGATTGTCGATTTGATGAAACAAATTTTCCGCAATTAGGGGAAGAGAAAAAAGAACTTAAAAATAAAATTGCATGGAAAGTTTCATCATTATCTCATTTTGATCCACGTTCCCCTATATGTGAACAGGAGGTCCAGAAGATCATCCATTTGCAAAACATAGCAAATCGAATGCCAGACGCATTTACTGATTTGAAAAGGATAACAAAGTCACATACTCCCGCAGTAAACGTGCCTATCCGGATTGACGTCCCAAAAGGATCATCTACAAGTGTCATGACTTCTGAATCACAAACACGCTTGAAGCGTGGCAGACCATTGGGTTCAAAAGATAAAAATCCTAGAAAAAGAAGTACAAAAAATGACACTACAAAATAATCTCACGAAGATAAGATCCAAGATCTGATTAATCCTGATATTTCTGAAGAGATCAGTGAACTCGAGACTCAAGTGAATGAAGAACTTTCAATAAGTTCTACGGGTGATGAGATAAGTTTAGATCGATCGAAAATCATAATTAATAATATTTTCGCATATAATGTTGCACTTAACATTATGCAAGACAGTGATGATCTTGAACCCTTATCTGTCGAAGAATGTCGACGAAGATGTGATTGACCAAAATGGCAAGAGGCAATTCAATCAGAATTAGACTCACTTGCTAAACGTGAGGTTTTTGGACCTGTAGTCTAAACGCCAAATGGTGTAAAATCAGTTGGCTATAAATGGGTTTTTGTGCGAAAGCGAAATGAGAGAAATAAAATTGTAAGATACAAGGCACGCCTTGTTGCACAAGGATACTCTCAACGACCTGGTATCGACTATGAAGAAACATATTCACCAGTTATGGATGCAATAACTTTTCGATATCTCATCAGTTTAGCTGTTCATGAAAATCTTGAAATACATCTAATGGATGTGATTACAGCTTATCTTTACGGTTCACTTGATATGAAATTTATATGAAAATTCCAGAAGGACTTAAAATGCCTGAAGCATATAGTTCAAAACCTCGAGAAATGTGTTCAATCAGATTACAAAAAACATTATATGGCTTAAAACAATCAGGACGCATGTGGTATAATCGCCTCAGTGAGTACTTGATAAAACAAGATTATATAAATGATGTCATTTGCCCTTGCATTTTTATTAAGAAAACAACATCAGGGTTTGTTATTCTTGCAGTTTATGTTGATGACATTAATCTCATTGGAACTCCAGAAGAGGTCCAAAAGACAATTGAATATCTAAAGAAAGAATTTGAGATGAAAGACCTTGGAAAGACAAAACTTTGTCTTGGTCTACAAATTGAACATTTAGTAGACGGGATCTTCATCCATCAATCTGCCTATACTGAGAAAATCTTGAAACGTTTTTACATGACAAAGCACATCCATTAAGTACCCCAATGATTGTGCGATCACTTGAAGTGAGTAAAGATCCATTCCGACCTCAAGAAGAGAATGACGAAATTCTTGATCCTGAAGTACCTTATCTTAGTGCAATTGGCGCACTTATGTATCTTGCTAATTCTACAAGACTTGACATAGCATTTTCTGTTAATTTATTAGCAAGATTTAGTTCTTCTCCTACACGAAGACATTGGAATGGAGTTAAACATATATTGCGATATCTAAAAGGGACTAGTGATATGGGTCTATTTTATACTAACAAAGATAGTACAGATCTTGTTGGTTATGCAGATGCAGGTTATTTATCTGACTCACATAAGGCTCGATCTCAAACAGGCTATCTGTTCACATACGGAGGTACTGCTATATCATGGCGATCTACGAAGCAGTCCATAGTCGCTACTTCTTCAAATCATGCTGAGATAATAACCATTCATGAAGCAAGTAGAGAATGCGTATGGTTGAGATCAGTTATACATTTTATCAACGAAAAATGTGATTTGAAATGTGATGTCAAGATATCCACGGTGCTTTTTGAAGACAATGCTGCATGTATAGCTCAATTAAGAGGAGACTTCATAAAAGGAGATAGAACGAAACATATTTCACCAAAATTATTCTTTACACATGATCTCCAGAAGAACGGTGATATTGATATACAACAAATTCGTTCAAGTGATAATCCAGCAGATTTATTCACCAAATCTTTACCTGCCTCAACTCTTGAAAAGATGGTACAAAAGATCGGAATGCGAAGACTTAAACATCTGAATCGTAGTCTTCATCAGGGGGAGTGAAATACGCGTTGCACTCTTTTTTCCTTAGTCTAGGTTTTGTCCCACTGGATTTTCCTAGAAAGGTTTTTAATGAGGCAACATGTAAAACGTATTGTGAATGTCTATGTATATTTGTTTTTAATTTTTATTTACATAGACATCCAAGGGGGAGTGTTGTAAAACCAAATAGATGACATGTGGCCATCCTTTGAAGAGTCATCTCTCATTATACTAATATAATGACATGTGGAAACATCATCCACACTTGACAAATTATGGCCAAGTTTTACCTTTCCTAGTACTACTATATATAGGTAGTATATTTCAAAATAATGTAGAGAAGAAAAATTTGAAAACATTAATATACTCTCTCTTATTTGTTCTTGTTTTAGTTTATTGTTATAAATTATTAGCTACTTATTTTATAACAGCAACAAATTTATAAAAGGTATTCTACCGTTATAATTTTAATGAATTTCCATAAAATTGCTAAAAGATAAAATACTATATATACAAATTAAAAAAAAACGCGTGGCGTGATACGTACGCATAACGCGGTAATGACCCTCAGCCGTGGATCATCGCTTATATATATGAGCGGCCAATATCGTCGAAACAATTTAGGCGCGACGAGAGAATCCAATTTTCCTAGGGTTTTTGCGGTAATGTGAGAACTTCTTGTTAGAGCATTGTTAGATTATCAGTGTTAATTTTTAAGTGATTGCAGCATTGAATCAAGAAAACTGGAACCCCTTCTGACCTTAAAATTGTTCTTGTTATTCAAATCTTGATTGATGTTAGAGAATTATTAGATTATTAGTGTTATTTTCAAGTGATTGCAGCATTGGATTAAGAAAACTGAAACACTTTCTCACCTTAAAATTGTTCTTGTTAATTCAATTCTTGATTGAAGTTAGAGAAATATAAGATTACCATTACACTTTCTTACCTTGAGATTTTATTGTTATTTTCATTCTGGATTGAAGTTAGAGAATTGTTATAAGATTATAATTACACTTTCCAACCTTAAACTTTTTCCTGTTTATTCAATTCTTGATTGAAGTTGGAGAATTATTAGATTATCAGTACAGTTTCCTACCTTGAAATTTTATTGTTAATTCTATCTTGATGGTGCAATTGACAAGATGATTCTCGAAGAAACACTGCGAGTGCATCCACTAGTACTGCATGTTTCAGCAGCCGTGCTGGTATGCTGGGAAAAAGAGGCTCCTCTTCTTCATCTTGTTCTGCAGGCAAAATATGGCAATCAAGCATAAACGTATTGAATCAGCAAGCAGACCTTAAAAAAACAAGACTGTCTTGCTCTTGCAGAAACAGGATCAGGTACTAGCCCCTCACACTTTTCTTTCTTCACCATTCTCTCCCTTCCTGTAAAATATGATTTTCGATGTCTTGGGAGTTATGTTTCTGCAGGGAAATCTTTGTTTTTTCAGATTTCGGACTTGCTGACTGGGAAGGTTGTCACATTGGACCAGATTTCAGAATTGCAGAAACACTTTGGACTTTCATTGTTGAAGGATTTTCAGAAGGAAGATCTAGAAAGCTTGGTTGTCTCACCGAGACTGTCTTGTTCTTGCAGCAACAGGATCAGGTACTAGCCCCTCACACTTTTCTTTCTTCACCATTCTCTCCCTTCCTGTAAAATATGATTTTTGATGTCTTGGAGTTATGTTTCTGCAGGGAAATCATTGTGTTTTCAGATTTCGGAATTGCTGACTGGGAAGGTTGTCATTGTTATATTAGACCAGATTGGCAAAAGAAGGTCAAAGAATTTGTTGCAGAAACACTTTGGACTTTCATTGCTGAAGGATCTTCAGAAGGAAGCGGAAGCTCTAGAAGGTTGATTGTCTCACCAAGACTGTCTTGTTCTTGCAGCAACAGGATCAGGTACTAGCCCCTCACACTTTTTCTTTCTTCACTATCCTCTCCCTTCCTGTAAAATATGATTTTCGATGTCTCGGAGTTATGTTTCTGTAGGGAAATCTGTTTTTTCAAAAACCGGCATTGCTGACTGGGATGGTTGTCATTGTTATATCACTCCTGATTAGCTTGATGCATGATCAGTGTTTGAAGTTAGTAAAACTTGCTGTTTCTGCTGGCATGTATAGCATCATTTATGTATGCCCTGAGACAATTCTAAGGTATTGAGCATGTTAAACTTTTGAATTGTACTTCAAGGATAGTATTGGCTGTTGTTTGACAGATGAGTTTCCTGTTTTTTTTCCCTTTACTTTCAGACTCATAAAACTCCTCCAAAGCCTTGCAGAAAGTCATGGCATTGCTCAAGTTGCAGTCGATGAAGTTCATTGTGTTTCTAAGTGGGGACATGATTTTCCACCAGATTACAGGTTTATATTCTTCTATTTGTTTTATAAATTAGACCAATGCTATTTTTTGAAATTATTCAAAAAAATTCAGCAGTGAGTAAGTCCTTTGATATAGATGTCTCCTTTCCTAGAGTGCTGAAGGAACTTGTTAGCCTTCCATGCAGTTTACATACCATAAGGACCAAGCCAACTACAGTCTTTGCAGGTGGTAGTTCACATTGGCTGTGGGGTGGGGTGGGCTCACCTTACGATTTCTGGTTCTATGTTTGTTTAGGCACTTGATCAGTTGAAGCTCAAGGAGCCTCTGCTGTTTCTGTTACTACTGACAAGCAATTATCGAATTTTTTCTCCTCATTAATCTAGTAACACACAACAACTTTCTTAAGTTCCTTGAGTTTTGTTATCATTCTGTTGTGAATAGTGCTTGCACTGTAGAGACGTGGTCTTTTGCTACACCTGACTCTAGTATGTCCCATTTATTTCCTAGTTATTTCTCTTATTCAATTGCAGGGACTAATTTACTAGTTGAGCGTAGACATGACTCTTTAATACATCATGCTTATTAACTGATTAGAAAATACCATGCATATGACTAGACAAACTCCTCGGATGTATCTCTTATCAACTCTGATCTAGCCAAGCAAAAGCTGCAGGAAAATATTGTCAATTTTCCAGGTATCATAGGTGATTATCTGTTTTGAGAGAACTTTAGAATGGATACCATGACGTTTCTGAAGATTGATGTTCCGATCATGGCACTGATTGCTACTGCCACTTCACGTGTTCGAGAAGACATTCTGCAGTCATTGCACATGTCAAAGGCGACACAAATTGTTCTCACTTCGTTTTTCCTGCCAAATCTCCGATTTTATAGTTAATTAATCTACACCATGATACAATAGTTTTTTTGGTTTGGTATTCCTTGTATGTTCTGCATTTGCTGCACCCTTTCATTCTTTGCTTTGTTTCTCTTATTTTGTTTGTTGTGTGTGTATTTGGGGGGGGGGGGGGGGAGCTGGGAAGGGGCATACTTATTTATTGTTAATCATCCATACACTATTTAATCTTCCATGAAGTTAAATTATTCAGAATACTCAATACTTACAATGTGTCATTTTTGTTTGCCTATCAATTTGCATCCTGTATTCATACTCAAGAACTAAATTACTACTTTCTTTGACTAGTTTTGGTATTTAAACTAGATCCTTAATCTTTGTGTCACTTTATGTCTGCAGCATAATACCATGACAGGGCTATACTGCATATTAATAAAGTTTCCATCGAGTGTTTTTAGTTACCTTCTAAAGGTACAGTCTTCATTCTCTGGACATATGCTGATAGAAATAATAGTAAATCACTTCATTTCTGCTCCTTGCAAGTGAAGCACTCTAAAACATCATCTTTAGCATCGTACAAAATGGAATGTCATGAATGGATAAATACTTACTCCAGAAAAGGGAAGTCTTCCTCGAAAAATAAGTTAATGTCTTCAAATCTGGAGGAGAACTCTAAAAACTCTTATAATGGTTTCGTGGATGAATGTAATGGGAGCACTGAGGTTAATGTAGACGACGCTGAGGGGGGATGCTGTTTCTGACAGTGACAATGAAGTATCTTCTCCTAGGAGATATGGTTTAGATTCATTGAAGGATTGACAATTGTCTCAAAGAGATACAGTTTAGATATATTGAAGGATTGAGAATTGTCTTAAAGAGATACGGTTTAGATTCATTGAAGGATTGACAATTGTCTGTTGAGCATCTGGAAGATGAGTGTCATGTTGTGCATGATGTTGATGATTTGGATGGTACAACTCTTCTCTGGGTGAAAAGATCTGTTTATACACAACCATTAACTCGATTTCTTACCAAAGTCTGAAAGCCACTTCTGAGACCTTGAATATTATCTTGCGTGAACATAGAGAATTTTGAAAATTTTAATAGTAGTTACCTTAGTGTGGATTGAAACAATTCCTTTTGTTTTGTCGTAGCTGCAACAGTGGTTTTATCTACATTCTAAAGTGTTTAAGTTTCAGTTTACTCACTTGCAATAACCACTAGACAATCTATCATCACATCGGTGCAAGATTGTTAATGTTGAGATTCAAGAGGATATAAACTTAGCTTGTGATAGATATGGCTTTCCCTGGAAATGGATTGAAGAAAGAACCTTGCATCATCTTATCCTATGACACAACTCTCTTAGTACATGATCAAAAGACCACATAAACAATAATTTCTCATCCTACTGTTTCTTGTATCCTCAAACTTGACCTTTTTGTGTGACAGATAGTCTCTTCATTTCTTAACCAAATAAGGGAAATGGTTTTTGTGGGTTTTCCTTAGCCTCTTACTGGCAATTGAAGCTTAAGTAAAGACTTCATCTTCTCGTACAGGGCACTTTTAAAGGTTTCCTAAATTTCTCATTTGCTACATCGAATGTACATTTATTATTTTAGATTATAAGCTTGGTCATTTACTCCTATAACTTACTTTATCAATTCAAATAAATTGTGCTGATGTTAATAATTGCTGCAGTTTCTTGTGGTGAATTTAGTGGAAAACTACCACTAAAAGGTTGTACTGGTTTTCTGTTGCACAAAACTGCTGATCTGACCAATGATCCAGAAGAAAGAGCAAAGCTTCGACACAAACCGTTGGAGGATGGACCAACAATAATCTATGCCTCAATTAGGAAAGAAACATTAAGTATATCAAAATTTCTTTCTAAATTTGGGATCAAGGTTGCTGCTTACAATGTTAAGGTAATATATATCCATTTTCAGTTAAATTAATTATATTGCTCTCCCTCTGGTTTTATTGAGTTGCGTTTATTTCACCACAAATTATAATTGTTTGAAGGACTTTGGATAATTTTGCATGGTCGCATGATCTAGGAGCATTTCTTTAGGATGCAAAATACCATAGTTGTGAAAGTGGACTAAAGGTGATCCATAAGCATGCTGTTCAATTGGTTTTCTTTCATGTAATTTAGGTATAACTTGTCACTGTTATATTATGTGGTAGATGTCTACTAGATTAGAGTCAAGGTCTAAAAATTTCACTGCTCAAGCATTTGGACATATTGTCCACTTTTGTGCAACTGACCTTACATATTGGTCGCTTATGCTATACCACCATCGAATCCAAAAACACGTGTACCATCCGATCTTATGGTATGTCTTATGTAACACCTCACTCTTTTCTCCCTTTTTGATGTGAGATTTGCCTCAAGTGTCATATGTACCCCTTATTCTGAATCTTCCCAATCTAAAAACTTGCCAATCCTCATTAACTGAAAACTTTGACTCATCCTCATTAACTCGCCCTCCGTCGTGAGTGTCACGTGAGGATGCCTCCATACAACTAAGTTTTCTTGCTAAGATTTGCCCCATCATCGTACTTTGGGAACTTGGCTCTGATGTCAAAGTTGGTGTAACATATAAGCCCGTGGCACTTATTGTGCGCTTTGGCTTAACAGAACCCACAGATTTGTCTCCTGGACAACACTATCATCAAGCCCAAAAGTGCTCATACCATGTGAACTTGTGCTACATGGTCTTATATATCACTTCACTCATTTTTCAAATTTTTCGTCATGAGATTTTCCTATGGTGTCATATGTTACCCTCTTTCAGCAGCTTGGCAACATAGAAGCCTTCCAACTCTTTCTCTTTGACCCGCCTGCATCAGCCCTTGGAAGTACAAAAAATGATGTTGTTTAGGAATGAAGTTGCTTGATATACTTCCTAGTCAATTGAGCAGTAATGTTTGCTCTTTCACTTTTCAGTAGCCAAAATCACATTTGAGGAAGGTGCATAAGGAATTTCACAAGAATACTCTGGATGTAAAGCTAGGTGATGTGTTAGATTGAGTAATATTGATAAAACATTTTGTATCTTATTTGACAATTTATGGCATGTCTGTAGGCCTTTGATCCTTTGCATTCAATATTTTAGAGTGATATGTGCATATTCCCTCATCTTCATTAAGAAGAAATTCATATTTGAACTTATTGTCCTCATATTTGTGTGAATTTAGTTGAATCAATCTCTATGTCCTGATCTCATATGATTTATAGGTTAATTATCTGAACTTGGTCCGTTTGAGGATTCATATGCTGAACCTTTAGTTTGGCATTGAGGCATAATACTAGTAGTATTTGTTTTTATTGGTTGAACTAGTTCCGGTGTTGTCTAATATCTGTACTGTCAGATACAATTTACTAATAGATGATTCTAATATAAGAGGGTTTTTGTTCATTTAGAATATATTGTGGTATGTGAATCTAGGTTTTGACTATTAGTATTTAATTCCTGCCTCAATTCTTATGGATGAAAATTTTTAAAATAATTTCTTTGTGAAGTTCACTTCTAAAAAAGATTTTTCTGTTTTACATCATCATTAAATGTTATTGATTAGATGTCACAAAGTAGTCCGCAACATTGAATTGTGGTCCTACGGTCCTGTTTCACGGATCACGAATGGTTATCGTATCTGTAAACTGTCTTCAAGTCCGGCAATATGATTTTCTTATTCTATTTTGTTTTGATTGAACTGTCATAAGTAAGTCATAATGATTTGAAAAAATTCCTGTTGCATATTTCTTTTCAACATAGGCTATCTTTTTTCAACCATTGTTGATAGTTGGTAAAATAAGATGAATCCATTGCAAAGGTTTTCTGCCAAATCTTTTGCTAAGGTCGGTGATATACAAGCATGCTGTGCATGCCTGGATCCACTTCAACTCTTTGATAATAATATCTTCAAGATATCCTGACAGCAGAGCAGATAGGCAATTTTCTTGAGCTTAAAGTGTTTACTTGCATTTAGGTTTTCTGCTAGTTTATTAATTAATTGAGGCTATGCATTGTTCTTTCTGATGTTCAGGTCATTGTCGCAGCAATTGCCTTTGGGATGGGCTTTGACAAGTTGAACATGCGAAGGATCATCCACTATGGTTGGCCCCAGGTGCAATTACTCAGCTAGATATCCTTAATATATTTTATTTAACTGTCTGTTTACTTATGTAAACGGACTCCATGAGAATCTTGAGCACCTTTCTTATTTTGTCTGTCTTCCTTCTCAAAATCATATTGTATATATGTTAATATGTGTTGTTAAGAAGCACTATGTGAGAGGACTTGTTTGAACTATTTTCTTTTAGTTGCCTTTTTGTTACTATTTCAGTTATGCTTCTTGGTCAAGCTATTGTAACCTTTACAGAGTCTTGGAGGCTTATTATCAAGAGGCTGGCCCAGCTGGTCGGGATGGAAAATAAATATGGTGAAAGGAAATCTGACAATTGTCAAAATATTACTATATGAATAGCTTTGGTGATAAGGAACCTCATGCCTTCTCCTGGGTTTAGCAGAGTTTATTCTGCAGTGCATAAAGTCTGATTTTGATAAACTTACACTAAGTTCTCTCTTATTCGACTTAAATTATCCAGAAGAGTCATGTTTATTTATTGATCTTAGACATCGGCTTCCAACAGGGGAGGCACTACATGTATTTTTAAGCTGTTTGATTTTTTTGTGAAACAGTTCTGTATGCAAACTTGTCAAGAACACCTAAGATTCTACCAAGTCAGAAGTGAGGATCATATAATGTTGTCTGATTGCTTTAGGTTGTAAGATAATTATTAATTGAACGACTTCAATTAGTACTTTGGTTTCCATCTTATGTGTTGGTTATGTTCAACAGATATGGAATGAACACTTCTTACTGTAGATCCAAGACACTTGTGGAGTGAGCACTTTCTTTTGGAGAAACGTCTCGTGTATGTCAAGACACACACTGGCTATTGTGCTTTCTCTTTTGTTCCTTACAAGCTGCTTCATGTCAAGGATGTGTGCTTGTGCTTTTCTGTTAATTTTATTCCACTTTCCTTTCGGGTTGGGTATGGAGGGCAAAGAAACAGCACTATTGATGAGCTATAAGTTTGTTCTAGTATTTGATTCCTCACAAGTTGGTCTCTAAATTGAGGTTTTAGGTACTCGTTTTATCACAGGACTTTCCACATAAAAGAGTGATTCATTTATAGCAGTTTGAAGTAAAAGATGACTTCCTATATATGTAAAGATGTGCCAAATGCATCCCATTGACTAATATCTTTTTCGATTCATGGTTCATGCTTACTGACATTTGCCTTTATCCTCTGAGTAAAATAAATTTTTGCTCAAGAAACTGCATGTTTAGGTTTTCTTACTTGCAATGAGTTTAGTTTCTTAGTTTATGTCATTTACCTGGTACATAATGCACAGGTGTGATATATGCATCAAAGGTTCACCTGAAAGACATCATTTAAAGGCGGAGGGGATGGTCTTCTTGCAAGTTGTTGCTAGTCATTGTGTGAGTACGTTTGCCATCTCACATTTGCGTGCCCTCCGTCGTACTTTTTCATTTCATTTTGGCATTGCTGGTCAGTGTTAATACTTTCTGGCGCAGCGAAATTTTGCAGACATATACTATGGTGGTTGTGAAGTTACAGTTGGCGAGAGGCCAAACATCAAGGCTTTAGTCAGTAGAATAAGGGAACAGGTACTTGTTCTACTCCAGGTCCTCTCTCCCTCTTGGCCCTTGCTATCTGCTAGTTTGATGTGCATGCCCCATTGAAAATTCTCAGCGAGGGCCCTTTTAGAGAGCATGTCTACCAAGGGATATGACAAAGAATCTACAAATTTTCTTTCAATTTGAATGAGCTTCTTGTTACCAGTTTCTGGGATCTTTCATGCCATGCCAATAGAGTTCCCTGGAGATATATCATGTTTGTAATTTGGATTGCTCTCGAAGAGCCTTCTTCAAAATCTTTTTTGACATCTATCATATGTTGGGACGCTTATAATAATCTGCAATTCCCGTCTTATAGTGTAAAGCTACTACACTACGTCATACTGAAAATAGGTTAAACTTGTCGAGCAGGTGTTCTCCTGCAGTCCTGCTACATGTTACCCTACTCTTAACAAGGTCGTGTTTTATTTTGCTTATCTCATAAGTGCCAATTTTCTTTTACAGGAAAACTTTGTCAATGCGCTGTGCATTTATTCTTGTATACTATACCACTTCAAATTTATTCATTTCGTAGAGAGTGCCTTTAAGTTACTCGCGCATTCTTCTATTCTTGTAAATTCTCGTACTTATCGAGAATTATATTTATACCTACTTATGGTTCCAATCTTTCCACTAGCATATAACGTCAACTCCGCTCTTCTGTTTCGTGTTCAACTAATGCATGAGAATTGCCAGATGTTTCTTTTATTGACATTGATCCGTGTTTGTTGTTTTCCAACATTTTTACAACATTGTTGCTAAGGCTTTTTGTATTTACCACGTTTCCTATTGCAACTCTAATCTTGTCATTTGTCTTCTGTGTATTTTGTTGTAGTATCAACAACTTAGTGCAAGTGACCTCTTGTGGTGGAGAGGTCTTGCTCGACTGTGGGAAATTGAAGGGTTTATTAGGGAGGGCGATGACATAGTATGCTTTCTGCATAGTAACCTTACTTATTTTATATAAGGTTGTATCGGCTAAGTTTGGGAACTATGTTTCTCAAATCCATCCCTTCTTCGTTACTTTTATGACCTATCTGATATATCCTTCTCATTTTATACTTTACTGTATTATGGATTAAGTTATTCATGCTGTTCTCACTGCTGAAAACTCTGATTTTCAAATCATATACAATGTTGCAGCCTAGCAGGGTGTGGAAACAAATATTTGGAATCCTTCCTAATTTTCTATTATTGGTCTAATGAAGGTTCAAGTTAGGTTATTCTATATTTTTCTGTCATACCAAAAATACAAGTGAAATAGAAAAGATCTTCTAATACTTCTCTGTCTTTTGCACTATTATGAAACATTCGCCTATTTGTACATATTCCGTTTGTTCTGTGTACTGCAAAAGAACACGAGGAGGTTTTGTCTTCCAAGCTGCCTTCCTTTCATTGCCTATCCTTTCGAATCTCCAACTTGTAATTGTTTCCTCGACTGTCAGTGATTACACCCAAAAGATGTTAAGGAATGAGAATGCAACACTCCATAGTTGTATAGCCAACCACCAATGCAACTAGAGATGTTTAGTATCTTCTCCAGATTCTTCACACATACATGCCAACTCACAAATATCCTTCTTTTTCTTGTGTTGTCCACTGTTAAAATTGCATCTTGCACTGCACACCAAACAAGCAAAGTTGCTTTGGAAATTTGATTTTTCAAACCTTTTTTCAATATTGCTACTATGTCCCTTTTTGACAACTCTAGATCATAGGTTTCAATGGTCTTAACACCCACGCCTCTATTTCAGTTTATCCCCGCACTCATCTTCGGTTGGATAATTATATTATTTCTGAAAGTAAAGCAGTATTGTTGTTATAATTTAAAATGTCCTGGATATGAATTTCTTTTAATTTAAGAAAGAGGTCAAGGGGTTTGCCTTATTATAAGATTGTCTGTCTCCCAGGAAAACTGCATTAGTTTGGAGGTCTCAAGTTAGAAACCTCTTGTCAGAGAAAGCAAGGGGTTTGCCTTTCTGGGTCGAGCTTGTTGCACCGGGCTTGCCTAGTGCGGGATACCTCTCCTGTGTAGTTTTCGAGCTATTGCATAGGAGTGGTGCTTTTACTCTATGTGCATCCAAAGGGTAGCAGCAGCGGATTTCGCTTGTCATAAAAAAAAAAGTAGCACTGTTGTTATAATTTGAAATGTCCTGGATATGAGTTTTTTTTAATTAAGAAAAGAGGTCAAGGGTTTCGCGACAAAGCAAAAAGATAATTGATGATTTTATTGTGACAGGACCGTCTTGTGATAAGATTGTCTGTCACTAAGAATAGGACATTTAATTACCCTTTTGCTTGATTTGTGCTATATTTGAGATTTGCTTGTTTTACTTCTATCCGTCTGGTTCCTCCTGCTTATGGAGAATGTGGAAAGATAAACTAGTCAAACGGGTGAAAGTTTGATTGTTAAAATAGCTGTTGTTTCTTTGGAACTATGGTTTCACAACAATGTTGGTATGGTGCATATCTAGCGGTATATTTCTTCTGGGAGGGGGGTGAAAGTTCTGATTTGGTGCCTTATTTTCTGCTTTCTTTATGCTATGTTACCTTTAAAATCAATCTTGAACTTGGAGTATGTTTGTATTTGGTTGTTTTGAATGCTACGGATGATCATTTATGGCGACGAATGTTAGAGACTCGTGTGCAGATAAAATATCCAGAAGTAACAGAATGTGGAAGGCAGTTTTGCTGAATGGGGAGAAGGGTGGGCTGATTCTAATACGGTTCGAGGAAGATTGATTGCCAAGCTAACAAAAAAGTGGCACAAAGTGATGTCTAAGAAGCCTTGAGAAGGGAAGCTCTTAAGCTAACAAAAAAGTGGCACAAAGTGATGTCTAAGTAGCCTTGAGAAGGAAAGCTCTTAAGGTTTATTTAGGATTGAACACCTTCTTCCTCATATGATAAGTCTTGTAATACGTTATGTCAGATGTCTGCCCCCCCCCCCCAAACCACCACAACCCCCAAATAGTTTTACTTTAGTAGCACCAATAACAACAAGAAGCGCATCTGGTGTAGTGGTATCATAGTACCCTCCCACGGTACTGACCGGGGTTCGATTCCCCGGATGCGCACTCAGTTCAATTTTGACTTTCATTTTTTTAGCATTGTTTCTTTTCCTTTCTGGAATATAATTATTCACTTGGATCAAGTGATATGAAGTTATGAATCAAATTTGCAAAGGTATCCCCTCTTTCTTTCTTTCTATCTTTCTGCGATGTGTGTGTTTTAATGGCTGAATTTCAGGGAAGAGCCCTTCAAATGATAATACACACCACATGGAGATTCATCAGGTCACTTCTCACTTCAATTCTTATATCTGAATTATTATATCACATACTTTTATTCATATACTCCATGTATAGTCCAATCTAGGTCACAACAATTCATTTCCAATACGAAATAATGATGGACATCGTCCGCAGGTTACTTATGCGTTCTCTTCTTCGGTTCAAATGTGTTTCAAAATATTGGAACTCATTGACGATCCTTACTTTAGGAGGACACATTATATTCATAACACAGATGACCAAAATTCCCAAAAAATTCTTATTGCCGAAAGGTTACTTAAAGCAAAGAATCAATTCCCCTTTCTATTATTTTACTTCAACAACAAGTCATCTACTTCAGATAAGCCTCAATGTATTTTAACAACACCACCTTTGCAATTATAGGCTTTACATCATCATTCTTGCTAATACTTGCCAATCTTGAGGAGAAGGCAAAAGAAGCAAATAGCAGCCAGGGAAATTGAGGATAATTACAGAAGCATTAGAACAAGCAGAGGTTAGAGTCTTAAGGTATGAAGAAAGATACTTAACCAAATAATAGAAGCACTTGCTGGTGCTCGACAAGCGATGAATGAAGCATTCGAATTTGCAGTTACTCTCAGAAATTTGCAGTTACAAGTTATCAGATTGTACCCTGGTGATTATGAAAGTGCTTCAAGGCCTGTTTGGTTAATTAAAAAAAATTAAGAAGACAAAGGAACAATATTAATTAGCATAGTTCAACATACATGTTCATCATTTCTTGATGGATACCATTTCCTTTCATCTCTAACCAAAAGATTTGCAATATTCCTTTTCTTTACACTGAAATCTTTGTAAATTTTGGCAATAGCAGGCAATCTCTCTAATTTGTGATTATCATCATGCTAGTAGGGGTGTCAACTTCAACAACAATAATAATTACTTTACCACGTCCTAGTTTCCAAACAAGTTGGATGGGCTATATGAATATACACTTCTTCATTTAAGCTCGAATTGTATCATTATCAATAGGTATTCATAAATCTCAACAAAATAAGTTTAAAAATTCGGGGTTAGGGGTGGTGGTGTAGATAGTAACATATGTAATAAAGGAAAAAACAGAAAAATATGTACTGTACCAAATACTAATAAACTTTTTTCCTAAATTTGTGAAATTATCCTTAATCGAGAGGAAAAATAAAAGTTGTATTTGTTTAAAGAAAAATTTAGGAGTTGTGTAATTTAAGGTTGTTTTGTGCACAAATTTGAAATAAGTTTCTCCGAAATCATACAAATATGTAGTTTGCATATCTAAGAGAAAAGTAATGTGATGTAGCATTGGCAATTCTATCTTGTTGAAGAATCTGGGTTCAAATCCCGGCAGCAAAATTTTTCTAATACATATTTTTCCCTTATCATTTGTGTAATATTATCTTTTTCAAACTTTCAATAAATAAAAAGTGAACATCCCCAAAATTATTAACAATTGCAAACATTTAAGTTTAGATTTATTTATACTTAATGAAGGTCATTTTGTAGATCTTAATTATTTTCAATCCAAAGAAAAGCTTTGAGGTTATGTGTGTAATGTTAGTAATTAGTACCTCTGTTTTTATTTATAGGTCAGAATATCATATTTCACGTCCCTTGAGAAATTAGATAAGTTTTATCACTATATCATTATTTAGTGATTTTTTAAAGTCAATATTGTAATAATTAAGTATAAATTAACTTATTTTGATTGATTAAATTGATCAATAAACATGAATATTTAATCATTTAGTTTTCATATGTTGGTCAAAATCATATTTTCAAGGCTAATAATTATAGGGATTAAATTATATAGACACTTTCTTTGGCGTGAGATGGCGATTCTTAAAAAACGAGTAAGGAACATGAAAAGGGTGACTAAAAAGGAGGTTTGACCTAACGAAAAAAGGAAGTTCTCGAGTACACACTTTGTATGCTCTAAGCACAAAATCTTAGTACTAAAATAGATTATAAATTTTTTTGTGGTTATAAATCATTTAATTAAAAATATATTTTTTAAAATTTTTCTAATATATATATATATATATATATATTAACTTGATACTTAATGTTAATAGATATGTCCATTAAAGAATCGACATAGTTTCTTTCATAATTTGTTCAACACAAAGCATCATTTCATGTTTCTATGGGGCACTATTAATTATACAATTTTTTCGAGGTTAAAAAGTGTGCATACGTCTGCACATAAGGATGTGGGTTCGCCTCTCTCCCCTCGTCCCATTATATTTCAATATAAAAAGATTATGCTCACTCCGTTTAAAAAAAGATAACCTAGTTTGATTTAAAACAGAATTTAAGAAAAGAAAAAAGACTTTTTAATCTTGTGATTCTAAATTAAAATTATGTCAAATTTACCAAAATGCTCTTTAATCTTGTGGTCTTAAACATGTCACGTGAAAAGTTAAAGTTAAAGTGTTGCAAAAAAAAAAATTTATTTTTTTTTTAAACAAACTAAAAAGGAAATAGAGATATTTTTTTTTAAACATAGGGAGTAATTTATAAAGAGTAGATATAGAAAACTTTATATATAAGAACTAAAAATTTACATCAAATGAAATAATGCATTAAAACAAATAATTACTAGTATAATTTTCTTAGAAATAAAAAGGCGTGTGGCGTGACAGGTACGCGTCACGCGGTTAATGTCCTCACTTATATATATGCGGTGGCTGTAACAAATTTGCCTTCAAACGTTAGCGCGGGACAAATGGCGCTGTGGAGAAGGGGATCCAATTTTCAGTTTCTTGAACATTAGGGTTTTCACTGTTCTTCGTATACACAGAAAGGTACTTTTTCCAATTCGTTTATCGGTTTTGTTTTCAAGATTGCAGCATTGAAGTGTTCTTTTTCCAATTCGTTTCATTGTATTTAAGAACAACTGTTGTTTCACTTGGCGATAATTGTGAAATTAGGTAAATAAAAGGTATATTGTGAGAACTTCTTGTTAATTCAATTCTTGATTGAAGTTGGAGAATTATAAGATTATCAATTCACTTTACAACCTTAAATTTTTCTTGTTAATTCAGTTCTTGATTGGAGTTAGAGAATTATTAGCTTATTAGTGTTATTTTCATCAAGACTGCAGCATTGAATCAAGAAAACTGAAATACTTTCCTACCTTAGAAACAGTCAATGTTGTTGTAAGCGAGTTCTTTTTCATATGTCCAGAAGTTTTCAATATGTTTGATTGTTCTTACATAATCAGATAGATGATATTTAGAACAAATGTTGTTGGAGAAAGTAAACAATTAGTGTGATGGGGGAATATCACTCTGCAATAATTGGGAAATTATGTTAATAAAAGGTCTATTGGGAGAACTTCTTGTTAATTCAATTCTTGATTGAAGCTAGAGCATTGTTAGATTATCAGTATTATTTTCATGTGGTTGCAGCATTGCATCAGGAAAACTGAACCACTTTTCCGACCTTAAAAATTAGTTTTGTATTCTGAAGTTTTCAATTTGTTTGATTGTAGTTCAATCTGGACTCTCTGACTTTTGTGTGTATGTGCACTCTCAGCTGCATTGTTCTTGAAACAATTATTAGTATGGACCCAGACCGAGTTGTTGCTGAATTGGTTGGAATGGGATTTGAGTTATCTGATATTACAAATGCTGTAGAAGTTGTGGGTCCATCAATTGATAGTGCGATTGATTATCTACTCGATGATTCTCGAAGAAACACTGTGAGTGCATCCACTAGTACTGCATGTTTCAGCAGCCATGCTGATATGCTGGGAAAAAGAGGCTCCTCTTCTTCGTCTTGTTCTGCAGGCAAAATACGACAATCGAGCATAAACGAATTCATTCAATCAGAAAGTAGACCTAAAAGAAGCAAGACAATGAGTAAGTTGAATATGTCTCAATCAGAAGTCTTGCGAAGAGATACGGGAGGCCAAAATGTGCATCCTCCTCTAGAGGATTCTGATCTCCACGTTGCAACTGAAAAAGTTGTATCATCATCTTATTGCAAAGATGAAGATATTGGACCAGATTGGCAAAATAAAGTCAAGACTTTGTTGCAGAAACACTTTGGATTTCCATTGTTGAAGGATTTTCAGAAAGATGCTCTGGAAGCTTGGTTATCTCACAAAGACTGTCTTGTTCTTGCAGCAACAGGATCAGGTATTAGCCCCTCACGCTTTTTCTTTCTTCACCGTTCTTTCCCTTCCTGTAAAATGTGATTTCCAATGTCTCAGAGTTATGTTTCTGTAGGGAAATCTTTGTGTTTTCAGATTCCGGCATTGCTGACTGGGAAGGTTGTCATAGTTATATCACCGTTGATTAGCTTGATGCACGATCAGTGTTTGAAATTAGCAAAACATGGTGTTTCTGCTTGCTTCCTTGGATCTGGTCAAACTGATCGAAGTGTTGAACAAAAAGCAATGGCAGGCATGTATAGTATCATTTATGTATGCCCTGAGACAATTCTAAGGTATGGAACATGTTAATCTTTTGAATTGTACATCAAGGATAGCATTGGCTGTTGTTTGACAGATGAGTATCCTGTTTTTCTTTTTTCCTTTTCTTTCAGACTCATAAAACCCCTCCAAAGCCTTGCTGAAAGTCGTGGAATTGCTCTATTTGCAGTTGATGAAGTTCATTGTGTTTCTAAGTGGGGTCATGATTTTCGACCAGATTACAGGTTTTTATTCTTTTATTTATTTGATAAATCAGATTAATGCTAGTATTTGAAATTGGTTCTTGCAGTTAAAGCTCAAGGAGCCTCTGTGTTCCTGTTGCTTCTGACAAGCAAATATCAACTTATTTCTCCTTATTAATCTAGTAACAGACCACAACTACTTTTTCAAGTTCCTTTGAGTTTTGTCATCATTCTGTTATGAAGATAGTGCTTGCACGGTAGAAACGGTCTTTTGCTAGACCAGGCTATCAAATTACACCTGACTCTAATATGTCCCATTTATTTCCTAGTAAGTTCTCTTATTCAATTACAAGGACTAGTTTACCAGTTGACCGTAGATATGACTCTTAATACATCATGCTTATTAACTGATAAGAAAATACCATGCATATGACTAGACAAACTCCTCGGATATATATCTTATCAACTCTGTTCTAGCCATGCAAAAGCTGCAGGAAAAAATTGACATAAATTTTTCATGTATCATAGGCGATTATCTGTTTTGAGAGAGAGCTTTAGCATGGATACCATGAAGTTTCTGAAGTTTGACATTCCGATCATGGCACTGACTGCTACTGCCACTACTCGTGTTCGAGAAGACATTTTGCAGTCATTGCACATGTCAAAGGCGACAAAAATTGTTCTCACTTCGTTTTTCCGGCCAAATCTCCGATTTTTAGTAAGTTAATTTACACCGGTATTTGTTTTTAGTTTGGCATTCCTTGTATGTCCTGCAATTGCATTTGCTGCACCGTGTCATTCTTCGATTTCTTTCTCTTACTTTTCCTTATTTTGTTTGTTGTGTTTTTTTTTTTTTTTTTTTTTTTTTTGGGGGGGGGGGGGGGGGGGGGGGATTGAGAACAAACTTATTCATTGTTATTAATCCATACAACATTTAAACTCCATGAGGTTAAATTCTTCGGGGAACTCTATACTTAAATTGTGACATTATGTTTTCCTATCAATTGATCATGAATTCACACTCAAGAACTAAATTACTATTTCCTTTGAATAGTTATGGTATTTTAACTAGATCCTTAATCTACGTGTCACTTTATGTCTGCTGCATAATACCATGAAGGGGCTATACTGCGCATTAATAAAGTTTCCATTGATTGTTTTAAGTTTTTTGTTTCCAAAGTGTTAGCGTTTGAACCTTCTCAAGGTACGGTCTTCATTATCTGTACATATGCTTATTGAAATAATGGTAAAATCACTTCATTTCTGCTGCTTGCAGGTGAAACACTCTAAAACATCATCCTTAGCATCCTACAAGAAGGATTTTCAAGAATTGATAAGCATTTATTCCAGAAAAGGGAAGTCTTCCTCGAAAAATAAGTTAATGTCTACAAATTTGGAGGAGAACTCTGAAAGCTCTGATAATGCTTCCAATGGTTGCATGGATGAATGTAATGGGATAAATGAGGGGGATGCTCTTTCTGACAGTGACAATGAAGTATCTTCTCCTGGGAGATATGGTTTAGATTCATTGAAGGATAGACAACTGTCTGTCCAGTATCTGGAAGATGAGTGTGATGTTGTGCAAGATGTTGATGATTTGGATGGTAAAATTCTTCTTTAGGTGAAAATATCGTTTATACAGTAAAAATCCAATTTAAGAGAAAATTTGATTGACCCCATCTTCCATGACACGAAAGATTACACTACAATAACTCGATCTGTTTACCAAAGTCCGAAAGCCACAGCAGAGACCTTGAAAATTATTTTGCGTGAACATAGAGAATTTTGAAAATTTTAATAGTAGTTACCTAAGTGTGGATTGAAACAATTCCTTTTGTTTTGTTGTAGCTGCAACAGTTGTTTTATGACTTTATCTACATTCTAAAGTGTTTAAGTTTCAGTTTACTCACTTGCAATAACCACTAGACAATCTATCGTCACATCGGTGCAAGATTGTTTAGTATGAGATTCAAGAGGATATAACCTTAGCTTGAGATAGATATGGCTTATCCCTGGATATGGATAGAAGAAAAAACCTTGCATCATTTTATCATATGACACCACTCTCTTAATACATGATCAAAAGACCACATAAGATAATAGTATCTCATCCTACTCTTTCTTGCATTCTCATGCTTGACCTTTTCGTGTGACAGGTAGTCTCTTCATTTCTTAAAACCAACTAAGGGAAATGATTTTTGTGGGTTTTCCTTAGCCTCTAACCGGCAATGTTGCATTTTAAGTAACGACTTCATCTTGGCTACTTTTTTAGGGGTTTCCTCAATTTCTCATTGGCTACCTCGAATGTAAATTTATTAATTTAAATTATAAGCTTGGTCATTTACTCCTATAACTTTATGAATTCAAATAAATTGGACTGATGTTAATAATTGCTGCAGTTTCTTGTGGTGAATTTAGTGGAAAACTACCACTGAAAGGTTGTAGTGGTTTTCTGTTGCACAAAACTCCTGATCTGGCCAATGATCCAAAAGAAAGAGCCAAGCTTCGACACAAACCGTTGGAGGATGGACCAACAATAATCTATGCCCCAACTAGGAAAGAAACATTAAGTATATCAAAATTTCTTTCTAAATTTGGGATCAAGGCTGCTGCTTACAATGCTAAGGTAATATTTTTTTTTTCCAGTTAAATTGATTATATTGCTCTCCTTCTGGTTTTATCGAGTTGTGTTTAATTCACCACAAATTATAATTGTTTGAAGGCTTCAGATAATTTTTGCATGGTCGTATGATGTAGGAGTATGTCTTTAGGATGCAAAATACCATAGTTGTGAAAGTGGAGTAAAGGTGATCATAAGCATGCTATTCAATTGGTTTTCTTTCATGTAATTTAGGTATAACTTGTCACCATGATATTATGTGGTAGATGTCTGCTAGATTAGAGTCAAGGTCTAAAAAATTTCACTGCTCAAGCATTTCGACATATTGTCTAATTTTGTGCAACTGACCTTACATATTGGTCTCTTATGCTACACCACCATCGAATCTAAAAACACGCATACCATTCAAACTTATGGTATGTCTTATGTAACACCTCACTCTGTTCTCCCTTTTTGATGTGAGATTTACCTTAAGTGTCATATGTACCCCTTATTAAGAAGCTTGCTAATCTAAAAACTTGCCAATCCTCATTAACTGCAAACTTTGACTCGTCCTCATCAACTCGCCCTCTGTCGTGAGTGTCACGCGAGGGTGCCTCCTTACAAGTAAGTGTCCTTGCTAATATTTGCCCCATCATCGTACTTTGGGAACTTGGCTCTTATGTCATAGTTGGTGTAACATAAGCCCGTGTCACATTTTGTGCACCTTGCTTAACAGAACCCACAGATTTTTCTCCTGGACAACACTATCATCAAGCCCAAAAATGCTCATACCATGTGAACTTGTGCTATATGTTATTATATATCACTCAACTCATTTTTTCAAACTTTTCAACGTGAGATTTTCCTATGGTGTCATATGTTACCCTCTGTCAGCAGCTTGGTAACATAGAAGCCTTCCAACTCTTTCTCTTTGACCCGCCGGGTATTACAAAAAATGATGCTGTTTAGGAATGAAGTATACTCTTCCTAGTCAATTGAGCAGTAATGTTTGCTCTTTCGCTTTTCAGTTGCCAAAATCACATCTGAGGCAGGTGCACAAGGAATTTCACGAGAACACTCTGCAGGTAAAGCTAGGTGATGTGTTAGATGGAGTAACATTAACAAATATTTTGTATCTTATTTAACAATTTATTGCATGTCTGTAGGTCTTTGATCCTTTGCATTCAATATTTTAGAGTGATATGCGCATATTCCCTCATGCACATGAAGAAAAAATTCATCGTTGAACTTGTTGTCTTCATTTTTGTGTGAATCAAGTTCGATCAGTCACTATGTCCTGATCTCATATGCTTATAGGTTATTTATCTGAACTTGGTCCAATTGAGGATTCATATGCTGAACCCTTCTAGTTTGGCATTGAGGCATAGTACTAGTAGTATTTGTTTTTATTGGTTGAATTAGTTTCGGTGTTGTCCAATCTCTGCATTGTCAGATGTCAGATACAATTTACTAATAGATGATTCTAATATAAGAGGTTGTTTGTACATTTAGAATATATTGTGGTATGCGAATCTAGATTTTGACTCTTATTCTTTAATTCCTGCCTCAATTCTTATGTATGAAAATTTTTAAAAATAATTTCTTAGTGAACTTCACTTCTAAAAAAGATTTTGCCCTTTTACATCATCATTAAATGGTATTGATAAGATGCCACAAAGAAGTCTGCAACATGTAATTGTGGTGCTACGGTCCTGTTTCATGAATCACGAGTGGATATCATATCTGTAAACTGTCTTCAAGTCAGGCAATATGATTTTCTTATCCTATTTTGTTTTGATTGAACTGTCATAAGTCATAATGATTTGAAAAAATTTCCTGTTGCATATTTCTTTTCAACATACGCTATCATTTTTTTTTACCATTGTTGATAATTGGTATAATAAGATGAATCCATTGCAAAGGTTTTCTGCTAAATCTTTTACCATGATCAGTGATATTCAAGCAAGGGGTTTGCCTTGTGGGTCGAGCTCGGGTTACCTCTCCTATGTGGTTTGCGAGCTATTGCATAGGAGTGGGGTTTTTACCCTGTGCGGACCCAAAGGGTAGCGGTTGCGGGTTTCCCTTGTCATAAAAAAAAACAAAGAAAAAAAGCATGCCTGCATCCCCTTCAACTCTTTTATAATAGTTATCTTCAAGATATCCTGACAGCAGATGGGCAATTTTCTTGAGCTTAAAGTTGTTTACTTACATTTAGGTTTTACGCTTGTTTATTAGTAAATTGATGCTATGCATTGTACTTTCTGATATTCAGGTCATTGTCGCAACAATTGCCTTTGGGATGGGCATTGACAAGTTGAACGTGCGAAGGATCATCCACTATGGTTGGCCCCAGGTGCAATTATAAAATAAAGTATCCTTAATATATTTTATTTAACTATGTCTATTTACTCATGTAAACGGACTCTATGAGAATCTTGAGCACCTTTCTTATTTTGTCTTTCTTCTTCTCAAAATATGATTGTATATATGTTTACATGTGTTGTTAAGAAGCACTATGTGAGAGGGGACTTGTTTGAACTATTTTCTTTTAGTTGCCTTTTTGTTACTATTTCAGTTATGCTTCTTGAACAAGCTATTGTAACCTTTACAGAGTCTGGAGGCTTATTATCAAGAGGCAGGTCGAGCTGGTCGGGATGGAAAAGTAGCAGAGTGTGGTCAGTTGATTTGAAATTTTTTTATGTGTTGTTTATTTGTCGTTATCTTGAGAATAATCATTTCACTTCCAAGAGAAAAAAATGTTATCCACTGGTTCATCATTTGTAGCAATGTTTGTGATTGTGAGAAGAACAATTTTCCAACTGATGCATGAGATCAGTTTCTCGGAGAAAAATAACATATAATGGGCATTGAAGCAGTGCTGTTTTTTAGTAAAATTGGAAGGTCTATGTTAGAATTCAAAAGCCAAGGACATAATTTCTATATAATACTTAAATATTGTGAATTTGCAGACATGGAAAAAGGTTATGCAACCTCTTAATTCTAGTCTAACATGGATGACATTTGATGTACACAGAAATTTTGGCATGATTACATTTAACTGTTTTTTCACCTTTTCTAGTTGTTTGACATTTTTGATGAAGTGATTGACTTTAAAAACATAGGAGCTAATCCTAGAATCATATCAAAGAAATGCTAGACATTGTAGGGTCAAAATGGTTCTCATTACATAAAGTTAAATGACTGTACAAAGTGTCTTCTTGAAGGTACTTAGTTTAGAAAGAAAAGTAAACATAATAATGACACAGTAACAACTAAGGAAGAAGTTGATGATAGGATTTAGCGCACTTACTAGGAAAATATGGTGAGAGGAAATCTGACAATTGTCAAAATATTTTTACTATATGAATAGCTTTGGTGATAAGGAACCTCATGCCTTCTCCTGGGTTTAGCAGAGTTTATCCTGCAGTGCATAAGTCTGGCTTTGATACACATACCAAAATGCTCTCTTATTCAACTTAAATTATCTAGAAGAGTCATGTTTATCTATCGATCTAGACATAGGCTTCCAACAGGGGAGGCACTACATGTATTTTTAAGCTGTTTGATTTTTGTGAAACAGTTCTGTATGCAAACTTGTCAAGAACACCTACGCTTCTACCAAGTCGAAGAAGTGAGGAGCAGACAAAACAAGCATATAAGATGTTATCTGATTGCTTTAGGTTGTAAGATAATTATTAATTGAACGACTTCACTTAGTACTTCGGTTTCCATCTTATGTGTTGGTTATGTTCAACAGATATGGAATGAACACTTCTTGCTGTAGAGCCAAGACACTTGTGGAGTACTTTGGCGAGCACTTCCTTTTGGAGAAATGTCTCGTGTATGTCAAGACATACTGGCTATTGTGCTTTCTCTTTTGTTCCTTACAAGCTGCTTCATGTCAAGGATGTGTGCTTGTGCTTTTCAATTTTCTTCCATTTTCCTTTTGGGGTGGGTGTGGAGAGCAAAGAAACAGCACTCTTGATGAGCTATAGTTTGTTTCTAATGTTTGATTCCTCTTAAGTTAGTCTCTAAATTGAGGTTTCAGGTACTCGTTTTATCACAGTACATGCCACTTAAAAGAGCGATTCATTTGTAGCAGTTTGAAGTAAATGATGACTTCCTATGCATGTAAAGATGTGTCAAATACATCCCATTTGCTAATATCTTTTTCAATTCATACTTACTGACATTTGCCGTCATCCTCTGAGTAAAATCATTTTTTGCTGAATAAACTACATGTTTATCATAGGTTTTCTTACTTGCAATGAGTTCAGTTTCTTAGTTTATGTCATTTACCTGGTACATAATGCACAGGTGTGATATATGCATCAAAGGTCCACCGGGAAGACAGAATTTAAAGGCTGAGGCGATGATCTTCTTGCAAGTTGTATCTACTCATTGTGTGAGTACGTTTGCCATCTCACATTTGCTTGCCCTCCTTCGTACTTTGTCATTTCATTTTGGCATTGCTGGTCATTGTTAATACTTTCTGGCGCAGAGAAATTTTGCAGACATCTCCTATGGTGGTTATGAAGGGAGACTTGGCGAGAGGCCAAACATCAAGGCTTTAATCAGCAGAATAAGGGAACAGGTACTTGTTCTGCTCAAGGACCTCTCTCTCCCTCTTATCCCTTGCTATCTGCTAGTTTGATGTGCATGCCCCATTGAAAATTCTCAGCGAGGGCCCTTTTAGAAAGCATGTCTCCCAAGGATATGACAAAGAACCTACAAATTTTCCTTCAATTTGAATGAGCTTCTTGTTACCAGTTTCTGGGATCTTTTATGCCCTGCAAATATAGTTCCCTGGAGATATATCATGTTTGTAATTTGGATTGCTCTCGAAGAGCTTTCTTCAAAATCATTTTTGACATCAATCATATGTTGGGATGCTTATAATAATCTGCAATTCCCGTCTTATGGTATAAAGCTACTACATCATACTGAAAATAGGTTCAACTTGTCGAGCAGGTGTCCTCCAGCTACATGTTACTCCTACTCTTAACAAGGTCGTGTTTATTTCTGCTCATCTCTGAAGTGCTAATTTTCTTTTACAGAAAACTTTGTCAATCCGCTGTGCATTTATTTTGGTATACTATACCACTTTAAAGTTACTCATTTTGTAGAGAGTACCTTTTAAGTTACTCATGCATTCTTCTATTCTTGTAAATTCTCGTACTTACGGAGAATTATATTTATATCTACCTTTGGTTCCAATCTTTCCAGTAGCTTCTAACGTCACTCCACTCTTCTATTTCGTGTTCAACTAATGCATGAGAATTGCCAGATATTTCTTTTATTGAAATTGATCTGTTTTTGTTGTTTTCTAACATTTAACAACATTGCTGCTATGACTCTTTTGTATTTTACCCTTTCCTATTTCAACTCTAATCTTGTCAGTTGTCTTCTGTGTATTTTGTTGTAGTATCAACAATTTAGTGCAAGTGACCTCTTGTGGTGGAGAGGTCTTACTCGACTGTTGGAAGTTGAAGGATTTATTAGGGAGGGCGATGACATGGTATGCTTTCTGCATAGTAACCTTTGTTTTTTCATAAAAGGTTTTACCACTAAGTTTTGGCTCTATGTTTCTCAAATCCATCTAATCTTTGTTACTTTTATGACCTATCTGATATATCCTTCTCATTTTATACTTTACTGTATTATGGTTTAAATTAATCATGTTGTTCTCTATGCTGAAAACTCCAATTTTAGAAACATGTACGATGTGGTAGCCTGGCAGGGAGTGGAAACAAATACTTGGAATCCTTTCTAATTTCCTATTATTGGTCTTATGAAGGTTCAGTTGGTTTATTCTATATTGCAAGTCTAGATGTTTCACTAACAAACATCAAGTTGGTGCCAAAAAGTAGAACCCTATGTAAGGATTATTTTTTTGAAATTAGTAATGTTGTATTCCTCAGCCTTAAGGATATGCTGGTGACCTCCAAAAATTAGTACATAGAGGGACTAGGAAGGCTAATTACAAAGATCCTAGCATACTACTAGTTGCTCTACCTCCTCTATACATTCCCGTTTACACCAAAAATACAAATATGCAATACAACAATTTTCTTTAACTTTTTGTATGGAGTTTGATTTGTTCTCATAGTATCTTCCATTTCTTTCCTTCCATATTGACCACCATACGCTAGCTGGAATAATTCTCCACCACTTGTTTGTTACTTCCTCCTCTCCTGATCCAGCAACTCAACAGGTCAGCAATATGCTCTAGCATCGTCCTGCTGTTACCAGTGAGCCTAAAAAACAGAGACCATAGTTGATCTGTGACTCTACAGTGTAGAAAAAGATGGTGGTTGTTGGTCACATTTGTCTCATTGCATAGAAAACACCTTGGTACTGGTTGTGCACCTTTACTTTGCAGTACCTCTTGAGTCAGACAAGCCCTCTTAGCTACCAACCATACAAAACATTTGATTTTGGTTGGTGCTTGTCCATTTCCATCTAGCCATGCTGAGGCCTTGCTGAGTTTCCAATTCCTTCTTATAGGGCTTGTTAATTATGAACCTTCCATCCATCGAGTGTACCCACGAGACTGTGTCTGGCCTTGTAGCAAAACAATTGAACTCATTGATTACATGTAACAATTGTGCCACCCTATCTATTTCCCGATCATAATAATGTCTCCTGAAAAATATATCCTAACCATTTGCCCAACTCTCAGCTAGAATGATATCTGGATTGCTACATCAAGAATATAAGTCAGGGAAAGTTTGCATTAGTGCTACCCAAACATCTTTCTGAAATAGTATTTTAGCTTCATTTCCTATTCTGAGTTTGACGTTTCCTGCTAATTTGGTAGTTTGGTCCAGAAGGATCTTATTGTTTTCTATGTTGAAGCTCCATATGGTATAGTGACCTCATTGGTACACCATTGGAAGTCTTGGCCATACTTGTGATGTATAATTTCTCTCCAAAGAGCCTGCTCTTCTTCCACATATCTCCACATCCATTTCATCAAGAGACACTCATTGTAGATTTTAAGATCCTCAACTCCAAGACCACCTGAGAGCGTAGGTAGTTGCACTGTCTCCCAGTTACGCTTCATAGTGTTCAAGATGTCTTCTTTAAAGGTGACAGTTACAAAGTCCCAGTGAAACAACTAGAGACTCTACATCCCAGACACAAAAATTGAGGAATGTCCTAACCAGTAGGGTCCCTTCCCTACACCTCCGGTGATCCTTCCGATCACCGGATTCCACTTATTTTTTTCTTCTCTCTTTCTCCCTCCCTCTTTGCAATCGATGGAAGACATTATTTATTTTACAGTTGGATTCAAAGCCTACGACATCTGAAGAACACTTGGCACGGCGGGAGCTTGGTATGATTGGACAGAGAGGAGTAGGAAATTCGTTACGAGAACAACTTTCAAGGGGGAACACGGTGAAGAGATGGAAGAAGAAAGACAGTTTCTCAGAAGTTTTTTGCTCTAGGAACTACAATAAATACGGTCGCTACATCACTCTAATAAATGTGAGAGGCAAGAGGAGGGGAGTAATTATCATACCTGAACTAACATTCAATTCAGGGTGGTTGAGCATTGCGGAAAAGGTGGGGAGATTCATTAATAGTCACAAAAAGTCAATGAGCTTGGGGAATCATAGGCTAGTGAACAGGGACATTCCATATGCTACAGTTCTAAGAAACTTTAAATGGGCTAACAAGGGGTCAAAAGCTGCTGAAAAGGAGAAGGTATATCTGCAGGGAGATAGAATCTTTGTTAAAGATGATCCAGAGGAGCAGAGTGAAGTGCTAAAGAGGAGTTTGGTGGTGCCTTTGAGCCTAGAGTCGGAGAAACAACGACTCTTGCAGAAGTTAGGGATGGGCCAAGCGACTATGGAAACAGACACACAGTCTGAACATTTTTTGAAATGGGCAATGGGCTCTTCTTATTTGAGTTTGCACTTAAGGTTACAGCAGAGCAAGTGATCGAAGGAGTCCGGGAGTGGAGAAATAAGCCAGTTAACCTCCAATGGTGGAATCCGACGATAGGTACGAGAAGTGAGAGGGGTACAGAAAGCTCGACCTGGGTAAGAATTTTAGGGTTACCTTTGCAATTCTGGGACCAGAAAAATTTTCAAGGCTATCGGGGATTTTTGCGGAGGTTGGGTAGAGACAGAAGAGGAAACCCAATTGAGAAATCATCTAAAGTGGGCAAGAATCAGAATCAAAAGAGATGGAGCAAATATACCAAAGAGGTGACTATTGATGGGGGTGAAATATGTTATACGATGCAAATCTGGACCGAATCGCTTGCAAGGGTGTTAGCCGGAGAAGATCGGAATTCTGAAGTCATTACCCAGCGGATACAAGGCGGATTGGGTAAAGACGAGAACCTTCTGCAAAGTCAAAAAGCAACAAACATAGCAGGCGAATCACGTGTTTTGGCAGAAGAGCATGGGCAAATTTTGAAAATAAATAAAGGAATGGGCGGGGCGAGCCCAAGTCAAAACAAAACCCAGATCAAAGGCTTGAGCCAGAGCAAACTAAAAAAGGGGGTCTTTTAAATAAAAAGCTAGACATAATATGTGATACGCAGGGGAGTTTCCTCGAAGGGTTAAAGAACATCAAGGAACTAGCGTATCAGTTCCTACATGTATACAACAAAATGGAAGAAGCGAATACGGTGGAGAACATCATTAGCTCTGCAAATCTTAATTACGGAGAGTCGATTAATTAGATGCAAGAGGTTGCTGAACCAAATCGAAACAAAGCAAAGGAGATCGACCAAACTAAGGAGGATGGGGAGAATTTAGGAGTACAAAGATCGCCAGAAGAAGGCTTGCAAATCCAGCCGATTCACGATGCTGAGCCGGTATCCATACAAAGTCCTGGTGACTGTCGAAGCATCCAATTGGATAAGTTCACATATTTTGGAGCTCAGCAGAACTTACGGAGTGGCGTTTGAAGGCTTTAGGGGAGAAACACATGCACTACTGATGAAGCTTGATGAAAGAAAGAGGGGGATGGAGAAGAAAGGGGAAAATAGTGAAGAAGCAGCTTCTCGACACAGAGGAATTTGCAAGTATGAGCTGAAGAATTTGCAGTCAAATCTGAATGAGGAAGTTGAAGGCGTAAGAAACAGAGGGAGAGTCCAGCCACTACTTCTCAAATGAAAGTAAATATATTATCGTGGAATGTTAGGGGGATTAACAGGATTTGAACAAGGAATCTGGTTAAGAGTTCTCTACTAAAATAAAGAGCTGATGTTTATTTCTTTCAAGAGACAAAAATCAACAAGGATGTAAATAAGATTGCAAAACAATTATGGGCCAGTAGATGGATGAGGTGTGGGTATATCGAAGCCGATGGCAGCAGTGGGCGGATCCTGATTATGTGGGACTCAAGAATTTGGGTGGGCAGTAGTGTAGAGGAAGGCAAATTCTCAATTACATACAAATTCAAAGCTGTCCAGGATGGGTTTTGCTGGTTTCTCACGGGTGTGTATGCTCCACATACTAGAACTGAAAAATTAGAATGCTGGGAAGAAATCGCTGCAGTAAGGGAGTTATGTGGAGGTCCGTGGGTCACCTGTGGGGATTTTAACACTGTTAGAACAATGGCAGAAAGGAGAGGATGCAGAGGATGTAGGAGAATAACCAATGTCATGAGTGATTTCTCGAGGTGGATAGAGGACATGGAATTACATGATCCTTGTCTAAAGGGTGGGATTTTCACATGATTCAGAGGACCTAACCATCACAGTGCTGCTAGGCTGGATAGGTTTCTCTACTCAATTGAGTGGGAAGAACAATTCAGGAATATTAGACAACAAATTATGCCTAGAGTTGTATCCGACCACAGCCCCATTATGCTACAATGTGGTGACTGGAATAAAGGAAGTCGTACTTCAAATTTGAAAACTGGTGGACTAATGTAGAGGGTTTCAAAGATTTAAGTCAGGACTGGTGGAATGGTTTTATCGTGGAAGGATGTCCAGATTTCAAACTTAGCATGAAATTAAAGATGCTAAAGCAGAAATTCAAAGAATGGAGCGGTGTAACATTTGGGGAACTCATCAACAAGAAAAACAGGCTACTAATGAGCTAGCTGAGATCGATTTGATTCAGAATGACAGAATGCTGACCGTGGACGAGATGATTATTAGAGCAACGATCCTAGTTGAGCTAGAAGAGTTAGCAAAGAATGAAGAGTCCAGGTGGAGACAGAAATCCAGAGTATTATGGCTAAAGCAAGGAGATAATAATACCAAGTTTTTTCAAAGAGTGGCAACAGCACATGGGAGATACAACACCATCGATAGATTGGTTATTAGCGGGGAGGAGAGCAAAGACCCGAAAGAAATCAAAGAGCATATAACATATTTCTACAAAAATCTATACACCGAATCAGAAAGCTGGAGGCCACCTTTTGTGATGATGAACTGCCCCAGAATAAGTCAAGAGGAGCAAGAATGGATGCAGAGACCATTCTCAGAAGAGGAAGTGATACACATTCTCAAATTGTGTGATGGGGACAGATCCCCCGGCCCAGATGATTTTACTATGTGTTTCTTCAAGGAGTGCTAGGAGATCATAAAGGATGATGTGATGGAAACAATTCATAAACTTCTATCAGAATGAAGTGTTTGAAATATCCTTGAATGCCACTTTTGTGGCGTTAATCCCTAAGAAGTATGGAGCAGAGAAACTCAAGGCTTTTAGGCCAATAAGTTTGATTGGTGGAATGTACAAAATTATCGCTGAGTTGATCACGGAAAGAATGAAAATAGTTATGGGAAGACCGATTAACGAGCATCAAATGGCTTTCTTGAAGGATAGACATTTAATGGATGTTTCTTTATTGGCTAATGAGTTGGTGGACTCAAGGGTAAAGCAAAAGATACCAGGTATCCTATGCAAACTGGACATAGAGAATGGCATACGACCATGTAAACTGGAAGTACCTATTTAAAGTTCTGAGTGGCATGGGGTTTGGGAGAAAATGGGTGAATTGGATTAAGTTTTGTGTGTCAACAGTGAAGTTTTCAATCATTATAAATGGGAGTCCAGAAGGTTTCTTTCAATCAGAAAGGGGACGGAGACAAGGAGATCCCATGTCCCCATCCTTATTCCTTCTAGCAATGGAGGGACTCAACTACATGGTTAGAAAGGCTAATGAATTGGGGTGGATAAAAGGGTTTGGTGCATATGCTAACAGAGCTAATAACATGGAGATCACACACCTACTGTGATTCTCTTGTGTTTTGTGGTGCAGAAGTGTCACAAATTAGGCATCTGAGGGTAATACTAACCATATTTGAAGCCATTTCAGGTTTACATGTGAAATGGCAGAAGAGTTACCTGTTCCCAGTTAATCAAGTCAATAATATGCAAGGACTAGCTGACTACCTAGGCTGCCAAGTGGCTTTGATTCCCACCAAATACTTGGGGATGCCCATGGGAGCCAAGAACAAAGACTTGGAAGTACGGAGTGAAGTCTTGGAGAGAAGCGAAAGGAAGCTGGCAAGGTGGAAGAGTCAATATCTATCACTAGGAAGTAGAGTGACTCTCATAAAATCAGTTCTGGATGCCCTTCCAACTTATATGCTGAGTTTCTTTCCACTACCGAAAAGTATTGGAAAGAAACTCAACAAGTTGAGAAGGGTGTTCCTCTGGCAAGGGAACAAAGGGAAGCAAGGATACAAACCTGGTCAAATGGAAAGAGGTAATAACGAGCAAAGCACAAGGAGGTCTGGGTATTAAGAATTTGAGTACTCAGAACACTAGTTTGCTGCAAAAATGGTTGTGGAGATTCTGTTGCAAAGATACAGCTTTATGGAGGAGGTTCATAGCTGAGAAATATGGCCTACAGAACAATTGGATAACTGAAGAGGTGAATGGTACCTTTGGATGCTCAATATGGAAAACTATCAGGAGAATGTGGAATGAGTTCAATGCGCAGGTGACCTTCAGAGTGGGGAATGGCTTGAAGATCAGGTTCTGGAATGAGATCTGGTTAGGCGATGTGAAAATGAGGACTTTTTTTCCTGACTTGTACATTATTAGCTTACAACAAAACGAAACGATAGCGCAAATGTGGAGTCCTCAAGGCTGGAACCTTATGTTTAGAAGGGGTTTAAATGATTGGGAGGTTGAAAGAGTAACAACACTACTTCAGGCCTTGAACCCGTTCCTTGGCATCAATGCAGAGCACGACAAACCAGTTTGGAAATTGCATAGCGGGGGAGTTTTTACAGTAAAGTCCTGTTACTCCTGTTACTTTTGTTACTGGGAAAGGAACACCAACCATTTTTTGACAACAGTTTGGCCGTGGAAATTAATATGGAAAGTTAAGATTCCTTTAAAAGTTGCTTGCTTCACTTGGTTGGTAATTAGAAGAGCCTGTCTAACCCACGAAGTACTACAAAGAAGAGGTATACAGATCTGCTCGAGGTGCTATATGTGTGAAGAAGAGGCTGAAGTAAATGGCCACTTATTTTTGCATTGCAGGATGGCTACAGATCTGTGGAACATGTTCATTTGTATGCTTGGGGTCGATTGGTCAATGCCCAAAACCACTTTTGATGTACTAACACAATGGCAAGGAATTGGGAAAAGAGGATCAAAGGAAGATTGGTGGAAAAATGTACCTGCTTTCATTTGGTGGTCACTATGAAAAGAAAGGAATGAAAGGTGCTTTGAAGGGAGGACTAGTAGTTCTCAGATGATCAAGATGAGATGTCTTAGCCTTCTGTTTTTTTGGTGTAAGCAAGATTTAGTGGGGGAAAGTAGATAGTTTAGAGGAGTTTATAGGCCAACTGTAAATTTTTTGAATTTTTTTTGGATTCGAGAATGATGGCACCCCTGGCGATTTGTAAATCCCTCCTCATCAAGTCAATTCCTTGATGAGCTCTTTTCTGTGAATACAAAGTTATCTATTTCAAAAAAAAAAAGATGTCTTCTTTAAAGACACTCCAAAATTCTTTAAAGAAGCTCATTGGGAAGCGCCTTGCCTTGTCACTGACACAAAGATTGATGTCTCTTAAGACTTATTCCTCAAACTGTCTCTGCATCCGTTCCTCCAAGCTAATGTTTGTGAAGTCTTGTAAGTTTAGATTAGGTCCTCCATGCTAGTCTCTTTGTGGAGATTCTAATAGTAGTCTTGTATTTTCATCTTGATAACTTCTGGATCAGTGATATATGTCCCTCCCTCTTCAATTTTGTCAATGCCTCAATGGTGTTGCATCTCTTATGTGGTGTGGCCATTCTGTGATAGTATTATCTTCATTTTTCAACCAATGGATTCTAAACCTCTGTCTCCATGCTATCTCCTCATTCTTGACCACCTTCTCAAAGTCCATTGCCAAATGAACTTTCTGGAGTAATTCATCAACCGTGAGTGCTCTTTACTCCATGATATTTTCTATCCTATAATTTGGTTCAGGGTGTCCTCCCTCAGTCTCTAGTTATTCGTTTTTTCCTTCCCTTGTTCTTTTAACTTTCCTTTTAGGAGTTTTAGTTTGGTAGTTACTTGTATGTTGGGCTCCCAGAGGCCCGCCATTCTTTTACCCTCTCTTTGAAACCATCTACTCCCAACCACCATTGTTCAAACTTACATTATGATTTCTTGAAATCCATATCTCCACATGTAAGCACGATGGGGTTGTGGTATGATCCCAATTTCGGCATCAATGATTGTTTGATGTGTAGATATTGTTCATCCCACTATGAAGAGTAAAGGGATCTGTCTATTCGGGAAGCACTCTCATGATTTTCACCCCTCCAAGTGTAAGACCCTCTAAATAAATGAGGGTCTACAAGCTCAATGCCATTGATCCATCCTGAAAACTGTCATTGCACTATATAGGTTCTTTGGCAGTTGGTTCTCTCCTCTGGATATCTGATGATGTTGAAATCCCCACATACCACCCATGGTCTCTCAAAAAGGCTTCTAGTGGCTGCCAGTTCCGACCAAAGTTCCCTCCCTTCCCCTCTATCACATTCTGCATAAATTGCACTTAAATGCAATGTCTCTATGCCCTCAAATCTACAAGTAAGCATTTGATTTCCATTGTCGACGATTTCCCCCTTCCAAAAATTTTTGTCCCATAGCACTACTATCCACCCACTCCTTCCAATAGCTTCTACATGAGCTTCTCCTAACAATATGTTCTTCTAGATTTATTGGTAAAGATTTGAGTCATTCCTTGTTAGCTTAGTTTCAATCAACACATGAATGTTAGCCCTCCATTGAAGCAACAAATTTCTTATGATTGCTCTTTTGCTCTCCTCATTTAACCCCCTAACATTCCAAAATATGTTTTTTTCGTGAAGGTAACAACTTGTATTCTATTCCAAAACAAAATAAAACAGAACCTAGCACAACAAATTACAGGTTCCTAATTACAATTGTGGAGAGTAGTAGGAAGATCTTCAATCGTATAGCAAAATTACAAGGAACCTAAAACATCTGTTGCTGATTTTAGATCTTCCATGTACTCGTGTTTACACCAAAAAAGAAACAACACTGAGCCGTTCATCTTAATCTTCTGGATGGAATTACTCTTGTTTTGGTAGCAGCTGAAATTTCTTTCTTTCCACACAGACCACCAAATGCAAGCCGAAATGATATTCCATCTCTTTATGCTCAGTAATGCTTGCATAACTACTCCATATCTTCCGGGGCTGGGTAACTTTCTTAGGCATAACCCATTTCATGCCCTTCAGATTGATAAAAACATATCACAAAATGTTGGTTAATCTTGATTGTGATCCTGCCATCCCAAACTATTCTGTGTATGAGTAGTTCCTTTGAATTGCCCCAAGACCTTGTAAAACTCCACCAACCTTTGGATCTCCCCGTCATTAAGAGGTCTTCCAAAAGTTAGATTCCACCTTTGGTTTGACCACATCTCTGCCACAGTGGCCCTTTCCTGCTGGTTTAGGGTGAAAATATCCGGGAACAAGGTTTTTGAAGATCCTTGTTCTAGCCATCTATCTTCCCAAAAAGAGGTTTTCTTTACCATTACCTAATTTAATACAAATCTCCATAGTCACTTCATCATAAGGCACTGATTTTGGATTTTTGAATTCCTTATCCCCATTCCCTTTACTTGTTTACTCTCAATCAGAGTATCCCACTTAACCAAGTGGAATTTCTTGGTTTCACCCTCCTTATAGCGTCAAGTCTGTCAATAACACCATTATGAATAGGGAAAATGACATCATATAGGTGCATAGAGTCCAAAACATTGTTGATGAGTGTTAATCTTCATCCTAAAGAAAGGTACGGACTCTCTAATTCACCAACTTTTTTCGCATTTTCCAATCACTCCATTCGAGATGCCTATAGGTTTTTTTTTTGCTCCAAAAGGCATCCCCAAGTATGTAGTTGGTAGGTCTCCTGTCCTTCCCCCCAAAATCCTAACCAAAGAGGGTATTAGGGACTTCATTTATGGGATACAAGAAACTCTTGTTCCAATTGATGTGAAGCCCAAAGGTAGCTTCAAAAAGAACAAAGATTACCCTTAAAATCTTGAGTTGGTTCCTATTTGCATCACAGATGACACAAGAGTGTCATCTACATATTGTAAGTGCATATTTTAAGTGAGTAATCTCCATATCAATCCCCACTCTACTGGATACCCTAAAACCTCTCGACCACAACTTTTCTTGAGCGATTTTCAACACATCATTTAGCCCCTCTATAACGATAATAAAAAGAAAGGGAGATAGTGGGTCTCTCTGTGAAGAAAAGAAACCTGTAGGCGAGCCATTTATTAAAACTGAGAATTTCACGGTGCTGATGCAAAACTTCATCCATCTTTAACTCTCTACGTCCAAAACCCCTTTTAGAAAGAGTCTCCAACAGGAACTTTCAGTTGAGGTGGTCATAAGCTTTTCGAATGTCCAACTTACATATTCTAGTTCTAGCATCAACATACTCATTAGCCATAAGAATGGCATCCACTATTTGTCTCCCTTTTATGAAGGCCAACTCTTGGGGGTCCACCAGTTTGCGCATAACCATTTTGATTTTCTCGGTGAGGATTTTGGAGATGATCTTGTACTCACTACCAATTAGGTAGGGTCTGAAGTCAGTGAGCTTGTTAGCACCCATTTTTTTGGGAATTAAAGCCGCATAGGTAGAGTGAAGCTTTTCTCAAAGACACATCTCTCATGAAAGTTCTTGACTGTAGCAATCACATCTTTTCCAATAACCTCCCAACAATGGGTATAGAAGACCATGGCAAAACCATCAGGGCCAGGAGCTTTGTCACTAGCACAAAGTTTGACACTATCCCAAATCTCTTGGTCCTCAAATTCCTTATGTAGCATGAAATTATCTTCAGCATTAATTTTGTGATCCCATCCTGCCCCCACCTGAAGGTCTCCAAGTTTTTGTTTCAGAATATAACCCCATATAGAAAACTACAAGTTCCTTTTTTATGTTTTCTGGATTCTTGACTGACTACTTCACCCCCCCCCCCACCCCCCCAAAAAAAAAAGCAGGAATATATATTGATGCCATTAGGCATCTACGTAGGAGTTTGTCTGCCTTTGATTTGCAGGCATGAAAAGAGTTTACCTCCTGCTGTATTTCTTGTTCCTTTTGAGCCCATCTGTTCCTGTGTAATGCTTCTTTATAATTCCTTTCCCATTCAAGCTGTGTATTCATACCATTTATGAAGCCTTCAATTTTCGTTGCAAGCCCCAACCACCCCTCATTAAAGTTGTTCTCAGGTAGAATTATTACTGATCTGGATGCACCATTTACTGCAATCATAGAGATGAATCTACCATATTTATTGAACTTCAAGGAGAAGTATAAATAGTTAACCAGATCTTTGCCTCTCCACGATTTAAAAGCTTTCCCCCTTATGTCTGATGCCCCTCGCAACCTCTTGACTAACCATAACAATGCTGCTTTGCTATGTCACACTTCTCATGTGGAGCTTTGAGCTCTCCACCTAGTTGAACCAAGTTCCGTTAGAAGATTTTGTCTCGTTTAAGTCGTATGATCTACCCCCCAGCCTGAAATAATACGATTCTCCATTGGAGGAGAGAAGGTTACAGAAAGGAATGGGAAATACTATCCCCTTGCGTAATGATTATATGGCCCCCAATTTTCGTGAAATACAAGATGCACGCATGACTTTGCTGGAATCATACATTATGTTCCACCAAGTTTGACCAACTATCCATACGATATGCTATTTTTATTCATACCAAAAATACAAGTGAAATAGAAAATATCTTTTAATACTTTCTGTCATTCTCACTATTATGAAACATTTTCCTATTTGTACATATTCCGTTCATTCCATATACTCCAAAAGAGACAAGGCGGTTTTGCCTTCCAAGCTGCCTTACTTTCATTGCATATCCTCGATTCCTCTCCAATCTCCAACTTGTAATTGTTTCCTCCACTGTCAGTGATTAGTGATTACACCCAAAAGATGTTAAGGAATGAGAATGCAACACTCCATAGTTGTAAAGTGAAGCTCCAACTCAATGAGAGATGATTAGTGTCTTCTCCAGATTCTTCCCACATACATACCAACTCACAAGTATCCTCCTCATTTTTCTTGTGTTGTCCGCTGTTAAGATTGCATCTTGCACTGCACACCAAACAAGAAAAGTTGCTTTGGAAATTTGATGTTTCAAACCTTTTTCCACATATTGCTATTATCTCCGATTTCTGACGACTCTAGATCATAGGTTTCAATGGTCTTTATCACCAATCCCTCCATATCAGTTTATCTCCTTACCCATCCTCGGTTGGATAATTGTATTATTTCTGAAAGTAAAAGTAGTACTGTTGTTATAATTTGAAATGTCCTGGATATGAGTTTTTTTAAATTAAGAAAAGAGGTCAAGGGTTTTGGGTCAAAGCAAAAAGACAATAGATGGTTTTATTGGGACAAGACTGTCTTATGATAAGATTGTCTTCCCAGGAAAACTGCATTAGTTTGATACTGTCACTAAGAATAAGACATTTAATTACCCCTTTGCTTGGTTTGTGCTATATTTGAGATCTGCTTGTTTTACTGTTATCTTTCTGGTTCCTCCTGTTTGGTGGAGAATGTTGAAAGATAGAACTAGTCAAACGTGTGAAAGTTAGAGTGTTAAACCAGCTGTTGTTTCCTTGGAATTATGGTTTCACGACAATATTGGAATGATGCATCTCTAGTGGGTATATTTCTTCTGAGAGAGGGGTAAAAGTTCTCATTTGGTGCCTTATTCTCCGCTTTCGTTATGCTATGTTACCTTTGAAATCAATCTTGAACTTGGAGTATGTTTGTATTTGGTTATTTTCGATGCTACGGATGATCATTTATGACGACGAATGTTACAGACCCGTGTGCAGATAAAATATCCAGAAGTAACAGTACGTGGAAGACAGTTCCTGAATTCTGAAACAGAGCAGCCATTCCATGTTTATCCCGAAGCAGATATGTTGCTTTCCATTACAAGCCCCAAGTCCTTTTCCAATTTTGCTGAATGGGGAAAAGGTTGGGCTGATCCCGAGATCCGTCGCCAACGCTTGCAAAGAAAGCGAAATTGGAAATCTCCAAGAAAACGAAAATCACGTAAACGTCAGCCTGATTCTAATACGGTTCGAGGAAGATTGACTGCCAAGCTGTCAAAAAAGTGACACAAATGTGAACTATTGAAACAATCAACCTTGTCACAAGCGCACTCGGTTCATTTTTGGTTTGTTCCTTTTCCATTTATCTCTAATTTCTGCTTCCAGATTCTTTCACTTCCTTTACGGAATATAATTCACTTCAAGCAACTGATAAGAAGTTATGCCAATATTGATTCAAAGCAAAGAATCAATTTTCCTTTCTATATTTTACTTCAACAACTCACCTACTTTAGATGAATCCTCAACATGTATTATAACAACATCACCTTTGCAATTATAGGTTTCACATCATCATTCTTGCTATACTTGCCAATGTTGAGGAAAAGGCAAAAGAAGCAAATAGCAGCAGAGAAATTGAGGATAGTAACAGAAGCATTAGAACAAGCTGAAGACAGGGTTTTAAGATATGAAAAAAGACACGACAACATACTTAATCAAATATGTTCACATTACATTGTAAGTCAAGAACTAGTAGAAGCACTTGTTGGTGCTCGAGTAGCGATGAATGAAGCATTAGAATTTGCAATTACTCTCAGAAATTTGCAGCTAGAAATTATCAGATTGTACCCTGATGATTATGAAAGTGCTTCAAGGCCTGTTTGGTTAATTGGAAAATTAAGAAGACAAAGGAACAATAATAATTAGCATAGATCAACATACATGTTCTTCTTTGTATTTGTTGATTACTAAATGTATACTATTTCTTTGCAATGATTCTTTTATTTACATTGAAATCTTTGTAAATTTTGGTAATAGCAGGCAATTTTTCTAATATGTGACTATCACATCCTGGTACTGGCATGCGGGTGTTCGAATATCAACATCAACAACAATAATGATTATTTTGTTACGTCCCAAACACTTCTTCATATATTCATATAAGCTCGTATTATATCAACATCAAGGATATTCACAAGGGGGATAGTAAAATAATAAAGAAAGAAAAGAGAAATATATATACCATGAAAGAGGAAAAATAAAAGTTTTATTTGTTCAAAGAAAATATGTGGCCGTACATGTCATTTAAGGTTGTTTTGTGTACAAATGTGAAATAAGTTTCTCCAGCAAGGTCAAATAAGATTGTTCCCATTCCTAATACCCAAGGAGTCTGTTGTAGCAATGGTAATCTCTTTTGTCATAGGCAGAATTCCGGGTTTCAAATCACGGTAGCGGAATTTTCTTAAGACTTATTTTTTATTTATCGTACTTTCACTTCTCAACATTATTAACCATTGCAAACATTTAAGGCAGACTTATTTATACTAATGAAGTTCATTTCTTAGATTTTAATTATTAAGTGTAATTTTCTTTTCACATTATGATCATTTTTATTAATAAAATAGATTTCTATATTATAGATATAACATAAATATACTCTTATTTCTATCGGATGTGCACTTTGTATTTCAATTCTCAATATTATTAACCACTGCAAACATTTAAGGCACACTTATTTATATTAGGGAAAGAGGTCTGATATATCCCTCAACTTTGTCATTTAGAGCTGATATACCCCTTGTTATGAAAGTGATTCGTATATACCCTACTTATAAACAAATGGCTCACATATACTCTTTTCCTCTAGTAGAAATGAAAAAAATATATAATTTTAATCTAATTATTTATTTAATTTTTCTAAAAAATATAATCCCATATGAGTAAATTTAATCCTCGTCAAACATATTTTTTTTTGACTTTTTTTTGTTTCAATGACTAATTCAGAATTATTATTTTGATAACAAATTTATTTATGTTTCACACTAATATTCTTGTAAAACTTATTGTAGATGACCAAATTTTTTTCTTCAAATACAAAAATTAAATTACGATATAGACAAAAAAAATAGTTTTAAGTATTTTTTCTTTACACCAAGAAATGAAAGAAAAAAATATAATAAGAAACTCATATAATTATAATAAAAGAAGTCAAAACATAATTTATGTATTAAAAAAATAAAATATACCTTGAACTTTGATAGAAGAATCATATATACCCCTAAATAATTTTTTTAAAAAAAATTAAAAGTAGAAAATATAAATTTAAAACTAATTTTTCATTTTCATTAATGAAGGGTATATGTGAGCTCATTTTGTAACGGCAGGAGTACACGTTAGCCATTTGTATAACGATAAGGGTATATATGAGTCACTTTCATAACGAGGGACATATCAGCTACAAATGGCAAAGTTGAGTGGATTAGGATCCCATCCAGTGGAGATCTCCTCCGGTGCCTCCAGTAGGCCTTTAAATTTACCACACGTGTCTACTTATATATTCAATGGACTAGATTGATTTACTAACCAAAACCTTAAACTACAGTTGGACTACTATTTTGTTGTGCAATATAATAGAAGCTTGGATGGTTATCTCTTATTTTGCTAACATGTGTTGTAAAAATAAAATATAGAATTAAACATATAAAATTGAACACAATTGTATAAATTGGCGTTAATTCAAGGGCAACTTTCACATATAGCAAATATAAATTTATATTTGTATGTTATAGCAAAGTTGGCATAATTGCGCTCCATAGCAAACATATATATGTATAATTCGCTATACATATACAATTGAAGCAAATTGTATAAAACGAGAAAGAGAAAAAGACTTGAGCAAAGAATTGTATAAAACGAATTGTATAATTATAAGTGTATATGACGATTATATACAATTTGAATTTGTATAAAATGAGAAAGAGAGAAAGGCAAAAGAGACTTGGGCAGGGAATATACAATTGAATCGAATTGTATAAAACGAGAAAGAGAGAATTTTTATACACTTTGAATTTGTATAAAACGAGAAAGAGAGAAAGACAAAAAAGACTTGGCAGGGGAGTACTTTTATTGTATAATTATAAGTGTATAGAACAAAAATATATGTATTTGCATGTGTATATATAATTTTCTCTCGCTTTATACAATTTAAAACACATTCTATTGTATAAAGCGTGAGAGACTAGCGACAGGAAGCGAGCGAGAGAGGGAGAGTAGCTAACGAGAATATGAGGGAGAGAGGGACTGGCAAACAGTTTGCTATGGAACACAAATAAATCAAACGATAACTACTATATATATTTTATATTATTAGTTTGTCATTATATATAATTATCCCTTAATTCAACATCGTATAAGCTGCTCTTTTGAAATTTAATTTGCATCCCTAAAATTTCATAATCCAGATACATATATACATCACATAATAGACTTGATAACACTTGCTTCTTCCACTTTTATTTGTTATATTATGTTTTTTCAAAAGTCAAGTTAACTAATTTTTAAAATTAAAGTAGATTATATTAATTTGATATTTAAATAATTCAAAAACTATACGAAAATACTACAAATTCCAATTTTTTAAATGTCAATATGATAAAAAAATATATCATAAAATATTAATTAAATTTTTATAGTTTAATTAAAAAATGAAACTATGACAATTTTAAAAAGAAATCTTCTCTAAAAAGAAAAACATTGGTATGACAACCGGAGAGAGAGAGAGAGAAACATGTCGTTGACTGTAGTTTAAGGCTTGATTAGTAAAACTAATCTAGTCCATTGAATATATAAATAGACACGTGTAACAAATTTAAAGGTCTACTGGAGGCACCGAAGGAGATCTCCACTGGACGGGATCCAAATCTTCACAAGTTAAGGGGTATATCAGACTTTTTTCTCTTTATTTTAAGTGAAGATCATTTTATAGATCTTAATTATTAGGTGTAATTTCTGTAACAATATAATCATTTTTATTAATAAAAAGATTTCTATTATATTTTTGGTATAACATAAATATATCCTTATTTCTAGCGGATGTGCACCTTAGCTAAAATTGGTGTAACATGATATTTAAATGAGCTGAACGTCATGTAAAATACCACATCAGTATTCTCTGTATATTTTACCCCTCTCCTAATAATTTTCAAGTAAGTAAATATATATTTTTTTAAAAATAAAAGTAAGTACACATCTTTTAAAATGTTTTCACTTATTTTTAATTTGTTCTTGCAAAATAATAAAGTACAATTTATGTAACCAAATAATTATCAACCATTGTTAATTATGGTTGCAAAACATATAGCGTTTTGATTTTATTTTTTAAAGTATTAAAGATTAAGCATAAATTTTGAATGTTAGTTAGAATATTCATATGAATTTAAATATTATAGTTTGTTGTGACGGAAGATCACATCCATGTAAAAGTGATGAAAGTTATATCCTCCTTTTTAATGTTATAACCACTTAACAAATAAACAAAATTCTATCGTTATCTTAAATTAAATATATCATAGATGTCATATATGTCTAATAGAAGTGCACCTTAGCTAAAATTCTAATATTTAAGTGAGTTAAACTCATGTGAAATGTCACCTCACCATTTTCTTTCATATTTTATTCATCCTCTAATAGAGCTTAATGTAGATAAAATGACTTACTATCACAAAAATATATATAACTTTTTTTAGATTAAAAATTTTAAATTATTTAATCATAACTGTCTAAAAATAACTTTGTAAATAAATATTGTACCCGTGTAATATATTTTGGGTCAAAAGGATAGTCTGATAATTTATCAAATTCTTCAGCCAATTAAATTTGGGATAATTATATATAATAACAAACTAATAACCTAAAATAAATGGAATAGCTACTGTTTGATTTAATTATGCCACATAGCGAACGTTTGCCAAAGTTTGCCAGTCGCCCTCTCTCCCAAAACTCTCGCTCGCCACTCTCCTTCTGCTCGCCTCTCTCGCTTTATACACAGAAGTGTATAATCTATGTTTCTGTTTTGTATAAAACGAGAGAAAATTGTATATACACATGCAAAAACATATATCTTCGTGTTAAACACTTAATTATACAATTTACAGACATTTTACTTCGATTCAATTGTATACAAATGCAAATTTTATACCAATATTGCAGCGAAAAAGGCTAGCGAATTATACAATTGCAGTGAAATATAATTTTCTCTCGCTTTATACAACAGAAGTGTATAAATTGTGTTTCTGTTTTTGTATAAAGCGAGAGAAAGACATATATCTTCTTCATATACACTTATAATTATACAATATACAAACGTTTTACTTCGATTCAATTGTATGCAAAACAAATTTTATACAGATATTGCAGCGAAATAGGCCAGCGAATTATATAATTGCGCATTATACAATTGAAGTAAAATAGGCCAACGAATTATACAATTGCAGCGAATTATAAAACTTAGGCCAGCGAATCATACAATTATATATGTACAGCGAGGCCAGCGAATTATACAATTGTATATGTATAGCGAATTATACAGTTATATGTTTGCTATGAAGCGCAATTATGCAAACTTTGTTATAGCATACAAATATGAATTTTTTGTTTGCTATATGTGAAAGTTGCCCATTAAATTTCTCTTCGTCATCAATTTGCCGAATTTTTTTCTAAACATATTTTCTTAATATTTACACTTTTTCAGCGATGGACACGTGGGTGGGGTGTTTTGGAAAGTTTTTCTAATAGATTTGCTTTCATTTTTTCTTTTTAAACTAGTAAAATTATCCGCGCTCCATCGTGGGGTGTTTTGGAAAGTTTTCTTAATAGATTTGCTTTCATTTTTTCTTTTTAAACTAGTAAAATTATCCGCGCGAAGTGAAGCGCGGAGATATAAGATAATGAAATTTATAAAATAATACTTAAAACTTATTCTTCATTAAAATTAAAACACTATATTATCATATACTACATTACATAGTAGCAAACATTAATAATGTAAAGAAAAATAAAAATTGTTACATCTTATCATTTATTTATCCTTAATAACATAAACATAAATTAATGATTGTAAAAATACTTATCGGATCTGTAACATAAGCAATGATTTCAGTAAGCCACTCTGCATGAGTAAAGTAGACAAATATTTAATTGTGAAGAAGAAGAAAAAGAAGAGGTTCAGAATTTTTGTTGTTATAAAATGAGAGAAAATCCCTCTATTTATAGACAACAAAGGGTAGTGTGAACAAATATTTATTATGCCTTATCATAAAGGTTTTGTTTCGAAAAATTGCAATCCTTCGGAGAGGTCACAACCTTTCATAAAAGTCATAACTTTTCATTAAGTCGCAACTTTTCATAAAAGTTGCAACATTTCATAAAAGTCGCAATTTTTCATAAAAGTCATAACTTTTCATAAAAGTTGCAACTCTTCATTAAAGTCACAATTTTTCATGAATGTCACAACTCTTCATTAAAGTCGCAACTCTTCCTATAAAAATCGCAACTTTTCATGAAAGGGGAAGGATAGTTTTGTAAATAAATAAAATTAAAAGGAAATTTTGATTTGTAATGGCGTCACGTAGGAGGGCCTAAGGTTTTCTTTTATATATGATATATGTTATATGATATGTGATAGTCGGATTTTTCTTAATTGCTTCATTTTATTTTATTTGGTTCCTATGACTCATATAAATTCAAAAAAAGGGGATACGTATGCAATATAATAATTACATTAAGAGTATTATGAATTACAATAATTAATAATATATTTTAAAAATATATTAAAAATTTGATGAATTCTTATTTTTTTACACATGCTAGAAAAAAAAAGTAACATATATTATCGAAAAATTGTGTTATGAGTATTATAAATTACAGCTTAAAAACTATTTTAAAATATAGTCAATTGTCGAAATTTCACATGAATCATATATATTGGGACAGAGGAAATAACATATATTATTTGAAAATTACTTTAATTAAGATTATTATAAGCCACAATAATTAATAACTTAAAATATTTCAGAAAATATATTAAAAATTTGGTTGACTTTTAAATTACACGTGTATCACATAAATTAGAACAAAATGAGTAACATATATTATTTAAAATTCATGTTAAAATACTATAAAAAAGCGTGTCATGTACGCATAACGCGTAAATGTGTGGATCACTTATATATATAAATTTTTTTTTAGAAATAACAAGGCGCGTGGCGTGATACGTACGCAAAACGCGGTAAATAACCTCACTTATATATATATATATATAAAAGCGGTGGGTGTAATAATATTTGCCTTCAAACCTTAGCGCGGGACAAATGGCGCTGTCGAGGAGGGGATTCAATTTTCCGTTTCTTTAACACTAGGGTTTTCGTCTACGATAGTGTAAGAATCTTTTATTTATTCAATTCTTGGTTTGATTGATTGTATTTACATGATCAGATAGATGATATTAAGAATTAGTAAACAATTAGTATAATGGGGAAGATCACTTGGCGATAATTGGGAAATTATGTTATTGTGAGAACTTCTCGTTAGTTCAATTCTTGATTATCAGTGTTATTTTAAGTTATTGCAGCATTGAATCAAGAAAACTGAAACCCTTCCTGACCTTGAACCTTTTTTTTTCTTGTTAACTCAATTCTTGATTGAAATCAGAGAATTATAAGAATATCACTAGACTTTCCAACCTTGAAATTTTATTGTTCAACCTTGAAATTTTGTTGTTAATTCAATTCTTGATTGAAGTTGGAGAATTATAAGATTAGCAATTCACTTTCCAACCTCAAATTTTTTCTTGTTAATTCTATTATTGATATTGATTGAAGTTAGTGAATTATTAGCTTTGTAGTGTTATTTTCAAGATCGCAGCATTGAATCTAGAAAACTGAAATACTTTCCAACCTCAAAAATTGTTCTTGTTATTCAATTCGTGATTGAAGTTAGAGGTGCCTTTCCAACCTTAAAAATTAGTTTTGTGTTTGTAAGTCCCCCAAAATAGTTTATGTTCTGAAGTTCTCAATATGTTGGATTGTAGTTCAATCTGGAGACTCTGACTTTTGTGTGTATGTGCACTCTTTGATCTTTGCTGCATCGTTCTTGAAACAATTATTATTACAGTATGGATCCAGACCAAGTTGTTGCTGCATTGGTTGGAATGGGATTTTTGTTATCTGATATTGCTAATGCTCTAGAAGTTGTCGGTACATCAATTGATAGTGCGATTGATTATCTACTCGATGATTCTCAAAGAAACACTGCAGGTGCATCAACTAGAACTGCATGTTTCACCCGTCGTGCTGGTATGCTGGGAAAAAGAGGCTCTTCTTCTTCATCTTGTTCTGCAGGCAAAACACAGTTATCAAGCTCAATGAATTCATTCAATCAGATAGTAGACCTAAAAGAAGAAAGACAATAAATAAGTTGAATATGTCTCAATCAGAAATCTTGCAAAAAGATACTGGAGGTCAAAATATGCATCCTCCTCTAGAGGATTCTGATCTCCACATTGCAACTGAAAAAGCTGTATTACACATCATCTCACTGCAAAGATGAAGATATTGGACCAGACTGGCAAAAGAAGTCAAGAATTTGTTGCAGAAACACTTTGGATTTTCATTGTTGAAGGATTTTCAGAAAAGAAGCTCTGGAAGCTTGGCTATCTCACCAAGACTGTCCTGTTCTTGCAGCAACATGATCAGGTATTAGCCCCTCGCACTTTTTCTTTCTTCTCCGTTCTCTCCCTTCCTGTAAACTGTGATTTTCAATTTCTCAGAGTTATGTTTCTGTAGGGGAATCTTTGTGTTTTCAGATTCCGGCATTGCTGACTGGAAAGGTTTGTCATAGTTATATCACTGTTGATAGCTTGATGCACGATCAGTGTTTGAAGTTAGCATGACATGGTGTTTCTGCTTGCTTCCTTTGATCTGGTCAAACTGTTTGAAGGGTGGAACAAAAAGCAATGGCAGGCATGTATAGCATCATTTATGTATATGCCCTGAGACAATATTGAATTGTACTTCAAGGGTAGTATTGGCTGTTGTTTGACAGATGAGTTTCCTTTTTTAATTTTTTCCTTTTCTTTCAGACTCATAAAACCCCTCCAAAGTCTTGCAGAAAGTTGTCGAATTGCTCTATTTGCAGTCGATGAAGTTCAATATGTTTCTTAGTGGGGCCATGATTTTCGACCAGATTACAAGTTTTATTCTTTTAGTTGTTTGATAAATCAGACTAATGCTATTATTTGTAATTGGTTTCTTGCAGTTGAAGCTCAAGGAGCCTCCGTGTTTCTGTTGCTTCTAACAAGCAAGTATCGACTTTTTCCTCCTCATTAATCTAGTAACACACAACAACTTTCTTAAGTTCCTTGAGTTTTGTTATCATTCTGTTATGAAGATCGTGCTTTCACTATAGACATGGTCTTTTGCTAGACCAGGCTATCAAATTACACCTGACTCTAGAATGTTCCATTTACTTCTTAGTATTATTCAATTACAGGGACTAGTTTTCCAGTTGAGCGTAGATATGACTCTTACTACATCATGCTAATTAACTGATAAGATAATACCATGCATATGACTAGACAAACTCCTTGGATATATCTCTTATCAACTCTGTTCTAGCCAAGCACAGGAAAATATTGATACAAAATTTCCATGTATCATAGGCGATTATCTGTTTTGAAAGAGAACTTTAGAATTGATACACCATGAAGTTTCTGAAGTTTGACATTCCGATCATGGCAGTAACTGCTACTGCCACTACTCGTGTTCGAGGAGACATTCTGCAGTCATTGAACATGTCAAAGGCGACAGAAATTGTTCTCACTTCGTTTTCCCGGCGCCAATTTTTAGAAAGATAATTTACACTGTGGTATGGTAATTTTTTTTTTTGGCATTCCTTGAATGTCCTGCATTTGCATTTGCCGCATCATTGAATTCTTCGCTTTCTTTTTCTTACTTTTCCTTATTTTGTTTGTCGTCGGGGAAGGAGGGAGGATTTTTGAGAACACATTTAATTTGTTGTTAATAATCCATACACCTTTTAAACTCCCATGAAGTTAAATTCTTCAAAGAACTCAATACTTAAAGTGTGACATTATGTTTGCCCATCATTTACACTCAAGAACTAAATAACAAATTTCTTTGACTATTTATGGTATTTAAACTAGATCCTTAATCTTTGTGTCACTTCATGTCTGCTGCATAATACCATGAAAGAGATATACTGCATATTAGTTAAGTTTCCATCGAGTGTTTTTAGTTTTATTTTTGCTACAGTATTAGTGTTTGAACCTTCTAAAGGTACAGTCTTCATTCTCTGTACATATGCTGATAGAAATAATGATTAATCACTTCATTTCTGCTGCTTACAGGTGGAGCACTCCAAAAAAATAATCTTAAGCATCCTACAAGAAAGATTTTCATGAATTGATAAGCACTTATTCCAGAAAAGGGAAGTCTTCCTTGAAAAATAAGTTATTGTCTACAAATTTGGAGGAGAACTCTGAAAGCTCCGATAATGCTTCCAATGGTTGCATGGATGAACATAGTGGGATCAATGACGTTAGTGTAGACGATGTTAAGGGGGATGCTGTTTCTGACAGTGACAATGAGGTATCTTTTCCTGGGAGACATGGTTTAGATTCATTGAAGGATAGAGAACTGTCTGTTGAGTATCTGGAAGATGAGTGTGCAAGATATTGATGATTTGGATGGTAAAACTCTTCTTTGGGTTAAAAGATTGTTTATACAGTACAATTCCAATTTAAGAGAAAATTTGATGTACCCATATTCCAATAACTTGACCTGTTACCAAAGTCCGAAAGCCACAGCAGAGACCTTGAAAATTATTTTGCCTAAACATAGAGAATTTGAAAATTTTAATAGTAGTTACCTTAGTGTGGATTGAAACGATTCCTTTTGTTTTGTCGTAGCTGCAGCAGTACTTTCGTCTACATTCTAAAGTGTTTAAGTTTCAGTTTTCTCACTTGCAACAACCCTGGGCAAATCTATCTTCACATCAGTGCAAGATTGTTTAGTATAAGATTTCAAGAGGATATAACCTTAGCTTGGGATAGATATGGCTTATCCCTGGCAGTTGATGGAGGAAAAAACCTTGCATTATCTTATCCTCCGACACAACTCTCTTAGTTCATGATCAAAAAAACACATTAGTTGAAAGTATCTCATGCTACTCTTTCTTGCATTCTCAAACTTGACCTTTTTGTGTGACAGATAGTCTTTTCATTTCTTAAACCGATTAAGGGAGATGTTTTTTGTGGGTTTTCCTTATCCTCTAACCGCTCATCCTACTCTTTCTTGCATTCTCAAACTTGACCTTTTTGTGTGACAGATAGTCTCTTCATTTCTTAAAACCAAATAAGGGAGATGCTTTTGTGGGTTTTCCTTATCCTCTAACCGGCAATGTTGCAGCTTATGTAAAGACTTTATCTTCTCGTCAAAGGTACCTTTTATGGGTTTTCTCAATTTCACATTGGCTACCTAGAATGTAAATTTATTATTTTAAATTATAAGCTTAATCATTTATCCCTATAACTTGCTTTATGAATTCAAATAAATTGTACTGATGTTAATAGTTGTTGCAGTTTCTCGTGGTGAATTTAGCGGAAAACTACCACTGAAAGGTTGCACAAAACTCCTGATCTGGCCAATAATCCAGAAGAAAGAGCAAAGCTTCGACACAAACTGTTGGAGGATGGACCAACAATAATCTATGCCCCAACTAGGAAAGAAACATAAAGTATATCAAAATTTCTTTCTAATTTGGGATCAAGGCCTTACAATGATAAGGTATTATATATCCCATAAGTTAAAGTTATTATATTGCTCTCCCTCTGATTTTATTGATGTTGAGCATCTTTTCCACCAAATTATAATTGTTTGAAGGACTTCAGATAATTTTGCACGGTCGCATGATGTAGGAGCATGTCTTTAGGATGCAAAATACCATAGTTGTGAAAGTGGACTAATGGTGATCAATTGATCAAAAGCATACTGTTCAATTGGTTTGCTATCATGTGATTTAGGTATAAATTGTCTTTGTGATGTTATGTGGTAGATGTCTGCTAGATTAGAATCAAGGTCTGAAAATTTCACTGCCCAAGTCTTTGGACATATTGTCCACTTTTGTGCAACAGACCTTACATATTGGTCTCTTATGCTACACCACCATGGAATCCAAAAACACGCATACCATCCAAACTTATGGTATGTCTTATGTAACACCTCACTTTTTTCTCCCTTTTTGATGTCAGATTTGCCTCAAGTGTCATCTGTACCCTTATTCAAAAGCTTGCCAATCTAAAAACTTGTCAATCCTCATAAGCTGAAAACTTTGACTCTTCCTCATTAACTCGCCCTCCGTCCTGTCACGTGAGGGTGCCTCCTTACAACTTAGCGTCCTTGCTAAGATTTCCCCCATCATCGTACTTGGGGAACTTGGCTCTGATGTCATAGTTGGTATAACATAAGCCTGTGGCACATATTGTGTGTTTTGGCTTAACAAAACTCACAGATTTGTCTCTTGGACAGCACTATCATCAATGCCCAAAAGTGCTCATACCATGTGAACTTGTGCTATGTTGTTATATATCACTTCACTCATTTTTTGATCTTTTCAACGTGAGATTTTACTATGGTGTAATATGTAACCCTCTGTCAGCAGCTTGGCAACATAGAAGCCTTCCGACTTTTTCTCGATGACCCGCTTGCATCAACCCACCCTCCGTTCTGGGCATTACAAAAAATGATGCTGTTTAGGAATGAAGTTGCTTGATATACGTACTTGGGGAACTTGGCTCTGATGTCATAGTTGGTATAACATAAGCCTGTGGCACATATTGTGTGTTTTGGCTTAACAAAACTCACAGATTTGTCTCTTGGACAGCACTATCATCAATGCCCAAAAGTGCTCATACCATGTGAACTTGTGCTATGTTGTTATATATCACTTCACTCATTTTTTGATCTATTCAACGTGAGATTTTACTATGGTGTAATATGTAACCCTCTGTCAGCAGCTTGGCAACATAGAAGCCTTCCGACTTTTTCTCGATGACCCGCTTGCATCAACCCACCCTCCGTTCTGGGCATTACAAAAAATGATGCTGTTTAGGAATGAAGTTGCTTGATATACTCTTCCTTGTCAATTGAGCAGTAATGTTTGCTCTTTCTCTTTTCAGTTGCCAAAATCACATCTGAGGCAGGTGCATAAGGAATTTCACGAGACCACTCTGCCGGTAAAGCTAGGTGATGTGTTAGATGGAGTAATATAAACAAAACTTCTTGTATCTTATTCAACAAGTTTATCCATGTCTGTAGGTCTTTGATCCTTTGCATTCAATATTTTAGAGTGATATGTGCATATTCCCTCATGTTCTTGAAGAGGAAATTCATTGTTGAACTTATTGTCCTCATTTGTGTGAATCAAGTTGGATCAATCTCTATGTCCTGATCTCATTTGCTTTATAGGTTATTTATCTGTACTTGGTCCAATTGAGGGTTCATATGCTGCCCTTCTAATTTGGCATTGAGGCATAGTACTAGTAGTAGTTGTTTTTATTGGTTTAATTAGTTCGGTGTTGTCCAATCTCTGTACTCTCTGATACTATTTACTAATAGATGATTCTAATAGGGTTTGTTCATTTAGAATATACTGTGTATGTGAATCTAGGTTTTGAATTTTATTACTTAATTCCTGCTTGTGAAAGAAAATTTTAAAAAATAGTTTCATAGTAAACTTCACTTCTAAAAAAAATGCATTGTTTTCTGAATTGCCCTTTTACATTGATAAGATGCCACAAAGAAGTCTGCAACATGGAATGGTGGTACTATGGTCCTGTTTCACGGGTCACGAGAGGTTCAACAATATGGACTGAACACTTCTTGCTGTAATGCCAAGACACTTGTGGAGTACTTTGGCGAGCACTTCCTTTTGGAGAAATGTCTCGTGTATGTCCAGACACACTGGCTATTGTGCTTTCTCTTTTGTTCCTTACAAGCTCATGTCAAGGAAGTGTGCTTGTTCTTTTCTGTAATTTTCTTCCACTTTACCTTTCGGAGTGAGTGAGGAGGCAAAGAATGTCCACAGCACTGTAAATGTTGTTTCTAATATTTGATTTTCTCATAAGTTAGTCTCTAAGTTGAGGTTTCAGGTACTTGTTTTATCACAGGACATGCCACATAAAAGATACATTCATTTGTAGCCCTTTGAAGTAAAAAATGACTTCCTATGCATGTAAAGATGTGCCAAATGCATCCCATTGCTAATATCTTTTTCAATTCATGCGTACTGATGTTTGCCATTATCTTTTGAGTATAATTATTTTTTGCTCAAGAAAATACATGTTTGTCACAGGTTTTTCTTGCAATGAGTTCACTTTCTTAGTATATGGCATTTACCTGTTACATAATGCACAGGTGTGATATATGCATCAAAGGTCGGCCTGAAAGACAGAATTTAAAGGCTGAGGCAGTGATCTTCTTGCAAGTTGTTGGTACTCATTGTGTGAGTGGGTCTGTAATCTCACATTTGCTTGCGCTCCTTCATACTTCGTCATCTCAGTTTGGCATTTCTGGGCATTGTTAATCCTTTCTGGTGCAGAGAAAGCTTGCAGACATCTCCTATGGTGGTTATGAAGGGAGACTTGGCAAGTGGGCTAACATCAACGCTTTAGTCAGCTGAATAATGGAACATGTACTTGTTCTGCTCAAGGCCCTCTCTTCCTCTCTCTCCCTTTCTCTTCCTCTTATCTCTTGCTATCTGCTAGTTTCATGTGCATGCCCCATTAAAAATTCTCAGCAAGGGCCCTTTTAGAAAGCATGTCTACCATAATATGTCAAAAAACCTACAAATCTTCCTTCAATTTGAATGAGCTTATTGTTACCTTGTGAAGATAGAAATTTAAGTGGAAAAATAGTACACAGATAGGGGGTGGGTTTGGGGGCTATATACTCATGAAGGGTACATTCCGACTTGAAATGCACGAGGGCGTGAAGCAAAGACCCTAAAGGGAGAGACTTGGGCTGAGAAAGTGATAACAAAAGTACAAAGGAAAGATCAAGCTTTCAACATCAATTACAACAACATACCATAATATAATCCTACAAGTGGAGTACGAGAGAGTGACATATATGTAGACTTACTTTGCCTTGAGAAGGAAGCTCTTAAGGTCTATTTAGGATTGGAATCAATAACTTAAAAGTAGGAGAAACACTTCTTTTCTCTTCATATGATAAGCCTTATAATAAATTATATCCAGATTTATGTTTGCCTTTCCCCCCTAAATTCTTAGGAATTAGTTAACTCTAGTAGTATGTTAACAATAAGAAGCGCATCTGGTGTAGTGGTATCATAGTACCCTCCCACGATACTGACCGGGGTTCGATTCCCCGGATGCGCACTCAATCCATTTTTATCAAATTTACGGGTCCCATATTCTTTCATTTCCTTTACCTGAAGGAATATAATTCACTTCAAGCAAGTAATATGAAGTTATACCCCTATTGATTCAAAGCAAAGAATCAATTCCCCTTCGTATTTACTTCAACAACAATTCATCTACGTTGCAACTGAAAAAGCTGTATCATCATCTTATTGCAAAGATGAAGATATTGGACCAGATTGGCACAGAAACACTTTGGATTTTCATTGTTGAAGGATTTTCAGAAAGATGCTCTGTAAGCTTGGTTATCTCGCCAAGACTGTCTTGTTCTTACAGCAACAGGATCTGTATTAGCCCCTCCACTTTTTCTTTCTTCACCGTTCTCTCCCTTCCTGTAAAATGTGATTTTCAATGTCTCAGAGTTATGTTTCTGCAAGGAAATTTTTGTTTTTTCAGATTCCGGCATTGCTGACTGGCAAGGTTGTCATAGTTATATCACCGTCGATTAGCTTGATGCACGATCAGTGTTTGAAGTTAGCAAACCATGGTGTTTCGGCTTGCTTCCTTGGATCTGGTCAAACTGTTTGAAGTGTGAAACAATAGCAATGGCAGGCATGTATAGCATCATTTATGTATGCCCTGAGACAATTCTAAGGTAATGAGCATGTTAATCTTTTGAATTGTACTTCAAGGGTAGTATTGGCTGTTGTTTGACAGATGAGTGTTCTTTTTTTCTTTTTTCCTTTTCTTTCAGACTCATAAAACCCACCGCTTGCAGAGAGTCGTGGAATTGCTCTATTTGCAGTCTATGAAGTTCACTGTGCTTCTAAGTGGGGCCATTATTTTCGACCAGATTACAGGTTTTATTCATTTATTTGTTTGATAAATCAGTGTAATTTTGGAATTGCATCTTGCAGTTGAAGCTCAAGGAGCCTCTGTGTTTCTGTTGCTTCTGACAAGCAAATATCGACTTCTTTCTCCTCATTAATCTAGTAACACACCACAACAAATTTCTTAAGTTACTTGAGTTTTGTTATCATTCTGTTATGAAGACAGTGCTTGCACTGTAGACGTGGTCTTTTGCTAGACCAGGCTATCAAATTACACCTGACTCTAGTATGTCCCATTTATTTCCCAGTAATCTCTCTTATTCAATTACAGGGACTAGTTTACCAGTTGAGCGTAGATATGACTCTTACTACATCATGCTAATTAACAGATAAGAAAATACCATGCATATGACTAAACAAACTCCTCGGATATATCTCTTATCAACTCTGTTCTAGCCAAGCAGAAGCTGCAGGAAAATATTGACACAATTTTTCCATGTATCATAGGCTAATCTGTTTTGAAAGAGAACTTTATAATGGACAGCATGAAGTATCTGAAGTTTGACATTCTGATCATGGCACTGACTGCTACTGCCACTACTCGTGTTCGAGAAGACATTCTGCAGTCATTGCACATGTCAGAGGCGACAAAAATTGTTCTCACATCGTTTTTCCGGCCAAATCTCCAATTTTTAGTAAGATAATTTACACCGTGCTACGGTAATATTTGTGGTTTAGTATTCCTTGTATGTCCTGCATTTGCATTTGCTGCATCGTTTCATTCTTCGATTTCTTTCTCTTACTTTTTCCTTATTTTGTTTGATGTGTTTTTGTGTGTGTATGTAAAAGGGGGTGGGGTTTGAGAACACATTTATTTATTGTTAATAATCCATACACCGTTTAAACTCCCATGAATTTAAATTCTTCAGAGAACTCAATACTTAAATTGTGACGTTATGTTTGCCCATCATTTACATTCACAGTCAAGAACTAATGTATAACTTTCTTTGTCTAGTTATGGTATTTAAACTAGATCCTTAATCTTTGTGTCACTTTATGTCTGCTGCAAATACCATGAAAGGGCTATATACTGCATATTAAAGTTCCCATTGAGTATATTTAGTTTTACTTTGGCTACAGTATTAGTGTTTGAACCTTCTAAAGGTACAGTCTTCATTCTTTGTACATATGCTGATAGAAATAATGGTAAATCACTTCATTTTTGCTGCTTGTAGGTCAAGCACCCTAAGACATCATCTTTAGCATCCTACAACAAGGATTTTTATGAATTTATAAGCACTTATTCCAGAAAAGGGAAGACTTCCTCGAAAATAAGTTAATGTCTACAATTTTGGAGGAGAACTCTGAAAGCTCTGATAATGCTTCCAATGATTGCATGGATGAACATAATGGGATCAATGACGTTAGTGTAGACGATGTTGAGGGGGATGCTGTTTCTGACAGTGACAATGAAGTATCGTCTCCTGGGTGATATGGTTTAGATTCATTGAAGGATAGACAACTGTCTGTTAAGTATCTGGAAGATGAGCGTGATGTTGTGTAAGATGTTGATAAGTGGATGGTAAAACTCTTCTTTGGGTGAAAAGATTGTTAATACAGTACAAACCCAATTTAAGAGAAAATTTGATTGACCCATATTCCATGACACTAGGGATTAAACAACCAATAGCTCGATGTGTTACCAAGGTCCGAAAACCACAGCAGAAACCTTGAAAATTATTTTGCGTATACATAGAGAATTTGACAATTCTAATAGTAGTTACCTCAGTGTGGATTGAAACAATTCCTTTTGTTTTGTCGTAGCTGCAGGAGTACTTTCATCTACATTCTAAAGTGTTCTAAATTTCAGTTTTCTCACTTGCTACAACCGCTGGAAAATCTATCTTCACTTCGGTGCAAGATTGTTTAGTATGAGATTTCAAGAGGATATAACCTTAGCTTGAGATAGATATGGCTTATCCCTGGCAGTTGATGCAGGAAAAAACTTATCCTACGACACAACTCTCTTAATTCATGATCAAAAGACCACATTAGATAAAAGTATCTCATCCTACTCTTTCTTGCATTCACAAACTTGACCTTTTTGTGTGACAGATAGTCTCTTCATTTCTTAAAACCGAATAAGGGAAATGTTTTTTGTGGGTTCTCCTTATCCTCTAACCGGCAATGTTGCAGCTTATGTAAAGACTTCATCTTCTCGTCCAAGGTACCTTTGAGGGGTTTCCTCAATTTCTCATTGGTTACCTAGATTGTATATTTATTATTCTAAATTATAAACTTGGTCATTTACTCCTATAACTTGAATTCAAATAAATTGTACTGATGGTAATAATTGCTGCAGTTTCTCGTGAATTTAGTGGAAAACTGCCACTGAAAGTTTGTAGTGATTTTCTGTTGCACAAAACTCCTGATCTGGCCAATGACCCAGAAGAAAGAGCAAAGCTTCGACACAAACTGTTGCTGGATGGACCACAATAATATATGCCCCGATTAGTAAAGGAACATTATTAAGTATATCAAAATTTCTTTCTAAATTTGGGATCAAGGCTAGTGCTTACAGTACCAAGGTAATAGATCTCCCTCTGATCTTATTGATGTTGAGTTTATTTCGCCACCAAATTATAATTGTTTGAAGGAGTTCAGATAATTTTGCATGGTCGCATGATGTAGGAGCATGTCTTAAGGATGCAAAATACCATAGTTGTGAAAGTGGACTAAAGGTGATCATAAGCATGCTGTTCAATTGGTTTGCTTTCATGTAATTTAGGTATAACTTGTCTCTCTGATATTATGTGTGGTAGATGTCTGCTAGATTAGAGTCCAGGTCTAAAAATTTCACTGCCCAAGCCTTTGGCTATATTGTCCACTGTTGTGCAACAGACCTTACATATTGGTCTCTTATACTACACCGCCATTGAATCCAAAAACACGCTTACCATCCAACTTATGTCATGTCTTATGTAACACTTCACTCTTTTCTCTCTTTTTGATGTGAGATTTGCCTTAAGTGTCATATGTACCCCTTATCCAGAAGCTTGCCAATCTAAAAACTTGCCAATCCTCGTTAACTAAAAACTTTCACTCTTTAACTCGCCCTCTGTTGTTAGTGTCACGGGAGGGTGCCTCCTTACAACTTAGCGTCCTTGCTAAGATTTTCCCCATCATCGTACTTCGGAAACTTGACTCTGATGTCATAGTTGGTATAACATAAGCCTGTGGCATATATTGTGTGCTTTGGCTTAACAGAACTCACAGATTGTCTCTTGGACAACTCTATCATCAATGCCCAAAAGCGCTCATACCATGTGAACTTGTGCTATGTTCTTATATATCAATTCACTCAATTTTTCAAGCGTTTTGACGTGAGATTTTCCTATGGTGTCATATGTAACCCTCTATGAGCAGCTTGGCAACATAGAAGCCTTCCAACTCTTTCTCTTTGACCCGCCCGTATCAACCCACCTTCCGTCCTGGGATTTCAAAAAATGATGCTGTTTAGGAATGAAGTTGCTTGATATACTCTTCCTTGTCAATTGAGCAGTAATGTTTGCTCTCTCTCTTTTCAGTTGCCAAAATCACATCTGAGGCAGGTGCATAAGGAATTTCACGAGAACACTCTGCAGGTAAAGCTAGGTGATGTGTTAGATGGAGTAATATTTATATGTTGTATCTTACTTAACAAGTTAATCCATGTCTGTAGGTCTTTTGTCATTTGCATTCAATAATTTAGAGTGTTATGTGCATATTCCCCCATGTTCATGAAGAGGAAATTCATCGTTGAACTTATTGTCCTCATTTTTGTGTGAATCAAGTTGGATCAATCTGTATGTCTTGATCTCATATCCTTTATCGGTTATTTATCTGAACTTGGTCCAATTGAGGGTTCATATGCTGAACCCTTCTAGTTTGACATTGAGGCATAGAACTAGTAGTATTTGTTTTTGTATGTTGAATTTGTTTCGGTGTGGTCCAATGTCTGTACTGTCTGATAATATTTACTAATAGATGATTCTAATATAAGAGGGTTTGTTCATTTAGAATATATTGTGGTATGCGAATCTAGCTTTTTATTCTAATTATTTAATTCCTGCCTCAATTCTTATTAACTTTTAAAAATAATTTTATAGTAAACTTCACTTCTAAAAAAAAGTTACATTGTTTTCTGAATTGCCCATTTACATTGTCATTAAATGTTATTGATAAGATGAAGTCTGCAACATGGAATGGTGGTCCTACGGTCCTGTTTCACGAATCACGAGCGGTTCAGCAATATGGAATTAACACTTCTTGCTGTAGAGCCAAGACAGTTGTGGAGTACTTTGGTGAGCACTTCCATTTGGAGAAATTTCTCGTGTATGTCAAGACACGCTGGCTATTGTGCTTTCTCTTTTGCTCCTTACAAACTGCTTCATGTCATGGAATTGTGTTTCTGCTAATTTTCTTCCACTTCCCCTTTCGGGGTGGGTGTGGAAACAAAGAATATCTTTTTCAATTCATGCTTACTGATGTTTGCCTTTATGTTTTGAGTATAATTAATTTTTGCTCAATAAAATACATGTTTGTCACAGGTTTTTCCTGCAATGAGTTCACTTTCTTAGTTTATGGCATTTACCTGGTACATAATGCACAGATGTGATATATGCATCAAAGGTCCACCTGGAAGACAGAACTTAAAGGCTGAGGCAATGATCTTCTAGCAAAATTGTTGCTGCTCATTGTGTGAGTTTGTCTGCCATCTCACATTTGCGTGCGCTCTTTCATACTTTGTCATCTCATTTTGGCATTGCTGGCCATTGTTAATCCTTTCTGGTGCAGAGAAATTTTGCAGACATCTCCTATGGTGGTTATGATGGGAGACTTGGCGAGTGGCCAAACATCAAGGCTTTAGTCAGCAGAATGATGGAACAGATACCCTCTCTTTAGTATGGGGCTAGCGAAGTGTATGTAGTACCTTGCCTCTTAAGGTCTATTTAGGATTGGAAATCAATAGTAAGAAAAACACTTTTTTCACTTCATATAAAAAGCTTTATATTACATCATCTCCAGATTTGGATTTGCCTTTCCCCCTAAATTCTAAGGAATTAGTTAACTTTAGTGGCACCATTAACAAGAAGAAGCGCATCTGGTGTAATGGTATCATAGTACCCTCCCACGGTACTGACCGGGGTTCGATTCCCCGGATGCGCACTCTCAGTTCAATTTTGACTTTCGTTATTAGCATTATTTCTTTTCCTTTCTGGAATATAATTATTCACTTGGATCAAGTGATATGAAGTTATGCCCCTACTGATGCAAAGCAAAGAATCAATTCCCCTTTCTTTTATTTTACTTCAACAAAAACAAGTCATCTTACTTCAGATGAGTTCCCAACATCGCCTTTGCAATTATAGGCGTTACATCATCATTCTTGCTATACTTGTCAATCTTGAGGAGAAAGCAAAAGAAGCAAATAGGAGGATAAGAGTGTTAAGGTATGAAGAAAGATACTTAACCAAATATGTTCACATTACATTGTAAGTCAAGAAATAGTAGAAGCACTTGCTGGTGCTCGACAAGCGATGAATGAAGCATTAGAATTTGCAATTACTCTCAGAAATATGCAGTTAGATGTTACCAGATTGTACCCTGATGATTATGGAAGTGCCTCAAGGCCTGTTTGGTTAATTGGAAAATCAAGAAGACAAAGAAACAATAATAATTAGAATAATGCATTAGCATAGATAAAGATATATGTTACTTTTTTGTATTTCTTGATTAATTTCATCTCTAACAATAGACTTGTAATAATCCTTTTCTTTACATTGAAATCTTAAAAACATTTTGGCAATAGAAGGCAACTTTTCTAATATGTGACTATCATACCATGGTACTAGCATGTTAGTAGGGGTGTTTGCAATATCAGTATCAACAACAATAATAATTACTTTACCACGTTCGAGTTCTCGAACAAATTGAATTGACTATATGAATACAATTTTTTTAATATAAGCTCATATTATAACATTAACAGAGAAAAAAAAAGAGAAATATAGCCATGAAAATTTTCTAAGTTTGGGAAGTTATCCTTAATCGAGAGGAAAAATAAATATTTTATTTGTTCAATTTTTTTAGGGGTTATATGTAATTTTAATGCAAAAATGTGAAATAAGTTTCTTCAAAATGGTACAAATAAAATTGTTTGCATTCCCAACACCAAAATAGTCCGCTGTAGCACTGGCAATTCCATCTTGTTGAAAGAATCCAGGTTCAAATCCTGGCAGCGGATGTTTTTTAATACATAATTTTTTTTTGCGTTCTCATTAAAGTTTGACATTTCGATTATGGCACTGACTACTACTCGCGTAAAATGCGCAGTTGCTGCAATGGTTCTTTCTTGTGTGTGTCAATTCTTTGCAAATGGGCGAGTTGGGTAAAATTTGGACAGCCAAGACATTTAATTTGGAGAAAATGTCTCATGTATGTCAAGACACACTATACTGGCTATTGTGCTTTCTCTTTTGTTCCTTACAAGCTGCTTCATCATGTCAAAAGGAATTTTCATTCCTCTTAAGTTAGTCTCCAAATTGAGGTTTCAGGTACTCGTTTTACTACAGGACATGTCACAGAAAAGAGATATTCATGTGATTTAATATGAAGTTATGTCCCTATTGATTCAAAGCAAAGAATCAATTCCCCTTCCTATTATTTCACTTCAACTTAATAACTCAAGATGAATCCTCAACATATATTATAAAATTAACGTAAAAGGGTTAAAATTGTTCCTGAACTATGTGAAATAGACCACTTATATCATTCGTTACATTTTGGGATCAAAAATGTCCCTGCTGTTATTCTAAGAGACCACAAATATCCTCAAGAGTTAACACCTCAAATTTTTATTGACGTGGGAACTAATCCTTCCACCAAAGCGTTGCCAATTAGGATTCACTACAATAGAACTAGACTTTTAGCAGCGACAATAGTCGCCACAAAAGCCCAGAAAATCGTCACTTTCTTTTTAACATTAAATTCTAATTTTGTGTTTTATTCATTGTTTTTAAAAAAGCCAAAAATAATATCGATTAAGTAGGAGTTTGAAGACATTGTATGTTTTATTTTTATGTCATATGTAAATGTATAAAATGTACAATGATGCATTATATAGTAGGAGATTGAATCGAGAAGTAATTTTGATGATTTTTCGTTATAATACTGGATGTTTTGAATATTGATATTGCAAGTTATTCATTTTAGAAAATTGGGTTGCAATCGAAAATTAATTATCATATTTTTTTTTGTTAAAAAAATAGATTTTACTAACGAATGGTTGTTGAAGCTTAGTCGCCACTAAAAATCACTCATAACCTTTAGTGGCAACATTTTAAAATTTATGGCGACTTTATCCTTTAGTGGCAAGCCACATGGGACTGATCTCCTGGTACTAGTATGATAGTAGGGGCGTTCACAATATCAACATCAACAACAATAATAATTAATTTAATATGTCTTAATTCTCAAACAAATTAGATTTAGCTATATGAATACACACTTTTTCGTCATATAAGCTTGTATTATATCTATCATCAACCAATATTCACAAATCGCAACAAAATAAGCTAGATATTTCAGAGGGAAAAAAGGTGGTAAAAATAATAAAGAAAGAAAGAGAAATATATACCATGATCGAGAGGAAAAATAAATGTTTTATATGTTTAAAGAAAAAATATGGAGGTTATATGTAATTACTACAAATAAAATTGTTTCCACTTCTAAGACCAAAAGAGTCCGCTGTAGCACTGGCAATTCTTTCTTGTTTAAGAATCCGGGTTCAAATCCCGGCAGCGGAAATCTTTTTAATTCATATTTTTTCGCTTATCATTTGTGTAACATGTCTTTTTCAAACTTCTAATAAATAATAAATAAATGTAACATTCTCAACATTATTAACAATTGTAAACATTTAAGAACATATAAAGAGTTCTCTTATTAATTGTTCTAGATAATATTGTTGGAATACTTAACAATGTTTTATTGCTCAAATTGAATGAACACTTTGATGTATTATTGATTTATAATGATAAATAATAATGTGTATATACCTTTTAAGAAAATCCTAAAAAAGACTTACAATTTAGGTCTCATTCTTTACTATTTGTCATTTGATTTATAATGATAAATAATAATGTGTATAGACCTTTTAAGAAAATCCTAAAAAAGACTTACAATTTAGGTCTCATTCTTTACTATTTGTCAGAAGTGGATCATTATTCATAGCTATTATCTTTATACTAAAGAATAATTTGATCCAATGATTTATTTTTGTGCTCTTATCTTGATGGGGCCTCAAGTAAAAATAAGAACAATGTAAATATGATGATATTTTTATTTTGAAAAATAAGTAGAATGAATTACATTGGTGGTTGAAATGAACCTTTCATTAACAACCAACAAGCTTCATAAAGAAAACTAATAATTGAAAGACAAACCAAATCTAGTTTTAAAGATATATTATTGATACTTTTGTTTTATGTTTTTGAATAAAATATTGAGTATATGGACTGCATGTGAAGACTTTAAAGAACATGAAAATCAAAAATAAATAAAGCCACCAAATGCCATTCACCTTTTGATGAATCTTTTTGTTAATTTTTTACTTTGAAATGACATTGTCATGATTTGTATCAAACCCTACTCACACTCACACCTTATGTTGGAAGATTTTTTATGTTGGGAAGATCTCTTTAGTACAATAATGTAACATTTTAATATTTCAAAATTGTGTGAAAAGATTGGTAAATTAACTTTCAATTTTGGTTAAATTTCATTTGACTATTATTGTAATTCTAGAACATTGTCGGTAGAGATAATTCTTCAAATGTTGATGATATTTTATTGGAAAAATCTTTTGAAGATAAGTCTCAAAAACACATCTAAACTATATTTTTTTTTTTAGTTTCATATCTTAACTATTGCAAGTTTGAGTTTCATACCTAAACTATCATTTTTTAGTTTGAGAAACACACCTCTCTCTTTTATAGCACTCTCATCATGGTATGTGTAATATATTTTCTCTCTTTTATTTTAAAGAATTTTCACATCACACTCCACATGAACAAAATATTCAACCTTGACAAAAAATAAATAAATTATTAGTATCAGTTAAATTAAAAATTAAAAAACTATATAAAAAATAATATTTTCTCTATAAAATAAAATGTAAAATATTTTTCTTACCCCACACAATTTTTTAAAGTTTTTTATGTTGTTCGAAATTCTTTTATAAAAGTATTTCATTTTTTACTTCATCTCCTCCCCCTCCTCAAATACTAATTTAGATATTATTTTATTTTCTTAAAAATATAAATCTACCCATTCCCACTTAACCCTCCGCTTTCAATTTTTTTCCCACTGTTTAGATATACATATCGAAAATAGTTTTACTTGCCGCCACAAGGCTTTTTATATTTTTAGTTGTTTATGTTATATTCGGTACACTAGTAGAATTTTTTTTCTAAAAATATATGTACGTGCATATCTAACACAAAATAAGAGAAATGTAAAAAATAAAAATTAGGAGCAGGTATGTGAGGAGGTAGTGGAGTGAGATAAGAAAAATAATTTAATTTTTTATTTAGATAGTAATCTTTAATTTTTAATTAATATTAATTTTTTATCATTTAATTTTTATGTAGATAAAATATTTTATCTATGTGGAACGTAATGTGTCAAAGTTTTTTCATATAAAAGAGATAGTGCATTAAACACACCACTGAGGTGTGTTCTCAAACTAAAAAGTGATAGTTTAGGTATGAAACTCACACTTTCAATAGTTTAGGTATGAAACTAAAAAAAAGCAAATAGTTTAAATATATTTTTGACACTTATCTATTTTTATAAATGAAAGTTTAGATTTTCCTCCTTGTTTTTTAAAAAATATTGGGAAGAGAAACTCTTATATATTCTTTCATTTTTATTTAAAATATCAAATGGCTATTAAATTTATCTCAAATAGCAATTTTTTTGGGGGGGGGATTTGATTGAATTTTTGGACAAACTAGTTCAAGTGCTATATTTTCAAACTTCCAAGAGCAAAAGTTGAAGGGCCATCTAAAGGGTTTCAACTAGAAAAAGGAAAAAGGAAAAAGGAAAAAGGAAAAAGAGAATTGACATTGTGATAGGCAAGGCTTTTTTTGTTTTATATTTGTTATGTTACTTCTCCCCTTTCATTTCATGGGAATGTAACTATTTGAAAAGTCAAATTGTTTTTTTTTATTATTATTATATAATTAGAATTAAATTTTTAAAAATATTGATATTTACTTATTTGAAGCAAACTATTGTATATATTTCAATCTCTTTGTTGCATTTGATTTCACCAAGAAAAAGATGTAACAAAAACATGTTAGGGAAAAAAAGATGGTAAGAAATAATATATAAGACAAGAGAAGAGAAACTTATGAGTTAAATGAAACTTAATTGGCAATTGCAAATACTTAGGTCTAATTTGCTTACACTTACATATTAATTTAAAATTTTCAAATCTCAATTATTATTAGTTTACTTGTTTTTTTGGGTTGTTTGACAGAGTTTTGAAAGTCCATCTAACACAATAATTAGAGATGTCAAGCTGTCTTCCTTTTTGTCACTTCATTTAGTTTTTTTTGAACTCTATTCTTCCTACACTCTTGTGTAGTATAGTATGTACAATAACTAATACATCAAATCGATAATATAGAAAATCAAACCAATAAGCACCCCTACTCCGAACCCTTTGACATAAATTGGGATAAAAGTAAGGTGAATGATATTACTGCCAAAACTAAAAATAAAAATAAATGGGGAGCTTCTACAGAGGAAATAATACTCGATTGCTTTGTACTATAATTCTGTTTTGTCTGTCTAATTGGAGATATACAAAAAAAACCATAGTTGGTGGTCCTTGTGGATCATCGATATTATTACAAATAATAATTATGAACAACGCATTCACTATTTGCCGACACTAAAGACCTTTGAAAGTTATATACTCATAAATTTAATTTCTTTTAAAATTGTTAGGTCCAATTTAATTACTTATAACAGATTGTTAGTTTGTTACTCCATTTTTTTAGGTCAATTATATTTGCTAGACATGAGAAATTGCTTTCATCATAGGTCAATTATCTCTCATCTTATACCAAAAGGAAAAAAACTAAATTAACTCAAAAAACTTAATTTGATTCCTTCATTGTTTTTTTAATCTACTATACTTTCTCCAAGGAATCTAATTCAAATCTTCATCAAAGCTTTCCCCTCATTTGACTCATTTCCTTATTCTTTTATTCTCTCAAAAAAAAAAACATTGCAAGTATTCTATATTTTTCACCTTTTGCCTAAAAATAGTGTAAAAATATGAAAAAACAATACAAAATGGATGGTCCACACAAAGAAACAGATCCACATACAACTTTTCTTTGTTCACAGTTCACACCATGAACAATGAAAAGCTGGAAATTCAAATACAAAAAGCATTCAAAAGTTCTTCAAGTAGCTCAAATTATTAACAAATCAAATCAGATAACAGTCAATATTAGTAGTAGTAAGAAAACAACACAATTTCAAATCCAGATCTGGAAAAAACTCAGAAAAGTCAATAACTTTCCATTCAATATCCACAAGTTTACTCTATTTGTGCAAAAACAGAGAGTAATAGCCAAAATCATAAACATAGGCAGATAAAAAAACAGATAGTATAGTACCAACAGTATGTTTCAATTGAATTATTGACAGACAAATTCAGTTTACTATAAGCTGTAGTATATAGAAACACGAGAAAAAAATGAAAAAATAATTTTTAAAAAAAAAAGTTTATGACAACAATCAATACCCATTAAGAGCATCTCCTCATTCGTATACCAAACAAACCCCATCTCCAAAAAAAAGGAAAAAAAATAAAAATAAAAATTCAATATACCAAGAGAAATACATTTTTTTTATGGATCCTGTGGAAGAAGAAGAGAAAATAGAGAACCTAGCTCCTGCAACGAGTAATAGCACTGCATCCACGAGAGTAGGGATTCGCTTGAGCTCCAGGTTTGCAGTTGTAGTAAGAAGCTCCACGGCGAGAACACGGCACACTGTTCTTCTGGAGTGCACCATAGCTGATGTACTTTTTGGTTGCTAAAATACGCCTGTTTGACTCACTGTCAAGGGCAAACTCATCTTCTTCAGCCATGCACTCTGCGATACTCCCCTTGCATTCACCGGATCTCGCCGGCACCATCCAATCGTAGCTACCATTGTCGCCGGCGGCAGCCATTGAAATGAAAAAAGCTCCAACAACAACACAAACAATCAAATACGAAGGAACTCCCATTTTTTTCGCTTGAATTGAAAAAAAATGAAGAGAAATTAAAGCAACCTTTAGCTAATTCTTCTGGTTTATGATTTGGACGGCTAGTTTTGCCGTATTTTCGATGTTGAAAATTTGTTAGTTTCTGCAAATTGTGAAGAAGACAAGTTATAATGGGCAAGGCCAGTTGTATTATAAGTAGAGGTGGTTGTTTATTTACCCCTAATACTTGACGTTATTTCCAAATTGCCACGAAGGATTAGAAGACGACTTTGATACTTTGGTTTATTGGATGCCCACTAACTTTTAATTTCAACGCGGAATATTTAGATAGAAAGAATTTTTTAATTGTTTTAAAAAAAAAATTAGAAGCCAGCGTTATATGTAAATAGATAAATAATTAGTAATGTAACTATCAAATATTGAGAAAATTCCAATCACGTATTCAGTTTGACAATTTCCACTTAAAATATATTTGCAAAAAATATAATGTGATGTTTTTCATATGGACCAAAAAAGATTAGCTTGTTGGATCAATTTCGTATAAATACAAGTTGTCTTAATTTTTTTTAAAAATATTCTTAATAAAAATTGATATTTACCAAACTACCTAATAATACAAATAAAAACTAACATAACATATTTTTGGCAACTACCTAATAATACAAATAAAAACTAACATAACATATTTTTGGCAATAAATTTATGATGGACATTTCATAAAGCTCCTAGTATATCTTAGAATTTAATTTTTAATAATTTAATTAAATAAAAAACTTAACTAAAAGTTATCACAAGCCGTTTTAAATAATTTATCTATTTGAATGATACTAATTATGAAGTAATTTCTTAGATAATTTTTTTTTTTTTTTATATAATTGAGCGCCCAAAAAATAATATTTGAATGAGGGACTACGAAACTTTATAATGCAAGTTGCTTTTGTAATACTAACAAAAATGATTTTTTCAAATAGCTTATAAAAACACAAAATGTTAATTATTATTTAAAATATTTGTTAATTTTTCTTTGACAAAAGTACTTTTCAAATATATAGTGAGACTATGAGGTAACTATGTGCTGAGAAAACTCAAATCAAGGGATGATTTGACATTGTTCAATAATTTACAAGTTAGTATAAAATACTTTTGTCTAATCTGTGGTTTACTATGTCACCAAAAAGATTAGTATGAAAATTGGTCTTTGTTAATGTGCTTACCACTACTTAGTATGTAATCCTATTTAGTTGCACATAGTCAATATGCACACTTATTTTATCATCAATTTGATAACTTTGAAATTTTCTTTCATCAACCACTCGAAATTCTCTTTGCTAAAATAATCTTTTAGTATAAAATTTCTTTTAGAATTTTTAAATTTAGGAATAACAAGTTTTTTTAGAATACGTTCTTATCAGAGAAAATGTAAATAAAGAACATCTCATTTAAATGATTAATAAAATAATATTTTTTTCTTTTCACTTTGAATTGTAGAAAAGAAGCACTAGTTATGATTTTTAAATATTAAATGTTCGATAATATTCTTTCTTTTGCACAAGCTTCCAGCTTAGTGGAACTAATACACATATAAATTTATATATTTTATTTCAACTAATTTAAACAGAGACACCACTGCTAGATTGATCAATCTTATAATTGAAGCAAAGCATAAATGAAACATCAAGAAAACACAAAAATATGCAATTATTTATTACGAAAAATAACCATGAGTAAGAGCAATGTATATGATCATTCCTTAACAAGAACAAACAAAAATGATTGAAAATGATATAAAGTTGGTCGTAATTAATATAATTATGATAACAATATCTCTAAAAAAAAGATAGGATAAGAAAAAAAGATTAAAAGGCAGTATGAACTTTTGATAAGGTTAGGTAGGGGCAAGTATCGTAATAACTAGGAAATAGGATGTCCAAATTGGGTAGAAAACGAAAAGATATTCGGTTGACTGAGTTGTCAATCGCTCACGTAGTAGAAAGAAAAGAATACGGAGGGCGCTTCCCGTGTAATTCCGTCTCAAAATAATTGTTAAGTTTTTTATTATCGAATTTAATTCACATAAATTTTGATTAAAACATTAATATATGTATATATTATTGTTAAATTTATATTAGAAAAGATATTTAATTTTCTCTTGACAAGTACATAAAAAGGGAGAGGCTAATTTATTTATTCAAAATAAAAAAGGAGTTGATTATATAATTTATTTAAATATAAAAGAACAAAGACGGCAGAGTTGGTCCGTCTAATAATTTTGTTAACCGAAACACGTTTTTGCTCTCTTTCTTCTATGGTAGCGGCCTTTTGTGTCCAGCTCATTTCGTCACCGTTACAGATTCGCCGTTATCAATCATTGTGTTTCTGCTCAGTTTTTTATTTTATATATTATATTATAAATAAATAAAAGGTATGTCAGTAATTAACTAGTTACACTAATTTGACTTACTTTGATTAACCACAACAATTAAATATCTTTTCTAGATCTGGTTTTGCTCAAAAATAAAACTTATTGTATTTTACGATACACTCTTTCGCCAGTTATTTCAATATATTTGTTTCACTTTTTATATTTTATCCATGATTACATGATTTTAAAATTGATTGAGTATAACACGCGCTTAAATATGTGACATAAGGTTGAAAGTAGACATGCTTAGTAAATCGAAGTAATTATTAGGTTCACGTTTTATTTACTTGATGTGTCTAATAGGTTAGCCTTGTAGATTAGATGTGTAAAAATGAGAAAATGTTTACAAGTTAAAGAATAGTAGTGTATATATACTATATACTATATACTATATAGTCTAGAAAATATTAGTATAAAAACAAACATATAATAATCAAGTTTTTAGATAGAAAAGAGACAAGATAACATTTTCAAATAAGGCAACGGTAAAGAAGTCAGTCTCGAAATGATCACTAAGAAAGTTGGGGAAAAAAGGATAAAATAGTGAGTACTACATTTGTTTCATATTTACTCGGAATGAAAATTTTAATTATAGGAGTATTTTATTAAATGAACTTTATAAATTAATATTTTTAAATTTTTAAATTTAACTATTACATATGACTTTATACATATTCATTTAATACTATGAAAGATGTGAGAAATAATTAATAAAATAGGAACAGAGAAAATACTACAATAACATATTTACTGGAATTTCACAAATACAAAGAATAATAAACTGTAGCAATTAACAAGAGAAGCAACGCAAATCCTAAAAAAAATAATATATAAGATCATAAAAAATTTGATAATCGAAATACAATAATCCATAAATAATGATAAATATTACAAGTAAAACAATAATAATATAGATAGTACAACTTCAAACACCACAAACTTAAATTTGTGAAAAATAAAAGAATAGGAAAATATTGAAGGGAAGAGTAACGGCGTTAAATTGAGTTTGAAAAGTGTAGTTGAGTATCCGTTATATTAGTGTGTGTGTGGGTCCGTATAACAGATCACAGGATGGGTCGGTGTATGCGCGTCCCTAAACAAACACCAAAGCCAGCTGTATCCTTCCAATTAATTATATACTCAAAAATGCACCAAACTTAATAATTTTTATCATAAAACTAATTAATACATACTATTCCACTGCCTTTTGTTAAAGGGAATTTAGCCACCACATAATAATATTAATATAAATATATATATATATATACGCGCGCTTTAATAAGTTGTTTTGGTAACACTAACATCAATCATTTCCCCTGCTATGTTGGTTGAACTATTTCCTAAAACAATATAGTAACATAACAAATGAAATTTAAGTACTTTTATGTGTTTGATATTATAGTAACACTATCTTTTTATATTTATGAGTTTTTAAAAAAGTGAATAACTAATATAAGACTAAAGTAGAACATATTGGCTGACTTTTTGGCATCCAATTTGTAATATTGTACTGATTTTACCTGATTTGTAGATGCCTAGAGGACACCAAATTCTCTTTACCAAACCCTATACTATTGGTTAAATGGACTTTTAATTGAGAGTAGTTGTATAATTTTTAATAAGAGTTGAATGACATCCTGTCATGTAAGCATTGTCCTAGGATCATGCTAATGTGAACTGTATCACACCAAAATTAGCTCTATTCTCATTGACATATGACATTCAATATATAAGAGGGAACCATTTAAACACCTAAAAATTCATGGTATGATGTTACTCAAAGAAACAACTGTTCTACAAAAAGAAAACAAAGTAAATTACTGCTTTATAGGGATTATCCAAAGTATAAAAAAGATTGCAAGACCTGTGAAATTCTCTTTATTGATGGAATAGCACTGAAGATCATCAAGAACATTTCATGATCGATCTGTCACATCTAATAATTTTAACAGGATACATTTATTCATTGGCCACACTGAGCTGTATAATAAATAAATGACTAGCTGTGCGGAGAACAAGTCCCGAGTCTGAGTCCAAGTCCAAGTCCAAGAAAACTAACTGATACCGGCATTGTAAGAGCTGATTCCACCCATGATGTAAATGCATTAGCTGAAGGCCACAAAACTGAGTTGCAGAAGCTCAAAATGTTGTTTCAAGCTCCACCTGATACAGAAAGTCTGGTAAGTAAAATGCCAGACATAAAGAGGATAGAAATGCAGACAATCCATCGGTGCAAAACTCAAATGCAATTTCAGAGCACATAAGCTAGAATACAAGTTCAATGTTGTGTCAGTAGCACGACTATTAGCAAATAGCAACCATAGATTTCCTCAGCAGCCATATTTCACCACACACAAAAAAATATACCAGAAACAGTTAAGCCGTAAGCTAAACACCAAAATACAGTAGGAAAATTTGCACATGTAAGAGCTGCCCCTAACTTAAACGAATGAACTTTTTGCATCTTTCTGTTCGCACGTTGGAGGATGTTCTCCATGCTGACCTTCAAATTATGCTATGGCACTCTTCTACGATTATGTTGAATAAACAAACATAAGTAACATACTAAAAGAAAAACAACAGGCAATTTCCATTGTTCACCTAAGAAAAATGCCACAAAAGCCATTCGTCTCATCTTTAGTGATGATGATGACTCAAAGGACAATTGAAAAAATCATATGGACAGACCAAAAAAACTATCAGCACACCCAAATAATAAAGGCAAAAATTCTGAATCACTTACTCCGTAATTGAACAAAATAATAGCTTTGTTACTCCAACTCTTCAGAAATATAGGTGTCAAATCCTCCAAAAGTAGTGCATTTTTTGAGGATCTGATACGGGCACGGCAACATAGCATAAAAGCTGTTGAATCTACAACATCTTCATTATTGTCATCATCATCTTTGCCAATTTGTGGTGGATTAAAGGTATTGAAAAATCTTTTGCAGGTACCGGTCCTGATTATAGGTTTAGCATCTTTTGACTCCTTCTTTGAATTCCCTTTTGGGATCCTGTGAGTCAAGCCTTTACCTGGATAGTACCATTCAAATGTCGGTCCTACAAGACATCCCACATCAAACGAACAAACAATAACAAGATCATATGATATAAACCCAAGAAGTTAAAACCTACCATAAGGCCGCCTCCAATTTACGCTCATCATCATCAATCATGTGATAGGTTTTAGTAAAGACAGAACTCTTGAGAAAAGGTTATGCATCAAAGAAAGAAGTGGAACTTAAAACCCTTTAGATCAATAATCCAGCACCACTTGATATCTAGAGGTAATTCAAACTGTCTTCATCGTGCTGTAAGATCTAAATCAGTCATTTGCACTCAGTCAAATGATTGGTAATTTATTTTTATTTTTTTAAAATGGTAAGATTGTATTCTTCGGCATTAAGGGCATGCTGGCCACCACCAAAATGTGTCAATTACAAACCTCCTAACAAATCTACAATCTGATCTGTATCTACGACACAACTGTTTACACCAAAAAAGTAGAGATACTATACAATTCCATTTGACCTTGTGTATGGAATTGGATCTATTTTTGAAGCATCTACCATTCCTTTCCTTACAAACTGACCACCATATACAATTATGGTATTAACCTCCACCATCTCCTCTGACTCTTGGTGCCTCCTCTCCTTACCCAGCTCTTCAACAGGTCTGATGTACGTTCTGGCATTGTCCAATACAGATTTGAAATGCCAAGGAACAAATTCCAAATTTGAACAGTGAAATTACAATACAAGAAAAGCTGGTTGCTAGTTGTCAAATTGCATAAACACCACCTAGGGACCAGTTGTCTACCCTTTCTTCTGAAGTACTTCCTGTGTTAAACAAGCTCTCTTTATCACTAGCCAAGTGAAGCATTCACTTTTGTAGGGATATCCCCTTTCCAAAAATAGTTCCAAAGGTGTTTTGGTCTCCCTGCCATCACCTGGAGACCTCTTCTGTAAGCACTGTTGACTGAGAAAAAGGCCATCTTTGCTGTGCTTCCACAACATCCTGTCTGTGGATTTTGTGTTTATGATCACTTCACCTAGCATCCCTAATAACTCAGCCACCCTTTCCACCTCCCAATCATTGAGAAGTCTTCTAAAACTAAATTTCAACCCTGTTCAGTCCAGCAATCACCAACATTAGCATCAGGATTTCCACAAATTTAAAAGAGATCCAGAATATTTACATGATTTGTAATTTACCTCCTCTGCGAATATCTCATTAATCTTCATTGCAGTCCGCCAAAAATTGAGTACATCTATCTGCACCAAAATTGCACACAAATAACAAAGTTAAAGCCTACCAATCAATATGCATGGATGAAAGGAATATCCAATAAATAACTTAACCATTTCAGTCTTTTCATGCTTGCCCTCATGGGAATTGGAAGCTATATTAACACCCCACACTTTGACAAACCCATTCATGCTTTGTAAAGACTTGGGCCTAACTCAACCCCAAAAACTAGCTCATGAGGGGAGGATGCCAAAGTCCATATAAGCAAACCACCAGTCCATTCACCAATGCGGGACTATAACCCACTCTAACCCCCCGCCCTTCAAGTCTAGGCCTGACTGGAATGTGGACCGGGAAACCAAATGGGGAAGAACCTGCATATGATACCATGTAAATATATGACACTTGGGCATAACTCAACCCCAAAAGCTAGCTCGTGAGTGGAGGACTGCCAAAGTCCATATAAGCAAACCACCAGTCCATTCTCCAACCAATGTGAGGCTATATAAGCCACTCTAACAGTTATTACATATTTGTGCAACACATCTGCAAAATCATAAAATATAGAAAGCCAGCCAAACTGTATGCCGTTTTTTTCTATTTGGAAGGGGAAGAGCTAATTTCAACTCATAAGCAGACGTTGAACAAACAACTATAACATTTTCTTCTTACCACTGTATTCAATGGTTCATACCTGTTCTGGCATTTAGCTTCAAGTGCAGACTTATCCTCGAAACTTTGCTTCAAGCTCTCATCATGTTGGCTCTATATTTAGAAAAATCATGTCAAGTCTTTGTATTTCTTTTATAAGAGGAGCAATTGAAATTTACTCAAGCATGTTAATATACCAGCATAAAGTAAAAAATTTAATCCACATATCATATAATTGACATGACTAGTTTGGTCCTTGGGGATTGAATCATCGCTGTTGTTGTTGTCATTAACACTTTTTCTGCATACCAAACTACCCCATATTCCCCAATTAACTGTCATATTTGTGCTGTAGGTTGTCACAAAGTGTGTGGAAAATTAAAAAAAGAAATCCTACACTAACAAATATCTTGTCCTTTTATGATCAACACCAATAAGCTTAGAAACTTGAAAGACTTCTCTTTACAGCATCTACATTATTTAGGAGATCTTGTATAGTTGCTGAATTTATAGCACTAAAAATAATCATTGTAAATGGATTGCATCAAGGGAAAAGCTTATTTCTTGTAGGCAATGAATACATTTTGACTTCCAATACAATTGAGTAGAAGTAAATGAGGTAGAAACCAAAAAAATGGGAAAGAATAACTTACGGAAATTCTTGAAAAGCAGATATAAATGTCCTGATTTCTCTCCTTCTTTTCTTCAGGTCCTTTGCTTTATTTGTTTCTTCTCATCTGCTTGGTTCTCTCATCCACATTAACCTGATGTTTCAAGAGAGAAACCAAAAAAAAGAAGAGAATTCCATCCTTAAGAAACTTCTTATTCAACTCTGCTTTGTCTTGTGCCATCTGTTCAACCACCATTCTGTATCATTTTCTCCCGATTTTGAAAAGCCAGGATTGATATAACAAAGGGTGGTTTCTTTTGGAGTGAAACCTTTATCTTTCATCTCTTCAAGTAACTTTCTTACCTCACTCCTGCATGACAGTCTCAATGACCTTTCAAGCTCCGGCCTTTTTGATAGCTTGCACCATCCAACCAATAGTATGTCATATGTTGAGGAATTTGGTATTACCCCTCTAACTTGCATCTCGTGCATTAGTTCCTGGGCCTGTCTCATTTTTCCCGCCTTAGCAAAGTCAAAGATGAGTACATTATAGGTACTAGTGCGAGGAACAAAACCTTTTGTAATCATCTCACAGTAAAGTTTGATGGATTCTTTTTTATTTCCAATTTTCCCATGGCCAGAGACTAAAATGTCATATGTATTAGCATTAGGGACAAAACCCCTTCCCTTCATTTCATTGAACAAATCATCTGCTTCATTCATCAGTCCAACGGCTGACAAAGATGCTAACATAGTGTTGTATGTTGCAACATTAGGAGGAACTCCTTTAGCCAGCATCTCTGAATATGTTGCAAAAACCTTTTGGAAATGGTAACTTTTGCAATATCCACGTATGAAGGCATTATAAGTGGTAGTATCAGCTGAAAATCCTCTCTCTCTCATGTTTTCTAGTACTGACATTGCCTTTCTGGTCATCCCTAGCTTGCATAAAACAGCAATAAGAGTGCTGTGAACAGTCTGATCAAGCTTAAGTCCCATGCCTACAAGCCGCTCATGCATTCTCAGGATTATATCTGCTCTTCTATGGCCTGATGCAGCATCGAGAACAATTTTGTGAATAGCTGGTGAAGGACGAAAACCAATTGTCACCACATCTGTTAACAAATCCATTGCTTTTTCAATATCACCTACTTCACAAAGTCCCTTCACCAATATATTACAAGTGATTGAATTAGGCATTATCCCACTGCTCTTCATTTCAACCCAGACTTTGACAGCACTTTCCAGCTTCCCCTCTTTGCAGTAAGCATCAATTAAAGAATTGAAAGTTTGAATATCTGGAACTAGACCAAGTTTCCTAATTTCAGCATAAACAGACTGTACCTCATACTGACCAATTCCCAATAATCCATTAAGCAGTACATTGCACGCTATTGTGTCAAAGCATATCTTTTTCTCTTTCATCTCTTCGACCAATTGAAGAGCATCTGACTCCTTCCCTTTTTTAAAGAGTCCATCCATCAATGATGTGTAATTCACATGATCGGGTGACAAACCCTTAGATACCATATCCATAAAAATGGCCTCAGCTTCATCCATTTTACCCAGTTTTTTCAAATTATTCACAAATGTATCTAACAAGAATTCATTTTCCTCAACACCATTCGACTGCATTTCCTCATACAGAGCAAGAGCCATATCATGTTTACCAGCCTTAAAGCAGCCATCAATCAGAGTATTATATGTGAAAACATTGGGGTTAACATTTATGTTTACCATTTTCCTCATAATTTCAATAGCTGCCTCAACCATTCCACTTTTGGCATAACCATTTATTACAGAAGAGAATGTGACAACATTTGGTAAAACACCTTTCTGTTCCATTTGTTGCAGTAAAATCTCTACACTCTTTAAGTCACCAGATTTGCAGTGCCCATCAACCAATGCAGTATAGGTAATATGATTTGGAGTTATGTTAGACTTCAACAGTATCTGAAACATGTCTTTTGCCTCCCTGTATTTTCCAACTTTAAAAAGCCCATTTATCAAAGAGGTAAACAAGACAACATCGAAAGGCACTCCTCTAATCACTATTTGACTTTGGAAGTTAGCAGCAACTTTTTCGGCCTTATTTTTGTACAAGTGATGAATAAAAATAGAGTATGTCACGTGATTAGGATCCACACCCACTCTTCTCATCTCATCCAGAAGTAATTTGGCCTCATGAAACCGTTCATTTTTACAAAGTCCATATATAAGGGAATTATAAGTAACAATGTCATGGAAGAAGCCAAGCCTTGTCATTTCTTCATATGTAGCAAATGCTTTCTCAAACTGAAACCACTTAACATATTTACTAATTAATGTGGTGTATGTAATGGTATTTGGTTCTAAACCCAAGTCTCCTACTACCAGGCCCTTAATTTCACCATCATCATGGTCATGTTTTTCTTTATCACCGACATTACTAACATCTATATTTCCATTAGAGTCCAATAGCTCATCCATGATGCAATTCGCAGCATCAAAATCTCCCATTATGCCAAAACCATTAATCAGAGTATTATATGTAACAATATCAGGGGATAAAGCTTCTCTTTTCATCCTATCCATCATCTCAAATCCACCGCTCATCTCAACAGCCTTACAATATCCATGAATCAGAGTGTTAAAACCGACAACGTCTTTACAAACGCCCCTATGTTTATCACTCAACATTTCCATCACCAATTCTGCATTATACAAAAGACCCTTATCACAAAACCCCTTAATTAATATATTACAAGTGATAGTGTCAATGAAAACATCCTTCTTTAACATATCAGACACCAATCCAAAACCCATTTCAACAAACCCAATTCTGCAGAATCCCCATATCAAAGTGTTATAAGTAACAGTGTCACTTTCGTTCTGTCTAAGTAATTCATGAGCTTTTTCCAGTTTCCCAACTTTGCAAAGCGAATGCACGACTATATTGTGAGTAACCACATTAGAAGCCACTCCACAAGCAAGCATATCAGAATAAAGGATAATTACCTGATCAACCAGACCTGCAGAATTGAAATGATGCAAGAGACGGTTCCATGAAGGAAGGTCAGGGACAAGATTGTAATTTCTCATTGAAGAGAACGTTTCCGTGGCTCTGGAAAGGCGATGACAGCGAAGGAAGAGATGGATAAGTGCGCAGAAAAACGAGGTGTAGAGACTTTTCTTTGGATGAGTTTGGATTGGTGTACCGGTGGGCGTTGCCGATGAAGAGAATGGGAGGCATATTCTGAGCTGCAATGAGATAGCAACGGAGAGCAGAGGGAGGCTCTTTGTCCTGCCGATCAACTGTTTGATGAAATGCCGCTGTGAGTTCATTGTCTCGCAATTGCCACCATTCCCGTGGAACTGTTATTTTCCGGCACAAGTAGTAGTAATAGCTCAATTTTGACACATATTTGACTATATGTGGCCAAATCTATTCTAAGCACAGTTAAAATAACTTAACAAGGGTTATACAATATAAAAAAATAACTTAAAAATTAAAAATTACGTTTTACTTGTTAACTTAAAAGTCATTTTAATTTTTTTTTTATTTTTATTTTTAAAATTAGTCAATTCAAATAGAATGTAAATGTGCAAGGTAAAAATTAGCTTATTATACTTTTATAGGAGATGCTATTACTTGACCATCGATCAAATATGTTTTTATTATCTTATTAAGGTGTATTATTTCAACTTTCAAAATGTGAATCGACAACAAAAATACTCTTCAGTTTAAAATAAATTGCGCGTCAACTATACAAATTTTCACTATTTCATTTAAGTTCAACTCATATCATCATGACATTATATATGTAAATTAAATTTCTAACAAAAACCAAGAGATTTAATATTATCGTTACCCACTCTTTACTTTTTCACCATTCAAATATAACTTCTCTTATAACAATCAAAATCTGATACTTCAAACATAATAATATTAAAGTAAATCGAATGTAATATACCCTTGATATTACTTGTAAGTTATATTGAAGAACAACATACATTTGTGTTTGTTATTTTTGACATTACAAATAACAAACACATGTAAATAACTTTTCTGAACTTCTTTTCTAATATTCTTTTATTACACACAGAGGGGAAGTGAATGGGAAAATTAGCTAGCGTATTACAAAGACCGACAATCAAACCTTCACCAATAAAATGAAAGTCCAGCTAGTCAACTAACCGACATTGATCTCATATTCCTCTAATTTCTAAGATTTAATTAGTGTTTTCTTTTCGGATTTTTTGTAGCATTTTTTATCCCGCACTCTAGTTTGAACAAATTTTTAGCAATGTTGCCATTAGCACCACGAGGAAAGAACCCGCCATGAGCATTTGCACTACCAGTGTTATACATAATCCTTAGAATCTCTTCAGGAGTTCGCCAGTGAGAAAGAGAATAGTAATCAGCTGATAATATGTTTGTTGTTGTCCGATTCTCTGCACCAAGCTGCCATGGCACGAACAACCCTTCGTCTTTAATACCACACATTGCCAAACGGTTTCTTAAATTTGAAATGTGGATTGTGAACTCCGCCACAGTATGTCTGTAAGGGTATACTACTTTTCCAGCTCTCTCGTAAAGGTACATTCTGATCATCGCGTCTTGTCCTGATTCAACACCTAATAGTCCTGCCAAAAGCTGCACTAACAAACACAATTTGAATTTTTACTAAATCTCGAGTTCTTAAAGAAGATTTAAGATTTAATTATTTACCCTTTTTGATTCATAGCCTTGGATGAGGGGATTTGTACCAACATAGCCAACTAATGCAGCATATGGTAGTGCATAGCAAGATAACATGAAATTGAGACTATCTCTATAAGGATCAAATGGGGGTTGTAATTTGTAACCAAATGCTTCATCAAATAGATGTGCAAAGTGTCTAGAACTTAGATCCATCAAAGGTCTTGGCAAACCACCTACTTTCGATCTAAGTGCCCTGCAATTATCCCAAAACAGAACAAATTAGTTATAGTTTGAGTCATGACTTGATACGCAAGTTTTTTTTTTTATATTGTCATTGTATATAAGTTAAACTGGGATAAGAACGGACCTTAGATGACCAACTTCTTGCATGGCAAACTCACTGATGATGTTACTTGTAAAAAAATCAAGATTTGCTTTGCGGACACCAATAGGAGGAGGCCCTCCCATGGCTAATTCTGGTGCTACAATATCAAGACCATAACCATGTACAGCCCATAAGAAGTATTCAGCTTCCAAAAACTCTAAATTCTCAGAGAATTGCAATAAGTCAATATCTTCTTTGGTTACTGGGAGTCCGACTTTCGGAATCCCAGTTGGACAAACAAGATTTTGACAAATGGAAATGCAGAACATGTTGCTTGACAACAAAATTATAAATATTGTTATTAAAAGATGGGAAGGTGAAGTAATTGATATTATAGGCATCTTTAGTGTTTCTTTTTTTTTGTTGTTGTTGTTGGTTAATTAAGTTGTAATGAAGATTAAAAGAGAGTTTATAGGGATATATACTATGTATTATGACATACTTTATACCTAATTTTAAGCAATGTGATTTGGATTTCTATCAATAAACACCTTATTAGTGACTAACCAAAACAATGTGAAGTTTATATGCCTTAGCTAAACTCTACCTGCCTTCAACCTATAATAATTTTGTTTTAACAAGTGTGTTCAAGTTAAAAAAACATTATCATTACACTTGTTTTAAGAATTCTATTTTATTTGTACACAATCTTTTTATGATTAACATGATTAAATGAAAATCAAATAGTTGATAAACTTAAAAAAATCTAGTAAGTTCAATGAATCTTTTGCTCTTGACAACCCTATAAAATCCCCACTAGGATCAACCTTCACATTTCATCTTAAGAGAGTTAATACTACAATTTGTTTACTACTATATTAACCATGTCCAAGAAAAATTGCCTTGTTACATTTGTCATTTGCATTTTCCTACTTGTCAACTTAGCTTTTGCAAGTGATCAAATTTCTGATTCATCTTCAGTACATGATGAAACTAGTACTACTGAACAAGCTAAGGGACTAGATAGTTATTTCCCATGGATTCCATATACACGTCCCTGGCTATTTCCTCGTCCATGGCCATACGTTTATGGTGGTTACCATCCTCATCAATGGCCATTTGTTCTTCCTCAAATGCCTACTGGTTTCTTTCATCCTAGGTTTTCTTATTTGTGGGCTTATCGTTTTCCATGGTCGTCATTTGTGTATCCATCATCAACTCCGTCTCCAACTAAAGGAGACGAAGAAGCAGGGAAGAATTAAGAATATTCACTAATAAAAACAAGTGTTGGATCAATATGTTATTGATCACATATTTATTTCTAAGTCAATTATATTTATGTTTTTAAGATCACATTATTAAGTTTTTACTGATTTTCAATGTTGTTTGATTCGGCTTGTTATGAAATAATCATTTTTGTATGAATTGTTCTCCATATATATATATATATATATATATATATGTATATATAAACATTTTCTGGAAAATGTTTTTCAATTTTTCCATGTTTGGTTGGGACAAAAGTTTTGGAAAATGTTTTCCAAATCAGTCCTCAAAATTAAGGAAAATGACTTCCCTTCAAAAATTAAGGAAAACATTTTTCAAAACTCTCCTCCAATTTCAAATTATATATTTTTTTGGAAAAAATCAATTTTAAAAAAATATTTTCAACTTCAAAATTTTATTTTTTAAAAATAGTATCAACTTCAAATTTTTATTTTTTTCACTCCTCCACCCTCCCCCTCCCCCCGCCACCACCCACTACCCCCCAACCCACCCCCAACCCAAAAGAATAATAATTTTGATTTTAAAAAATATTTTTAATTTCATAAATTATTTTTTACTCTAGTAAAAATAAAAGATGTCTCTAAAAAATATTTTTCATTCATAAATCAAACACTAAAAATCATTTCCGAAAAATATTTTCTAGTCACCAACCAAACATGAAAAAATAAATCCAAAATCTACTTGTTTTTCAGAAAAACATTTTTTAGGAAAATATTTTCCTCCGTACCAAACACACCCTTAATTAACAATGTAGACTTTGTATGCCCCAACTAGACTCCAACTCTTTCCCACCTATAATCATCATAATTATAAAGAAGAAGAGTAAAAAATAGTAATAATTATAAAAATAGAAGAAAGGAAATAGGCAGTAGATGCATAGGATTTAGGCCCCGAGCCTAGGAGTTTATATCTTGCCTTGTGTTACCTTCTTATTTTTAGTTGTCATGATAACATTTTGCACAACACATCAAGGGTATAAAGTAGAAAAAATAATTAATTCTCTCTTGATTTTTAAAATTGACAAGTATTAAGAAATAACTATATATTTAAACTAGATGACAACGAAAAAGAAATCGAGGGAGTATATGTTATTTCATATATCACGAACGCTAAAGGTTTAAAAAAAGAAATAGTTTTTGTAAACAAGATGCATGTTTAGCAAACACTATTTCATAGTTTTTTCATTTTTGAAATTCAAAAGTGCGACCACGACGAACTGTGTGAAGGGTAAACAGTATTTGGTTTCTGTTAAAATTTAAATTAAGGAGATTACTTTCAAGATGGAGGAATTAAGAATATTCACTTATGAAAACAAGTGTGGGATCAATATCTTATTGATCACATATTTGTTTCTATCAATTTCCAATTAATAACTAGTTTCGTTTTGTAGGAATGTAATTGTTTGATTCTACTTATTGTGAAATAAAATTTGAATTTTTATTTCTATATGAATTGTTATCCACTTTCTCTTGCGTGACATTTTTCTTTTCAAAGTTAAAAGCTTAAATTTCATTAGATCTAATTCTACATAAAATTAAAATTTAATAATTAAAATCTATATGAAAAATACTTTTAACTTGCAAATATTCTTATGTCAATAAAAAAAGATATTTTACAATGCGATCAAAGTTCGATTATTTTCTTTAATAATCTATAAAAAGCAAATTTTGGTTATTTCAAGAGTGAGCCTAGCAATTCGAAAAGTTTTTAATAGTGAAACATTTTAGAATTTTTAATTAAACTATTTAATTTTTTATACTAATAAATATATTTTTTATATTAACATCTAAGATAAACTATTAAAAATAGGCTAACATCTCATTAAACTAAATTGCTATAAATAATCCTAAAATAAAATAACAAATAAGAGAAAGTTGTGTATAAACATAATTAATATATAATAAAATAACAAATAAGAGCAAGTTGTGTATAAACATAATTAATAAATAATAAAATAACAAATAAGAGCAAGTTGTGTATAAACATAATTAATAAATAAGACAAGTTGTGTATAAACAAGAAACAATTGGAAAAGGTTGTAGTTCCAATGAATTAAAACTTTGTGAGTCAGAGAAATGCTATTACTCAAATGATAGGTACAGCTTCAATGAATTAGAACTTTGTGATTTAGAAAAATGCTCGGTAAGTACAAATTACTTCCGAAATGATAGGAGAAATGCTCGATGATTACAAATTACTTCCCCAATGATAAAAAAATTTATAGGACGATTTTAGTTCCGTGTCGAACGGCAAATAGAAAAAGTTTTCCATTGAATGGGACTTACTTCCAAATCAACGAGGTTTTTTGCTGATTATGTAGAGTCTAAATACAGTTCTTGTTGCAAGGCCTCCATATGGAATTTGAGTGTGACAACTTTATATTGCGGAACTTCAATTTCAGTTTCGTCTATTATTAAAGTATTAAAAGGCGAGGTAATAAGATATGACAGAAAACAGAAGACTCTCAGATCTCTCCATAGTCGATTTCATACAAAAGGAAATATAGTAAATTTTGATTATGATAATTAGTGTCATCCATGCAAAATTCATCATAGTTGCTCATAATTTTTTCATTTTTTAACTGAAAAAATTCAATTATAGTTGCTCATAATTAATTTTCACTCTTTAACTGACAGAATTTTCTTATTATAATTGTTCGAAACATTATTCATTATGTTAATAATATGAATGAGATTAAGACGAGTTTAAATTTCTTTTTTTTACTGAGCTCGGCTACGTTGTTTTGTTTGATTTATATCCTTTTGTCTAAATTTTAATTTGTTTTGTTTGATTTATATGCTTCTGTCTAAATTTTAATTTTATTGAATAAATAGTTAACAAACCACTAAAAATGTAATTTTTTTTTGTTTCTAATTTTATTGAATAAATGGTTAACAAGCCACCAAAAATAATATTTTTTTTTGTTTCTAATTTTATTGAATAAATGGTTAACAAGCCACCAAAAATGTTTTTTTTAATGTCTACCCTGCTTACATTTTTGGGATAGATGGTTAATTTATTGAAATAATTTCGAAATATTTAGTTAAACTATATTCATTATCATTCACTTTTATATAGTTATTATATTTAATAATTATTGTTCTTGAATCCAAATAATTATGTGTTCAATTAAATATATAAGCATGCTAAATATTATGAAAATCGTGTATCTAAATTAAAAAAAATTTAATGGTGATTTATAAAATACAAACATAAGGAACTTTGCTGACTTAGTTGGTTGAGTGTCTAAATTCTCAATTTGTTGGTGATCTTTGATTTCCCACATTTCCAATTCTCAATTTAAAAAATAAAAAGACTAGAAATTACATACACAACTACGTAGCTACACAATTATAACTTTTTTAGACACAGTTATAATGAAATTAATGGATAAACATACTACATAACATTGTTTTATCTAGTTATAATGAATTAGTGGACACCTTTAATTACTTATTTTCTTCCGCATAAAATATTGTTGCATGCACAACATTTATTTTTTCTTTCCAATATGATGTATAATATTTGATGTTGTCCTTAAATCTATTGGGGCCGAAAACTCGACTGCTTAGTGAGAGTATTATCAAAGAGATTTGGAATGAGATTTTTTTTTTTTAAGGAACACCATTAAATATTTATATAAAATTTTAAACAACACGTCAAGGAAATTAAATAAAACAATATTTTACTTCATTTACTGAATCTTTATGTAAGTAATTATTGGAAAATTCTTTCAAAATTAACACCATATTACATGTTTATTTTATTTCATAAAAATTTATTACAAATATAGATAACGATCATTTAATTATTTTCGTGGTTATTTCAGAAATTTCTTAGCAATTTTTCCGTTTGCACCCTTGGGGTAAAATCCACCAGGCACATGTTCATTTCCAGAACCGTATACGATCCTTAGAATCTCAGCTGGAGTTCTTTTGTAGGATAGTGAACCAAAATCAGCTGATAATACGTTACTAGTAGTTCGATTCTCTGCTCCGAGTGGTGGTTGAATGTATATACCTTCATCTTTGATCCCGCATTTACCTAATTTATTTCTTAGTCCCGATATTCGAGATGTGAAATCAGCCACAGTGTATTGGTAAGGGGAAACTAATTTCGTTGCTCTCGCATAGAGGTACATCCTGATAACTGCGTCTTGTCCTGATTCAACACCTAACAATCCTGCCAAAAGCTACAAAAGAAAAAAAAGATATTATATACGATGAAAAAATTAAGAAATTTAATGAACTAATTTATTAACAGAAATGAGTCATTTTTGCATGTACTATTACAAATAAGTTATATTTGTCACTCGTTATACATTTACAATATATTTAACATTTTTCATTTAACTTTAGAGTCATCTTTGTTAGATCTTGTGCCTTGTGTGTGTGAAATACATATATATTTACTTACCCTTTTGGTTTCGTAGCCATTGATATTGGGATTTGTACCAACATAACCAACTAATCCAACATATGGAATTACATAACAAGATAACATGTAGCTCAAACTGTCTCTGTATGGATCAAATGGAGGTACTAATTTGTGCCCAAAAGCATCGTCAAATATCTTTGCAAAATTTTTAGCACTAAGATCTACAAAGGTCTTGGAAAAACACCAACTGTTGAGTTAAGTGACCTGCAAAACAATCAAACACATATTACACAACCTAATTATATATAAATACTTCGCATCATGGTACATAAAACTTAGCTTTCATTTGAACATGCAATTTAATATCATGATTTGAAATTTGGATATGCAACGTCAATACTCCAAATTCTTCAGGATTCCAAATTTCAATTTTTTACCTTAGATGACCAACTTCTTGATTAGCAAATTCCATAATAATATTGCTTGTAAGTTGATCAAGATTTGCTTTTCTAGCACCTATAGGAGGAGGCCCAGACATAGGCAAATTTGGTGCAACTACATCAAGCCCAAATCCATAAGAAGCCCATAAAAAGTACTCTGCTTCTAAAAACTCTAAATTCACTGCAAATTGCATTTTGTCTATATCTTCTTTCTCCACTCCCACTCCCTTCTCTGGGTACCCTGATGGACAATTAGGATTTGTTGTATATGAAAATGAAAATGACATCAAGAAAATTTCATTAAAGACCATGTGTGTGACTAAGAAATGGATAAAGAGTAATTTAAAAGACATAATTAAGCTTAATATAGAAAAAGAAAAGAATATTTTTCCCAAGATGTTGTAAATGTGTGCTTTTTGGTTCAATATATATACAAGTAATATTAGTTGGAAGCTTATTCGGGAAACACCAAGAACAAGATCCACATTCATCTCTCCTCTCCTAAACGATTCCTAAAAATGTGAAAGTTCAGATACTTAATAAATTGTGCTATTAATATTTTCAAAACCCTATATTTGATGTGGCTTGTGAGATTCATGTATTTGGCGGAAAGAAAAATACTTAATATTGTTTTTAGGAAAAATAAGGAAGTTTTTACTTATTTTGTTATATATATATATTTAAAGATACATATACGTTATGGATTCACCAATCTTCACATTTCCAAATCCTCCTCTTGCTAATTTCTATCCTCATACATGACCATTTGTTCATCGGTCCACCCTTACCCGCGGGTGGATTTCATCCTAAGTTTCGTTATTCATGGCTATTCGTGCATCCACCACCTAAACAAGGAAGAATTAAGAATATTCACTAAAGAATACAAGTGTTGGATCAATATCTTATTGATTACATATTTGTTTCAAGTTAATTTTATATTAATGTCTTTAAGATTCATTGTTCTACGTATTTATTAGGTTCTACCAATTTTCAATCAAGTAGTTTTAGTTTTGTAGGAATATTGTTTGATTCGACTTATCATGAAATAAGATTTGAATTTTTATTTCTATATGAATTGTTTTTCACTTTATCTCACTCACTCTTCTTCTCTAAGTGACACTTTTCTTTTTAAGTTAACTAATATTTAAAACAAATTATATTAGATCTAATTCTACCTAAAATTACAATTTAATATTTAAAATCTATATAAAAATACCTTTAACTTTTATTCTTATGTCAATATAATTTTGAATAATATTTTACAATGTGATCAATGTTCAATTATTTTCTTTAATAGCTATCTAGGAAATGCAAATTTGGCTATTTCAAGAGTGAGCCAAGAGCAAAGCCAAAAGTTTTTAATAGTGGAACATTTTTAGAATTTAAATTAAACTATTTAAATTTTAATAGTTATAAATAATATCTTTACATTAACATCTAAGGTAATCTTTTCTAAAAATAAACTAACATCTTGGTAAACTAAATTGCTATAAATAATCCACAATATTGTTATAAATAATAATATTATATTAATACTACAATAAATTAAAAAAAAATTTAATGACGATTTATAAAATACAAACATAAGGAACTAATTTATTTAGTTGGGTGTCTAAATTTTTAATTTGTTTGTGAGCTTCGATTTTTCAAATTTCAAATTCTCAGTTTTAAAAAAATATATATAAAAAGACTCTAAATTACGTACACAATTATGCAGCTACACGTTTTGACCTTTTCATACACTGTTATAATCAAATTAGTGGATAAAACATACTATATGACATAGTTTATATAGTTATAACTTATAATATTATGAATTAGTGGACACCTCTAATTACTTATTTTCTTCAGCATAAGATATAGTTGCATGCACCACATATGTTTGTTCTTTCCAATATGATGTATGATATTTGATGTTGTCCTTAATCTACTGGGGCCATAAACTATTGATTGTTTAGTGATATTATCAAAGAGATTTGTAATGAGAAAAGAATTAAGAAGCATTATTAAATATTTATATAAAATTTTAAACAACACGTTAAGAAAATTAAATAGAACAATATTTTACTTTATTTACTGCATCTTTATGTAAGCAATTATTGAAATTCTATCAAAATTTATTACAAATATAGATAATGATAATTTAACTATTTTCATGGCTTTTTCAGAAATTCCTTAGCTATTTTCCCATTAGCACCCTTAGGATAAAATCCACCAGGCACATGTTCATCTCCAGAACCATATACGATCCTTAGAATCTCAGCTGGAGTTCTTTTGTACGAAAGTGAACCAAAATTAGCTGATAATACATTACTTCTAGTCCGATTCTCTGCTCCAAGTGGTGACTGAACGTATATGCCTTCATCTTTGATCCCGCAATTACCTAATTTATTTCTTAGTCCTGATATACGAGATGTGAAATCAGCCACCGTGTAGTGATAAGGGGAAACTAATTCTGCTGCTCTCTCGTAGAGGTACATCCTGATAATTGCGTCTTGTCCTGATTCAACACCTAATAATCCTGCCAAAAGCTACAAAAGAAAAAAAAAGTATTATATACGATGAAAAAATTAAGGAATTTAATGAACTAATTTATTAACAGAAATGAGTCATATTTTTGCATGTATTGTTACAAATAAGTTATATTTGTCAATAGTTATAGTTTTATAATATATTTATCATTTTTCATTTAACCTTAGAGTCATATTTGTTAGATCTTGTGCTTTGAGTTTGTGAAATAAATATATATTTACTTACCCTTTTGGTTTCGTAGCCATTGATATTGGGATTTGTACCAACATAACCAACCAATCCAACGTATGGAATTACATAGCAAGATAGCATGTAGCTCAAACTGTCTCTATATGGATCAAATGGAGGTACTAATTTGTGTCCAAAAGCATCGTCAAATATCTTTGCAAAATGTTTAGCACTAAGATCTAACAAAGGTCTTGGAAAAACACCAACTGTTGAGTTAAGTGACCTGCGAAACAACCAAACACACATTACACAACCTAACTATATAAATACTTCGCACCATATGCAATTTAATATCATGATTTGAAATTTGGATATGTGACACAAATACTCCAAATTCTACAGGATTCCATATATATTTCAATTTATCAAAATGCAAAATTTGAATTCACCTTAGATGACCAACTTCTTGATTAGCAAATTCCATAATAATATTGTTTGTAAGTTGATCAAGATTTGCTTTTCTAGCACCAATAGGAGGAGGCCCAGACATAGGCAAATTTGGTGCAACTACATCAAGCCCAAATCCATAAGAAGCCCATAAAAAGTACTCTGCTTCTAAAAACTCTAAATTCACTGCAAATTGCATTTTGTCTATATCTTCTTTCTCCACTCCCACTCCCTCCTTTGGGTACCCTGATGGACAATTAGGATTTGTTGCATATGAAAATGAAAATGACATCAAGAAAATTTCACTAAGGACCATGTATGTGACTAAGATAAAGAGTAATTTAAAAGACATAATTAAGCTAATTGTAGAATAAGAAAAAGAAGTTTTTTTTTTCTTGTTGTAAATGTGTGCATTTTGGTTCAATATATATACTAGCAATATTAGTTGGAAGCTTATTCGGGAAACACCAAGAACAAGATCCACATTCATCTCTCCTCTCCTAAACGATTCCTAAAAATGTGAAAATTCATAAACTCAATAAATTGCGCTATTAATATTTTTCCAAACCTGTTTGATATGGATTGTGAGGTTCATGTATTTGTTAGAAAGGAAAATACTTTTCCTTTAATGAAAAATGATATTTTAGGAAAACAAGGAAGGTTTTTATTTATTTTCTTATATTGTAATATATATGAAGATACCTATACGTTACATATTCATGGAATCAATATTAAGACAATCATAATTTCACTATTAATTTGTGAATATTATTCATGTAGCAATAATAGGATAATGATATGGGTTCATTAATTACTGCCAACACATTGCCACCCATGCATATATCCTGGATGTTAATTAGTACTACACTTTCTGTTTTGATTTGTTTTGTTTAATCTTTATCTCTTTTTTAGTCCATTAAAAAGGTAAGTTTTTTTTTCTTTTTATTATATGGGATTTTAAAAATTCTAACTTTTCAGTGTTAATATAATATTGTAAAAGTTAAAGACGACAAGATTAAAGAAATATTTTGATACATTTTCATATCTTTAAATTAAGATCATAAAATTTAATAATCTTCTTTATTTTCTTAAATTTCATTATTGTCTAGTAAAAAAAAAATTTAAACAAAAAAAGTACTAATAGACTAGTTTTTGGATTATATCACCCGTTGCCTTAAAGATTTTGGATTACAGAAAAATAATACAAAAAAGACACGTTTTTCCACCCCTGCAAGAACACCATGTCTATTAATCTTGGTTGATGTGGTCTATGTTGCACTAATGACTCGGGGTCCTTATTATAGAAAGTAAATTCAAAAATTTATTAAGAAAATTAAGAAATTTATATTATTTCAATATGAATATTCTCATCATGATTTAGATTCAAAAGAGTTTTAAATTGAATAGTCAAACAAGTTTCTTAATTTGATTTAATGAACCAAAAACTCTTGAAGAAGTAATCACATATAGTTTATTACAAAAAATTAATAAGAATTTTGTTTTTGTTTAATAGAAAGTCACAGTACCAAAATATTCTTTAATTTAGTGGCTTAAACATGTTATATTAAAAGTTGAAATTAAAAACTTTTACTAAAAATGAAAAGAGACATTTCTAAAAATTAAAATACGAGAATACAACTGAGGCATGAGCATGCCAATCAATGGCATTTCCATAAAGTTTTTCATCCATTTATCATATGTTGATACTTTGTTGAGTTTATTGCCTTGTAATTTGCAGCTATTTTCATGGTCCATAGCTACAACTACAAGGAAAATAGTATTATCATAGGTGGTTCAATAAAATTAGTGACCTAAAGTTAAATTCGCCGTGTCTCATTTATGTATTGAAGAATGATGATAGACTCACATATGTCTCTAGTTAGCCAATTCTTGTGTTTTATCTGGAAAGTCTAAGATAACGTGATCGAGTAGGTTTAAACAAGTGGTAACAAACAGTGAACTAGTGTAAGAGACTAAACTAATTTTCATCCATTTAGACTGATAAAAATTAGTTTATCAAATAGAAACATTTATATTAAGAATAATAGTTTACATCATTTGAGATAGGCTAAATATTACAGTGGTTTGTCCTGTATTTTCACTTCTTTAGACAAAACAGAGTTTGAAGTATGTCTGGACAACATGAACTCCTTGAACGTTCCTGAAAATATATAATGGAAATGATTTAACATTATTCGTGAATCTTAGACAAATTTGTTCATCGTAAATGAATAATTCTTACTTTGTTAGAGTCATTTGTTTGATAAGCCTTCTCCATTTCCTGCCCAATCCCAGCCAAACTTCAGAACCTATCTCATTTGCCAGAGTAACATAGGCCACATTCGATTTCTCCTTAGTGTCCATTGATCCGGTTTGTTCATCTTTTAGTTGCTGAGACTTTGCAAGATCAATGGAAAAGCATTGATCACTGAATTGATAACTCGGGGTTTGTTGAGCTTGATCTTGACTAACGCTGGTTTCCTCCATTCCCTTCATGTATATCGATAGTAATTCCATCAACTCATCGCATTTATCACCATTTTTATTATCAATATGTGTAATAGCCCATGAAATATGTGCATCAAATTCACAAGAGCTGCAATGGTAAAGCCACCCTTTATAACTAGGCTTTTTGCACAAGTCACATTCGAAATCATAAGGAGGACAGAATTGCAAGTCCAGTTTATGGCAATGAGATGACATTTCAATTGAAATAGGTAATGCTAATAAACATAGTGTGTGATAATAAGTAGAACATTTGGCACACGCGTAAGAAAATCCCAAGATTTCTTTTCTACACGCGCTGCATTTTGATGAAGAAGGTATTGTCGTTAGTAGAGTAAGATGATGGATTGGATCCACTACATGCTGCAAGCTTTGGGGCATATTGAAACATTCTTGATGAAGGAAAAACGAACACGTACTTTTACATTTGTTGTAGAATTTACCAGACAATATATTGAGTTTACATCCAGAGCAAATTGCATTACTTTGCTTATTGATGTAAACAAATTGATGTCCATGACTATAATGTTGAAATACACTATTCTCCTCTGTTTTTCCCATCACTAAAAAGTACCAAAATCCCCTTCTTTCTTCCTCATTAAAGGCGCTTTGAGCGGCAAGTTTTTTTTCATTTTTATGTTGTTTGCTTTTTCTTGGAGGCAACGGAAGGTGAAATATTCAACTGTCTTGTTACAAGAAAAATGCAGCTATCAAGTAGCTTTAACCTAAGTTTATATTCCTAAAATATGAATAAGAGGCATATAAAATGCCTCTACTAAAGATGCCTTAATAACAAGAGAGTATATTTTCAATGGAACATAACCAATTGTTTTTTTTTGTATGTAACCAAAACATAGAGACACCAGAAAGTTATGAGTTCGGTATCCATAAACATGTCTACATAATTTAATTTAAGCGCTAGAATTTCAGGCTTATACCTACTGAACACTTATAGAGTTATACTAAAAATATATGTATACTTATTAGGTATAAATTTTAAATAAAATAATAATTTTCGTCGTATCGAACGCCTTTTAATCTTATTCAATTTGCATCAGCCAAGGCTGCAGCATCTTTGAATCCCCTAAAAACAGATTTGACAACATCAGGTGTAGGAAGACTTTGTTTAATAATAGGAAGTTGAATGAAATTGTTGATCCATTCATGTAGACAAGGGTATTTTGTTGAATCCATTGCTTTAAATTCACCAACTTCTTCAATATATTGGAACCAATAAGCAATCCAACCAATTATTATATCAAGGAACCCTATTTTCTCACCACCAAAAAACTTTTTCCCAATTATTTGTCCTTCAAGAAGATGTAATCCCTCTACCACTGATTCAACCCCTTCTGCTTTTGTTTCTCCAGAGGAGAAAAATGCCTTCTTAGCTGCTTCATAAAACTGCATCAATCATTTTTTTTAAAAAAAAATAGAAAAATCATGAACCAGAATAGAAGAGCTTGCCCCACTCATAAATAAATATTTCATAGTAGCCTTATATTTCTAGGCTACATCGATAGTTATTAATTCGTTAGCACCACATTAAAACATTATTGGCTTGATCCAATAATTTAACCTAACTATTTGCATCAATAATTAAGTTAGGTGGACTATATTAAGATGGATCGGATCGTCCTGAGATTAGTATGATGGGAAATAAGAATATTATCTGTTACAACAAATTAAAATACGATAGTATTTTTACCTTGCCATCAACAAAACGAGCCCAAAAACGAGTAGAAGCTCTTTGAAAAGGATCCAGAGGGAATAAAGGATTAATAAGTGGCCATGTATCTTCAATATACTCAAGAATAACAAGTGATTCAGCTAATGATTTTCCATCATGAACAATAACAGGCACTTTATTGTAAAGTGGATTAAGTTTCACAAGCAATGGACTACTTCTGCTGGAAAAATCTTGCTCAATAAATTCATAACAAATGCCTTTTAACTTAAGTGCCCATATTATTCTTTGAGTAAATATACTTTCTTTTGTGCCCAAAAGTTTCACATCTTCCATTCTTAATAATTTAATTTCAACAACAAAATTATGATAATATATGAAGTACCTTATCCCTTTATAATGAATGAACATGCGCTAGCTTTATGTCACATCTTATTATTGTGTTAGAAAACCACACGTTATCACTAAGGTCTATTTTTTGGGGTGATGATTTACTAATTTTTGAAGGAAAAATATAAATGAAAGATTCCATTGATACAGAAAAGGAAATAGCACAAATTGCTTTTTGGGCCACTCTTTGTTCTAATGAATAGAAAATTATATAACACAAGAAAAAGGATCATATGAAATGTTATAATGAGAAAAAAAATAAAAAGGGAGGAATTATATGGCTTTAGCTAACTCAACCCTCTATTTATCCTTTATAAGTAGTAATTTTTTAAAAAATTACATAGTAATAGTTTTGAGTTCAAGAGCAAATATGTGTATACATTAATTGTTTGAGAAGATGTAATTAAAGAGATATATTGTATACATGATACGCGTGAATATAATATATTCAGCTATTGAACTATTGTATAGGTGGATATACACTTATTATGTGCGCTAATACAATATATTTGACTATTATTATGTACACGAATACAATACATTTCATTACAATTTCAACCAATTATATATGTGTATATACACTTATTATGTGCGCTAATAGAATATATATGACTATTATCATGTACACGAACACAATATATTTTATTACAATTTCAATCAAAGATGTTAGTATTATGGTTTGTAACTAACTAAAATCTCACCATTTTTCATAAATTTGAGCTCAAAATACCAATATTTATTATAAATTTCCCAAATAAAATTGGAAAAACCACAAAGACATACTTTACGACTATATATATCATTATTGTCTATACTTTTAAAATATTGTTTATCTTACCACTAATTAAGAGTTTTCTATGTATCTTATACTTAGATATATATATGTATTTGCTATCATATACACAAAATAAGGAGAGAGACAAGCAAGATAGGAGAAGGAGGCGAGCGAGCTTGGGGAAAGAGACGAGCGGCATTCGTATGTATCTCAGAAACATTTGAATCACACTAAGTACATGTATCTGGAGTGATTCACGTGTATCTAAGATACCATATATATGAGAGAGCGACGAGCGAGATGGGGAGAGTGACGAGCTAAATGGAAAAAGGCGAGGGAGATCAGATTTGTATCCTGATCATGTGAATCCATTTTGGATATAATGTACATAGAACAAATTACACTTAGATTTGACTCAATGTATTCGAGATACATGTATCTGGACGTATTTAAATACACTAAAATTTATCATACATAATATTTAGAGGTGTCAAATATGAGCTCAATTATAGGTAACTAGCTCTGAATTTTAAGGGTTGAGCTCGAGATAATTTTAATCGGGTTTAATCTCAACTCAAGCTATAACTCATTCCGAGAGAATTCTCAATTAGATCCAATTTAATCTTCAATTCAAACTCATTTTAAGGCTCATTATCTGCATCGATGTAATGTATATCACTATATTGAATGTATAATTAATTACTATTTATTTTACATCTTGTAGGATTTATCGATCTATTTATACTTTTTTTTTGTAATTTTTCTATCGTTGAAATTCAAGTTATGCTTATCAAACTTAAATATTAATATACTAAAATTATTGATATTACGCGAATCAAATTAAATTGATCAAAACACAATTCATTTTTAAGCTCATAAATTGAGTTCAAAATAAATTTAAGCACGTTAAAACTCAAATATGATATCTATTTCAATCTATTTTAATTTTTTTAATTTTAACCTAATCTACGTAGTGCGCGTTCCTAATAAAATTAGGCACAATGCTCAAAAGTAGATTAGTTGTTTTTAGTTCCCGATGGGCCTCGGGCCCCTTGAAACGTAAAAGTCTTAAAACCTATACAAACTAGGCCTGAACTAACTAAGTCAGAGATTCTAACTTGGTACAATGTAGTACTCTGAATTTGTAATATAACAAAAATATACTAAGAAAAAAAACTAAAGAATATAATTTTTTTAATTTTTTTTACGAATTTATAAATATAATTTTGTAATTAAGGTAATTAATTGTTACAAAATATAGAACTTCAATAAATAAAAAGACAAATATAAAAAATAAATTCAAACGTTCATCTTGAACTATGACCAAAGAAAAAAAAGAATCTCAGAAATTCACTTTGTTATAAAACAGAGAGGATAGTATTTAGAGGTTGTTTAATCGATGCTTCATATGGAAAAGAAAAAAAAAAGTTATCACTTGTCCAATTAACACTAATAGTGATGAGACAACTCAACTTATTGCTTTATGTTTTCGAATTACTCTATATGCTTAGAATCTTTCTAATAATTAACGCAAAGATTATAAAATTTGAGGGGTTTAGCAAAAACGGTAAAAACAGAATATTTGGTTGACTTATTATTATCTGACAGAGTTTCTTCTAGTATATAATATGGAACGCACATTATTAGTTACTTTAGATTGTTGAAGAAATAAGGTTTGTGGGATATCAAATAGATGAGTTGGTTGAAATTGAAGATATTAAAATGGTTGGTATAGAATTGAGTTGGATCGTGACTCATTCAAGTTTATTTTAGATGTAAATGGGTTGAAAATCGAGTTGATCATGACCCATTCAATTTTACTTGTCTAATCTCAATAGTTTTATTATGTTATTAGTTATCTTTTATAATCGTAATTTGATTTTTCAACAAACAAATAAAAACAACAATTGTGTAAATCTTAGAAAAATATATATTGTAATTCATATTTTTAATATGAGAACATACATTAAAGTTTAAACCAATGTAGTAAAGCGTTTTAAAACGAATTGAAATTGAAGATTAAATTGAGCTTAATTGAAAAAATTTCAAAATGAGAAAAGAGTTGAATTGATTGATATTGAAACCAATTTAAATTATCTTGAGTTCAACTCATAAAATTACGAATGAATAGGACGAATTACGTATATGTGAACTTATTTTTGACAGCTTTTAATTTTCATGATGAAAAAAAAAGCTAAACAAGATTTTAGGCATTTTGGATTACAAAAAGAAAAGAAAGAATATAAACAAGATTTTCTGCTCAAAGAATTTAAAAAGTAACATTTAATTTTAATTAGAAGAGAGAAATATATAATTAATTGGGAGGTTGCAAGTTAATACTTAATATACCTTCTTAGACTAGGTAAAATCAACCTTTTCAAAATCAAGAAAATGGATGGAGAAGATTCACCAATTTGCTTGGACAAACAAGTGGACAAAATATTGTTATTTTTTAATATATATATATATATATTAATAATGTATTTTTTTTAATTATTAATATTCTGAAATCATTTAAAATATATAAAAATAATGTTTTCCTTGAAATTAAAATTTTTGATATTAGAGTTACAATAAATTACTTTACTAAAAATATGATCTGATGATATAAAAATTTCTCACACGAATTATATGTAGTATTTAAACTCGTTCATATTGGCATTAATTTGTTTAGTCATTTCTTTTTTCTACTAATTTGAAACAATTAATTAAGTTAAGATCTGATTTATTAGTGAGAGTTTTGAAGCTTCTAGGACCATGAAATTAAAGCAAATGATGACAGAATTAATGGAGCAAAAGATAACTTTTCAAAACATTGAGGACCCCAACAAATATCATTATTCCAAGGACTTCTACTTCAATTATTGATGATGAGTTGCAAAGAGATTTTTATTTTTAAAATTTTATTATTTTGCAGATCATTCACTTTCTTTCACAATGTTATGATTACCCCAAGATGCTTTTTTTTTTATTTTTATAATTGTTCTCTTATTGTTTGTTTATTTTGATAAAATTAAGAAAATATAATTGTAATTTTACGTATTTATTATATCATTAATTAATAAATTTTAAAAAGATTGAACTTTTTAAAAAATTTAAATTTATTTATTTCATAATTAATATGAATAAAATAGTAAATTTATTACGTTAATTATTAATTTCATAATAGATGTATTAATTTAAAAATGAACAAGTAATTACAGATAATTGAAAAACTTTTTAAATCATTAACTATTAGACAATCAAACTCTTATTGTTAAGAACTAGATAGCAAATTATATGGTTGTGAAGCTGAGAATTCAAATCATAAATCAAAGTTTTATTGATTTTGTACAAAGATGGTACTGTGTGGGTCAGTTTTTATGCATTTTCATGATGTTATTATCTTCCACTGGCAAAAGTAGTAAATAATTTTGCCATCAAAACTTGAGGACCTGATTGGAAGGATACAAACTTATAATTAAAATTTGAGATAATTCATAACTATCCCACTATCTATGTCCGAAATCTCAGAGACACACTTATATTATACTAAGGTCCTATTATACTCCTGAACTTATTTTATTAATAATTTTTTATCTTTTTTCGACCTACGTGGCACTATCTTGTGGGTCCAACGCTGTTTGACTTTTTTTTCAAACTAGTGCCATGTAGATCGAAAAGGGGTAGAAAATTACTTATAAAATAAGTTCAGGGGGTAATAGAATCTTAGTATAGTATAAGTGTGTCTCTGGAATTTCGGACATATGTTGAGGAGATATTTGTACATTTTACCTTAAAATTTGATATAATTACATAATTTGATCTATTTGTCTGGTCAAACAATTATTTAATTGCCATGAAATTAGATGTAATAGAGATGAAGCAATTACACTCTCTAATTCCTAAGAAAATGCATTGATTTCAGTAATTTTTTTCTTCAATATAGATATATACTAAAAGAATATCAAATTGTGTAGTTATATTTGTGAAATCAAATAAGACATCAAAGATGACAATGTGATTATTTTATGACAAATAAACATGTTATTATAATTATTATATTATGTAATTATTTCTCTTATAATTTTCACATAAATGATAAATTAATGAAAGAAAATTGCCTAATATTTTTATCAATTATCAATTTAACATTTAGAGCTCGTTTGATAGGAGTAGGAAATAACTAATTTCTTAATAAATTTATTTAATATTTGATTGAGAGTAGTTATTCTAAAATTATATATGTGCAGTAAAGATTCAATGATTATTTCTTTTGATTTCTCATTCGATATTTGATATTCATATTAGACTATCTCCAACCCACCTCTATTTACTCTTCATTTTCTATATTTGGACAGTAAAATAGAGAATGGACACTCGAAACCATCTTGAAATCACTCTCTATTCTCCATTTATAGAGAGATGAATAGTAGTTCTTCAAATTTGGAGAACTATTATTCACTCTCTATTTCACTTTTTTATTATTTTATTATTATTTCTATTATTTTCTAATTAACATATTATTTTATATATAATTCCATTGATTAAATATATAATATTCATAATTCTTTTTTAAATGTAATATAATATTTTAAAAAATATTTTTTAATATAAACTACTTTAATTTCAAATTAATAAAATTTTATTTTCCCCCTAATTTTCATCATTTTATTATTAGTTTTCATTATAAAGAATAAACACAATAAAAATGATAAGATAAAAATTCTAATTTAAAAATAAAAATACATAATATGATAATTTAAATACAACATAATAATACAATACATAACATTATAATTTAAATACAAGATAAAATACAATACATAACATAATAACTAATTCGGAATGAAGCAAGAATCATGTCGAAAAGATGTTGAACGTGCATTCAGAGTTTCACAATCACGTTTTGCAATTATTATAGGACCGTCACATTTTTTAGAAAATGAAGTGCTACATGAATAATAACTACATGTATTATAGTGCACAAAATGATAATTTGAGGGAGAACATGATCTTAATGCACCAATTCACGATGTCGTAGAGGTTTCAATTCCAACGACGAAAATGGTGATAGATGAAAATCTCCGATTTAAACAATTTTTAGCTATACATAAAAAAAATTAAGGATGATAATGCTCACTTTAAACTCTATATGCATTAATAGAGCATTTATAGAAGCAACGTAAGAATTTCAAAATTTGAGTGCTTATGTAATCGTATTTCAATCTTGTCCATTAATTTGTATATTATAGCATATTTTCTTGAAATTTATGTTATTTAAAAATTTAGAATAAACTATCATTTATATTAAATAAAAAATTTGAAAAAATAAAATCTTATATCACATGAAAATTATATAACGTAATTATTGGGAAAAGAAATAAGAGATTTATATTATGAAATAAGAAAATTAGAATGAAATAGAAATAATAATATAATATTGAAGAGAGAAAAAATTCTTTTTTAGAGAGTAAAATAGAAAATTAAATTGGAATTGATTGTCTGAAAAAATGAGAACTCTATATTTGAAGAGTAAAATAAAGAATAGGGTTGAAGATGCCCTTAGAGCACGATAAAATTTGAATTTCCGTCAAAAGGTTTCAGGATAAAACTCTTTCTAATAAAAACAATTTTATATCTAAAGAGAATCAAAACTAAGATATCTTAATTAAAAATAAAAAGATATTTATCATTCGATCACAACTCCGACAAAAGATTCATTGATTTGCAAGCATGAGTAGAGTAGTAGGTAATTCCAAGAATGTCATTCATTCATATATTCGTTTCATGGAAAATGTGATGTTTGAGCCAATAAAACTCTTTTAAAACTCTACCCTACTAACTCAACAAGTGCGCTTCGCTTTAGGGGTCAATTTTCCTATCAAACCTTTTAAGAAATTTTAATATTTAAATAATTTTTAAAAAATTATTATTATTAAAACAGAAGCAATAGTCAAATTAAAGATAAATTTCGAAATTAAAATTTAAAAAATTATGGTGAGAGTGACACTACCTACTGAATATTTCATCAATATGAATTGAAATGAGAAGTATTTTTACTTTATTAGTAATTTAGATATGGATATTCTGGATTTTGACCAGCATCCAACTAAAACTAGAATCATATCTTAAGAAAATTCTGATAGAGTAATTAAAAACATTTAAAATAGGGCATCAAACAGTCAAACTTATAGTCAAACATTTAAATGAACTTTTTTTTTTCTTTCTTGTGCACCACTTAAAGACAAAAGGAAAGTAATTGTTTTTGTTTTTGTTTGTGTTAAAAGAAGTGATGGTTAGAAAGAAAGAATAGTAAGTGCTTTGGATCACATGGGGAAAGTGGTTTAAAGATTCAAAGTAACAAACACAAAGTGAAACAATCATTACAACTAAGAAATAAAACACAACTCATTGACTACCTAGGGTATAAACACTATATTTTATACTCATTATATATGTATATTGTTTTTATTAGGAAAACAAAAAGATTATGTCAACAAAATATTTGATACATTAAATTCCCCCCTATACGCAAAATTTAAAAAAGAATTGTACCAAAAGGGTTAATTATACGTAATTTTATTTATTTTTTTGCTAGTAATTGTATTTACAGTTCAAATTTGTATGATCACATGACAATTTTATTAGTTATGAAAAGATTTTCTTTTTATAGTATATAATAGCATAAAAAACTACCTACATTAATATTGATGCATATAATTCAAACTCGGGTATAAAGTATCTACACTCGTCCCATGTGGGTACTATTAAAAAAATAATATAAAACTTGTTCTAAATAATAATACTAAATTTTTTTTGTTATCTTTGTTATACTTTTAAATTTTTATGATTAGACAATAAATTTTGATCTACTGAATATGACTAAAATTTTATCGAAAACAATTATCACATTTCACTTTTTAAGAGTGGAATCAATTTAATTAATTTTTATATTTGCATTAAAATTAAATTAAACAAATTTAATTTTTAAAACAACATTATAATTATTTAAAACTTACATAATTTTTTTTATAAATTATACGTAACTTTTTATACCAACATGATGATAAAGCATTAATTAAAATTCTTAATACAATTTAATTATTAAAAATTAAAATATGACAAATATTTTAAAACATCAAAATGTGTAGTTAACCTACAGTAGGATCTAGCTACACTTAAACAGGTGGAGTGTAAAAAAGAAAAAGGAAAATTATCTGAGGAGTGATAAATATCTTTTTATTTTTAATTAATAAGTTTTGGAGTTAGTTTAAATTTATTTGAATACGAAATTACATTTGCTTAAAAGTGATTTGCTTCTAATGTGAAACTGTTCGACGTAAATTTAAATTTAATAAAATTTTAATATAATATTTGCTATCCATAAAAATAAAAAAATGTGTGGAGAAGAAAAGAGAATAAAGTGTTTAGTGTCATAATTAGATTAAGCAACAAGGACAAAAGACAAAAGAAACCATCAAAACCTCAACTTGTATTTTGTGCCTTTTCATGTAAGCTCTCTCTTCCCTAAAAGAAACACAAAAAACAAGGACCTCTTCACCCTTTGCCCAAATGATACCGTGTTCGATAATTATATTAAAATTTAATTAAATATAAATTTTTATAATAATGCTGTTAAGTGTAATTTTTATTTTTTTAGTAGTTTAAATTTAAAATTTCTTAATTAGGAAGGAAAAGATCCAAGCATCCCACAACTTATGTTGGTCTTTTTGTTACAATTCTGATCATCACCAACTTCACTTTACACATCATTTAAAACCTCTCATGGATTTGCTTGCCCAAATACAGCAACCAAATTAATGCATGAATTTTTCTAGATTTATTGAATTTGAAATAAAAAGTTTTTTAAAAGAATCTTTTGGACATTAATAACTTATAGTATTTATTAGCATCTGGCGTGATTTAAATAATTATTAAATGGGAATTAATATTATTTTAATTGTCATTAAAAATAATTAATATTTCATAATTAAAAGATATTTTTGGCTCACAAGTGTTTCTCTTACTTATTCTTGGGAAAATAAACATTTTTCTGACATTTCTTCATCCGCAAACAAAAAATTGATGCGAAAATAAAGAGCAACGAGGCTGATTTTTGAATAATAATAATAATTAAAAAATAATACTATGTAAAGTTTTTAAGTGAATTGACTTATTCAAAAAAGCTCTTAGCATATTAAAATTGTCTTTATGCATAAATCTCAGAACTTACTTAAAAAGGCTTACGAAAATAAAACAAAATTATAAGTGAATCAATATTATTTCAGTTGAAGTAATTTATAATATTGTAATATAATGATTAATGTATATCCCAAACGTTGGAATTTGATATTTGTATTTTACTGAAATACACCTATTCATTACTAAGATTACATATAAAAAAAAAGATGTCTTATAAAATATATGAAGGTAAAAAAAAAACTAAAATAAAAATGGAATCTCACATGAGCATAGATTCCGGTTCACACATGAAATGTGAGTAACAACGATTAATTGCTAGCACACACACTCTCACTCACTCACTAATATAAAATGGGACAAAATCAAATTTCAACTTATTATAATTCCTCTACAATATATTATAAGACAGTCTACTTAAATTGATTTAATTTTGAACATTGATTGCTCAATTATTTTCTGTTTCTTAAGTTAATAACAAACGGAAAATATTGTTTGCTCTTCTGATTTAAAATTGGAAAAAGAACTACATTATTTCCATTCAGCAGTCTCTAGAAATTATACTTTTGGATCTTTTTTAGCACAATGGTTATTTATACCAAACTTCATTGGTATTCCATAGTTCTAATTGGTAGGCTTTGGGAATATCACATGCTAATCAATTATGACCAGGGAGAAAGGTGTATATTCATAGTTAAAAAAAAAAGCCATAAATGATTCGAATATATAAAAAATAAATTTTATGATATTTTAGAAGAGTGTGAGAGGTTAACTACGGTGAATATGAGAAGAGGTAAAAGTTGACCGTAAAATATTAAGGAGGGATGATTCAACATGATTTGATTCATCTATGACTTAATAAGAACATATCACTAGATAGAAGAATATAAATGTTTGTGGATTAGAATGAAAGCCTAGTATATAGTCGCATTGTAATTTTCCATATTAGTGGTATTATTATCTCTTATGGCATTGTGTTTTGTTTGGTTTCATATTATTTGTTGATGTTGATGTTAATGATATTCTTCGTATTACTTCTATCTCCTTTTTTTTTTCTGTTATGCTTTTTCGAATTAAGCGTTTATGAAAATGACTTGCTAATTTCATGTGGTAAAAGTAAGCATACACACCATCTTTTGTAGAATTCATTGAAAAATATATATAGTATATTTATTCTTTTCGTGAAAACATCATTTATTAATGAGAGTGCGAGCCTACAGGGAAGTTGAATTGGTGAGGAGTCTCCATGAGAGATTGGCTATAATAGAGATGTTTTTATCATGTGCTTTGGAGAGGCCGAGTCCGCCTTTGTGTTTAGGCAAGGTTACGATATCCCACTTAACATAAGGTAATTTCTTTTTATGAGTGGTAGATCCCCAAAGAAAATATCGTTGTATCTCATACCTTAGCTAGTTATTTTCCTTAAACTTCATGAATTTATTAACATTCTGACTTATTTGGAAACTAAATTTTATACTTGATGGTTTAAGATTTTGATTTAATTGGAAACTAGATTTGTTTCCCCATGTTGTTAGATTGAATATGTACATTGAATCTAATATATTTGTTTTAGAATTAAGAAATTATATAGCTCGAATCATTAAAATTTTCTTATTTATTATTGTGCTTACTATTTAGACAGAATACCATAATTCATTATTGTAAATTTTAAAATGCATCAAAATTAGGACGGTAAATGAGGAATAATTACAAGTTCTTGTATAGATCCAAATTTATTAGTTATTCCGTGATTAATGTTGAATACTTAATAAATTAGTATAAATCATAATTAGAGAGGAAAAAAGGAGATGAATGAGGCAAAAAGGCCAAAAAAACAACTAAGCATTACAAGGCTAAGCTTACTTTTAAGACTAAAAAACGAAAATGTTTACTAAATAAAGCTACAATCTTCAACAAAGAAGCAACAACCCACTAAAAGATTAAAGACACCCAACACTAACACCTAACATTTTCTAAATTATACCCTAATTTCACCATTTTTATACTTATATCTACATAATACATGTACTCATACAAGTAGTATAAGTCCGTATACACCAAAACCCTACGTATAAAACATACGTAGGACTTCGTAATTGCCTTACATAATAAAACATCCGTTAGGATTTTCATCACTAAACATTTCAAACGAATCCAAGGGTTGGCGTGGATACATATCCACATCGGACGGTGGAGGTTCCGTTACATGACTAGGACCGGAATACGTATAGGCATACGAAGTTGGAGGTGCCGGAGCATAATACGACGCCGTATAGTTAGCCGTAGGTTGAGCCGTATTGTAGCTAACGACGTATGCTGGTGCTGGTGGTGGGGCGTAGAATTGTGGGCCCTGTTGCGCGTAATAATGATAAGATGGATGACGTGGAGGGCTATCAATGGTTGGCGCAAAGACTTGTGGTCCCATGTTATGATTTTCGAATTCTGGACCTGCCGGAGCAACAATTGATGGTGTGCCCTCAACGTTGTTACTGTTTTGCCCTTTCTTTTTCTTCTTTTTACCAGTATTGCCACTTGCTTCACCAACTGGGCCACCACCGCTTTTTTCGCCACTAGCTGAAGCATCATCACTATCAGTAACCTTTTTCTCCGCCGCCACCGGAATTTGTTGTTTACCGGTAGAGTCGGTTACCGGTTTTTTACCTTCAGATTTTGACTCCTTTACTGTTTCATTCTCTTTTTCAGCCTCCGCCGGTTTATCACCAGAGGCGGTGCCGGTTTCTTCTGTCGGTTTCGCTGAACCGGTGCTGGGTTTTTCACTCCGTTTGGGTACTGCTTCATCACTTGCATCTTGAATTTTTACTGAAGGTTCTTTGGCTGCTGCAATTTTTTCATTTGATTTGACATTTTTGTGGGTATTGATATCAGGTTGGGTAGTTGATTCTGCTTCTTTGTTTTGTGGGTTAATTTGTTTCTCTTTGCTCTTGATTTTAGCAGACTTTTTCTCCTTCTGATCAGTCTGTTGTACTAATTCAGCGTGTTTACCCATTTTTGTAGTTTCCTGAGAAGAGCTTCTGCTTCTACATTCCCAGTTACTGTTGCTTTCTGTTGCTTGAGATCGATATCTATAGTATACACTCCTGAAATTAAAAAAATAGGAATTACTAACAGAATACAGAAACTCTAAAGTTGTTTTGTTGAGATAAATTAACAAAAGCATTTTAAATGCAAAGAAGGAATATGATTATATTTACCAGGTACTTGTTGAAGAATTTTCTTAACTTTCCTTTTACAGCCTTCACAATGAATGGAAACTTTCAAAACCCAAGTCTATACAAACAAAACACAGCAGAAAATGTTAGAACCACAAAAAAAAAGAAGGGGATTTATAGGGAAAAGAATAGGAAGAAAAGAAAACGAACCTTGTAGTTATGGAGTTCAGGTTGATCTTCTGGTCGATCTTGTGCTGCCATAACTAAAACTATAAGACAAGAAGAAGAAGGAATTGAAAAATTTGTTTGCTAAAGAGAAAGTATGAAGGGAGAGATTTGCTTTTTTTTTTTTAAGAGAGAAAGGAAAAGGATAAATGGAGAGATAAGTGAAGCGCGAAGCTATGTGTATGTTTACACGGAGTGTATTTTATACTGTCAAGTTTCGGCACTTTTTCAGTTTTTAACCAACGGGTCAATTGAATCTAAAATTTTGTTTTGCATTATCATTTTATTTTCTTTTTATGCAAATGTAGTTTTTTTCTCTCAAATTATTCCTTTACTCTTAAATAAATATTAATTATAAATAATTTAAATATAATCTTTCTTCGTTAAAGTTTTGTCATATAAAAGTATTAGTAATCTTTGAAAATAATTATCACATTCAGAAAAAAAAATATGACAGTTATTAATTTTGTTTTGAACTTCTAAAATAACAATCTTTTTTTTAAGTGAGTATTTACTCTATTGATGTGTCTACTTTTTAAAATTGAAATGTTTATAATAAAAAAATAATTCTATAAAATGGGAAAAGGCCAATAAATTTATCTTTAATTTTAAAATGGTAATAATAATTTGAAACGGGTGAAGTATTATTTAACCTGCTTCGTAACTTGCGGAGTAATTGAATAAAAGGACAAATTAGATTTATTTGAGAAAATGGGAGAAATTTTATATTATCTAATTCACATTCCATTTTATTTATATTTTTCAAAGAACTTTATCTTACTCTTTATCAATTTTAAGAATTTGTAGCGATAGTTTTAACCAAGAATTATTTATTAACACAAATGTTAATTAAGTATATGTTCTAAGTCATATGCTACGAAGGACAAAAATCAAATATTATCTATAAAGGACCCTTAGAGATCAAAATTAATTGTTAAAGCTCATAATTATTTTGAATGAAAAGAAATCCAAAGAGTAGATCAAGCATAACATTTTTATTCGTTGCGTGCAATCTCATTGTTATTATTAATAAATTTGCTAATTAAGAAATTTATTTTTGATTAAGTTAATCTTTTTAAGCTTTCTCTTTTTATGAACTAATAAGATGTGTATCATAAAAAAAGAAGAAAAGTCCTTGAACATATAATGAAGATTTTATCTTTGACGAAATATACAAAAAATAGTAAAATTAAACACTTATAAACTAGTGTGAAATTGTAGCTGTACATATAAGTTACTAAAAATTAAATTACGGATATTCCTTCATGAAAATTAATTAAACTAAAAGAAAAACTTTGCTTTAGCCTTTGTTCTTTTTCTTTTCCATCAACTTTTGTAAATGCAGCATGTAGACAAAAAAAGTAGCTAGAAAATACTAATATTTATTTTCATGCGTTTGTACGAATGAAAAAAAAAAATCATTTTATATACTTTGGGTTAAGACTTTCAATTCTACGATGAGAAATATGTAATAATTGATTATTTGAATTCAGCTTTCTCTGAAGAAAAAATGTATTGGAATTCCAATAAAGAAGAAAACGTCTACATGTGGAATTTATTCCCAGAAAAAAAGAATTATGTTTTCGAAAACAGAGCTAAGTAGGATCAAGAAGTTCATTTGATAGTAGATATTAATTTTTTTTTTAACTTCAATTTTTCTAAAGTTATTTTTAATGAAAATTTCTAACTTCGCTATTGTATGTCTCTTGAACATGTTCCTATAACATGTTTGCTTTGTGTTTTTTTTTTAATTTGTTAAATACTAGTACTACTATAAAAGTAGTAAAAACTTTATTTGAACAAATTAAAAGGTGGTAATTTTGGATCAATGAATTTCTTAAGAAATATTAAAGTGTGTTTTCAAGGATACTAAAGCAATAAGTTTTATTTTTTTTTCTTTGGTCGAAAGCAAACCCAATATGATCAAAATCTAGACTATTATTTCTTCAAGTGGATATATTTTTATTTTCTCAAAACACTGTAACTTTTTCCTTAAGAAAATTGTCTATCCTAATTAGTAAAATTGTGTCAGGATGAAATTCCTGTCCAATGTCTTTTACTTTATTTTTAAATATTTTCTTTCCTCGAGAAAGACATGAACCTTTATGGTAAATAACTATTTGCATCGATATTTATATTAGAGTTACTTTTACATATAGCAAACATAAAAATCATATTTATATGTTATAGCTATCGTTTGCATAATTGCGCTCCTTAGCAAATTTTATGTTTGCTATGAAGCTTTTGATTTGTATAATTTGCTACAAACATTCAATTTTATACAATTGTTTAGTTTTGTATAAATTCATTTATACACGTGAATTTGTATAATAAAATCTGAATTTGCATAATTATAACTGTATAGGACGGAAATATATGTATTGTATATGTATATACTCTTTTCTCTCGCTTTATACAAATATAAACGCAATTTATACATTTTATACCTAACTGTATAAAATGACTAATCATATATCGAAAATGGCTAATTGTATACTAAATCAGATGGCAAAAAAAGGAAATGTTTGCTGCGAATTACAATTAAAATAAACTATGGCTATAACATTAATTTGAATTAATAGTTTGCTATTTCATACAATTTTCCCTTTATATTATATTAAATAATTTAATTTGATTATCATTAAAATGAATATGTGAGTATGAATATAAGCTAATTATGATTAAAAGATAATTATGTTCATAAAAATTAAAAACAGATATATATCTTGCATTCATTAATTTAGTAACCCTAATGTGTAATAATCTTCTAGTATTTAATTAAGAATCTCAAACATAGAGTTTATAACACGTGTCAACAATTTTAATTACATGGACAAGACCATTAACCATATCATGAAGTCATGTTTTATTATTTTTAAATAAATTAATTCGTGTTCTAATAACTACTAACCATCATAACTAATGACACGACTCTATGAACTAAGAGACACACATATGTTTGAACTTGCTCATAATTAGTTTGGAGTGATAAATTGGATCAAATTCTTTTAGATTCTTATATGGTAAATGTTTAAAATGATGGATACAACGTTTTCATATACTATGACTTTATATCTGATATATGAATTAGTGAATAATTAATTTTTAAATAGAAACGTACTAATGATTACATCTCTCAATATGATTCATGGTGTATTCGTGGAGTTGTTCTATTCTTAGCAGATGTTTCAAGTTTAAGATCTAGGTATGACGGAAATTCTATCGGAAACGCCACCTCAAAAAAACTTTATAATACGTGATCTAAATTTAATCGAAATTTTAATTCGGACTTTCAAAAAAAAACTATATCTACTTTGTGGTAAATGTTGTTACATGATTTATTATTATATTTGGATGAGTTTTACTTAGCTTTATTATGTAGTCAGAGATCAAGATACATTTCTGATTTATTTATCTATGACTTGCATAACGAATTATTTAAAAGCTAAACCATTCAAAAATTTGATGAATATTAATTTTTTTATGGTCTCATCTTTATTGCTATACTTTTTTTTTTCTTTCAAATCAAAATAATTTAGTTCAAAAATCTTTTTATGGCTTTATTATGCTAAATTTGTATTGTCACTTTATATTTTTATATTTGAAGGTAATATAGTTCTATTAATAATTTGAATATCACTTATTTCCATTAAACAAAATACAAATTAAAATTAAACTTGTTTAACTAAATATTAAGTGACCACAACGTAACCAAAATTCATCAATTAGGGACTAAAAGTGCAAATATCTTTTTTTTTTTGAAAAAAAAAATTCCTTTTCTGAATCCTTTATCTTTTTTGTACTTGCTCTCCTCTTTTATTAATTTTGTTCTCTTTATCTTTTTCCTTTTCTGGATTTTAAATTCGTAAGAGATTTGCAATATTATCGAAGAAGAACAAATTTTACCAACGCAGAGGTTACCGTAGAGTGATAGTTATTTTTTTATTCTTAATTGTAATTTTTAGTTCCATTGGATGCAAAACCATATTTGTCGAAGCATGTTTTATCCTTAATGTAACACTTCACAACGTAACTTTAAAAACTTTACACAAGTATGTGACAGTGCACATGCAATGAGAGGAGGCAATGTACGAGTTTTACAATGGTAAGTCCTTCAGTAGCAAGTTGGAGTAAGGATTTCAATATATAATAACAGAATTACTTCATTCTTAATTTAAGATTTTTAATTCACATCTTAAATGAAGAACATTCTATTAAAAGTGTCATCTCTAAATAAACGTTATCATGCACGATTTAAATTTAAATGAGACTTTATGTTCAGGCTTCAAACACATGAAAAAGTAAAAAAAAATAGGAGTCATGATGGGAAAGAAATTAAATTGACACTTTTTTTTGGTTAGAAGTTTAAATTCCTGAAAAGGACAAATGTTTTTTCTGAAATAAAAAGGCCATCAAAATTATAGAATCTTCTGTCTTAAATACCACAGCTACTACTCTTGTCAATTCTGTTTCTATTATTATTGTGATAGCTGTGAACATTAATTTTATTTAATTTTGCGCTTTTATTGCATATTGATTGGTTCAGCTATTGGAATTTATTTCCCAACCTTAGAAAAGAGAATCATAAATATTAAAATTTGGTTATTGGAGTTTTATGTCACACGAATTTAAATTAGTAAGGCATTATTACACGGGTAGGGGACCATTGATAAAAACCAAATAAATAAATAAATAAATAATACCTTGTTCAGAGGATCAAGGTGTAAAATAGGAGGATCGGATTGAAAAAAAAAAATATGGACCCTTGACCAATCAAAAATGTTATTCGAGCTGAGATAGATAGATAATGAAATAAGCTAAAAATCGAGTCATAATTCAACAAATTCAATTCTTACTAAGTCTTAAATTTGAAATTTGATTTCAAAATAATTTATTTGAGCACCTAATAATATATTTTCCCTTATATTATCACAATATAAAACATTTTAAATAAAAAAAATTCTTGTTAAAATATTTAGAAAAAGTTTCTAACGAGGGATATCTAGGCAGATTTATAATGAATTGAATTATACGGGTTAAAATAAATTTAACTAAAAAAATTACAAAAATTATTAATCTGTCTAAAATCTAAACAAATAAAATGGTCACAATTTTATGGATTGATTTATCGCCCATGACCATGTACCTGAAATAGTTCCCTCTGATCCCTTATACTTATTAGAAATATATGAAACAGAAACCTGCTGCACAAAATTAAATTAATTTGATGGGTGTGAAAATTTTATACACAGTGAATGTAATATAACTTAAATTTATTTCTTTTTCTAAATGCATAGACATGGCCATTTTTAATTTTTATTAATTCAGGCTATGATTGTTTTCCCTTATATGGCTCGTCCAAATTCATATTTTAATGTCACACTTAAAAAAAATTGTTGCAGTAAATGGTAGTCAAGTGTAAACTTAACATTTTGACTTATTTCTTTTTGCCTTTAGAAGATTAAGACTTGCAAAAGTTTAAATAGTTGGACTCTATTCCCCCAAAAAATTGATAATTAGTAATATTAAAAATATATAATCTTAGAATTAGGGCTTTTTTTTCAAAAAAAAAAAATTATTTAGGAAATCAAAAAATATTTTTCCTATTTTTTTTATTGATGGTATTCTCTCAGCCTCAAAACATCTCATTGTTACCCCTTTTCCTTCCTCCCATCATATCTCCCATCCACAAGCCCTAATCTCTACTCTCATTTCTCATAGTATTTATCTATTCATTCAAATTCACATTATTTGACTCTTATCAACTTGACATATCCTTTAAAGAAATTTTAGTCAGAGGTGTACTTATTAAACTTACTATATTAATATTATTTGAAACTCTATATAAGTTCGACTATTACTACTTTATATAGCTATTTTAATATCAGAGAAGTATAAAAAAAATAAAAAACTTTTTGATTTAATAAAACGTACTAGTAAAATGAAAGGAAGAATGTAGATACCAGATAAATATTCTTAGGATACCAACAAGGGTTGTGGACTTGTGGTGGAGCGGTAAGTACTCTTTAATCCTTAATCAAGAGATCTTGGGTTTGAGTCCCTTTGGGTTCGGAGTCACCTTTGTTAGTGAGCGCGTTACCCCAACGTGGGACTTTCTGGCACAAATACAAATTTAGTCGGTTTCTAATGTGAGTACCGGACATCCGATGGGAAACCCAAAACAATAAAAATATTCTTAGGATATTATTCCCTCCGTTCCTATTTATATGTCATTATTTTAGATTTCAAGTCCCTTAAGAAATTTTGTAAATTTATTATTGTAAGTGCTCTTTTGAAGTCAAGTTTTTATTAGAAGAACATTAATTAATTAAGTTGATTAATGAAATTGACTAGTGAACATGAATTAATTACACTTAATTTTTCTATGTTAGTCAATTTCATATTTTCAAAGCTATTAACTCTCAAGAGTAAAACAGAAAAATAATGTTATTTATGTATTTTTGAGAAACATCGATTATATTTGAGAACATCTAATTTAATAAGGAGGACATATAAATAGAAACGGAGGAAATATTACCATGATATTAGGTCTAAAAGCAAAATAAAAAACGTAATTATTCAATTGCAAAGTAAAATTTGTCTACTTCTAAATCCCTTTTCTGCTAGTGAAGGTCCACTACTCCACTTAATTAGGCACTTGTTATATTAGTACTCGTTGTGGACTTGAATTTTTATATACAACAGGATATGAAGAAGACAGTATAATTAGAGGAGATAAACAGCAATTAGGATATACTTAAAAAGTCTAATGATAAAATCCATGAGTATCGTTTTTTTCTTTTCTAGAACCTAATCATAGTACGTCCCAAATCATGTATAAATACTTTATAATATGTTGAAGAAAATACAAAAATGGTCCTTTATGTTTGATGTCGGCTTAAAATAGTCTTCTAAATATATTTAGGAAAAATATACGAGTACCCCCTAACTTATGTCCGAAATTTCAGAGACACACTTATATTATACTAAGGTCTTATTACCTCCAGAACTTATTTTATAAATAATTTTCTACTCCTTTTCGACTTACGTGACACTATCTTGTGGGTTCAACGCGTGTTGACATTTTTTTTCAAGCTAGTGCCACGTAAGATGAAAAGGTGTAAAAAATTATTTATAAAATAAGTTCAGAATAATAAAACTTTAATATAATATAAGTGTGTCTCAAAAATTTCGAACATAAATTGAGGGGTACTTATTTTTCCAATATATTTCTTTAAGTAGAAAATCATCTACCCTCCAAACTTTGGTTTAAAAATCAAACTTCTCCTCAACTTTGAAAAATAATCAATTCTCCATCTCTTTAAATAAATAAATTATTTTATTCAAACTAATTAGCTTTTTGGACTCAATATTTCTTTTTCGTTTGTAATATGTTGTCCCTTTCCAACTTTTCCTTCTTTTTTATTTTTCCTCTTCTTTTTTTTTTTCAATCATAAAAGATATGTAAGATATCCAGGTATATAATGGTGGCTAAATTGACACCTATATATTTTTGCATATTAGGATCCAAATCAAAAGAGGAAACCTCATAGAGAAGATATATATAAAAATATATATATAATATATATGTTAGCCTAATTTTGTTTAGTGGAAGCTATTAAAAGCAAATTCCAGATAGATTTGAGTTCTGGTAATCACTTTACAGGTTAGAACTTTATATAGCTGACAATGTATTTTGCTTTCTAACATCATTCCATATTAATTGGAATCAAGCTCAGTATGCATCTCAAAAGTTAAAAAATAAAAATCAAAATGAAGAAAACATATTAATTCAATTACATAATAATAAATAAATACCTATGAGACTTATGTTACATATATAATAATAAATAAGTTTGAACCTTAGAAATTTTCTTTATGAAATTCAAACTTTGTGTCTGTCTTGTGTGAGAAATCTTGAGATAGATGTCTTAGTTCTCCAACTAGACCTTGTGGGCCACAATAAAACACACCTGTCATATCATAAATTCAAAAATAAGAATGTCAATTTGACGATATATAATTCCATAAGTGATGTCGGGATAGAATATAGTCTAGAAAGATCGACCTTACCCCTAGTTTGTGAAGTAGAGAGGCGGTTTACTCTTAATGAATAATAACTAAAGATGATAGATAAGTACTAACCAATTTTTTGATCAGGATGATTCATTGTAACACGTTTGAAAACTTGGCGCCAATTTGGTCTAGCAAAATGAGTCTTGACCCTTGTCCCAGAGACAATGTCTACGCCACTCTTAGCTTGGTGGATTGATTGAAGCATTGTGATTAGTGCAGACCGGGCATCGCCTTCTTCATAAACGCTGGTGCAGTAGTTGTGAAGCTCAATCAAGCCTTCTTGATCGTTCTCCGAGACCTCATCCATCACACCCTTAAACCACTCAAACGAGCCTTGCTCGCGTGTTACCCAATAGAAGTAAGCTCGTTTAGTTGCAAAAGGACTTCTTTTACTGCCCTTAGTACCATCTTCGATGTCCTTTTGTTGGTTGATGTTATTGAGCACATCTTTTACTATGCTTATCAAAGGTGTTGCTCCAATGCCAAGGCCTACTAAGAGGACTACGTCGTATTTCTTGTAATCCTGTGCTGGTGCTCCATAAGGGCCATCAATCAATAGTTTTGGCAATCTGTTTACATTGATATGAATCAAAATTCAGGGGAAAATAAGTTTAAAACACTTGAAAATTTTCAAAGTTTACTCCCTTACCTAGGCTTATAGTCAGCTTTCCCTATGTCTGCTCTTAAAAGGCCACTTTGATCACCAGTTGGAGGCTCACAGACCTAAAATATGATCAGTACAAGCATTATTAGTCTTCCAAAGTTTCTTCAAAAGATTACGTCTTTGCTGTGTTATAACTGATTTTATGAATTCGATACCTTAGAGAAGAGAGTTTTAAGCTGAGATGTCCACGCCCAATGTTCGAATGTGCACACTTAGGTAATCATCTCCCGGAGCTGAGGAGATGGTAAAAGGATGCCTACATTACAATACACGTATGATTTTTAGAAGTGATAATAACTTGTATAGAGTTTATTTGATCATGAACTTAGTTTATTTCAACTTACCATTGAAATGAAGAAACATCAGAACAGTTCACAAAAATGTACTGTCCACTTGTGTACTTAAAGCCCTGAGGCTTAGACATGTGCACTGCCATTACATTTCCAGGATATACAGCTACCTGAAAACTCGAAGTTTAGATTGAAATTCTATGCACATGTAATCGAACTAGGAATCTTAATGCTTGCAATGGTCTTGTACCTTCAAAATTCTCACTGCCTTGTACCCGGACCTAAATGCACGAAGCAGACGTTCACAAGCATATAGTATCATAGGCACCGCGATATACATCCATGTCTGCTCAATGTTTCGGAGAAAAAAGAAAGATATTAGATCCATTTTATGGCAAGGCAGGGCATGATTAGTATCAGATATAATTTACTTTGTTCAGAACTTACTGTCTTCTTGTACCATTTCTTCGAGAGGTAGAGGAAGTATCCGTGAATGATGAAGAGGACATAGACTATAACAAATAAGTGATGGGAGTACCAAAAAGCGTTAAATCCAGTGAGTTTCTTGATTGTTGATGGAAGATTGAGTCGGTTTCTACGAAACCATGGTTGGGCTAGTACATAGGCTATGATCATAAGGACCACCATCACAACACCGGTCCATCCTTCCGTGCCTTTCACAAACCACCAGTAGTTGTTTGGTCTTTCATCTCCGAAAAATGGCTTCATTGGCTCGTATTCCTCATCCGTGGCATGTAACAGCCGGGGAAAATCACATGTTAAGTGTGAAATTGCATGTAAGCCTACACCAACTGCTATTCCAAATGCAATTACCTAAATAAAATTGTAACAAAGAACACAAAAAAATCAGAGTAAGTTCAAATATTTCGTGTTTCCATTTCTATTTTCAGGCTATATACCTTGTGGAAATTGATGTTATCATCAAAGGGAATTATTTTCCCAAGCTTAGTCCTACTTTTTAGCCAAGTTATGGTGTTTCTACATACTGGCAAAAGAACTAGAGCCATGTTAAATTTTGTTGTTTCAGCACCTCCTTTTGCTACAGAGACACAATAGCCCATAACATCAAAGACAGCGCGACGCTTGTATTGAATAAATTTCCATGTAAAGAGTCCTGCACAGATTGATAGCCACAAAACCATCACCCAAATCCTCTTCCAATTGTCCTCAATGAAATAGTCCAGCCTTCTTTTGCATCTTTTAAAGGGATTTCGCTCTTTCGTTGGCTTAAGCTTCTGACTTAGCATCTGACTCAAAACTCTGCTGTTTGTTGAAAGATTCATCGAGTGACTCGGAGCCTGAAGAAGCAATGTCTCCAAGTTGTACAGCTACATCAAATACAACCATTTATAAGCTCATGTACTTGTCTAAGAATTTGTTTTATACTGTCAGTGTATATAACTTAAACTCTTGTTTCATAACGAACCTCAATGTATCCAACATTGCCTGGATCTAGTTCTTCCATGATGAGAGCTGCATATTCATCTGAATTGTCCTCAATTTTTGACAGCTTATTTGCAGAAGCACTAAGACTGATGATCTATAAGCATATGAACAAAGTATTAGTTTTGAGCTCTTCGAATTCGTATAATTCAATGAATTAATTCAATAATCATCTTAAATTCTCACCTCTTTCACCTCTTCTTGAGTAATTCTCCCATCTGCATCTTTGTCCACCCTATTTTTTTTTCATCATATCATTATTAGCTATCAACAATATCTTTTACAACTTTATCAATGCTAGAACTAAAACAAGTTATCCTATTGAGAATCTGATGACAAAGTGCTTACTTAATCGAAAATGTTCAAAGTAGGAGCAATATGTTGCATGTAATAGACTGATGTAACAGTTCAAGACATCATTAGCATTCATTATGTTATAGGGTTGATTCATCAGATATATACTCAACTAATAGTTATTATCTCCGAAATCACATTATAACTACTTAGATGAATGATCATCTGAGATATCAACTCTTACATTAGTATCATATTTGTGAAATTTTATCTGTAAGGAGTAATCTTACATGTCGAAAAAAGTTTGCAGCCGGGCATCAAAGCTAGTATCAGTTATTTGTTCCCAGAATTCGCGTAGTTCATCTTTAGTCACTGCGGAAGATGTGATGCATCTTTTCCTAGCTAAAGCATCAAATAATTCCTCAGCAAACTCACTTGATTCCTTCATACCTGATTACAATTGCAAAAATGTTATTATAAGAAACTTTATTGTATAAATCAAAAAAGAAATTGTGTAATGAACAAACCTATGCATTGACCAAACAATGATTTTGTTAGCATTCCATTAACAGCAAGTTGATCGAATCGCGATTGAACTTCAGACCATCCTTCAGTTCCTACATTCTTGTTCATGAACTGAAGTCCACGTAGAGCACGAGCAGCACCAGACTTACTCCTATCAATTTTCTGAAACTTATTAGAAGAAGTCATTCTTTTCAATTCCTTGGAAACTTGTTTCAAATGAAACGAAAGCTGTGAGCCAAGCGTATTGTTAGGCCTCTTTTCGAGCTTGCTAGCTAACAATGCAGCTTCATGATCAGCTCCTTTAATATTTTGAACCAAAACAGAATCATCGCGAACATCAAGAGTGATCTCTACATACGATTCATCATCTTTGAACCTTGCACTTTTCTTCCCACTAGCTAATGAACCACTGATTCCTACTCTCGATCCTCTCACACTATCGTTTTCGATCTCCATTTGATTTTCCCGCTCTTTTTATTTTTTCGAAATGAAATTAATAACAAGTAGTATCGACTTATGTAACAATAATGTAAAAAAAATTAAAAATCTGAAAAGGATTGAGAAAATAGTATTGAGTTGAGAAATTGAAGAAGAAAGGTGATGTATATATATATATATACCAGGAATTAAGTGAGAAGGGAAAAGTCAGATAAAAGGAAAATCAAGGGGCGGATTTTGTATTGTTTTTGAATAATTGGGAATTTCTCTTCAACTTACAAAAATATAAGTGGTCAAACATTTTATATATTTATTTGTTTTTTCTATATGAAATTGGATGTAATTATAAGGTCAAAAGTTGTACATGATAGTCTTATTTAACAAGATATAATACATGAAAAAGGATGAATGTAGGAATTTTAACTAAAAATGGATGTGTAATAACAGGACATCTCACCTAATACTTGTTTTGTGATAATAATTTTAATATATAGAAACTTGGTAGAGTGTAATACGTAGGTTTAACAAATTAGTTGAATATATATCCTATTGTGGAGTTGAGAATAAACATATCACAGTCATGATTACTCTGATAATGTTTCTTCTCTTTATTTATCTTATTGAAGTTTTGCAATCAACATGCTTATTTTGTTCTCACTCATTTCTTCCATGCATTTGGATAGTTGAAAATGAATATCGTCTCTAAGTTTCAATATACATGGAAAAAGTCATTAAAAATGGTGCAAAATGATCATCTAACACCTATGACTACTTTAGACACATGTATATAGAGTTTGGAGCAAAAAAAAAAATTGAGCAAATTTTTAAAATGATAACAAAAAGTGAGGATCAGACCAAAAGGATAATAGGTATATAGAGTGCATGCCACTAATTAATCTATAGGGTCATGCAAATGTTTAGTATGGGTAGGAATTCAATGACGCATTTGATAGATAACATGCGTATAGATTCAACTTTTTGAAGTCTAATTTTTAGCATTAAACTTAACTATAGAATGTTTTTGAAGTTATCAGTTTCATATCTACCCTTCTTATATAATTTTAATGAATTTTTACACAAAAAATTATGTATTACTATGAAAGTACTAGGTACTCAACATGAGAAAGTTGTATCTACCTTATTTGTAGATATTGAAATTTTATGGGACTCAATAAACGTATTCAATTTGAGTTAGGATTATTGAAGTATACTATACCCTAAACCTAGTTTATGCCTATGCAAAGGTTATTATTATATGCCTTTAAAAGACATCTTAAAAATTTCATAAATTCATGGGATATGCAGAAACCATATGACTTTCTGTGTACGAGAAATAAATATATACGTAATATTTAAATTGAAAAAGGTTGAATTATGGGATGATGGCACTGTAAACTCTCATGGCATTTTGTGGGTAGTTCACCTAAAGAATCTTTAAGAGATGTTTCCATGAGATCATAAAGATGTTTAACAATTTGCTTATTTCCTTAAATTGCATTTTATTACAGTGGCTGACTTTAGTTGACTCTTTCATGGTGCAGCCCACAGTTTTAACTTCACACTTCTATTCCATTTTTCACCTACTACTACTACTAAAAACCAAATTGTATTATATGCCCAAAAAAATACAATAAACAAATAAATACACAAACATTCATGATTTATTGAAGTTTACCAAATCTCTCAAATAATCCTAGGTTTACGGCTTAATCATTCTAGTATTATTCCAATTGAAGTATAATTATATATCCCATTTACTGGTAAAGTTGATAATATTGCTGGTGTAGTTTTTGACTAGAGGTGGAAAAAAAAAATTCAAACTTAGCTGATGAAATATTATCTATTAGCGTGCTTAAATTTGGACGTGTTAAGGACTTATTCATTTATACAATTTATTTTAACTAATTTATTTAAAAGTTAGGAATGATTTGCTACACAAAATAATCCATGTGAAATATTGTTACAAAGAATTTTTATTGTTGTTTGATGTGTTATATATAGATAGCAATAATAATAATAAAAATATTTTTATTAGATAATTAAATAAGTTATTAGAAATAAACATAAATTAAAACTTATTTAATTTATTTTGACGTTTCAACTAAAATAACTTTTAGAGCAACTAATTCTCTAGGGTGATAAGTACAATATATTTTGGTTTCTATAATTATATGTTAAGTCCTCGTCGACAATGAAGATTTTAGGATAAGGTTGAATGGTGTTATTGTTTTTAATTATTTTTAGTCTAGGTTAGTTAAATTGATTTGATTATAAACAGATGAATTGATCACAAGACAAATAGTTACTCTCCAGATTTCTCCTCATTTTTTATTTTTTACGAAAAAGTTGGAGGGACCACTAACTTTTTGGGCTGGTATTCAAAGTTTAGCCATCATTTTAAAATATAATTAAAAAAATTGTATTTTTGTAGGTGAGAAATAAACTTTGAACAAATTAAAGTAATTATGGAAAACTGTACTTTTCCTTCTCAAATAATCTACCGTCACTGTTAGTTCCACTCCCCTTAAAAAAATATTAATTATTTTACTTTTTATTGCTATTTAGATAATCACAACATCATTTATAATTGATGTCGCTATCAAGGGTAAAATGAGAAAAAAAACAGATTATCTTGAACTTTTAAAACTAATTTAAAATAATTATTTTCAAAATTTTGATAAATAATATGAAAATATAAAATCGATATCTATAATAGGATTTGAACATTTTCATCATTCGAGTTTCCAAGTTTTTTTAAATTTCTTGGAATTTTGAACTCTCACTGTCAAAACTCACATGATTATTAAACAAGAAATTTCGAAATATAAAAAATGAATCAATAGTTAATTTTGTTTCTTTTGGTATGGGGTTTTGAAGGGAAGTTTAAATAATCAAAGCAATAAGCAGTCAATGGCTTAAATGTCAAAGTGCATTCCATTAACTAAATGAGACATCATTAACAGTTACTAATGAGTACTTAGAAAAATTACCAAAAGAGAAAACAATATCCTAAACCTAGACGGTCAAATAAGAATATTATTGTATTCCTTTTAATTCATTTATCTACTTCTCTTTCTAGGCTTTTTCAAAACTCATGTGTCTCTTTTTTTTATTTTACAATTTTTTAATTTTCAATTTTCTGAATAACATGTTTAAAATCATAAGATTAAACAATATTTTGATACATTCAATGTCTTCAATAATATTTTGTTACATTCAAAATGTATCTTTGATTGAGAATCATAAAATACAAAAAAATTCATATTTATTTTTTATTATGTGTCAAATCAAAATCAAACAGACAAAACAGTAATGATTTTTGTGTGTTTGGAGGTTGGGGTAGGAGGGAAAATTACAATATGGAGTATCAAACTATCACGAATAAGATGAGAGTTCAAATATAAATCAAACCAAATGAGCTATTATAATTCCGTGTATACATGATTTAATAATGGTAGTGGAGATTATTATTATGGATGGATGAGTAATTGGGAGTTGGTAAGAGGTGAGAAGGTAAACATCCATTGAGTTAAGACATAAGAGCCTCTTGTTTTAAGGCAAAACCACTAAACTATAGGCAGTGGAAGACCAATTCATGATGGGACGACTTAAAAGCCCTATTTACTCAGGCCATCAAATTTCAATATGACTACGCGGAGAATATCATATACCAATAAAATCAATTAATTACAAACCTTAAAGTTATAACCACCAAAAAGTTAAAGCTCAAGATTTTACCTACATATGTTGGTAACTAATAAATATTCCAAATCAAAATAAAAGCAACTATTTTACAGAGTCGTTTTTGTTAGAAAACGACTTATTCCGTGAGACTCAGGATTTATTCAAACTTTAAAGTGTATATCAATACACAGAGTGAAATATCAAAATAAAATAAAATGAAAGCTTACTCATCAAGAAACATCTTAAATGAAAAAGGTATTAATTCATATTTTTAATTATAAGAGATAAGTAAAAACTAGTTTAATAAATTACAATACATCAGTCATTATGATGATGGTGACACACAAGAGACATGAAGGGCCTGGCATGAGATACATAATATCCTCATGACTCCACCAATAATGATACACTCAAAAAGAATTAGGGAAATACAGCTTAATTAAAAGCAATTTGTTTTAAGGTTCATTAAAATACTCACACATAATGCATATTAAGTTTTTTTTCTTCATAAAATCCCTCTTAATTTTGATTATGATTTTAAATATCTCTGTCTTTAGTGCACTCTGGTGGTGGAACAGGGTACCTCGCTTTATCAGTGCAATAATTGTAAACAGTATATTTTTGACGAACCCAACGAAGTCTCCTGTATTGCAATGCATCTAAATCTTGGAAGGCCTTTTGATCCCACCATTTCATGCCTTTAGTGTTACAAACTTGGACTTCTTGTGGCGTGGCAGCTTCACATCCGTCCACGTGGAACGATGTGTATGACGCGGTGAATGGGGCGTTGGACCAATCGGTTTTCTCAAGCCCACCTCTTGTGGCCCAATCATCTGCGTCCCAAAGACTCGAGTATATCTTCATGGGCTGATTGAATGGGAATTTCACACCAAGGTCTTTTGAGTTTTTGAATGCTCTAATTGGGACGTCATCCACAAAGATCCTGAAATGTTAACACAAAGTCCAATACATTAGCCCAGTCCATTTGGTGGAGGCCCAATGGAAAAAGCCCAGTGTTGAATAATCTAGTATTGTATGAAATAGAAGAAAAAATTGTTTATTACTTTTGAGCATCTTTTCAGAATAGTCTTCTATGAAAGAAAAAAGATAACACATTTAACAAGGAAACATTACTTTTAGGTGCAAAGATAGAAGACAAATTCTGTAGCAAGGACACCAATTAGCCAGCTTGCTTAAAGTATGTAGGACCAAATAATTTGAAATGGACATTTACACACAAAATCTAGAAAATTTCATACGAATTGTCACGATATGTTTTAACATCATACAAATTTAAAAGTTTGATATCCAAAGTTAAAGGTCACAGATATAAGAAATAAGACCAAGACCTTACTAAAATTTTGAGATGAAGTCGAAAAGGAGTACATGTATAATAAACATTAAAACATTCAATACATTTATCAAAAACATAAATCTTGGTTAACACAAAAGGATCAACATACATACTCACATGACAAAGGTTCTTATTATAATGTCTATACCATGTTAAACTTACAAGTTTTCATGCTTCTTTTATCCTTATACTTAAACAATTCCTAGACAAATGTGCATTTTGCTTCTTTTTTTTTTTTACTATTAAACAACAATTGTTACCACACTAGTTCTAAACATTGTAGTTGTAGGACCACCACGTAGAGTAAAATCAAGTGCACACATCCCAAGAAATATATTGGGACCACAGACGAAAAAATTTACAGAAACAACAATAATTGAAAATATTTAACAAGATTAAAAATCGTTTGACGTGATAGTGATATATAAAGTATAAAAATCTCTAAACTATTTCATCCTACGGTTTGATTAGATGCATTGAAATTATTTATCTCACTATTAATACACACAAGTAATGGGTGAATTATTTCATAAACATAATAAAATAACTTGTTTCGAAATAACTCATTGATATTAAAAAAATAACTTACACAATGAGGTATGTGTTCCAAAGAACAGAATAAGAATGGTAGCCCTTGGTTGGGTCAAACCAAAGATAGATTCTCTGTTCTCTGTTTCCTTTTCCTCCTGTGAATACATTTGTCTGCAATATGTATGGCTGCCCAGTTCTGTTCCCCAAAAATTCAAAATCTATCTCATCGTGCTCTGCATTATTCGATGACAGCTGAAAAATAATATAACAAATAGTACCCATTATCACTTCACTCTCAACAAAATGACAAAAAAAACATCGAGTTTATACCTTGTCGATTTTAAATTCGTATAAAGGAGGAGTGTTGAAGTAAATCATAAATCAAGATAAAATTAATCATTATACCACACAATACAGAATATGTCGTTAAACAAAACACTATACAGATCTAAGTAGTGTCTATTTTCTAGCATGGTGCAAAAAAACAGATTTAAATTTTGCAATCTTAAATCAAACATATACGTAATGTATTAAAATACAATTTAAGATTTCCTTTTTTAATTTTAAACATGATGCAAAAAATTAAGGAGTTACTATAGAAGCTTATGTTTTTTTCTTGAAATAAATAAATAAATTAAAGTATGATAAATAAATTGAATCGGGAGTAATACTATATACTTACGTAAAACGCAGTGACAACACCAGCTGAGTCTCCACCAACAAGCCTCATTTTCATGCTAAAATGCCCAAACAGATAGGATTTCTTTGACTGAAATCCAGCTCCTTCAAATACAAAAAGAAAATATGAAGTTTACGATAATTCAATTAATAATTATTATCTCAAAAAATTATTTACTATTCATTTCAAATTGAAAAATATAGTGTAGTTAGTACCTGAAGATCTGTCAAGAATAAGATCAGTGGTGGCACCACCATTGAGGTACTTAATATGGTGACTAGCCCAACTTGGCTCATAGTTTTTCCAAAAGGGCACATCTACTGGCCTTCTAGGATACCCACAAAATACAACAAGTGACAAATTAATCAAAACAATACTAAATAAAACTCCTTTTATGGTACTCATGATGATAAAAACCAAGCCAATCAGAGACCAGTGTTTGTGTTTTTTTCTTCTTTTTAGAGAAGGATGAATATGGCCCAATGGGGGTGAGGAAAATGGAAGTGTAATGACTGGTTATTTATAGGTGTAAAGGGAACTGAGTTGGACTTGTGGTTGAAAGTTGAAACAAAGTTAGATTTTTCAGATTTTGGGTGGTTGAAATTTGTCCTTTCACCAACAAAGGTTATTCTGCGATCATTCTTTTATTCTTAATAAGCGGTGTCAAATATATTTGAGATAAAAAATTACATTATTTATATTTTGTTAAAATAATTTTATATATATATAATAGATATCAAATCTCCTTGAAGTTATTTCATGTGTTTATTTTTATAGATTTGAAACCTTCTTATTGAATATTATGACTCTTCACTCGTCTCAAATTCAACTCCTCTTGAGTACCAGAGTCATTTTTTGTTAGGTGGCACTTTAATGATTAACATAGATTTTTCAATATAAATTTAAATTTAATTAAATTTTAATATAAATATCGAACGGATAAAAACAATAAATAAATAAATAAATTAAGCCTTTCAAATAATTGTCCAAAAGAGGAGTTAGAGTTAGTGGGTATATGCACATTGGGGGAGTAATTAACGGGGACATGCACATGCCCGTATCAGAGAAAAGGCTTGTCAACCTCAGACCGAGGAGGAAAATTTTATGACCCCATCCATCTCACTCGACCTAAAAGCGCGTGCTTTTGTATTTTCGATTTTATACGATTTTTTTAAAAAAAATAAGTCTAATAAATTAAAAAATTATTAAATCTTGTTATTTGAAGTATGTGAAGTAGAATGTTGAATACGAATTATTATACAATGACATACAAGTGATTGTTTTTAATAGCGGATGGGAGTGAATTTATCTTGTGATCAAAGGCGGATTCAGAATTTAAATATTGTGAGTGTCATACGTTATGTTCATTAAATTATTAAATATTAACTTATTTTTAACCTTGTAAATAGTAACTTGGGACAAACTTATTTTGTTATTCATCCTTTTAGTATATGAGATAAATAAATTCAACAAAAATATTATGATTTTGCACAAAGAAATTTTTTTTTTTCATACTATGAGTATTTACATAAAATGAAAAAAACATATAATCCAATTTAAATTGCACTCGGCGAGTTTTCTTATTCCAAAAAAACTCAATAATGAAATAATTATTTATATTTATAAATATTTCACGTTTTATGTAAGAAACTGAATATAAAGAGCTCGCAAAATTTCATATACATAATTTCAATGACATAGACGAAGTATTGACTCATACTGACAATCTAAAAATGCCAAACAAAAATCAAATGTGATTTCCGTAAGTTTGTATGTTATCATTTATTGCAACATACATTTTATTTATAAATTAAAACTTCAAAAAGATTAAAATTATCACAGTTGGATTTTTTCCATACGCATCCAAATATTTTAGATAATAGAACAAAAAGTAAGAGAAACTCATTGTCGAGTTTCGGAAAGTTAGACGGAAGAATGGAGCTAGTAAGAACTAGTTGGAAAAAGAAATATATTACTCCCCCATCCAAATTACGACACTTTTAAAATTTATTTTCTAAAATAAATCTTAAATATTTGTGCGACTATATATAAATTATTTCATTAAGGTAAGATAATAATTTATAGTCTAAAATAAATCTTAACTATTTGTGCGATTATAAAATATTCCATTAAGGTAAAAATAATAATTTAAAACTTAGTTATTTTTAATAATAAAAAGATAATATTTTTGAAAATGGACTAAAATAAAAAATATATCACATAAATACATTCTTAAAATAGAAAAGGAAGAAAAAAATCAATAAAAATTACAACAAAATTATTAGCAAATTTACGTCTAGATAACATTAAAATGTAAAAAAGGACACTATGTAGATTAAAAATTGTGCCCCATCAGAATCGAACACGCGACATTGCGGTTCAAAATATGACCTTTCACCAATGGCACCAAGCATCTACTTGTTGTTAGGGGTGGCAAATTTAATAAATATTGTCTATATTATATATATACAAATAGATATACGAAATTTAAACCGAGTTCGCTGGGTTTCATGACATCCCTCCCTAATATATAGATTCGCCCATGCTTGTGACGATAGATAAGTGTATTTTATAAAATACAAATATAATGCATGTTATGTGTAAGTAAAATATATGTTACATACATATTTTTTGGATGTGTGATATTGCTGAATGATGATTGTGAAATGTATTATGTAATTAAGTTTATCTTATATCCTCATAATTTAAATAAATAGATATTATATGCGTAGCAATATGTTTATCATTCGTAACTGTAAAATATAATGTATAATGCTTATATTTTAAAACTAGTGTTGCTATAGGTAATTTTTTCTCTTATTTCAATATATTTAAATTTAATTCAAACCATCGAATCTTAAAATATAGTATGATACTTCCTCTTATATATGTGAATCTTTCTTTATTTTTAATAATAATAATAATACATCTTTATCTGTTCATTATTGGGTTTCTCCCAATCCTCTACCTAAGAAAAAATGACAGAAATCACGTATTTAAAGATAAAATTATTATTTATCTCTTATAAGTTTATAATTATAAAAATCTCTTAAACTGATACAATGATATAAGAGCTGATACATTAATCTGATGCGCGAGATATATTAATCGTTAAATAAGATATATTACATATTTTATACATGATACAATAATTTGATACGCGAGATAAATTAATCTGATGCGTGAGATATATTAATCTGATGCGCAAAAATAAAGAATTTTAAAAATTTATAAACTTAATAGGAAATAATGGTAATAAGAGAAATTAAAAATTATCTTTTTGTCATTTTTTTTAAATATAATTATATTAAAAAATTATACAACAAGTATAACAAAAAAAATCTCTATTTATATTTTAATAAAATTACGTAAATTAAGACGAAACGAGTGAATTGACGACTGACGAATTGAGAGAGAAAAAAAGTGGATAAAGGAAAATGAGGGGTAGTGAATAGCGTTATTTGTAGTGCAGTTATCCAATAAGTGCATGTGGGTATGGTTCGGGTTTGTGCGTAAATTTTGACGGCTAATCCAACGCGTCGGTGCAGAAGGGTTCCATCCATAAATGGGCTGGCTCTGCTACACTACACACTTAATTTGTCAAATTGGGCAAAGACAGAGACATAATCACTTCATGCCACGTTACCTAAATTTCCTTAATAATGTTAACATACCAGAATCTAATAATTGAACTAGCTATTTCAATAGTAATTAAGACAGCAATGAATAACTAAGTAATTAATAAAGTCACCATCCTAAAAGGGACGAATCCATTAATCGACTTTGTTAATGATATTACCGATCGTTTAGTATAGTGTACTGAAAATAAGATAAGGTATGTATTGTTAGTAGTTTTGTTTGATACATTAATATTAGTGATTGCACTAGTTATACGTATTCATTCAATATTATTATTTTTTAATATATTATCAAACAAATTCTAAAAACTGGTTGTAAATGTTTGATAAGTAATAGTCTCCATCATGTATTGATAATTCGATTTGATCAGTTTATAAATTTAACCGAGCTTTAATAATTAAGATTAGTTATACGAAGGTATCGCTTTTTCAAGTTAACTTGGAGGGCCATTGTGATTGTAGGGTAGCTAAATGTATACAAAGTCTTATTTTGTACATGGAATTAGAAACAAAAATAATCCAATCGTAACGTCCCTTCTCGACTAGAAAACAAGATGTCAAAAAAATAATAAAAATGGATAGCATATCCAAATTACATGAATTTCATCTTATTTCTAACCAAGTAGGTATACTAAACCAACCTGAGTTGTGATACATTGATGGGAGTATTTCACACTTAACCAGAGGTTTTAGGTTCGAGTCCCAGATATGAGAGAATTTTGTTGTGAGCCCAACTCCCAAATGGATCCTGCAGAGCGCGATTCAAATTTGATCAAAACTTTAATATGGACTTTGAACACCGAATAGAAAACCCGAAAAAAAATAGGTATACTGAAGTATTTTTTATTTTTTCAAATGATATCTGTATTTTGTTCATCATCTGTAATAATCACACAAAACCTTTGACCTTAGTCTTCTAACGTTATTAGGCTACGTACACCTAATTTTGGTTGTTGAGTAGTGTGTGTCAATACATCAAAAATATGTCTTTTCCTTTGGTCCAAGACAGTATTATATAAAACAGTGTTAAATCATTTATTTTTTTTAAAAAATAGAATAACTTGCTGTTATTATAACCTTTGCCATTCGGGTGAGCATTTTGTGCATACTGACTAAAATTGTATTAGCTAATTCCTATACGACAAACTCGATTCTGAAGGTATTAAGGTGAAACTGTGAATGAGACTATCCTTCAAACTAATTGAGTCATCCGGAAGGATAATATTGTTAATCTATTACTATTCTGAGTTTGAAATATATATTTATTTCATCTCAAATTAATGTTAATTCATACTTTCCAAATTTAGAAAAATATTGTTTACATGTATTAAGCATTTAAACTATTTCTTAAATTAATTTTAAAACGAAAATAATTATTTTTCACAGCCAGAATTAGTTTGCTAATTCTGATTTGGCATATAACAGTGAATCGGTATGGAGGCATAATATCATAGAAAGCTATCAAAACCAATCGAATTCCTATTTATTTTTTTCGATTTATTGTTACTTTTAATTTTTCTCTTATCTGGGATATAATGGAAATTATATTCTAAGGCCAATTCCAATAATTAAAGATCCTAAGAAAATATATTTTTTGGAATAAATATTTTTTTTTCTAATAAAAAAGTTAGATGAATAGGTAGAGACAGTATAACATGATTGGACCAAATGGTTGGTCAAGTATCATATCATACCATATGGACAACTGACTATTTTAGCTGTAGCAGATATCAAATTATTTAATTTTATTGGATATATTTTTGATACTGTCATCACAAGGAATTAAAAAATTAAATATATAGTGCACCTCTGTCACCAATTTCATTATCCTCGTTACTCCTATAACACTTCCAAATCTAGAAATATAACCATCAAACTTTGAGATATATAAGTATTTCATTAATTTAAAGAGAGAAGAAAATGGTTATTGGATGAAAAACAAAATACACAAGAACCTTGGGTGTTTTGGTATGAACAAAAATATTTAATATTTTCATTAGAATTTTTTCTGCTAAACATTTATACGTAATTTATAAAAAAGATTTCTAGATTAGAGGGGAGGGGGTATCGAGGGTGGTAGGGACTGGTGTGGTTAAGGCGTGAGGGATGGATGTCTCGAGGTCGAGAAGGAGATGACGAACTTGTTGTGAAAATTATTTTACCTTGCAAGTCGTCCTACTAGAAAAGTCATTTTATTTTAATTTCCTAGAGATTTTTATTAAAAAGTACAAAAAATATTTTCTTCAATATTAAACACCTCATATGCTAAAACATAAAAAAAAAAAATATTTATGTTTGGTTAATTGACAACACATTTTTGTTTTCTTCATCTTTTTCAATCCATGTATCATTTTGTCTCGTGAATATATATGAGATGTTTGATCATGTCATTGAAAGTATGCCTAGCTAATTTTCCTATTGTTATAATATTTAACAGTAATAGCTCAAAACCTTAGCATTATCTTACTCATCAACTCATATATACAAATTGAACTTAAATATATGCCTAGTGAAGACAAATTTTGACACATCTTGCACCGTCAAATTTGACCTAGAAAAAAAGAAAAAATCTCAAACAGGCCATTTAACGATAGAAATTTATGTTATTCAATTTTAAGTGTGTACATTTAAAATTAGAAAAAATAGATATTATTTAAAATCAAATTTAAAAAAACGTACTTTAACTGTCCTAGTAATTAATCTTCATCATTAACTGTACAATTCACGTATAGTAAGCTCTACTGAGCCTATAGTTGCCTATTCCATATATAATCTAAAGGTGTAATTAATTGGAAACTTTGCAAAAATGACCTCTTATATATTTATGAATGAGCCTCATACGTAGGCCTTGGTGTATGAATAATGAATCGAAGAACTAAAAATAAATAGCATGTTCATTAATTAATATGCATGTCTTCTAGACTAGTATAGCTATTATCAACATAATTTGTATGTCCCATTTGTTATAATATTAAGCACATGACTTGTAGGGGAATGAAGTTTGGACACTCTTTCTTTAATTGAGAAGATGAGACTACACCAAATTTCCTGTTATATAAAAATTAAAAAAAAAACACTTTATATATATATATATATATATATATATATATATATATATATATATCACAGTTATGTTCAGAACTACCATAATCATTGGCGGAGCTAGGGTTTTAATTTGTCTATGAATTCAACAAAATTCAAGAATTTTCGTCATGTTCTGTATTCATATTTTAAAAATCAGTTTACTTGTATAAATATATACTATATTTTATCAAAACTCATTGAAACAATTTTTTTAGAATTCGAAATTTATAAACTTAAAATTCTGTCTCCGCAGGTCTCTTTGTAACCGGATCACATGCACTCAAAGAGTACATTTCCAGAGAGTTTTTTTTTTAAAAAAAAAGAAAAAACAAATGCATGGTGCAAGTTGTTAATTAAATAAATAGAAAGAAATCCGTCAACTTATTTTCAACCACATGCAAGTAATTGGCAGTTGGGGAATAATATGTCTATTTCAATCCTTACGATTATTTCTGGAAATAACCCATCTTTATCCGTAGTGTCCAATTCAGATGAAAAAAAACAAAAAATTGTCATAATTAAATGTATTTTACTATAGCTAGTAATAACATTTCCTGTTTAATTAGATGAACTTATGGGAATATACGTCGATTCAACACACATGAGCTTTGATGGGCCTTCAAATAGTCAATCAATCTATTGCTAAACGGGGTGCGAGTAAGGTTGTAGTTGGATCTACATCTAAAAACTACACGGGCTCATCATTTAGCCTCAATCTTAAATGAGTTCTAAAAAATTATAATAGGTATTTGTTCCCCGTGACCTAATCATATGTTTATTGTTACTTAACTGGGCTAAATATTCTTTTATTTCACATAAAATTGACAAAGTATAATTAGAAGACTAATGGAAAGGACAGTTGATCTAATTTAATTCTTAGCCGTTATTATGCTATATTTTGATCAAATTGTAAGCAAAATTTTCACCAATTTAAGACGTTATATAAAAATGTATTTTATAGCAACTTAAAATCTTATTTTTATGCAATTTAAATCAAAAGCTCTTAGATATAAGTATGTTACCGGAACTTCTATCGGACTCTTATGGGTAAGATAATGATGGAGAAACATGATTTAAAGGAATATCCAAGAAATTGGACTGGGTTTTCTTTTGGGTCACAATGACAATGGACTAGGAAAACCAATATGCATTATTTCATTATACATAAATCTGATGCACGAGATACATACTTTTAGGACAAAAATCACATACTTTTAAGACAAAATTATCATTTATCCCTTATAAGTTTATAATTACAGAAATCCCTCAAACTGATACAATAATATAAGCGCTGATACATTTATATGATGCGCATTGTTAAGTAAGATACATTATATTCTATACATGATACACTAATCTAATGTACATTTTACACTTGATACTAATCTGATGTGCGCGAGATACATTAATTTGATGTGCTGATATATTAATCAGATGCATGAAAATAAGGGATTTGGAGAATTTATAAAACTAATAGGGGATATTGGTAATAAGATAACTTAAAGGTGAAATTTCTGTCGTTTTTTCTTATTTCATCCACCTTAATTAATCTTAGACTCATGATTCTCAGTCCACTTCATTAATCGCTATTGAGAATCCACTTTATTAATCGCTAGAATAGTCTGCCTACATAATTTTTGTATCAGCAATTGTAGAGTTACATTGTAAATCATTCATATTGAAGGAGAAATTAAATTCTTAAACATGCATTTACATTCCATGAAACCACCAAATGCCATTATTTCAATAACACAACAAACCTACCAATTGTTTCAATAACATTTACATACGAAAAACTAGGAGACTTATTTTTTTTTTTAACAACGAGACACGTCATAAATAATTGAGAGAAATAAACACGAAAGATGACTTCAACATTACTAACAAAGGACAAATATTGTGAATTTTCACATTCCTAAAGGACATCAAGTATAAAGTAAATCATAACAACAATGTTGACTAAGAAACTAGTTTAGCATTAAACTTAAGAATTGAATAAAGAAATGTAGTCTACAGATAGCTTGAATTTGACAACAAAACCGCAAAACCTAAACTTCCATGAAAACGTTCAAACATTTTTCTGTTTATGGAATTAAAAGGGGTAAAAGATAAAAGCAAGATCCATAACAAAAGACGAGAAGAAAAGAAGACGAATGAGAATGTTTCATAGTAAACTAGTTTTTTCCCCCTCGGCTACTAGCCACTGAATTACCTGGTGATCTTAACTCTTTTTCATCACACGTTGGGCTTGGCGATGCGGCAATATGAAGGATACAGATATAATCAAGTTGACAGTCACAAGGCTAGTTCCTTTTTGTTCCTTTTTATTATAATTCTAATACGAAGTTATTAAAAACAAAAATAACTTACGTTCAGCTTGAATGCACGCAAGGATCCACGGGTAGACCCATGGCAGCATACCTTGGATCGTATGGCTTAAATGGAGGACTGCATTTCAAGTCACATGATTAGTATACAACAGATAAAGTTAATGTAAGCTTTGGATTTCGTTTTGACAAAAAAATTGGAGGAAAGTTGTATGTTGAAATTAATCTAAGAGAAAATTAAAAGAAAAAACCAACATACACTTTAGGATTGTCTTTGTATATCCGAATAAAGTTGTTTTAAATTTATGGAAATATATATTTTATAGGCTTTTGTAAACCAAATGTGGAATGTTACCTGATCGCCCGAGGATAATCTATCCTGCTCTGTCTATGTTCTGGCTCAACAACTTCTCTCTGCATTCATTCATAAAAGATGGAAAATTAGTAACATAG